>JAAXCT010000098.1:0-1356931 GCA_012490785.1 Eragrostis nindensis | reverse complement strand
TTCTTATCTCTTGTGGCCCTCGCGGTTTATTCGGTTTTCTCCCCCAGATCCGTTCGATTACTACTTCTTTTCTTCCTCTGATTTGCATCAAATCGCTAGCAGCACAGCTATTGGAGTAGGAGTGGAGTGGAGATCCATATTCTCCGGGGGAGGCCTTGGATTGATTTCTTGTCTTGTTGGTAAGGAAGCCCTGCTTGGAAAGATCCCTTGGTTCTAAGACTTTGTTTTGTTCTTGTGGTCTTGAGGTCCTTCTCTTCCCTCGATTGTGTCCATTCAGCCGGCTTGCTGTTGGAGATGAACGCATCGAAGAGATACAACCATATTACTGAGAAGGACAATGCAGAAACAACAAGGGATATCATGACCACGTCCGGCCAAATCCAACCCCTCAAAATCCCGGACGCCGTTGTTGCGCTTGCTCAAGCTGCTGCAAAGGCAAACGGTGAGACTGAAAATGTATGTCGTGCTAAAAGCAGGTATTTCTGTATGAGCGACTAAAGGTTCTTCATGACTGGTTGTTGATGCGTGGAAGAACCTTTAGTCATGAAGAAATAATCTCGTTTGCTTGCAGATCTTCCAGGATGGCCATTGTTTTCGCCTCCTAAGCTGCAGTTGGACAAGTGCACCAAGTGTTCACGCGAATTCTGCTCTTCAATCAACTTTAGACGGCATACACGTGTTCATCGCCGAATGCTCAAATTGGATAAGGTCTGTAACTGGCACCTTTTTCTTTTCCCGCCAATTTTGTGCCAGATTACCGTAGTTGGATATATTAGGAAGGCGGACTCCGAGTCCTTGAAATTAATAAGGTGGTCTTTGCCACCATGATTGGAAAACATAGGTCTACAATTAATAAGGTGAACAGTAGCATTATATGCGCCCTTTTCCCCCCTTAGTTCACACGACATACTTTTATGGTATAGTCATCAGGGCGTGAATCGAAAGTGTGCATGTTTTGTAGAAATTATCTTGTTTTCTCCAGTAAGTTTATTTACCTTATGCCGTTAGCTACTGTTTTCTCAGAAATTACGTGTCATCTTTTGGTTCCTTGACACGGAGATTTCCACTTTTCTGAAACATGGTATTCAGAAGTCCTGAGTTGTATGATAGTCTATCAGAAAGCTTGGCACAACCCAGTACTAGTAATAACAAGGTTGCTTGGGTAACTTGTATCTTAGGCTCCTGTTATAGTGTTAAATGTGCAGCTCTTTCTAGCTCCACAGTTTCTTTTTGGAAAAAGATTAACTTCAGAGTATAGCAGTATTCCTTACCGACCAGTTATTTCATGTCTTCATTTTCTGTCGATGAAACTGCTTCTCTGTCGTTGGGACTAAAAGCTTTGTTGTTGTTGTTGAAGCTGCTTCTCTGTCTAATTAACATATTGTCATGACATTTCACTTCTGATGTTCTATAGGATTTCCCCAAGAATAGAGACCATATCGCTGCTTTCTGGGATAAAGTAAGTAATCTGCAATAATATGGATTCATAATGTTTCTTAAGTTCCATCACAATATTATGTAATACGTAATACATGAGGTAACTTGCTCACAGATTATGAATTTGTTAGTAACTGGAAAACAAATTCTTAGTGTCCTCATACATTTCATGTGAAAGAATGTGCCACTTTTACCTGCAACTGTTGGTCTATGTTTTATGTGTTATCCTGACATCATGAAGTACACCTATATTATTGCTTTTGCGTATTTATTAGAGTAATTAACTCCTTATACCGATGAAAGTTTTATAGTTTTTGTGCCCCTAAACCATTTCTCATTTCTTTGAATTTGTTTATCTCATCAGCTGACAGTGGGAGGCTACAACAATTTTGTCCTTCCTAGATATTGCTATAGAGGTGATTATTTTGAATCGTTGATTTGGGTTCAGTTGTTATTAGATCCAATTTCTTTATCAAAATCATGATCTGGAATAGAAATACATTTGTAGGGTGTCGCTGGTTCGTCAGTGTTAACATCATTGACAGCATGGATGTGTAAGCCAGGCTATGCTTCATTGCCAGTGGCATATGCCAGAGCCGGCAGTGAGCTGTTGGTAAGGTTTTCGAAAACCTACTTGACCCTGCTCTACCTTATGTATTCCATATGCGTCCAAGCGTTCTAAACTCCTCTTTGTTCTGCACAGGACCTGATTCAAACAAAGGCTTCATTGCAGCTTCCTGTGTCATCAAATGAACTGTTTAGTGTGCTTGATGAAGCAAGCGAGAATACATTTCTTTGTACAAACCCGACTCCATATATACAAAAGTTTTTGTTCGAGGGAGAGGCAGACAAAGTTGCAACAGAACTGAAAAATGTTGTTGCATGTGCTAGTTACATTCTTGAGAAAAAGCTGGTAAGTTAGTGCGACTCTGCTAAAAGAGAGTTGCATTCAGCTTTTAGTCTATAAGATTTTTATGCCCCCCACAATGGGCTTTCCCAAATTGCTTTACTTTCACAACATTTTGCCTACAAGTCTCTTCAATTGTTTTACAACCGTAATTGAACTACAGGTTGAGGCGTGGTCTGCTGATAAGGCTGCTGAAGCATTAAGATGCCAGAAGTTACTAGTTGAGGAAGAGGAAGCTGCTCAGAAAAGGTTCTTGCTTAACTCTATTAACATATTATAATTACAAGTTTGAAAGGCTACTGAACCACAGTTAGCCAACTTGTTTTTGTATAACTAAACCGTTTTATTCAAATTTGGGACGGAACTAGTACGGAACTTATTTTTAAGTTGTTCTTATACCTTGAAGGCAAGCTGAACTGATGGAACGGAAACGGATGAAGAAACTTAGGCAGAAAGAACAGAGATCAAAAGACCTCAAGGATGAGGAAGTCTCGGTTCATTTATCTGAAATAGTGATTGTTCCGTCAGGTTCTCCTGGAATTCAAAGTCTTACGGCTGTTTCAGATCCTGGCCTTTATGAGCAAGAAGGCTTACAGCATCCTCAATTTGAAGCACAAGATAATAATGGTTTTAATGCAGACCGATCAGTAGAGGTTACCAGTTGTGATTCAGGGCATGAGATGGGTGCAGGTGTTATTACAACGCAACAAGTCATTTCGAGAAATCAAATCGGAAGAACAGAAAACCTTGCCCAAAGCAGCTTTTCTTCTGGCATTGCATTGGCTTCAAAACATCCAGCTAGGCATTCAAGCTACAGGGATCCAAATATCTCTACATTGTCGAATGGAAACAAAACCTGGGAGCGGAAAGTGCGAGCTGATATTGAAGAGCAATGCCCAAAACATGAGTTAGATATAGATGGACTAGGCAAAAGCTCTCGTGTACTGATTGGATCTATAAGTGTTGCGATTGAAGATGGTAGTGAGCACTTGCAGGAGTTCAGGGATCCCAAGCATGACTCAGCTTCTCCTAGTTCAAAGATTATCAACAATTCAGTAACCGAGGTGATGGAACCTCTTAGGCACGAGGAGAGCAGAAATAATGACAGTATTACACCTGCAGTGGACAAACATCTTTCCTCCAGTGTTATGACAGATGACAGCAGCTATTCGAGTCACTGCAATGCAGATTTGGCAGGGTGTGGACGTTTACAATGTACAACATTTTCCAGTGAAGAAGCAACAGCCTTTCTTTCTCGAAGTAACTATCTTACTCTGTTATATTGTAAACCCGCAAAATTTGGTATAGTATATGTTTTTTCCCAGTTGTAGCGAGCTCATGTGTTTTTCATCATATTAGCTGGTCCTGTCAGTTATCATATTTCCCCTAGAAAAAAAGGAACCTGTCCTGGATCAAATTAACTGATAGTACCTTTTAATGGAATCCACACATAATTTGGTTCATATGTTATGTTTGTTTACTTAATATAGCCTCCATCAACTTGATTTGATGCTGTTGTGTGCTGTGTAGGGTGGAAGGACGCAGTTGCAGGGGACCATGTGAAGCTTGTTTTGTGCCCTGAAAAGTGAAGTAACAGCAGATCAGATTTATGTGGATTTGTTAAAGAAGAATGACGGTGCGTAGCAGGCAAGCGTTGTGTCGGAGTTTGAGGTCCTGCGCGCGCAATAGTAGGTTCATGTTTTGCTAGACGACTGACTAGGTGGGGATATGCTTTGATTTGATGCTCGATGTTTCCTTTTGTACTCTGATGATCATAGATGTCTGTTGAACATGCGAAGTGCACAATTTTGTGTTTCGAATTTCCTCTGGTGCGCTGGCGTTTGTGTCAATGCATTTTGGATGGTTGTTGACGCGGCTGAGCTGATGCCTGTTGAAACTTGAAATCAGAAATGGTACTACCGATGATCGATTGATTCAGCATTGGTGCTATACTGCGATATGCGAGTGACTCCACTCATCCTTAGATAACCCAGAAGTGTCGAGTCAACACCGATGCGGGAAGATTGGGAAGAAAAAGGATCTCACAAGTGGACGCCGTTTTCGTTTTAAAAAAGGACGCCGTTCCTCTTTTCTGCTTTCCTTCTAGACTGTCCAGAAGAAACCACCCCGCGGCTCTCTCCTTCCTCGGTTCTTCCTCCGGAGAGAGAGAAGAGTACACAGGAACTTGGATTCGCCATTCGTTGGAGGCAAGATGTTAGCCTCCTTGCTGCTCGGCCGGAAGGGCCCCTCGGGCTTCTCTTGGAGCTCCACCGCCGAGGAGGTCACCGCCGGCGTCTCCGCCGCCGGGCTCACCGCCATCGTCACCGGTCAGTTGCCGCCGCATCTCCAGTACTAACAAGAGAAACATATCCGAAACTTCACCTTTTCCCAATCCAATCCAGGGGCGTCCAGCGGCATCGGCGCCGAGACGGCGCGGACGCTGGCGCTGCGCGGGGCGCACGTTGTCATGGCCGTCCGGAGCCTCCCAGCCGCCCGGGAAGTGCGGGACGCCGTCCTCGCCCAGGCGCCCGAGGCCAAGCTCGACGTCATGGAGCTCGACCTCTCCTCCATGGCCTCCGTCCGCGCCTTCGCCTCCGAATTCATCTCCAGGGGACCTCCCCCTCAACATCCTCATGTGCGTATGCCTCCTCTGCTCTTATTCGCTGCCCCCTTCGAGATCCCTGCCTGCCAGGAGCCTTGGATTTACTACTAGTCAACTAGTCCTGCTACCAGTAGTGACTAGTACTTCAGTAAGGAGAGACTTCCATAAGTACCAACAGCAACATGCCACTTCATTAATTGAATCCTGGGCCTCTCCAACTACTGTCAAATGTGTGGCAGTTAGTAGTAGGGTATGATAAGCTGCTAGTTAATTTGCAGGACATTGCAACTACATGTTAGTATCGTTCAAAGTTTCAAACCTAAATCTCTACTTACCTCAAGATTGGGAGGTGACTGAAGTTTAGCTCTTCATCACAGGAACAGAAGCTGCTGCATGTTATTACGATTTACACTGTTGGTTTGTTTTAGCTAGTACACATGACAATTCTTCAAGGAGACCAAAGGGCATGACATTTTGGGATACTGGATGGTTTTGTTCGCCTTTTTAGTGTTCTTTAATTACGTTTACGTTAGCTACGGTACCTTCAAATGACTGATGTAACATCTTTTTTTCCATGGTATCTGCTAATTTGATGCTGGTCTTGCACATCTGTTAACCTTAAATAGTTCATATCGTTGGCGCTTTCTGTGGCAGCAACAATGCGGGAGTGATGGCAATTCCTTTTGCACTCTCAAAGGATGGTATTGAGATGCAGTTTGCAACCAACCATATCGGTATGCACACCACATACTTTCCTGCTTGATAGACCAGTTATGTTTGTATGTGCATTTGCTTCTATAAATTGTTACAAATTGTGAAGTTTAGCTCAACTCTGTTGCAGTTTTTTGCCCTCGCCTCACATACCACTTATTAGGTTTTAACTCATCAGTTAAATTACTCTCATTTCTTAATCAGGGCATTTTCTGCTGACACACCTCCTCTTGGATACCATGAAGAAAACTTCTCGTGAATCAAATGTGGAAGGAAGAATTGTGAATGTTTCATCTGAGGGACACAGATTAGCATATAAGGAAGGAATCCGCTTTGAAAAGATAAATGATGAGTCAGTGTATGTAATTGTTGCACAGTTCTTCTGTTTCATGGTCTAGTCTACTTTGTTTTAACTTTTAAGGCAAAGTAAATCTAGTCACTTGCTGTTCATTGTGTCGTTCAGCTATAGCAGCATTGGAGCATATGGTCAGTCAAAGCTCGCAAATATCTTGCATGCTAATGAACTTGCTAGGAGGTTCAAGGTACGTCTCGCTCTTCACTTGATTTTTTTCGTTGCACATATGGTACAACTTTTGTATTCTAACAGGGATGTCTCTGCTACTGAGCAACATCACTTGTGTTCCTTTCCTCAGGTGTTTGCATCTAAGTTTTTAAAATTGTTCTTTTTTTTTTTGTAAATAACCGGCATAGACCAGAGAATTGATTTTGACATGCACATTAAAATTAGAGTCTATTTATTCCTAATCAGGGAATAATAAATTTTGAAAATAGCATCCAATCACAATGGTTGGAACATGTCATATTTCTGCTAACTATGTTATCTTCATTTGTACAGGTTTTGTTCCTTTTAAGATTTTGTAGGATGTTATGTAGCTTGTTTCAGTCCATCTATGGCAAATTATGATATAAGTTTTGGTCTAACAGGAAGAGGGTATCAACATAACTGCAAATTCTCTTCATCCTGGCTCTATCATCACAAACCTTCTTCGCCACCACAGTATCCTAGATGGTAAGGGGCAACTGGAAACCTTTTAGGAAACATTTTGTGCTCCTGCACTTTTGTGCTAAATTCATAATTTTTTTAGTTTGAGAAATTACTGAAATTATGCCAGATGATGTTTCTTATGGCGCTTAAGGCCCCATAGAAAGGCCACTTTGTATTTATTCAAAAAATGCTCAACAAGTTTTTTTAAAAAAATAAAAACACAAGTTAATGATATTCTTTGATTGTGGCAGTGACACAATAAATTATGGTTCAGGACTTGCTTTGAAGTTGTAATGACATGTCATTGTTTAATCAAATTTTGTGCTGCGTGCAGTTATCCATAGGACACTTGGTAAATTGGTTCTCAAAAATGCTCAACAGGTGAGATTTTGAATGTCCATCTGGGTGCTTTTCATATTTCGCGTTCTTTACATGGTTGTGTGGAATTAGAAACACCCAAACTTACTGTTTAAACAATTATTTGTTGGAAGCAGTAATTGCGAGGTGTACAAAATTAAGTTACTGTGTGAAACTGCATCTGATGGAACAATGAAGCATCTATAATGGACATTAAATTATGTTCAAACACAACTTATATAGAAACACCGTGAGCGTAGAACGCCCATTCTATGCTGCTCATCGCCCTGAAGAGCTTCATTTGTGATGGAAAAGGCGCTTGAATCTTCTAATAATTCTGTATGTGAACTAAATGTAACAAGGGCATGTCAGTCAACTTTACTATTTTCCTGCTGGTTTCCAAATTTTACGATGACAGTAGAGTGTTATGTCCAGGCTATAGTTGTGCTGCGAGTAAACCATGTGTGTTGCCTGTAACAACTACTTCATTTCACTATGTGACTGGCAGAAACAATCTAATATACTTGAACCTCTGGTCTGTGTGGTAAACAGGGCGCGGCTACCACATGCTATGTCGCGCTGCACCCGCAGGTGAAGGGTGTCTCTGGGAAGTACTTCTGTGACAGCACTGTGTATGAGCCGAGCGAGAAGGCCAAGGATATGGGCCTTGCCAAGAGGCTATGGGATTTCAGCATCGAGCTCATCACCTGATTGATCCGTAGCTTAGTTGTCGTGCATGGATGATGTGTTGACGGTTTCTAGGACGATACACTGTGTAATCATACACTGGTCTCTTGTGGATCAGTGAACTGTGCTGTTCTGGTTGGCCGCCTATATAGAGACTAGAGGTCGGCATCGTTAATTGAGAACATGTTCTCTGGACCGAATGGAGTTGGATCTCAGCTGTGTGCTGTTCTTTGTGCGGCTTCTTCTGAGTCATAGTAACACAACTAACACGTTTCGGTCATTTTCTCTGTAATGAATTTGCGCACTAGTTTGATTGTGATATACTCTCTGTCTACAAATTTAGTGTTCATCTGGTTTTGTTTTGAGTCAATTTTTTTGAGCTTTACAGTGCTCATCTAGTTTTACCTTCTATATGTGTCCTAAGTCAAATACAGGGCCTGTTTGCTTTCTGCCTGGGGACAACTGCCTGGGCCAGGCAACACTCTGAGCCCTAGGCACTCCTGGCTGATGAGCTGCCTGGGAGGGCACCAAGCAAACATGCCCATAGTGTTCATGTAGTTTTGCCTTCTATATTGTTTTACATAGATCTTTAGTATATCAAAACAATGTCATAACTATTTTAACATACGTTTTTTTTAGATCAACTATTTTAACATAGGTTGTCGTGTAAGTTTTTAGCATGCAAAATGTGAGCTTCAAATTATAAATGGCCAAACGAGCGGGCCGAAATGAGCGGGCACGAAGCACGGCTATTTTGGCCCGGCCCAGGAAAAAAAGGGCCGTGCTGGTCTGGCTGATGCCTCAGGCTGTGCTTGGGCCGACCCCTCAGCCCAGTGGCCGCAGGCCCGACACGCATAACAGGCGGCCCGAA
Source organism: Eragrostis nindensis (assembly GCA_012490785.1). Classification (NCBI taxonomy): domain Eukaryota; kingdom Viridiplantae; phylum Streptophyta; class Magnoliopsida; order Poales; family Poaceae; genus Eragrostis; species Eragrostis nindensis. The sequence continues at coordinate 1,348,353 of JAAXCT010000098.1, read as the reverse complement.
GTAGCCCACAAAGCACGGCCCGTTACTAGTCCAAACTAACAGTCTGGCATGCTTCCCCTAAACCCTCTTCATATAAAATCCTCCCTCCCTGCCGCCTCCCTCGTTTTCTCCCTCCGCGTCACCGCCTCCATCACTCCTCCTTTGCATGGCCGCCTCTGCCTCGCCCCTCCTCCGCTTCCACGCGGCCGCCTCCGACTGCGCGTGGCCGCCTTCGCCTCTCCTCCTCTGTGCGGCCGCTTCCGCCTCTCCTCCGTCTCCGCGCCGTGTAGCGAGCTCATGTGTTTTTCATCATATTAGCTGGTCCGGTCACTTCTCATATTTTCCCTAAAAAAAAGGAATCTGTCCTGGATCCACGCATAGATAGCAGAGGATGAGAAGCGCTCAAATTAACTGATAGTACCTTTAAATGGAATCCACACATAATTTCGTTTATATGTTATGTTTGTTTACTTAATATAGCCTCCATCAACTTGGTTGGATGCTGTTTTGTGCCCTGAAAAGTGAAGTAACAGCAGATCAGATTGATATGGATTTGTCAAGGAAGAATGAGCAGGCTAGCGTTGTGTGAGTTTGAGGTCCTGTGCGGGCAATAGAAGGTTCAGGTTTTGTTAGACGACTGACTAGGTGGGGATATGCTTTGATTTGATGGCTGGATGTTTCGTTATACTCTACATGATCATAGATGTCTGTTTTTTTTTTTTTGCGAAACCATAGATGTCTGTTGAACATGCCAAAGTGTACAATTTTGTGTTTCGAATTTCCTCTGATGCGCTGGTATTTGTGGTGAATGCATTTTGGATGGTTGCTGACGCGGCTGAGCTGATGCTTGTTGAAATCAGAAATGGTACTCGACCGATGATCGATTGATGATCCTGTTCATTAGCATTATTGAAATACTGCGATATGCGAGCGACTCATCCTCACACAACCCAGAAGTGTCAACACACGCGGGAAGAAAAAAGGAGCCCAGAGTGTGGACAAGTAGACTGTCTAGAAGAAGAAACCACCCGCGGCTCCCTTCCTCGGTTCTTCCTCCGGAGGGAAGAATTAATACACAGGAAATTGGACTCACCATTCATCGGAGGCAAGATGTTAGCCTCCTTGCTGTTCGGCCGGAAGGGCCCCTCCGGGTTCTCTTGGAGCTCCACCGCCGAGGAGGTCACCGACGGCGTCTCCGCCGCCGGGCTCACCGCCATCGTCACCGGTCAGTTGCTGCCACATCTCCAATAACTAACAAGAGAAACATCTCCGAAACCTCACCTTTTCCCAATCCAATCCAGGGGCGTCCAGCGGCATCGGCGCCGAGACGGCGCGGACGCTGGCGCTGCGCGGGGCGCACGTTGTCATGGCCGTCCGGAGCCTCCCAGCCGCCCGGGAAGTGCGGGACGCCGTCCTCGCCCAGGCGCCCGAGGCCAAGCTCGACGTCATGGAGCTCGACCTCTCCTCCATGGCCTCCGTCCGCGCCTTCGCCTTCGAATTCATCTCCAAGGGACTCCCCCTCAACATCCTCATGTGCGTATGCCTCCTCCGCTCTTATTCGCTGACCCTTTCGTGGTCCCTGCCTGCCTGGAGCCTGGGTCCTGGGATGTACTAGTCAACTAGTTCTGCGGTTCTGCTACCAGTAGTGAGTAGTAATACTTACTTCCATAAGCGAGAATTTGAGACTTTTATCCTTCTCTCGGAGCGGTTTTAGAGATTTACCCTTCCCCGAGTGGCTTTAGAGATATAGCCTATTTATGTTGACTAGGTTAGAAATTTGCCCCTCCCAATCATTTTAAAAAGCCACGTAACATAGATACAAGATGCGAAAGGACGTTTTTAACCCCGAGATGGAGTCATCTTCTCTGAGTATGGCCCGAAACAAGCTAGAGCGCCGCCTTCGACGCTACTTTGCTGTCTGTCCACCTCTCCCCACTACCACGCCGCCCACGTTCCCGCGCCATGTCCCGCTCCCACCTCGACGGCGCCTCCCTCCTCTCGTCCTCATCGCTTCGGTGACGAGGAGGGCCTCCGTTGTGGCGTCTGGCTCCAGGTGCAGAACCCACAACGCCAGAAGCCTCCCGAGCGCGCAGACATCCCGTTGTAGTAGCTTCGCGACCTGGACAGCCAGGATGGCGAGCCGCGGCACGGCAGCTCATCTTTCTTCTTCCCGTCTGCTCCTTGTTTCCAGCGCTCCATCTCCGATCCAAAATCAACGTTAGGAATCCTATTATAGAGAAACACACTTGTTTGGAGTCCTATAATAGCCAATTACTCCAAAAACAATTTTGGAGTAAACAATCAATCGCGCCCAATTTCAGTCTCTGTTTTTGGTTTCCTTTTTCCCCCTTTTTTGGGGGAATTAATGTCTCTGTTTTTGTTCCCTGAACAATGTTTAGACGAGAGAACATAATCCTATCTTACCCTCTTGGCGTGTATTTCTTGGCGAGACAAACGAAAACAGCAAAGTTCTCCGCGGTGATGGCGACAATGAGCTAGTAGTAATGCAGGTGCCCATCATCCATGTCCCGCGGGAACCACCCTGTCCTCCCGCCTGCCGCGGTCACCGACGGCACCAGCTTCACCAGCTGCGAGCTGAGCAAGTTCCCGAGCGAGACGGACAGGAAGTAGCACGCCGTCGATGCGCCGCGCATCGCCTCCGGCGCCTGGTCGTAGAAGAACTCGAGCTGCCCGACGCGGCCATCGCGACGTACTGCGGCAGCAGACACGCGATGCCCACGGGCGGCGCCCCGGCTGCGGCCGCGCTCAGCCTGCGTGCCTCCGCGCACGCGGCGACGGTCACGGCCACCGCCTCGGCCACGTGGCCGGGCCCCATGAGCTGCAGCAGCGTGAACGCCTCCGCTCGACCGAGGCAGCGCCGCGGCCCTGTTGTAGAGCGCGACGGAGGCGACCACGAACACCGTCTCGACGCTCGCCAGCGACGCGGCCGGGACGGAGACGGCGCCGCCCAGGATCCTGGGGTCCGTCATGGTGCCCTGCTGCATGAACGTGGTCTGTGAAGGACCGAGTAGGCGACCAGAGGGGGGGTGAATGGGAGCCGATAAAAATTCTTCGAAAGAACTCGGCCTATGTCCCAACCCGCCTCAAGAACAATCACCAAGATCACACACACATATGAGAAGTGTTGTGTTGACCCTAGGAATGATTGTGGATGAGATATAAGCACTTACGGAAGCAAACCAAGCGAACACGCACTCAAGGAGATGAACCGACGAAAAGATTACAGAAAGTCCCCACCGGATAGTCCGGTAATGAGCCGGAGTGTCCGGTACCTGATGAAACAGGGTACAGAAACCTCCCACCGGAGTATCCGGTATCCTACCGGAGTATCCGGGCCTGGAGAACTCGGAAAACTGAGTTTCCTACCGGAGTATCCGGCACTTTGTCGGATAGTCCGGCCCTGTCATTTCAGCACGCGCGCAAGCTCAAGAAAAATCTCAAAACCGGGTCAAACGACCTCCAAAAATCACGAAATTTGAACCATAGCTTCGTCTTGAGATGGAGAACATCATCCAACAAGAATCACACCAAAAACCCTAAGAAATCCATGCGGATTTTGGATTCTATCAAGAAGAGTAAGGTTTGGATGAACATGAGGGGGAAACTTCACCAAATCTTCAAATCGAAGATGCTCGTGCCAAGGATTCGGTCAAGGACCTACCAAGGGTTGTTCTAGCACATCCTAGTACCAAGATCCTCCAAGAAATCCGCCTAAAAACGCATCACAAAAAGCGAATCGAAAATCACCCGAAAATAGCTCCGAAACTAGGGAAAATGAGAAATTCGGGATTCAAGATGAGGAGAACACTTTGAGGACGAATTGATGCTATGTATTGCTCAAAGATGTAGATGTCAAGCCACTCCCTAGCACACACAAACTAGAGATGACAAAAAACTCAATCAAAGAGCTATCTCCTCTCTTCTCTCCTCTCTTCTCTCCTCTCTCTCAAGCCCTCTTCCTACAACTCAAATGAAAAGCTCTAACCAAGGCTCAAGGGAGGGCAGCCAACCAGCCCCCTCACCTTATCCTCTTGAACATTTCCACATCCCGGAAATGCCCCTCACACTACAACACACCCATACAACACATAAGGGCGTTTCCGTCCAACTTTTTCTCCTTCGCCCGAACGCCGTCGGAGCCTTCACACGGTAGCTTCACCTCGAAGCCACCTCCACGATGGTGCCACATGCACCTCTATCCGTCACCGCCGGTTTTGAGGCCTAAACCGGGAAACCGCCTTGCACGCTTCTCAAAGCGCGACTTCCGCCACCGGTTTTGAGACATCTCATCGCGTCTTGAAAGCTTGAAAAGCTCGACCAATTTGAGTTCTTCCTCTGTGAGGTCCGCCTCTTCCTCCTCCTCGAGATCGCCCTTGCAAGCATCCACTACTCGACTCTTCTTGGTCCCATCCTCAATAGCAATTCCACACCTGTCCAAACCTGAGGACAAAGACAAACGAGAGCGAGCACTTGGTGCCATTGAACAAGCACCGGTTAGCGTTAGCAAATAGCCGAAGCACAAACAAGCAAGTGCAAAAGGTCGCCTATGGATCACAAGGCCGGTAAAAGCCAACAAGTGATCAAACCGGCTCTGATACCAATTGAAGGACCGAGTAGGCGACCAGAGGGGGGGGTTGAATGGGAGCCGATAAAAATTCTTCGAAAGAACTCGGCCTATGTCCCGACCCGCCTCAAGAACAATCACCAAGATCACACACACATATGAGAAGTGTTGTGTTGACCCTAGGAATGATTGTAGATGAGATATAAGCACTTACGGAAGCAAACCAAGCGAACACGCACTCAAGGAGATGAACCAACGAAAAGATTACAGAAAGTCCCCACCGGATAGTCCGGTAATGAGCCGGAGTGTCCGGTACCTGATGAAACAGGGTACAGAAACCCCCCACCGGAGTATCCGGTATCCTACCGGAGTATCCGGGCCTGGAGAACTCGGAAAACTAAGTTTCCTACCGGAGTATCCGGCATTTTGTCGGATAGTCCGGCCCTGTCATTTCAGCACGCGCGCAAGCTCAAGAAAAATCTCAAAACCGGGTCAAACGACCTCCAAAAATCACGAAATTTGAACCATAGCTTCGTCTTGAGATGGAGAACATCATCCAACAAGAATCACACCAAAAACCCTAAGAAATCCATGCGGATTTTGGATCTATCAAGAAGAGTAGGGTTTGGATGAACATGAGAGGGAAACTTCACCAAATCTTCAAATCGAAGGTGCTCGTGCCAAGGATTCGGTCAAGGACCTACCAAGGGTTGTTCTAGCACATCCTAGCACCAAGATCCCCCAAGAAATCCGCCTAAAAACGCATCACAAAAAGCGAATCGAAAATCACCCGAAAATAGCTCCGAAAATGAGGAAAATGAGAAATTCGGGATTCAAGATGAGGAGAACACTTTGAGGATGAATTGATGCTATGTATTGCTCAAAGATGTAGATGTCAAGCCACTCCCTAGAACACACAAACTAGAGATGACAAAAAGCTCAATCAAAGAGCCATCTCCTCTCTTCTCCCCTCTCTTCTCTCCTCTCTCTCAAGCCCTCTCCCTACAACTCAAATGAAAAGCTCTAACCAAGGCTCAAGGGAGGGCAGCCAACCAGCCCCCTCACCTTATCCTCTTGAACATTTCCACATCCCGGAAATGTCCCTCACACTACAACACACCCATACAACACATAAGGGCGTTTCGGTCCAACTTTTTCTCCTTCGCCCGAACGCCATCGGAGCCTTCACACGGTAGCTTCACCTCGAAGCCACCTCCACGATGGTGCCACATGCACCTCTATCCGTCGCCACCGGTTTTGAGGCCCAAACCGGGAAACCGTCCACCGCCGGTTTTGAGGCATAAACCGGGAAACCACCCACCACCGGTTTTGAGGCATAAACCGGGAAACCACCCACCACCGGTTTTGAGGCCCAAACCGGGAAACCGTCCACCACCGGTTTTGAGGCTCAACCGGGAAACCATCTCGATGTCGACGCGTGTCACCTCGTCCCGCGAACCTCGCCGTCAAGTCTCCTCGGTCCCAGCCCGTCGGGACCCTTCACTTGCACCGGCCTCCTGTTCGCCTCTTGACCTTGGTCAACACGCCGTCTTCATCACCTCCACGGTTTTGAGGCCAAACCGCGAAACCCTCCGTGCTTCTTGTCCGCCACGTGTACGGTGTGGATCACCCTTGACCTCACCCGGCCTCTCGATCGCCCGAACCCAAGCCTCCTCGGTCCCAGCCCGTCGGGACCCTTCGCTTGGTCCTCCCGATCCTCCTGCCGTTGACCATCAAGTTGACTCCATTGACCTACACATCATTAGACAAGCAAACACGTTTCTCCTTCTCCTCCATTCTTCCCATCACCTGCACCAACTTCGGTTAGCCATAAACATAATCATGCATATGCTTATGCAACCCTCAAAGTCCCGCATTTCAACCCAAACCTCATGTCAACTCAAATCAACTCGGTTGTCAATTACTCATCATCATCGAGAACCATGGCACATCTCAACATGGTTCCTCAATCTCCCCCTTGATGAGTACATTGACAACAACACCAAGCACATGAATCTGAACTTGAAATGCAAAACCAAAGAAGCTAAATGGTCCAAAACCAAGGTAAAAGGTAGAAAACGACCATCTAGTAGCAAAGGATCACACAAGCCAAGAGTTGGCAAAGAAAGCGGCTCATACACGCAAAGATCCCAAAAGACTCAAGAAAAAGTCAGAACGTAATCACTTGATGTAAAGCTCCCCCTCAAATGGTGATATCTCTCACGCAAGGTGAAATGACCGGATGGTCCGGTACAACACCGGATAGTCCGGTACCGGAAGGTCCGGTAATCTACCGGGTAGTCCGGGGGTTTGCTTTCTCAATCCATAAGATGCATTTTCAATTAAGCTCAACAAGGAAGTAATCAATGTCAATTACTCATCACAAACCAAGCCATGGCACATATCGACATGGCTTCACAATCTCCCCCTTGATGAGTACATTGACAACACCAAATGCACATAAATTTAGAATTGAAAATGCGAGTCCAATAAAGCACAACTAAGATGGCCGAAAACCAATAAAGAATCGAAACTGGCCACTTAGCATAAAGGGATCGCAAACATCAAGAATTGGCAAGAAAGCGGCTCATGGTCCATAAACTAGAGTAATTGTTCATCATGACCATTTCATCGCAAAGAACCCAAGAGACTAAAGAAAATCTCAAAAACATGGAATGCTCCCCCTCAAATTATGATTGCTCCCCCTTAAGTTATGAGATGCAAACTTATGGAGCTTCAACAATTATGTCAACAAGCATTTATCATTTCTATGAAACAAGCACAAAGCCTTGAAGTGTAAAAGCATGAGCTCACAATCGCACAAAGGCCATAATAGAGAGCATAGCACAAAAACAAAGAGCTAGACAAGCTAAACAAGAAGATTGAATTGAGCAACATAGATTCAAACTTGCTACATCATGATAAAAGCTGCCACCACGTGTATAATTGCCGCTAGCCAAGGCAAAACAAGCATTAAGTGAATCCAAGAAAACTAGCAAGTGTCAATCTCAACTCAAGCAACAAGCATTCGGAAAGATGTGCTTTGACAAACGCTCACATATGCAACAAAGACTCAATTTGATCAAGTGAGTAATCAACAAGTGAGATATAAGATTTAGGAACAAAAGCAATTACTCATGTTATGTTTATCCTCAAGTAACCTCTATCCATGCGGAGGGTCGCACGACTGGGTACGGCAAACACCCCGAGGCATCAAGGCACCGTATTGGATTTTATCCTCAAGTAACCTCTTATCCATACAGAGGGTCGCACGACTGGTTACGGCAAACACCCTGAGGCATCAAGGCACCGTATTGGATTTATAACATTAAGCACTAAATATCAAATTGATTTTAAATTTAAGCACAAGAGCAAAAGAGCATGCCTTTTGGCAAAAGGAACATTTGTTCCCCCAAAGTCCCATCATGAGCTAAACATTTGCAAAGACCATCCCCCAACAACAAGTTGCCGAAGCCAAGACATTTTCTCAACTAGCCTTAACACAAGTCTTGACAAGGATAAAAGCAAGTATACAAGTGGTGAGCAAACATTGGCATGCATAGATCATAAGACTCACAAAAGCCAATTTTCATCTTTAAGTTTAGCTAGCTTGCTCAAAATGCCACTATGCCAAGCCATCTAGAAAAGCCTAAATTTGAAGGTTTGCTACTAGCAATCACACAACTTAGCTCAAACTCAACCATAGCAACAATAAATACAAGAAGGCATAAGAATTGAAGCTTCTACAATGCACATGTTACATGATGAGATGCGATGCAAAGTTAAGATACAAATTTTACAAGAAAAGCATCTCAAAGGTCCAAAGCAAAAGACAAGCTCCAAATGTCAACGGAAAACAACAACTCCAAAAGTCCAAAGCACAAGACAAGCTCCAATATCAATGAAAAACAGCAACTCCCCCTCAAACCAAGCCAATCTTCCCCTCAACCCAAGCCAATCTCCCCCTCAACAAAACAACTTTAGAATCATTGGAAATGAGGACAAGGAGAAACTTGAAAAGGGGTAAACATTTTTAACAATCAAAAAAGGGGTTATACAAATAAAGCAATATGGAGTATGTCTCAAACTCAAATTTACAAATCATGGCAAAACATGAGAGGACCAAGTAATCATATGTCAAAGTTGAGGGATATACAAATAACACAAAAAGGAGCACATATTACATGAGGATAAGCATGTAAGAACCACTAGCTAATCATGAAAAGATATAGTATGGTCCACACAAGATACATAAAAAAGTGACAAAAGCTACAAGCGCGATCAAAGTGAGGATATGCAAATAAGAACATAAGAAGCTCACGTCACATAAGAGCAAGCACAAGAGAAGCATTTGCAAATCATGGTAAAACATGAGAGGATACACCATGGATCACGCAAGGTAGCATAAAAAAGTGATCTAAGATACAAGAAAACTCACAAAGCTAGCATGGTAGGTTAGAAAACCACATCAAAACATGCTACTCAATGGTGTACAAAGCAAAAGGCAATTTAGGACAAGAGAGAAATAAAATCATGAAAAAGAGATCAAAAGCCAAAAGCATATAAAAAGGTAGCAAGGTTGGATAAAGCAAGATATTCAAAAGCTAACCAAATAGTGTACATAAATAAAGGGAAAAGAGATTGAGAGAGAGCCAAAAGCATGGTACATGATATACACAAATAAAAGCAACCAATAGGCAAGAGAGAACCAAAAGCATGCTATAAGATATACGCAAATAATACATGCCGAGAGGGTCAAGTGAGCATATGAACAAGCATCCCATACCACAAGTAAATATACATGAATGTAGAAGGTATGAGTGTATAGGAAAGCTCACAAAATAGGTGAAGACGCCACAATGAAGTGCATGCCTCTTGGAGGCCATATACAAGGGTATGGAGAACCATCCATGTCTCAATCACGTCAAGCAAAAGACCGAGACCAAAAAAGCCCATGTCCTCCAACCCGCGTCCCCAACCTACACATGAGAAGAGAGAGATGTCCGAGTATTGGATCCCGAAGGGTTAGTAAGCAAATACTTGGGAATCCAATACTTGGACACATGACCAGTAGATATACTCAATTTATCATGAGGGTTAGCATGATGCAAACTTTGGTTCAAATGTGAAGACCTTGAATCACCCTTAGAAGCATATCGCGAAATGGCAACTCGAGAAGAAAAACGAGTGCAAGCACTAGAAAAACGACGAGAACCTCTAAAGCGAACACCATGAGAAGAACCATTGAAAGCATCATGAGAACCATGTCGTGGACCAACACAAGAAGAATTAGAAACATGTCCACGAGCACGTTCAAACCCACAAGAAAAAGAGTCATAGAATCCATCAATAAAGCGATGCCTCATGCTAGACTCTCGGGTCTTCATGCCATGGGAAAAGCTATGAATACCCGAAGAGTTAGAAGCACGAGATCGACGCATATGTTTGGCACGCCTAAAGCAAAAGTCAATTTGATGTCTATCATTCGCACAATAAGAGCAATGGTACAATGGCCTATCGGGAGAGACGGTTTGAGATGAAGAAGTACCATTCTTGCTCAAGTGAGAAGTCCTTTGAGACTTGCATGAAGAACTAGAAGCATCTCTTGACTTGGAGCCAACATTAGGTCCACACATGCCATGGAAAGAGCGATGTGTGTTCCTAAAAGCCTTTTTACGAATTCGACGCTCGTGTTTGACACGGCGAAAGCAAAACTCAACAACATGCCCATCTTTCTTGCAAAAGGTGCAATAATACATTTCTTTCAAAGTTGATGTACCATTTGAGCAAGAAACACCTTTGCCATTTGAAGTCTCTTGGGCAACACCGGAAGAGCCAATAGCATGAGTAGCTAAGAAAGAATTATCCAAAGCAATAGCACAAGTGCGAACATCCAAAGACTCACGCTTAATATGAGAAGAACACAACTCCGAAGACAAAGAAGAAATACTTGAAACATGCACATCGGAGTGAGAAGAATTGCGTGAATCAAGAAACTTAGCATCTAAGCTCTTGCATAGTTGGAGCAAAACCTCATTTTGAGATTTGAGGCGCTCACAAGTACCACATGGAGTATCTCTTAAGATTTGAATCTCCTTCTGAATGCATTCGGCATATGTGGTACGCAAGAGATCATTCTCCTTCTCAAGGCTAGCACTCATATCATTGTGCTCAACCAACTTTGCGCTCATATCATCTCGCATTAGCTTCAAAGCCTCAACTTCAATTTTCAAATCATGACATGATGTGCAAGAAATAGATGGAGCATCACTCATATGCATATCATGCAAAGCATCATGATTAGCACAAGAATTAAGACAAGCATCATCATTCATAGAAGAGGAGCAAGTGCTACAAGGCATAGATTTCATAATTGTAGCTCTAGCAAGTTCAAGTTGCTCTAAGCGAGTGGAGTGATCTAGCTTCAACATTTCATTTTCAGCAAGCAAGTCAATACAAGAATTGCAACCTTTTCTAGCCAAGCGCATGAGATTGTCTATTTCAATTCTAGCACAATCAAGATCTTTATGTAAAGCAACACATGAATCACATGGCATAGAAGCATTTGATTTTAGCAACTCTATCTCATCACTCAAAGGCTTGCAAGACATGCATGGCAAAGAAACATTCTCATTCAACATGTTGATAACAAATCTAGCACTTTCCAATTGCTTTTCACATGAAGAACAATCATGCATCAATTTCACATTTTCGGATTTCAAGCAAGCCATAGAAGCATTCAACTCATCATTCTTTTTGAGCAAGGCAACACAATCATCACAAGGCAAAGAAGTACTAGACTTGCAAGAAGTCGATGCATTCACATTATCAAGTCTAGACAACAAGCTCTCATCACTAGGCATCGAGGTTTTCAACTTCTTCTTGAGTTTGGCAATTTTAGCATCACAAGCTTGAACCGTAGTGAATAAGCCCACAATGCCATTGACAAGGTTACCTTGGCTCATCTTGAAAAGCTCGGAGATGAGATCTTCATGAGACATCTCATCGCGTCTTGAAAGCTTGAAAAGCTCGACCAATTTGAGTTCTTCCTCTGTGAGGTCCGCCTCTTCCTCCTCCTCGAGATCGCCCTTGCAAGCATCCACTACTCGACTCTTCTTGGTCCCATCCTCAATAGCAATTCCACACCTGTCCAAACCTGAGGACAAAGACAAACGAGAGCGAGCACTTGGTGCCATTGAACAAGCACCGGTTAGCGTTAGCAAATAGCCGAAGCACAAACAAGCAAGTGCAAAAGGTCGCCTATGGATCACAAGGCCGGTAAAAGCCAACAAGTGATCAAACCGGCTCTGATACCAATTGAAGGACCGAGTAGGCGACCAGAGGGGGGGTGAATGGGAGCCGATAAAAATTCTTCGAAAGAACTCGGCCTATGTCCCGACCCGCCTCAAGAACAATCACCAAGATCACACACACATATGAGAAGTGTTGTGTTGACCCTAGGAATGATTGTGGATGAGATATAAGCACTTACGGAAGCAAACCAAGCGAACACGCACTCAAGGAGATGAACCGACGAAAAGATTACAGAAAGTCCCCACCGGATAGTCCGGTAATGAGCCGGAGTGTCCGGTACCTGATGAAACAGGGTACAGAAACCCCCCACCGGAGTATCCGGTATCCTACCGGAGTATCCGGGCCTGGAGAACTCGGAAAACTAAGTTTCCTACCGGAGTATCCGGCACTTTGTCGGATAGTCCGGCCCTGTCATTTCAGCACGCGCGCAAGCTCAAGAAAAATCTCAAAACCGGGTCAAACGACCTCCAAAAATCACGAAATTTGAACCATAGCTTCGTCTTGAGATGGAGAACATCATCCAACAAGAATCACACCAAAAACCCTAAGAAATCCATGCGGATTTTGGATTCTATCAAGAAGAGTAGGGTTTGGATGAACATGAGAGGGAAACTTCACCAAATCTTCAAATCGAAGGTGCTCGTGCCAAGGATTCGGTCAAGGACCTACCAAGGGTTGTTCTAGCACATCCTAGCACCAAGATCCCCCAAGAAATCCGCCTAAAAACGCATCACAAAAAGCGAATCGAAAATCACCCGAAAATAGCTCCGAAAATGGGGAAAATGAGAAATTCGGGATTCAAGATGAGGAGAACACTTTGAGGACGAATTGATGCTATGTATTGCTCAAAGATGTAGATGTCAAGCCACTCCCTAGCACACACAAACTAGAGATGACAAAAAGCTCAATCAAAGAGCCATCTCCTCTCTTCTCCCCTCTCTCTCAAGCCCTCTCCCTACAACTCAAATGAAAAGCTCTAACCAAGGCTCAAGGGAGGGCAGCCACCGGTTTTGAGGCTCAACCGGGAAACCATCTCGATGTCGACGCGTGTCACCTCGTCCACCCGCGAACCTCGCCGTCAAGTCTCCTCGGTCCCAGCCCGTCGGGACCCTTCACTTGCACCGGCCTCCTGTTCGCCTCTTGACCTTGGTCAACACGCCGTCTTCATCACCTCCACGGTTTTGAGGCCAAACCGCGAAACCCTCCGTGCTTCTTGTCCGCCACGTGTACGGTGTGGATCACCCTTGACCTCACCCGGCCTCTCGATCGCCCGAACCCAAGCCTCCTCGGTCCCAGCCCGTCGGGACCCTTCGCTTGGTCCTCCCGATCCTCCTGCCGTTGACCATCAAGTTGACTCCATTGACCTACACATCATTAGACAAGCAAACACGTTTCTCCTTCTCCTCCATTCTTCCCATCACCTGCACCAACTTCGGTTAGCCATAAACATAATCATGCATATGCTTATGCAACCCTCAAAGTCCCGCATTTCAACCCAAACCTCATGTCAACTCAAATCAACTCGGTTGTCAATTACTCATCATCATCGAGAACCATGGCACATCTCAACATGGTTCCTCAGTCTGCGACTGCGAGTTAGTGACGAAGTACACGGCCGACGTGAGCCATATCGGGATCAGCCGCAGCAGCGCCTTGAGCTCCTCCACTTGCGTCACCGTGCACAGCCTCGGGTGGGCAGCAATGTCGGCATGCAGGCAGGGAGAGCAGATCAGAGGTAGGAGATAGGGACAATTTGGTCGTTTCGTATCCTATGTCCACGTAAGGGTGATGATATGTCACTGAGTTGGCAGCTTAAAGGAGTAAGGAGGGGTAAATTTCTAGTCTAGTCAGCATAAGTAGGCTATATTTCTAAAGCCATCTGGGAGTAGGGCGAATCTCTAAAGCGAGTTTGGGAGAAGGACAAAACACTAAAAACCCCTCCATATATAAGTATCAACAGCAACATGCCACTTCATTAATTGAATCCTGGGCCTCTCCAACTACCCTCAAATGTGTGGCTGTTAGTAGTAGGATATTCATAAGCTGTTAATTAAAAAAAAAAACTCGGCCTGTAGGGGTAAGGCCGCCCCCACGGTATTTAATTAAGAAGAACATCTTCTCACGTAGGCCGAGAAAATCCACCGAACCTTTGTCCCACCCTTACACAGTGGCCCAGTGAGAACGACCACGACCTGGGCCGGGCCTTAGACCTATGCTTTGGCGTGAGACAAACAAGGGGATTTTTTTTCACCCCAACCCGTAAATTCGCTTCCTCTAGGAGTCGAACCCGGGACCTTGGAGGTGCTACTAAGCCACCTCAACCACTAGGCTGAAGGACCGTTCGCAGCTGCTAATTAATTTCCAGGACATTGCTACTACATGTTAGTATCATTCAAACCTAAATCTCTACATACCTCAAGATTGGAAGGTGACTGAAGTTTAGCTCTTCATCACAGGAACAGAAGCTGCTGCATGTTATTACGGTTTACATTGTTGGTTTGTTTTAGCTAGTACACATGACAATTCTTCAAGGAGACTCAAGGGCACGACATTTTTGGATAATGGATGTTTTTGTTCACTTTTTTAGTGTTCTTTAATTACGTTTATGTTAGCTACGGTACCTTCAATTGCCCGATGTAACATCTTTTTTTCCATGGTATCTGCTAATTTGATGCTGGTCTTGGACATCTGTTAACGTTAAATAGTTCATGTCGTTGGTGTTTTCTGTGGCAGCAACAATGCGGGAGTGTTGGGCCTGATGGGAACTCCTTTTGCACTCTCAAAGGATGGTATTGAGATGCAGTTTGCAACCAACCATGTCGGTACGCACACCACATACTTTCCTACTTGATAGACCAGTTATGTTTGTATGTGCATCTGCTTCTATAAATAGTTACAATATGTGTAAGTTTAACTCGAACTTTTTGTTGCGGTTTTTTGCCCTCACCTCACCTACCACTTAGGTTTTAACTCATCTGTTCAATTACTCTCATTTCTTTATCAGGGCATTTTCTGCTGACACACCTCCTCTTGGATACCATGAAGAAGACTTCTCATGAATCAAATGTGGAAGGAAGAATTGTGAATGTTTCATCTGAGGGACACAGATTTGCATATCAGGAAGGCATCCGTTGTGAAAAGATAAACGATGAGTCAGTGTATGTAATTGTTGCACAGTTCTTCTGTTTCACGGTCTAGTCTACTTTGTTTCAAGGCAAAGTGAATCTAGTCACTTGCTCTTCATGATTGTGTCGTTCAGGTATAGCGGCATTGGAGCATATGGGCAGTCAAAGCTTGCAAATATCTTGCATGCTAATGAACTTGCTAGGAGGTTCAAGGTACATCTTGCTCTTCACTTGATTTTTTTTGTTGCACATATGATACAACTGTGTATATTCTAACAGGGATGACTCTGCTACTGAGCAACATCATCTGTGTTCGTTTTCTCAGGTGTTTGCATCTAAGTTTTTAAAATTGTTCCTTTTTTGAATAACCAGCATGAACCAGAGAACTGATTTTGACACGCACATTAAAATTATAGTCTATATATTGCTAATTTATTGCTAATCAGGGCATATAAATTTTGAAAATAGATACCATCCAATCACAATGATCGGAGCATGTCATATTTCTTCTTACTATGTTATCTTCATAATTCCTTTTAAGATTTTGTAGGATGTTATGTAGCTTTTTCAGTCCATCTGTGGCAAATTATGATACAAGGTTTGGTCTAACAGGAAGAGGGTGTTAACATAACTGCAAATTCTCTTCATCCTGGCTCTATCATTACAAACCTTCTTCGCCATCACAGTATTCTAGATGGTAAGGGGCAACTGGAGACCTTTACAAAAACATTTTGTGCTCCTGCCCTTTTATGCTAAATTCATAATTTTTTAGTTTAAGGAAATTACTGAAATTATGCCAGATGATGTTTCTTATGGCGCTTAAGGGCCCATAGAAAGGCCACTTTGTATTTACTTCCAAAATGCTGAACAAGTTATTTTTAATAAAAAAACACAAGTTAATGATATTCTTTGTTTGCTCTAGTGACGCAATAAATTTCTGGTTCAGGATTTGCTTTGAAGTTGTAATGACATGTCATTGTTTAATCAAATTTTTTGTGCTGTGTGCAGTTATTTCGCGTACACTTGGTAAACTGTTTCTCAAAAATGCTCAACAGGTGAGATTTTGAATGTCCATCTGGGTGCTTTTCATATTTCGCGTTCTTGACATGGTTGTATGGAATTTTAAAACACCCAAACTTACTGTTGAAACAATTATTTGTTGGAAACAGTAATTGCGAGGAAAACAAAACTAAGTTACTGTGTGAAACTGCTGCTGATGAAACAATGAAGCATCTATAACTGAGTGACGGACATTAAATTATGTTCAAACACAACAGACATAGAAACACCATTGTAGAGCATCCATTCTATGCTGCTCATCGCCCTGAAGAGCTTCATTTGTGATGGAAAAGGCACTTGAATCTTTTAATAATTCTTATATGTGAACTACCCTTAACAAGGGCATGTCAGTCAACTTTAATATTTTCCTGGTTCCCAAATTTTACGATGACTAATGAAGCGCAGCTCTCCTGCATTTTTGAGAGAAAAAAAAAATTACGATGACAGTAGAGGGTTAGGTTCCTGCTGACTGTATGGTAGCGAATGCAAATCTAGTTTGCACCTAATTTGTCGATGTCCAGGCTATAGTTGTGCTGTGAGTAAACCATGTGTGTTTCCTCTAACAACTACTTCATCCCACTTTGTGATTGGCAGAAAAAATCTAATGTACTTGAACCTCTTGTCTGTGTGGTAAACAGGGTGCGGCTACCACATGCTATGTCGCGTTGCACCCGCAGGTGAAGGGTGTCTCTGGCAAGTACTTCTCTGATAGCAACGTGTATGAGCCCAGCGAGAAGGCTAAGGACATGGGCCTTGCCAAGAGGCTATGGGATTTCAGCATCGAGCTCATCACCTGATTGATCCATAGCTTTGTTGCATGGATGATGTGTTGACGGTTCCTAGGAAGATACACTGCTCTCTCTATATATAATCATACACTGCTCTCTTGTGGATCAGTGAACTGTGCTGTTCTGGTTGGCCGCCTATCTCGAGGCCGACATCGTTAATTGAGAACATGTTCTCTGGAGAGATCTCTGCTGTGTTCTGTTCTTTATGCGGCTTCTTCTGAGTCATAGTAACCCAACTAACACGTTTTCGGTCATTTTCTCGTTAATGAATTTGCGCACTAGTTTGATTGTGATATACTCTCTGTCCACAAATTTAGTGTTCAACCTCTCGTTAATTATTGTTTGAATCATTAATGAAATGGGGTGACCAAATTTGCAGAGGTTGAACTTTAGATGATGATTTTTGACCCGCCAATGCACGAAAATGATACTTGAGGGATGCATGGATCTTTGGGTCCAGTAGCTTCAAATACTCTAAATTTGTTCAGATGTCAAATTGCAAAATCAACACTCTAAAGTTGTTCAGCTCTGTCATTCTTGAGCCAATTAGGCTCGATGACGCATGCCGACTAGGATCTAACTAGTTCTATCTTTTCACGTAGGAACATGCCTACGTGAAAAGGTAAAACAAGTTTAGTGTTAGTTCTAAAACATTTCTACGTTGGGGTTGTAAATGGGACTGAGCTTTACTGCTCTACGACTGGCAGGAAAATTTTCAGAGAAACTGAGGTTAGGATCGACAATATTCGATATGGGAAGGGCTGCTAGCTTTACTGCTCTACGGCTGGCCCGAAAATATTCGGGGAAATTGGGGTTAGGAGGAACGAGATGGGAAGGGCTGCTAGCTGTGGGCACAAATACGAGCGCAACATAATATGGTGTTTATGTAGTGTAAAAAAAATGATATCATGGGGCCGATGTTTTTCTGAATTTTCATTGAGAAGGAGAGGCTCACCGCAAGGCCGCAGCCCAGGATGCCACCGGGCCACAGCAGGAGCACAACTTGGTGCGAACGTAGGGTTTGAACTTCGATCAGCTGCTTAATTGGTAACTCAGACCAGACAACCAACTGAGCTAACGCTCACTTCGCCATGTAGCCTAGAATTGTAGAGTGGTCAGACTAATGAGGGCAGAAATACGCTGCACAACAGGGATAATACGTTTGATTATCTAAATACAAATTGAGCTAGCAGAAGTCTACCTTGTCCAACACATATTTAATGAAAGACCAAAAGAAAAAAAGGGGGGGGGGGGGGGGGGGGGGGGGGGGGGGGGGGACAAAACCACATTTTGAGTAAGCCTAACTATACGTAGATGAGCATATCTTTCAGCAAGAAACCCTAGAGATTCTATCTGAATTCCCATACAACTAACATGTGCAAAATTACTAAACTACCAACGTTTATGTTAACTGGGCTATTTAACAAGTCATGTTAGATCAACGGCTGACATTATCAGCGTGAGAGGAACCGGAAGTTCCTTCGAAGCACCATAGAAGTGGGGTACTCTGTCTTACAACGGCACATTATCGAACGGGCCAGATAAAATTTCAAGAATAAGCAGGGGCTGACGTCGCCTCGTGGTAACTTTGCGATCGTGTAAACCAGATGGATCAGACAATTCCTAGGATCACAACACATGTGCTTTCTAAATCTATGTCTTGGCGTTAGGCTTAGAGGTTGACTAGGCTGGTGCCCGCGCTGTTACTGATCTTTAGTATCAGAATTTTCTTTTGTTATTTTGTTGTTTAGAAGGCAAACTTGATCTATGCAGAATTTGTTTGTATATATGTTCCAATCTGCTATGGTGGTAGACCTATGTTTCCCTTATCACACTGTATATCGTGCATCCAATCTGGTAGCTATCGTAGTGAGCTAATTTTGAACATTTTTTAGGGCATGCAAATAGTGTAATTAGAAACATGTCTGTCACACACAGTACAACATTAGAAAGAAAATGGTATAAACCATTCTTGGGGATTTGGAGTAAAAGAGTAGTTACAATGAAAAAAAAAGAAGAAGAAGACTTTTTCCCGATAAAAAAAAAGAGACTCTGGTGATCCCCTGTCAAACTTTGAAATCACCACAATTCAACCAGCATCCAAAAGCAGCGAGCAAATTTGTGAGAGGGCCTTTAATTTGTAACGTAGTACATTTAGCCACGTCCAGGAAGTCGTTTTGAGGTTGTCTATATATGTTTTTTTATGGGTTAAGTTTAAAAATGCGAAAATAATATATATGAGTAGATTCGTATTAATATGATTTCATAAAAGTATATATTAACTATATTTTCATAGCAAAAAATATTAGTTAAAGTTTTGTTTTAAAAGACCGTGTCAATGTTCAAAACGACTTGGAGGGAGTAGTATATTTGGCATTAAATTCGCCATCACTTGACCCTAAATGGAATATCAGATTATCTTGAACTGGAACCAAAGTTATATTCTCATGAAGTTCTAAGAACTATTTTATGCAAAATAGAGAGGAGACCAAAATCTCAAGATGGAACAATTATTGTTGTATGTTCAAAAGTAATTAGTTCTCATACATATTGCAACCTGCCTGGTCACTTGTTGCAAAAATGCAAACTGAGCGCAAAACCAAAACCAAATGCGAACTGGAAGCAATTATAACTGTTGATGGATGCGTCTGGATTAGGACCGACTCAAGGTGTCAATGCCAATGCTGCATCGCCATGACCGGCGCCGCATGGCTTACTGATTCATCACTGAGCAAAGGAACAATTTGTCGAACACCTAATCTGCACGATATCCACCAAAGATAGACCAGACCCATGGCAAATCAACGCGACTGCTATTCCGGGATCATGGAATTGGTTTCTCTAACGTCTAGATCAATAGGGAGCGACAAACCGCGTGTCGATGCTTTGAACAACCATGCGGTGATCTCGGACTCTTGGTGCTCGTCCACCAGACCACCACACATACAGATACAATCGATGCTAGCTTTGGCACTTGCCATAGCAACGGTATCTCATCAAATCTACAATAAATTCCAGCTGACTCCTTGCCGTTAAAGGCTATACTCCCTCCGTTCCAAAATGTAAGTATTTGTTGATGTTTGAATCTCACGTTTGACCGTTTGTCTTATTCAATTTTTTCGTGAAATATAAAAACAAATAAGTCATATTTAAAATATATATAATGATAAAACAAATAGTAACAAAAAATAATTTTTATAATTTTTTAATAAGACAAACGGTCAAACGTGTGATCTAAAAAGTCAACAAATGCTTACATTTTGGAATGAAGAGAGTACTAAGCTTTCTGCAAGGATGATGCTCAAAGTGTCTTCAGCGACCGCATCTCAACTGAAACCCTCAACTCAATGCTTCGATTCATCTTTCGGTGTTGCTCCCCTCACCATGCCATCATCGTCTCCCACCCAGTTGAATTAATGTCACCATCCTGCTCCTTCTCGATGCCCTTCTTTGCTATTTTCGAGATAGGGTGTACAAGGCGTCGAGGAGGGGAAATGTGCTAAGAAAAGGCTGGTTTGGGGTGTGGAGAGAAAAAATTTCAGCTCACGTACACAAATACTCTCTCTGTTTATAAATTGTTGACGTCATTGACTTTTTTCGTTATGTTTGACCATTCGTCTTATTCAATAATTTTCAAAAAATTACCATGCATTTGGTTATAAATGGTTTTATTACTAAAAAAGGTTGAAACATAACTTTAATTTTTTATATTTAAGCTAATATTTTGAATAAGACGAACGGTTAAATGTAACGAAAAAAGTTAACAGCGTCAACAATTTAAAAACGGAGGGAGTAACAAATACTTATATGTGTACTTTGAGTTTTTTCTCGAAATTAAATGAATGGCTTTGAATCCAAGCATGTCCGCTAGTGACCATGACGTTTTCTTTGTTCATTTCCGCAACCTTACCGTTGTATCCAGGGCGGAGCTACTTTGAGACCACTGGGTGTGCCTGCACCCAGAGCTAGAACAAATTTCAGTGATTTTCATCCCCCTTTCACCTTTTATGCACCCAACTTGACACATAATCATGCACCTACAAAGCTAAAAACCGAAGATCAAGCAGTCCATCATGATGTCTTGCACCGTCCTCTCTTAAGTCTAGGTCCGTCACTGATTGTATTGGAGTTTAAGTTTTCACTACCAGCCATCATCTATTGCCTCGTCGACGAGCATCCACATCTGGCAATCCCCATTAACAACATCCTCCATGTAGAGCTAGTGCACATCATGGTAAAGCTCCAAAGCTTTACTACCTTCGTGTCAAATGAGATGACGTTTTTGACTTTTAGAGATCACGTTTGACAGCTCGTCTTATTAAAAAATTTATGCAAATATAAAATAAATAAATCATGCTTAAAGTATCTCTAATGATAAAACAAACCATAACAAGATAAATGATGTTTGCACAAAATTTTCAAATAAGACAAGCGGTCAAATGTGATTTTTAAAAGTCAAAAACGCCATTTAATTCGAAATAGAAAGAGTACATTTGTAGACGGAAGGAGTATTTAGGTTGCTTATAAAACTATATTTTTTGCTAGTATGATTTAAATTCATCGAGGTGGTCGCGACATGAAAAAAGTCCTCAAGACATTTTCTAATTTGGAGATTTTAATTTCCCTCCAGATCTAATTTTCTGATTTTTTTTTTAAAAAAGAAGAACAGGACTTGGAAAAAAAATCTATAGAAAACCCTCTACCCGCGGCCAGTGGTGTGACTCCGGCCGGCTCCGTCGTCCCCTCCAACTCCGTCTCAATCCGTGCTCGATGAGTGAGTACTCGCCGTAGATTTTCGTTGACTTCCCGCACCCAAAGCCCAGCCCAGCAGGGTGGGGCTCCGTCCATGCCTCATCGCGGCCGCCGGCGATGGGCGACATGACCCCGCGCCGCCGCCGCGAGCCCTCCGAACCTCGCAGCGAAAGCGACTGGGACGGCGGATCCAGCCGCGAGGGCTCCCCAGACCTCGTCCGCCGCCCCGCCGCGCAGATCTGGCTCGGCGAGATCGAGCGCGACCGGGTGCGCCACGTCCGGGAGTGGGTCCACATGGCCGCCCGCGACCGTGACGACGACACCGGCCCGCCGCCCTCCCCCGCCGACCACGCGCGCAGGGACGTGCCCCGGATCCGCGGGCGCCAGGCGCGCCTCGAGCTCGTCATGCGCATGGCCGCCGACCGCCAGGCCGAGCTGCACCGCCTCTCCCACCAACGCGCCGTCTCCGACTTCCCCCACCGCAACCGAATCCACGTCGGTGATTCATCTTCCTCTACATTGCAGCCCACTTTTCCATTACTTGACCTCATTTGCATTTTTCATTTCCCTTATCTGATGCAATCATCATCTTACCACAGGCGCTGCTCCGGGGTAGGTTCCTGCGCAATGGGGGTTTGCCAGAAGAGAGGAGACCCCCCTCAGTTGCTGCGAGGGAGCTCGGCCAGCTGCGGCAACGCCATCCTGTGTCTGGCTTGAGGTGTGGATACTGCTTCATGCTATGCTTCTGCTTAATGCCTATTTTTAGGTTTCGTTTTTTGTTCGAATAAATGCAACTGTATACTGGTCCAATGAGTCATTGTCACAACATTCTAATGCTGTGGTTGGAGGGTTCACATGTTATAACGAGTTCATGATGCTTAATATTCTGCTTCAAACAAAAAATTGAAGAATGGTCAGTGTTATTTGAGCTTGTGTGGTATATTCTTTGTTATTAACCATGCAATTAGTGGTCAATCAAACTAGATTCTTCACTCCTAATCCAAAAAATCCTCAGCATCAACCCACACACAATGCCATATTTTCTTTGATTATTGCGTCAGTACCTAATGTAAAAAATTGTATGGACAATGATTTCTCTTTTCATCTTTGTTTAAAACTCAGTCCTAAATGTTTAAAACTTGAAAGGTATCTTGGCCTCTTTTTTCATCTTTTATCCTAGCTCGCCATATTTCTCAGTTGCATTCTCTTCCTTTTTGATTAGTTTTTTTTATCCAGTTAAACTGTACTTATATAATGTTACGAAGTTCCATCTTATGCTAAGTAAAATAATATACTCATTAATTTTAATAACTAGAGAAGAGTTCCGCTTCAGATTGGAGAATCTTGTTCAAGATCAAGCAGTTAGCCAATCAGATGCTTCTTCAGCTCAGAATGTTGAGCTATCGTCAAATGATAATTCTGAATCAAGCCCTACTATCTCTCAAGACACTGAGGAGAGGCATCAACAAACAAGTGAGATTGTCGAGTTCCAGCAAATTGAAGGCGCAGAAACATCATTGGGATTGGAAAATAATGCCCCTAGCCTTGCTGAAGGCTTGTATGGACCTCGTAATCAAGAAGAAGATTCACAGGAAGATCTGGAGCAGGAGAGGAGAAATTGGCTACAGTTTTCTCATGCTGTGGTTGGAGAGGAATCTGAAAGAAATTTGCATGAAAATGCAGACAACGTCTCATTTCGTGAGGCGTCAGAGGTTGGAGATGGTCAAGATGATCGCCTTCCAGAAACACTCGAAGAATCAACCAGTGATGATAACCTTCCTGAACCACACGAAGAGTCAACCAGTGATTATAATCTTCACGAAGTGCATGAAGAGTCAACCAGTGATGATAATCTTCCTGAAGGACATGAGGAGCAGCACGACAGAAATCACTTCCCTGAGGTGCTTGATGAGCTGCATGACGGTAATCACCTTCATGAATCACATGGGGAGTGGAGTGGACATGATCATCGTACAGAAGTATATGATGAGTGGCAAAGTGATGATAATGGCCCTGAAGTAAATGAGGAGTGGCATGATGATGACGAGTCTAATGATGCTGCAGACAATTGGCATGGTGATAATTTCGATCAACCAGTTGACCATGATGCTGCTCTTATCAGAAGAGCCAATACATTCATCCCTGGGGATGATGATAATGTTTACAGCACAGAACTGCGGGAACTTCTGAGCAGGTTATTTGTTTTTCCATTAAGAAAAGTTGGTACAAGCAATTCATGTGGTGTTTGATCTAAATTCTGAAATTGTTTTGGTTATGCAGAAGGAGTGTTTCTAATCTTCTTCACAGTGCTTTTCGTGAAAACTTAGACCGGCTTATTCGGTCATATGTTGAACGGCAAGGTCGTGGTCCTCACCCTTGGGATCTGGAAGGAACAACTCCTGCCCCTAACTCACCAGAGCAAAGTCAGGACCAGCAAGGCGATGATGAGGATCAGGAACTGCCTCAGACCGTTGATAGGCCTCCTTTAGTGATACCACCTCCACCTATCCCACCTCGTCAGCCACTTTGGCATTCGGAGTTGCATCGTAATAATTGGATCAGACAGAACATTCATCGTTCTTCATCTGATATTGTGAGCTATTGTCTATGATTCTCTTACTGCACATACAGTTAGTTTTGTTACTTCTTTTGGTAATTTATTTCATTCGACCCTCTTTTTAGGTAACATTTTTGGGGCATTTGTGATATGCAATCCACAGTTGCTTATATGTTATATGTGGGTTGAAGGCTCATACTTCCTTTTGGTTTGTTTGTCCAGGAATGGGAGGCTATAAATGATTTAAGAGCTGATATGGCTAGGCTTCAGCAAGGGATGAGTCATATGCAAAGGATGTTGGAAGCTTGCATGGATATGCAGCTAGAATTACAACGTTCTGTCAGACAGGAAGTTTCTGCTGCCTTGAATCGTTTCATTGGGGAGCAAGGTTAGTAGCTCACCATTCCTGTTTGCTTTTCTTCTTAATATAATGAGGTGCAGTTCTCCTGCGTTTTTCGAGAAAAAAATGCACCTGTTTGCTATAGTTTTCAAAATATGTTTTCTGTTACTTTGCCTTTGAAAATTGTTGGCAAACCTCTTGAATCCTGATGTAGTTCTTTAGGCATTGCCACCAATTAAAGTTTTGAAGACGATGTACATCTTATGTTTTAAGTTATCATATTTTGAATTTCTGTGTTTCTAGTCTAGTAGGGTTCCCGAAGTTACCTGCATTTGTATTCTATTTTCCTTTGCACTATACTTGTTTTTGATAATGCACTATACTTGTGCTATATGAAGTTGGTTCAACACTACTGTAACTGTCATACTGGAGGTGGTACTAGTATTTCTTTATAATGGCGTGTAGTTGAGGAAAAAGGAATGGAGTTTCTAATGTTTAGCGCATGTTATATTTCAATAGCAACCTTCCTTGCCATACATCCACCCAAGTGCTGATTTTTATTTTTCAGGGGAAAGTAAAGAAACTATTGACGATGGTTCGAAATGGATCAATGTGAGAAAAGGGACCTGCTGTATATGCTGCGAGACTCCAATTGACTCTCTTTTGTACAGGTTTGACTTGCATGGCTCCATTATTTTGTTGATGTGTTCTAGTAGTCTAGTAGATAGTAGCGAATGCTAACCAAGATTGTTTTGGATGCTTACTATCAGATGCGGGCACATGTGCACATGTTCAAAATGCGCCAATGAATTGGTTCGAGGCGGGGGGAAATGCCCTCTGTGCCGTGCGCCCATAATTGAGGTGATTCGAGCATACTTCATCATGTAGATACAGGAAAGGAAGAAAGAACGATACAGAGGATTGTTTTGCTGAAGCTTGCAGTTGGTGTTAGTGGGTGTACGTGGTTGTATTCCAATTTTGGCTGTTGGGTCATTGGCCCGTCCATTGTCTCTAATGCGTTTATTTTTTGGTTTCTAGCCTGCCCTGATGTAATATATGGTTTTTGGGTGTGGCAGCACAAGTGCTCTGACTGGCAATGGGCTCACTAATTTGTTTGACAACTGATATTCGATTGAGCATTACAGTGAAAAAGAAGAGTAAATTGCACTCAACCTTGTTTGATTCTAATGTGAGTTTGGCAACTTACTGGTGGGGCACGTCGCACTCGTGATACTATTTGAATAAATTTCGAAGGTCGCACACACTTGGCTGTCCTTGGTTATAGTACCTGTCCACAATAAGCAGCAAGTAGAGTACTCAATCCAAACTGACGAGAGGAAGGATTTCGTTAGGCAATGCATCTTTGAATCTTTGACCCATAGTTCCTTGTCCTTGCAGACAGTATCAGCCTTATTGTGACCAAGATTAACAAAATCCATCGACATATGCATGCTGTGCAAATTTGAATTTTTGAACCCTTGTATGTGTGAAGTAACAAGAAAAAAATTTCACGCAATATAGGTAAGTAGTAGTTAATAATTTTTTACGGAACCAATGGGGCCTCCCACTCAATAGTAGTAAATGTTTGGTTGCTTATTTTTTTCTTTTGCTCTCTTAAGAGACATTTGATTTCAGGTTGAAAGCCATGGCCAACTGGTAGGGGTGGCTAACGAGCCAGCTCGGGTCATTAAGGCTCAGCTCGTTAAAGCTCGTTCTGATAACGGCTGGTTCGGCTCGGCTCATTAAGATAACGAGCTAAAATAGAAGCTCGGCTCGGTTCATTTAGAAAGATCGAGCTGGCTCGTTAGCCTCATGAGTCAAGTGTGCTAAAACTATTATGACAAAAATTTAGGTAATTTTTAGCATTTTTTAAAATATTAGCATGTGCCAACAACACAAAAAACATAATATAACACAATATTGCAGAAAAAATCAATTTAAGTCAACAAAGATGGAAAAATAAATAAAAATAAAAAGATGATCCAACATTGAACATGATTTTTATCTATACTGAACTTGGTTTATTTTTAATGATAAATTGAGCTTCACCGAACATAAAAACTACCATTTTATTAGAGAATTAAAGTTGATATTTCTATATAATCGAGCTTATCAAGCTAATCGAACTGTTCGCGAGTAGTTCACGAGCTGGCTCGTTAACTAACGAGCTTTGATGAAAGCTCGGCTTAGTTTATTAAAAAGACCGCGCCGAGTCAAATTACGATCGGGCCGAGCTAGCTCACGAGCCTCGAGCTTTTTTTTTTCAGCCCTAGCGAACTGCACAAATCAGCTCCATTCACGAAAAGTTTTCTAATCGGAATCTGGCCATGATCAAGTCCATCGATCAGGAATCTGGCCATGATCAAGTCCATCGATCAGGCACGGTTTTTTGCGAGCCGACTTCACTCTTCTTATGCTGTTTCTTCGTGAAGAAAGAAAAGCAATCCCATGGCTGTAGGTCTATGATCGTTGCAAATTTTGGTCAACAGGATGCCGCCGGTGGTGTGATTAGGGTCAACGCCCCGGAGACTGACAGTGGGACGCAGAGAACGCTACCCGGAATGTTGACCCCACCTAGCTGAGGAAGCGGCCACACGAGCACAGTCGGAAGGCAAGGCAAGTGAATCCTCTGCTCCCGGTTCGGCATGGCGGCGGCCCCTTCTCCGGCGGCCAGCTTCTCCGTGTCCTCATCCATTTCCGACGAAGATGACGACGACAACTCCTCCCAGTTCAGTTCGTCTCCTCCCCCTCTCTCTGTCTCTCCCCCCCGTGGCAACCCATCCGATTTCTCCTCTGCTCTCCCCCAAATTTAGTTTAATCTGTAGACGACGATTTGGTTCGCTTCACATTCCTCTTGGAGAGTTCATTACCAGAACGGGAGAAATCTGTCGCATTTTTTTTTAATCTGAGAATCGATAAGTCCTGTTGTAGTGATTTCTCTTCCGATTCTGCAGGTCCAGTGATGTGAGCGTATGGGATTCCCAAGGTACATCTACTGCAATCTGCCATTTTGTGCCTCATGTTTGCATACATCGGCGGTTCATGTACACGGTTCCGTGCAAAAGAATTTCGATCCCCACACAATTTTACCACCAGGCACCGTGAGGATGCAATTAAGATAGGAGATTTGAAGTAATACAAAGCACATTGTCATGGATATTGTTTTTAGTTTGTTCCTCTTCAGTGCTACGCAGACATGCAGAGTCTCTCGAGTTGGAGGAGTCGACTGCCATCTCAGTCGACCCTATTCTCTTCCCAACTTTGAATGATTTGCTTCTGGAGGTGTACACCTTGCTGCGTCCCAAGCCCATTGACTATCAGCAACGCAACGCCTTGGTTCATGTCTTCCGCAAAATGACAACTAAAATCTTTGGTAAATATCCATTTCATGCAGCTCTGGTTGTTAAACTTTGTCGGCATGAACTACTGATAAGTTACAAAAATGCTGACAGGTAGTTAGCTATACAGTGTGAAGTTGAGCTCTTCCCAATACTCTTACTTGTTGACTCTACGAAATCAGTCTTGGAATTCTGCTTTCTAATACCAATATATCATGCTTATTTTAATGTATTATGTCCCAGCCTCATGCTTCAAATATGTTCGGATAACTGTATGTACAGTATATTATGCCCTGCCCTTCGGATAACATGATAAGATCATGGTATGCTGACCCTCATGTTTCACCATGTACTGGGTCAAGTATTTTCAAATATGAAGCAACGGGCAGGCGACGATAATTGGACTCTGCTAAATGTTCAGGAAATCATATTTCAGTCGCATGTTTGACTATGATTGCCTGTTACCTGTTGATCTTTTGTCTGTAATGTAGTGATCTGACATTTCATTTAACACAATATTTCAGGTAACGACAATGGGTTTCCAGTTGTGGAAGCATTTGGATCATTCACAATGGATTTATTTACTCCTCGTAGTGACCTGGACCTCTCTATCAATTTCAGTGACTGCACTGATGATCGATATACCCGCAAGAAAAAAATCTCTGTAATTAGGAAGTTTGCCAAAGTTCTATATTCTCATCAGAGTAAGTATTGCGTTAAGCAGCTTTGTTCGCTGCTTTCAAGTTCTTCAATTCTCCATTCTCAACTTGGTGGTTTGTCTCGCGTCACAACTTAAGGATCACTTAAATTTGAAGGCAGGGATTGTTTAACTTTCTGAAACTTTCCTATACCCACTTGCCCATGATCAGTATAGTTTGTCAAATAGATAAATGTGGAAAATGTTTCACACATACAGTTGAGTATGGCCATATTCTTTTCTTGTCTGATTTATCTTCTGCAATTTCAGGGGATGGAATTTGCTGTGGGGTTTTACCTATTGTAAGTGCTAGGGTGCCTATTCTAAAGGTTATCGATCGTGGTACGGGGATTGAGTGTGATATTTCGGTTGAAAATAAAGATGGGATGACAAGATCAATGATCTTCAAACTTATTTCGTCACTTGATGAAAGGTTTCAGATCCTAAGTTACTTGGTAATCTAATCTTCTGTCTTCTCTGTCTTCCTAATCAGTACACGTTCATGTTATATCCCCGAATACAACCTTTTACTTTTCCATTTAATTTTTCAGGCTAAGTTCTGGGCTAAGATACAAGATTTGAATAGCCCGAGAGAACTAACAATGAGCTCGATGTCAATCATTTCATTAGTCGCTTTCCATTTGCAGGTACTACTTTTATTATTATTTTGGTTTGTTATTAAATTACTAGTAACTATTCTCCTGAACATTGTTTCCATTACTAACCTACTAATCAATCTGTGCATTTGAAGACAACCTTTGGCTTCGTTCGTATAGAAAGCAAGATGAAAACTATTAAGCAGGGTATAAATGCTAAAGTTGGATGGTAATCTAATGCCACCTCATGAAACTGGATTTTTGTTCCGTTTACCATTAATTTATTATTTTTTTTGGCATTCTCATCAGATGCATGGCTAAGGAAATAACCACAATAGATAATAATTCTTTGCCTCCTTTACCTGAATAAGTTGAATATGAATCTTTGAAATGTGCAGTGCAGACCCGACATCCTCCCATATTGCCTCCATTTTCTGCCTTGTTAAACGGTTAATCTTCTATCTTTCTTGCTCTTTGTTTTTGCTTTAGTGTTACTATTCTGCTAGATATTTCTGACTGATGAAAACTATCTTCATTCTTGCCCTTGCAGATGGTCTAGACTGTGCAAGTGTTGAAAGGAATATCAGGTTGTTTAAGGACTTTGGGAGCAGAAATAAGGAATCTGTAGCTCAACTGTTTGTTTCATTGATGAGTAAAGTGAGTTACTTTGATGTTCAAATATATATATTTTTTTTTGATATTTGGATCTATAACATGCCTTATGATCTTTGGTATATTCGATCAGTTTCGCACCTGCACCTTAACCTTTAGTACTGTACTAGCCTACTATATTCTTTTAGAACACAGCATAGGTAATATACGAGGAAATTTTTGATAATTTGCCCGTGGTATCATGTTGATTTGTCCACCTAGGAGTTTTGAGACTTTGAGCTATGCTGTTTGCAGCTAGTAGGTGGTAAATAGAAAGTGCTAAATTTGGCCTTGTCCTGCAGCTAGTATCAGCAGAAACTTTATGGGAGCATGGCCTTTGTGCTAGCAATTTGGAAGCATCATGGATCTCTAAGACCTGGAAGAAAGGAGTTGGTAATTTAAGTGTGGGTATTCTGTGCATTGAGTTCGAAGGATTAGACTCTTAGATTGAAAAAGTTACATTATTTTGAACTGCTATTCATGCAGGTTGAAGATTTCTTGGACCGGTCACAAAATTTTGCTAGGTCAGTAGGCAAGATGCAGATGCAGAAGATTTGCAAATGCCTAAGAGATTGTTTGCTGAATTTGTTAGATTTCATGAGGGGTAAAATCAACACATCGAAGCTGAAGACCCTTTTATTTGGGCATCTTAGCCCTGATGAGCTTGCTAGCAAACCTCGTTTGAGGCATGCGAAGAGAAAACGGAAATTGAAGTTTATCCCAGAAAGCAGATATCTGGTCCAAAAGAGAGCAAAGCATGGTGCAGACCATGTGGAACCACACTCCCATGCTAATGCTAGATCAGCTACTGGTTCACAAACTCCTGCTGCTGCTAAAGTCATGCCTCGCATTCCATATCAGTGCCCCACCCAGTCCAGTGCTCAAATAGTTCGCATTCCATGGCCTCGTATCATACCATCTGGTTTTGGGTATGGATTATCAGTTCAGTTGCCAGTAGATCCTCACTGTGGCAAGGGAATACTGGGGCCACCCCCAGATATGATTTCCTTAAGCAATGGAATTCAACGATTGCAGCAACGCCCGCTTCTTCCAACGCCCCGTAATGTGCGTCCGGCATGAAATGGAGCTTATAACGGTGCTCAGCTGCTTCAGCACAATTGAAACAGGATTTTGCATAGGTGTCCGTAGACGTCAGCTGCGGGCTATAAAT
Organism: Eragrostis nindensis; assembly: GCA_012490785.1. Classification (NCBI taxonomy): domain Eukaryota; kingdom Viridiplantae; phylum Streptophyta; class Magnoliopsida; order Poales; family Poaceae; genus Eragrostis; species Eragrostis nindensis. Next base: position 1,317,401 of record JAAXCT010000098.1, on the reverse strand, counting down.
GCAGCTTGGCAGTTGCTAGTAGATTTTGTGCAGGCCTTTAGTCAGTTTTGAGGAAACTGTGACAGCATGATACCGTCCTGCTGAAGAGAGAAGTGGCCTGCGTTGCGCAGGTCTTTCGGAACCTGTATCTCGCAAGCTATCCATGTTGATGTTTTTCTCGAGTTTTTGGATCTAGTCATGTTGCTCAATATATTGGTTATTTTATCAGGTTCATCTAGTTAATACCAGTTGCTGCCTTTTTTCTTTCATTTCCTCTGTTTTATTCTCTTGTTGTTAGGACATTTTGTCCTGAGGACAACAAAATAAGAACAGAGAGAGTATCCTTGAAAGAAAATGGGGCACGTGTGATTCTGTGGTATATTATCTCTGCGAAGAAGGGCCATCCTGGAAAATTTCCGCGGCCCTGTGCGAAATCCTAGTTTGAGGCTCTATATTCAGTTGTCAAAATGAAATAACAACAACTTTACTACTTGCCTACGATGCAAAGTAGAAAATTGTACTCGTCAACGAAGGTTCCTGCTTATATCTGTCTATTCATCGTGAGAATCTTAACATCAATTGTTGGATGTTGTCGCACAGCGGCAACACACGGCGCAAGGTGGCCTCGCCGAAAGTCGGATTTGCGGAAGACATCACACACGATCGGGGAAAAAGAACAGGCGATGAACCTGGTCGATCCCTTGATCCTGAATTCCTGATCAACATAGGACTCTGTAGCAGCAATCTTTAACGCACCCAACAGACACACGGATCAGTTCGAGAGGTACTAGGCTGCATTCTACTACATGACAAGATAGCTTTGCAGTTTGGAGGGACGGATATTTTCTCCCTTCCGGCGTAACGATGATTGGCTTCGCAACTCACATTGGTGGCCAAATCCTGTCCAAGTTTGCTTCTTGTATGACAGGTCGCACGTGCTTAGGGACGCCCCAGTGCGGTGCAGTGCCTTGTCACCGTTGTATGACAAAGGTGAAAGCGAGAGGCAGAAGGTACTGGCTCAGGTGATCGATTTTTGGTTCTTGGGTGGGAAACACTTCACCTGGGCGAGACGGGACGCTTTCGAATCGATTCAATATGTGAATAATACCATCAACTTGAGGGTTTATTTCCGGAAGTGAATAGCGAAGCTAGCTAGCTTCAGCATATTTGCCAGCCGGACAGCACACGAAATGGCAGGAAAGCTAAGCTTTACGGACCTTAGCTTTCACGTGGAAATTCCAGTTATGGAATTCTACCTTTCCAAGGACAACAAGCATATGCAGGTTTCTTTAAGTAAAACGAATAAACGAATAACCGTTGTCTGCCTCCTTGCGTGCTATGCCAGTACAACAAACACTGAATCTGAGAATATACGCGCAACAAGGGAGGTGGTCTGGGTGTAGCAAAGCATATAGCTGTCTGTATAGGAATGCAGGCATTTCTTTCTATAAGTCTGGTTTTAGGCATTTCAGTTATGAATCAGTGTGCAGCTGCTTTTTCTGCCTGGCCATGGATGACAAGAGAAGTGAAATTAAAGCTAACGTGGTGGATCGCAATTGACACGAGCCTAATTACAACTGCGGTTGCTCCGGCTTTTAGTTTCAGTCAGCCTAATTACGAGAAATTACCACGTTAATTGAAGAAAAAATAAAAAGAAAAAAAAATAGCAACCCAACCATCACAAAAAACTTAGCCTGGAATAAAACCACTACATATGCATGTTTATAAACTATTCACCACTGTCATTACGATAAATTAAACTAATATCCGTATATAAATGTTTTAAGTTACCTAGCACTATCATTATACAAAAATTAGCCCAAAATATGTGCACATTGTTAGAAGTTATCGATAGTTAGCTACACTTAGATATACTGGTCGCGCAAATGCGGAAGTTACCTTGCTAGTTAATTAAACTAAAGCAAACCAAATACAAAACAGATAAAGGTACTGCACTCTTAACACTTTGCCAAGTATCTTTATTCGTCTTTAATGGGAAAACAAACTGATCGGTCCATGCATTGAACCTGCGTGCCGACTCCTGAAAGAAATGCGAAAGAAGCGATCAATCGATGAATCCTTTTCCTGCCTCGCGGTGGTGTTATATCAAAAGATCTAGACTTAGAGAATTAATCTAAACAGGATCACTATTTAATTATAGATCACACCTAAATCATTAATCTAATAAGAAGTTAACTTACCAGAACTTAGATTCGCCATAGATCTGCCCTGTAGTTGAGGCAGATCAAGTAGTTGATGAAGAACTCGTGTAGATGTAGAAGAACGGGACACCGAGCTTCCAAGCCTTCCAGCACGCTTAGGGATCGGTAGTTTTAGGGTTAGGTTAAACCTCCCGATCAAGGCAACTAATAGCGGTTTTAATTGGATTCGGATTGGGTCTTAATAATCCAAATAGAACTTGACCGAGGTCAAACTATAAATTCCAACATTCTCCCTCTTGACCGAAGGTCAATAACTTAGTTTTTATAATATTCATTTTATTGATCACGTGCAGGTGGATACACACACATCAATAATCTCCCACTTAATCGAACAAACTTAATCTTAATCTTAAACTTATGTTCGCCTTATGTTCACAATCAATACCGTAGCAGAAACCTGACGAATGAGTCATCGGCAGACGTTACAAACATACCGGGACAGCATTAACTAAATTCCACTATAGTATCTTGATAGAACGCTTATTAACTTATTTAGGAGTTTACTTATTCGGCCTTATCCAGAATCATATTTCAGGTTAATCATCAAATCCATGCTAATTTCACGAAAATAGGATAAGAGATAAAACCCTCAATTTGTCATGTTGCTAGCTATATTCTTAAAGCATTAAAATGACTTCATCCTGGGACACTTCTTTCATAACATAATAATTTAGTTGTCAATGGGCTTGACACCATCAACTATATGTTATTACTTGAGGAATACTGTAATCAAATACGGTGACATTGAATTTAATCAATGTAAACTTAATAATAATAATTCTGGAACATATCTTATATGCCTATCTGAATTAAAACATGTCATACAAAATCAACCTTAATAATGCTAATCTTGTTTTAGAGCTTTCTGCAGAACCGCTCATGTCTGTAAGAGTAAAGAACATAAAACTAAATTGTGCACAATTACATCCACACACTCTTACAAAATCTTGACTGAATAATAGTTAAATAAATAAGCATGTTGTTTGGTGTCTTAATCTTTTAACACCTTTTCTAGTGGACCTCCCCTGGAGTAAGACTAATAAAATTTGTCAAGCATTCCGGCTCGTTATGCTAAGTCAATTACTTATATAGCTTAGCATACAGCTTCTATCTGAAGCTTTAGGAACGTCTTCTTATTTATCTTATTCTTAACTTTATACTTATGGTAAAATTTGCTATATCACGGAAACAAAACAGGCATGGCTGTGTATGCATTTACATATTGTCACTTCAGAGCTTCTCTCAACTTTTGCTCTATAGTGACAATCCCAATACTCACTTTGGTCACATCTCAGTGTCATGCTCCCCCAGATCTTAAGGAGAGTTTCCACTAAAATGCATCTTATGATACGATAAATCTTTTTCCCTTTCTTGGAATGCATATTATTTCTGTTAGCTTATGGAGAAAACGATTCACCTAGAGTATCAGGATAACAATTTATCTACCTTATTCTTAGAAACAAATCATGGTTGCCCACGACACATACTAACTTATAGTGAGTTATGAACTTAGCATCTTAGCATGTTTTGGAGTCACTATCAAAACTTGTAGACCCATTATAGCCCACTGCATTGACTCCATCAGAAAGTTGCTATGAAAAAAAAAATTATACTTAAAGTTCAACATACGTTGTTCCCATTCAACATAGATGCATATACATTATCCATCACATGTCAGAACTTAGTGTACATACACATCTACGGTTCGCTATAGAAGACCAATACACATAACCAAATGCTAATTGGTCACAAAGTTTTTTGTCATGACACTTAGCACAGATGCACCCAGTAACTTTGTTGCATAGACTCCTTTATAGCCTCTTCAATATAATCTTAGAAATAACTGAGGCTCTTTCTTTTGTGCCCAACACTTAACTTATCATCAAACATTACACATCTCTGTTATGGTTAGAACAACTAATGCAAAACCTCAACAGAGTTTGGAAACGAATTGAGGAATACTTATGGCACGATATATATGAGAAAATCGTATATCTCATCTTAAATCATCAATATAGAGAAACTTATCCTATATCTCATTAAGATTTTCTTGTCTCCATTTCCTTCCTTCTATGTGAGCTTCCATTGAACTCTGAATAATCAGAGTATTAAATGTGTCGGCCCATAAACTTATCTAAAATAATTTACAATGACAACTCTTTAACTTATCTTTGGCATGATATTTATTGTACCACTGATCAGCTTTCCTTGCTAAACTAGCCCACATCAGCGGTGGCCAGAAAATGAACTAGAGCAGCAACGCTATGATTAAATGCTCACAAAACAGCGATGCCCAGTATCATGAACACAATCATACTTCAATCATCTCTGATTCCATTGAACCAATCCACAACGGCGGTGGCCAGAAATGAATGGCACAGCAGAACCTGTGAAAATTATCCCATACCCCGCGGTGGCCAGAATAAAGAATAAAATCACACTTATTTGAGACACTTGGTGTTTGTGGAGTATATACTCCCATCACAATGGTAATCATATCTCGCATTATAATGCTGCCCTTGAACTTATTCTTAATTGAGCAGTAAGATCTAGCGAGTATATTAAACATGTTCTTAATTTAAGTCCATGAATCTTATGGACTATGAAATATCATGGAGAGAATTACTACTTTATTAAGATATTTATAATTTTCTGAGCATTTCTTCGTTCAGTTCGCAAATGATATATCGACTCTTAACTGACAAGAGCAAATTCTTAACTATCATAATTAACTAGAGCGTCTCTAAACTGATGAGACATTCCATTCTGCCCTTCGAATTTGTGGTCTAAACGTGAGTGTGCGACATATTTGACAAGGTCTCATCACTTAACTTATTCTCACATATTTAAAGAAATTACTTAAAACAATAATAATGACTTAAAACTTAATGATATAAAAAATTTCATTACTCAGATAAAATGTACTCATAAATAAATATTGAAACAAAAGTTTCATTGAAGTACATTGAAAATCATCAAGGTAAATGTTGAGTCCACTAACTAATTCTAAAAGTAAACAATATGGACTTCAACTTATTTCCATCAACTAATTCTAAGAACCACTCCTCTGGTCTCATGGATCTCTTAAAGATGCATCACTGCAATGGTCCACACATGAGTCGGAAATTCCAATCCAATAGCCTTAAGCTCATGAGCTATGTCCCACATGCTGCTGATATGCTGTAGTAATCCACTTTGCCCGTCATAACGTGAGGTTGTTAGCCTTTTGATGAGAAAACTTGTGCATACTTTCTTATGACTTATCTCAATTAAATAGAAGAATTTACAAGCAGTCTTGTCCTCATTATCATCAAAGGCTCCCCTTATGCCATCTGAGATGGAGCGCTTTATGATTCTTTTGGCAAACTTGTTATCCTTCTCCCATATTTCTAACTTGAAATGATACTCATACGTCTTCTCATCATAGTCCTCAATGCCAGGAGTAGGAGGAGACGGCTTGACATATGTAGCACATAATCAAGCTCCAGAAACTTGAGAATGTCTTGCACCTTCTTTTTCCATAAAGGAAAATCAATGGCATTAAAGGGCTTAATGGTCTTCATGTAGCTTTCAAGACTATTGTCTGAAAAATGACAAAAGCCAAATGCTTAGTCAACTTAATGAATGCAACTTACGCATTTCTTATTAATCTTAAGGCATAAAAGATGGTGACGGAAATATAAATAAATAAATAAATTATTATAAACTTAAGTCTGGAACGTTAATAGTACAAAAAGATGCACTTAATAGCATGAAAAATAACCCTACGGTGGTCTGATTACAATCATGCAATAAGAAACAACTTGCATCACCGGTGGGAAAAACAAGCGAATCTTATTCTAAAACTCATAATTAAAACAACGGTGGTTAGAATTAATTACAAGTGTACTCTAGATGAACTTCTCGGTGGTTCCATTCAAATAGAGGCATCGTAAATGCACTTGATAGATAAAAGAATTTATCAACTTAACTTATATGGAAACATAAAGCTTACTTATGGACATACTTAGCCTAAATTTAAACTTAAACTTAGAAAGTATTTAATGGCAAGGCAAAACAGTGCAAGAGAAAAAAATTAAGGTAAATTGCACCATAAAACCATAAACTTATTTATATGAGGGACGGAGTAAGCGTGAGATAATGGTGCAATGGTATAAAGAACTTAATTTGCACTGAAATAATGAGCTGCTTAAAACTTTATAACTGAAACTAATAGCTTAAAAAAACTTAATCTTATTCCTTAATATTATTATGCTCATGAAAATCCAAATATTGGAAAATAAAAGCTAATAAAACTTAATATAGTAGATAAGCATAAATATTCTCAAGATGACAGCGGAAGCTTAAAATAGCAAATAAAATATTGCTACGAAATATTCTTGAGAATTTAGCTTAAACAATTATGGTGTAAACTGAATTATAACTAAAACACCAAAAACAAATTTAACCTTAAATATATACTGAAAATCTAATTAACTCATCTTAAACTTAAAAAATAATAATACTGAAAAACTTAAATAAAATGCCATAATGAAATATCTTAAAAGGGTATTAAAATTGGGCAAGTAATATACTGAAAAACTGAATTTTGCGCACAGATGTTGGCGCGGCCCAATTGATCAGACAACCCATAAGTACAGCGCGTGGCCGGCATGCATGCGCGCGGATCAGCCCGCGGCCCGACTTAAAACGGCCCAAGTTTATTCGCGCGTGGCCCAATTAACGCAGACGCGCAGGCGGTCCAGAAATGCTGGATTTGGCCCAGGAGCACGGCCCAGCAGCGCAGCATCACGGGCGACCCAGAATACGCGTGAGACGGCCCAGCGAGCGCGGCGCGGCTTATGGCGACGGCTTAGCGCGGCCCAACTAAAAACGGCCTAGAGCGCAGACAGGCGGGCCGCCATTTCAGCCCAGTTAATGCCTGCGTGGAGCTCCGCGTCGACCGGCGCCGTCCGATGCGCGGTGGAGTGAGCAAACGGCTAAGATCGTCACGGTCGAGAGTAAAAACTCCGGCCGGAAACCCTAACCGCACCCACTCTGCCTCACTTTCTCCCGCCGCACCACTCACTCTTCCTCCCCTCTACTCCGCGTCGAGCACGACGACGGCGAGCCGGCCCGCTCGCGCAGCCACACGCCGCCGGCGCCATGGCGGCGCCACTCGCTGGCGCACGCGTGCGACCAAGTCACGCGCGGCTCCGTTGAGGGGTGCCTCCGTGGTGCCCTTTTGTCTCGGCCGTGCGTGCGGGAAAGGCGAGCAAACGGTGGCCCGGCGGCGAAGGCATCCCGGCATCGGCGACACAAGGAGGTGACGCCACGGGTGCGCGCGTGCGGCGGCTTATGCCGCACGGCCGGATTCGGTCACGGCAAGGCGCGTGCGCAGATCTGAATCGCGGCGCATCTCGTCGGTGGCCGGTGAAGGAAAGACCTCGACGTCCGTGCGCGGCAGCTCAGGCCACGATGGAGCGACGACATGAGGTAAAAACCTCTGCTTAATCTCAACTTATGCTTAGATCTGAAGTGGGGTTAGGGTTAGGGTTTGACTTAGAGGATGGTGGCGTCGGCTGGGAGTCCGGCGCCACCCTGACTGACCCTACAACCCTAGATTTTAGGATTAGGGTTTGTGGTGGGCGGCGGCACTTATTGTGATCACGCGCGGCTCACTGATCAGGTTTCATGACACGCGTGGCCGCCGTGGCCGTGTAGGCCTTTCTTACTAATTTTAAAAATTAAGCTAGATCTAAAACATAAATAAAGCTTACTGATCTTACTTATCTAAACATGATGAACTTACTGATCAACTAACTCAAGCATGAAAACTTTGCTGATCTAATCAATCTAGGCATGTAGGTTCACTGATCGGATAAAAAACTTTGCTTAATCATGACTAAATAAACCATAAAACACCTCTGACTAGAGCTAGATCAGTCAATTAACTTAAAAACATAATTAGAACTAGCACTTAACCGAATCATTAACTTAAACTAGGAGATCAATCTAACTAGTTTATGGCTCTGATGCCAATTGTTATATCAAAAGATCTAGACTTAGAGAATTAATCTAAACAGGATCACTATTCAATTGTAGATCACACCTAGATCATTAATTTAATAAGAAGTTAACTTACCAGAACTTAGATTCGCCATAGATCTGCCCTGTAGTTGAGGCAGATCAAGTAGTTGATGAAGAACTCGATGTAGATGTAGAAGAACGGGACACCGAGCTTCCAAGCCTTCCAGCACGCTTAGGGATCGGTAGTTTTAGGGTTAGGTTAAGCCCTTAGACCAAATTCGTGAATAACACGTTGATTAGGGGAAACCAGAGGTTATGCCTTAGTTATATAGTGCTTAGGCTTGGGGCCGGGCCCTTAGGTGAGCTGTGTTTGCCTCCCGATCAAGGCAACTAACAGGGGTTTTATTTGGATTCGGATTGGGCCTTAATAATCCAAATAGAACTTGACCGAGGTCAAACTATAAATTCCAACAGGTGGATGACGAGAGAAGTCAAAGCAAACATGGAGGATAGGCTAGCAATCGACACGAGCATAATTGAGGACGATGGGAGTACTAACTATGGGGCGCCCATATTTGCAGCTGCGATTGCCTCCGGCTTTTAGTTTCTGTTCAGCCGCCCGCCTCAGATGGATCATCCTGGCGATATCACGGCTGGCAGTGCAGCTTGCTTTTTAGTTGTCTGTCGTTCGGGACATTTGGACATGATGCACATTTAGGGGTGTAAATTAGTGACTCTTAAGATCGTTTAGGACCGTCTTTAGTTCAACCAAATAAACTATTTTTTTCAATAAGTAAATTGGTGTCTCTTAGAGTCACATCGAACCGTCTTTAGTTCAACCAAATATACTCTTTTTTTTTAAAAAAAGGAGCACTCATTTAAAGAAAATAGTTCATTTCTCATTGAACTAAAGAAGTTACGACGTTACTCTAATGGCCGCCTATTTGCAGCCCTCCGCAGTCTGATCGAGCGAGAGTTACTAGAGTATAATACTAGTGACGCCTAGTACTTAGAAATGTTGCTCAACAAAATTCATCAAACAACAATTAGATAGTTACTGTATTTTCACGACCAGCAAAGAACTTCAAGTTTTGCAGGGACTCGTGTTTTCTCGTCAAAGCAACAAAGAAGCAAAAAACAAAATAACATATGCAAAAGTAAACGAAGTATGGTATTTAGCAACAAGGCTACGTAACAAACTCCAACATATACAAAACCAACTAAAACTGACTTCCGAAACTAACTATATCAAGACTCCAAAACGACTCAAACTAGCTAACACAATCCTAATCTGAATATTAGGCACATATTTATCTCCAAGCAGCCCCTCTTTTCATTGCACCATGTGTCGTCCTGCCTTCAGAATCTCTTGTAATCACGTCATGCATGTACGAATCACCATGCTGACTGAATTTCTGGCCACCTCGCTCCTAAAACCATCACGCTAACCTTTAGTTCTCTCATAATCCTCTACACGCCATCACACCAGATCCTGACATGCCTTGAAGTCTTGAACCTTTCACGCATGCATCTTGATCTTTCCGGTAATTGAGCTAACTCATCGCAAGAGAGAAACTAGAAGATGACGTAGCTCCAAGTAACTCCAATGAATAACCACGAAACTCCAGAGGAAAAATCATGTAGCTTGAAGGGTGACCACGTAATTAAATCATGGCCTGACCACATAACTCACCGCACCGCAGGCTGAAAAAGACCACGTAACATAATTAGACCATCTCCTCCGACTCCTCTCCATCATAACAACAACCTGATGTGCCTTAAAATCTTTCAGATATGCATCATGTTCTTCCCAGCAATTGAGCAGCGACCACGTAACTCATTGCAGGAAAGGAACAAGAAGACCATGGAACTCATCACCTTGCCATTCATCAAACTCCAGCACTTGGAACTCTTGCAAAGAAAACCGCCTGCCAAATTTCACCATCAAGAAGGACGCTTTAACTTTGTCTATCCCCTGTCACTGTCTAATAATTTTACGTACTCTCTCTGCTGATATTATACAAATATAAAACTGTTGACACCAAATTTTGGCTAGGACCCATTGACAGTGAGTAATAGGGTATGCGCCAGGTGTAGAAGAAATTTTGTGCAAAGAGGTGGCCCACAGATGATCGTGAAGCTAAGGGAATCACGAAGATACGCGTACATGTGGGATTGTATCCCCTTTTTAATTCTTTTCTTAGATTTGGACACTTCGACCTGATCGTAGTCAAGTCGGAGTCTTGCCTCGGGTGTATAAATATAAACCCAGGTGCTTGTAAAAACAACAACAAATCAATATAATCAACTTTTCGGCGCATCGCCACAATTTCTCGACGAGATCTCAGTCGACATCGGCGTCCATCGGGGCTCCGGTTTCGACCTGGATTTTGTCAGGTAAGCGCATCGATCTGGTTATGTCGACTTGTCCATGATTAAGATTGATGTGGCTGCTAGTTATCCGGTAATTTAGATCAATCTAAGGTTTACATTATGCATTGACTACATGGAATTGTTAAGGCCTGGTCCAATTCTTTGTTACGGTTAGTTGACTTGTCCTAGTCGCGACCTTGTTTGCCGATTGCTGATGTCGATTTCCTGTTTGATCTAGTTATTCGAGTCACGGTTAAGGTGCTTAGTCGATTAGATCTGCTCTTGGTGATTGGGTAGGCAGTTTGACTTGTCCTGTCTGCTTCGCTTAGTTGACGTGTCCTCGGCGAAACAGTTGCTAAGAGTTAGGTTTAATTTATTGAGTATCTGGGACTGGTAGTTGCGGATTATACTTGTACCTGTCGATCGTGTAGAACAGTCTAACGTGTCCTGTTCTACTTCATTTAGTTGACGTGTCCTCGGTGAAGCGATTGTCAGATTATGGGTATAATTAGTGGTTACTGGTTTAATCGTTCTTTTGGGGTGTTTAGCCGATTGTTTACCACGTTCAGATCTATGCTTGCACGCCTTTAATATTCTTTTGTTCCTGTTCAAGTATAAGTCTGGGTCTTCTTTCGTCAATGTCGATTCACCCTACTGTGATGCTTGCCGATAGATGTTGCCGATTGCATGCTTTGCCGATTGCCGATTCTGATGCATGCCTTGCTTTATTTATCGCGCGAGTATTTATTGTTGTGACATGTCGATTCGTTTCTAGCCGACAGCCGAGCGCTTGTTTTATTATCTTTATTCACTAACATCGGCTGCGGTTACGCATCGGCCTGTCCGGGGCCGATAGTCCGGGAATTTTACACGCTTTTCTTGTCTTTGTCGATTTGCAGGGAAAATCGACTGGCACGCTCCGGAATTCACCGCGTTCCAAGTTTTGGTCCTGAACAGAGTTAAGCAAATCTCTCAGGCCACGTGTGCGAGCGGTAGAACACACATTTTACCGTCAACACACTTTTTGGCACGCCCGGTGGGACAGATCAAGTTCTTAGAAGTAGATGGCGTTCGTCCGAGCTGTTGCTGATGATGGTACTTTGCTCGTTGATGCGAAGGGCCATAAGATTATGATTCCTGCACCATTTGTTCGAGATGATAAAGATTCCTCTGAAGTTACTATCAACAATGAGTTGAATGTATGGGAGAAGATGTCTTTGGACCAGAAAAAGGCATATCAGAGTTATCTGTACGAGTGTCAAGTGAAATACTTTGAAACCATCAAGATGACACGTGGCAAGATTACATCAGTATCAGCTTCGCCAGTAGTGATGAGAGCAGAAGAGTTGGCTACAATAAAAGCTGCGAAGATGCCAGATCGAGCTCTGTTGGATGAAGTTTTGAATACTGCCGTTCACAATGCTTTCATTAACCAATCAGGGGTGCTTGTTAACACTTTGTACAACATGCTCAAGGCATTTGCTGATGGGACCCTACAGTTTGAGTCTGGATTTATGGGGCCATCATTTACTATACCAACTACTACGCGAACACGTCCTGCACATCCTGATGGTCAACCCGCAGCTCAAGAAGAGACAAGTGCTGCTGGACAGCAAAGGCAACCATATGGCATGCCACCAGAGTTGTGGTCTCCAAGTGCTCAAGCTCTAGCTGCGGGAATGGCTCGGGTATCGGCGCCAAATCTTATTGATGCGCCGATGTCCACACAGAAGGAAGTAGGTGGTACATCTAATGAACCAAGGATTAGTCAAACCCCTCAAACAAGGTATCATTTGGTTCCCAATGTCAATCCTGCACTGTTCAACCAAGAAATACCGCAAGGTTATCATAGAGTAGCAGATTACAGCGAGCACTACAACAGGGAGCAACCTGCTCAAGCGCAAACATAGTTGCAGCAGCCAGCCCAATTGACTGGGGGGCAAGGACAGAATACATCAGAAGACATAGTCGCCAGGTTGGCTGAAGTCATGAAGGAGCAGTTCGATCTCAAGCCCAAGGAGCAGAGCTTTATGTATCGACGTCCATATCCAGAGTGGATGGAACAAGTTGCCTTGCCTCATCGATACAAGCTGCCAGAATTTTGCAAGTTTTCTGGGCAAGATAATGCCTCAACAGTGGAGCACATCAGCCGATATTTGGCACAGTTGGGAGAGGCATCGGCACAAGATGCATTGAAGGTCCGTCTGTTTCCTCTGTCATTATCTGGATCGGCATTCTCATGGTTCACCTCCCTCCCTGCGGGATCCGTGCGGAATTGGGCCGATTTGGAAAAGAAATTCCACTCTTATTCTTCACTGGCATGGCGGAGTTGAGCATATCAGATTTGACGGCTGTTCGTCAAAAGGCTGGGGAGTCAGTTGCCGATTTTGTCCAGAGATTCAGAGTCATCCGTGGCAGGTGCTATAACCTAAATCTGACGGATCGGCAAATGGCTGAGATTGCTTATCAGGATTTACTGCCCCAGATAAGGGACAAGTTTGCACCTCAGGAAGTCGATGGCTTAGCACAGCTCTTCCAGAAAGCGTCGATTCATGAAGGGCGCGTTCAGAATACACGTGGCAGACAGTTTCAGGCGGCTTATGCTGATTACTCTTCTGATTCTGATGATGAAGCTGAAGTTGCTCTTCCTGAGTAGACCAGGAATAAGAAGACTGTTCTTTGTCCGTGGGTCAAGCAGAAAGCAGAAGAAAAGAAATATGATTTTGATATCAATAAAGCCGACAAGATATTTGATCTGCTGCTACAAGAAAAGCTTATTCAACTCCCACCTAATCACACGTTGCCTCCAGCTGAAGAGTTGAAGAAGATCAAGTGGTGCAAGTGGCATAATACTCCCTCTCATCACACCAATGAGTGCAAGGTGTTTAGGCAACAGATCCAATCGGCAATTGAGAGTGATCGTATTAAATTCTCTGGTCAGAAGCCGATGAAGATTGATGGGCATCCTTTTCCAGTCAACATGATCGGGGGATCTGCTGGATTGATCGGCAAGTACTCAAGGAAGAGAGAGGGAAGATAGGAAGACTAGTGATGATGACTTCGATCCACACTGGAACTGTCCGTTCTTCCAGTACTGTTGGGAGCAGGGTATGAAGCTGCCACCAATTGAAGGCTGCCCAGGTTGTAGCAGGCGATCTGGTGATTTGTATAGGGAAGTTGGTACCTCAAGCCAAGTTTCTATGAGGAGACAGCATGATCGTTTTGAAGGGAGGTTGACTTCAAGGGTTTCTGTGCAAGAAAGACTTGGACCTGTTAATCAAGTTGAAGATTATGATGAAGATTATCAGGGTGAGTTCACAGAAGAAGGCCAATGGTGTCCAAGTGGTATTTTTACCAAGACGCAGAAGAGAAGAGTTCAGAGGACACGTTGCCGGGAGCTGAACAAGGATGTGAATCAGAAGGATGATCATGACAAGGGGCCCAAGTCTATGAAGGTATGGAGACCAAAAGTCAAATCTCAGGTACATGAAGTTGAGGCTCCTGTCAATATGGTATTTATGCTGCCACGAGAATTTAGCTCTTTGGATATTAATGAATCGGAAGAAGAAGCTTCTGCCGAGTAGTTATTGGGTCCACAGCAAGCAGTGTTCGAGAAGCCGTCTGGTGTTGATCATCTCCATCTGAGGGCCTTGTACATTAATGGTTTCATCAATGGCAAGCCAATGAGCAAGATGATGGTCGATGGTGGTGCTGCTGTCAATGTTTTGCCAATGGTGACGTACAGGAAGATCGGCAAACTGCCTGAAGAGTTGACCAAGACCAACATGACGTTGAGGGATTATGGGGGCAGGAGCTCTGAGGTCAAAGGAGTTACCAACGTCGAAGTTACTGTTGGAAGCAAGACCTTGCCGACAACGTTTTTCGTGATTGAAGGCAAGGGATCATATGCCGTACTGCTGGGTAGGGATTGGATTCATGCTAATTGCTGTATCCCGTCCACAATGCATCAGCTCCTTATCCAGTGGATCGGCGACGAGGTGGAAGATATTCAGGCTGATAGATCGGTGAGTGTGGCAACTACAGATTTTTTGCCAGTGATGGTAGAAAACTTGCCATGCATATCAGGAACGTACTGGGAAGGAGAAGCATTGGATGTTACCAATGAAGGTGTATGCATCACGGAGGGATCAGCAACTCCACGGTTGGTATAGCAATTACCGGACCTGGACATCGATCGGCCGACGGAAGCTGAGAAGAAAGAAACAATCGACAATCAGCTGATTGATGAAAGAGAAGAAGGAAAGCTTGGTCATGGTTTCGTATCGGCCGATGAGTTAGAAGAAGTCGACATTGGAGATGGTGACAAGCCTCGGCCAACGTTTATTAGTAAGAAGATTTGTAAAGAGTTTAGAGAGAAGTTGATAGCCTTATTGAAGGAATATAAAGATTGTTTTGCTTGGGATTATTCCGAGATGCCTGGTTTAAGTCGAGATATTGTTGAACACCGATTGCCTATTAAGCCTGGGTATCGGCCGTTTAAACAACATAATCGGAGGATTGATCCAAAGATTTATGATGCTGTCAAGGAGGAAATTACGAAGTTATATGATGCCAAGTTTATCCGACCATGCCGATATGCAGAATGGGTGTCCAGTATTGTCCCAGTGATTAAGAAAAACGGGAAGATGCGGGTGTGCATTGATTTCAGAGATTTGAATAAGGCTACACCCAAAGATGAGTACCCGATGCCGATAGCAGATGTACTGATTGATGCTGCTGCTGGACACAAGATTTTGAGCTTCATGGATGGAAATGCAGGATATAATCAGATTTTTATGGCTGAAGAAGATATTATGAAGACTGCATTCAGGTGTCCAGGAGCCTTGGGATTGTTTGAATGGGTTGTGATGACCTTTGGGTTGAAAAATGCTGGTGCTACATATCAAAGAGCAATGAATTTCATCTATCATGATCTGATTGGCCGATTAGTGGAGATTTATATTGATGATGTGATGGTAAAGTCTAAAACAGTTGAAGATCATATTGCCGATTTGTGGCAGGTGCTGGAGAGGACCAGAAAGTATGGCTTGAAGATGAATCCGCATAAGTGTGCTTTTGGTGTTTTGGCAGGACAATTTCTGGGCTTTATTGTTCATGAAAGAGGAATTGAAATTGGTCCCAAGAGTATGGAGTCGATCAAGAAAATTCAACCTCTCACCAGTAAAAAAGAATTGCAGTCTCTGATTGGCAAAATCAATTTTGTGAGAAGATTTATTTCTAATCTTTCTGGAAAGATTGATGCTTTTACTCCATTGTTGAAATTAAAAGCAGATCAAGAATTTCGATGGGAAGCCCAACATCAGAAGGCGCTTGATGATGTCAAGGAATATTTAATCTCACCACCTGTGTTGATGCCACCTAAGCCAGGTATTCCTTTCAGATTATATTTGTCTGCCGATGACAAGTGTATTGGTTCGGCATTGACACAAGTACAAGATGGCGATGAGAGGATTATCTTTTATCTCAGTCGAAGATTGGTGGACGCAGAGACAAGATATTCTGAGATTGAAAGGTTATGTTTATGCCTTTATTTCTCTTGCACTAAATTGAGACATTATTTATTATCCGAAGAAAGCACTATTGTTTGCCGATCCGATGTCGTCAAATACATCTTGTCCGCTCCGGTATTGAAGGGCAGGCTTGGGAAGTGGATGTTAGAAATTGCAGAATTTGATCTTAAATATGAGTCTGCTAAAGCTGTGAAGGCCCAAGTGTTTGCTGATTTGATAGTTCAGCATGGGGGGCATGATGAAGTTGTGGTGGAGCCAGTTCCATGGCGCTTACTGTTTGACGGATCAATCTGCAAACATGGATGTGGTATCGGCATTGTTATTGTTACTCCAAAAGGGTCCAGGTTTGAGTTTTCATTCACAGTTGAAGCTCATACTAATAATCAAGTTGAATATGAAGCTGTGTTGAAAGGGCTGCAACTGTTGAGGAAGCCAATGCCGATTTTGTTGAAGTTGTTGGAGATTCTTTGTTGATTGTGGGGCAGTTGAATGGTGAATATGAGTGCCAAGACGAAGTGCTTCGGGGTTATTATCAGAAGTGTCAAGATCTAATGAAGAGCTTCAAGCATATCATATTCAGTCATGTTCCTCGACAAATGAATTCTGAAGCTAATGACTTGGCTCAGTATGCATCTGGGTATCGGCTTATTATAGGATCTGTCGATAATAAAGCCGATGTCGATTTGCAAGATTGGAGGATCGAGATAATGAATTATTTGAAGGATCCAACCAAGAAAACGTCCAGAGAGTTACGGTACAAGGCAATAAAATATGTGTTAGTTGATTATCAGCTTTATTATAGGACGTTGGAAGGGATTCTGTTGAAGTGTCTGAATACCGATGAAGCCAAGAAGATGCTGATGGAAGTTCATGGTGGGATTTGTGGGACTCATCAGTCGGCATACAAGATGAAGTGGTTGATCAGAAGAGGTGGATATTTTTGGCCTACCATGCTCGATGATTGTTTTGAATATTATAAAAGCTGTCAAGATTGTCAGAAGTACGGATCGATTCAAAGAGCTCCAGCGTCGGCAATGAACCCTATTGTCAAGCCGTGGCCATTCAGAGGATGGGGAATCGACATGATTGGTGAGATTAATCCTTCTTCCAGTAAGGGGCATAAATATATATTGGCAGCTAACGGATTATTTCACCAAGTGGGTTGAAGCAGTACCTTATAGAAGTGTGGCTTCAAGGGACGTGGTTGCTTTTGTTAAAGAGCACATAATCTTCAGATTTGGTATCCCTCAAACTATCACTATAGATCAAGGTTCTATTTTTATTTCTGAAAAATTCAGAGATTTTGCTGATGGTATGGGTATTAAATTATTAAATTCGTCGCTATATTATGCCCAAGCAAATGGTCAAGCTGAAGCTTCAAACAAATCTTTGATCAACTTGATTAAGCGCAAGATTAGTGATCAACCGAGAAGGTGGCATACTTCGTTAGCCGATTCATTATGGGCATATCGGATGTCTCGACATGGGTCGGTACAAGTAACACCATATCAGTTGGTTTATGGGCATGAAGCTGTTTTGCCGTGGGCAGTTACTGCAGGATCAAGAAGAGTCGATTTGCAGGATCAATTGACAGTAGAACAGTATCATGATCTCATGATGGATGAGTTGGAAGATGTTAATCAGCAGCGGTTGATTGCGTTGAAGAAAATTCAAGACAATAAAGCACGGGTGGCTCGGCATTATAATAAGAAGGTGGTGACTAAGCAATTTGACGAGGGGGATCTTGTGTGGAAAGTCAATTTGCCGATTGGTGTACGAGATAATCGTTTCGGCAAGTGGTCACCTAATTGGGAAGGTCCTTATATAATTAGCCGATGCGTGCCCGGTAATGCTTATATTTTGAAGGAGCTGGATGGAGAAGAATTTGGCCGAGCGCTTAATGGAAAATATTTGAAGAAATATTACCCCAGCATCTGGGTAGGTTCTTAAAAGTGTTCAGTTAAATTTCTATTTAAGCCGACGTTAAGAGCGTCGCCTTCGAGATGGCCGATGTCGATGGTATCGCCCTTAGGAAAAATATATGCAAGAAGAACAAGAGAAGATGATGAAGTGCTTATAGTTTACAAATTGTTACATCATACATGAGAATACAAAATTCTTGCGCCAAGAATACGCACTGCGACTGCTGTCAAGTGTCAACCAAATGCTGGCGCGGGTAGGATGGGTCGATGCTCCGGTGTACGAGGAGAGGAGCAAATTCATGGACCTCATCACGTCGAAGAAGATGTTATCCCTGAGAAGGAACCTTATCTGGTGAAGAATATGAGTTCTTCTTCGCAGTCTGAAGAGGAGCCGCCGTTCTTGGGATCTAGCTCAAGAGGGATAGCGTCGGTTGGAAGAGATTAGAAGAAATATGGAAGGAAGACGAAAAGTCGGAGTAAAGATGGAAAACAAGAAAGGTTTGTGGTGGTTATCTTGCATATTAGGATGTATTGGTCAGGCTTTGTGAAAGGGATTTTTCTTGCTGGCCATTGTGTTGATGATTCTGGTGAAAGAAGCCGGTCCTTTTATAAGCCGAGATGCGGAAGGAGGTAAGATCGTGGAACAGTGAAAGACCTATTACAAATTAAAGCGATTGGTACGAATTATCTGTCGAAGAGGTGCACGCGATGTGAAGACAAAGGTACAGTTCATTAAGTCAAATGTACAGTTTTCACGTGAAGTGTCATCTAGAAGCTTGCAGACGTGATAAATGGTGGAACAATCCGGCGCATGGAGATTCCATACCCCGGCTTGGGGGGGCATGTGTTGACACCAAATTTTGGCTGGGACCCATTGACAGTGAGTAACAGGGTATGCGCCAGGTGTAGAAGAAATTTTGTGCAAAGAGGTGGCCCACAGATGATTGTGAAGCTAAGGGAATCACGAAGATACGCGTACATGTGCGATTGTATCCCGTTTTTAATTCTTTTCTTAGATTTGGATAGTTCGACCTGATCGTAGTCAAGTCGGAGTCCTGCCTCGGGTGTATAAATATAAACCCAGGTGCTTGTAAAAACAACAACAAATCAGTACAATCAACTTTTCAGCGCATCGCCACAATTTCTCGACGAGATCTCCGTCGACGTCGGCGTCCATCGGGGCTCCGGTTTCGACCTGGATTTTGTCAGGTAAGCGCATCGATCTGGTTATGTCGACTTGTCCATGATTAAGATTGATGTGGCTGCTAGTTATCCGGTAATTTAGATCAATCTAGGGTTTACATTATCTATTGACTACATGGAATTGTTTACGACCTGGTCCAATTCTTTGTTACTGTTAGTTGACTTGTCCTAGCCGCGACCTTGTTTGCCTATTGCTGATGTCGATTTCCTGTTTGATCTAGTTATTCGAGTCACGGTTAAGGTGCTTAGTCGATTAGATCTGCTCTTGGTGATTGGGTAGGCAGTTTGACTTGTCATGTCTGCTTCGCTTAGTTGACGTGTCCTCGGCGAAACCGTTGCTAAGAGTTAGGTTTAATTTATTGAGTATCTGGGACTGGTAGTTGCCGATTATACTTGTACCTGTCGATCGTGTAGAACAGTCTGACGTGTCCTGTTCTACTTCATTTAGTTGACGTGTCCTCGGTGAAGCGATTGTCAGATTATGAGTATAATTAGTGGTTACTGGTTTAATCGTTCTTTCGGGGTGTTTAGCCGATTGTTTACCACGTTCAGATCTATGCTTGCACGCCTTTAATATTCTTTTGTTCCTGTTCAAGTATAAGTCTGGGTCTTTTTTCGTCAATGTCGATTCACCCTACTGTGATGCTTGCCGATAGATGTTGCCGATTGCACGCTTTGCCGATTGCCGATTCTGATGCATGCTTTGCTTTATTTATCGCGCGAGTATTTATTGTTGTGACATATCGATTCGTTTCTAGCCGACAGCCGAGCGCTTGTTTTATTATCTTTATTCACTAACATCGGCTGCGGTTACGCATCGGCCTGTCCGGGGCCGATAGTCCGGGAATTTTACACGCTTTTCTTGTCTTTATCGATTTGCAAGGAAAATCGACTGGCACGCTCCGGAGTTCACCGCGTTCCAAGTTTTGGTCCTGAACAGAGTTAAGCAAATCTCTCAGGCCACGTGTGCGAGCGGTAGAACACACATTTTACCGTCAACAAAAACTCGACCCGCGGAGGGGTAAGCACATCTGGACATTTTGCGAAGAAGAAGACCTTCTCTTGCAGGTAGAGAAAACTTCCAAACCCCCTTTGCCACCCTTACACGGAGGTCGTGTCACAACGTGTGAGATCAGTTCAGGTCTTACACCTATGCTTTGAGTAGAGAGAGGCGATGAGATTTTTTTTGGTGAGAGCCAGTAATCGAATCCAGGTAGGGAGACTACGAACCGAATGCGTCAATCACACGAGCTATTGCTCGTCCTCATTATACAACTATACATAATACAGAGTAGTTGCGTGTGTATTTTAATTTCAGTAGCGTATGTAGAAGAAGCTACATATCGGCCTGGCAACGAGCTGGGACGGGGCCGAGGGGAAGAAAACCATCCCCGTTCCGTCCAATCAACCTATCGGGGCAAAATCCGCCCCTGTCCCCAGCTCCGCCACGTCCCCGAACTTCCGACGAGCCTAGTGGGGGTGGCGGCACTGACGAGTGGTGGCGCATGCGGCGGCGCAAGAGCAAGAGGTGGGACGATGACACAGGATTAGCAGAGAGAGAGAGAGAGAGAGAGAGAGAGAGAGAGAGAGAGAGAGAGAGAGAGGAGTCGGATCTAAAGAGGAGGACTGGAGGAGGGAGGTGGCCCATCGAGTGGGGATGGGGAGGAGGCGAAATGAGTCGGTTGGCTAGGGTTTGGAGAGTAATACTCTAGTTGGAAGTTTCGTCAAAAAAAAAAAAAAAACTCTGGTTGGAAGCGGGCTTGTTGCTTCGTTGGACTCTAATTGTGTTGCTAGGCTTCAAAGTTATGTATGTTTTGGGTATCCACGGCCTCCGTGCGGGGAAAATTCAGCCATTGGCCCCGACCCGATAGTGTTTCGGACACAGTAGAACCCGTCATCACGAGGAAAATTGCCAAGAGGAAGTATATATGGTTGATGGGGAAAAAAAAGGAAAAAAAGAAAAGCGTTCGCAGGATTAATTTGAACGCACGCCGTACCACTCGTCGTCATGATCGAGAATATAGACGTCTGCGTGACTGACTGGCGACTTTGAAGTCTTATAAACCGTTTGAATTGACTTGGAATAATACAATCTCACGTGCATGCCTACGTAATTCGGCCATATGTCTCGGAAGTCGTCGTTCTAGAACGGTAATGTCTATCTGCAACAGAGAGTACATACGAGCCCAATTTCAGTTCCATCGAAACATTCCGGTAGCACCAGTGACGAAAGTGAAGGATATCAAGTTCAAAATAAAAAAGTGAAGGATATCTGATCCACTTGTCATCTTGTGGGCCTGCTTATTTCCCTTCTTTCTCTTCTTTCCGAGAGGTGTATGTTGCGCCACGCAAACAAATAGCTAGCATAACTATCAACGTTATTGGACATCAATGATATCGCCTGTTAGTCCGATGAGAAAAGATTGACAGTTCATTTTTTTTTTCGAGGAATTGACAGTTCACTTTAACATCCTTTTTTGTGTTGCCATGAACGTACTCAACTGGTCTCAGACCACGAGTAAGCACAATATTTTATTTCTTCTACTATTAATCAATAGATGAAACCTCACCCTAGTTTCCCCGATTAAAGTGCCACTCTATAAAGGCATCTTTAATTGGTTATGCTAGCTAGTGTGATCATACCTTGACCGTTCGTTGCGCGTGGGCTGGTTTGGTCTTCTTTCAGTTCTGCAGTGCTAGTTAAATACTCTTTCCGGTTTTAAATTGTTGGCCCCATTGATTTTTTCGTTACATTTGATCATTCGTCTTATTCAAAATATTAGTTCTAAGGTATATTTCAACTTTCTTTAATGATAAAACAAATCATAACAAAATATATGATAATTTTTAAAAAAATTTAAATAAGACGAATGGTCAAACATAACAAAAAAAGTCAATGACGTCAACAATTTAAAAACGGAGGGAGTAATGAAAAACAGAATACAGAGTCCAATTTGAATCATGCATGTAGTTTTGATCTGGAATCGGAATTATAGCTAATTTGGATGCAGAACGCAAGTAAGGAGGGAGAATCGGTTCCCCTGCCTGATATCTGACATACATACCATCATGCTGGTGTCACGGAGAGATACGCACCCTCTATATGTTGAGCTGATTCCCTGTGATCGAAAGCCTGAAGGCTTGACCTTGGTGGATCCGTGAATGGATGGAACAACTTGTATAGCTCCTCTTAGATACTTAATATCTGGCTAAGAAAAAGAGCCACCAGATTTATTCTCAAGGGCTAAAAATTACAATATTAGTCGAAGAAAAAGAAAAGAAAAATCACCCACGATTGTCATCATGAACAATAGCTTAAAATGTTCTCTACATGTTTATAAAGTTATCCACTGCTGTTATTATGAAAAATAGCCCAAAATACCCCTCGAATGTTTTTTTTAAAATTTCTACCATTGCAATTATAAAAAATCTAAAATATCCCTATATGGTTTTATAAATGATCTATTATTGTATTTAAGAGAACCCTTAACAAAAAATAACAATGACAAGATAAGAATAAATGAAAGAAACATTTAATATAATACAATATATAATAATTGGATTGTCGATACTAGCCGCATAAATGTGCAGGCCACCTTGCTATATTTAACATACAAACCAACATTCTTGGTCAAATGGAAGGTAAGAAATCAAAAAAAAAAATCAAAGGTGAGAAAGAATCAAACGTGAACGGGCATGGATAGGGAACTTGCTTGGACACCCTATTCTTCGAATGTAGAGTAGGCAATCGATCATGGTCTGCAAAACCAACAAAAATCGATCAATTTTCATAAAAACCAAGCAAACCGGCCAGCCTCGGTATAAGTGGACGATCGGTTTTCAGTATTTGAATTTGGAAAAAAGAATGGAAAATTTTGTAACAAACATTTGTACAACTACTAGACAAATAATGAAATAATAAAAAATCACCTTTCTAAATTTCTCGATTTTTTTTTTAAAAAAGCGGTTAGCCAGATGTTTGCAGTTTCCTTTTTTACCACGTTCTTTTTTAGTACTTGTTTTCTGGTTTTCGCGAACTGACAATGGATCATAGAGTCAGTCATTGGAGGTCAGAGCCAGAAGACATGCATTCCCATCTGTCTCCGCATGCTCAAGCTCAACCCCTCCCTATAAATAACACTCGCGCGCACGGCCCCTTATACCCCATCGCGCCAGTTCATTCTGCATCAACGTCGATCAAGATCATGGCGATCCTCGACGTGCCCCATCATGGTCCTCCTCCTTCTCACGCCGCCGATGAGCTGGATCATGACGGGTATCGCCTCCACCGCCACGGCAAGGAGGACCACGGCGATCAGGATCAGGAGGCCGAGGACGACGTCGACGTCCTCAACAAGGGCGTCCGCCACCTGTGCGAGCGCGCCGGCGCCGGCGGCGTCACAAGCCTGCCTGAGCGCTACGTGCTCCCGCCGTCCCAGCGCCCCGCCCCCGGCCGCGGCCTCTCGACGGCGGCGGCCTGGCGCCTCCCCGTCGTCGACCTCGCCCGCCTCAGGGGCAACGATGGCGGCGGCGACCGCGCCGCCGCGCTGGGCGAGCTGGACGCGGCGTGCCGGGAGTACGGGTTCTTCCAGGTGGTGAACCACGGCGTGCCGGACGCGGGCGCGGCGCTGGACATGGCGCGCCGCTTCTTCGACCTGCCCTCCGCGGCGCGCGCGCGGTGGATGTCGTCGGACATCCGGGCGCCCGTGCGGTACGGCACCAGCTTCAACCAGCGCAACGACGGCGTCCTCTGCTGGCGCGACTTCCTCAAGCTCGTCTGCGACGACATCGACGGCGTCGTCGGCTCCTGGCCCGACAACCCGGCCGACCTTAGGTATGGATCATCGATCACTATTGTTGCACTTTGTGCCCAAGAACATCAGTGCAGTGCGTTCCTTCTTAATTTCGATGGAGGGCTGGTCGTCCAATGCGATTCGGCTGAAGCTTGCGTCCTGCCTGCCACTAACTGCCACGGAGCAGATTCTGATAGATCGAACAAAAGGATTATGCGGTGCATGCACCGGCATATATTTTTAGTACTTTATTAGGACCCTGCTATACCTGTGACAGCATATAGTAACAAGCAAGGCACTAGTGACTCGACAAGTGTGTGAAGCTGGAGCTATTCTTTCAAGTGGACGTCCTTTCTGCTGCCACGGCCATACATATGGATTCGTCCCTTCCCGGCCACAAGAGTAGAAACGATCGAACAGAATCCCCGATCGGGGAACATGGATTGGATGCATGAACCTTTTTAAACCTCCAAATTAAGTATGAACTGATCGAGCATCTATACCATCCATCACTGTCGAGTCGGGCTGACATACGATCGATGCGACTCGTAACGATCGTGTCTACCAGCTGTCAAGCTAGCTACCATCTCTCGTACTACGTAGTATTATTGATCGTAGTACGCCACCAGAAAGAATTATTGATTGACGGCAAACAAATTAAATCGCAGGGAGGTGGTGTCGGCGTACGCGCGGTCGAGCCAGCGCCTGTTCCGGGAGCTCATGGAGGCGGCGCTGGACGCGCTGCTGGGCACCACGACGACGGCGGCGGCGGCGACAAAGGCGGCGATGCTGGCCGGCTGCGCTGCCGGCTCGCAGATGCTGATCGCCAACTGCTTCCCGCCCTGCCCGGAGCCGGACCTGACACTGGGCATGCCGCCGCACTCCGACTACGGCCTGCTCACCGTGCTGCTGCAGGATCAGATGCGCGGCCTCGAGGTGCGGGACCGCGCCGGCCGCTGGCTGCTCGTCGACCCGCTCCCCGGCGCGCTGCTCGTCAACGTCGGCGACCACCTCGAGATCTTCAGCAACGGGCGGTACCGGAGCGTGCTCCACCGGGTGCGCGTCAACGCGGAGCGCCCGCGCTTCTCCGTCGCCTCGCTGCACAGCCTGCCGCCGGAGGCGGTCGTCGCGCCGGCGCCGGAGCTCGTCGACGGCGGGGAGAACCCGCGCCGGTACATGGACACGGACTTCGCCGCGTTCCTCAGCTACATCGCCGCCGCCGAGGGCAGCCACAAGTCATTCCTCGACTCCAGGAGGATCCCTCATCCTCAGTGACAGAGTGACTCCATGTTTTTGTTGACTCGTGGTCATACTATATTATGGCCTCCCAAGTGTACTATACTAGGAATGGCATGCATGCCGATGCCGAGCGGGAAGAGAAAAGTCCCGTGTGCTTTATTTCAGATAATAGTCGGACTAGTTTTATCTTTGAGCCCTTTGTCTCACGTGAAAGAAACAAAATTCCGTTCAAACATCAGTTCACTCGAGATATGTCATTGCTGCTAAAACCAATAGAGACTAATCAGGATCAAGCAAAAGAAAAAGGGCAAAAACAGAAGGAAATGAAAACTATAATGAGCTAATTCTGCCAATAGATTATTTTGGACTCTATGCTCTAGTGACCTTGATTTGGACTACTACAACCACTTGAATTATTGCCAATTCTGTTGGATATATATCTTTCTTCATGTTGCTGAAGGCTGCCAAATAAATCAAATTTGAGAGTTGTCTATAATACGATGATCAATTCCTTGATGTATCTACAATCACACAAACGTAAATAGGACATGACTCCAGTACTAAAATTCCAACAAAAAACCATTGACATCCAATCTAAGCAAACCATACCTGTCAACTTATGCTATCAAGAGGTCGCAGCATCATATCATGCACGAGACATGATACTTTTACTTAATAGACAAATTATTTAAAAAAAATAGCATCAGCCGAAGTCATTGTGAGCAGTCATATCATAAGAACTTTTAGAATCAGCTGAGGACATTGCGAGCAGTAGAAAATAAAAAGAGTCAGATGCCTCAGATAAGAAACTGTCTTTTCAAACCCCAGCAACTTTGACTTACTGTCTTTTCAAAATATACTATTGGTACTTCAAATTAATGAATTTCATGCAATGGTTAATAAAACAGAAAAAAGCATCAAAGTTCTAATTAACTATTGTCAGACTTCACCCCCTTTTCCAAGTGGTAATTCTGTTGTGTACTTTCAGTCACAAACAGAAAATTACAGCAGCTTTATAAGAAATAAAAACTGATATGTCATTCTTTTCTTCCCCATTTATATATAACTCGATGTAACCGCTTTCATGAAGATGTGATGTCTATGGAACTACTAATAATTGAATGCATCACCAAAGTTAGTTCAGCACAAATATATCCTCTTCTGTTTCAGAGTAAGCTCATTATCAGTATATGTTAAAACTGATAGTCCAACTCAGAAATAGCACAAACTTGTGAAGCCACAGGCCTTTTGTTCTTTCTCAGAACCACAATCATAATAATAAATGGAGAAAAGTACACAGAACGTAATGACATCAGAAATGTAGACCAGATTACCTTCACCAGAAAATGTTCAGGATTCACCAATTTGTTCAGATTACCAATTTCTACTGGTAACCCAGTGCACTCCCACTTCATCAAAATTCTGCAACAATTCCTCCAAACTACAATGTAAGCACTTGGGATCTAAATAGTCAAACGATGAAGTTTACATAGCAGTAAACATAAACAACATCAAACTTAATTCATGTTATGCACAGTAAGAAATAATTTATTTACCGCGGAAACCAAGATGAAAGTGCTTATATGTTACCTCTTCTTCCCAACTCGAAAATATGGGTAGCAGTTATTAAACTACTGCAGTTGTAAACATGACCTTTTGGTCGTTTTCATGACTTGGCAGTAACATACCTGCATTGGCAGTAAGTACATCCACAACGACGCTCTGAGCCAATCCTGGGAGGATTTATCTGCTATACCAGAAGGATTGTTAATTACTAATAATCTTCCATCCTTCTCAAGTTTTATCTTGTGAAGCAGCAGGAACAAACGTAAAAAAATCATTGGCAGTTATAAATCTGCTTCACTAACATGGTTCAGATCTCTAAAATCAAATTTTAGCATCAATTGATGCCATTGAGAGCAGTAAAATTATTAGAAACATGTATGAAATAAAATGTTAGGAATGACATCCTTTTAATCCAGGAATATCACGACGCCATCACTACCAAACTTCATAAACTTGAGGCAAACCATTTAAAATGCTTTCGTGAATTAATCAGCAACTTCCACAGGCTTTTCCATGACTACTTCAATTATAAAATCTTTAACTGGCACAACAAAGGATGACACCAATAAACTGAACGACATGATCATTTGTTATAACAAAGCACAAATAGAAGGGAGAGGAGGCTACCTACCGTAGTGACGAACGCCGCTCCGGCTCCTCAAATCCTTGTGCAATTTTTCTGAAAAAGATTATAGCTCCTAAAATACAAATCCACTTGTGTTAGTTTGTACTCAGCTTGCTAAAAATACAAACACGCTATGATCTGCATCTTATATTTAATTCCACCGAAGCAGCTTGTGAACATACAAAGTTCGTTTTCCACTTTGAAATATAACAAGGTTTACATGTAGAATTGCAAATGCCATGCATGAATATAGATGTGCCTGTGCATACCGTATTTCTTCAGAGGATCTAAAAAAAAGAGAAGCTACAGATGAACCCATATTCAGGCAGTATATTCAGTTACAGCAAATGGCCTGATTAGCATAGGCATATGCACCTGATTTCAGTTATGTACACAATCTAGATTTGACCATCTGGAAATGCATTAGCCATAACAGAGCTGAACTCATTATAGTAGCTTATGCATTGTGTATTCTTTGAAATGAGCTTCGATGCTCTGTTTCCCGGGATTCATTTTCAGAGTTCTGGAATCTATGAAGAACTATCTCGGGGAGGGCAACAAGAGTAGGTATTTTTCTTCAGCCATCTGTAGACAAACACACTTTGAATGACAAAGAAAAGGAAACCAAATGTCAAAGATTGGCCATTGCTTCAACCGTGTCAGAAAATTCCAAATAGCAGCACGCCCCTGTGTTAGCTGCTGCTCTTCGTCATGGAGGTATGGATTTGCATAAGATGGTGGCTGTTGCTAATAATCCTTGGTTGCCTAGTTTAGCTTTGCTTAGTATGGTAGTAGATCAATTAGACGCATGACCTTCCCCTGGTTATGGAATGTATCTGCCTGATTAGGAAGGCCTCAATTTCTTTCCTTGTAATAGTCTATTTAAGCATAGCAATACACCATGGAAAAGCTGCCTCATTTGCAGCACCAAACAAGATTGTGTTCCTCTGTGTTCTCGCGTGAGTTGTGTGCGTTGTGGCCGTGATCTCGCCGGCAACTTGGGAGTTGTCTCTCCCACGAGGTTCTAACAAGTGGCATCAAGAGCAAGGTTGCAAGCCTAGGCGATGGTTGGCGACGGGAAGGGCGATGGCAAGGCCGTCGCCAAGGGCGACACCTCCGGCGAGGGCGTGGTGATCCAGCGGGTGATTCGTGAGGTTGGAGGCGGGACTAGCTACCCTGCCCTCACCAAGACAAATTCCTCTGATTGGGCGCTCCTGATGAAGGTGAAGCTCAAGGCCCGGGCGCTCTAGAACGTCATCAAGAAAGGCGGCGCCGATGCGCAGGAGGAGGCGATGGCGCTTGATGTCTTGTGCGGCGCGGTGCCATCGGAGATGGTGCTGACGCTCGCCAAGAAGGAGACGGCAAAGGAGGCCTGGGACGCGATCGCGACCATGAGGGTCCGGGACGACCGCGTAAAGAAGGCAACGGCGCAACAGCTGCGTCGGAAATTCGACCTCGCCACGTTCAACGACGGTGAGACCGTCGAGGACTTTGGGCTCCGCCTGGAAGGAATGGCGGCGCATCTCACCACGCTGGGCGACGAGGTGAAGGATGCCGACATCGTCGCAAAGATGCTTCACAGCCTGCCCTCTCGCTTCAAGCAAATCGCGCTCACCATCAAGACGCTGCTGGACATCTCGATGATAACGGTCGCCGAACTGACGGGCCAGCTCAAGGAGGCGGAGGAGTCGTTTGATGAAGTGCCGGCGTTGCTGCAGCACGAGGGCAAGCTGTACCTCACGGAGGAGGAGTGGGACGCGCGGTGGAAGAAGCGCGAGACGGACTACGACGGCGGTGCGAGCAGTGGCTCGGCGCGTCGCGGCGGTGGAGGCGGAAGGCGTGGGCGCGGGCGTGGCGGTCCCTCGAGCGGGCCATCGAATTCAAACAAGCCCACCAGCGATGAATGCCGGCGCTGCGGGAAGCTGGGCCTTTGGGCCCGTTGTTGGCGGTCGTTAAACCATGTTTTGACCGCCACCCTACCGGTAAATAAATGCATGTCACCAAGATTCTGTGCATAGTAGATAGGATTAATGCTACTCCACAAGTTTTGGTGAATATTTGGGTGCAGGAGGCAATTATGAAGGAAAGTGGGCCCAACCGGCAGAAAACACAGGCCGGACGGCCCCACCATAGGCCGGCCGGCCCCACATGGTAGCCACAGGCCTTGGCCTTCCTCCAGTGGGCTGGAAACAGGCCCAAACCGCAGAATCAAGAGCCCAGCCTGGAGAAGTCAACCGACGTTCTAGAAGATGGGCCAAATGGGCTAAAACTTGGCCCTTCCTCTTCTTCTGCCGCCCCCACGACGCCACCGACTGAAGAACCGACACCAGGAGTCGATCAGGAGCATCCACAGGCGAGGCGATGGCGAACCGCCAGAATGGGCGGTCGGCCGGCCCCCCTACTTGGCCGGCCGGCCTACCTTGGCGGCCCCGCTACCCCATCTTTTGCTATAAAATCCCTCAGGTCTTGAGGAGGCTATAAATACCCCCGGCTACTTCAGAAGCAACTCGCACCTCAGTACATCATGGAAGAACACTCCACTTGTGTAGAGTCGGATTAGTATTTTAGTTATGGGAGTTAGAGTAGAAGTGAGAGCTTCGCTCGGAGCTCCGGAGTTCTCTTCAGAGTTTGGGCAAAGTTCTCTTGTATCTTTTCTTTTATTAGATTTTCTTTATTATAATTATTTTCTTATTTATTTAATTTAGTTCTCCTGTTAGTTTATATTTATTTATTCAAGTAATTGTTATAGAGAAATTCTTGTGTTGGATCCACGTCTGTGTATGGTAGATACGAATGAGTTGTTTGCTTGAGGACTGGCAGTAGGGACATAATTGCCTTGTTGTCATGTGTCTCGCACAATTTGTTTGGGTTTATTGTTCATGGGTGGCTTGCTCTTTGGCCAAGAGTAAGTTACTAGGATAGTTGTAAGCAAGGTGCTTGGAATTGTTCTAGCGTGTTTTGCCCTCAACCCCACGGGATGATGTGGTAGCCGCGAGTGTAGGTGACAGCTACACCGGTCTCTGTAGTCCATTACGTTCGGGTTGAATGTGTAGGGGCCTAGACGCGGTCTGTTGACCGGATACGTTGAACCTAGTTCTCGGATTGCGTGTCTTGGCGGCGGCCGTGCCCCTGATGCACTTGAATGTATCTGTAGTGAAAGTTTAAGTAAATAATGGTAGACTATCGTGAAACTAAATGCTAACCCCTAGGCTGACTGATACCTTGTTCTCGTTGTCCTCCCAAACTAAATGCTAACTCCTTGTTATCTATATCGATGGATGTTCTCCTGAGTGCCACACATATCAAACATCTGTACCCCTACTTCGGTCTAGTTTGCAAGTTTTAAATAATGGATGTTTCTTTGTTAATTCATGATATTCTTAGCCATGCTTCCTTGTGGAAATATAAATACGATACCCTTGAAATACTCCTTGGTGAAATGCTACAACGGTGTTCCGTGCGCTTGCGGAGTTGAATTTAATCTCTGTGCGTAAGAAACGCCAACAAGCATTTCTGGCGCCGTTGCCGGGGAAGCAAAGGTTTAAGATATCTATGGTTGACATTGATTATCTGTTATGTTAGTTTGCTACTAGCCTAAGCATTCGCCTGCATTTTGTTTGAGCATATCGTCATCACATTTGCATTGTTTTCTTTTCAATCCATCTGCATATTTAATTTCCCTCCATCCCACCTCGCTGCAAAAAAAAGAAAAAAAAAAACCCGAGTGCCCAATCATAGGCCTCGGGCTTTCAAAAATAAAAAAATAATAAAAAAATAATAGAAAAAAAAGAAAGAACCCGAGCGCCTAATCATAGGCGTGGGGATTTTTTTTTCCGAGTGCCCAATCATAGGCCCGGAATTTGTTTCAAAAAAATAGGGAAATGTTGGATTTTTATGACAGGAAGAAGGAAACATACGTGGCGGAACCAAGACGTTCAATGAAGAGATCTGAGAGCTTAGTTTTGCATTTTATTGCAAACACTAAGCTTGGGGAGGAACCGCTGGGTACGCACACGCAATTATTCTATGTCTTCTTTGTCATATACCCTCTCCTTTCGAAAAAAATATAATAATAAAGAAAAAATGCTGCCTGAATCGTTCAATGCTTTGTGAATGCAAAGATACTTTGAGTTGCTCTCTGATGAAAATATGCTGCATTTTTTTAACTATACCCCTTGCTCTTGAAGTTTCTATTCTTACATGGGTGTTGGTTGAGCTGTTAGTCATAAATCAATCGCCTGCTTCTCTTTCTGTTGCTTGGGTGCGGCACTTCTGTGTCTATGGTCTTTTTAGACTACGTCCGGTGTCTGTCTGAACAACAGAAAAACACATGCCTCTATAATGCTTTTATGTGAAGGAGAGTATTAATGGTAACCTCTGCCCTCCTGGCACAATTGATCGAATTAGACGTGGTGTCTAGGTTGATTAATGTAACTATAGAGATATGCCCGATGTAGACGAATGGATTTGTACTAACCAATGCAGGATCTTTTTGAGAGCGAACCAAGTCCATCAGGCCACATGAAAGGCACACAATTCAAGAAGAAGAAACCAACCAGGCGGACCCAGTGCTTCCAAATGAAAAAAATAATCGCTTAGCTTTGCACATGGTTGCAAGAGCTAAGCTTGGGGAGGGACCGCCAGGTAAGTACTTCTGTATACGACATTATACTCTTCTTGAATTGTGCCCTTTCCTTTTCAATAAAATCAAAAAAAAGAAAAAAAATATAAAATACCAAAAATATCAGTTTCCGGCAATGCCCATTAGGGGCTAGCCGTTTGTATCACCCTCACTCTTTTTGCAGGATTGAGGAAGCGGACTAACCAAGCTTAAGCCTTACAAAGGCTCAAGCTTGGGGAAGACCGTCAGGTCAGCGGGAGTACAACACAAGCTCAAGTCTTGCAAAGACTCAAACTTGGGGAGGACCCCAGGTAAGTATTCCCAACTTCTTTAATAAATAATAATAAACTCCATGTTTTGAACAAATGCTAGAATCTTGGTGCATGCTACACTTAAAGGAAATGATGATCAAGTTACATAACTAGTTCCCAATGTATCGCATCGATGCAACTTCTACTCCTGACATACGTGTTATCTTTACTCGGGCATTATTACATCACAAGTATTGCCTTGTTTTGTGGGTTGCATTTATCACACCAAGTCTAAGCATTGTGGATTATGATATGGCATGATTAGGACTTGTCGCAATTTCTTAGAATGGCTAAATTCCAGAGGTGTTTTTCTATTAAATTGCTGCATGTCTTAAAAATCCTTTTTGTTTGGATAACACTTCCCCTGTGAGGAATTATTTACCTACCAGAGCCATATCATGACAATATTCAAAACAGCCCTACTCATAGCCAATTGTTCATGCGTTGAGTTTAGTTAAGGTTTAAATGCTTTTGAGAGTAAGCACTCCTTCTTCCGGTCATAAACTCCTTCGCGTGTGTTCTTATTTTTCTTTCCACAAAAAAAAAGGGGGAATGTTTGGAAAATGAACCAAGCATCTTCTTACATTTGGAAAACTTTTGGTCCTTTAAAAAAAAGAAAGAAGAAGGCTCAAGAATATTTCAAAATATTTTTACGGACCATGCAAAAGTTATAGCCTCATGCACCATGGAGTATATAAAAAAAAACTACATGGTTGCATCTCAAAATAGATGGCTATATGGTTCTTATCGTAACATCTTGAGCAAAGTAAAAGGGCCAAAGTTTTCAAAACCTCCTTTCCATAAGTGTGCGTTCATCTTCTCCCCCTCCATCACAACTTTCCCTATGACCGGAATATAAGGAGTTGCTATGTCTCTTAAGATTTATTCTTTAGCTTTACAACATATGCATGACATTTGTGCATTCCCTACCAAGCTCCATAAAAAAGCCTTATCTGCTAGAATGTAGGAATGAGTGAAGCTTTGTAGGAGTAGCCTCATAAGAGGGAGAGGGGAAGTGAGAACCAAACAAAGGAGAAATTTTACCTTGTCTTGCAGCACATAAAAACTCTGGATATATACCTGCTAGAATTGCATGACTCGTCCAAAAGTGCTGTTCTGATCTTTAATGCTATGTGACAAGGTGAAAGTATATAAGCCCCACGAATATGCAACACTTGTGAATACTTCCGTGCTCTTGTATCTTTACCACTATTTAGAGAGTATGTTGTTGCATCTTTATTACCCATGGGGCACTTATTATTAACTCCTAATCCGCCGGTACCCTAAGTTCTAAGTTTGCTCGGGACGAGCAAAGTTTAAGCTTGGGGAGGTTGTTGGCGGTCGTTAAACCATGTTTTGACCGCCACCCTACCGGTAAATAAATGCATGTCACCAAGATTCTGTGCATAGTAGATAGGATTAATGCTACTCCACAAGTTTTGGTGAATATTTGGGTGCAAGAGGCAATTATGAAGGAAAGTGGGCCCAGCCGGCAGAAAACACAAGCCGGCCGGCCCCACCATAGGCCGGCCGGCCCCACATGGTAGCCACAGGCCTTGGCCTTCCTCCAGTGGGCTGGAAACAGGCCCAAACCGCAGAATCAAGAGCCCAGCCTGGAGAAGTCAACCGACGTTCTAGAAGATGGGCCAAATGGGCTAAAACTTGGCCCTTACTCTTCTTCTGCCGCCCCCACGACGCCACCGACTGAAGAACCGACACCAGGAGTCGATCAGGAGCGTCCACAGGCGAGGCGGTGGCGAACCGCCACAATGGGCGGTCGGCCGGCCCCCCTACTTGGCCGGCCGGCCTACCTTGGCGGCCCCGCTACTCCATCTTTTGCTATAAAATCCCTCAGGTCTTGAGGAGGCTATAAATACCCCCGGCTACTTCAGAAGCAACTCGCACCTCAGTACATCATGGAAGAACACTCCACTTGTGTAGAGTAGGATTAGTATTTTAGTTATGGGAGCTAGAGTAGAAGTGAGAGCTTCGCTCGGAGCTCTGGAGTTCTCTTCGGAGTTTGGGTAAAGTTCTCTTGTATCTTTTCTTTTATTAGATTTTCTTTATTATAATTATTTTCTTATTTATTTAATTTAGTTCTCCTTTTAGTTTATATTTATTTATTCAAGTAATTATTATAGAGAAATTCTTGTGTTGGATCCACGTCTGTGTATGGTAGATACGAATGAGTTGTTTGCTTGAGAACTGGCAGTAGGGACATAATTGCCTTGTTGTCACGTGTCCCGCACAATTTGTTTGGGTTTATTGTTCATGGGTGGTTTTCTCTTTGGCCAAGAGTAAGTTACTAGGATAGTTATAAGCAAGGTGCTTGGAATTGTTCTAGCGTGTTTTGCCCTCAACCCCACGGGATTGATGTGGTAGCCGCGAGTGTAGATGACAACTACACCGGTCTCTGTAGTCCACTACGTTCGGGTTGAATGTGTAGGGGCCTAGACGCGGTCTGTTGACCGGATACGTTGAACCTAGTTCTCGGGTTGCGTGTCTTGGCGGCGGTCGTGCCCCTGATGCACTTGAATGTATCTGTAATGAAAGCTTAAGTAAATAATGGTAGACTATCGTGAAACTAAATGCTAACCCCTAGGCTGACTGATACCTTCTTCTCGTTGTCCTCCCAAACTAAATGCTAACTCCTTGTTATCTATATCGATGGATGTTCTTCTGAGTGCCACACATATCAAACATCTGTACCCCTGCTTTGGTCTAGTTTGCAAGTTTTGAATAATGGATGTTTCTTTGTTAATTCATGATATTCTTAGCCATGCTTCCCTGTGGAAATATAAATACGATACCTTTGGAATACTCCTGAGTGAAATGCTACAACGGTGTTCCGTGCGCTTGCGGAGTTGAATTTAATCTCTGTGCGTAAGAAACGCCAACACCCGTGACTGTCCATCGCGGTCCAGGAAGGAGCGAGCCCACGTCGTGCACGAAGACGAGGAGGCCACACTGCTGTTCGTGAACTCATCCTCCACCAGATCCACCGCGCCGCCGATGACATCGGTGGGCTCACAGACGACTCCACCCCTGCATGACGACTTGTCCGCAGGAGGCGGGACAGGTGCATGGCAGTGGCGGATCTACGGCAGTGAAGGCACCGTCGGGCGTGCAGATCGAGCTGCGCGAGGAGAAGGTGTTCGCCCATCTTGGAGAAGAGGAGGAGCGCGATGCCAAGACGCGGGTCTTGGACACCGGGGCGACGAACCACATGTCCGGGTCGCGGGCGGCGTTCGCGGCCTGGACACGGCGGTGTACGGCACGGTGCGGTTCAGCGACGACACGGTGGCGCGGATCGAGGGTCGCGGCACAGTCACGTTCGTGTGCAAGAGCGGTGAGCTTCGATCGTTCTCCGGGGTCTACTTTATTCCCCGGCTGACGACAAACATCGTAAGCATCGGACAACTCGACGAGGTCGGGTACAAGGTCGACATCGACTCCGGCGTGATGCGGATTCGGGAGCCCAGCGGCCAACTGCTGGCCAAGGTGATGCGCGCGGGGAACCAGCTATATGTGCTCCACATCAAGATGGCACAACCGGTTTGCCTGGCGGTGCACGGCTGCGACGACGAGGAGGCGTGGCGCTGGCACGCGTGCTTTGGCCATGTCAACATGGCGGCGCTGAGGAAGCTAGCTCGGGAAGAGCTAGTTCGGGGCCTGCCGGAGCTCGGGAAAGTGACGGAGGTCTGCGAGGCGTGCATGGCCGGCAAGCAAAGGCGCACCTCGTTCCCGGCGCAGGCGGAGTACAGGGCGCAGCGCCGTCTGGAGTTGGTGCACGGCGATCTCTGTGGGCAAATTACGTCGGCGACTCCGAGCAGCAACAAGTACTTCTTGTTGCTCGTCGACGACCTTACCCGGCTCATGTGGGTGGCCATGCTCCCGTCCAAGGACCGTGCGGCGGAGGCGATCAAGGAGATTCAGGCTTGCGCGGAGGGCGAGTCCAAGTTGAAGCTCGGTGCGCTTCGCACTGACCGTGGTGGCGAGTTCAACTCCACGGAGTTCGCGAAGTATTGCGCGGTGGAAGGAGTCCACCGCCAGCACACTGCTGCCTACAGCCCGGAGCAGAACGGCATCGTCGAGCGCTGGAACGGCACGGTGGTGGCAACGGCGAGGAGCATGCTCAAGGCAAAGGGCCTGCCCGGATGGCTCTGGGGCGAGGCGGTGAGCACCACCGTGTACATCCTTAACCGCTGCCCGACGAAGAGCGTGGACGGCATGACGCCGTTCAAGGCTTGGCATGGGAAGAAACCGGCGGTGCACCACCTGAAGATGTTCGGATGCATTGTCTACGTCCGGAACACGGTGCCGCACTTGAAGAAGTTGGAGGACTGTGGCCGCAAGATGATCTTCATCGGCTACGAGCGCGGCTCCAAGGCGTACCGCGCGTACGACCCCGTCGCGAAGCGCGTCCACGTAACGCGCGACATAGCGTTCGTCGAGGGAGCCCAGTGGGACTGGGACTCGGAGGAGGTCAGCGGCGGGACTATCGGCGACGACGATGTGTTCAGTGTGGAGTACTCCATCTCCACCCAGGGACCTCCAGTGGCCGAGGGTATCAAGGAGGCAGCTGCAGCTGCGGCCGAGGAAGGCGAGCTGACGCCGCCGGCACTGCCTCATGCCGGCGGAGGCGCGGGACACGGCGAGGTGGAGTTCTCCTCACCACCAAGTGAGGTCGACGAGCTGCTAGACGCCGACCACGATGACGACACCCCACTGCGGTTCCGGAGGATCGACAACATCATCGGCCCGGCCTCTTTCGCCGAGGAACTGCACATGGTGAGCTCCGACAAGCCCGCCTCTTTTGCCGAGGCGGAACGCAGCCCGAGCTGGAGGGCAGCGATGATGGAGGAGATGTCACACCCGGTTTTAAGAACAAAACCGAATGCTCATCTATATGTGTGCCCAGGATCAAGTTTCACACATATAGGACAAAGTAAAGTAAAACAGATTACCAATGTCATAAATACAACGTATAATTAGTACAATAAATGTCTCAAAGGACTAAAAGCATACAAACGCTAGCGGAAGACTCCATAACGCCACAGGCAATCGACCGGGGCTCCACAAGCTTAGTCTTCACCATCAACTCCAAAATGGGCAATCTTCAATCTCTGAGCAGCATTTGATAATTGAAGGGAAAATAGCAAGTATGAGTATATATCGTACTCCGCAAGTGTAGGAAAAGATGACATGCAAGCTTATATGAAAGGAAGGCTAACATATGGTTCATAGCAGAAAGCAACTATCATTATATCAATTAATTAGAGCACCTATTTATTAAGAGTGTAAACCCTCCCAAAAGGTTGTTAACATAAGGGGACACTACAAGTTACCCACTTGTAGCTAAACGGGTTACCCACCCAAAACCATACTACAAGATACCCTCTTGCAGCATCAAACTGGTTACCCACCAGAACCAACCATCCATCCATGGCTCCTACCCGGAGACCATCCAAAACCAAACCAACCAAGCCACTAATCATGTGAGGATCCAGGCCGCTCCTGACCGTGAGCACGGCTGTCATGACAGTTTTACTTCTCTGCAGAGGTGCACAACTTTACCCACAGGGTGGTGATTCCGTCATCCGTCGATGACTAAAGTCTCCATGTTGCCATAATCACACTACCATGGTGTGAGGCCAAGAGATCACCACATTGTCTTTCAAAGCGCTTCCCAGCCTGCCAACATCCTCGCTAAGGTTGCACTACTGCCAGTACCCCTGCAACAGTAGCCCCTCTGGCGCCATGGCTAGGAGTACCCCTCCATCACCTGAGTTTGGAAGTAACCCTTCCTCCCTCTTTCCTTGAACACCAGCAAAACTGGGAAGACAGCATAATACTTGACCAAGTCTACCATAATCAACCCTGTGCTTTGCGCTGTTGTCCTGGGTTGCCGCTCCACGAACCGGTCCTTAGCTAACTTGAGCAAGACCAACACAAACCAAAGTCTCGTGCTAACCACACCATCATCAAACATACCACTTGCTCAAGTTACAGCACACCTAAGTTCCAGGTTGCTAAAAAGATTAACCGGTCCATGATCATTATGTTCAAGTGAACCATTAGTCAAGATTATTAGTCAAATTATCATCCAACCCAGTTCAGCAAGCTAAGCAAGACCTACCCATCCTCATACGATCATCTACCACAACCAGGCGACAAGGAAATAGTATGGAACAGGATAAATGACATATAGGATTCATATTAAACGCTATGCATGCAAATTAAACTAGAGGGAGAAAGACATAGGTTCAAAATGGTCAAGGACACTTGCCTCAATCCCAGTGTTGCTGCTCAGAGTCTTCAATATCTTGATCTTGGTCTTGAAGTTCTCGAATTGCGCACTCTCTATTTAACGGTAACATGCAAAGCACACATAACATAAACAATAAGAAAACAGTACACCAAACTGTAGCAAATGACTATGAAAACTGTACTATAAAATAGTACTCGTCGCTACGATCGCGTGAGCGCAAGAATCGCTTTAAAACGGAGTTAGGAGCAAAAAGTTATGATGTTTGAAAGACTAAGCACTAAATCTGGGAAAACAGAAACAGTTATGAAATTAAATGTGCGTGTTCCCGTTGATTGGATGCATATTCTTCGACACGATTTCTACAAGAATATGCGTATTGTTGTGGAACATGTTGGACACAAGGTGATTGGGGCACTGGTTTACCTGAAAAAGAGATCAAACGATTGGATCTAGATAGGGTTGTCCTGGAACAGTTAACGGTGGCATTGCGTTCCTGGTCGATTCCTAAAAGATATCGATGAACCCTTTGGGGAACGCTTAGTAGACATTCTGGAACACAATATGGTGTTGCATTTAGGTCAGAAAAATAGAGGTATTGAGTGGAACACGGAAAACAATTACCATCAGACGCGCTGGACAAATTCAGAACAGGGAGCAGTAGTCATTGCGAATTAGATCCCCGTCGATCCAGGTCAGATCTTGGGCTGAATTTTGGATATGTTGTAGAGGACTTCATGGCGCACCTCCTGGCAAAAATTGGCGGCGTTTTGATGGCTAGATCATCGGGAACGCGGATGCCAATCTGCGACAGCAGTGCTGGACGCGAGGGCAGGGAGTAGCGGCGGCAGCCTGGCGGCGTGGGAGGAGTTTGGAGGGGAGGGAGGACGTGAGGAAGGCTCCGATATATGTAGAGAGGGTGGCCTAGGGCTTGGGAAAGGTTTTTGGGCTTGGCCCATAGGGTAGAGGGGCGAGGAAAGATGGGCCTCGGCCCAACCGGCAAGGAAATCGATGGGAAAATTGAGATATGGTGGTGGGCTGCCTTAGTTTCGGCCAAGAGGGCTTGGGGCCATGGGGAGGACGTGGAGAGGAGTCCAAGCATTCATAGGCGATGTCGAGATAGTGTGCTAATAAAAGGAAACGGGAACTAGGAAGGAAAGTGCATTATCGAGCGTTAAATGTTGTTTTTCTTTCCTTTTGTGCAAAAACGGTAAGTGGAATGAATGTGGATGGAATCATATCTTGGGTGTAGAATGTGGGGGAGATCGTGTCGACATGTGAATCTATAGATGACGAAAGGTGATGTTATGAAAGAATAACATGACTCATGAGGTCAGAATGAACATGCACAGAGGTGAGGTGGGCGATTGAGTTGGCGATTGGAACCACGATCGTAGTTGAAAGATCTTGACAAGCCGAGTGAAGAGGAAGGAGAAGAAAAGGAGACATGCCAAGGGAGATTCAGCCCACAATGACTGGGAGCTTGAGGCTGAATTGCAGCGGCTGTAGCGAGGCTTCAACCAAGGTGAGGCAAAAGGAGAGAACGCCTAGATAACAGCAGCGGCTTGCCGTGGCCTTCTTGGTAACTAGTTTGCAGGCAAAGATAGACAAAGAGAAAAGAACACAAAGAATGCTAGGG
The DNA here is from genome assembly GCA_012490785.1 of Eragrostis nindensis. NCBI lineage: Eukaryota > Viridiplantae > Streptophyta > Magnoliopsida > Poales > Poaceae > Eragrostis > Eragrostis nindensis. The sequence goes on along the minus strand of JAAXCT010000098.1, from coordinate 1,277,100 downwards.
CATTCTTGGTGCTAACTGTTTTAGTTAGAAGATGAGATACAAATAAAGAGTAAGAAAGAAAGAAGGCTCGGTAACGATACTGAGCTGCAGGCATGGGTGTAGATAGAAGGCAAAGAGTGGGCCAAAAGAGAAGAGAAAAGGTTGTTGCAAGCTGCAACATTGGGTTCCAACATAGCTACATATGTAGATTACAAAGTAAGTCACGATAGGAAGAAAATAAGCAAAGGAATAAAATGTTTGGATGACACAAAGAAATGAGGAATGAATGAGATTGTGTTGCCAGGTGGTAGCTCATTGGTTGCAACTCGATCAAATGAGAGAACATGAGTGGAGACCAGAACGATAGGGTAACAATACGAGAGGCAAGGCTTGCGAAACGAGATAGCAAAGCCACGATAGGAGGAACAAAATAAAGAATGGCAGACAAGAGAAAAGAAAAAGAAAAGGGAACAAAGAAGGTCAAATAAAAGGCATGCAGAGATATTTCGATTGCATAGTTTTGTTGCACACAGATGGCTTGGTCGTTTGCATGCTGAGGGAGAAAAAGAACTTAATAAGATGACAGCTTGGCCGAGATTAGGCCTAGGCTAGGAATAGGATTATTATCGATATTCAAAACTAATCTAAACTACAAGATCACTATCGAATTTTGAAATTCATTATTCACATAAAGAAATACCAAATGCAAACTAACCAGCATGAATGCAACAAACAAATTTATATAACCTATATTAATTTAATTTATTTAGAAAATAATTACTTTGCCTAAATAAAAGTGATAACCCTAAAATATTAAAGCAAAATTTTAAACTATTCTAAAAAGTTTTAAAATTTAGTGAAATTCTAGTCACATTCCAAAATCTGAAATTTTGAGGTGTGACAGGAGATGGCTGCGATCGGCGACAACGGGACATGGTCCCTTGTCGATCTTCCTCCGGGTCGTCGTGCCATTGGCCTGAAATGGGTCTTCAAGGTGAAGAGGGACGAGCACGGGGCGGTGGCCAAGCACAAGGCACGCCTCGTGGTGAAGGGATACGCGCAGCGCCACGGCATCGACTACGACGAGGTGTTCGCGCCCGTGGCGCGGCTGGACTCAGTGCACCTGCTCATCGCCCTCGCGGCGTCCGAGGGGTGGGAGGTGCACCACATGGACGTCAAATCGGCGTTCCTAAACGGCGACCTGCAGGAGGAGGTCTACGTCTAGCAGTCGGCCGGTTTCGTGGTCGGCGGGAAGGAGCACAAGGTGCTCGAGCTATGGAAGGCGCTGTACAGGCTACATCAAGCGCCGCGTGCATGGAACGCGAAGCTGGGCGAGATTCTGGTAGCGCTCGGCTTCACGAGGTGCCCATCGGAGCACGCCATCTACATTAGGCGGAACGACGTGGCGCAGCTGGTGGTCGGTGTGTATGTCGATGACCTTGTGATCACTGGGGCCAGCTGCGACGACATCGAGCGTTTCAAGGCGGAGATGGCGGCGTTCAAGATGAGCGACCTCGGCCTGCTTCACTACTACCTTGGCATTGAGGTGAAGCAGAGCGCGAGGGGGATTTCGCTGAACCAAGGAGCTTATGCGGCCAAGCTGCTGGAGAGAAGCGGTATGGCGGGGTGCAATTCAGTACAAGCACCCATGGAACCGAGGCTAAAGCTGAGCAAGAAGAGCGAGAAGCCGTCGGTCTGTGTACAGGAGCATTGTCGGGAGCCTCAGGTACTTGGTGAACACCCGCCCCGATATTGTTTTCTCGGTCGGCTATGTGAGTCGGTTTTTGGAGGAGCCGCGTGAGGATCACATGGCTGCGGTGAAGCATATCCTCCGATATGTGGCGGGGACCCAGAATTGGGGACTCTGGTATGGCAGAAAGGAGAAGAAGGAGGCGCTCTTGACAGGATCAGCGATAGCGATTTCGCTGGAGACGTCGATGCTAGGAAAAGCAGGACGGGTGTGATTTTCTTCCGCGGCAGCAGCCCGATCACCTGGCAATCGAAGAAGCAGAAGGTGGTGGCTCAATCAAGCTGCGATGCGGAATACATGGCAGCGGCAAATGCTGCTTGTCAGGCACTCTGGCTCAGGCGCGTGCTAGCGGAAATGCAGGGAGCAGCGCAGGGCGTGCCGATGTTGAGGGTGAACAACAAGTCCGCCATTGCTTTAATCAAGAATCCGGTGCTCCATGGACAGTGCAAGCACATCGAGGTGAAATATCACCTTGTCAGGGAGTTCACAGAACAGGGCCTGATCAAAGTGGATTTCATTCGAAGTGAAGAACAGCTCGGCGACATTCTGACCAAGTCTCTCGGCAAAGTCAAGTTTCATGAGCTGCGCTCCAAGATCGGCCTAATTGATGTTTGTATCCCGCAAACCAAGGATTAGGAGGAGATTGTTGCTAATAATCCTTGGTTGCCTAGTTTAGCTTTGCTTAGTATGGTAGTAGATCAATTAGATGCATGACCTTCCCCTGGTTATGGAATGTATCGGCCTGATTAGGAAGGCCTCAATTTCTTTCCTTGTAATAGTCTATTTAAGCATAGCAATACACCATGGAAAAGCTGCCTCATTTGCAGCACCAAACAAGATCGTGTTCCTCTGTGTTCTCGCGTGAGTTGTGTGCGTTGTGGCCGTGATCTCGCCGGCAACTTGGGAGTTGTCTCTCCGGTGAGGTTCTAACAGTGGCGGTGCTGGTGGCTGCACGCAAGCAGCTCTGCAAGGGCCAGCCGTCATTGTGTGCATCGGGCACAATCTCGTCCGGCCAAGAAGAACTCGTCGCCACATGAATCAAACAAGGATGGAGAACCTGACGCTCGGCTTGTACTCGGGGGTGGCGTCGACCTCGGCGCCTTCTCCACGGGCTTCGCCATGGCGGCGGAGAGCGTGCCTCAGGCAGTGGGCAAGAGTGAAGAGGCTCTCATAAGATGCGGTCACGAGGCACAGAAGACGTAAAGGATCCTTTGCCAGCCAGGCGCTAAGGGAGAAGGTCGCGTGCGGCTTGGGCTGCGTTGTAGGGTGGTGTCGTCGATGGAGAAGGCCACGGCGGCACACCTACCTCTGGGATCAGCTGGAACCGTATAGGGCGGCTAGGGTTGATGCGGCGCGGAAGGGAAAAGGCAGAGGAGAGAGGGCGGCGATGGGATTTGGTACTGCTGCTCCGGACTCCGGATTGGGAACGACGGTTTACGGTGGAAGGGGGCGGACGGGAGTGAACTCACAATACAAACAAAGTGCATTTCCCACAACTGTATGCGAGCGCACACCTTATCCTCTGGCTTCCAAGGTTTCAAGATTCGTGTGGGTCAACATGTAGAATCGCCTGGCTTCGATTCCTTTGCTCCCGCCTGCTCTTGGGAGGCAGGATTGAGGCATCTTCAGGTTTATGTGACCACTAACAAAAACATTTAGGCTCTCTCTCTCTTTCCTGAGATCCCTCTTTCTCCCTCGTAGCTTCTCTCTCTTCTCTTCCTCTCAACCCAGTGCCCTCCATCCCCAACTCCGCCGCAGACTTTGCTTGCTGCTTCTCCCCAAGTTCTTTCTACCTCTTTCCATTCCCAAGCTCTCTCTCTCTCTCTCTCTCTCTGTGTGCAGATCTTTCCAATTTTTTTGACGAAACAGATCCAATTTTTGGAATCGCTATGCATCTTTCGATTCCAGATATCTGGTAATAATCTTCTCCCTATTGAACCCTCACTTATTCAGCTCATGTTTCTAAAATGTTATCACGACTCGCGAGTATACCAATTTGTACTTTCAGAATCTGCTACCTCAAATTTGGGAGGCCGTGCCCTGTGTACATTTTTTATTGCACTAGAAAAACAAACTGTGTCATTTTTATAGTATAGACAGTTCTAAAATAATTCTATTACTCAAATATGATATTACAAATTTGTTACCACAAATTTTCTCTTGTACATTCTCTCATACCTGTTTGAATGGTTGGGTGCATATCTACCTAATTGTCATTCTTTTTGGTTTTTTGTGGTAGTGATTGCAAGCTTCTTCGAGCTACTGTATGGGCATAGCTATATAACGTACTAGGTGAATTCCCCGCGCCTTGCAGCGGAATTTAAAATGCTAATCTGGTTTGTTTAGAGTATAATCAGTAAGAGAAAATATGAAGGGATTTATAGTAAGAAACTCTGTTGAAGCACCCAAATATTACAATTAGCTCAGAGACCTACAACAATGATTTCCTAATTTTCCTTCCAAAATCTTTGGATTTAAAACATATTGATGAAACTTGGGATTGAAGGTTGACAAATCAGACTCATTACATTGAAACTGGAAGCCTCTGGAACAGGACATAGCACTCTGGAGAAAGATATGCGTAGTACCTCGGTAAAACTGACTCAACTAAATGAAATGGATGTAGGGATTTGACGCATAGAAAGGAGGAATGCAAACAATGTGCTGTTTTTTAATCACATATTCCTTTTCTCACCTAAAGATATTCATATTTTTCTTTTTCCTACTTGGACATAACTGAAAAAATAGATCAAATAAACAGTAGGATAAGTGGTTTACAGATCTTACCTTCGATTGTATTGTGGAACAAAAATCTATCAATGCAGTATTGAGCAAATTGTTGCTTCTCAGGGAACATGACTGATGGAAAATTATATGAAAGAAGCCTATATGGCTACATCTGTTCAGAGTGCTATAGTGCCTTGACTGCTGCAATCTCCAAGCAATGGCCTTGACTCTCTCGCATGTAATTTTTCGGACAAAAACTTCAAGCCAGGAACTGACGGAATATTGAACACCTTCCTATTCTAAAAACCTTGCTCTTTCTTGTGAGATGAAAGATCTCTGAATTTTTTATCTTGCACTAAACAACGACCTGTATTGCAAGTTGAAAGCAGCTCACCAGAACTCAAATGCATACATATCTGACGGAAAGAGGGGAAATAGATCATCTAATTTCAACACGAAAGTACCTGATTGATGCACGTAACCAAAATGAAGAGAGTTTGATCTGGATGTGTCCACACGGATTGATGTTTAAGCCAGGAGCTAGCAACCATAATACATCCAATTGTGTTAGAAATTCCAGGAGACAACTGAGATACGAGCAGCGCACAGTGAAAGAGTTTACCAATTTTTATTGAAGGAGGTGAGGTGGTGCATGAGCAGACGAAGACGAAGATGAAAGCTCATCGTCGTTTTCAGTGAGCCGAAGCCGGTAGATAATGTTTAATATGTGAGGCGAGCGACGCATAGAGAGCGTCTCAACAAAACTGGAGACGCTTCGTTTTTAAAAAAATTGGTAACTTAGGGTGATTGGTGGAAAGTTAATGCCATTAGTGCCGGCTAATTACATTGGCCTCTTGAGTGCAGACCCTCTCTCCCCAGCGGTACAGTTTGGTGACATCAGTTATCTAATTTAGTGCCATTGGTGCTAGTAATCAAGTGTACCGTTGATCGCACAGGCTCTACCCTCTCCGCTTACTGAGAAACTTTTTTTTTTTTGAGGGCACCTTGGCAACCTTCAGAGTAGAGCCGAGATGATTTTGAGGGAGCATGGCATTGAAGGCCAATGGACGTCAGTTTTATGGCAGTTAGTGGAGAGGTAGAGGGGCAACAAATCGATATGAACATGGTAGCCACGCATGTCCCGGTTGCTACGTGCGCGCTAGCTGAAATAAAGTGAGTGGGGGATGAGATGGATCTTTATTGGACGGTCTGATTTGAGAGGAGAGGGATGATCTGACGGCTGAAGTTTCTCTGATGACGTGGAAGCATGAGGTGCAAGCTTTAGAGATACTTATTGCTGGTAGTGGGTATGAGCTATATAGATATTATAGATGCCAGACAAATATACTCGTTGGCATGGTCTGGGCACTTATCCTGAATACTTGAGTTCTATGTATTTAATTTAACTTAATGATGTTGAGTGAAATGTTACTGGTATCTATTCCTACTTGAGTAAACGGTTCCAACATGTTTTTGTATGAGTTTTGACAGAGTGAAGGGATTTTTATTAAGAACACATATGGCATATTTAGCCGCTTGACACACTCCACCATATCTCTCTCTAAAGATCGAAAGATGAAAACAGGATTTTTGTACTTCACACAATGAAAATACAAAAAAAAATTATACTATCAATTGTGTTTCACATATATAGGATTTTTGGTGAAATCCTTATTCAGTACTTTTCCATATCTTTCTCAAAAAGATCAATCTTTGAAAACAGGATTTTTGTACTTCGCACAATGAAAACACAATAAAAAATTACTATCGATTTTGTTTCACATATACAGGATTTTAGTACAATAAATTTTTTTTGTTATTCTCACATTTTATTACTTCTCACAATGTACAACAAAAAAATGTACTTCGATTTTGTTCTATACTATCAATAAAAATTGTATTGTCGATTTTGTTCCACATGTTTAGAATTTTAGACAGTACAAAAAATTTGTTCTCACACGTCAAAGTTTTGTACTTCCTACTATGAAAGTACAACAAAAAATGTATTTTAATCCACTTATCTAGGTTTTTAATACAATAATAAAAAGTCCACATCGATTTTTTGTACTATACTATCAATAAAAATTGTATTGTCGATTTGCTCCACATGTTTAGAATTCTAGTATAGTACAAAAAATTTGTTCTCACACGTCAAATATTGTACTTCCTACAATGGAAGTACATTTAAAAATGTAACATCGATTTTATTCCACTTATCTAGCATTTTAGTACAATAATAAAAAAATGCACATCGATTTTAGTACTATACCACTGAACAAGGAAGAGCAACCCATCTGATCCGGCATCCAGGGATGGCACAGAGAGCACGGTTTGGACCACTGAACAAGCAAGAGTTGCACCATCTGATCCGGCGGGTAAAAGGATGAACTGTTGGACGCTAGAGTGACTTTTTCAGCTCACCCGTACTTAAGCCATTGTACATCAGTTTTGTTACAAAGTAATTTATTTTTCTTACTACAAACGGAATTATGCTACCGAATAGCACCGTGTTGCAGTGCATGAAACAAAACGACAGGTCGCAGTGCTCAACAAGATGTCAAAAAAGCGCTTAACAAGATCTCACAAATCTTCCTTATGTCAAAAACTTACACAAATGTGGTTTCTCTCGAAAATAGAGGCACCGGTTTTTCTGCAATTATTGTCACGTTCTTCTATATTTTTTTCTAGTACAGTCCAAATTTTTGTTCTCAAACGTCAAAGTTTTGTACTTCCTAGAATGAAAGTACAACAATTTACTTACAGTGGGTCCCAAGATCATGTTGTGCTGGTTAAGAACTTCACAAACAGATGCACATATTTAGATGACCATACTAAGCTATATTGACACCTACCAACAGCACATTAAGAAATAAAATGCATAAGGCATTAATCTTGTGCTTAAATAAAGTTAAGAAAACAGGAGATTCAGAAATCAAATACCACCAATACAAATAAATTGTAATAAATTGTCAAATACATTTTGCATGTGCTATTGTTTGTAGTCATTCAGGTTACTACTCATGTACACGTGACAAGGCTGTCAGTTAAGAATGGAGAAATGCAATACAGAGAACATATCTCAAGATAAAAACTGAAGCAAGAAATAATAAACAATCAGCTTCAACCGATGGTTTGTCCTGTGCAATGCGTTATTCGTACAGCTTCGTTTTGTCGTTCATCTGAGTACTGCTAGCTGGAGAAGGCACGTGAGAGGCAGCTGCGCTAACGACAAACCTGTGAGGCAGAAAAGCAGTTGGGGCAAGCGGTCAACCGTGCCAACAAATCGGTAGCACAAAATCCGGATCTCAACGCGCTCTGGACGGAGGGAGATAAGGTGTGCCCGCGCACGTGGTTGGGGAGATGCATTATCGACAATACAAATAATAAGAAGTAGAGAAGAGATAGAGAAGAGATAATTGAAGGCCCAATTTGAAGGCGTCCATCAGTTTAACGGCGACTAAACAGAGTTATTCCTTATTAACGGATCGGAGAACGCTTCCTTTCCGGCAACGAGACGAGGTCGGATGCCGCCGGTGATGCCGTGTACGCGACTACGCGAGCTCGCCGTGGTTCAGGGAGGCTCGGAAGTCCTACGGGGTTGCCGTGGGTATTGAGGTCGAGCGACGAGCGCGGTGTGCTTTGCAGATTGGCTCTTCGTAAATTCAGTCTCTCGGGGAGGCGGTGCAAAGCTCAGGCTGCATAGCTCGTTTGGTTTAGAATTGCCTCAACCGTCATCTAATCTTTTATGATTCACAAGAACAAGTTTTTTTTTTGCGAGGGTCAGAAGAACAAGTTTACAGCGATTGTTCCGAGTGCAGGTGTGGAACTGAATGCGAGGACATTCTTCGATTTTAAAAGAAATTTAATAAAAGAATAATAATGTTTTGATTCAGTTGTACTGTATGTGTATTGTCAATCTGGAAGCAAATGATGACCAAGGAATAATGTTTCGATTTAATCTGTATGTTTCGTTTTGAAGATGCATGATGTTCAAGAGTTCCACCATGCATATTGCCGTGCGTGCGTCAACTCTAATCCTGGTAAAGAGATATTCTGATCTTCTAATCCCTAGGAAGAGGAAAAGATGAAGATCAAGATGGAGAACTCCCCTTGGGGCGCCGAGGAGGAGTTGTTTGCGCGCACATGCAGCAGTTGCCTGATTTTCAGGAGATGAATTAACCTTTTTTTTTTAGAAACAGGAGATGAATTAACTGGCGGATTCGAATGTGTTGAAAGATTAGTCGCCGTTCAACAGATGGGCCACCTGGACACACTTAACTATCTACGGTGACCCCCTGCAGGTGAGCCGATTCCAGAGATAACGAGGGTGTCTTGTTTAGGCTTACGCGTCATCGGCTTATGTACTTTTTGGTACTGCGCATGAAGGAATAAGCCAGAATAAGTCCAAATAAACCACTTTTTTATTGCTTGTTTCGGCTTATGTCTCTGAAACACTGTAACAACAGTGTATAAGCTAAAAAGAATAAGCCATGCCAAACACACCCCGAGTAGAGATTTGGTTTTGACTTTGAGTTGTAAAGCTAATGCTTAGCTATGAGTTGTAAGAGCATCTCCAAGAAAGCACCATAAACCTCCCTTAAATCAAAATATTGGGATCCAATCAAAAAAAATCTCTAACAGGACTCCAGAACCACCCTCAATTTTTCATAGCCCCTAAACTCCCTTCATTTGTAGCTACAAACAGAGAAAGAATTGGAGCTCTCATCTCTTCTTTTTGCTATGGAATTAACGTTTTTGTGGCCCCAAATGCTGACATGGCCCAATCAAAAGTGTTTTAGTCCACTTTTAGAGGAGGACTGTTGGAGGAGAAGGGAAAATTTGCCCCTCATAATTTTCTAGTTGCTCCTAAAAACAAGTTTATGGGGCTAATTTTATGGGAGTCTTTTGGAGATGCTCTAAAAGTGGAATGCTTAGTAAGCTCTTGCATAGTATGAAGGTGTACATCCTTTGAGATCTATAGAGATGTACTAGAACCTGAGCTAGTCGAGTCCCTTCAGTTTCCAACATTATCTCGCACGATAAAAAATTAAAAACTATAGGCAATATTACTTGTCACAAATTCTGTTTCAGAAAATAGTCATTTATGCATAAACTATTGGAAAATATGGTCAATCGTGCAAAGGGTATGAACGTCTTTTTATTATAGAAACACCGTCATTGAGTTCAAACGGAATGCTTCAGTTTAAAAAAATAAGGTCAAATATGCAAACCCTAAAAAAACAAGGCCCAAACGCGCAATTGGCCTCCCTCCAAAATTAGGTCAGTAATGCAAATGGCGCTATTTTATACTACGTCCTTGTTTTAAGTAGTATAGTCCACTGTAATGAGAGTTAAGGCAAACCAATGGAAATGACCGCTGCGGAGTAACAGCTCAATGTTCCTGGGTCTACAGAATTATGGATTCATGGGATCCTAAGGCCTTTCTATCAGCGGCAGGCCTTCTCATCAGATATATCGGCATTGAACACATAATTCATTAATTTTTATTGTTAGCATTGCTGCGATTCGCCATTACATTGCTCTCATGGCTCTGAGAAGTCATGAAAACTGAACTGCAAGAACACGAACGCTGCAATGATTTGCACTAGTTACTGGGAGGAGAACAGTACGTGCACTGGCATCCTCTTGGGATGCACACGCCTTTGCCCTTCGTGTCTCCTCTGCCGCAAACATCTTGGCACCAGTCCTCTAGACACTCGCCACTACCTACCGGGAATACATGTACCACGCATCTGTCAGGCAAGAAGCCACCCTCAGGAGACCCAAACGGCATCGCATCTGCAAAAATCAAGAGCAAAAAAAAAAAAAAAAAGCAGGATTTTTGTCAAAAGACACGCCACAGGATTTTTGTCAAAAGCCACGCCACGTGTTCTTTGCTGATAATAGTAACGAGTAAGTATTGATTGAGAGAGATTGATGTACCCGAAGTCACGAGAGCGAGGACTGCAAGGGCCAAGAACAACATGCTTTTCCCAGTCATCGCCATATGAACGGACGGTACCGTTAGATCCTCGGGGTGGAATGTTGATGGGTGAAACTGCGTATTGGCAAAGTTTGGATGATGATATTGTGTAGATGGAGGCCAAAGCTCTGTACAAAGAGGAACTAACACAAGAGGGAAGAGATGCCGACTGTTCCTATTTATAGACCAATATAAGGGAGAACGCTAGGGTTTCCGGGGCTCAGCTTTGTCCCTTGGGTGGCGCGGCCGGTTAACAAGGAATTGCGGAGTTACTCTCGGGCACGCAGGCTGATGTGTGCCGCAGTACAGCGTTCGGTCAACCTTTTTCTAAATTTCGGTTTCCACGAATCATTACCTACTAGTAAAATGTTATCAAAATTTTGAGTATCCAAAAAATCCGGGTACCTAAATATCGGATCAATCTTTGATTTCGGTTTCCACGAATCACTACCTACTAAAATGATAAACAAAATTTTGAGTATCCAAAAAATCCGGGGACCTAAATATCGGATCGATCTTTCCTTTTATCCAAAATATCCATTTATATTTGTAATTTTAGTTTGAGAATTTCTTTTTTTGTTTTGAGAAACAGTTTGAGAAATTTTTATGATGCGGCAGGTAGTGACTTAATTAAGCCAATCTGGCATGTACTCACCAGAGTACTAATAAGACAGAAAAAAATAGACTCAAATTTTTTCTTCATAATTTGTTATTTTTTTTATCTTTTAATAGAAGTTGAATTTGAATCTCAAATTTTGTGTGCATGTTTCCCACCATGTCCTCTACACGTATGCCAAGTTTCATAATTTTTTAAAACTTCTAAGCAGGTTTTTTAAAAGTGTTTTTACAAATCCACTAAATATGTAGTTTGCATTGAATATTTTCTCCGGTTGATTCGTGTACATTGCAATATTTCTCCCACTCTACTCGGTTGGCTCGTCCTTGCGGCCTTTTGTACCCACGGGTGATACCCAAACTTAAGAGCAAAAAAAGGTCACGGATGGTGCGCAAGCGCAACCTCGTTTTCCTCCACATAAACCTTCAGAATTTTAATTTTCATGGAGTTGATTCAACTATTTTAGTACCAAAGAAAGCATGCATGCATCCCGTGATTATGATTTACTAAATCAGAGAACGTAGAAATTAGCAAGCAGTCATCGCCAAAAAGGAAGAAGAAGAAGAAGAAGACGAAGAAAGTAGCCAGCAGGTGCTTAGGTTACTGAAATCAATGTGTTACATTAAAAGAAGATTTGTATTTGATTTCCAATAAGATATTTTTCCTCTTAAGTAAATAAAGGAAAGACAATCGTTCCTGTTGGTGAAGAATCATTAATATTCAATAGTTTACCCTTCCTTTACTGCCTCCGTAAACGACATTAACTCATGGAGTATATGCCAATGCTTAGTTGTCTCAATAACTTCGTTTCCAGGACCACGCGCAGGACGGCATGAATTTACATCAATAATATTGGGAACCGCCATCATCAAAATTTGTGTCAGATTCTGACGGACATGTTGGCAATATTGAGATTTCAATCCAAGTTCAATCTACCCCAACATTGCCTCAAATACTGTCGAGCAAGTTCCTTTTCTTCTTGAAACAAGAAGGAAGAAGAATGACCACATGTTTTTCAATTGTTAAGTTTTTTGCAAGTAATATTTGGAGAAACACATTGGATCCGTATTTTAGGCCTAGTTACAAGAGGAAGAAGAAAAAACACACATAAAACACGTGAAAGTGGAAGTGTCAATCACGGCTAGAGTTTTTGTTACATAATTCGTTTGTAATATTTTGATACTCATGGATTGCCTTTGCTTTGCCTGCGATGGCTCCAACCTTTTTTTGGCTTGTTTTGTTTATAAGTCCGAACATGGAAAAATTGAAATATATTCCATTCCTAAATAAAAGTTCCTTTTCTAAGAATAGAAAAGGAGTATATACATGCGGTTTTTAAACATGTCATAGTTTGTCATCTATGTCTAAGAACTCACAAAATGCATATTCAGGTTCTTAAACTTGTTAAAGTATGTCATCTAGGTCTAACACTCCGAAACTATTCCTCTTGTTAATTACTGATTGGCTTCATATATTCATGGTTATCATTTGTCTATCTATAATTATTGCATCAGGCAGCCTAATTATGTCCTTTAGCATGAATTGTAATAGAAATGATTATTTAGGAAGAGAAAGAGTATGAAATGCTCAGGGTGATTTAATTAAGGCAAAATTTGCTACAACACACTAAAAACATGTGGAGTTAGCTACAACACAATCCAACTTTTGTATTTAGCTGTGGCACACTGCAAATATGTGGTTTCTGCAGCACACTAAACAAGAGAAAAGTGTTTTTTTAACCTTTCTATCTCATAGCATGAAAACTATTACAATTTGAAACTTTTGCTGATTGTTCACATAGTTTGATTTACACAACAAGTTTATTCTGAATGAAAAGTTATTTAAATAATCAGGAAAGAATTTGCAAAAAAAAACATGGACAGGGAATGTAGTAATCTATCACTGTGCAAAGTTTCAAATTTTAATCTTTTTCGTGCAATAAGATCGAAAAGTTCAAAAATACTTTTCCTTAGTATGTTGGAGCTATGAAACCACACTTCTGGAGTGTACTACAGCTAAATACGAGAGTAGAAATGTGTTGTAGCTAAAATCACATCTTTCTAGTGTGTTGCAACAAGTTTCATCTTTAATTAAAGGCTTAATGACTGACCTTACCTCTAAGAGTGTGATAAGTATGCAATATGCAGACAATACGATTTTATTCTTAGAAAACAAAATAGAGTGTGCTAGGAACCTTAAATGGATCCTATGCTGTTTTGAACAGAGATGCAAAATTAATTTTCACAAAAGCGATCTTTCAGAAGTTAATATGAAGGAAGAGGGAATTAATGAATATGCTCACATATTCTGTTTTAAGAAAAGTAATTTCCCTATGAAATACTTGGGAGTTTCTCATCATCACGAAAACCTAAGAAAAGAGAACCTCCAACCTTTATGGCAATCCCTCCTTCTTAGGGCAGGTATAATGCTACATATAGGCAGTCTCATAGGCCGTCTCATGTGTTGCCACATAAGATTTTTTATAACATGGAAGAGAGAGAGGGTCGTGAGCCAACCACCTTGTGCGCTAAAATTTAGAAGTATGAGACAACTTTCACACTATTATACGGGTTGTAGTTGCCAAACAACTCATAAAATTTTATTCATCCACAAATAAAGAAAGTATGGTATTGTTACAAAATTAACAAGGCATAAGATAAATTTGATTGAAATATAAAGGAGCAGAAACAATCTATAGAACTCGAATGAAAACGAGACTAGCAACATACGGATTATCAGAAAAACCAAATCGACTGAAACGAGTTGTTGGGACATCTCAAAGAGACTTATTGTCGGACCTACGTGTGTTGTTTTTGACTTAAAACGTAGGTTAAATTACTTCGTTGTAATAACATATATTCTTTAAGCTACAATCAAACTGGATGTGTGCCAAACGTGGCCTGTTTCCGACCTATCGAAGAGGCAAGCAGCCTGGCAGTTCCATTACATTAACTGCATCTTTACCTTTCTCATTCGAATGCTGGAACCACGATGATTATGCTTCTGAATGTATTCGTCAAAGTGCATTGCAACCCGAAATAATCTGTATTAACTTGAGTGTTATTTAAAGCTTATTGCACACACGAGTACAGCTACATACTTTGATAATTACATTCATTTGACTTCGCTTATATATGCATGTGAAATACAACAATTAAAGGCGACCTACCAGCGGGAGACCTGTTGGAGATGCGGTCAAGCCTGTTCCAGAAGGTATCACAACGTCAAATTTCCTCAGTTTTTTATTTTATGAACATTGTTAATCTGATTTGGCTTCTTTATATGTAAAGCATACTCTATTAGATAACCTCATCTTACCATAATGCACCATGTGCAGGAAAAGTGTATGATAATACAACAGAAGAGTGAGGAAGTCGAATCAACAGGGTCTCAGTGCTACATCTCTGTGGTAAAGGAACGATGCCTCAGATACCAATCATGAAAGCTCCATTTCGTTTGTTGTTGCAAGCTTACCCTTTACTTTTTTTTCACATCTTTCCAGAAGAAAGAGATGCATCGGGCTGCGGAGGTGACCGGATCAGACATTTTTGAGGATAGCCAGACACCTTTTGTAAGTCCTTGTCCCATTTTATCTCATCTTCCATATTTGGTACACTTCAGGCAATCTTAGTACATGATGAAAACCTGAGTTGATGCTATTCCAAGATGACGTCGATAACGAAGCTATTCATCAAGTTGTGCAATCTGGTACAGTTGAAGTTGTGAGGATTAAGTCACCCTCCAAGGAGTGCTCCAACCGTTTACAAGAGCTTCAGGCTGAAGTTCTTACAACTAAAGAAAGCACTTCGACGACTGATGGATAAGCAGCAGCAAGAGTTGGCAACGTTGAAGGAGGCACAATAAGCAGATGCAGCAATGAAATCTCAGTCCGATGAGATTGAATATTTGAGGAAGCAAACGGAAGCTGACAATGCCCGTCTGGAGGAACTGCTGAAGCTCCATCACTTGCCACGTCCTGGACAAACTGTACACTGAAATCTTAAGTATACTCTCCTTACCCTTTGGACGCGCGATGGATGTAGTTTTGTTTGTTAGTTGCTATTTGAGATTATGCCTTGTCGCAGATGTTTATGAACCGTCAACAAGATGCTTGTATATATATTATGTCATTTCTATTCTGTCATCTATGTAATTTCCATTCCTATTTAAATGAGTTTTTGCATTGTAATTGGACAAAGAAATGGCCCACCAAAATGGGAACCCGGCCCAGCTACTGTATGAATGGAAACAAATTAGGTCTATGGGCTCTAAACATAACGGCCCAATAATACGCTGGGCTTCTTCCGGACTCTATTTGGACCGAGCAACAATCTGTGACGAAATGCACTGACATGTGGGCCCGACCGTTTCAGCCCACTGACAAACAGTAACAAAATGGCCCGCTTTGTGGTGGGACCCACCTTTGTTACTAGGCTTGAAAGTGGGGCCACTGCTATCCCCGGGCCCACAAGCAACGATGAAAAAGCCCAACAAAACACAGGCCATCGATTTCGGAAGCCCAGCTGAAATTGGGCCGTAAGTGGGCCAAATCACGATTTATGACGAAAATGGGCGATGCCATGTCAGCAGCCACGTCAGATCGCCATCCGATGTGGCCAGTGGCTATGTTCGGCTCAGTTTATGACGTTTGAAAAACCGTCACCATCCTCTGGTCTGTGGCTAAAAAAGGTCATAAATCACGACTCGCCACGCTCGACTGCTGACGAACCCTAAAAGGTCATAAGTCGCGATTTATGACGAAATTTTCGTCACTAGGAGCAGTCGATGACACCTTAAAAACGTCATTAATCAACATATCTGTTCTAGTGTAAACTCGTCCTGTCGTGTCATTTTGGTCCATGTACTTTCAAAAGCAGATTAATAGTCGCTAAACTTGTCCCATTGTGTCATTTAGGTTCAATCCGATCTCGCCTCACTCCAAGCACTGACATGGCAAGCCAACAGAGATCCGACATAAAAATGCAAGACCTTGGCCAAACCATTGCCTCCTCCTCGATTTCAGCCGGCCACACTATTCTCAACTTAATCTCGATTTCCACCACTACAACCATCTTGAACCTCTCCCCAACATCGACAAACAACCACACCCAGTCATCATTGCAAGGTTAAGCTCACATGCCACTGTCACCTCGCCCCCATGCCGCACACGGTGATCTGAGAGTTGCATGGTTAACCCATCGAAGCACGCTCCTGAAGGCAGATGGTTGTGAGCTTCTAGGACGTACTAGTAGGATCCGGCGCGCTCCGCGCGCCGCGTGCCCACTATTTTATTTGCTAATTTCGTCGTGAGAGAGCCGTTTCTGCTGTATATTGGTGGTGCACATGCATTGTCATAGTTCATTAGCGCGATCCTCTATGTGTAACCAGATTTTTTTTCTTATTACCCGGTAATTATGAATAAATTGGATGTTTTAGGTTTTTACAGGGATAGATTATAAAGGGATGAACAAAACATAAGTTGCGATTAGTATATTAACAAAGGATGTCCAATTTTTTATTTGATGGTTTCATTGAGGGAGTTGCTCTGCACGCCGCTCATTAAAACGGCGAATACATGAGCGGTTTTGCTAGCTAAAAATTATGCTGAAAACATAAATATCAATGCTGAAGGGCAGACAATGTACACATAAAAAGTAACATCCACTACAAAGTCACATATAGATATAAACACAACACGATCTTAGTGCTGTGTTAAAAATTAGTGGAGAAAATATGTATGCAGCTACACATCATAAGTGAAAATCTAGGTCCTACAAAGAATCACAGCTTCGGTCATTGCAAAGCAACCATAATCTAGTTAAGGCAGGTTTGGTAGGGGCAATAGGCAGCTATTTACATTTACATAAAGGATCATCAGCCATATAATTCGTAGTTGATTAAAAAAAGCAAGGAAATTATGCAGGCATAGCCATCAGGTTCGTAACATGCACACGATCATAGTAAACGAATCAGGAGCTAACCACTGTTTTTTTCTGATGGTATAACATAAAAAAAAAGGCCATGCGACCATATCAACAAAATGGCCAACGAGCATCGAGCAGGACACTTGTGTTTGGTATCAGCGTGAAGCAATACTTGCAAAAGCAGCCACATATAGAGATTAACACAGCAAACAGAGCTCCACACAAAGCTGCTGAAAATTTGCAACCGACAAATATTAGGAATGCATATTGTAAACTAAGAAACTATGAAGTGACTGGAAAGGCAAATAAGGAAGTAGTACTTCGAACTTAGGCCGGAAGATTTCCTGGTCAATACCTTATCCATCACCAACAGCTTGGCGCAAGCCAAATGAGTCCTGGGACCCGCAACCTAGGTAAATAACAAAATTTTAGAATAAGATATCCACATGGCAATGTTCGTTAACCTGCAGGAGGTCCACGAAGCAATAAGCAAACAAATAAGACCTAGAAAGATAAGCCTTTGCTACCCACCGGCATGTTTCATGTAGAGCTATTTGAGCTAGCTCTAACTATATAACATCAACATATTGGTAAGGTATCCAATATACAGAATACATTGTACCTGAATAAGGAAAAAAAGCATGCACAGATAAAAAATACAACCTGGAATAATGGGTACAAACAGAAAACATCATTGCTCAATTAGCTCTTTCCCAGCTGTGGCTGACGTAAGACAATTGATACTTCTTCAACAAGAGCTACAGAACAGCCTTGTGCTCATAGAAGAGGGTATAAACTGCTACAAGCAGTTTACTGAACCGGCAAAAACGAATATATGCCATGTGCATATATTTTGAGGCACTAACGAACAGAGGGGGTCAAAGGGACCAAAACATTTTCTAATCATCGTCCTTGGCTATTTCCACCCGATAATTACAGCAAAACCAAAGCCATTTCAAATGGTGATAGCTTATGGCACCGTAGAAATAAAACATGTATCTTTAGAAAATGTATAGTAACTATCCTATCTACATTATTTACCTGCAGTTGAAATATGAAAGGAAACATAAAGCACAAGAAATGGGAAAACTGAGACTGCAGAATTCATTTTGCCTGAGTCATGGTACAGACATCATCAGAGTTTGCCATTGCATAGTAAAAGAGAAATGTATGCCTCATTCATAGAACAAACCTCATCTAAAAAAATGGAGCAGTTATTAGAACCTAAAAAGGAGAAGAAACGACCAGAAGTGGAATACCAAAAATCATCCAAGCAGCCAGAAGGGGAATACCAGACGGGAAAACAAGAACCACCCGAACGAAAAAAGAAGTTGCACAAAGACAAATGAAGCAAACAAAGGCATACCAAGATTAGCAGACAGTGCAAGACAAGAAGCACTGGAAAAGCTAAACTTAGTTCCACACCCAATATATAGAGCTTCATCCTGAAGTTCCACACCGATGCGATGGTAATAGGTAGCAAGGTATACGAAAAAAAAAAGTAGTACAGACTTAGCAACCAAGGGCAGAAGATGTCAAAATCTGCAAGAAAAAATTATTTACAATAGATCGTCATACCTTGCATCCGAGAACTCTAGCGTGGTAGCAACAAAAGTGCATATTGGCTCCGAAGGCGACTCATCTTCGGATTAAAGGCTTCTGTAATTATAACATTCACGTTTCAGACAAGGATAATAATTCCAAGGTATAATAATTCACGTTTCAGACAAGGATAATAATTCCAAGGTATAATATTAACATTCACCTTTATTTTTTGAACAGATTTTAAAGCATTATTTAACCTTCTATAACTGAGGCAGTAATGAAAAGGTCGCTGAGCCTATGAAACTATTGCCAATCAAAATCCGATGACTGGTAACTGCCAACAGAACTTGCACAAATGCAGAATGGGAAGTAATTAAGTAGAATCGTTACCGTACAAGAATAACTAATTCATTACCAATCAGCCACCCAAGCAGCTAGCTATACCCTGAGCTCGTTGTGCACAAACAATAGGAAGGATATTTGACACCACATAATAAACACTATTGTGCAGACGTCACAAAATAAAATGTGCAGGCTAAATTTCCTTTGGCAAGGGCGATATTAATGAACTGAACGAAGAAGGGTCAGACCTTACCGCTATATAGATCGAACAACACAACAATATCAAAGTAGACAGATAAGACCAGGTATACACTCAAGTGATCTTTCAAAGTAGAGAAACATATATATTCAGATAATGAAGGATTTTTTCATTTTATTTCTGATACTAAATGGTTATCTTGTACACCATAATAATAGATGATAGTCAGATGTGCATGTGGGTGGGCTCCGCAAATCTTGTAAGAGATACCACATATACGTGATGAAGGAAACAGTGACCTTAATTGGAAAACAAATTAAGCGATGCAAAGTAAAACAAATCACCTAAACTGAAAGTCCGACAGTAGCTCTGTCATTTGACATGCAAAAGAAAAATAGAAGGAAAAAAATGGAGAACAGAGCCTACAGCCAGAACCTTTCATTTTAAGATTTGCTTCTCACATACCTTTCATTTTAAGATTTGCTATGCAACCAAAGGAAAGATCTCAAGTAACCATCTCTCATCTGAAAAAAACAGAGACATATAGAGAGAGAGTATGAAACTACATAATCTGTTTCATAAGTCACATCAACCATAAACTTGAGAAGTTTATCTGCATTCTATGCAGCTAAACAGCTTGAATGATCAAAACTGCAGTATCAATACAAATACTATAAGGCATATTAATTTAGGAAATACATTTTTTCTCTCTACAAATCAGCGTGAGCTTGCAAATGGCTCAAAAAAATAAAAGGATAAACACATCAGTCAGGGTGCATCCTAACGGGTAACACAAAGATGGTGCAAAGCCATGCTTGAGTGTGGCCAAAACCTGAACATCAGGATAGGTCACACAATGTAGGCTACTGCAAAAAAGTAAGATGCAGCAGTACTATAGGCAAGTGAAGTATTGGCTCACACGCTACTTCAGTGCTGTGACATTAATTTGGCATACACTCGAGCACTACATAAGAGCATGGCAGGTAAGATCAATGAATAATGCAATTTAGTTGATCTCATCTCTGTAGGAAGCAGAGATAATATACCGTGGGAGAAAAAATACAACAAACATCGATGATCTGAAATATTTTTGTTCTTAAATTTAGAACTGAACAAAGTAGAATATATGACATCATTTTTTCCATGCAAAGAAAATCAAAGCGCCACAATGTATTAAGATTTTTGCTACTCATCACATATCAGAACATCAAGAAAAAACATAATGGTTGCCAAAAAAAAATCATCTAATTTGTTATTGCTTTCTCCACTGATACAAAAAAATATATCATATGTTTGGTTAGGACTTTCTCAAACACACATTAACATTCAGTTATCTAAGAGAAATGGTACAGATGGTAATCAACCATATATGATGATCAATGCTAAATGTATGGGGTAGTTATCATTGGAACTCACTTGGGCGAAGTCCATGCTATTAAAGCGACATGGAATTGCAATACTTCTAGCATAGATTGGCGAAACTACTATATCAAGCACATGAAAGACCAAATGTGAGCACCTGCATATACAAAGTTCGAGTAAGTGTTAAACCAAATTTATATATGGCACTTCTGGAATTTTAAAGCACAACTATTAACAGTATGATTCCATCATGGCTGAGCTTAAGGAGGGATGAAATCTAGGAGTAAAAAAAGCATATATCTCCTAAATGACAGTTTAAATTGTTTGCATAGTAATAATATAAACTGAACCAAACTGTGGAGCCAAAGGTTCAGACGTTGTTCTGAAATAGGTGCAGCTCCCTCCCTCCCTCTGTCCGCCCAATGTTTGGATTGTAAAAATGTGCACATCTTCAAATACAGACATACTTATTTAATTATCTCTTCGAGTCCACCACATATGGCTAATAAATGCATAAGGTCTTATGCCATATCAGATTGGTATTTCCATTGTCTATATTTACGGGGATAAGAAAAGCTGATGGGCAGGCAATATGCATGTAAGAAAATTATTCAACCTGGAACAATCTTGACCCTTTATCATCTGATTCGTAGATGGCAAAATTGGATCTTCAGTGCACACTCTGAAGATGGAACCTGGCAGCTAAAATCCTAGAAACAAGAGGGATGTCAAATATTAGAAAAGTCCACAGCACACCAGTGTGAGCAACCATTTAAAATTTCCTGCATATAATTAATATTTAGCACCTCTGGACAATTGCTCATAAATCAAAAACAGGTTCAGTTTGAGTGGTGCAACATGCAACTATTATCGTAATCCATCCATAGTGAATCAAGATCTATAACAATGATGCATTATGAAAGGAAACTAACGAAGTACTGGAAACACAACCACTCACCGAGATGATGGGGATACCTTGCCCTGAACACTTGAGAAGCTCCATCAGCTAGTTTTTACTCACCTCAGCCAGCGACAACGCACCCTTGCAGGACCCAAAGCACATCACGAAGCAAAAAAGACCGTGGCCTAGAAGGGAGCGCAAGAAGTTCTCATCCGACGCCCCCCTCTTGCACGCAGGCTCCCTGCACCTAAACCCTAGCCAGAATCCTAGCCCAGAGCTTGGCAACCCTAAACCCAAACGAAATGCAACATGAACAATAGTCTAGAAAGAAGGAAAGGAAGCAAAACAAGAAATCCATGGATCTAAACAGATCGCTTGAGGGGAAAAAAACTCAAAGAAACTACAGAATCAAACACCAATGGCTCTCCTCTTCGCACTACGTGGCCAGACGATTGGAAGGAAGAAAGATGTCAAAAACAAAAAATCAAAAATGGGAAGAACTCACCAGGGAGGGCGACCTCTAGGCCGGGCCTGGCCTGCCGCCTCACCTCCATGGGGCTGGCCTGCCGCCGCTCCCCGCTGGGCCCCGCCCCGACGCTGCCGCGCCACTGCTCTGCCGCGATTTCGGGGCTGGGAAGAAGGAAGGAGAGGTGGGCAGCTGCGTAGGCAGGCGGCGGCGCGGCTAGGGTTCGAACGAGGGGTGGGAGTGGTATGGGAAGAGCCGAAGAGGTGGAGGAGATTGGGGAAAAGGGTGGAGGAGACGGAGCAGCCCGGTCAACATCGCAGCAGGCGCGTTGCGAACTGGAAGAAGACGCGTGCGGGCCGTACCGAAAGGAATTTTTCACCGCGGCCTCTTCTCACCCAAGCGACGCACACGCCCCCGATGAAGATCCAACGGCGCAAATCCTCAAATCGCTCTCAGCGCGGCTACGCTGCCCCGACTAGAGAAGAAAATTCTCCATGCCAATCTAATTTTAAGTGTAAGTCCACCTTGTCAATCCATAACGTCGTTGTTTGGCATCAACGGGCTTACGACATTGCCATGTCAGCGTCCGTAGTGTTTTAAGACCCGATTGGACCAAAGCAACATAGAAAGATAAGTTTAGAGACCATCTGTCTACATTTCGAAAGTACATGGACCAAAGTGACACAACAGGACAAGTTTAAGGACCATTAGTATGCATTTCGAGAGTACAGGGACTCAAGTGACATAGCAAGACAAGTTCAGAGACCGGCCATGCACTTTACTCTTATTACAACAAGTTCTGTATTTCCTGATGTACGTAGCACACCATGAGAGCCTGATGTTGACGTGCTACCACCAGTCATGCTACCTGATGACCGCTAGCTAGCCATTGTCTATGGTGCTAAGGTTAAAGCAGGTACAATGTTACATGTAAGCAGTCTCATAAGCCATGCAACATCACGAAAGATTTTTGATGAGGTGGAAGAGATAGAGAGTGGTGAGAGAAAAATGCCGTTGTTTCGCGAAACAACCACCTCATGCGTTAAAATTTAGGAGTATGAGATGGTTTATATACGGGTTATGGTTGGTATGCAACTCATAAATATTCCATTGCTCATCAACTACGAGACAACTAAAACAATAACACATTGTACAGATGTATAATGAGCAGTCTGAAAATTCGTGGTTTATATCAGACGGCCTATAAACTACACCATTGTACCTGCCTTTAGAGTGATTTAGGATTTATTTTTGGGGGGAAAATTTAGGAACCTTTTTTCGGAAAAATGTTTGGGGATTCTGGACAGATCGCATATGAATCGATGAATCGTGCAGTGGCGAGCGCCTCCCTCAATCGGGAAACAAATGCATTAAGCGTCGAAGGCATAGAACTCATTTGGGCTGGCAGGCTTCAACGATGACTAGGCCATATGGGCCTTTCACCTTTTTACAGATGCTAGAAAAATCCACAATTGTTTTTCCAAAAAAAATCCCACAATTAGGCCTACAAGGGTCGGCCCATAGGTCATACTCCGTTTTGCCCAACTTCGCTTCTTCCTCAGCCACGGGGTGCCAAATTGATGTCCAGGGTGCAAATCTTAGCGGTGGGGAGGAGAATATCGACGCCGGCATGCGGCTCGTGTGCTTGCTTGGGTGCTGCTTCTACGAGAACGAGAGAGGCCGCGGCCAGGCACGGAGCGCTACGTGATGAGTGACCTCAGGCGTCCAAGCGTCCAAAATCGGACGCCTGAGCTTGACGACCGTGCCTGAGACAAAGCAGCTAACCAGGGTACCAAGCAAACAACGAACTCTGCTCAGGCCAGGCTTGCGCAGGCACAGGCAGATTTTGTCCCGGGTAGAAACCAAACATGTCTTTAGTGAAGTTGTATGGTACATATTCAGGCAGGTCGATCGGTCGAGTCGGATGATCGATGTGATGAGTAATACCAGCGCGACCGTAACCAAGACACGAGGGCAGTTGAATCCAATCATGATGTATTTTGTCTTAGAATGGATGAAGTATACTAGCTACAAATATGCTGAAAATAAATAATAAGCAAATAAATAAATTGTTCAAGTCAAAATAAATTGTGACCCCCCCCTATAAAACTATTGGAAAAGTATAAATCTCGCGTACTTATCGTGCCGTATGTGCATTGTAATAGTAGTAAGGAGTAGAGATAGAGATGTCCAATCTGTTCATTATAAAGATCAATTTTTCCAAGCAACCATTATTATTTTTTTAAAAGCAAAATACGAGCCAAAACAATAGGACAACCTTCACTTCTCTAAGCATCTTTTCCAGCACATATTAACTGAACGCTGCCGTTAGGATGGTACAGGGCGGACCTCTGCCGGCTGTGCAGCGACTTGGCTTCAGAGCGAGCCTGTGGTCGCGGTCTCGCGGAACAGGCCAAATCTACATCCACTGTCTACCTACTTCAGAAGCCCTCACTCTTTCGCAGCTACCTATAGCCTCAAGAGAAAACCCCACTGGAAAATACTTCAATCGCCTATCCTCATTCCCAATCCACTGTCAAATCCAACAAATCGACCTCAATACGTGGGATTGAAGAAGGGGCTCGAAAGATGGGACCGTGGAAGCGGGGATTCGGATGATTTAGCGGATTTCTCACATCCAGCAGCCGGGTGAAGCACAGGCAAGCGAGCCGGTCCAACAGAAAGCCGCTGGATCCTTCAGGTATTTGATTCCCCATCAAATAGATGCGTTGGGTCCTAAATCAGCAAACAAGAGTCAATTCGCATAATTTCTCGAACATTCTTCCTCCGGCCGGTGAGAGTTTAGTGTTACGCGGTTTTTGTTTGGGGTTTACTCAGGTTAGATTTTAGTTTAAATGTGCCGTGAGGCCGGCGCCTCGAGTTGATCCGGGCGCATTGGCACGGCCAGAGGACGGCGGGGCTGTGGGGAGCTAGCTGCGCCTGTGGTAATTCGTAACTCAGCCCTTACTATTCTTGCTGGACTGTTTGGGAACATCTTGGCCGTTTAGAGCTCATAATTGTTCTTTAATTGGTAAGCAAAATGAATTACCCTGGCGATCTGAAGTAGCACTGCAGCAATAGTTTCTTTTTTCTTTTGGAAGAGCAAACATGTGTATTTTTTCAAAAGTGAGGTGGTTGCGTTTTATTTTACAATCACTATGTTGTCTTTAGTTGATGTTTCCTTGATTATTTTTGGGTTTTGTAGCTTATAATAGTGGATTTGATAGCCCAAAATTTCCCTAGTTTCTTCAGCTGCCATTGGTGGCGGTTACAGTGTTCCATTTGTGTTGATTTCGTGGTAATATCACTTCAAAATAGACCACAACCAGATAATGGCTAAAATGAAATGGAAAATCAAGTGACTATCAGGTTATCTCATTCCCATTCAATTATTGGCTTCTTATATTTTTTGGCAGATGTTTTTCCTTAGTATTGTTCTGCGCTGATGACTGTTATTTTTATTTATACTCCATATGCATGTAAGGTTCATTGGTGATATTGCTTTGCAGATCGTCGAACTTCAGTTGTGTACAATGGGAAATATTGATTTCATCCTCATTAGTATCACCATATTCTCCACCTTTTTTACTACTGTTCCAGGCCTTCCAATGCCAGCTAATTATGAGATTGATACGCTGCTCACGATTAAAGATGATTGGGGCAAGCCTGCAGCGCTGGGTGATTGGATCAGCACCTCTGACCGTTTTGATCATTGTAAGTGGACTGGAATTAGTTGCAAACAAGGGCATGTAACAGCGCTCACATTCAAGCATTCCTACATTGGGAGTCCAATCCCAAGCTCCATTTGCAACCTCATATGGCTAAGACGGCTTGATGTATCTCACAACAACATCACAGGGCCCTTTCCAACACACTTATACAAGTGCTCTTCATTGGAATTCCTAGATTTGTCAGGTAACCAATTTCACGGCCCACTCCCTGGTGACATCAACAACTTACCACTCAAATTGGAATATTTTGCAATATCTGGGAACAATTTCACTGGCAATGTGCCAACTGCAATAGGAAACCTTCAGAATTTAAAAACGTTGGATCTGAGCTGCAATGGATTCACAGGGAGATTGCCAACTGCAATTGGGAAACTTCAGAATTTAAAGACTTTATTAATGGGCAACAACCCACTAGATAAAGGATCAATCCCTGGAGAACTGGGTATGCTCAGAGGAATCAAAATCCTTTCAATGAAGGGTTTGAACTTAATTGGCAATATTCCTGCTGTATTCTCTGAGCTCAAGGATATTGAAGTCTTAGATTTATCATATAATCAGCTTGATGGAGCTCTGCCATCTTGGCTCTGGACACACAAAATGCTGGGAATTCTTCTCTTGAACTCAAATAGGTTTTCTGGATCGATTGGCCAAAATGTAACAGCACGTTTGTTTGAGATTGATCTGTCAAGTAACATGCTTAATGGGCATCTTCCAGATGCAATTGGTGAGCTAAGGGATTTGCAGTTCCTTAATTTGAGCTCAAACATGCTCAATGGCTCCATCCCATCTAGCGTTGGCTTCATGCCCAACATTTCTTTTATCCATTTGGACAATAACATGTACTCCACATCTTGGAATGCACTCACCCCTAATGGAGCTCAGTGCCAACGACAATTTAATCTCTGGTTTTATTCCCGAAAAGTTGTGCCAAAATAAAGTACTTACGAAAATATCGTTGTCCAGGAACCGACTTAGTGGCAAGTTCCCTAATGATTTGGCTATATGTGACACACTGCAAGAGATCAGTGCTTCCAATAACAATCTGATTGGGGAGTTCTCGGAGAATATTTGGAAACTTCCAGTTTTGAGTATACTGAAGCTTGAAAACAATAATTTGAGTGGAGTTTTACCACCCCAAATCTCCTCAAGCATACAGCACATTAATATAAAAAACAATAAGTTTTGGGGAGCAATACCGGTATCGGCATTTGCCCTAACCTTCCTGTCCGCCGAGGGCAATCATTTTGAGCAAGGACTACCTGGTGATATGTCAGGGTTAGCAAATATAACGGTAATGCTTTTGCAGGGTAACAGTGTTACTGGATTGATCCCGCCATCAATTTTATCACTAGAAAGGGTCAGCGTAATTAATATGAGCAGAAATCGGCTGACTGGAGCCATACCAAGAAACCTCGGCCTGTTACCTATGCTTAACACTCTTGATTTATCTGAAAATGGTCTCATAGGAAATATACCAGAAGAGCTAAATAATGGTCATCTCAGATATTTGAACGTATCCTTCAATAATCTTACAGGTACCGTGCCAGACTTTCTAGATTCTGAATACTTCAGATATAGTTTCCTTGGAAATGTTGGCTTATGTGCAAAATCAAGTTCTATGCTGTTCCTTCCCTCTTGTTCAAGTCACCAAAGACACCCCAGTACAGTATTGATTGTTGGAGTGACTGCGTCATGTTTCATCGTGATACTTTTGCTTGGTCTAGCTCCGTACCTCTTGATTCAGTGTGAATTATGCATTTGTGTTTGTACAAGTACACATAGACAAGTAGTGCATCATGTTGGAGTGACTTCATGTTCATCTTCTCTGATGCCATGTGGTTTCTGATGAAACCTTGGTCTAGCTTCTTTCTCCACAAAAGAAAAAAGATTGGGCAAGAAGAAGGATGGAGCATAACTTTATTGAATCATGATCTGAAAATCACTGTTGAAGAGATTGTTGAAAATCTGATTCCAGATAATATTATTGGGAAAGGAGGATCAGGAGACGTTTACCGTATTCAACTCAAGACAAGACACGGCAGTGGCAGAGAGAGAGGGACTGTAGCGGTGAAAAAGATTGTGAACAATCTGGACCCCACACAAGACTACGGTCAACAATTTCTTGCGGAAGTCAAATCACTTGGTAGTGTTCGTCATGGGAATATAGTGCAGTTGTTTTGCTACATTTTCAAGGCTGAAATCCTGTTATTAGTCTACGAGTACCTGGAGAACGGTGATCTAAAGCAATGGCTTCACCACCCTGAAGGACTGACGCTAGATTGGGCGAGCCGACTCAATATCGCCGTAGATATTGCAAGGGCTCTGTCATACATGCATTGTCATATCGAGAAGCCTCTTATACATAGAGACATTAAGAGCAGTAATATTTTGCTAGATTCTAATTTCAAAGCTAAGCTCGGAGATTTTGGTCTCGCGCGCAACATTGCTCAAGCTGGCAATCCTGAGTTCTCTAGAGTTTGTGGAACTCTTGGTTTCAGATCACCAGGTAGGTTTTTTTACAGCACTTGTTACAGTGCTTTATTTTATTTTTTTCATCTAGGAAAAATTCTGACATTTCAATTGCATTACTTGTTACAGACATTCAAGTAAGTGAAAAGATGGATGTGTTCAGCTTCGGAGTCGTTCTACTCCAACTTACCACTGGGCTTGATTCGATGCACTCAAATAGTTTAGCCCTCTGGTCTCGGGGGTTGATCCAGAATGGAGTCCCTATCGAAGAGCATTTGGATAGTCATATTCTAGATGCTTCATCTGAGGAAAACATTAAGAAGATGTTCCTTTTGGGTATAGCCTGCACAAAATTTGAAGCTCCTTTGAGGCCGGATATTCAAGAAGTTCTTTGGCAACTTCAAGAGTTACAACAGGATCATGTTGACAAAGAAATGGGTGTCGGCCCAACAAACCAACACGACTCTTCAGAGACTAGCTTTTCTGGATCATTAATTGGGGAGTTACCGCAGTCAATGCATGAATTCATTAGCCAGCTCAACTAA
The DNA here is from genome assembly GCA_012490785.1 of Eragrostis nindensis. Classification (NCBI taxonomy): domain Eukaryota; kingdom Viridiplantae; phylum Streptophyta; class Magnoliopsida; order Poales; family Poaceae; genus Eragrostis; species Eragrostis nindensis. The sequence goes on along the minus strand of JAAXCT010000098.1, from coordinate 1,248,561 downwards.
GTGGAGGAGAACGTCTAGTTTTCAAGGATCAATTAAATGGACGAGAAAGCCTAGTTTTCAAGAAGTCAAGAACAAGAACTGCAGAGAAATTGTTTACGAGAAGTTTAATTCATCATCCAGCTCAATTTGATCCACACTTGATTTGAACTCAGATATATTTTGGACTTAAGAAATTAGGTATAAAAACATAGGTATATATTCATTTCAGGGCAATAAAATAGTTAGCCATACTGTGACTATTGAAGATTGGAACTGAAGCATGAGGCATTGCTAAATACTGAAGATACTAAAAACTGCTCATTTATATAGCATGAGGCATTGTTCCTCTTTATTTGTGTCGAAACTGAACCAGGCCACCGTACTCTATGATGCTTTGAACTCTCTTGGTTCTTCTGCACCAAACTACTCTCTCTCTCTCTCTCTCTCTCTCTCTCTCTCTCTCTCTCTCTCTCTCTCTCTCTCTCTCTCTCTCTCTCTCATTACTGTGAAACTTCTATCATGCATTTCTGAAGTCTTGCTGAGCTGCCTCTTCCCTTTCTGAATTATTCTATAGTTTTGCGATGCTGGAGTCTTCTCTGAACTTGAAGTGCACACGAATATCTACACATCTTCTATTAGGATTGCACTTTCTGAACGTTTTGAAATATCATGTTTCTGACACTGAACTGGACCTCTTTTCTCTGAAATTTCTGAACCTTGTATGATGCACTTCTGAAATCGCTTGGTTTTGACACTGAGCTGCATTTTCTCTTTGTTCTCTGATTTATGAATCTTGTATGCTACACTTTTGAAATCTCTTGGTTTTTTGACATTGAGCTGCAGCTTCTCTTCTTTGTCAGCTGATCTGACCGGTTGCATCTGGATGTACTCACGTTGTGGCATTTCAACTTCACTTGACTACTGCATTCTTTGAATATTCTGTCTTGGTCTTCATCACCTGACTGCGCCTCCTTGGTCTGAACGCTCTTAAATTTTTTAGAGTTCTGAACGCTCTTAAATTTGCGATGGTGAGACTGTTCTGAACTTGCACTGTACTGACGACCTTCTCTATGAACCTATATCTTCTTGTTCCATGACTGCAGACTCTGATCGTTCTAACCTTCTGATCTCTACTTGATCCTGGCTTCTGAATTCATCACACAGAACCTGATCACTTCCTGCCCTCTCTCTCATTCTGATCTTTGCCTTCTTCTTTTCTGAAATTACTAGGCATGCTCTGACCTTTCTTGCTTCGTATCTCATTCTTCTAAAAACATGACACCTGCAACTTGATCCTTAATATGTTTCTGGAGGTCGTTACTGTACCCTTGATCGAGAATGGTTTTGGTGTTGGCGTCCAATTACAATCCGAACCGAAACATAAAAGGCTCGCGTAGCGTAGAGTGTATTCAGGACGTGCGTCCTTGCATCCTGCCTTCGATCTCTTCGTCACTATCGAGAGACGTACATCGCATCGAGGTCAAGGTGCGTTGCCCACCCCTTCGTCTCCAGAACAACTACGTCCCGGACAGCTCATCGTCGTCCAACCCTTTCGGCGCCCTCGCTAACGCCGTCCACGGAAAAACATGGTGCTGCCGTCTCTCGACGGGATGGGCAGCGTGCAAGAAAAACATTGTGGTTGATTCCAAGTATTTAGGCCGTATGAGTCCATTCAAGATCTGAGAGGATTACCTCTAGTTTGCCACCCGGTCTCACTTGGCCCGTCAACCAAACATTAGCACAAACTGGGCCGCCACATCCCATAAAAGTTTTCTTAAACTTGACCATACATGACCAAACACATCCTTATTTCACGTTACGCAAAACAAAAGGCAAGCATCGTCAACACATGCTAGCCGTGTAGCATGCTGCCACGTTAGCATTCCAAGTAATACTCACTCTGATGTTTTCTATTTGACGTTCATTAGTCTAAATTGATTAGACTAACCAATGTCAATTATAACTGCCCAGGGCCACAACCCACGGCAGGGGAATTCCCTGCACGCTGCCACCCGGGGGACGCGCTCCCCTGCAGGGTGGGCTGCCTTTGGCTACGGAGGGGTGGAAACGGCCAGGGGAAAATGATCCCAATTTCTGAAAAATCAAAAACATCCTCAAAAATTCAGGAAAATGAAAAAAGGACTTCAAAAATTTAGGAAAAATCGGAAAATGAACTCCGAAAAATCAGGAAATAACAAAATATGACTCCGAACAATCAGGAAAAATCGAAAAATGAGTTCAAAACTTAGGAAAATAAAAAAATGACTCCAAAATAGAGAAAAATTCCTGATTACTAACAAATGGTCAACATTCTGCCAACTTCTTAAGTGACAACCATCATTATGTTGGCACCAAACCACAAAATAATCCATCACTACACACATCATTTTGCTACCAAGCGTCGGAAACAAAAGGCATACATCATTTTAGTACCAAATTAATAGCATCAAACCAACTTCCTCATACATCATTTCAGCAGCTCAAATACTTTACTACATCAAATATTAAAAAGTTTAATTTAGAAAGGCTATCCCTTGTTTGAGAAGCAAATGAACACTGAACTCAGCGAGGTTCCTGCATCAGAAAGGAAGTCCTATATTAGTTGTTGCATAACAGTATAACCACCCTGAGCTAGGAACAAGAAACAAGCTGCCATGTTGGACTACTATAAGTAAACAGTAACATGTATACATCAGGTAATCAATATTTTGGCCAAGCAAAAGTGGAAAGAGAAACAGCTGGGAAGGGAACAAGTACTGCAACTCTGCAAGTGAAATCTTACTAGTACAAGTATAACTGCCTACTTTCAAAATAAAGAAAGTATCTGAAAGTGCATTAACTGAGTTTACTAACACTGAATTGAAAAATCTGTCGGCTCAATAGCTGCAAATTATTGAAGTAGAAACAGGACACAATCGCAGCAAGAATGGTACACAAGTTTGCTTGCACAACAAACAGCAGCAATGAAATATACCTGCACTAATATCCACATCAAAAGGTCATTTCCAGTCCATTTCCAAATAGTTTGCTTGCACAAGGAACAGAAGTGTTTGCACAACCTGTTGTCACAACCATATAGCGTATAAACTGCACAAGTCATAGCTCCAGCTACATGACTACCCAGATGCACAAAAAAAAAAAAAACTTAGTAGCCTATTACATTGTAGAATTAAACAGTGAGTAGTAGCCCAGAGTCAGGTATACAAATGCGACAGCAGGGAGCAACAAGAGCAAGAAAAGTATCCTCAAAATAGCTAGCTGAATTTGGTACCTTTTCCATCTATATGAAAAAAAAAGTCAACCAACTCTTGTTTGAGAGGGTAGGATTTTTTTTACAGTTTTGGGAATTCAGTTACTATTTGCACTAGCCTAATGCCAATTGCAATTCTGGATGAGTTCTTACACATAGATAAGACTATCTACTGTAAACTGCTCCGTCCATGGAAAAATATCAGGAACTATGAAAGTTTGGACGACTCTGAAACTGAACTCTGAACATTCCAAGTTTACTAGTGCAGTTTTCAGTCGATCTCCAATTCTGAGTTTACTAATCTGAAATCCAATGCCTAACAGGCATTAGACGCAATTAAGCAGCTAATGTATCCCCTGCCCACACTTGAGGATTTATGGATCTGAACTCACTACTGATGAATCCTAGGAGGGTCAGGGAGAGACTGAGATCTCACCATGGTCGTCGAGGCCCGGCTCACTGATCTTGAGGCCGCCTCCCTCCTCGGCTCCTCCCTCGTCTTAGATTTATAATCTAAATAAATGGATGAAATGAAACAAGGTTCATAGATTTGTAATCAGATATATAGTAGCATGATATGTAGTGAATGCTCCAAGATAAATATAGGGACATAATTTTGTTCTATTAGCAGATTCACAATCACAAATAAAGTTCGGAACTGAAGAAAATTAGGATGTCGCAATTCTGTGAAGACAACATCATCAGCAATAGCAATGGCAACCTTTCCCATCTGAAGAAAATGACGATGACAGCAGCCTGGCATAAAAAATTGAGTAAGCTAGCATCGGATTCAATGACAACTCAATGTCTGAAACTGAGCACATGTAACAGGTAACTGAAAATGCTCGATTTGTACTAGTCTGTCGAGGTCATGTCCTACATTCGAGAAGAGAGAAGAAATATTGTCCAGGAACATACTAAGATCTTGAGTCCCGCATGTTCTTGCTTTCTCAGCGGACCACAAATGTTGCACCCCACGTTCTTGTCGTCTCATTCCTGCAACGACCGGACGGTCCTTGGAAGGAGGTCGAGCTGAAAGTCCATGCCGAACAGATCTTGGAGGTACGGAAGAAGAGGATGGAAAGCTTACAGTTCAAATCATTTCGATAATAATCCGTTTGATCTGGTTGAGGAAGGCGCGCCGGTCGCGCGGAGGAGTCAGCGGCGCTCGCTTCGGGCTGTTCGAGAGGAGTAGAGGACTCACGTCGACGAGGGCGCGCTGACGGAGCGGAGGAGGCGACGGCGCTCGCCTCGGGCGAGTCGAGAGGAGGATGCATCACGTCAACGAGGGCGCGCCGGCGGAGCGGAGGAGGCGAGGGCGCTCGCCTCGGGCGGGTCGAGAGGAGGATGCCTCACGTCGACGAGGGCGCGCCGGCGGAGCGCAGGTGGCGGCGGCGACAGAGGACTAGCGGGGGAGGAGTTGGAGTGACCTAGCGTCGGGAGGGCGAGACGGGGGAGTCGGACGAGGCGGGCTGCCCGGAGTCCGGAGGCGAGGCTGTTGGCCCCGTCGAACCCCGTCCAAACCGGGCCGTGGCTGTCCCTTGCGGTGGCCTGCCAAAGGGCGCCGCAAGCGACCCGGGGATTGTAGACACGCGGGCTGGCTACCCCGGGTACGCGCGGGGATCCCCGCGGGGGTTCGGGCTCCCAAAGGAGGCCTAAGTTTCAACTCGGCTGAAATTTGTTTCAAGTTGAATTTGAAAAGTTTCAAGTCGATCTTGAGAAGTTTCAAGTCGGGTTTCACAGGTTTCATGTCGGATTTCAAATGTTTCAAATCGGATTTCAAGAAGTTTCAAAATAGATTTCAAAATTTTCAACTCGGATTTCGAAAGTTTCAACTCGAATTTTGTCACCTTCTCCGGCTCCGGCAGCGGCTCCGACGAGCTCCATCCTCGGAAGCCCCGGCAGCGGCTCCGGCGAGCTCGACCGTCGGAAACCCGGCGGCATGGGCCGCTACGTGAGGGCGGCGGCAACACGGGCAGCGACGCATGGAGAAATCCGGTGAGGTCGAGCGGCAGGGTTCTGGCGGCGGCGCGTGCGGTGGGGGCGCCGGCGGAGGGCACGGTGGGGCGGAGAGCGGGCGGCGTGGGTCGGCGGTTCGCTCGGCCCGATCTAGATCGGGAGACAGGAGACAAGGGATGAAGGCAACATGGGCCCCGCACGGAGTTGTTGGGATTAAAAAGGAAAGTATTAGGTGAGGGACCGGCTGTTGGAATGGATTAGGAAAGGAAGCGCGAGGAATTTAGCGAGCGCGCGCGCGGAGCAAGCTTTTCGCTGGCGAGCGGCTAGATGAGTGCAAAAATAGGTGTCGGGTGGAGGATTCAAACCTGAGACTTGTAGAAACAAAGGAATCAACTTACCAGGCTGACCGAACTGCTGAAAGACGTTCCCACCCGCGCGCGCTCACGCTTCCCACGCCGCTCTCCTAGGGTTCCAGCGCCGCCGCCGGTGAGAAGGAGAGGGAAGCCCACACCACCAGTAGATCTAGTAGTAGATTAGTTTGTTTTGTTGAAGTTGATCCTGCAGGCCATGTGCCGCCATGGCTTCCTCCTCCTTCTAGCTGCCATGGCCGCAGTCTTCGAGCACCAGTTCGTCGATGGCGGCCGCGTTTCCCCTGAAGCAGCCAAGAAATCGGAGGTATGCCCCAATAAAGTAGTATTAGGAATCCCTTTTCTCCATCCATCCTCCATCTCAGTCGCCGGCGAGGTTAGTTCTCGGCCGGTGGCCGCCGGATCTGCGCCTCCGAGCGCTAGATCTGCTCGCGCGGCCACCAGAACTGCCCCCTCCGCGCTCCCTCGACTCACCGCTCGTCTCGGCTCCCACCTCCCATCGGCGCGAACGGACTCCATCGGCAACCGTCGCCGCCGCGTCATCCTCGACACCATCCCCGAGCCGATGTCCACCTCCATCCCTCCGTCGTTCCCCGGACCTCTGGATCTAGGAGGCTAGCTCCCGAATCGGGGCTAGTGACTCCCAGATCTGGCCTGGGAGCAACTTTCGGAGGGTCCCCATCCCGTCCGCCACGGGACTTCTCGAGGCTCATGCACACTCCGGTGTCGGCCCTGCTGCCCTACTACACCATTTGCAGCAAGCAACGCCGACATCTCCGTCAAGCCTCAAGCTCCTCTCCATCACACCACCGCCGGAGAATGCATACTGACATCCAGATCCAGTGTTCTATCACATCTTAAGTGCAAGGTACTTCATATGGCTATTCTGAACTGCATCCTGTATCGCAGAAGGGGCCATGTCGGTCCTGTCGTTCGAGTAGAGCTCCAAGTGCCTCCAAGGCAATTGTTTGAGTTCATTAGATGTGACGATGGGACGCATGTTCGTCTCTGCTTGAGCCCGGTGAAGCATCTACGAGATCTACGGCTCCAAGCTCATCAACCTCAAGTGTAGAATCCGTGCAGGCAGCCGGAGGGACCGCCGCATGTCAAGCGGTACGCACAAGTGAGGTCCAAGATGGATGTCATTGTCGCGGTTATCTGCCGGAATCTCTTCCCGGCAACACCGCGGGTCCCCGACGATTGCATCTGCCTCTTCTGTTCATTATCACTGAGTTCGATTTTCAGTCTGAAATGCCTAGTTCTTCCCTTTCTTTTGGGTCGAAGTGGGTGCAGCATAGGGAAATACCTATACTCAATGTGGTAGCGCAGGAGCTACAACAATGTAATCTAGGGATTCTTAAATCCCTACACCATGTACTCTGGTTTCACTTTTGATAATATATGGGTACTCTAATTATCAAAAGAAAAACTTACCATGCTGCAGCAGCTCATATAATTACACATAAAATAAAAATTTATTTATTCTACTATAAGCAGGCCGTGCTCGTGCCTGGGCCGGGCTAAAAATCCATGCTTTGTGCTAGCCCATGTAGCCCGGCCCGTTTGGACATGACTAACTCGTACCGATATGTTTTTTTCATTCTTTTCTTGTGCTAGCTATATACTGTGTAACAGAGCGTAAATCCATATAGTTTTGGAACAAACATCGCCAACAACCTGTTCGTGGGATTAATCTTGAGGAAACTCCTTGTATGCATTTTTATGGCCCTCTCAAAAATGAAGTTCCTTATCAGGTCCAAAATCATTTTTGCGTAGCCTTCTGTTACTCTTACCGTTAAAATTCCCTTTCCAGCAACGTGAATTGTCGATTATACCCTCAAATCTTTCTCTGTGTTCTCTCCATTGCAACTGATCAGTCCAGAGAAAAAAAACGATTCGAAAAAAAGAAAAGAAAAGAGCCACGTCGCGCGAATGGCGGACGGCGCCGCCGGCAACGGGGAGGCAGGCGCAGGCCGAGGCTCGCCCGCGCCGCCTCGACGGCGCTCGCCGCGGCCGCGGCCTTCGGCAACTCGGCCAGGCTCGCCCAGGAGGCGGCCCAAGCCCACCTCACCGCGCTAGCCAGATGGGGCGTCGCCAACGCGGCCTCGACGGCGTCCCTGCGGCTGCGGCCGTCGCGCACCTCGCCACGGCCAGCGGCGCATCTGACGGGCGCGATGAGGTGGGCTGCGGCCGCATCGCCGACGAGCCCCGTCGACTCGACGTCGAAGGCCGCGGCCGTGGCCGCGGCGAACGCCGTAGAGGCGGCGCGGGCGAGCCCCGGCCAGGTGGCGGCCCGATGGCGGCGGTGCCGTCCGCCATTCCCCCGTGCGTGGTATTTCGCGTGTGTTTCTTTTTTTTTCCCGAATCGTTTTTCGCGAGCGTGAGAAAGCAGAGCGGGAAAACGAGGCACGGGCCGCCGCTGGTCCTGTCCCGCCTCTGCCGTCACTCGGCGACAGGGCCGGCCCCGGGCCCTGGGGGAGGGCCAACGGGGCAGCCGCCCTGGGCCCCCAAATTTGAGGGGCCCCACCCCAGGGTATGTATACGTATAGGTATTCCATTTGCTTCTGCCTTTTGTGCTAGAAAATTGCAAACCTTCATCGAAATGGGCCAATCAGCATCATTCCAGCAGGCCCATTAGACGTTGTTGTTCTCAGCCTGTATCCTTTGTAGCCCAATACGGCATTAGCACATTAGCTAGCAGTCCAAGAGGCATCTCGCTTGGCATCGCAATCGTAATTCTTTGCGGTGGCGCTGCAAACACCTCACACACGATGCAACTCACCGCAACCGCACAACGCTGATCGCCAACGACGAACAATCGCCGTGTGATCTTGGCCGCTTGATCTCTGGTCCTTCGCTTTGCCTTACTACGCTGAACAGAATTGGAGGTACGTATATCAACGTATGATGATTGATATGCCCTAAGTTCCTAATAAAATCCTCTCTTAAATGATCTGATCCTTTGTTTTCTTCAAATTTCCAGAAAGATCGTGTCCTCGTCGCGTAGAAAGTATCCATTTTTTGTTGAAAGTTCCAGGAAAATCATTTGAGTTAAATGATCTTATCTCCGAGTTGAGGGTTATGAGGTTAAGTTTGCCAAAAAGACCAATGTATGCTATGGAGATGTTTGAGTACATCACAAAAGATGGATTGTTATCCTAATATTTCTATTGCATATAGAATCTTATTTACTGTGCCTGTGACTGTGGCGCCAGCTGAAAGAAGCTTCTCAAAGTTGAAAACAATTATTTAAGATCTACAATGTCTCAAGAACGATCAAACGGCTTAACCACTTTATGCATTGAGAAGAAATTGTTGGACGAGATTAACATTGTACCATTATCAACTATTTCGCATCTAGAAATGTTAGAAGAAACTTTTAAGATAACAATTATATACAAACATTTTTATATAAATATTTTGTGATAAACTGTTCAATTTATTTGCAATAGAAATTCATATTTATATACATGTGTGAGCGAAAATTTGATTATTATATAGAGGGGCCCTGGCATTTGGATTCGCCCCGGGCCCCCAAAATCCAGGACCGGCCCTGCTCGGCGCGCGCCGCGGCGGAGAAGCAGGTGCAGCGGTTTTGCTCAAAAAAAAAAAAGCAGATGCAGCGGTAGGCACTGGGGAGGGAGGCGGGGACGCGGCCTGCTGCAGGACCTCGGCGGGACGGGGATGGCGGAGCCGGGGAAGGGAGAGGCACGCGGCCGCAGCCATTGCGAGAAGGGGACGACCAGCCAAGAGCTCCCGGCGTTGGCCACCATGTACAAAGGCGATTCCGCGATTGCTGATTGCAAAATCAAAATTGAAGAAGGGAACTGCGCCTGCGCGGGGGGCGAGGGATAAAAAGGTTGTGGCACCCACCGGTTTGTCGAGGAGCGGGGCTGGAGGCGGCGGCGCGCGCGGTGCGGGACGCGCGGAGGAGCGACCGGGAAGGCACGGGCTGAGGCGGCGTCAGGTGTGGCCGCGACGCCCCGTCAAGGCTCCATGGCGCTGCCTTCTCGGCACGACGCGCCCATACAGTGCTACTCGATGCGGCGCGGCCCTGGGTGGCGCTCGTTGGTGCGGCGCGGCCCCATGGCATCGGCGCGACACGGCCTCGCGTCGAGCAGGGATGGGCGCGCGACAAAGCTGGAGGAGCGGCTGGCCGCGCCGCGTGACGGGTCGATTTGACGGCCTGGGCTCCACACCGTCTGGGTCACGCCGCCTTCTTCCTCGTCGCAGCGTCCCGACCTCAGTCCTCGCCGCCTGCCAGAGCTTGCCTCTCATCCATGGCAGCTCTCAATCCCAATCGCCCCTGTCGCAGCGGGTACCTGGCGCGCGGTGCAAGTTGAGCTCGCCGCCGGCGCCCAATATCCGTACGACGCTGTGTCCCCGGTTCGATTCGCCCTCGTCTCAATCCCAATCGCAGCAGCTAGCGCGGTGCGAATTGGGGAGTGTGAAGGCTTGCGCAATGCGTATTGGGGGCAGGCAGGTTGCGTGGTGCGGATCGGGAGCAGGCAAGGTGACGCGAGGTGCGGATTGGGGCGGTGGGCGCGCGTGGCCACACTGCGGCGGAACGGGCGAGGACGGCGGCGTGGCGCAGACGACGACCTGCGCCACGCCGCGAACTGCCTCTTCCTTTCTTGGCTCATCTGTTAGAGACGCCAGGAAAAAATCACCTCTTCCTTTACTGTGCACATGAGCCAAATGGTCCTTTGCCTCTCCAAATTGCCAATTCATTGTTGAAGTCAGTCAAAACCAACGTCGGACGTAAATGCTCCCCTCCCCAAAGGATATTTGTATGCCTGGAACCTAGACATAAGTTTGAAATTGAAATTTTGTAAGCATATTTTGTACCACCAACTCTACATCTGTAAATAATTTTAGAAAGTTTCAAACTTCAAAAAAAAAAGTAAGGGGATTTTACGATTCCAAACAAAGCCTGGTACAGGACGGAAACTAAACGCTAGCTTCGGCTAGCCTACTAGAATTACACTACTACTGATCTGGTTCTACTACTAGTAAGTTAGCAGCTGCATAAACAATGGTAAGCAAAGACTCGGGGCCTAGGCGGCCGTGTAGTTGGAGACGGCCTTGACGCCCTCTGAGATGGCGTGCTTGGCGAGCTCGCCCGGGAGCACCAGCCGCACGGCGCTCTGCACCTCGCGGGAGGTGAGCGTCATCCGCCCCGTGGCCTTGGAGAGGCGCGCCGCCTCGTCGGCGAGGCGCTCGAACATGTCGGCCATCATCATGTCCAGCACCTGCATGGCGCGGCCGGACGCGCCCAGGTCCGGGTGCACCTGCTTCAGCACGCGCCACACGTACCGCTTGTACCCGCCCACGCCGCCCATCCCGGCGTCCCCGCCGGGGCTCGTCGCGCCCAGCCGCCGGCGCCGTCGCCGGCGCGGCTGCTGCTGCTTCTTCCCGGCATCCTCCTTCGCCGTTGTCTTCCTCTCCGACGCCACCCTCGGAGTCTCCGGCTGCTCCTCGCTCCGAGCTTCCTGTTGCCGCCTCTGCTTCTTGTTCTTCTTGCCGGCATCCTCCTCCTCCTCCTCTTCCATCTCATCTTGCTCGTTGGGGTCCTGCGTCTCTTGGCTCTGCAGCGACACGGGTGTCGTCTCTTCTTCAGTCGCCGGCGGCGGCGTCTTCCCCTGACGACCATCTTCTTGGGCTGATTTGTTGCTTCCGCGGCCCCTCTTCTTGGGCTGCTTCACATTGACGTCAGCACCGGCGTCTCCGTCCGGTGTGGTCACCTCGACGTGCACGACGGTGGAGCCGCCGCCGGACACGTCCACGCTGGGGAGCTCCTGGATCAGAGCCGGCGCCGGTTGCTGCTGGTCGGCGACGACGGCGGTGGTGACCACCTCGACGGTCTCCTGCACCACCTTCGTCTTCACCACGGAGCTGACCACCTTGTTGCGACGCTTGGGAGCCATGTCTCTCTGTATGCAGTAGCACTATCGAGGGATTGCTCTTGCTGTGCAATACAACAAACAAGCAGTGAACTGTGGGAAGGACGACGACAGAGATGCGATGGACGACGGCTGCCTGCTTTCTTTTATGCAGGGTAGGGGAGGGGCACGTCACGCGTTGGGGGACGGACACGTGACTGCCTGGACAGGGCGACGTGGTAACTCGTGGTAACTTCTACGGCCTCGGAGGACGCGAACAGTTGCTTGCATGGTCTTCGTGTCGAGTCGAGATGGACGGGGTGGCCTCTCGAAGTCTTTGGGCCGACAGGATAAGAGCAGAGCGGGCTTCAAAGTGTTTATCTCGCCGATCGAGGCGCGAGCAGTCCGGCGGTTTGAATTTTTGATCCCAGCTTTCTCGATCGAACGCAACCGTGCTGCAAAAACAAGAGGGTTTGCTTGGGACTCGATGGTTGCCTGGTTGGTTCACCGGCGCCACGCGCAGTGGACGCAGGAGCGCATATATCCGGTTTTTTTCCGCACAAACATTTCTCAAGTAGAACGGGAATAAAAAAAATGACTTGGAGAATGGGAATCATTTTGAAATCACTTGTTTAGTTGCCTGAATTGAGATCCCTGAAAAAATATAGTAGGTGATCAAATTGTCAAATATACTCTAGTTCCATTGTGATGCTTTTTTTACAATAATGTAGGACAAAAAAAATGCAAAGATCAAACAACATATAGGTAAATGACATAAAGGGCCCATCTAGCCTATTGCCTCACGCGTTTTTTTAATATTATTGTTATTAGTTCATCAAAGAGAAAAGTCCTATTTGCCTCCCTCAACTATTGGGGATAGCGCAATTTTCACCCTCAAGTATAAAATCTCCACAGTCCCTCAATTGTATGGGTGGGTGCAAATCGACTCCTAAGGCGGTTTTCAGAGCGGTTTTGTCCTACGTGGCACAGTGAGTCCCACATGATAGGTGCCACGTCACTTTTTCTTTTCTTTTTTTCATTTTTTTCTCTCATCTTCTCTTTCTACTGCCCCTTTCCTCGCCGCCCGGTCCTCTCCCCGCGCGCCGGCTTCCAACCACCAGCCAATCGCCGACCACGAGCCTCTGACGCGCACTCCACAGTCCACGCCACGCATCCGACGAGTCCACCGCCGTCGCCCTACCACCACCACCCCGCACCTCCAGCCCGGATCCGCCGCTGCTGTCGATGGCCGGCCACCACGTGCCGCACCTCCAGCTGGCCGTGCCGCCGTGGCTCTCCGCGCATCCTTCCTTCCGCTTCCCATCCACGCCTCTCCCCAACCCGTCCAAGGCTTCCCGGGGTGGCGGCCCCTCCTCCCCGTACGCCGCCGCTTTGCTCCGCCTGCTCGTGCTGCACGCGCTCTTCCTCCTCGAGCCCGCCGCGCGCGCTCCCCTCGCTAGCCCACGCGCTCGCACTGCCCCCACTCCTCTCCGCCGCCGTGCTCCTCCTCACCCATTCCCCGCGTTGCCTGCCCTCCTCCGCCCGCGCTCGTCATCACGCTCTTCCTCCTCCTCTGGCTCGTCGTCCTCCGCATCCTACCCTCCCCGGGCCTCCTCGTCCCCGCGGACTCCGCCAGCGCCCTGCTAGCCAGCGCGCTTCGCCGGCCATCGCGCCGCCGCGTCCTCGCTGTATCCCCGGTATGCATCTTCCCTTCACCCTCCGTGCTCCTCGCGCTCCCCTTCGTCTTCGGCTTCCTCTCCTCGCCTGAGTAATCGGCCACCGCGCGGCATGCCACTTGCAGCCGTCGAGCTCGTGCGGCGGCCTTTGCCCTCGCAGCCGATTTTCTCCTTGTGCCGGCACTTGTGGGACTCTTCTTTGTTGGTGGCAGCGATGGGGACGGAGGACGGAGCCGTGCCCCTTGGTCGGCTCTGGTGAGGAAGCTGGCGCCGCGGTGAGAGGGCTGAGCGGCGAGGGAGAGGGCGACGGAGGAAGAGGGGCGGTAGAAAGAGGACCGGGCGGCGAGGGAGAGGGGCGGTAGAAAGAGAAGATGAGAAAAAAAAAGAAAAAGAAAAGAAAAAGCACCTGACATGTGAGACCCACTGTGCCACGTAGGACAAAACCGCTCTCAAAACCGCCCGAGGAGTTGATTTGCACCCACCTATACAATTGAGGGACTGTGAATACAAGGTTTTATAGTTGAGGGTGAAAATTACGCTACCCCCAATAGTTGAGGGAGGCAAATTAGACTTTTCTCTTCATCAAAACCACAATTATTGATCCGTTGTATCACAAGCCTATAAAATTTTTAAACTAGTTTAAATGCACAAAATAAACGCCTTATGCCTCCTCGATCATTCCTTTGTATCAAAACATGTACCTAGTGGCCATTGCTCGGGCAACAATGGAAACGGTTGGACATGCACAGAGGTAGTGGTAGTATAAATTGAGTTTCTGGGAGTCAGTCAGGAAGGCAAGCAGGGAACCAAGAGAGTATTTCGCCGATCAAACACCTTAAATAAGGATGCAAATTGATGACTTTTAAGGTTGTCTCTGACCTTTTTTAGTTCAACCGAATGAACTAGTTTTTAAAAACGCTCGTAGAAATATATACCATAAGATTTAGGCTTGTAGAAATAAGGCTTGTAGAAATACATACCATAAGATTTAGGCTTGTAATGTTGTTTACCTAAACAGTGGCGGAACATAAGAGGAGAGGGGGGGGGGGGGGGGGGGGGGGGGGGGGGCAATTTGACATGAAAGTTGAATAAATAATTGAAACAAGGAAAAAATAGTCAAATAAAAATGTATTAGAGCAATTTGTAGCATACGAAACACTCTAATGCAAATGAAATAGCTGACCAAGTGAGGAATATATGCAAAACTACCGAAAAATTAAGAACTGCTGAAGCAAGTTTAGGATGGGAAGAGGGGCCATGACCCACTTTGGCCTCCATGAGGCTCCGTCGGTGTACCTAAAAACTGCCGTCCTCAAGTGTCCACATGATGTCATAAGAAGTCTCTTGTGATCACCACACTATGTCATAGAGATAGAGGTCTCTTATCATGCCACCCGAATCATGGTTTTTTTCATGTGAATTGTTGTGAAACTCTTCTAAAATCCCTCCAACAAGCCCACCCAAATATAAGTGTGTGCCCCCAGGCCAAAAGTAGATATTATTACACTACACACCTTTCGCCACTGGATTGCTTTGCTTCCAGTCAGCTAGCAGTTATATCCTTTAAGAACAAGCCGCCACAACGGCTCCTCCTCATGCCATAGCACTCCTTCCTCTTGAGTTACCTCACCTCAATATGTGGAGGAACATTTCTTTGCGTGCAGATTTTACCATTCAGGGTGGCCAGATAGCATGACGCTGATAGTCGATGTTGTGAAGATAAGGCGATGCAAGTCGAAGATGATGAAGAAAACGGCGGCAACAACTCAAACGATGACAGTACAGGCAGCATTGATATCGTGTTGAATTACAATTTTGGTATATCCTCTGCCTCTAATTATCCTCACAGCAATCACAAAAGTAGTAGACAAAAGACAAGTCTGATGATGAACACCTGATCCTTTATTGCAATAATCAACTGATAATTACAAAAGGATGCCTCACTCATGTAAGGTTGAGAGGCATCTCTTGTCCGGAGACACTATTCGGTAAAGTTGACCACTTAGAGCTCCTAGTTGTTCCATTAGAAATTCAACAGAAGGGACACTGCACTGCACGTTGAAGAGTGAATTAATACCGACCCTACTCAAGGCCGCACTTGTACGTCTAAACACCAAACTTAATAACTCCAGCGTCCTTTCTCGTTTTCTTCTGTTGGTGCCAAAAGGAAAGAAGGAAGACGTGAAAAAAATGTTTTTGAGAGAAAAGAGGCTTGCGTACGAGTGAAGTAGCGAGACAGACATGGTATGTGTTGGTTGGTCCCCGCGTCCTCTGTCTTGCACGGCATGCCACTAAAGACACTTTCTCGGCCACAGCTCAGCCCAGCTCGTGGATGTCCATGCTTGCGAGTCCGCTGGAAATCAAGATGTCAAAAGGGCAGTGCAGGCAGGCAGAGGGCCTCCACTACACTGGGCTAGGCAAGAATACCACTCTGCAATACTCCCATCACGTGAAAAGGAAGAAAGGCAGGAGATGCAAAGCAAGCTCAAGATGGAAAAGCTGCACTGGACCGGATGGAGTTAATTACAATCTAAAATCATCTTTAAACCTGCAATCAAATATTACTGCAGACTCCCAAGTCCCAACTAACTCTAATGTACTGTTCTCTACTCTGCAAGCAATTACCTGTGCCATGTGAATGTTGGTAGCGACCAGCAACATAACAGCTAGCTGCTCTCCGTATACATGCCTGCTGCTGCTTTACCTGCTTTACCAAATGATAAAGAGTACCTGCTACTGCTACCTCCGTATGAACAGAACCGTATTTGTCCTGGTCCGCCTGTTTGGGCAGCACACAGCTACACCCTGACTGTAATGTCCTTGGGGAGGTGGCTCTTCTGTTCCAGTTTATATATCCGACCCAGCGCCTTGGTTGATTCCCTCCACCATATCGCTTCTTCACAACCACTACCCTGGGAGAGAGCACACACACATGCTCACTAGTCACTACCTGCATCTTTTGGTGTAGCCCTCTCTGCCTCCACTTGACTGCCAGGCATTGGCTCCTCGGAAGCTAGTTAGAAGGGCATCAAATCCATGGCGTCCAAGGAAGAAGCAATCAAGGATCAGGCAACAATGGAGCGGAGGTGCCGTGGCCCAGCTCGGAGGGTGATGGTGGTGTACTACCTGTGCCGCAGCGGCCGCCACCTGGAGCATCCACACTTGATGGAGCTCACTGTCGCCTCCCCAAACCACGCCCTCTACCTCAGAGGTTAGCAATTCCACCTATTATTACTACTGGATTATAGACAGTTTCATTTACCTTTGGAACCTGCAATTATGCCGCTGATCATGTAGTATTCTTGAAATTCGCTTGAGTTGCTGCTTCGACAAGTTATATATGCATGATGCAGATGTGATACACCGGCTGGATGCTCTGAGAGGGAAGGGCATGGCCGCCATGTATTCCTGGTCCTGCAAAAGGTAACCATCGATCCACCTCTCAGTTGTTGCATGTGCCAAGCAAAACGTTGGTAAATCAACTGGGGAGACTGATGAATGAATAATACAACGGAGCAGGAGGTACAAAACCGGGTTCGTGTGGCATGATGTATCCGACGACGATGTGCTGCTCCCTGCACAGAGCAGCAGTGAGTACGTCCTCAAGGGATCCCTCCTCAACAGCCACTCACCACCAGCAGCAGGTAGGCCAATTGCAGTCTCCCAGTTAGCTGCAGATATGACCAGCCAATTCATCAGTTTTTTTTTTTTTTAAATACATGAACCACATAATGGATGCATGTCTCGTGTTAATTTCTGTTTCAGATCAGGAACAGCCGACTGTCAATGCAACCATCGTCCCAACGATCCAGTGCGTCAAACCAATTGCTGACAAAGAATCACCAGCTCGTTCCCAGGGTTCACAGCAAGCAGGTTGGACTAATTCATCGTCGGCATTTCCTCCACCTCCACCTTCGAAGCAACTGCAACAGCCACCGCAAGCATTGTCGTCGATATCACCATCATCCTCTTCCACATCTAAGGACAGCGACCAGGATGCAGCTCGTTCAAGCTCATCGGACAGCTCCTCCTCCCCTAATAAGTCAAAAAGAGGGTCAGGAGGAAGCACACCTTCATCCTCAAGCAGCAGACGCTCTCCTAGTCCCCCACTTAGTCTCACACCTAACAACAAGGAGCACAAATCGGTGCAGAGCTCCAACATCGCAGTGCAAGACACAGTAGAACAAACAGATGGGGTATCAACAGGGAGGAAGATTCAAAGGGCCAAGGATGATAGTGGAAGTAGGAGTGGTACCTTGGAGTCCCTGATAAGGACCGAGGCTCTTGTCAGGAGGGGTGGCTGTGGTGCCACTAGTAAGAGGAACCTATTACATGATGATGAGTTCTCTCTGGTGGATGACAAAGAGGCAGTGCATTCACTGGGTGCGAGGCTGAAGCCAGGCAACCTACTGATGCGGCTCGTGGCTTGTGGGTCGACCATGTCCATGAGGCATCACCCTGGCTGCGGCTTCATGCGCTTGCCGCACAAGCCCCAGTACATGGCGCACCATCTTGAGCCGCCACCGCCATCTCCAGACTTGTCTCCACTTGGCTCTCTCATCATGCGCCCGGAAACCACTGGAATCAGAGTTGTTTCAGAATCAGGAGACAGTGGCAATTGCAGTTGCAGGTGGAGCGTGCCACAAACTGTGGGCAAGGCAAACGAGCGAGGCAACAGGATGCCTAACTCATCTTACGACCCAGATAGGTACTCATGTTGCCCACCTCCTTTCCTTACATTTTCCTTTTTAATTTATTATTTTGTTGTTCTATACTCTTTATTCTGACAATCTGACATTGGTAAGATGCGAGTTAATCAAGGAACCAACAAACTTACTTCATGCCCATCACCATTTATCTTCAATTCTCAATAATAGTCTTCTTCATCATGATTGCAGAGATTCTGAAAAAGAGGCTTCCAAAGGGAATTCGGAGAATTTGGAGTG
Organism: Eragrostis nindensis; assembly: GCA_012490785.1. Lineage (NCBI taxonomy): Eukaryota > Viridiplantae > Streptophyta > Magnoliopsida > Poales > Poaceae > Eragrostis > Eragrostis nindensis. The sequence continues at coordinate 1,230,501 of JAAXCT010000098.1, read as the reverse complement.
CATAAGCAGAATTGTCCCACAAATAATCAGAATGGCGCCAAGTGAGCAATCCACAAGTGAAACATTAGTAACCATAACCACAGATGTCAGGCATGACAGAACTGAGCATGAATGTGACAGTGAGCCATCATCCACCTTGTCAAAAAGTCAGAGCGTAAGGATGAGTGGCCCATCAGCAGAAAAAACAAGATCTTCCAAACTAGTTTCATTCCATGATGGAAAACAGAAAGTGGTCAAGGTTGAAGAACGGTGAGCAATGCTAACATTGATTGCAGTCTGTCAAGTAAACCAGTGCACGATTTACATTGTTTTTTATGTGAGGGCTGAACCTTTTTTTAATCATTGCAGGCTTGCTTCCGGTGCCCGTGTTATAATCCAGTGCACACCCTTGCTGAAAGAAACTTATGTCAGAGCCAAAGCAATGTAACAATCTCATCATTGGCATCCCCACTTCTTCATCAGGACTCCAGTAGTTGCTGGGATGCGTTGAAAGATGTAGTTTTATGGTATTTCTGGCTGAGGAATAATTAGCAATTCATTTTCTGTAATTTTAAGAGGAATCACCATTGTGGTCTCTGTGTATATCACAATAACACTGTATTTTCAGACCAGTAAAATTGTGTACTGCAGTGTCTCAGTTTTCCCTTATCCTGCTATGTATGACTTCTCTGCTACCAGGTTTTAGCTGTATGCCTTAAGCAAAGGAATCTGCATCTACCACTTTTTGCCGTCATGCTGGAGAGCCTGAACTTTCATTAGTTGTTGGTGGCTTCTAGAGTTTGACAACAAAGACGGTGAAATAAATCAGAAGAAATTAATGCCATGCACATTATTCTTCTCTTTGTTTCGCCAGAAATAGGGTTGTTTACATCTCCAAGACAAATAACCCCTGCAGTGCAACAAATTTCTTTTGGAGACTGAACTGTACGGGTGCAGAATTAAGAGTGGACCTGTTGGTTGCGCTGTTGGTATGTTAGTCATGGATCACCTACTACCATACAGGGTACAGTCTGCTATGTTAATGGTACCACCAAGTGTTTTCATTTTCCATTCGTGCTTTACTTATACCTTCTCTGCTGGTACCTGTTTGTTTCCAGTTCTGCATGTTACTTGTCCTCAAGTAGCAAATACCAGTATGATCAACTGTCCATTTGCCTGCATCTTGTTCTATCTTACTTGAACCTCCTCGAATCCCGCCTTTGCTAATGGAATTCTCTATGAAGAAAGTGAAAAAAGTTTTCTGCCAATTTTGCTATCACCAGAGACTTCCGATTGAGGTACCATTCATGGATGAAGAGCACAGTTATTCAGTTAATGACCTGATTGTTTCTTCATACAACCCAAGCACCCAACTGTTGCTGGATCACCAAGCAAATACTAGAGAGCTCATTTCAGCATTAGGTTCGCTTGCTGAAACCACAATGCTACAATGCTTCCATGATGAAGACGAGCCTAGCACAAACAAAACAGATGAATGGTCCAGCAAGCAGAAGGTGAGGGCTCACCAAACAAAATCGAATGTTTCAATCCATTACCACACTCTTGGAAGCAGATCTCAGCATAGTTCTGAATGCCATTTCGTGGGGAAACAAATGTTACTCTCATAGCAAGTTTTGCGTACCTTTTATCTTGAGTTACAGAGTTCTGTGCTGACCAACTTATCTGGATTCAGGACTGCAGGTAAAGCAGACAACATGTATGCAAGGAGATACAGGTCGCACAAACAGTTGGACTCTAGAAGCCCACAAGTATTTTAAGGAAGGCAGCACATGTGACTTTTGCTAGCGAGCATATGCTCGCGCTCCCAAGAAGATCCATAGCTCATATAAGTAGTAAGATATTTGTTGTCAGAAAGAGGATTCATAGTTGTAATGCGCATCACTCAAAGAATAGATGCCAGAGCACTCACGAAAATCAACCAATCATGATTGTAGTATGTTTCAGTTTACTGGAAACACGCATGAGATAGATGTTCTGAAATGAACTGAATAGCATAATAGACATGATAGTGGAATGCTGTACAAAACTACAAATCCTTCTTACAACTAAGCAATGCTATGGGATTAAACGCCCCTGCCGCGCCCCAATTAAACTCTAGTAGTTGATGGAATTATTTGAAAGATGTAATTGTATGGGATTTATGGCTGAGGAATAATTAGCAGTTGATTTTCTGTACCTTTCAGATGAACCACCTGTGTGATCTCTGTATATATCACAATAACATTGTATTCTCAGATAAGTAAAATTGTTTACAAAGGCACCGCAGTGTCTCAGTTTTCCCTTATCCTGCAACTGTATGACTTCTCTGCTACCAGCATTTTGCTGCACGTCTTCAGGAACAGAGTTTGCATCTAGCATTTTTAGCTGTCATGCTGAAGAGCCTGAACGTTCCTTAGTTGTTGGTGGTTTTTAGGAGTTTGGCAACAAATAGGGTGAAATAAATCGGAAGAAATTCATGCCCTGAACATCAGTATTCTCTTTCTTTCACTAGAAATAGGACTGAGTACATCTGCAGTACAAATAAAGACCCTGCAGTGCAGCAAATTTCTTTCGGAGGCTGTGCTGCATGGGTGCAGAAATTAGAGTGGACTTGTTGGTTGCACTGCTGGTATGTTAGACATGGATCACCTACTATCGTGCAGGGTACAGTACATCCTGGTAATGGTGGTAATTGTACCTCCAAGTGCTTTCATTTTCCGTTAGTGCTTTACTTATACCTTCTCTGCTGGTACCTGTTTGTTTCCAGATCTGCATGTTACTTGCTCTCAAGCCTCATGTACTGAATACCAGCATGATCAACTGCTCATTTGCGCATGCCTTGTTCTATCCTATTTGCACCTCCTCCATCCCACCTTTCCTTAATGGGATTCTCTATGAAGCAAGTGACAATACTTTTCTCTCACCAGAGTTCTGATTGAGGAACCATTCATGGATGAAGTGCATAGTTAATGACCTGATAAGTTTCTTCATACAACCCACCTGTTTCTGCATGACCAAGCAAATACTACAGAGTTTGTTTCAGCATTAGGCTCGCCCGTTGAAACCCCAATGCTACAGTTGTCATGCTTTCATAATGAACACCAGCCTTGCGCAAACAGAACAGATGAATGTCCAATGAGCAGAAGGTCAAGGGCTCACCGAGCATCATCCAATGTTTCACCACATTACCAAGCTCTTTGAAGCAGACCTTAACATAATTTTTAATGTCATTTCTGAAAGGAAAAAAAATAAAGTTATTTGGTAGAAGGTTTGGTGGAAGCTCAAATGAAGAAGCTTTTTTTGCCGGCTCATATGGCTAATAGCTGTGTTGTTCCAGTTTACCTCTTATCTTGAGTAAAGGACTTCAGTGCTGACCAGCTTATCCAGATTCAGGACTGCAGGTAAAGAAGACATGTATGCAGGAATTAAGAATGCATAACCAGTTCAACTCTAGAAGTCCGGATTGTGTCAATTGTATATTTCAGTTTGTGCAGCCCACAAGTAATGTATGGAAGGGCATATATGTGAGTTTAGCTAACAAGCATATGCTCTCACATTCAACATCCCTAGTTCATATACAAAGTACGATATTTGTTCTCAGAAAAGGGATTCATAGTTGTACTTTTGCAGTTTTGTTTGCACATCAATCAAAGAACAGATGGCAGAACACCCACAAAAATCAACCAATCATAATTGTATTTTGTTCAGTGTATTGGAAACACGCATCAGATAGATGTTGTGAAATGAACTGAATAGCATAATAACAGTGGAATGTAGTACAAATCCTTATAGAAATGAGCAGCACTAATCAATTATATGGACCTGTATATACATTGATTACCAAAATTTCCTTGAATGTAATAGTGGTAAGTTAAATCAGCTTCAGCCATATCTGACAACTAAATCCAGACATGATGATCCTGACAAGAAACGCTTGACAAAAGCCTTATCTTGGAGGGAACAAAAAGAATTGACAAACATCACATCACCGGAGCACTTCCACCTTCTTCTTCCCCTTGAGGAAGATCTCCCTATCGACCACCTCGCGCATGTACCTGTCAAACTCTACAGGAACCCCACCATTGAGCCTCTTCATCTCCAAGAACCACTTGCTGTCTGTCACCCACAGATCCTCAAACTCATCAAGGTAATGCACATTGATCTTCGCCTTGAGAGCCTGCACCAACGCAGTGTTGGATCCAACCCCAGCAACATACACTTGACGCCGTCCATCAACGCCATCCTCAATCCTCCGTGTGAGGTCCTCGCCGCTGCCACCAACATGGACCGAATCAAAGTCACCCTGCATCCTTGAGATGATGTCATCCACAATGCGCATCAAGCTTGGCGCCCAGCGAATTGCCTGCCTCAACGGGCGGAGCACGCGCTTGGCCTCGCCATCGCACACATTGTACCAGTAGTTTCCTGGCTCGACATCCCCAAACTTCCTGACGATGAGGGTGTCCCTGGCCTTGGAGAGCTTGATAGGCGCGAGCCTGGTGTCCTCAACGAGGCGTGCACCGAGCTGGCCCTGCACCCCCCATCTGTCCCAGCCCGCCCAGAACTGCCTGTCCTCGATGATGGGGACCTGGGAATGGAGGTGGTCGACGTCGACATAGAAGGCAAGGCGCTTGCCCTCCTCTGGCATGTACCCTATCCCGGCATCTGCGTATGACGCGGCCAGGCAGAGGGTGAGATCGAGGACGAGGGTGCGGTTGAGGTAGCGCGCCTCGGCGAGGGCGCAGAGGAGACTGCGCAGGTAGTGCGGCATGGGCTTGCATCGGTCGCCGCCCCCGAGGTAGGCGAGGTAGGCGCCCCGGGCGAACTGGTCGCGGGAGAGCGCAGGCGGGGGAGGAGGCGCGATGGTGGCGTTGGTGGCGCCGCGGCGGGGCTTGCGGGCGTTGGGGCCAGAATGGTACTCGCCGATGGAGAGGACGGAGTAGGCGCAGGTTTGGGGGTCGCGGGCGACGGCGAAGCGGCGGTAGTCCTTGGTGGTGGCCTTGGTGGGGGAGTCGGAATCGGAGCGGGCGCGCCATGCCATGTCGCAGGAGGCGGAGGGCGGGTCGCCGGGGACGGGGCGGCCGAAGCGGGAGAAGTGGACGGCGGGGAAGGCGTCGATGGCCCTGCGCATCATGAGGTGGAACAGCTGCGGGTCGGCGCAGTCGAGCGGGGAGGTGGGGTCGCATTGGCTCTGCGGCTGCGGTGGCTGCTGCTGCTGCAGATGCTGAGACGGAGAAATGGAGATGGGGAGGCGAAGCAGTGTGAGGAGGAGGAGGGCGGCGACGACGAGGACCCCCGCGGCGGCGTGGACGGAGGAGGAGAGGAAAGCGCCGCGCCCCAGAAGAGGGCGGCTCGGGTCCATGGCGGCGACCGGCGAAGAAGGCGAGGAGATCTGGTCCGGCTGGTTCGTTCAGCCTCGCTCCCTGTACGTCTCAACAAGGAAGGAAGGAAGGAACCAGATCTCCTCGCCCATTCGCTTCAGCCCCGGCCCATTCCCTTCCCTCCATCACTCTAAGGGGTAGCAGAAATTTTTTATTGGGCCTCCCCAGACAACGGCCCGGCTCACTTAGCACAAGCCGGGTGGAGGCAGGCGGTGTGGTTTTTTTATAAATTGGTCCTTTTTTTTAAAGTTTATCACACTTAGACCCTCGGAGCAAATATTTCCAGAAATGGACCCTCAGGGTGAGCGCCGCGCCTTTTGGCGCTCTGGTTGACTATGCGGATGCCGCGTCTTTTAGCGCCCTCCTTGTCCATGTCAGCCCGCGGCCACGCGCGTTCGAGCTGAGGTGGCGAGGGGTGGGCGCCGCATACATTGGCGCCCACCCCTGGGCGGCCCGCTACCGGCCTTTCTTTTTTTCCTCTCCCTTCCTCTTCCTTCCCTCATTCCAGTTGACGAACAGACAGGCAGGCGCGCCTCCCTCTCTCTCCCCCATCTCACTCCCCCCTCCAAATGCCTCGAATCCACATGGTTTGAGTCAAAATCTTTTGGAGAAATTGGTTCCCCAAGGTAATCTCCTCCACCTCTTCGAATTTCGTCCAATAGATTTGCTTGTAGCTCTCAAATTTGGAGTAACCCTAACCTTAGGGTTTGAGGGAAAATTTGGCCGATTCGATAGGTTTCTTTGTTAGATTGGTATATGATAGTGTAATGTTGTTGATATATTGATGTGTGAAATGTTCGGTTCGAATTGGTTTGGTCGATTTGGACGATTTGGTAGTGGGGTTGTTCATGGCATAAGTAATTAGGATAATTTAGGGGGGATTAATGTGTACGTTTTATAAATGAGATTGGAGTGAGGTTACGTATTGACAAGTTGATTTTTTGGGAATGAGAAGCATTGGTAGTTGTTTTCAATATTTTGTTTTGTGGGGTATCGGTATAATGGAAAATGTCTCATCCTTTTATGTTCAATTGGTTGTAGATGGCTAAATGTGTGAGAGTGCACCACGGTGGTTCAGTTGTGAGGACTGAGGATGATAGTGTCGAATTTGTTGGCATGAGAGAGGATGTGTTCCTTTTTGGTGAAACACCTTCTTTGAGTAGTTTGTCATCTCGCGTGAGAGGGCGTGTGGGATGGACAGAGGAGGGTGATAGGTTGAAATTTGAAGGGAGGATTGATGTGGGTTCGTCGAACGGACCACGCATGAAGATAATGAACCCAATTGGTAGTGAGGAGGAATGGCAAGCGTATGTGGAAATTGTGATGAACTCAGAAGTTCGAGCTATAGATTTGGTGGTGTCTAAGGTGATGGTGAGTGAAGGCATGGATGGGGGTGTCGATGGTCAAGGGATTGGTTCGTCCAATGAAGTTGTTGTTAACCTAAACAGCCGTCACAAGGAAGTGTGCATGAAAGGTTGGCAGCGATTCCTCTTGGAAGCTTGGCGATTACGGAATCCGTAACGATTGGAGACCAAATGCCTGAAATAGTCCCGGATGGGGGTGATGAGCCTAGGCAAGAGTCTCTGACGCACATTGAAGAGGTCCCTGAATCGGTACCTAATGAATTCAACTGTGATGTTGCTACGGATATTGTGGATGTGCCTATCTTTTTAGATGACACAAATTATGAGGAGGAGAGGGTAGTGGACTCTGATGATGATCGTCCTGTGGGTGAGTTGGCAGCATGGGAGAAGGAGATGTTGAGAAAAGTGATTAGGGATCGTGATCCTTTGGTGCCCGATTGTCGAGACTTGAGCCAGGAGCATAGAGCTGTCGCGGATGGGGACGAAGGAGTTAACGATGTGCCCTCTGTTGAGAGTGTTGACATAATTCAGGAGGGTCTTATCTTTGAGGATATGGACTCATTGAAGATGTGGTTGAATGAATACTCTGTGTTGCATTTCCGTCCTCGTACGGTCAAGAATTCTTTTGAGAAATGACGGTTCATTGTAACATGTAAGCGTGGTTGCCCTTGGACAGTTCGCGCTAAGAGGACTCGTCATGGTAAGTGGAAGATTACAAGTGTGGTGCAGCCTCACAGTTGTGGTTCGGACAATCCAGAGGACAAGCATGAGCAACTGACCTCCAAATTTATTGCAAAAAGGCTTGTAAATATCATAAAGCATGCTCCAACAATGCCAGTGGCCTCCCTTATTGAGATGGTACGGTTGACATGGCGGTACCGCATTAAATATGGGAAGGCTTGGCGAGCAAAGCAACGAGCTTTGAAGACATGCTACGGTGATTGGGCTGAAGCATATGAGCGCCTTCCTGCAATGTTGCATGCCATGAAAGCGAAGAATCCTGGCATGCATATAGAGTATGTCCGAGATTTTCTACCGTGCATTTTGGGCGTTTGGGCAGTCCCTTGAGGCTTTTAAGCATTGTCGGCCTGTCATATCTATTGACGGCACCTTCCTAACAGGAAAGTACAAAGGCATGATGTTGATTGCCATCGGTATGGATGCTACTCGGCAGCTTGTTCCTTTGGCTTTCGCCATTGTTGAGCAAGAGACAACCTCTAGCTGGGGATGGTTTCTGAAAATTGTGAGGAAGGTGATTGTTGGACCCGGCCGTGAAATATGTGTAATATCCGATAGGCATGCTGGCATACTGAATTCTGTGCGAGATGAGCTACCCGGTTATGGCCGTGTGCATCATCGATGGTGTACACGGCATGTAGCACAAAATCTGCTAAAGGTTGATCACATTCAAGACAACTTCAAAGCGTTTGAGGAAGTTTGCCGAGAAACAGAAAAAGGACTTTTCAAACAGAAACTAAATGCATTGAAGACAAAGCTGAGTGACGCAGGAAAGCAATTCGTTGAGGGGATATACGAACAAAGGGACAAGTGGAGCCTTGCATATGATGTACTCCCTCCGTTCCTCTTTTAGTGTCGTTCTAGCAGCGCACACAACTACCAAGGAGAGAAACAAATACCACTGCTACCCCCATTCGATACAACCCAACGCGCACACAGTATCACTCCTCCCAAGGCGCTTGCGCAAGGTTCTATCAAAAAAAAAAAAAAAAAAAAAAGGCGCTTGCGCAAGGTTCCATGCCGCCCAAGCCAAGGCATCCTCGCGTGCGCCGGCGAACAAGGCTGATCCGCGGCTCGGTCGGCCACCAGCGACGGCGCCGCCGGCGACCGCCGCGTGCGCTGCTCCACGCTTGCGCACCGCGCCCAGCTCTGCGACTTCCACGGCGCACTTCTCTCCCAAGGGCGCCTTGCTCCGCGGCCGAGTGCTTCCGCGCCGTGCTCGCCGCTGGCGCCGCCGCGGGCTACCAGGACGCACAACGACGACCAGCTTGGGGCTCTGCGCGGTGGCGGACGACCAGCTTGGGGCTAGCTCTGCGCGCCGTCCTTCCTCGTCCATGCGCGCCTGGGAGCGGCGGCCGGGGACGGAGCAGCCGCGACCGAGCCGGCGTCCGAGCCCGTGGCACCTGCGACGGCGGGGCCGAGCTCCGAGGCCGCGGCACCTGCGACGAGGCCGCAGCCCGGGGCGACCTCGTCCCCCAACCCTCGGCTGCGCCACTTCCTTCGTCATCCATTCGCCAAGATCCGAGCTGCCGCGGGCCGGGGACGGAGCAGCCGCAATGTCTGACGACGAGCGGTGGCCGGGACGGAGCAGCCGCAGGCGTGGGGCGGCTAGCTGGGGGCGGCGAGCTGGTGGCGGTGGTGATGACAGAGAGGGAGGGAAGAGAAGCGGGCCGGAGGGGCGATGTGTGGCTGGGGTGAGGAGAGAGGGGAAAAAATCGTCGGCTGACACGCTCACGTGGGTGGGTCGCGGTCGGGTGGCTACCAGGGGCAACAGGGTCAGTTTGGTGCGTTTCTTTGTGTTGGGAACCGAGAACGATAGATAATTTGCAAATTTTGACTACGCTAGAACGACACTAAAAGAGGAACGGAGGGAGTAGGTGGTAAGCGATGCGGATTCATGACAAGCAATATGGCAGAAATTTATAATAGTTTGTTGCGGAGTGTGCAGGCGTTACTGGTGACGGCAATTGCATCGTTCACATTTTACAAAACAACGGAGTGGTTTGTTGATCGTTTCAAAGATGCAAAGATTATCTATGACACGAGGGAAAAATGGGCACCAAGATTGACTATAGAGCTTGCTAGGGCGTTGAATCGAGCTAGTAACATGGTTGCAACATGCTTTGATTTCGAATCTTGTACCTATGAAGTAATGGAAGCTGGCGGAACGACAATCGGTGGTGAACATCGTGGTGCAAGGAAGTTCAAGGTGGTAATTACCACCAACACATGCACATGTGGAAAGCCTCAGTTGCTTCATTACCCGTGTGCCCATATGATTGCTGCCTGTAGGCATCGTGGTATTATTCATGACGGAGCAGCAAGGATCCCTGAATATTTATCCATGAAAGCTATGGTTGACACATGGTCACCACGGTTTGAGCCATTCCTTGATGAAGATGAGTAGGCACCATATGTTGGGCCACGTTATGTGGCCGATAAGGAGCACCTCCTCCAAACAAGAAGTCCAAAGGGGAGGGTTCGATTCACCATGGACATGGATCGGATTAACCCCTCTAAGAAGAGGAAGAAAGGTGCAGCCTTCTTTGAAGACCCACAGCAGAAGACATGTTCTAAATGTCATGGCAGTGGGCACAATAGAAAATCTTGCAAGATAGCAGGCAGGGCCACAATCACTGCATCAATGCATCACTGCATCAAAGCAACATGCAGAGTATCCGAGGAGCATCAAGTCCAAAAGCAAAGGTGGCATGGATAGACCTCGCAGAGCATCGAATTGTCAAATAGTGTCACCCATTGGATTCCCAGGCTCTGAAAATCAATGTAGGTTGCATTATTGGCACCCGTCTTTCTCAATCTTTCACTCCCCTCCTCCCGTCTACTTAAATGCGCCACTTCACTTTTTCGAACCCAACCTCGTCTCCCCTCCTATCCTCGTATGTGTTCGTGGCCAATAAGAGGTGGAAACAGAGGGGGGGGGGGGGCGGGCAGTTCCAATGAACCACATTGGACTTACGATGGGGCAATGGGTCCACATACCTACGATGCACCACTTGATACATTTCCTGTTGACGAGAAGGAAGACTTCGACCTCATCCAACATCCTCTTAGATCGTATGACAATAGAAAGTTCAACTGGCCAAAGTGCAACCATCGTTTAAATTGCGTCGTCCAAATGTTCCACGGAGAAGTTAATGGTGGACGTCGGTTCTTCAGATGTCCAAATGGAGAAGTACTACTTCACTCGTTTGGACATTTTCCTCACCTGGTACCTACAAATTAAGTCATTTATATGTCTCTTTTTCATGTCTACTTTTGCAGTATCATGGGGACAGCGACAATTGTGGCTACACACAATGGGTTGATCCTAAGCCTATTGGCCCAACCGTGCAGTACATTAACTACCTATACCACCAAAACAAGATGCTGAAGGAGGAAGTAGAGTCCTTACAACCGACTCCAAGCCAAGAGCTGGTGATTGGCGTTAACCAACAATGGTGCTTCAATGACCAGTGTGAGTGCCCACACCACAACAATGGACCAGAACAACCACCACCAAGGCGACCACCACAACCACCACCACAGCCTCCACCGCCGGGACAGTTCTACGGTGGAGGACAGTACTACGCTGGAGGACAGTACTACGGTGGTCCCTGGCAATAGATATCGCAATACAGCCTGGCTAATGTTGCAATTTTATTATGTTGTGTTGTCTTTAAATTTCCCTAAGGCGTGTCAGGGTTAGTGCTGTGCACCGTCACGTTACTCATGACGTGCACGAAACATGCCATTGCATTTTCAACATTTCCTACGTTATTTGTACCAGTCATTCAAGCCGGGTTCCATTTATTTCTTTATAAATCATCCTCTTTACATTCAAATCTTGAACGCATACAAATAATGACAACAACATATACGTGTACATAATGATCAACAACCCAGATTCAAATTCCACAACATTAACACATACGAACATCAGAATATAAACACGAGTCCACATTCGTCCATAAATCTCGAAGTCCACATAAAGTCCATACACATACACATAGGTCCACATAAAGCAAGCATAGTTGCGAAACTACAGTCCGAAACACATACACGATACATAGCTCCATACACATACACATGAGTCCATACACATACACGACATTCAACATTAGTCCATGCGAACAAACTAAGCATAGTTTCTACACAACTTGTTAAAACTACTTATGCTCATCATCGCTATTCTTCGTCTTCTTTCCCATTACATTTTTCGCAATGTCCACCATTTTGTCGATAGCTTCAGCATCCAACATCAATTGAATGGCCCTCCTGTCCTCTTCCGCTTTCCTCCTTGCCTCCTCCCTTAGCTCCTCATCTTCTTGCATCTTTCTCTTCTTCTTCCTTCCAGCCATCATGTAACAGTAATGCTCCCAGGTACTCGGGTCCCTCACTCTTGCCTCATACTCTTCCCGAGCCCTTTTCAGCCGCTTTTCCTCCTCCTTCCTCCGCTGCTCCTCAACGTAAACAGGATCACATAACTGTTTCATCCTTGTCATAGCCCAATCCATGCATTCTTTTGCTGACTTAAACGACAATTCATACGGCTTTGGGGGGTCCAACAAAGCCCAACAACTCTTTGGAGGATACTTATCACGATTGCGCCTCCAATGCTCAATGACCACATCTGCTTCCTCACCCTCACCAAATGGTAGAGCCTGCACTTTCAATTCCGCACATATAGTCTCGTATATGAAAGATGGAGACGTAGTGAGATACTTATGCCTTATTCTGCTCCTCCGCTTCGCCAGGGTTTTCCTATAATACTCTGGACCCCTCTTCCTTGCCTCGCTAAGGAATTCTTCCTTTCCTTCAAATGTCTCCCAATCACACCTTCTCGTGTCCTGCAGAAACATGCAACACATGAATTAATAAAGTCATTGTTTCTCGAAACTTCATTATTACATCATTATCATCACTAACCCATTCATCGTCTTCACCCACTGTGTTCCCGCAATAGTATCCATAGCCAAGCTGCGATGGTACAACTCCTTCCCTAGCAGGCACCCCGCAACGACACAACACACGTGGGCTCTTCCAACATGGCAATTTCTCTCCATAAAGCACATCATCCGGCAAAGAATCCGGATGGGGGTAGTGTGCCTTCGGACCATGAGGATACTCCCAAAAGTCGCAACCTCTCTTGTTGCCTTGCATTATTTGACCAAACAATACAAAATCAGTGACCTTAAACAATCATGTCTATAGGACATCTCCAGAAAGGACAATATTTCAAACCCGGAGGTGGCCTCTCAATCTCAGCCCGATAACCACATTTGCACCTCGGAGGGTTAAGCTTACGCTCCGCTGCTTTTGCCAACTTCTCTTCCCTACTCATTATGGGTGGATTTGGTGGAGGAGGCACCCACCGCTTGAACTTCTCGAAAGGTGCCGGCTCTACAGACCATGGTAACAAAAGGATCCTCTCGTCATACTTCTCCGGACCATCGATCCATTGGAAGAAGTCGCATGTATTCAAACCCTACATTTTGACAAACTTATTATTAGTTCAGTTATCAGCCTACCAAAAAAAAATTTCATATCGTACAATGCCACTTACACTATTTGGACAAAAGAAATATGCACGCGCGGCCGTTAACAGATGCCTTGATTGTGTAACCCAGGGGGTACAATTACAATGACACTTCGGAATTGGATATGGAGACGGCACCGGTGCATCCCACTCCCTTTCAGTCGGACATTCCCAATAGTCTCGCACCATTCTACAATGAAGCAAAATACATTATCGTCAGCTTCTCCTCATTACCTCTTCAAATTACTCAATAACCATATATCAACTAAATATCTTGCACCACATGAACAACCCAAATACCTTTTCATGACCACCATGTACCACCTCCATTTCTCTATTACTATCTACCAATTAATTCGCACTACTATCACTTTATTTTTCAATTACATGAACACCCCAAATACCATGTCATTGCAATCAACCAAACAAATTAAAACCGGACCTCCTACACATCTACATACGGGTTTCTTTCACTACCAAGAGATATTCGAACGAACAAACTTAATGAATCGGCCTACATTCCATTCAAAACCTAGGGTTAGGGTTCCTCCACATTCAAATATATAAGCATTTCTATTGGACGAAATTGAAGGAGGTGGAGGAGATTACCTTCGGGACCCGATTCCTCGCACAAATTTGGGCTCAAACTGTAGGGATTTGTGGGATTCCGAGGAGGGGATGAGATGGGGGAGAGAGGGAGGCGCGCCAGCCTCTTCTGTTCGTGCGACTGGAGAGTGGAGAGGGAGGAAAGGAGGGGGAAGGGGAAGAAAAAAGAAAAGGCCGCGGCGGGTGTTGACGCTAAAATGTGTGTGAGACCGCTCGCACACGTGGCCTGAGAGATTTGCTTAACTCTGTTCAGGACCAAAACTTGGAACGCGGTGAATTCCGGAGCGTGCCAGTCGATTTCCCTGCAAAGCGACAAAGACAAGAAAAGCGTGTAAAATTCCCGGACTATCGGCCCCGGACAGGCTGATGCGTAACCGCAGCCGATGTTAGTGAATAAAAGATAATAAAATAAGCGCACGGCTGTCGGCTAGACACGAATCGACATGTCGCAACAATAAATACTCGCGCGATAAATAAAGCAAGGCATGCATCAGAATCGGCAATCGGCAAAGCATGCAATCGGCAACATCTATCGGCAAGCATCACGGTAAGGTGAATCGACATTGACGAAAGAAGGCTCAGACTTATACTTGAACAGGAACAATAAGATATTAAAGGCATGCAAGCATAGATCTGAACGTGGTAAACAATCGGCTAAACACCCCGAAAGAACGATTAAACCAGTAACCACTAATTATACCCATAATCTGACAATCGCTTCACTGAGGACAAGTCAACTAAGTGAAGTAGAACAGGACACGTCAAACTGCTCTACACGATCGGCAGGTACAAGTATAATCGGCAACTACCAGTCCCAGGTACTCAATAAATTAAATCTAACTCTTAGCAACTGTTTCGCCGAGGACACGTCGACTAAGCGAAGCAGACAGGACAAGTCAAACTGCCTACCCAATCACCAAAAGCAGATCTAATCGACCAAGCAACTTAACCGTGACTCGAATAACTAAATCAAACAGGAAATCGACATTAGCAATCGGCAAACAAGGTCGCGGCTAGGACAAGTCAACTAACCGTAACAAAGAATTGGACCAGGTCTTAAACAATTCCATGTAGTCGATGCATAATGTAAACCCTACATTGATCTAAATTACCGGATAACTAGCAGCCACATCAATCTTAATCATGGACAAGTCGACATAACAAGATCAATGCGCTTACCTGACAAAATCTAAGTCGAAACCGGAGCCCCGATGGACGCCGATGTCGACGGAAATTTCGTCGAGAAATTGTGGCGATGCGCCCAAAAGTTGATTGTATTGATTGGTTCTTTTTTTACAAGCACCTGGGTTTATATTTATACACCCGAGGCAAGACTCCAACTTGACTACGATCAGGTCGAACTATCCAAATCTAAGAAAAGAATAAAAACGGGATACAATCCCACATGTACGCTTATCTTCGTGATTCCCTTGGCTTCACGATCATCTGTGGGCCACCTTTTTGCATAAAATTTCTTCTACACCTGGCGCATACCCTGTTACTCACTGTCAATGGGTCCCAGCCAAAATTTGGTGTCAACACATGCCCCCCAAGGCCGGGGTATGGAATCTCCATGCGCCGGATTGTTCCACCATTTATCACGTCTGCAAGCTTCTAGATGACACTTTACGTGAAAACTGTACATTTGACTCAATGAACTGTACCTTTGTCTTCACATGGCGTGCACCTCTTCGGCAGACAATTCGTACCAATCGCTTTAATTTGCAATAGGTCTTTCACTATTCCACGATCTTATCTCCTTCCGCATCTCGGCCTATAAAAGGACCGGCTCCCTTCACCAGAATCATCAACACAATGGCCAGCAAGAAAAATCCCTTTCACAAAGCCTGACCAATGCATCCTAATATGCAAGATAACCACCACAAACCTTTCTTGTTTTCTCACATCTTTACTCCGACCTTCCGTCTTCCTTCCACATTTCTTCTAATCTCTTCCAACCGACGCTATCACTCTTGAGCTA
This sequence comes from Eragrostis nindensis, assembly GCA_012490785.1. Lineage (NCBI taxonomy): Eukaryota > Viridiplantae > Streptophyta > Magnoliopsida > Poales > Poaceae > Eragrostis > Eragrostis nindensis. The sequence goes on along the minus strand of JAAXCT010000098.1, from coordinate 1,214,916 downwards.
GATCCCAAGAACTATCCCTCTTGAGCTAGATCCCAAGAACGGCGGCTCCTCTTCAGACTACGAGGAAGAACTCATGTTCTTCATCAGATAAGGTTCCTTCTCAGGGATAACATCTTCTTCGACGTGATGAGGTCCATGAATTTGCTCCTCTCCTCGTACACCGGAGCATCGACCCATCCTACCCTGCGCCAGCATTTGGTTGACACTTGACAGCAGCTGCAGTGTGTACTCTTGGCGCAAGAATTTTGTATTCCCATGTATGATGTAACAACTTGTAAACTATAAGTACTTCATTATCTTCTTCTATTCTTCTTGCATATATTTTTCCTAAGGGCGATACCATCGACATCGGCCATCTCGAAGGCGACGCTCTTAACGTCGGCTTAAATGGAAATTTAACTGAACACTTTTAAGAACCTACGCAGATGCTGGGGTAATATTTCTTCAAATATTTTCCATTAAGCGCTCGGCCAAATTCTTCTCCATCCAGCTCCTTCAAAATATAAGCATTACCGGGCACGCATCGGCTAATTATATAAGGACCTTCCCAATTAGGTGACCACTTGCCGAAACGATTATCTCGTACACCAATCGGCAACTTGACTTTCCACACAAGATCTCCCTCATCAAATTGCTTAGTCACCACCTTCTTATTATAATGCCGAGCCACCCGTGCTTTATTGTCTTGAATTTTCTTCAACGCAATCAACCGCTGCTGATTAACATCTTCCAACTCATCCATCATGAGATCATGATACTGTTCTGCTGTCAATTGATCCTGCAAATCGACTCTTCTTGATCCTGCAGTAACTTCCCACGGCAAAACAGCTTCATGCCCATAAACCAACTGATATGGTGTTACTTGTACCGACCCATGTCGAGACATCCGATATGCCCATAATGAATCGGCTAACGAAGTATGCCACCTTCTCGGTTGATCACTAATCTTGCGCTTAATCAACTTGATCAAGGATTTATTTGAAGCTTCAGCCTGACCATTTGCTTGGGCATAATATGGTGACGAATTTAATAATTTAATACCCATATCATCGGCAAAATCTCTGAACTCTTCAGAAATAAAAATAGAACCTTGATCTGTAGTGATAGTCTGAGGGATACCAAATCTGTAGATTATGTGCTCTTTAACAAAAGCAATCACATCCCTCGAAGCCACACTTCTGTAAGGTACTGCTTCAACCCACTTGGTGAAATAATCCGTAGCTGCCAATATATACTTATGCCCCTTACTGGAAGAAGGATTAATCTCACCAATCATGTCGATTCCCCATCCTCTGAATGGCCACGGCTTGACAATAGGGTTCATTGCCGACGCTGGAGCTCTTTGAATCGATCCGTACTTCTGACAATCTTGACAGCCTTTATAATATTCAAAACAATCTTCGAGCATATTAGGCCAGAAATATCCACCTCTTCTGATTAACCATTTCATCTTGTACGCTGATTGATGAGTCCCACAAATCCCATCATGAACCTCCATCAGCATTTTCTTGGCTTCATCGGCATTCAAAGACTTCAACAGAATCCCTTCCAACGTTCTGTAATAAAGCTGATCATCAACTAATACATACTTTGTTGCCTTGTACCGTAGCTCTTTGGACGTTTTCTTGGTTGGATCCTTCAAATAATTGATTATCTCGATCCTCCAATCTTGCAAATCGGCATCGGCTTCATTATCGACAGAACCTATAATAAGCCGATACCCAGATGCATACTGAGCCAAGTCATTAGCTTCAGAATTCATTTGTCGAGGAACATGACTGAATGTGATACGCTTGAAGCTCTTCATTAGATCTTGACACTTCTGATAATAACCCCGAAGCACTTCGTCTTTGCGTTCATATTCACCATTCAATTGCCCCACAATCAGCAAAGAATCCCCAACAACTTCAATAAAATCGGCATTGGCTTCCTTCAACAGTTGCAGCCCTTTCAACACAGCTTCTATTCAACTTGATTATTAGTATGAGCTTCAACTGTAAATGAAAACTCAAACCTGGACCCTTTTGGAGTAACAATAACAATGCCGATACCACATCCATGTTTGCAGATCGATCCGTCAAACAGTAAGCGCCATGGAACTGGCTCCACCACAACTTCATCATGCCCCCCATGCTGAACTATCAAATCAGCAAACACTTGGGCCTTCACAGCTTTAGCAGATTCATATTTAAGATCAAATTCTGCAATTGCTAACATCGACTTCCCAAGCCTGACCTTCAATACCGGAGCGGACAAGATGTATTTGACGACATCGGATCGGCTAACAATAGTGCATTCTTCGGATAACAAATAATGTCTCAATTTAGTGCAAGAGAAATAAAGGCATAAACATAACCTTTCAATCTCAGAATATCTTGTCTCTACGTCCACCAATCTTCGACTGAGATAAAAGATAATCCTCTCATCGCCATCTTGTACTTGTGTCAATGCCGAACCAATACACTTGTCATCGGCAGACAAATATAATCTGAAAGGAATACCTGGCTTAGGTGGCATCAACACAGGTGGTGAGATTAAATATTCCTTGACATCATCAAGCGCCTTCTGATGTTGGGCTTCCCATCGAAATTCTTGATCTGCTTTTAATTTCAACAATGGAGTAAAAGCATCAATCTTTCCAGAAAGATTAGAAATAAATCTTCTCACAAAATTGATTTTGCCAATCAGAGACTGCAATTCTTTTTTACTGGTGGGAGGTTGAATTTTCTTGATCGACTCCATGCTCTTGGGACCAATTTCAATTCCTCTTTCATGAACAATAAAGCCCAGAAATTGTCCTGCCGAAACACCAAAAGCACACTTATGCGGATTCATCTTCAAGCCATACTTTCTGGTCCTCTCCAGCACCTGCCGCAAATCGGCAATATGATCTTCAACTGTTTTAGACTTTACCATCACATCATCAATATAAATCTCCACTAATCGGCCAATCAGATCATGATAGATGAAATTCATTGCTCTTTGATATGTAGCACCAGCATTTTTCAACCCAAAGGTCATCACAACCCATTCAAACAATCCCAAGGCTCCTGGACACCTGAATGCAGTCTTCATAATATCTTCTTCAGCCATAAAAATCTGATTATATCCTGCATTTCCATCCATGAAGCTCAAAATCTTGTGTCCAGCAGCAGCATCAATCAGTACATCTGCTATCGGCATCGGGTACTCATCTTTGGGTGTAGCCTTATTCAAATCTCTGAAATCAATGCATACCCGCATCTTCCCGTTTTTCTTGATCACTGGGACAATACTGGACACCCATTCTGCATATCGGCATGGTCGGATAAACTTGGCATCATATAACTTCGTAATTTCCTCCTTGACAGCATCATAAATCTTTGGATCAATCCTCCGATTATGTTGTTTAAACGGCCGATACCCAGGCTTAATAGGCAATCGGTGTTCAACAATATCTCGACTTAGACCAGGCATCTCGGAATAATCCCAAGCAAAACAATCTTTATATTCCTTCAATAATGCTATCAACTTCTCTCTAAACTCTTTACAAATCTTCTTACTAATAAACGTTGGCCGAGGCTTGTCACCATCTCCAATGTCGACTTCTTCTAACTCATCGGCCGATACGAAACCATGACCAAGCTTTCCTTCTTCTCTTTCATCAATCAGCTGATTGTCGATTGTTTCTTTCTTCTCAGCTTCCGTCGGCCGATCGATGTCCAGGTCCGGTAATTGCTATAACAACCGCGGAGTTGTTGATCCCTCCGTGATGCAGACACCCTCATCGGTAACGTCCAATGCTACACCTTCCCAGTAAGTCCCTGATATGCATGGCAAGTTTTCCACCATCATCGGCAAATCTGTAGTTGCCACACTCACCGATCTATCAGCTTGAATAGTCTCCACCTCGTCACCGACCCACTGGATAAGGAACTGATGCATTGTAGACGGGATACAGCAATTAGCATGAATCCAATCCCTACCCAGCAGTACGGCGTACGATCCCTTGCCTTCAATCACGAAAAACGTTGTCGGGAAGGTCTTGCTTCCAATAGTGACCTCGATATTGGTGACTCCTTTGACCTCAGAGCTCCTGCCCCCATAATCCCTCAACGTCATGTTGGTCTTGGTCAACTCTTCAGGTAGTTTGCCAATCTTCCTGTACGTTTCCCCACAAGGTATATGTTGGCGATTTCTAGCATACCATTTTATATGCCAACTGCGCCGTATTTAGAGCATAAATGTCATCATTATAGGCCATTAACCCTTGATGATAGCACCATATTTGTATATATGTCGTTCTGGAGCTTTATTGCAGAAACAAATGAAAAGTACGACATTCTGGACATTGTGGCTGATCTGGACCTGAAGAGAAGAGAACCAGCAGAAAAGGCCCACTGTGCCGATCGGCACAGCCTCGTGCCGACCGGCACATGGGACCCCAGGGCCACCGAAGCTGGCCTACCATTCAGTTTATTCTAGAAGGAAGTTATCCGAACCAATCTTGGGAGATATTCATCACGAAGAGATAAAGATACTCGAAGATTTGAAAGAGCAACACAAGACTTGATCTCGAAGAAAGCTGACTGGAAGGCCCACATGGAAGCTACCTAGGACTACGGAACCGACTTAGGGAGGAAACCGAGCTGGACACGAGGTGTGCCGATCGGCACATCCCCTGTGCCGATCGGCACAAGGGCTCTTTTCCCGAGAATCCTTTCCTTTCTGATGTACAGCCCTATATAAACTTGTAAAAGCCCTAGGGTTTCGGGATCCGCCGCCAGAGGGACAACACAGCTAGTAAGTTTAGAGCCACCGGGGCTTTGCCCCGTTCTTCATGTTCTCTAGTTGTTGATCAAGAACCATTGGTGCTAAAGAGGTGATCCATCAAGGTAGGCCTACTAGGTGGTGATGTATCTTGCACTATGTATCATTGAAGTATGGTTGAATATGTGGATGAATGGTTTTGATTATTGATTGCCTGGATTTTATGGTCTTTACATGTGCTTGTTCCTACGCTTAGTGACGACTAAGTATTAGATGTTATCTTGATTGTGGTGGCAAAAAGAAGTGACAAGATTCGTTCTCTCACTATCTCCATTGTGGTTAAGGTAGCATTGGGATCTTGTAATGCGCCATATTTGCACGTTGCCTCCGTACCTCAACAGCCGCTAATGCATACGCGATGATCCTTGAGGTGATGTGTAGAGTGGGAAGAGGTCAGCGACTACGGCGAATTGGTCGTGACAGGGCATTCCGGAAAGGGGCTTCGACCTACCGATCTTCGGTTATCAATAATTGAGTAATCCCGTTTATGATGCTATTTGATTACGCTTCTTGGTTACGATCTCAACTAGCAGACTTGGCTAACTTACCCCATGATCTAATCTATTCCTAGGCTTTTCGGACAACACTTCGGACAACTTCACCTTGGTGCCGACCGGCACATCCCATGTGCCGATCGGCACAACACCCCGTTTTCCTGAAACCCACGCTCACGCTCACTAGAAAGCTTGGCTAACTCTTTTACTGATGATTTTGCTTAATTCCCATTGGTCTCTGTGGTTCGATTAAACCTTGGAATACTCTTCTAGGGGAAAAAGACTACAATTGTACACCGTGCTCTTGCGGTATATAAGTGGGTGCGTATAAACGACCAACAACGTTGCCATCGACAAAACATTAACAGCAGCACCACCATCGACCATCATCTTGCTCATCGGCTTGCCATTGATGAAACCATTAAGGTACAGGGCCCTCAGATGGAGATGATCAACACCAGACGGCTTCTCAAACACTGCTTGCTGTGGACCCAATAACAACTCGGCAGAAGCATCTTCTTCCGATTCATTAATATCCAAAGAGCTAAATTCTCGTGGCAGCATAAATACCATATTGACAGGAGCCTCAACTTCATGTACCTGAGATTTGACTTTTGGTCTCCATACCTTCTTAGACTTGGGCCCCTTGTCATGATCATCCTTCTGGTTCACATCCTTGTTCAGCTCCCGACAACGTGTCCTCTGAACTCTTCTCTTCTGCGTCTTGGTAAAAATACCACTTGTACACCATTGGCCTTCTTCTGTGAACTCGCCCTGATAATCTTCATCATAATCTTCAACTTGATTAACAGGTCCAAGTCTTTCTTGCACAGAAACCCTTGAAGTCAGCCTCCCTTCAAAACGATCATGCTGTCTCCTCATAGGAACTCGGCTTGAAGTACCAACTTCCCTGTACAAATCACCAGATCGCCTGCTACAACCTGGGCAGCCTTCAATTGGTGGCAGCTTCATACCCTGCTCCCAACAGTACTGGAATAACGGACAGTTCCAGTGTGGATCGAAGTCATCATCACTAGTCCTCCTGTCTTCCCTCTCTCTCTTCCTTGAGTACTTGCCGATCAAAGCAGCAGATCCACCAATCATGTTAACTGGAAAAGGATGTCCATCAATCTTCATCGGCTTCTGACCAGAGAACTTGATGCGATCGCTCTCAATTGCCGATTGGATTTGTTGCCTGAACACCTTGCACTCATTAGTGTGATGAGGGGGAGTATTATGCCACTTGCACCACTTGATTTTCTTCAACTCCTCAGCTGGAGACAATGTGTGATTAGGTGGGAGTTGAATAAGCTTTTCTTGTAGCAGCAGATCAAATATCTTGTCGGCTTTATTGATATCAAAATCATATTTCTTTTCTTCTGCTTTCTGCTTGACCCACGGACAAAGAACAGTCTTCTTATTCCTGGTCCACTCAGCAAGAGCAACTTCAGCTTCATCATCAGAATCAGAAGAGTAATCGGCATAAGCCGCCTGAAACTGTCTGCCACGCGCATTCTGGACACGCCTTCATGAATCGACGCCTTCTGAAAGAGCTGTGCTAAGCCATCGACTTCCTGAGGTGCAAACTTATCTCTAATCTGAGGCAGCAAACCCTGGTAAGCAATCTCAGCCATTTGCCGATCCGTCAAATTCAGGTTATAGCACCTGCCACGGATGACTCTGAATCTCTGGACAAAATCGGCAACTGACTCCCCAGCCTTCTGACGAACAGCCGTCAAATCTGATATGCTCAACTCTGCCATGCCAGTGAAGAAATAAGAGTGGAATTTCTTTTCTAAATCGGCCCAATTCCGCACGGATCCCGCAGGGAGGGAGGTGAACCATGAGAATGCCGATCCAGACAACGACAGAGGAAACAGGCGGACCTTCAATGCATCTTGTGCCGATGCCTCTCCCAACTGTGCCAAATATCGGCTAATGTGCTCCACTGTGGACACATTGTCTTGCCCAGAAAATTTACAAAACTCTGGCAACTTGTATCGATGTGGCAAGGCAACTTGTTTCATCCACTCTGGATATGGACGTCGATACATAAAGCTCTGCTCCTTGGGCTTGAGATCAAACTGCTCCTTCATGACTTCAGCCAACCTGGCGACTATGTCTTCTGATGTATTCTGTCCTTGCCCCCCAGTCAATTGGGCTGGCTGCTGTAACTGTGTTTGCACTTGAGCAGGTTGCTCCCTATTGTAGTGCTCACTGTAATCTGCCACTCTATGATAGCCTTGCGGTATCTCTTGGTTGAACAGTGCAGGATTGACATTGGGAGCCAAATGATACCTAGTTTGAGGGGTTTGACTAATCCTTAGTTCATTAGATGTACCACATACTTCCTTCTGTGTGGACATCGGCGCATCAATAAGATTTGGCGCCGATACTCGAGCCGTTCCCGCAGCTAGAGCTTGAGCACTTGGAGACCACAGCTTTGGTGGCATGCCATATGGTTGCCTTTGCTGACCATCAGCACTTGTCTCTTCTTGAGCTGCGGGTTGACCACCAGGATGTGCAGGACGTGCTGGCGTAGTAGTTGGTATAGTAAATGATGGCCCCATAAATCCAGACTCAAACTGTAGGGTCCCATCAGCAAATGCCTTGAGCATGTTGTACAAAGTGTTAACAAGCACCCCTGATTGGTTAATGAAAGCATTGTGAACCGCGGTATTCACAACTTCATCCAACAGAGCTCGATCTGGCATCTTCGCAGCTTTTATTGTAGCCAACTCTTCTGCTCTCATCACTACTGGCGAAGCTGATACTGATGTAATCTTGCCACGTGTCATCTTGATGGTTTCAAAGTATTTCACTTGACACTCGTACAGATAACTCTGATATGCCTTTTTTTGGTCCAAAGACATCTTCTCCCATACATTCAACTCATTGTTGGTAGTAACTTCAGAGGAATCTTTATCTTCTCAAACAAATGGTGCAGGAATCATAATCTTCTGGCCCTTCGCATCAACGAGCAAAGTACCATCATCAGCAACAGCTTGAACGAACGCCATCTGCTTCTAAGAACTTGATCTGTCCCACCAGGCATGCCAAAAAGTGTGTTGACGGTAAAATGTGTGTTCTACTGCTCGCACACGTGGCTTGAGAGATTTGCTTAACTCTGTTTAGGACCAAAACTTGGAACGCGGTGAATTCCGGAGCGTGCCAGTCGATTTTCCCTGCAAATCGACAAAGACAAGAAAAGCGTGTAAAATTCCCGGACTATCGGCCCCGGACAGGCCGATGCGTAACCGCAGCCGATGTTAGTGAATAAAAGATAATAAAATAAGCGCTCGGCTGTCGGCTAGAAACGAATCGACATGTCGCAACAATAAATACTCGAGCGATAAATAAAGCAAGGCATGCATCAGAATCGGCAATCGGCAAAGCATGCAATCGGCAACATCTATCGGCAAGCATCACGGTAAGGTGAATCGACATTGACGAAAGAAGGCTCAGACTTATACTTGAACAGGAACAATTAGATATTAAAGGCATACAAGCATAGATCTGAACGTGGTAAACAATCGGCTAAACACCCCGAAAGAACGATTAAACAAGTAACCACTAATTATACCCATAATCTGACAATCGCTTCACCGGGGACACGTCAACTAAGTGAAGTAGAACAGGACACGTCAAACTGGTCTACACGACCGGCAGGTACAAGTATAATCGGCAACTACCGGTCCCAGGTACTCAATAAATTAAATCTAACTCTTAGCAACTGTTTCGCCGAGGACACGTCGACTAAGCGAAGCAGACAGGACAAGTCAAACTGCCTACCCAATCATTAAGAGCAGATCTAATCGACCAAGCACCTTAACCGTGACTCGAATAACTAAATCAAACAGGCAATCGACATTAGCAATCGGCAAACAAGGTCGCGGCTAGGACAAGTCAACTAACCGTAACAAAGAATTGGACCAGGTCTTAAAGAATTCCATGTAGTCGATGCATAATGTAAACCCTAGATTGATCTAAATTACCGGATAACTAGCAGCCACATCAATCTTAATCATGGACAAGTCGACATAACAAGATCAATGCGCTTACCTGACAAAATCCAAGTCAAAACCGGAGCCCCGATGGACGCCGATGTCGACGGAAATTTCGTCGAGAAATTGTGGCGATGCGCCGAAAAGTTGATTGTATTGATTGGTTATTTTTTTACAAGCACCTGGGTTTATATTTATACACCCGAGGCAAGACTCCAACTTGACTACGATCAGGTCGAACTATCCAAATCTAAGAAAAGAATTAAAAACGGGATACAATCCCATATGTACACGTATCTTCGTGATTCCCTTGGCTTCACGATCATCTGTGGGCCACCTTTTTGCACAAAATTTCTTCTACACCTGGCGCATACCCTGTTACTCACTGTCAATGGGTCCCAGCCAAAATTTGGTGTCAACAGCGGGCCGCCCAGGGGTGGGCGCCAATGTATGCGGCGCCCACCCCCTCGCCACCTCAGCTCGAACGCGCGTGGCCGCGGTCTGACGTGGACATGGTGGGCGCCAAAAGACGCGGCGCCCAAATAGTCAACCTGAGCGCCAAAAGACGCGGCGCTCACCCTTAGGGTCCATTTCTGGATATATTTGCTCCGGAGGTCTAAATGTGACAAACTTTAAAAAAAGGACCAATTTGTAAAAAAACCACGCAAGCGGTCAGGGCGCCGCCAAAGGTGAAACCGCATTCATTAAAACCTCCTTGATCTCGAGTCAAAAAAAAAACTCCTTGATCTCAAAAAAAAATCATTAAAACCTCATAAAGAAATTTTAAAATGCGACAAGCAGCACGGTGTCGGTAATAACCTCACCCTTCGTATATGTAGCGTGTGTTACGTACCAGGCAGAATAATTTAAGACGCATGAACAGATAAAAGTTTGTCTTTTACCTCTCGTCTTCAAGAGCAGTGATATTCCATTTTGGTTTGGAGTTAACGCCGGTTAGTATTCCGTGTTTGGAGAACATGATTTGAACAGAGTGCTAAGACTTTAAATGATAGTCTAAGGAGAAAGGGGTAGCTTGAAAGTGATGGTGGTCATGGAGATGGAGCGAGGTGACGAGGTCACAGTGGTTGGCCCGTGTCGAGGCAAGGATGGGCCGCCTCAGATTGAGCGGCGAGAGTCGTCGGAGATGTAGGAGGAGGAGGACGGAGCACAACCCTACAACGTGGTGATAGGCCGACTAAGCTAGTGTAGCTCGAGGAAGAGTGTGGTCACAGATCCGATGAGTACAAGAGGCGCCACAGGAGGGTGAGATTGGGGTGTCTCGGTAGAGTTGAAGAAACCATCGGAGAAATGTACGACGACATATTTAGACTAAATTTTGACGGTTGTGGTTGTGCTGCACCAAAGCTTGTGTTGCGTGGGAACAAGTGCTTCAAAATTCACGCATGTTATACGGTGGCTCAGTGCCATAGCCATGAAATTTTTTTGCATTGTCAAAAAGAGCCATGTGGCAGTTGGAGCATGATGTTAGACATGGCAACCTATAAACCACACATAACATTTTATTCTCCACTTCACTAGTTAGCCTCTGCTTCTTCCTCCACTCGAGTAGATTCAATTTCAAAAGTTGCATCTCTCTCTCTCTGTCTCTCTCTCTCTCGTTATATCTCCTTCAAACAGCAAGCTCTGTCATGGGCTCATGGCTCTTTTCTTTGTCATCTTTTGCCTCCACCTTCTTGCGCCAACCCCATCCAGGCCCCATTCATTTCCAACGCTCGTGCCAAAACATAGTCCTTCCTCGCGACGCGACCAAACGAGAACTTCTTTGATCATGTGGTATTCATTTTATTTACTTATGTACTATGCATGCCTATATAGGAGGTCGAAATAGCTACCAGCATAGTGAATCAATTGGAAAAGCACACATTCTCCACCATCTACCATCTCAGGGCAGCAGTAATGGAGGCGGAATTTCTAAATTTTTTAAACTAGATGTGCAAAGCAACATGTAACGAAAGTGAGGGAATGGGCTGGAAGGGGCCATTGCCCCCCCTTTGGTTTCCATTACGTCGTTGAAAGGAGCAAGTGAACGATACCTCATAACCATAAAAGTCTATAAAGTAAAATATAAATCAGCTATAGGCTATTTAGATTATTTTAATTTCAAATCAATTTAATATAACCAATATTGTACCACATATTGTATAATGGATTTTCTTTTGCAAAAATTATTGCCTCATACTAGCTTCGCTTCTACTATGATTCATAAAACCGTTGTAACCCGCTCAATGCTGACAAAACCGTTCGGCTCGGTTAGGGTCACCCATTCGTTATGCTAGTTCCGCCCCTGTAATGGTTCGCAAAATTGTTGAAAATTGCTTGGTGTTCGCGGTGACCCCTGCAGCTCTGGGCTCTAGTGTCCGGGGAGGTGTTTGGGCCAGACCAACCAATAGCTCTCAAAGCTCTAGCCAAACAAGTTATTAGAAACACCCAATGCTTAGAATAAGAATTCACCGAAATGGTTCACAGTGTAGTGTACAACAGTTCTATGGTGCATTTAGAGAATTCTAGGCTTTTGCCCTCTTCCCAGATGGCTCTTCCCAATTGCTTTATTTCCCAATGACTTTAGAAATTTGCCTTTCTATGATCAAATTGCCTCTTTCTCCTGCCTTTGCCCCTTCTGCTGTCTCTGCTCTTATTGACCTGCACTTCACAGGGTGCCTTCAACGAGGACTGCCTCATCCTCGTGGCGTCCGAGCCGGGCCATGCATCTGACAGCAGCCACCGTCCACCTTGCCCACATCGCCGCCATGACTCGACCCGTGCTACCGCCATGATCCCACGCTGGGCTTGAGTTTGCCCCTGCTCGAGCTCGACGCCCCCGTGTTGCGAGGAGGGAGGTGCTCCGATAGCTTGTTGAGGCCGCCACCTCGATTCAGCGTGGGTGAGGAGGGGAAGAGGGGCGTGACAGAGCGACCACCATAGATGCGCGTGGCATGGTGCAGCCTGGGCAGGTGTGCGCCGGAGATGGTTGCCACTGAAAGCAATTTCGGCGGGTGCAGGTGTGGCTACGAGTCACTCATGGTTTCGTCGAGTGCGGCGCAGAGGGGCGCGTCGCGGATCAGAGCGCCTGTTCGAGCTTGGCGGCGGCGACCTTGAGGCACAGGCCCGATCAAGGAGAGAGAGGTAGAAGAAGAGGACGAGTCGGTCATTTTGTAGGAAAAAAAATAAATTCCTAGGAACATTGGAGAGAGGAGCAATTTATTTTTTTTCTAGAACGCGCTTTGCACGTATTTCATTAAGAGAGAAGAAGGAACAATAACAACTACCCTTGCCGCGAGGCATATTCCCCTGGGCATGAAGGTTCGCCGAGAGGAGCAATTCGGAAAAAAATTCGCTGCGGACCGTCCGCATACGTGCAGTTTGCGTACCCCGCGTGGATTGATGACGCGTGGAGATCGTGGGAAATCCAACGACAGCACACGTAGACTTGGCTCCAGCGATCTGCAATGTCGGCTGGCTCGACCTTCTTCAGCCAATCACAGCTGCCGAGCGAGCCGGAGAAAAAGAAAGAAAAAAACAAACGCAATCGACATCCAGATCGGGATCGAGCCGGCGCTCCTGCTCCCACCGGCGGCGATGGTGCTGTCCTCCTCTTGCCTTGGTTCACGAAGCGGCCACTTCTCCTTTGGACACGGTTCAAGACGGCGCTCTCTGCCTCCCGGTCGTCGTCGCCAACAAATGGCACTTCCTCCTCATGGTTCGGGCGGCAACGCCGGATGCTCGCATCCACCGACCGTTGGCGAGGACGACGTCGGATTCTCACTCTGTTGTTTTTTTCTTTCTGGTGTAAGCCGAGCCGATGCTACGCTATCGTTTTTCTCTGAGCCGAGCTGATGGGGTTTGCTAATATCGTGACTGGGAACGACCCCGCCCGAGGCCACCTGCTTCTCCGTTCGATCTCCACGCGTCAGCAATCCAAGCAGGGTCCGCAAACTGCATGTATGCGGACGGTGCGCAGCCAATTTATTTCCGAGCAATTCACAAGATATACAGGAGAGGCCTAATAATCGCTAAAATCCCTGGGGCATTTATATCGACAGAGTATACATAACGAGAAAAAATAGGGTCAGTTAATACAGCCGCCGCCACGATTCGGGTCAGTTCTTGCGACCCATCACCCCCCGAACCCCCCTTTAATTTCCGTGGAAGACGATCGTGGTCGACACGATCGACAGCCATGACCGACCAAAAGTTGCTCAAGGTTCCTGCGCCTATCCACCGCGATGAGGATCTGCTTCATCCTCCGGACTCGATCCTTCTCGACCCTTACGGCTACCTGAGCCCTCGTGAGAACCACACCACCGCCCAGGGTCGCACGGGCGACGGCGACCGCATCGCAGTGACCTTCTGGGCGGCCCGGCCACCGCGCGTCTCCTGCTTCACCGTCCACTGCCCTTCCTCGTCTGTCACTGACTTGCCATATATCATCAACACGGAGGACGATCTCGTCCTCCTCCGCGTCTCTGTCCGCTCTCGTCGCAAATCTGCCAGCAGAACAGAGTACTTGGTTTACCAAGCGGCGGCCGGCACCAACAACCACAAGCGGCTGGAGCTGATCCCCATGGCCGACGGTCTCGACCTCGACCCTGCTCTGCTGCCCTGCCGCGCCCGTGACACGTACTATGTCGCCGTGCTCTGTCGTCAGGAACCCAACCATGAACAGCACTTCGTTGTCCGTCTGTTCAAGTTCAACCCCAAGCAGGCAAGTGGTAATAACTGGACAACCATGGCTATGGATTCACCCAAGGACATCGACTACCACTACGCTTCCAAGGCGATCACCATCGGAGGCAGGCTCGGTTCAGTTGGCTGGGTCGACCTCTGGCGCGGCATCCTCATCTGCGATGTGTTCATGGGCAACAAACAGCTTCATTACATCGCACTGCCACCACCGGTGGTGCCCAGGCCGCTCCGGGGTCCTCCGTCGATTCGAGACATCATCGTTGTTGGTGGTTACATCAAGTTTTTCGCCATGCAAGCATACATCAAGCCAGTCGTTGTTAACAACACTGAAGAATACTACAACTCCAGCTATATCGTCCCTGATGGTTGGGAGGCTGTGACACACAAGATGGATCTTTCAAAGCCAGATGCGAGATGGGAGGATGACTGCAGAATCAAAGTTTCCGAGGTCGCACTGAACGACTAGGCGCTGACGAACCCGGTGGAGGTTGAGGATAGCAACCTCACCCTGAGGAGGCTCCACGCCGTTTATCCTGCTCTCAGCTCGCACGACGATGGCGTTGTTTACATCATGAACAAAATTCGACACCATGACTACGAGGCGTGGGTGATCGCTGTTGATTTGAGGCATCGGCTTCTCAAAGATGTGGCTTATTTCGGCGGCACCGGAAGGCCCGTGGTCTATGGTTTCACTTACCGTCAAAGTGGGATCTCCAAGCATCTGGGCAAATGGTCCACCACTAGCCATGGACGGAATGCTGCTGTTGAAGGAACAAGTTGCAGAGTTCCCAGGCCGGAATATGGCTCGTATCTCGAGGCACTTATGGGTAAGAGGAAGGCTAGTGGTGTTTAGATGTGCTAGTATGGTTTGCAAACCTCCGCTATATCATCCAATATATACTAGTGGTATTTAAAATCCTCTGGGAACGGATAAAAAAGATTGGTACTTTTATAAATCATATATTCACATTTGACCATATATAGTGGATTCCATGTCCTATGAGAGATCCTGTATTGCGCTATTTTTGCTTGTCGAGTGAAGATGAATTGCTTGCTGAAACGTGGTGCATCCATCTTATAGGAGAGGTAAGTGACAATTACAGGAAACGTTCTTAATTTTCTCCATTGTGACGGTGCGTTGATAATATTTTTTTTTTGACGGAAACTTGGCAGGTGCACTGCCTATTCATTAAGAGAGAAGCAAAAGCAGGAAATACAAAAGTCTTAACAGGTTCATGAAGCACCTAACAGGCAGCCCGAGGCTGGCTTGCTAGATCAGAAGAAAGAAAGATGACTACTGGTAGCGAATGGCCAACAATCTGGCCAAGCAATGATAAAAACACAAAAATATAAAAATTGGAGACCGAAAGAATTATCTTGCTGGCATTGTTCACCGGATTTTGTGTGATCCTACGTCTCTGCCGTAACCATGACGTCGTTGTGGACCATTTCGCCGTTCGCCATCCTGTAAAGGGATATTTCCTCCTTTGCCAGCAGCGCTACCTGCATGTGATCAAGCAATTTGTTTTGAAAAATGCGGCTGTTCCGCTCTTTCCATATATTCCACCACGTGTAGATGATGATTCCCGCAGCTTTCCTTCGTTGAGTTCTACTAATTATTTCAGTGTTGTGGGCGAGCCATGGTGCCACGCCCTGATCATGTCTCTTCGGAGACATCCGATAAAATTGGAACGGTGCGTTGATAATAAATTAGGATGTACTCTAGTAGAATATTAAACAAAGTTATATGTGTGCATTTTATACGAATTTACCTTGATAAAGAGATGCATTAGATATATAGCTAGTATGTGAGGTCGTGAGGGAAAAATGAATTTGAACATAGAGAAAGGTGGTAGGAAGATTTCTATAGTCAAAATGGAGCCCTAATTTTATTGTTGTCCGATTAAATTGGTTTGTGTTGCGTGGTTGCCCCAGGGTGATGAATTATGCGACGTTACTGAGGATACAATGCTTCCATGGGAGCAGTAGCGCAAGAAAAGTTGTTACAAGTCTACATAAAGTTGCAAGATATATACCCCCTCCGATCAACAAATAAGTTCGGAGGGAGTACAAGTCCACCTAAAGAAAACAAATGCACGATACAAGCAGAAGGATGGCATTACAGATTACAGATGACTATGCTGCAGATCAACCTGTGAGCTCGTTTCTACAAAAAGACGAACAGAAGAATGTAGTATGTACTACTCTACTAACCACAGAAGAAAAGCAGGGTGCTCTGCTCTGTTCTGTTCTGTTCCGCTCTGCTTTGTTGTGAGGTTCCCAACAAGGATCAGCTTGAGGTTATCCAAAGCCTCCATTGACCAACAATAAGTCAATGACTGAACATTTGCTTCCTAACTCTCTCGTGGGTGCTTCAGCTTTTGTTAGTTCGAAGTGATGTAATAATGAAGTACATAAACATTTACATGCGTCGATCGATGCAGAGGCTGGAATATTGAAATATGATTTTTTTTCTTAAAAAAGAATGTTGTATCGCTAACACCGGCATTGTTAACCACCTACCAAGCCGACATGATTCTAGTTAATTCTTTTGAAGATCAATTTGGCGACATGTATCACGTAGGTGTTGGGATATATCTGGAGAAAAACTCCCTTATTACGTCGCTCAAAATGTTGTTGCACCTGCTTCATTCAAAGGTGATTTTCAGTAACGTGCTCTTTACTATTTCAAATAAGTTATCACTAGCTGAAGATAAAAAAATTACACACCGCATACAACAATACTCAGATATCAGCTGATGTGACGACGTCGCCCTGCATCGGTGGAAGCGCCCACTGGCTGCCGTCGATGTAGGAGAGGTCCATGAACGGCGCGGCCTGCCGCTGATCCAGCTGCCTCGCGTACGGCACCCTCAGCGCCTGCGCGGAGGCGGCGCCGGGGCCCGTGCAGTCGTACTCGGCGAAGAACACCGACTGCTGCCTGGCGGGGTCGTTCCAGTCGTCCCACCCGCCGGGCGCCACGACGGCGTCGAGGCGCGTCCTGGCGAAGACGACGGTGGCGTAGGGCCCCCACGCCCGGCCCAGCCACACCCGGCCCGTGCCCACGACGGCGCACGCCACGAACGCGAACCCCGTCCGCTCCGCCGCCGACGCGCGCCCGTGCGCCGTGACGCTCCCCGTGACCTCGCCGCCGGCGCCGCCGTCCGCCGCCACGGAGCTGATGGTGCAGTCGAGGTAGAGCGACCGCGCGTTGCCGAAGATGAAGTCGATGGAGCCCTCGACGACGCATCCCCGGAACAGGTGGCGCCCGTGCTCGTCCAGCAGCGTGTCCTGCGCGCCGTAGAACCCGCACCAGTGGAACGCCGCCTGGTCCCCCGCCACACGCAGCGCCACCGCCTGCCCGCCGGCGTCGCCCGGGCCGGCGGCGGGCGCCGTGTTCTGGACGCTGATGTTCCAGGCCGCGAAGCCGTCGGCGAGGACGGCGAGCGTGGCGCTGGAGAAGGTGCCGCCGCTGGAGTTGGCCGTGTCGTTCCAGACCACCGTGCTGTTGAGGTTGCCCCGGCCCTGCACCGTGACGCCCGTCTTGTTGCTCCACACCACCACCTTCTCCGCGTACACGCCGGCGTCCACGGCGATCAGCGTCCGCGCCGCCCCCGCGGCGTTGTTGTTGTTGTTGTCCGGCGCCGCGTCCACGGCCTTCTGCAGGCTGGTGAAGTTGGCGCAGCCCCTGCGGTCGACGGTGAGGACCAGCGTGGCGTTGTGCAGGGCCGCCACCTTAGCCACCCACTGGACATGTTCGTCGCACTTGCGCCGGCGGTGGTGGTGGTGCCGTCCCTCTGCATCCGGAGCGGCGCCCAGCAGAGCGTCGTCGCCGGTGCCGGCAGGGGGCCGGTAAAATCTGCAGGCGAGCAGAGCAGCGCAGATGGCCGTTGCCCATAGCACTAACGGCTTCCTCATTTCGTCGACCGACTCGACAAGACAAACTTGATCTAGCCACTCATGTAGAGGAGTTCATGGAGTGTGGTGCAAGGGAACACGAGTTTGTCATGATGAGCCCAGCCTTACTGTGACCGCTAAGCAAAGCGATTTCAAATGCTTCAGATAGATAGCTGACCAATCAGATCGTGCTATGATAAGAAGCATTTGCATAAAATTCTGCACCTCATAGATTTGGATATTGTAACTTTTGAGTAACTCACGTTAGAAAGTTGCACTTTCAACATACCCATGAACATCTATCTAAATATCTAATGGTGTTGGTGATGGTCAGGGTATATGTGCTCCATGCATGTATCTAATGGTGTTGGTGATGGTCAGGGTATATGTGCTCCATGCATGTATCTAATGGTGTTGGTGATGGTCAGGGTATATGTGCTCCATGCATCCCCATGAACATCTTAAGTTGTGGGTGATGTCAAAGGTGCGCTCTATGCACCTTCAGTCCTCTTTTGTGGATGGACTCATGTGCAAATCGTATTTTATTTTACCAAATTATGCACTAGCATACGGCTTTTTAAGTAAAATAACCAGTAGCATGTACACTTTTCAAAAGTTAAATTATTTGTGGAAGGCAGAAACTGCTATATGAATTTGAAATCCATCACAACACAAAGCTACTCTCTCCGTTTCAAAATAAGTGTCATTCTAGCAACATCCAGTTTTGCTAAAATAAGTGTCATTCTCGCTTCCTAATGCAGTTTTCTCTCTATCTCTCTCCTCCTTCACAGCTCATCGTTTTCAGCGCGCTCTCTACTTTTTCATCTTTCCTTAATTCCCGTGCCGGAGGCTAGAATGACACCTAAAACGAAACGGAGGGAGTATCATACTACGATAACGTTTAATAATTAAAAAAAGTTACAATGATTTTAATTTATACAACTGTGAAAGGCTAAACTGGCGAAGTCATGACGGAAGTCCAATGTAAAGCTAATTTGCACTAAAGCCCACCGCATGTTTTCTCACTGATTCAGAATTGGCTCCGTCTTTTTTCTTTCTGATGAATTCTGATCACAGCTACTAGCCTACTAGGTGGGTCTCATTTCAAATGGAGGAAACAAATAAAACCACATCCAACCAATTACCGACCTTGAAGCCATATAGATTACTTTGTTATAAGGTAACCAAGTTAACATCAGCACACTCATGACCACAAAGTTTACTGGTGACAGCTACTACAAACAGTTACTTGACAAGGGGGGGTCCACACAACCAACATGAAGATGACAAGGTCACGGGGGATTTAAAGGTAAACAAGCTTGGCTGTACACATCTGAGTACAGCACATAGCATTTCTTCACTTCAGGAGCGTCTTCACGATGGACTTGACGTTCAGCTTCTTCAGGTCAGTATAAGACTGACCACAACCAACGAACATGACTGGAGCCCCAGATATATAAACCATTGAAAGTGCTGCTCCAACCTGCATGTTTTTTCAAGTTTCCATCGTCAGTGCACTGCAAAAAAGGGTACTATCCCTAATGATGTCTCGTGAAAACTCTATATAAGTTCGGACCTTGTCATCAATGGTGTCAAACTTGGTGAGCAGGATGCCATCAATCAATCTAGTAGTAGGCACGGCAGACAGATCCGCTAATTTCTGTTCCACAAATAAATTTGTTCAATAGTCTGTAGTGGCTAACATATAGGCATCATTCTAGTGTTCAACTACTTGAAAAGATCATAAATACCTGGTTAAATTTAGTGAGTTGATCAACAGCGTCATTTCCAACTAACGCTTCTCCAACAAATAAAACCAAATCTGGCTTGTTGAGGTTGATGAGCTTTGAAAGAGCCCTCATGAGTGGCTCGTTATCCTAAAAGATTCAAACAGAAGGACAAGGTAAGTGTGCAGCTTGAACGCCAGATTACAGTTTCCAACACAAGCACAGAAAAATACTTTGAGCATCGAAGTAAATCAGTAAACCTACCTGCATACGTCCAGCAGTATCAACCAGAACAACATCTGATTTGTTTCTGCTTGCTTCCTGAATAGCTTCCTTAGCTACAACTGCTGGATCTTTTTCATAACCCTTCTCAAATATAGGTATCTGTGCACAGAGCAATCATGTCAAATTATGCCTTGGGAGAGAAAAAGACACAGTATAACTACACAGTTCCTCACATGAAAAAAAAAGTATAACTTCATAGTATAGTTCAATGCATGCATCAACGAAACAAGTCCCTTGCATGTAACCTTCCATATGGCCATTAAGAAAAATGACCCGAGAAAAAACAAATTCACTAAGAAATCAATTCAAAGGAATATATGTGGTTACTGCCAACAATTTACTATGCCAAATAATTGCATGAAACTATGTGGAGCACAGCAAAAGAAAATAAAAGCTACAGAAACACAGCTGCAAAAATATTGGCCAACCAAACAGCCAATTCATTGGATAAGATCAAATTTCATAGGTATGCTACACTTATTAATTGCTAACAAGTGAAGCATAACCAAAGTTTAGTATCACAACATGAGCTACGGGGTTTCTTTTTCAGCTTCATCGTAACAAATATGAGTATTTTTCAGAAAGAACCACAAAAATCAATAGGGAGAAAAGAATTATTCAAGAACTGCTTTTTCACAAATAAATTATGTCCCGAATAAACTTCATAGTATAGTTCAATGCATGCATCAACGAAACAAGTCCCTTGCATGTAACCTTCCATATGGCCATTAAGAAAAATGACCCGAGAAAAAACAAATTCACTAAGAAATCAATTCAAAGGAATATATGTGGTTACTGCCAACAATTTACTATGCCAAATAATTGCATGAAACTATGTGGAGCACAGCAAAAGAAAATAAAAGCTACAGAAACACAGCTGCAAAAATATTGGCCAACCAAACAGCCAATTCATTGGATAAGATCAAATTTCATAGGTATGCTACACTTATTAATTGCTAACAAGTGAAGCATAACCAAAGTTTAGTATCACAACATGAGCTACGGGGTTTCTTTTTCAGCTTCATCGTAACAAATATGAGTATTTTTCAGAAAGAACCACAAAAATCAATAGGGAGAAAAGAATTATTCAAGAACTGCTTTTTCACAAATAAATTATGTCCCGAATAAACTGCCAAAGAATCCAAACACTCTAAAAAGTGATGTCAGTAGAATTAAAACAGGAGGCCGTGGAATTCAGATCACTACCTGAAGCCTGCGAGCATGAGTGCGGAGCTGCTCAACAGCACCAGATCTAAAGGTGTCACATGCTGCAAGTGTTACACTGAGGTTATGCTGAAGAAGCCAATAAGCAACCTGTGCAGTTCCGAAAGCATAAGTTAGGAGTAAATGTCCACGGAAAGGCTTCTTCATAACTCAGAGATGGAGTTTGGAAGTACTTACCTTTGCAAGATTGGTTGATTTGCCAACTCCATTCACCCCAACAAAAACAATGACATAAGGCCTCCCACGCTCCTTGGCAGACTGTACATCTCTCAGTATGTCAATTGATCGCCTTGGGGTTAAAATACGAAGAAGAGCCTCCTCCATAGCTGTCTGCAGGAATGACCATTAAATGAGCGCTATAAGCCACCTATAAAACGTGTTTGCAAAATAAAAGGTGCAGATATTTGCTAAGAAGGTAAGCTACAAACCTGGACGGTAGACGATATTCTTGTGAAAGATCCTAGCTTTTTGCCCTCAAGGCTAGCTGCAACAGACTCGCAAAGTTTTTCTGCAATTTCCTCTGCCTGCATAAAGATGGCCAACACTTTTTATCCAAACCGGGAAAACGCTGTGTAGTAAGTCATATCAAGTAAACAAACTCTGAATAAGCACGTACCACATTCTTGGTCATCAGCCTTTCTTTAAGTGCTTTGAGTGCAGGTTGCAGATCAGACTTCTCCAGTGCATTATTGCCCGCAATACTGAGTACCAGGAAAACACAAAATATTTCGTTAGTTGAAAATCATAGGAAAACTGAACCTTATTAGCATAAGCAACATGTTCAAAGAAAATTGAAGCCAGCAGTTTGACAGCTTGTTTGGTTCCACAAGGTAAGAAAATGAGAGTGGGTGGAAGATTGCAGGTCAGAAAAACCTAGCTGGTGCCACAAAAAGACTATCAACACATCATGATTAATGTGTTCTGTTCAACCCGAACTACCATTCTGGACTGCATTTCATTTCAGGGTTTATTTCCCAACCTTTGTAATAGCATATCATGTAAGGGTGTAGCATGATTCTAGAAAAGTGGTTTCCATGATGTACCATTTGTTTTGGTAAGATTTCCCTAATGAGGGCATATGACCATCTATAAGCTCAGCTAACAGAGCTTTGGGCAGACTGTTACTTGGTTTAAAATATCTGCTTATGCTTCATCCAGCAAAATGACTTGTAAAAATGTGTCTAGATCAAACACTACAGATCGCAAGAACCAAGACTGCAATAAATATCATAACCTAACCATGAAAACAATATGTCTAGCTCAGATGACTTGAGTGTCTGTATAATAAAGTGAATAAAAGCAAATTGTAAACACCGAGTAGTTTGGGTTTATATTATTCGACTAACAATATTAGGAAAGGATGAACTGCACAAGCATTACCTCTGAAACATTGAAGAGAACCATCCTTTCTTTTTGGGGCCATCTTCCACCTCCTCGTCCTCGCTGTCGCTGCTCACATACTCATCCTTGTCCATCATGCTTTCTCCCTGGTTGACCAGCACCTGGTCCGTCACCTCATCCCCTCTCTCATCTGCTGGGTCTGTGAAATCCAGCTTCTTGTTGGAAGGTTTGTCATCCCACACCCTGTTATCCTTGACCTTTTTCTTCGTGTCAGGTTTAGTCAGCTTCTTGGTTCCATTCTCAGTGGGAACATTTTTCTTCTGATTATTCCTGTTTCGGAGCTTCTGTAACTTATTTACATCAAAGGCCCCGTTGTCCTTGGGGCCTCCATTCTCCTTTCCTTTAACAACAACAACACGGGGCTCAGAATTGTCTTGCCCCTTGAAGGTACCATTTGCCAGAGTGGGCTGCTCCTTGCCGGAGTCACCATCAGAGTCGTCCTTCCCAGAGCCACCCTTCTTCCCAGCAGCATTACCACCACCACGGACCTTGGGAGCAGTCTTGTTGGATACAGTTGATGAGGGACGGGACAAAATGGCCTGCTTGGATTTCTTCATCTCCTCAGCACGTGCTTCGGCCTCAAGATGGAGCTGGCGGAATATGTCGCCAAAGTCATCGTAGTTGGTGCGCTTTGGGTCGTAAATCTGCGAGAATTCCTTGCGGACAGCGGCAAGGAGATCGTCGATGTAGAGGAGATGGAGTATGCGCTGATAGACGGCGACAAAGACGAGGCCGAGCTCGTTGCAGAACGTCCACTTGAGGGCGTAGTTGTCCTGGGTGAAGCTGGCGTCGGCGGAGCGCTCCTCAAGGAGGCAGGAGCGGATGAGGGCATCGATGGGCGAGCCCTTGAGGGCGGCGCCGCCGAGAGCCCGGCATGATGACCAGAGGATGAGGCCACCGCGCGTGAAGATGAGCAGCTCCTCCAACATCTTGGCGAACCTGATTTGTTGTTTTGATCAAATCAAACAATTTATTAGGTCAAACATGAAGCAGAAGCGCATAGCTGTCGATCGATATATCGATCAATTCGTAATAATCTGGGAAATTCGTAACAGTTTGCAAAAGGAAAATAACGGGATCCAGATCGAGGCATAGAGGTCCCCGATGATCCAGGAGCACAAGTCAGCACTCAGCAGCACGCATGAATTCAGAAAAGATCTAGAGAACTAACGCGAGGATTTGCTAAATTTGGAGGGGCTACTGTTTGATTTGGCATGGAATCGGAAAGGGGAATTTATTCTTACAAACGAGAAAGACAAGTACATCCTGGCGCGTAAAGCAGCAGAAGAGAGGAAAATTGGGTCACTGATGATCAGGGCAAGGCGCGCCCGTGGATGCAACGACGGGAGTTGGAATCGATCGGAGAAGAGGGGGAGTTGTTCGTCGTACCTTAGCGGAGCGGCGATTCCTTCTCTTCTCCCTGTTGCGTTCCTTGTCTCGGAAAGAAAGAAACAAAAAATTGGGAGCAGTTTGTCTGAGAGACGGCTATATATTGCTGGGCTGGGCTGGGCTGGGCTCAGATCCGATCCGTGCCGGCCATGTTGACTGCAAAGAGGAACAAAAAGGCGGCTCTGCTAATTCCGCCACGCTTGACCCTGTCCATTTTCCCTTCACGCGCTTCGGTTACTCGCTTCTTCACTTTGCAGAGAATCTCTCGTCAATACACGTATGGTCAGTCGGCAGGAGAAATTTGCTATTTTACCTACCGCTCTAGATGGTCTTCTATGCTCATTCAGCATTGAATTTCGTTAAAATGCTCACAGCTACGGCCCTGTTTGAAAATGCTCACAGCTACGGCCCTGTTTGAAAACCTCTAAGAATAGTTGTAAGCGCTAAAATTAGCACTAGAAGTTTCAAACACCTCAGCTAATAGCCCAGCTAATTGTTAGCTACTACCTTAACTAACAACTATCCCATTAACTCCCTCAACCCAATTAAAATTAGCTAATAGGTGACTAATAGTTAGAGGTTTCGAACACCTGCAGCTAATAGTTAACTAGCTAATAGCAAATAGCTAAAATTAGCTAGCTAACAATTATTTCTAAAGGTTTCAAACAGGGCCTACGTTGTATCCATCGTTATTATGCCCACGTGGCAGGACGGTTGAGGGCCATGCCGGTGGCAATAGAGGTAGTGGCGAGATTGGGCGAGGTGCTGCTGGTCTGAGTGAGGAGAAAGAAGAAGAGCGAGGGCAATTTTCTCTAAAGAGGAAGAAGAATTTTGTCCAAAAAATTGACCATAGACATAATAGCGGCGGTACAATGTAGCCGTGAGCATTTTAACAAAGGCCAATGTTAGGTGGGCATTAGCCCACCGAAACTGTGGGCAAAATAGCAAATTTCTCAACGGCGGAGAGCACGTGAGGATGCCTGTGCTTCTTGTGGGAGTAGCCGGGCCAACTGAGGTCGCAACAAGCAAGCAAAGCAAAGAAAGAATTTCCCCCGCATCTCTCTACGATCCACCGCACAAGGATCAAATATTGAAATCTCGAAAAAACCGAAACCGACAGAACCGGACCGGTCACCTACAAAACCTGCGAAAACTGATTATGCTACAGTACACAAGTTCGGTTTTTGTCGAAAACCGGACGTTTGACGAAACCGAACCGGACAGTTAAGTTCGGTTACGCGATAACCGGACCGGTTTGGCCTGTTTTGTAAACCTTGACAAGGATATCCCAAGTACCGAGCTTGCTTGGTTGCTGCGTGGAGCCGAGCGCAACAGTTTGCCTGAGCTAGGCAATCGATCTAGATCTCAGACTCAAAATTGTGAGCTTGGAGTCACTGCCTCTCGATCGTCCAGGTAGATTTCTAAGGAAACAATCTAAAGTAGCCCGAAATGCTAGGCGCGATGCCTCTGCAACAATATCGATCCACGATGCTCAAATCACGACATCACGCCAGCTGAAAAGAATATAATTAGAAACAGGAGAGACCTTTTGTCTATCTTTTTTTTTAAGAAATATGATCAGATGAAAACTTCCTATTTCGATACCAAAAAAATTGACATCTTAAGAGCTATGTTACTCCCTCCGTTCAAAAGTGTAAGCATGAACATTTTTTTAACATCAATATTGTAATAGGAAAAAACTGATTTGAACTGTTAGTACGTTTGAACAACACATGTTAACACAAAAAAAAAGTATCAAAAGAAATTGGAAAGAAAAGACTTACAATCCCTTTGTACCGAAAAGCTAAAGGTTATCCGATATGATTATATACGGATTTTGGCCGGAGGGCTTTGGCTAAAAGGAGCTAACTCGAGACACGCATTGCATGGAGGATGGAGCAATGGGGAAAAATATCTCGTCCAATCAGAGGCTCCTTTATTCATTGAGGAGATTCCAGTTGTTGGGAAAAGACGTGGTGGAGGAGAAAGAGCATCCACCTCAGTGCCCGTTGCTGTTGCACGCTCGGTCTATAATAGAGGGGCTCTACTTGCTACTTGCACATCCATGGATCACCAATCTCCAATCCATGTCTCGAGTTCTATCTAGCTCCCATGGTTGATGCAATATTGGAGCAGCGCCTGCCTAAATCCATCAGAGGCACCGTGTGCGCCATGTGTTCCCTCTCCGGCGGGGACATGTCGGATCTCGGTGCAGGGGCAACACCCAAGCCGGCGCGTGCTCGGCTCCTTTCCGGCCAGTAAATGAAGGGCTCTCATGATCGATTGGCACTGCCGCAGGGCAACTCATCCATCTTCCTGCTCCATCTGCTATGTTCTGTTCTTGGATTGGATCGACATGTACAGGGTAATTCCACACCTTTGGCAAATTCACCACTATACCTAGTACTGCTTAGTACACTACATTTCTACCCACTGATGTACGACCAGCCGGCTGAAGCAAGCAAACCAGTTACTACGGATCGCTAGCTATGGATCCATCAATGTGACGATGCGCCATTGTTGTGAATTCCAAGTTTCTGCATTGCAAGATAGTAAAATAACAGTCCTTTGCGTCACTGCTGGTCTCGATCCCAGCTTGTTCCACCGTGTTGCTTGTGTTGTTACCTATAAAAGGTTCCGTTTCAAAAGAGTTTGGAGATTGGGAGACTGTCAGACTGTGTATGATCGATCGAGATGGAAATCAAAATGTACTATAAATAGCAGAGGAAGAACAAAGCGTTTATCAGTAGTAATCCATCACGTGCACTACTGTATCATCAACAGATAAATGTTGCTGGGTAGCAGAACCACTCTAAATGAAGTAGATTAGAGAGGCTATTAATTTTTTACATGATGTTACAAATTATATATCTATCATACATGATGTTACAGACTAACTAGTGCAAGTGAGAGGGACAGCCCAGAAACCCACCCTGCAATGCTGCAAAGCAGATCGAATTATGAACTTCCTCTCTTCTTCCAGCCAGCTGCTAATTGAAAGTGGAAGTGAATGGATCACAAGTTGGGCTAGCGATTTTAACATGATGTTACTAGTTTATCTATCATACAGAGTTACATACTAACTAGTGCGAGTCAGAGGGATAGCCCAGAAACAGCAACACCCACCCTGGGATTGGGATGCTGCAAACCAGATCGAATTATGAACCTCTGTCGTCTTCCAGCCAGCTGCTAATTGGAAGTGAATGTATCACAAATTGTCTGTTAACTGCGGAGGGACGAGCAGAATGGCCACTGCCGGTTGCCGCCCTCAGCCGCGTCGTCTGCCATGGATGTGGACGAACGCCGCTCGCCGCCGTCACTATCCGCAAACGTCGTCGTCCACTCGCCGGCCGCGCTACCGAACACAAACTCGCCGCTCGGCTTCCTCCTCGCGCCGAAACCTTCCTCGCCGCCGGCCTCAAGAAGCGACGGCCCTTCTTCTTCGTCGCGCCGGTGTAGCAGCCAGGCCGGTGGCGACGAGGACGTGGACGCCGGCGAAAGCACGAGGGTTCCGCCGATGGGGCTCCCCGGCTGCAGCTGGTACCCCTGAAACGACGGCGACAGGAAGCGCGCGAACGGCACCTCCGGCGAGGACCCCGCCACCAGCAGCTGCAGGCCGCCCGCGGACTCCGGCGGCGGCGTCAGCGGCGCGGTGGACGGCTCGGTGAGGCCCGCGGAGAAGGCCGGCGGCGACACTAGCTGCTGCGGCTCGCGGGCGTACGGGCCGACGGCGAACATGGAGGCGGTGGTGGGCGAGCTGTAGCTGCTGCTCGCGTCCAGGCGGAGCACTTGCACGGGCGACGGCGCCTCCGAGGCGAACAGGGACGACGACGGCGACGGCGGCGGCGCCGCGAAGGCCACCGTGGTAGGCTGCGTCGCGTGGTGGGTGCAGTAGTTGTTGGAGCTGCTCTGCCGCACGGGCTCCGGCGACGCGGCGGCGATGCGGTGGGGGTGGCCGTGGCGAGAGTCCCGGAAGCAGAGCAGCTTGGCCTTCACACGCGACCACCATCTCGGCTTCTGCATTCCATTCCAAAAAACCAAACAGTTCATTCCTCTGTTTCATGTCCTGAGACTGTTGCTGAGAATTCTATGTTACCACATGAGATTCAAATTCAGAAGCGATTAAGCAGAAGAGAAAGGATATTTATCTTTGTGCCATCCGATCCGATCCATACAAACAACAACTGAACTTTTTTTTGTTCAGGAAAACAGAGGTTGTCACTCGGAGTTAACTATACATTGCAGCAGCCATTACTTTTCTGAATAGAAAAAAAGGATTCCTGCTGAACTAGTGGCACGTTTCTAAAGACTTGCACAGTTAATATTTTGACAAAACACTGAGCCAGATAGTCTCTAGTAGTATATGCACAGCAGACTTTACAGATGCAGGATTTTAAAGCAGGCCTTTTACTAGGGAGAGTATTTTCAGATAAAGCAAACTTCTCTCTCCGTGAGGTTTGATTTTGAGATGACTGTAATCGTTCCATGCAGACAGGGCAGTTGATGTATGCGCAATCAGTAATCTGTTTGCTAAATTGGTTGCGCTGCATAGCTGAGTGTTTTTTTTGTTTATGTTGAGCCGCAGATGTAGAAATTCAAAAAGGAAGAGGAACAAATGGATTTGTCTGTTGGCTGTACAAATTAAACAAAATAGGCTGAGCTTCCATGGATCGAAGAGAATAACAACTGATACTAGAGCTTACTTTAGCTAATTAACTAGATTAATATGTAATAAATACTAAGAAGAAGAAAAATCCCAGTAATCAACGGCGGCGCACAAACATACCGTGGCGGCGAAGGCATGATCGTCGACCTGCTGATGGTGGAGGAGGAGGCCTGGGGAGCTCCTAGCGGCGGCGGCCAGAACGACGGCAGCGGCGTTCACCGTGTCATCTTGCATCATCCTATCTCAATCAATTTCTTGCTCGATGGATCATCGATGGTAAGTGGCTCAAGGCAGCCAGAAATCAATGATAAGTATGATGCCTGTGCTCCTTGGCTTCGTCCCTGAAAGCTCGCATGACGACGGCGGTGAAGCTTCGTAATACCGCTTGCGTACTGGACGGGGAGGGGCCGGCAAAGAAGACGACGACGCAGATAAAAGGGAAAGGAAGAAGAAAGTTGCAAGAGAAGATGAGAAGGATTGTGGGGAAACGATTGAGGGAAAGTTCATGGAAGAAGGGAACGAATGACAGCGTAGGCAAGTTTGTAACGTTGACCATTTGTTGTTCGTGTGGACTCGCTTCGAGACTGTCTCAGTCAGACATCAATTATTCATTCAGCGCACGCGTGCAACGACGTCGCATTCCACACACTACGCGGTCCATGTATCCCATCCAAGACCTAGCCACACTGCTTATGCTAATCTGCATCTTTTTTCTTCAGAGAGTAAACAGATATAGTGGTCGATAACGTAAATAAGCCAAAAATACCGCACACAATTGTGTATAGTTCTTCATTCGAAAAAATTGTGTATTGTTGTATTTTTACTCTGACTTTATTACCAATTTTATCTTGTCATAGCTTTTCTTTCAATAACTGCAACCTCTCATAACAAAACAGCAGCAGATTCTACTGGCTCCATATATACACACCTACTAGAATTTTTGCGCGGCAAAGTGTTAATTGTATTATCGCATGTCTTATGTGACCCTCATTTATACTTCAACCGAGCTTTGTTTTCTAAAAGATTTTTATAAGTACTAGACTATATTAGACTACGTTTAACGACGATGTAATGATAGTACATGATTTGAATGACATTGTGTTCACCCATAGTTCACATATACTGCATCTAACATAGTAGTATCATTTTTTTAGCACAATATTGCAGATTTGTTGACCACTCTATTTCCTTGTCTGGTCTAAAAGAGTTGTGATACATCTGCGCAAAATTAGAAAGGCCCCACCATTATTTACCAAAATTAAAAGTTCTAGCAAAAGAAGTTAATATTCGGAAATTAGAAATAACCTGTACAAATTAAAAGTAGATTAAAATTGAATAGTAAATACAATCCATGCTTATATATGTTACTGTTTTTGCTTATTAGCCATTGTGGAAAGAAATATAACTATCTTCAGTACACTTGAAAGAAGATTTGTTGGTGAGAAATCTTAATTGAGAAGCTTTGCACACTGTATATAGGCAGCGAAAGACAAAAAAAAAAGTTGGGGGGCTAGGTGCAAGTTAGAGAGTGGTGGAAGGACCGGTAAAAGAATATGATTATCCTCAAAGGGGCTGGAAGCAACTTTTGAGAGGCCGGTTGCTTTATTCTGCGAATGGGCTCTATGGAAGTTTCCAGGGGTGTGGAAGGACCGGGAAAGCAATATGTTTATCCGGGAAGGTTTTAGAAGAAAGTTTTGGGGGAGAGGTGTGTTGGGAATTCTTCATTGTAGCAATAAAGAATCCTGACACGGACAATCAAATGACACTCAAAAAACAACGGAACAACATTTCATTACAAGGGTATAATCTCTCCTGTCCCGTCCCGTTCTACGGAGCCCGGGGGCGGGTATTTATAGGGAAGGCCAAGGGTCATTTCGACATGACCAAATTACCTTTGGCCACCCACCATATTTGCGGAATATTCTATACAACATTGTCAAAAGGGTACAAATGACATTTCCGTTCGATGACGGAAACCCTAGCTCGGTGACGTCATTCGCCGGCCTGATCCTCGGACGGTGTCATGCTGGGCTTCATCTCCCTCAAGGGCTGCCGCCATTCTTGGTCGCCATTCCTGGTTGCCGCCAATTCCGACGCAGCGGCAGGGGAGACTGCGTTCTCCTCGAACAATGTCGGCAACCCGATGTTGCAGCTCCCAGGGCTGTCGCATTCTCGGCCGGGAGCTCGAAACGTCGGCGGCTGAGTCACCTGCAGCCAAAAAACCAAAGGCCAAAAAGGGGGTGTCGTCATTATCGTAAATACCGATCCCCAACAGTAGCCCCTCGCGGTTGAGGGCCAACTTCGATGGGCAGAAACCGCGACACAGGATAGGAAATTTACGAACGTCACCCCCAACGTCACCCCCCTCCGAAGTTTCCCGAATTTTTTTTTCAACGGAAATCGAGGCGACGCCATAAATGCGACGGCGAGGCCTATATATACGGGGGGAGGGGGGACGGAAAGCCCCGTGCCTCCGTTTTCGAGTTGAATTGCTGCCGCGTTTTCTGCTGTTAATTTCGCGCCGCATTTTCCTGCTTCCGGAGTTTTTGTGTCGAGCAGCAGCGGTTTTTCTAGGTGTCGACGATTTCGTTTGTCGCCATTTCCTTGCTGAAAGGTGAGTTCGTTTACGAGCTTCCTGATGTGTGATTTTCTTTTTGTGGTTGTTTATGACGTCATGCTTTTCATTCTAGATGCCTCGCGTTAAGCAAACCGCTATTCGCGTTGACGAATCCGACGAGGAGTTCCTTGCCGATTCGCCTGTCGCTGATGTTGAGGGAGACGCCGACCTTGGCGGAGCGAGGAAACCGGTTGAGGTTGATTCTGATGTTGCCGCGACTCCCAAGGGTTCCGAGGAGGAACAAAATCCTGCCGCGGATCTGGCGGTTTTAGCGGCAGCTGCCTCCAAGGCTGCCGGAGTTTCTGGCGCCAGCGGAGGTACTAAATCTGCCGCTTTTTTAGGTAAGGGTTTGGGGAGTCGTGTTTTTTCATGCATATCGTGAGTCTGCTCTTGCTGGGTCTGCAGCCAAGAGAGTGAGAGGCGCAGTAGGTACTGGCTCTAAAGGGAAGGATGCATTTGCTAATGTCGACGATGAAGGTGAAGATCTGTCTTGGGTGCCGGCATCTCCTAGCGAGTTGGTAGGGGAGGACTCCCGCGACATAGAGCCGACCTTCCGGTTCGGGCCATCTAAGGTCACCCCCGCTGATATCGAAAGGTTTGTTGCCCTGGGGTATTTTGAGTCTGGAAAACCTCGTGCTTCTGGTGGGGAGGAGATTCCCAAACCCCACAACAATGAAGCCATAGTATTTCGCGACTTCTACGAGGCTGGTCTCAGGCTGCCGTCTTTTGGTTTTCTTGCTCGTATTTTGGATAAATATGGGTTGGACTTGCACCATTTGACCCCCAATGCCGTCGCCACGGTGTCGAAATTTATTTGGGCTGTTCGCAGCTATGGCTCGGCTCTACATTCTGACGCCTTCTGCCGCTTTTATGATCTGAGGCATGACGTGAAGCCCGTAAGCTTTGATGGGGTGAAGTATTTTCCCCAGTATGGCTGCTGCAGTTTTCAGCCTCGCACTTTTGTAAAGAAATCTCAGTATGAGAACGTTGAGCTCGTTGGTGGCCGTCGGAATAAGTGGCCTGGAGATTGGCGGAACCACTGGTTCTATGCCGAGGTCCCGGAAGAGAAGAAGGACGACGGCAGCTCGTATTATCCTCTGTTTAGTCGTTCTAAAGGTCTACGGCCGGTGCTGTCGCCAGAATTCAGCGAATCGGAGGGTTTTAGGAAGTGCTGTAAAGCCTTCCTTACCGCCGTTAAAATGAGCAGTGCCAGAGATTTGGTGGAAGAGTTTGTGGCCGCCTGCATTTGGCCCATTCGGAGTGGTTGGAGCCCGCTGAAAATGAAGGCTAAGCGGCTTTCCAGACTAAACCTTAACTACCAGGTGCCGACTTTTGGGGTGAAAAAACCCGAAGGGGTATCGGATAAGGACTTTGTTCGCTACGTAGAGCTGACTGCCGCAGTTATTTGCGGACCTTATACTGTGCTGGAGAAGCAAGAGTGCGAGAACATGCTGATTTTCCCTCAGCGTGTGAATCGCATTTTTGACGAGATGCAAGAGAAATACGATCGTCGTGCTCTGATGTCCGTCAAGAAAAGGCGGCGAAAGAAAGGTGAGTTTGTTATCGGAGCAACATTCGTTGAGAAGCGCGGTTGGGAAGCGGGTTCCGCCCAATACTACCTACCACGTTTTGGTAGACGCTAGACGCTACACGTTCGGTACCCAGGCGTTTAGCGTTTAAAACGTCTATACGGAGTTTAAACGCGTTTAAACGGTTTTAAACGTTTCATCACTGTAGCACCTGAAAAAGAAAAGAAAAAGGGAAAAAGAAAAGAGAAAAAAGGAGAAGGGAATGTGTTGTTTAGCCAGCCCGGCCCATCAGCATGCCTGTAGCCCACTTTGCCCCATACCTTATCGATAACCTTATCTGTTGGAGTCCGGGAGCCACAGGCATCAGGCAGCCAATTTCTTCTGACGTTTCTCCGCCGTCGGCGCGTCGCCCCTCTCCTCTGTCCTCTCCTCCCCTGCGTGACGTCCCGCCTCCACGAGGCCGGGCCCGCACGCCTGGCAGCTCTCTAGGATCTCAAGACTGTCCCCACAGACCAACACACGTCTTTTCTGCGCACTTTGTCCTCACTCGTGCGCACCCGGGAAGGACTTCCCGGTCGGTCACCCATCCGAAATTGCTCCGGGCCAAGCACGCTTAACCCCGGAGTTCTTTCGAGATGAGCTTCCGGAAAAGAAGTTGCAACTGTTGGTATGAGTATTCTTATCAATCCTATTAAGCCCTGGGCCAGGATGTTACATTCTCACCCCCTTAGGAGATCGACGTCCTCGTCGATCAACCCCAGGCCAGGAACTTCCTCTCTTGGCCACGTCCGTGCGTCCAGTGCCAGCGCATGTGCCATGCTGTGTGACCACTTGGGCCCACACCAGCCATGCACACCATGCCTGCGCAACTGCGCCCACACGCGCCCGTGAAACCGCGAGAGTCGGCTCTGATACCACTTGTGACGTCCCGCCTCCACGAGGCCGGGCCCGCACGCCTGGCAGCTCTCTAGGATCTTAAGACTGTCCCCACAGACCAACACACGTCTTTTCTGCGCACTTTGTCCTCACTCGTGCGCACCCGGGAAGGACTTCCCGGTCGGTCACCTATCCGAAATTGCTCCGGGCCAAGCACGCTTAACCCCGGAG
Organism: Eragrostis nindensis; assembly: GCA_012490785.1. Classification (NCBI taxonomy): domain Eukaryota; kingdom Viridiplantae; phylum Streptophyta; class Magnoliopsida; order Poales; family Poaceae; genus Eragrostis; species Eragrostis nindensis. The sequence goes on along the minus strand of JAAXCT010000098.1, from coordinate 1,181,063 downwards.
TTCTTTCGAGATGAGCTTCCGGAAAAGAAGTTGCAACTGTTGGTATGAGTATTCTTATCAATCCTATTAAGCCCTGGGCCAGGATGTTACACCCTGCTCGCCCCATGCTCTCCACTGCTCCTGCCCTGCTCCTCCCTTGAGCCACAATCGCCAGATCCGGTGAGGATACGGGCGCTCAACGGCTGGCCCGGCGCACGGCCGGCGGCGGCGCTGCTCGACAGGTGATGGCCGGCCCGGCGCACGGCCGGCGGCGGCGCTGCTCCACGGCAGGCCTGACGCACGGACGGCGCGGCGCTGCTCCACTGACGCACGGATGGCGGCGGCACTACTCCATTCGCGCACGGACGGCCAGTCCCTCTTCTTCTTTCCCTTTCCCAGCGACTTCTTTTTTGAAACGCCTTTCCCAGCGACTTCCCCCTGCTCGACCGGAGATCTCAACCAATTGAGCCCGGCCATCACGCAAACGGCGGGTGAAACGGACGAATCGGCGTCCAGGGGCGTTTCCAAGCCGTCCCGTTTTGGCCGTTTTGGCCGTTTTACCCCGTTTTTGACCGATTAAACAGGGTCCACCGTTTAATGGACCGATTACCCCCTAAACTCCACGGCAGCCATCCGTTTCCCGTCTAAACGCGTTTAGACGGGCGTGTAAAACCGTTTAGGAAAACGTGGACTACCTACTTGATGTGCCAGCCCCAACGGCTGCGGTCGGCCCTTCGGCCGCAGCTACTGCCAAGAGATCTGTGGCAGCCCCGGAAAAGGTGGCTGGTTCCTCGTCCAAGGGTGCCGCCAAAAAATCTGCGGCGTCCGACAAGGCTGCCGGTATAATAAAGGCGCCTGCTGGGACTTCGAAGGCTGCAGAGAAAGCTAAACGCCAAAGTCTGCGGAAGATGCCTGCTTCTCGAGCTGCCGCCGAACAGCGGGCTGGTGCTGTTGCCAAACGGCGGCGGGATGACACAGAACAAGCCCCTGTTGGTGAACAGATAGAAACTGCTTCCAGTGCGGCGGGCGCCGCTGATTTCGCGGAGGAAGTGGCGGTGCGAGAAGATTGCAAGCGGCGCCGGATGTTATTGGCTTCGGCAGTTGACGACTCTGAGGAAGAATTTCTTGATGATGAGCCCGAAGACCGTAACTCGGGGGACGCACGGGAGCCGTCATTGTCACTGCGCGAGGCCAGTGCCGATATTGCTGTGGGTCCCTCCGGCGGGCTTGATTTGTCGCAAGGCCCCGCCACGGCCGCCACGCCGATGAACCGGAAGCCACTTCTGCCGGCATTATCGGATGATGAAGAAATTGAGTTGCTGGACGACTCCGAGGATTCGGGCGCCAAGCTAGGACATGAGCTAGATGCCGCGTTTGCGGGAATGAGTAGCTCCGAGAAAGGTGCCGATCATTCCTTGTTCAAGAAAGAAACTGCGGCGGCTTCCTCTCCTTTGACTAGGATCGATGACCATGTCTCTAGTTCATCGGTTAACGGAAGTTTGTCCAGCGGTTCTTCTGAGACTAGCTCATCTGATGCAGGTGAAAGATCTCCAACTACGGAGACGCGAGAGGGCGAGGCCGACAAGCTATCAATGGCCGCCTTTGTTGAGATGACGAAAGCCGTGGATCCTCAAGGTTTTTTTTAACCTCGTCGCTATTTCTTTCTTATGCGATGTTTTATAATATTCTGACTAGGGCCGACAATGCTTCGGTGGCCGAGGTTTTGGACAAAAATGCGACGATGGTAACGAGTTCTTTGATTTTTGTGTTGCATTTATTTTGTCTTTGAAAATGGTTTGCGTCTAACATGCCTTTGTGTTTTTATACAGGCTCTTGCGGCGTCTCGAGCCTTGAGCCGGCGCTTTTATGGGTCCGAGGCCGCCTCTTCATCTGGTGATGTGGTGGCGCTGCAACGGGCGCTGAAGGAGGAGCGCTCGTCTTTCGACACCGTTAAGGCTGATCTCCATGATCAGATTCAAAAGAAAGACGAGGCCCTAGTAAAATAAAGAAGTCATCCAGAGCGGCGAGAACGAAATTGCTCGCTTGAAGCAGGACCTGAAGAATGCTGAAGAGAAGCTAACTGCGGCAGAGAAAAGTGCCGAGAGCGCCAAGAAGACCGGCCGCACTTTTGCCCGCACTTTCTCTAGAGGCGCCATTAGCACTCATGCTTCTTTTGAAGCCGCCCTGGGCACGATTGGCGGCGCTCCTAATCCTCTTCCAGGCGTCGAAGGTTCGCTGACGCCTGAAATGTTTTTCAATTGGTTGAAGGGGGAGTTTGGCGATCTCCCTGAGGTTTTTGAGGGCGTCGGCCGATACGCGGCCCGCACGGCGTGCTCTGCCCTTCTGGACTTGCTTGAAAAGCGGCAGTGCAAGCACTTCAGCGATCTGGCGCGCACCACTTATCCTGACTCGAATTTTGACGAAGCAAACGCGGCGAGTGACAGCAAAGGCGTCCGCTTGGCTGTAAAGCGCTTCATGAAGAGGTATTGGGGGGTACACGGGATGGAGGCCTGCTGTCAATTGGCGAGGAGCGCGCTTGAGGAGGTGACACCCTATTACTCCCGAGATTGATTTCTTTTTGCATGACATGACTTAATAAACTCCTGTTTATTTTAGACGAACGCTTCGACTGGAGTCGAAACTGCGGCGGGAAGCTCGAAGAAAAGGGCGGCAACTCCTGCCAGTGAAACGCCACCGGCAAAAATCGCCCGTGCTGACGACGCTGCCGAGGCGGGGAAAGCCGCTTCGAAAATTGATGCGCCTGCTGCAGTTGAGGCTCCTGCCCCAAGTGCGGCTCCCGCAGCCACTTCGTCTTCAGCGGCGGTCGAACCGGAAAATGCGGCGGGAACCGCGGCGCCTGGTGCTGCGCCTGCCGCTCCTACTGCGCCGGCAACTGAAGAGGTTTAGGCTCTTAGGTGTGAGGAAGAGAGTTTTTGAAAACACTTGGTCTGTAATAATGTACGTTTCGATACACTGTGCGCAGGATTGTTTCTGCGGCGCCGCGTTGAACATTGCACCTTTGAAGTATGAGCGTGATGGCTTGCGCGTTTCTGGCGAAGCGCACTTGTGTTATGTTTCGCGATATCCGCGTCATGATTTTGGGCGTTTCTGGAGGGAAATGATGTCTCAATATTTTCAAGGGCGGGAATGCTTGGCTCGTTGCTTTCACCGCCGGCTTTCTTCTTCCACAGCGGTCGTGAAGGTAGAAGGCGTTGAAGACCTTAGCTTTGATCCTTATTTGGATCGTTTTAGGTGTGTTTACGATAGTGCGGGCCCTGAATACGGTCCCGGGTTTGTAGTAGAAGTCGACTTTGACTTGTAGCTGGACTGTCGACTTTTGTGACAAAGAGCGCCCGGATGAAATGTTCTTATTCGATTTGCTTTTGATTTGCGAATGTGGTTTCGGCGATAACTCAAAGTCATTTTTTCACAAGTTAAAGCCTTTTTCGCTTTTTCTCTTAGTGGAAAGCGCTCACCGTTGCTCGGTCGCCGGAGTAAAACGAACGTCACCCCCCTCCCCCTGGCGATCGAGGGACGGAGGGCGCGCTGAAATTGCGACGCACAATTTATACGGCGTGTATTTGTATAAATTGCGGAAGGGCACTGATCGTACCGCGTTCTTTTATGCAAATTGTGGAGCATGCACCAGTTGCCGCTATTGTTGGTTGGCTCTGGTGCTTGTCAGATGTTTCGTTGCCGTTATTTTGGCTTGAAAGGCGTCGTTTGACGATATGGGCCCTTGGTGCCCTTATTTTTTACAAGCGTTTTCGCTTTTTATTTAACGCACGGCGCTCATCGTTACTCGGTTGATTTGAATGAAACGAACGTCACCCCCCTCCCCCCAGCAATCGAGGGACGAGGAGCGCGTTGAAATTACGGGGGAAGAATTGTGTGGCGGTACCCTTGAAGAATACTGCGAGTGAGGCATCAGCGCGCCGCAATTTTGCGGTCGGCCCCTACGTTAATCAGATATTGAGCATTTGCCGCTATTCTTGCTGAAATAGCGGCACTTGATAATATGTTGCCTTTTGGCTTGTCGCTTTTGCTTTGCAAGATTGTATTAGTTCTATGGTCTTAAGTCCCGTCCTTGGATGGGTGTTTGTATTGAGTCCCTTAAGACTGATCTTATTGATCTGTTTTTGATGTGTCGGATTTTGTCCGGAGCCCCTTGGGGATTAGTCTGTCCGCCTCTTTCCTCTTAAGGAAATGGACGACTGAGCCCTTGGGCTGGTTGCGTTCCGAACTTTCTCAATTTCTTGAGAAAGAATGGAGAGATGGCCCCTTGAGGCGCTTTTTCTCTACCGCCGCCGTTTCTCAATTTGATGAGGAGGATTGGAGAAGTTGCCCCTTGAGGCGTTTTCTTAATTGTCATTCTTTCTCAATTTTATTGGAGGTGTGGCCCCTTGGGGCGCTTTTTTCTCTAAGTGCTTTATAGAGAAGGAAGCCTGGGAGAAAGGGGCTAAAATTTTTTGCTTCCTTTCGAGTGGCTTTGGCTCAGGAGTCAAATCCTCCTGCGTCGATGTGGCGATATTTTTGCGAATATAGCATCGACTACTTAAGAGATGAAGAGTTTAGTTTTTCTGGGGAAGATTGCATTATATTGAACTGCAAGGGTTACAAAAGGTCCCACCTTGTTAAAAACCTCACCCCTGATGTGGGGTTCCCCTGTGAGGAAAAGAGTATGGGCCTTGAAAAAAAGAAAGAAGAGTTACAACTTAACTACCGACTAAGAGCGCCGCTTATAACTGCGCGTCGCTATTAGCCTTTACACTTTAGGTGAAGTACCTCTTGAGGTTGTCCACATTCCAGGCATGTGGGAGCTCGTTGCCTTCATTGTCTGCCAAATGGTAAGATCCCGAGCGATTGCTCCTGACGACAATGAAAGGGCCCTGCCACTTGGAGTTGAGTTTTCCAGTGTTCTCTGTTTTTGGGCTTCGCAGGAGAACAAGGTCGCCGGCTTTAAATGCTCTTGGTACCACTCTGGCGTCCCGCCATTTTCTTGTTTCTTCCTGATACCTCTCCAAGTTAAGGATTGCTTGGTCTTTGTCTAATTCCGACATGTCCTTTGAAACGGCGTCAAACTCGTGGCAATTTCGCCCGAGAGTTGCCCTCAAGCTGCGGTGCTTTATCTCTTCTGGTGACATGGCTTCTTCGCCATATAAGAGCCTGAAAGGTGTGAATTTGGTAGTTCTTGATACTGTTGTGTTATGCGACCAGACCACTTTATGCAACTCATCCATCTATTTTCCTTTTCTCTAGCCTTCCAGGCATTTCTTGATGCCTTCGAAGATTTGCTTGTTCGCGTTTTCGATGGCACCATTTGACTCTGGATGATAAACAGATGCAAAATTCACTTTGGTGCCTATGGAATGACAGAATTCGCGGAACTCTTGGTTGTCAAACTGTTTTCCGTTGTCCACGGTAATTTCGGCAGGGACTCCGAATCTGCACACTATGTTTTGCCAAAAGAACTTCTTGATTGCTGGGCCAGTGATATTAATCAGTGGCTTCGCCTCTATCCATTTGGTGAAATAGTCGAGAGCAACTACGGCGTGCGTGTAATTTCCGGCAGCCGTGGGTAGAGGACCGACAATGTCGACTCCCCATCGCTGAAGTGGCCACACTGGCTGAATGAGCTGAGTGAGCTGAGCTGGGTTGTTGATTTTTCTTGAGAATTTCTGACATGCTTCGCATGTTTTAACAAGGTGTTGGGCGTCCTGTAATGCAGAGGGCCAGTAAAAACCTTGCCGAAAAGCTTTGCCGACTAAAGCTCTGCTGGATATGTGGGAGCCGCAGATTCCCTCGTGAATCTCGCTGAGGAGCTTTTTCCCTTCTTCTTGATCAATGCATTTCAAGAATGGAGTGGATGTGCCGAATTTGTAGAGGAACTCATCAACAAACGCATAATTTCTTGCTCTTTGTTTCATGCGCTTAGCTTCTAATTCCGACTCCGGCTCATAAAAATCTCGGAGATACGCCATGATGGGGGCGCGCCAATCTTCGCTTGAGATGGCATGTATCATCTTGGGTTCTTTCTCTGCCGCTTTTATGGTTGGAGAACTCAGTGTTTCAAAAAAGACGTCCGGTGGCAAAGGATCTTTCCTCGCTGCCGCTTTTGCTAGCTGATCTGCTTCACTATTCAGGTTTCTGTCGATATATTGACAAGTGAAACCCTTGAAGTACTTTTCCAAGCCCCGTACATGTTCCAGATATCTGGCCAATAGTTCATCTCTGGCTTTATAGGTTTTATCAACATGCCCGGCAATGACCTGAGAGTCCGTCTTGACGATGAAGTTTTTGACACCTAATGCTCTTAGCTTTCTTATGGCTAGCAAAAGGCCCTCATACTCTGCAACATTGTTTGTGCATTTGTCAGTGTCATGATTGAACTGCAATCTGATTGCGTACCGCAATTTGATACCAGATGGTGAGGTCAAAATTGCGGCAGCTCCGGCACCGAGATGGCACCACGCGCCGTCGCAATGGATCTCCCATGGGACTTCAAAGACTGGACCCTCGGTGTATGATGAAGGCTCAGTCCAATCTGCGATAAAATCAGCCAGCACCTGAGAATTTGCGGCACTTCTTGACTCGAAGTCAACAACGTGTTCTGATAATTCCGAAGCCCATTTGGTGATTCTTCCAGATGCTTCTCTATTTCTGAACATGTCGTTCAGCGGTTGATTTGTCAGCACTCGGATGGTGTGAGCTTCAAAGTAATGCCTCAATTTTCTTGATGCCATTAAGACTGCATAAGCTATCTTTTCCAGTTCGGAATAGAATCTTTTTGATTCTGAAAGAGCTTCAGATACATAGGATACTGGCACTTAAACTTTCATTACTTTGCCCTTCTTTTCAATTTGCTGTTCTTGCACAAGTGCGGCACATACTGCTGAGTGCGATGTTGATACATACATTAACAGGGTTTCATTTTGCTTGGGACTTGCGAAGGCAGTCATTTCCTCGAGATACTCTTTCAATTCTGCGAAAGTTTTTTTCTGCTTTTGACCCCATTGAAAGTTATTTGCATTTCTGAGGACTTTGAAAAAAGGAAGGCTTCTTTCGGCTGATCTGGAAATAAACCTGTTGAGTGCCGCAATTCTACCGGTGAGCTTCTGCACATCTTTGAGGCATTGGGGCTCTCGCATATTGAGGAGTGCACTTATCTTGTCAGGATTGGCTTCGATGCCTTTGATTGACACTAAGCATCCCAAAACCTTTCCCTTGCGAATTCCAAAAACACATTTTTCAGGGTTGAGCTTGAGGTTTGCCTTTCTGAGGTTTGCAAATGTTTCGGCCAAGTCAGAAATATGATCGTCTTTCTTGCCGCTTTTTACCACTATGTCGTCGACATAGGCTGACAAGTTCTTGCCTAACTGATTCTCAAAGGCGATAGATGTCATTCTGCAGAAAGTGGGTCTCGCATTTTTTAAGCCTTCCGGCATTCTGACAAAACAATAAGTTCCGAAAGGGGTGATGAAACTTGTTTTCTCTTCATCCTCTTTGTACATGAAGATTTGGTGATATCCGGAGAAACAATCCAGCAGTGATAGGAGTTCTGAGCACGCCGCTGCGTCGACAATCTTGTCGATTCTGGGCAGTGGGAAATCGTCTTTGGGACAAGCCTTGTTGAGGTCAGTGAAATCGATGCACATTCGCCACTTTTCGTTCTTTTTCTTTACTGGTACTGTGTTAGCCAGCCAGGTTGGATATTTCACCTCCCTGATAACATTTGCATCAAGCAACCTCTGCACCTCAGCCTTGACTGCCTCGACCCTGTCGTCGGACATTTTTCAGAGTTTCTGTTTCTTTGGCCTGATATTTTTATCGATTCGCAACTTGTGCTCTATGACATCCCGGCTGACGCCTTTTAGGTCACTTGCAGACCAGGCAAAAACATCCTTGTTTTTGCGAAGGAACTGGACGAAAGCTTTTTCCATGTCCTTCGGCATACCTGCCGCAATTATCACTTCCTGTCCTAAGACATGCTTGTCCAATGGAACTCTCTTTGTTTCCTCGTTAGCCGCAATTGCTGGTTCTTCCTTGTCCATTTCTTTTTCCAACTGGAGGACCTCTTTCCCTGGCTTTTTTCCTGCCGGGTACAAGACATGCACATTCGGGTGAGCATACAAAACATGAACATTCTTCTGGCCGGGGGCTGCCGCCCTTTCAATATTTCTGGCTTCTTGCTGATCGCCAAAGACTGAGATGACCTCCTTATGTGCCGGTATTTTCATACAGAGGTAAGAGCTGTGCAAAACTGCTTCAAATGCATTGAGGACTCCTCGTCCAAAAATTGCGTTGTAAGGGTAAGGCATATCGACCACATCAAATGTGATGTGCTCTGTTCTTGCATTGTCGAGGGTCCCGAAGGATACTGGGAGGCTTATTTTGCCCAGGGCACGGACTTCTCTCCCGCCAAAACCATACAAGGGATATTCAGAAGGCTGAAGTAGAGATGAATCAAGGTTGAGCTGGTCGAATGTTCTTTTGAAGAGGATGTCTGCCGAACTTCCGTTGTCGACAAGTATTTTGGTGATTGACCAACCATAGGTGTTTGCCTGGATGACCATGGCATCTGTATGAGGGTAGCAGCGGAGGTTTAGATCGGCTTCAGTGAACATGATTGGGATGTGCGACCACTGTGATTTCACCACGGGTCCGTTACACACCGCATTGACGGCTCGGAAGTAATTTTTCTTTTGTTTCTTACTTTCAAACTCGGATGAAGATCCACCGGTGATTGGCAGGATGACTCCATAAGTGGGAAGGCTCTGAGAGGAATTGTTTTGGTTTGACTGTTTTGGAAATGGCGGTGGAGGAGGTAAAGGCGGCTCCTCCGAGGCAGTAATTCTAGGGATTTGCGGCTGGGGCACGTATGAACTTGTTTGGGAAGTCGCCAAATGCTGAATCTACGGCGAGGGTGGTGGATGTGGTTGGTATGGGCTTTGGAAGTGGTGGTGAGGGTTGTAAGAATTCTGGAAGTATTGGAATGGGTAGGAAGCACCGAAAGGTGAGTTGTTCCAAGAATTGGCGGCAGACGTGTGATTGACACTTCTCTGTATTTCGCTTCTTTGCTCCTTGGCTTTCATTCTTTCCATGGCATCTTTTGTTTCTGGGCATTCCTTGGAGGTGTGACCCTTGTCAAGTCCGTGAAACAGACAGTATGGCTTTTTTGGCTCCTGGTTTCGCGAGTTGTGCGAATTGCCGCGACCCCTTCCTCGAGAGCGATTGTTTCTTCCTCCTCTGTGCTGAAAATTGCCGGCAGAGCTGCTTGTGTCGGCTTTTTCTTCTTGGTTGTCGATATGATTGACTAGGTTAGAGTTCTGGCTCTGATTGTTGTTGCCACCTCTCCTAGACGAATTCCAATCCTGCTGCCTTTGGCTCGATTGGTTCTTCTTCGCCTGGCGCAGCGCGCTCTGCTGCTCTAATCTTCTTCTATGGTCATTGTCGGCTCTACAGAACTGATCGACCGTTGAGAAGAGCTCTTCGAGTGTTGAAGGGCGGTGCATGGAAAAATGAGTGGCACAAGGGCCGGCTCGCAACCCTCCAATTGCGGCATCAGTGACAATTTGGTCTGGAATATCATCTGTTCGGGCTTTGAGCTTGACAAATCTCTGAAAATAGTCTTGCAGGGGTTCTTTTTCTTACTGAACACATGCTCTCAGTTCATCTGCAGATATAGATGTTCTGTGAAAACCTTGGAAGTTTGTCGTCAATTTGTCCCTTAGGTTCTCCCATGAATATATTGATCCGGGCTTCAGCCTAGAGTACCACTCGAGGGCTTGATGCTCAATTGCGGTGACAAAGGTCTTGGTCAATACAGTATCATCTCCTCCGGCAGACCCTACTGCAGCTTCAAATGACATCAAAAATTGCCTTGGGTCGGTTGAGCCATTGTATTTTGATAAGGAGATAGGCTTGTATTTTGCTGGCCATGGGGTCAACTGAAGGCCTTCTGACAAGGGGGAATTCTTGTCGAATTTACTCACGAAAGGTACATATTGGCGGTATACATTCCGAGGCCTATGATGGCCTTTGCCATTGATGTTTGTTTCAAAGTCGGGAGTCACTTGGTAGTGCTCTCTTTTTGCGTCGCTATTTTGCCCTTTCGTACTTGTCATCTCATCAAGCTCTTTTTGCAGTTCGGCGACTGTCGCCTTTGCTTGTTCAATCTGCAGCCGGAGCCTTTCTCTCTCTCTGGCCCTCTCTTCAGAGATTATCTTCTCCTTTGTTAGCTTGAGTCTTTTTCCAAGTTGTTGCAAGTTGGAGAGCTGATGTATTTGCTTGTCAACTTCATCTTCCTCTGGATCACTTTCTTCAGGGTTGATTGTCGGCGGCGTCTCCGCCCATTGCTTGCCGGCTTTTACTTGCTTCGACTTTTCTGCTTCTTCATTGAAAGTGAGGTCAATGGAGCTTTTGGCGGCGTTGTCCTCATCACTTGGCCGAATTCCGGCGGCTAAGCTTGCTTGCGCCGCGTCGGAAATTCGGTTGGCCTCGTCGGCCATTTGACTTTCTTGAATGAATGCCCAACGAATTTCTTCTTCCGAAAATGCCGGGTTGGGAGGGAGAATTTCTTCCTCTAAATCCGGCGGGTGGGAGCTGATGGTGGTTTTTGGACTAGGTGCTTTTTTCTTTCTTTGTGGCATCACGGGTGGTATTTTCGAGCAACACACACGGTGGGCGCCAATGTTGGGAATTCTTCATTGTAGCAATAAAGAATCCCGACACGGACAATCAAATGACACTCAAAAAACAACGGAACAACATTTCATTACAAGGGTATAATCTCTCCTGTCCCGTCCCGTTCTACGGAGCCCGGGGGCGGGTATTTATAGGGAAGGCCAAGGGTCATTTCGACATGACCAAATTACCCTTGGCCACCCACCATATTCGCGGAATATTCTATACAACATTGTCAAAAGGGTACAAATGACATTTCCGTTCGACGACGAAAACCCTAGCTCGGTGACGTCATTCGCCGGCCTGATCCTCGGACGGTGTCATGCCGGGCTTCATCTCCCTCAGGGGCTGCCGCCATTCTTGGTCGCCATTCCTGGTTGCCGCCAATTCCGACGCAGCAGCAGGGGAGACTGCGTTCTCCTCGAACAATGTCGGCAACCCGATGTTGCAGCTCCCAGGGCTGTCGCCAATTCTCGGCCGGGAGCTTGAAACGTCGGCGGTTGAGTCACCTGCAGCCAAAAAACCAAAGGCCAAAAAGGGGGTGTCGTCATTATCGTAAATACCGATCCCCAACAAGGTGGAAGGACCAAATTGATTCGCTGTTTCCAGAAGGGCCTAGTCATAAAGTATTCAGAGCAAATCGAATGATCCACGTTTATCGACACAGCGATTCGACCGATCGACAGTTCTCTGATGATGTGGCATGGTCTTTTTGCAAGAAAACACATGTGTTTTAGAAGAATAGAGATTAAGATGATAACAGTGAAGATGAAAGAATATATCAGGTGATGATCATCAACTTGATCAAGGTCGTGAGCATATTGAGGCATGCTGAATCTGAGAAGCTATCACCTTACAACAATTGAGTAGAACCACCAAATTTCATAGGCCCTCTACTATCCACCACATGAGAATCACTTTATTTCCCTCTACTACGCGGTCCATGTTATTGACTGATGCAAGAATGTCCTCATGTGATGAGGTTATGTCTGATGTAAATGTATAAATGATTGGAAGGCTAGCAATATAAGATGAATTTCATGTATCTGTGAAACCAAGACAAATTGAATTGGTGAATATGCTAAAGAGCAAGAAGGCACTGAAGAACAAGTGGGTTTGTATGTTGAATACTAAGTGCCCATTTGGCACAGCTCCAAGGAGCTGATTCTGAAGCAGAAGAATCTATGAAACTGTACCAAATGTTATTTTCAGAAGAAGTGATTCTTAGTTGATTCTGTAAAGTGATTATCTGTCCTGGTTTAATAGTTTATATTAGAGAATCATAGTGAATCACTTTCAGCTAGAGAAATCACTTCTCTTCAGTGAATCAGCTTCTCAAGAGAATGACTTCTAGAGAATCCTTGCCAAACATGCCTTAAAAGGACTTCACAGTGATGCAATGTTCTATCCTATTGTAAATATATTGTCAATCCAAGTTGTACTTGGTATAAGGGTTGTTCAATTTAAATATGTACAATGAATAGTAGGGCACGGTGCTGCAGCGACCAAACGATTTGATTGCCGGTTCAGTGAACCCGTCAATGAACACTCCAACTTGGTACTCCCTCCGGTTTTAAATTATTGACGTTTGACTATTTTTGAATTACGTTTGACCATTCGTCTTATTCAAAATATTTTAAGAATTATCATTGATATTGTTATGATTAGTTTCATCACTAAAAGAAATTAAAATATAAATTCTAATTTTACATATTTAAGTTAATATTTTGAATAAGACGAATGGTCAAATATAACTTAAAAATAACAAACGTCAACAATTTAGAACCGGAGGAAGTATGCCTGATACCATGATTTTGAACGTTGAATAACTTGATGTGAAGACAACAAGCCTGGCATTTAAGGCCGTGATTCCATATGCTCATTGTACCTTTTGTGATAGCGGCCTTGTGAAAGAACTGTGGGGGTGCCGAGACATTTTTGACACCAGAGTAGGGCCCGCTCGAATGCCTTTTTTTTTTGTCTCGTCATAAAAAATGTATTTTGTCCCGGATCGAGTTGCTCTTACCAACCACGATAACTTAGATATTTGTTGCTGACTTAATCAAGCCCGCTTTAATTTGCAGTCAGGTTCAATTATTTTAGCAGCAGATGAGCGTCAGCTTCTTTGCTTTCTTAAGGCTCGCACTCGCAGGAGGTGCCAACGTCCAACAAGCTAAGGAAGGTGAAGAGAAACCATATTGGATCCGATTGGCGGATGGCAAACGCACGCAAAATCCGAATAATAACATTTTGCAAGTTGCAATTAGGATATGTTAGGTACAATGGACGATGGAGCAAGCAAGCAAGTAGCAGCGCTATAGGCGACGGTGACGAGCATATGCTTTTCTTTTGTGTACTCTGATCCCCCCACGGGGCGGCCAATTGCAGTTGCAGCCTTGCAGGTGAGGTCGTCGACGGGCAATCCTATCTATCTACTCTTCGGCCAATTGCAGGAGTATAGTGCAACGAAAAAGACCTATGCGACGCATCGGCACATTGTACGTCTTGATTTGATCATCCACCTAGAAATTATTAACTCAATAATGTACTACCACGCTTCATCAGGCTTCACGCCACTTGTTTGGACTCGGTCATTGACTTAATTAACTCAGAATCTCGTCACAACAACCAGAAAACAGAGCATTGAAAAGGGTAAAGAAAGACAAAGAGAAGCTTAGTTGACGATTGATAGATCTAGGATAGCATGCCGATCTCAACGGATGGATGTATGTAGTCGATGGGAAGCACTCATGGCGACGATGAATCCAGCAGGGGGTGGGATCAGTAGTCGTCGTCGCCGCCGTAGTCGTCGTACCCGCCGCCGCCGTAGGAGTCCTCCCTGTCGAGGCGGTCCTCCACCCTCTCCGCGACGTGGTCCTCGAACTTGTTCTCCAGGTAGCTCGCCCCGCCGGCCAGCGCCAGGCCGCCGAGCACGCCGGCCGCCGCGCCCACCGCCAGCCCGGTGCCCATTCCCATCTTGTTGCCCTTCTTGTTCACGTTGGGGTCCTGGACAGGGGCGCCGGCAGCGACGACAGGAGCAGAGGCGCCGTACGCACCACCGTACGCCGGCTGAGGCGGCGGCGGCGCGGATCCGTAGGCGGAAGCAGCAGGGTACCCTGCCGGGGGCGCCGCGGTGTACGGCTGCGCGGCGCCGTACCCGCCGGCGCCTGAGCCGTAGCCGTACCCGCCGCCACCGGAGCCGTACGCGCCGACGCCGTAGCCGGCAGCGGCGCCGTACGCGCCACCAGCAGCGCCGGCGGCGTAGGGGTCGCGAGCGGAGGAACCGTACCCCGGCGCCGGGTAGGGGTTGGGGTCGTAGTAGCGCTTGGGCTCCCTGACGGCGACGCGGACGTCGAGCTTGCCCTGCGGGCGGCCGGAGGGGCGCTTGAGGCGGAGGGTGCGGGAGGCCCGGCCGCCCATGCCGGCGTCGTCGAGGACGTCGCGGAGCGGGAGGCGCGCCGAGCCGACGAGCGGCTTGACCCCCTCGGCGGCGTTTGCGTGGACGACGTCGATGTAGAGGACGGCGTCCTCGAGGCGGGCGGTGGAGGGCGGGAGCGGGACGGCGAGCTTGTCGTCCCAGGTCGGGGACTCGCCGCCGTCGAGGTCGACGCGGGTGGAGACCTTGGCGCCGGAGTCCACCCAGACCACGGCGTACGGCTTGAGGTCGCCGTGGCGCCAGTTGACGTTCTTGAGGTCGCGGGCGGAGCCGACAGTCACCTCCGCCTCGTAGCGGGAGGCCATGGCGGACGGCGGGCGTACGATGACGAGCCGAGTGGAAAGGAACACGGGAGAAGTGTGGAATGAGACGGCGGGGACAATGGAAAGGTGCGATGCGAAGGAAGGAATAAATAAGGACAAGGACGAGGGCGAGAGGAGCGCGGCTTCTTGACGCGGGTATTAATGGAAGAGAAGGGAGCGGATGCGGTTTTGGGCTAGCAGGATTTGGTTGACGCCTTGACGGATGCGTTGGGATTGGTGGTGCGGGGGAAGGGCGGCTGCTGCTGCTTCGCCTGTCCTGGCCTGGCGTCGCCCGGGGGAGGGGGAACTCGACAGTAGGACAGATGAACCGTCGTCGCCAACTGGAACAAGAAGAAGCGCGTGGCGCACGCTGCCCGCCACGTTTGAATTGACTTGCCGGAACACGAGGCGTGGGTCCACATGCCAGCCGTGCCGTGCCACTTGTTCAACTCTCTTCACGTGGTTGCTTCGTTGCTAAGGGTCAATTCAACCGCAGGCCTCCAAATATCAGGCTCGGCCCGCCCAAGAAGAAAACACACAACAGGCCCTTAGAGCGTCGAATTTTTTTTTATTTTTAACCTATTTTTAAGTAATATTTTAATAATAACCCGGTCCGAACTAAATTTGCAGATCTAGCCCATTCGGTCGCGGCGAACGACTTGGCGCGACCAAAAGGCTAGTCGCGGCAACTCATTTGGCGCGGCACTTTGCCACGTCAGCGTTGACGACCACGTCGGCAACGGCGACCACGAGTCGCGGCGAGTCGTTTGGCGCGACTCACAAGCCCGTCGCGCCGTCCCGATGGGCGCGACTCAGAAGCCCGTCGCGGCATCCTGTTTGGCGGGACCGGTTGGGACTTAGGCCCGCCGCGGCCGCGGGCGGCGCGGTCCTCTTCCTTTCTTCCTCCTCGGTCTCTCTTCTCTTCTCCTCTGTTGGACCCCGTCGCCCCAAGGAGAGTTCGTCGAATCCGGCCGCCGTACTTGGTGAATCGACCCGAAATCGCGGGGCTACGCCTCTCCAAGGTAAGTCCTCCATCTAGTCCAACTACATTTCCATAGGAATTTGAAATATGACCGGATTGAGGTAGTTAGGGTTTGGCATATTGAAGGATGTGTGAATGCGTGGTGGTATATTATGTACGAATGGAGGTTTATAGGAGGTCATGTATCGTTCGATGGATGGCTTGTAATGTGTGGAATGTATGATTGACGTATAGGATGGATGGGTTGCATGGCATTTTTTAAGACAATGGCAATCGCGTACATAATGTAAGAGCTTCAATGAGGTATATGTAGTTGTATGTAATGCATTTATGTGGAGGGAAGTAGATAATCGTTTTCAAAACTTTGTAGATGGACCTTTTTGGTTTTGGCTGGCATGGCATTTCTGAAGAAATGGTAATCGACTAGATAATATAAAGACGAATGAGGTATATATAGTGTAATGTGTTGCAATTATGTGGAGGGTAGTAGTAAATGGATTGTAAAAGTTTGTAGTGGAAAATTGTGTAGGTGGAACGGTGAATTGGAATGATGATTTGGTTTTATGTAGAGTTGTTACCTAACTCTAATTTATAACGTTTTGTAGAGAGATGGCACCTCACCCGCGGTACCGGCTCCTTGACACCGTGTATGATAACAAGCACCGCGCTCACCATCTTGTTGACCTTGGTCAGGTAATAAATTATTGTTGACACAAAGAATAATGTATATGCTGTTGTAATTGCAATATGCACTATCCGGAGTGTAATTGTATTTCATTGCAGGTGCTGACGCCGTTGCGGTCGCGGACCCACAAGCCTATGCCATGGGATGAGCGCTACGCTCCGTACATACGACGGGCGGGGTTGCTGCCTTTGGCGCGGTTGGTCAATGCAGGATTGCCCCTAATGGACTCACCTGCCCTCACGGCACTTGTGGACCGTTGGAGGCCGGAGACCCACACTTTTCACCTGCCGTGTGGGGAGGTGACGGTGACGTTGCAGGACGTTGCTATGATCTTGGGTCTCCCAATCGATGGACATGCCGTAACAGGAATGGTGCAGCCGGTGGGATGGAGAGACATGGTTGAGGGTGCTTTGGGGCTGAGGCCACCTGAGGCTGATGAGAATGTGAAGGATAGGAAGACGACTGGGGTTAGCTCGGCGTGGCTATTGGAGAACTTGCCAGTAGCATGCAGAAGAGGCTGCGGAATTATTGGTTGAGAGGTTTGCTCGCGCTTGGTTGTGGCACTTGATTGGCGGGTTTCTGTTCCCCGACGGTAGTGGAAACACCATATCTTGGATGGTGTTTCCCATTATCGCAGGGCCATGGGAGACTATCGCTACTTACAGTTGGGGTTTGGCAGTGCTTGCGTACCTGTACCGGCAGCTTTGTGACGCGTGTCAGAGGATTGGAAATAGCTCAAGCATTGGAGGCTGTTTGTACTTGCTACAGGTTTGGATGTGGGAACGGTTTCCTATTGGTAGACCTGACCGTGCACCGGCGGAGGTAAAGTTAAATGTTGTTGAAGAGTGTATGTTTATGTATGTTGCTGTTACTAATGAAGTTGATGTGTTAATGCAATGTAGGAGTGGGAATTTGACGACGAAGAGTCTTTGCCAACTGTTGGGTTCATCTGGAAGAATTGCATAAATGTGGTCGGAAATTCAAAAAGACGTTACATGTCGTACATGAACGAGTTCGATGTGTTAACTCAACATCAGGTGAGTTTCTACATCTACAAAAAAATTTTCTTTCCTCTTCTTGTTGCAATGTTTGGTAACAACGAATGCACATATTTCGCTGCATCGTTTTGGTTAGGTGGAGTGGCACCCGTATGACCGTGAAGAGATAATAGAAATGAATCTTAGTCCCTTGTGCAAGCGTGATGCTGAGTTTTGGCGGTTGGAGACGCCCATGATTTTTTACTATGCTGTGGAGTGGCACCTCCCCCAACGCGTGATGCGTCAGTTTGGCAGGCTTCAAGTTACTAATGTGTCATGCCCCACGACAAACAAAACTCTTCACAAGTATGTTTCGTGGTTAAAGTTTCATTAATTTAGCTGATTCGTAGCCCTATATAACAAATTTACATGTAATGATTTGGTTGGTTCTACAGGGTGGACAGAAGGAAGGAGAGGGGAGCCGTAGACTGGACGGAGAAGCACCAGCCGTCTGCTTTCTATCTACTACTTAGCCGTTTCCAATCCGGCGAGTCGCACAAAAGTTTAGAAATGTCTCGGACCCCAAGCCGCCGGCGACGATATCAGGGAGCAACTTCATCCACTCCTATACCAACAATACCATACACAGATAATAATTGCGGTCCTGCATCCTATCCTAAACCCATTCCGCAATTTCCCCTCGAGACGAAGGATGATTTTCTCCGGACAAATCAAAAACCCGAAGGAACAAATGAGTGTTGGCCTTTATGTTGCCACCATGAAGAATGCGTGCTACAGATGTATGACGGGCCAGATGACGGAGGAAGACGATTCTTCAGATGTCCACGTGGATCGGTAATTACTGTCATCAATCCTCGTTCTTTTCGATACGCTCATTCCTTCCAGTCTAACTAACTAAATGTCTATAGTGTTACGATGATGATGATAACTGTGGCTACACAATGTGGTGTGATCCAAAGCCGGAGGCCGCAACAGCTTTATATATGGATTACCTACGAGCTCGTATTGATGATTTGGAAATAAAGCTTGAAGAGGCTACAAGGACTACTCAACCTTCGTCAGACATAGCAACTATTAGCATTCTTGATGGTAGTGCCCCAGTGTGTATTGATTTGTTCTGCAAATGCCCGCATCACAAGGGTTTGGGATGGTCATAAATTATCACTATGTTCAATAGGCATTGTTGTAAAAGATAATATGTTTATAAAGTGAAGGACGCACCCAACGCTTCGCAGTTTATTTTTGACTTCTATCAAGTAGGGCGGCCGGATTCGAAGAATGTTTCCTTGGGGCGACGGGTCGGACAGCCAAGGGGAAGGAAGAGAGACCGAGGAGGAAGAAAGAAAGAAAGCAAGTCCCAACCGGTCGCGCCAAACAGGATGCCGCGACGGGCTTCTGAGTCGCGCCCATCGGGACGGCGCGACGGGCTTTTGAGTCGCGCCAAACGACTCGCCGCGACTCTTGGTCGCCGTTGCCGACGTGGTCGTCAACGCTGACGTGGCAAAGTGCCGCGCCAAATGACTTGCCGCGACTCGCCTTTTGGTCGCGCCAAGTCGTTCGCCGCGACCTAATGGGCTAGATCTGCAAATTTAGTTCGGACCGGGTTATTATTAAAATATTACTTAAAAATAGGTTAAAAATAAAAAAAAATTCTAGAGCGTCCCCAACGGGCACGTGGATCCTATACGTAGGGCGGGCTATGTTTAATCTTTAATAGGTCAGTGTTTGAGATCCATGCGAGACTAGATGAACGCGTGAGATTCAATCTGGTGAAGAGTGGAGGACCCAGAAACTAACATGTGTCGTCTTCCTATTGGGGCGGGTGGGAGGGGAGGAGAAAAAGAACCGGTTTTCAAATTTCAAACGCATTTTTCTCCCAAACCGTAAGTCCGTTTTCGAATCCGTTTGAAGCATAATGTTGTTTAGAATTAATGCTACAAAATGAGATCCAATATGAATATTTTTAAAATTTTTTGAAATTCAAATTTTTCGTCAACATTTTGAATATACCATGTCAACATTTTGTTTTCACTGTGTCAACATTTTTTATGTGCTATGTCAATATTTTTGGCAAAATGTTGACTCTGTTGTTTGAAAATGTTGACATAGGCTTACGAAAATGTTGAAACTGTTGTTTGAAAATGTTGACGGTTAGTCAGTAAACTAAGTTGTTTTAAATAGGCCAAATTTGATGGGCTATTGAGCTCCATGGGCTGTTCTATCCACTGGCGGAGCCAGGACAGGGCCAGCCGGGGCCCTGGCCCCCCCTTCCATCCTGCAAATTATACCTTTATCCATTCATGTAACCACTAATCAGCAAGATTAGTAGCTTAATTGACCCTGCCCTCCTGCAAATTCTACCTTTATGCATGCATGTAACCCATAATCAGCAAGATTAGCATCCCGGTTAATTACTAACGTGCGCAAACATGAAGAAGAATCAGCTTTTCTTTTTAGCGAAATGAAGAAGAAACAGCTAGCAAGCATGGTTGGCCCCTTCTTCATTTTGGGTCTGGCTCCGCCACTGGTTCTATCGAATGTTAAGCGTCGGACGTTTTACGTATCGAGAGTCCCCACCGGGCACGTAAGAGCCAGCAGAAATGATAGTTTATTGAAGAAAGAGAGGAAAGAGAGTCTCACTGACGCTTGTGGAAACGCTAGCTCCAGCCACGCCAACCCAGACGCGAGGAGAGGAATGCACTTGCCCACCTCACATTCTCTACCGCTGCCTCAAACTAGTGTTAAAATAATCTCATCTGTAGGGCCCATGCTCACTTTGTTTATCAGATGAAAATGCTAAGAGGCAGCGGCTGACTCCAACCGCTGTGGACGCTCTTAGCGTGCCGTCGTGGATTGACCGTGTGAAATCCCAACAATGTCCCCTTAATCCCTTTCGAAACCCTACTTAGTACAAGACTTCTCCATCAGCTACCTACTCCCTCTGGATTCAAATTTTTGTGACATCAACTACTTATAACCGGACGGAGCACAAAACTTTTGTCCCACTATGGAAGACGGGCTCCCTTCTTCAACTCACGCGTAATCTTGCGATGTGGTTTGCCCAGCAGAGGGATCGCTTAGGCGTCATGTCCTGCTCCATATCAATGAAGTATTGGCATAAAAATAGCTTGATTTTTTTTTGTCACCAGCAGAACCATATGGCACATAAACTATCCCAACTTGCAAACCACAAAACTCCCATTCTGCAATGTGGGGTATGCCAAGACCTCATTTGTCTTCAATCGTTAGTTACTTCAGATTATAAAAATATTTCTAGTTAACTGATAAATCTTATTTTCATTGAGATTTTTTTTATAATACGAACACTACAACAAGCATTCAAAGAGTTCATTTACAAGCTTGATACTAAAGATATTTATAGATAAGATATTTAGGCAAAGAAGAGTATTGTTGTGCAAAAAATATTATGCAAGAAGTAACATATAAATATAGTTTTAGAGACGGTCGTACTAGATGGAAAACAGACATCTTTTGTTGAATATACAAGGAAAATCATGTAGCATTCAAATCCATCGTATATAGGTCTCAAATTATGTTCTACTACTATAACTGGTATTTCAAAATGGCAGGAAATCGAATTCATTAATAGTTCCTTTAAAATATGCACCAAATTGATGCATATTTAATTAGAAACTAATGAATCTAGAATGTTTGTACACCCATTTGTAAACTCATGTATGATGGCCATGCCAATATTTCGCAGTAGTAAATTGAACCAATTGATTAATCTAGAGTGGCTACTTTGATCGAGAAGCTCTTCGATGATCGCTCTTGCTGATACTCTCCTAGTGGTTGAACAAAGCAGAAAATCCGCGGATGCTCAGTGAACATCGGTATTTTATAGGTTTCAACATTATGGTCATTCATACTGTCAGTCAGGATTGTATCGTTGAGCATACATAAAATTTGGGCATCAAGAAATCCAACAAGAAGGCAAAGATCACTATAATTGAAGGCCAATCAAAGACGTCATATTACTGTTGATCACATCACTCAACTTGGTGGCCTCACCAAAATTCCATACATACTAGTTGTCAATTTGATTATATTGTATGGTCAGCTCCATCAAAATTGCTACTATATGATGCCTCAAATTGATACGAGAGGCCTCCAATTATCTTTCACTACTGCATGTCTTAAATATGAATTATAACTATCAGTGCATTACTTAATTTATTTAATACAATGATGGAAATTCCAGGCCATGTCTTCTACAAATTGGTTGGAAAATGTAACAATGCCTGTGAAAAGTGTAAATAAAACTAGATGAGCAAACTCAATCCTAAAAAATGAGCCATGGAAATTTTCTCTTCAGCCTTATTTAATACATTGTATAAGTTGTATTATTTTATTTGTACACTTAAGTTTATGACCTTTTCAACAAATATTTCACATAGCCCCCCCTGACATTTTCCTCGATGGTCCTTAGTGCATGTTTGTTTGGGCTAAAACTTTTTGTAGTGCTGCTTTTTAAAGCTGATTGCATAAGCTGACTTTTTGAAATGTTGTAAATGTTATCATCATAAACTAGCTTTTTGAATGAATACAAATACTAAATATAACTATATTCAAAACAACACCACACCAAATTTAGCCAGCAAAAGCTCCTCCAAACCCGCTTTTATCTTGTACTAGGGTTTAAAGTTTAGGACATTCCAAAAGCCATGTTCAGAAGTAGATTGTTCGTTTCAATTGTGGCTTTTGCAGAAGCATAGCCTCCTAAAGCTGAAATAAACATGACCTTAATTGCTCCTAGGTAGTTTTCATCATGAGGACCACAAGGGCAATATCGATTCACCATGGTGAACTAATCCTGGTTCCATTCTCTCTTTTCAGAGCATGTCCTACATGGCTTCTATTTCTGTGCCGCCCTCCACTTTCTCTGCTGCACCATCCTCGAACGTTCGCGGCATATGTACAATCTGGATCCTTCCTGACACCGTCAATGCTCGGTTCAATGGTCTACTTCCATCTCCAAATTTCTTTATCACCTCTCATGTGCGCTGGACAAGTGCCTCCAAGCAATTCTTGTTCATCCACGTATATATGCAGCTAGTCGCAACGTGAAATTTTTACATCATTTCAGTGTGCTCAGCCTAGGACCCTCATGTTTCTACCTGCATGCAACCACGGAAACAGCTTCGAAGCTGCTAGCAAGCTCATGGAAGAAGAAGCGTTTACTTGCCAACCGCTGCATGTTTTGCTCTAGCGTCAAAATTGTACACTTGGAGAGCTCCATCTGACACCTTTGGTACCTCTAAACAGTTCTTCATTAAGTATTCTCCAACTTTAACAGCAAGGTACGTTTGCATAGTATTGTTGACCCATTTTTGAGGAAAAAATTTTGTCTTAACATTATCAATTAATAAAATTTGGAGGAAGTAGTGCTCCAGCATGAGCTAGCTAGATCAAAGGACAGTACATGATAAAAGATTATATGTAACGCAGATGAATATGATACTCCATTTTTTATAGATAACCATGATCCTATTCTGATAGGTCGATCGTTGCATATGAAGCTAGGTTGGTCCCCTTGGTTAAATACACGATACATTTCTAGAGAGCCATGTAGCATGCATGGCACTGTTCATGCGTTGGGGAGCGAGCTATAAATAAATTATTTCACGCACAAAGCTAGATGCGCCATTCTGCTAACTATTTATGCCTTTTTTGGAGGAGGTTAGAATAAGTAATCCATGCCTGGAGATCTAGATTTCTCCTGATAACAGCTTCCTCTATCTACAACCAGGAGCCACCATCTTCACATGCTTTCGTTCATCAATCCATGTTATGTGTCAGTCTTACAAAAATCTCCATCGCATTTTTCACACTGATAACTCAGATGGCGATAAGGCTAGCACATCACTGATAATAACAAGTATGTTGCGAAAAAAAAAGGATTCAAGCATTGATGCATACGATCCACTGGATTGTGCACTGACTTACACTACACCATGTTCTATTTTTTCAGCAGTCAAGTGTGTGGGAAGGGTATCAATCCGTATCCCATCATGTGCTCTACTTAATTAATTCATTTTCAATCGCCACTAGTTTCCCCTAATTAATTCCATTACAACGAGTAAAAAAGGAAACCGTCATTAAATTGAAAAAACGGTATGCATAGAGTATTCATTTGGAGGTGGAAATGCACATTTTCCAGCCTTAAAATGGACTGATTAGTCACTTGAGGATCATAAATATGAAGATGAGGAATGCAAAAATAGATTTGGGGCAACAAATTTAACCAGCAAAATATAGTCACAACCGATTTGACAAGGACAGAACAAAAATGTATCTGTAAATAATGTTGAGCAATCAATACTAGGCACTCACCATAAAACTAACTGCAGATCGAGTGCAGCCATAATTGAAATATCATCGGGACAGAAAAATACATAAAATTAAGCTGAACTTTGTGAATGCAATGCCCAGAATCAGCAAGAGGTAGATAAGATATATCAAAGACATAAAATCAGGACGTTCCTCAAACAAGTTTTTTATAACTCTACTTAAACTCAGATAACTCGCACACAAAGATTAATTGCAACATCTTAATAAACCTATGGCAAATAATGCAAGTTCTTACCACCAAATGCTTATCTGGATACTGAGATATTCATGCCCTTCATTCTTGCGATGTATCAATTCCTAGCTTGTGACTGAACTCAGACGCCAGCCATTCATGAATTAAACACGACTGCTAGTACGGGGGGCGGGCATGCGGCCACGCAATGCCCTCTGCGCCATGACCATGATGACCGAGCGGGACGCCTCCGGGCATGAGATTGGGTGGGACGCCGCCGTACATTGCCATCGCCGAGGGATCTGGCATCTCTCCCATCATCGGAGGGACGACACCCCCGCCGCCGGCTACATGGGCTTCCTCAGCGTCGTCCAGCGGCAGCCGCTCGTACGTGGCGCTCGCGAACGTGGACGCGATCACCATGACCGGCCCCGCCGCCGTAAGCGCGCCGACGACGTTGCCGGCGACCACCTGCCCCTGCCCGCCGGAGAGATAGACGGTGAGGCCGGTGGTGCCCGGCGGGGCCGGGCCCGGGAGGAACGCGCCGGCCAGGGACAGTATCTCGAAGCGGCCGCGCAGGGCGACGACGGCGCCACCCGGCTGGCGCAGGGCCACGTCGGCGACGGTCCCCGCGCCGCTGAGCACGCACACGCCCCGCTGTCGGCGGCGCGCGAAGTGGGCGATGGACTCGGCGACGTCGGCGCCGGCGGCGACCTCCATCACGTGGCTGCGCAGCGCGTTCGGGCTGTCGCGGGTCACGAAGATGGGCGGCTTCGGCTTGTTCTTGGACCCCTGGGGCCGCCCGCGCGGGCGGCGGTTCACGGCCCCCGCCGCGCCGCCCTCCTTGGGCTGCTCGCCGTTGCCGTTCTCGTGGTCGTCCTCCCTGTGGCCACCTGCGCCGCCGCTCTGGCTCTGCTCCGCCGCCATGTCTAGGCTGCCCGGCGGGTTCTTGTTGTCCACGGAGCCTGGTGAAGTGGAAAACGGCGGTGCGTCCGTGGTCACCGGGAGGCCCACCCGCCCTTCGTCCCACCACCGATTCGCCAGCTTGTACTACCGTTTCTTGCTTGCTTGTTTCGTCTTCTTCTTCTCCTCGGTCGTCCTAAACTCTTGCTCCTAGAATTCGTGCATACAAAGATAAACGAGTTTGAAGATGGTGCCACTACGCTCGATCTGCGTCTTTGTAATCTATACATCAACAGCAATTAATCCATGTAACGGCCGGCAGATCGATCGATGGATCCGGCACGGTAAGATGTTATTATTGGGGTAAAGAAAGATTAATTGCACTCCTACGTCTTGCATGAAATTGATGTGTGAAAGAAGCTAGGAGAATTCGTACCGGTACAAGAGATGTAGGAGTATGAAACTGCAGATCGATCCCAACTCCCAAGTGATGCTGATCTGATTAACCTCCTGTGAATTGATCTCCTTGCTAAGCAGGGTTGGCGGAGAGGAGATTAATGGCTGCTGCTCAGGTCAGTGGTCTGTATGTATGGTGGGGAAAGGGACTTGCAAGGATACATATAGGAGGGTGAGCTAACTGATGTGTACATTGGAGTAGCTCAGCATCAGTAATTAAGTTTATTTCATTCAACTGACTAATTAAAAATACAAATGGTTAGGCACACGCGCTTGGTGTATCATGGATGCTACTAGAGGAGCTTCCGTTCCCGTTTATGGACCACTTTTTTTTTTGTTTCTTAACCTCGATAAATCTCCACTATTATATAGCTGTAACTACTCTCGTATGACGTCCTGACAGAAGAAATAATTAACCTGAATGTATGCATTTTGTGCTAGTATGGTCATATACTTAGGACTGGAGTATGATTTAAGCATCGATAAAATGGTAACCAAACTGGTTTATCTATACCACAAGGCATGTCCCATGTATACAAGATATATTCATCATTTTGTGTCGAACCTATTTACACCTCATCACCCACTTGGTTACATGCAAGCTAGTCAAAGTAGTAGCATAGTAAGCCCCAAGTATAGCTTTAACCTCCGGTTAATTAATATGAAAGTGATGAGATTCCATATGGCTAAAGTAAAGGTGGTCCTCCTGGCCTGGTTATTGTTACTACTAACAGCGCATGCTTAAGTTGCAAAACTAAAGGAGTAGTAGGGCATAGCTAGCCAGCTAGGCATGCACAAGATGCGATGTACTTCAGCTTACTCTCTTGTAGTAATATACGAGTATACAATGACATCGACAGGCACCCAACAAAGTAGCAATAGATTCTTAGGTTGAACCTATCCTTAAAAATTTATGGTTTTGAATGGAAAAATTTGCATGTTATGAAAATGAGTTTCATGATGAAACATCAACTACATGTGTTATGGAAAAAATTATGATTTTCATAACTTTTGAGACAGATGAACAAAGTTAAATAGTAAATAGACCTGGAGTCAGAGTTATTATTATTTTTTGAGCGAATGGAGTTAGAGTATGTCAGCTCATGTCGTTGTCAACCCAACGCTGCTGGTTGGATCAGTTTATAAAGTCATCTTTTTCTTTCTTTTTTTTTTTTGGAGCAAAAGTTTATAAAGTCATCTGGTTCGATCTGAAAGTTCGAACAAAAACGCACTACCCACAGGGACCTCCTATATGCAGGGCGTCCTATGGTTAACATACGATAGATTGGCCCAATAGCCCACTAAATCTGAACAGCTCAGCCCAAGTCAGAGTGTCAACATTTTGAAACAGAAGAGTCAACATTTTTGTAGTTCTATTTCAACATTTTTACAATAAAATCAACATTTTTATAAAAAATGTTGATCACAAACAAAAAAAATGTTGACATAGTATAAACAAAATGTTGAAATAGTATATTTAAAATGTTGACGAAAATTTTAAATTTTAAAAAATTCAAAAAATATTCATATTGGATCTCATTTTGTAGAATTAATTGTAACAAACACGTAGGTTCAAACGAATTCGAAAACGGACTTACGGTTTAGGAGAAAAATACGTTTAAAGTTTGAAATTCGTTTCTTTTTCTCCCACCTCCCACCCGCCCCCAATCAGAGAGCGACACGTGGCAGCTTCTCAGCCATCCCCTTCTCCACCTGCACGAATCTGAGATGTTGCATAAATCTCAAACACTGTTCTATCAAAGCTTAACCATAGCCCGCCCTACATATAGGATCCACCCTACCCACACCATCAATCCTTGGGCCTGGTTTCCATGATCCAACAGCCCGTTGGTCTCAATGTGGCCCATTAATGGATAGGCCGCCCAGACTACTAAGGGAAGCGGCCCATTAATTCCGTGACCGAACCCTAGGAAATACCATGCCTCTTTTTAATCACCTCCTCTGCTCGACTGCTCCACAGCCGCCATCGACTTCGCTTCTCTGTTTTGTTTCTTCACCGCCGCCAAACCAAGGCGGCAGCAGAGCAAAGGTTTCAATCCGAGATTTTCTCTCTTATTAGTTTGTATATCTACTGAATGAACAAGAATCATGTCCCTTACCTCATTGCCGTAGTTCGAGATCTGAAGCACATATCGAAGGCTTTCTAGGCGTCTCATCTAAAGGCCTATTGAGCTCAAATCTTGTGCGATATCAACACTCTGTGTTGCTCGTCGTCTCCACAACGAAATGACCATCAATCTGGTCATGCTAGGATGACGACGCGCACAACAACTACTACTTTGTAGATCATTATTGTTGTTTTTCTTTCCTCTGAAATCAACGGACTGATTGTTGTTTGTGCCCTGCTGAACACATCTAGGTACCACCAGCAAGCAGCCATGGCCAAGAACCCCAAGGTGTTCTTCGACATCCTCATCGGCAAGGCCAAGGCCGGCCGCGTCGTGATGGAGCTCTTCGCCGACACCGTCCCCAAGACGGCGGAGAACTTCCGCTGCCTCTGCACCGGCGAGAAGGGCCTGGGCGCCTCGGGCAAGCCGCTGCACTACAAGGGCTCCGTCTTCCACCGCATCATCCCCAGCTTCATGTGCCAGGGCGGCGACTTCACCCGCGGCAACGGCACCGGCGGCGAGTCCATCTACGGCGCCAAGTTCGCCGACGAGAACTTCAAGCTGCGCCACACCGGCCCGGGCGTCCTCTCCATGGCCAACGCCGGGGCCAACACCAACGGCTCGCAGTTCTTCATCTGCACCGACCGCACGCCCTGGCTCGACGGCAAGCACGTCGTCTTCGGCAAGGTCGTCGACGGCTACCCCGTCGTCCAGAAGATGGAGGCCGTCGGCTCCCAGAGCGGCGAGACCAAAGAGCGCGTGCTCATCGAGGACTGCGGCCAGCTCGCCGATGAGTAGTGGAGTTTCCATCTGATGGCTGTTGCAAGTACTTGTTACTAGTTAGTAACAAAATATCGATGGATAAATAAAGAATTACTCCAGTGATGTTTAAACTAGCTGATGACTTTGGCTGATACTGTCTCGAAATCACTCGCATCATATTATGATGAATGGCACACCCGTCTGGCCATTTGGTGCAGACCAAAATTTTAGGGTCTCCACGCCGAAGGTGTGGTCGCGCCGCAAGTGCGGCGGCCGTTTTGTCCGCCAGAGCTTCGGCGAGCTGCGGCGTGGAAAATAAACTGCACTGCTGCTTAGCAACTGCGGCGCGCCGCAAGTTCGATAGCAAAGCAAACAGCCACCTAAGTCAGTGCGGCGTGCCGAACCTATGTCGTGGCAAAGTTTGGACACCATCCAAACAGGCCCTTACCTTCCTTTATCCAACCAAGGAAGCCTCTGGATCCAAAAACGAAACAAGAAAGTGCCTTTATTCAACCAAGGAAAATTCTTTACAGTTAGTAGAGTTAACATTTCATAGCTTCGGCCTTCAGATAAAGGGAACTACATCTCCCTACTTGCATTTTTGCAAAATTACATTCCCCATCTTGAGCTGCATCGTATTGTTAGCATTCCCTTACATCAACTAGTACGGTACAACAAAAACCCAAGGCAGGCTCTCCTTTGGGAAAAAGGTCAAAGGAACCCATAACCAGGTCACAGAATCCAGCTACTACCAAAGCATTTGAGAGAAACTGAGAAGAAAAAACACTCATTCTATGGTGGCTGGCAGCGTCTTGAGCACATCTCTCAAAGCGTAATTTATGCTTTCACATCTGTGATCAGATATCAAATTGCCCGACAACAGTATCCTCTGCAAATTCTCTCCTGGATCACCTCTCCACAGGGAATATGACTCGTCATCTACGCCATCTATATTCTCAACATCCCTCTGGAGGTAATACAGAGTCCCAGGAAGGAAAAGATCCTCAGGCACATATTCATCCTTTTTACTCAGAGACATGGCCTCACTGGAATTAGTAAGACGAGCTGGATCTTTGGGCGCATCTGACAAGACAGCAAGATCAGATTCAGTAAGATGCTTAAATGAAACCCAACAGCACTTTTTTGCTTTGACAGAAAGCAATTCGGCACTTTTAGTACCACAGGACCTCATTCAGAAGACAAAACTCACCAGAACCTGCTGATACT
Source organism: Eragrostis nindensis (assembly GCA_012490785.1). Lineage (NCBI taxonomy): Eukaryota > Viridiplantae > Streptophyta > Magnoliopsida > Poales > Poaceae > Eragrostis > Eragrostis nindensis. The sequence continues at coordinate 1,151,977 of JAAXCT010000098.1, read as the reverse complement.
GTTACAATTTTGGCATAATCACCAAGTTTGCGGGCCACATCTTGAATCGACGAAACAACAAGCTTAGCGTTCGTCACAAGATCCACAGTATGCTTCCAGTCTTCCTTTTCCAGAACACTTACCCTACAAAACAATATGATTAAAAAAAGTGTATATACATAAAACCATCCAATAACGGTGCTTGACATGTTGTCTGCTAGTTAGGATCTACATATGCCAGGATGGTGTTTAAGATCTTCATATGCAACATGAATTCTACAAACTTCTTCCGTTCTATAAACTCTACCTGACAAGAAATGTCTTGTCAATCACTAGCATTCCAAAGTTGATATTCACTCCTATCCAAATTAAATGAGTCCATTAAGGTTTGTGTTAACTACTTTAACTTTGGCCATCAATTGCTAAAGGAGTGCCTACCAATCTGTTTTGAGTATTTCAGTCCGCAGTCTTGCCAGTGAAGCTGCACTAAGCCTAGGAATAACATCATCCTGCAACAGAGAGAGAAAACAGCAATTACAAACACTTAGATATGGTGCCCGTAGATACCAGACACTGGATTTCATTCAAGTAAACAAACAAGCAAACCTGAAGTACAACAGTAGAAACATAGCTTGCACAACTCTCAGCAACTTCCCTTGACACGCAAGGTGGTGTTCCGAATCCAACAGCAGAAATAATGTCAGGATTAAACCCAAGCTCCTCCTTTGTCTTCTTCCGTAGCATTATAGCAAGCAACGCTGCTGAAGCTCCTCCAAGTGAGTGCCCTACCAACCGCAACTTATAATCCTGCTTCCAAAATAATAAGATAAACAGAGGGAACAAAGATGACAATGTCAACTTTAATACAAAGTGTACACTTCCCCACCGGGTGCTTTCCTAAACATGTTCTTATTACGCCCAGTTCATGGCGAAGGTACCAACGAGCGGCCTCATACGTTCCAAAGTGTGTTGAGAAACCTTTAGGTGACACCTTCTTATCACTTAGAGCAATCAAATCAGTAACAAGATCATAGACTGTGTGAGTTCCACGAATCCCAAGTATCACCAATTTTGCCCTCGGGTCAATGCCTATGTAATATCCAGGTCTCAAAATGCTAGAATCTTTCACAAACTTAACAACATTTCTCTTCCGAAGCATGCTATACCGTGCAAGCCCGGCTGCACTACCCTTATAGCAACCTCTCGCAAGTTCAAGGTGATAAATTAGTTCTTGAACCTACAAAATGAAAGAGATAAATACCAGTTAAAAGTGTATTGCATGTCCTTTGGAGAAGAATAACAATTTCAATAGGATGAAATTCCATATGACTAGGTCATCATAACTAGCCCATATGCTTTCTTCTTATACGAAAATGGTTGATTGGCTGCATTAGATTATGTGTAGACGGATGATACCTGTTCATTATGACCCAATAACTACACCTGAGTATTTTATATGAAAACAAGCCCGAACGACATACCATCTTATTGGAAGCTATCTGAACACCCTTGAAGGTTTCAGCATCCTTTGAGGAAGCTTGGCTGAGATAAATGAGGTAGAGACCAATGGTAAGATCACTAAGGCTCCAGTCCTTTATGCTTATCTTACTCCGCTGGAGGTCACTTAGGATCTCACTAAACGTCCGGGTACTTGCCGGGATGTTCCCCCCTCCACCAGAAGCTGCATTCAGATAATATAACTTTAGGCAATCTATGGACAGTATATGTAGCTTTCAGCTGCGTAAGAAATGATAATAACATAACGGTGGTGTCGGAATAACAAAGTTGTGCGTGCATTCACTACTCATTGTACCAAACCTCAACTGAAAAGATAGTCTGATTTCTCAGTTATGCCCACAACTATCGGAATCTCTGTTTGCCATTTTGCATAGAATTGTTTTACACAGGATCACCTAACCAAGTGACAATTTATCTCACAATCCAGATTCAGAAAATAAAATAAAATAAAGCATGCCTAACTAGCATCAATACAGAATAATTGTAAAACTAGTATTTGCCGAATCAATTTCTCCCTTTGCTGCAAAATTCTTGGTCAATCACCAACAAGTGCACCCTAGTGAGTTGAAAAACTACCCTTTTCTTAAGCCGCGGAAGGGACGTAGGCTGAGGGGTAATAATAAAACGAAATAGAGCAGCAAATGAAGCTGGAGAACCTGTAAAAGGTTTCCAATTGTACTGCTTGTAGAGGTCAAGCGCGGGCTCGAGGGCTCTGGAGAGCCAGGCAACGTCGGGCCTCCAGCTCGTCCAGGGGAGGCCGGAATCCTCGTCGTCCTCCGAAGAGCCCTCCCTTGAGCCGACCTCAGCATCCTCCCTCCGGCTCTTGGCGCTCGCCTCCACCACCACAGCCGTCGCCGCGGCGGCGGCCGCCTTCTTGCCCTTTTCCTCCGGTTCACTAGTCGTCGGGACGGCGGGGCCGGCGGAGAGGAAGCGGGTGAGCGCGGGTGGCAGAATGGGGCGGTGGAGCGCCATGAGGCGGGCGCAGGAGAGGAGGCGCTTCGCCATGGGCGGCGGCATTCTCCCGACAGAGTTGGGGGCGCTCGGCGGTGCCGCGTCGAGAGGAAGACACGAGGGTTCTCGACTCGCCTCTTCCTTGTTCAGCCACCCAGATTAATCTGGGCCGTTCGTCCATGCATCGACGAGAGGGGAAAATTAAGGAAATAACATAAATAAACGTGATAATTTTACTCCGCCTGATATGAATCCACGCAAGCAAGTCAGCAGCCAATGCTGCGGCTGTCTTCCGATAGAGTCTAGAAACATTTTTCTTCGATGTCTTTCTATTTTTGAAAATCATTCTGATTTGTGTAAATTCTTATCAAAACTCAATATTGGATTGGTTTTGTTTCTAAGCTTTTTCTTTGCGAAAAAAGAATTCTAAGCTGATAAACCCCTGACCTACCTTACTTTTAGGTTAACACCAAAAGGTAGCTTGTGGTGAGAGTCTAGAATATATACGGTCCCTTTCACGTAAGGATGTCTAATGCCCAAGAGAGTGAGCATTTGAATATTGAAACATTGCAGCTCCACTAGATGTTATCCTGCCTAATTTTAGTTTGCTCCAACATCTTGTTGCTCCAATATCAGACCTTTATATTTAGGAATAATAAAACATGATCATTGATGACCATTGAGCTTGAGCTCGATTTGTCCAAGATGAAAAAACAATGTTTAACCAATATTTTATCAGTTTTATCTACAACACTTGTGACTCGATATAAGTTTGTTGTTGCCAAACATAGCTTGGATTTTTGCAAGTTAAACTAAATCCTTTTTCTTGGTTATTGCAAAGGAGGATGCTAAGTCGCTAACTTATCTGTTGCTTGAGAGATTCATTTGTCACTTGATTATTTACTGTTAACTGCTTTTTTTTCACAAGCAAACAAGCTGCAACTGGAGTGTCAAGAGGTTGCCAAATTTGGAGGCGCCGGACCGTGGAGTGTGAAGAGGATTGGAAAAAATTTTTTTCGAATGGGACAGCTTTATTGAAATTTAAGAGTATCATTGCAGACTATAGGATGTACACACTCTGGAACACTAGAAAAATTAACACAGCTACGACGAGAACGAATCGACAACTGCGCCAACTCATGTGCTACTTTATTTTGCTCTCTTCCAATCTTGACGAACTCGACCCTGCCAAACTGTCAGGCCTCCTGCAGGGCATCCCCGATGACAGGAGCCACCGTCGACCTATCGTCTTCCTCCCGTCTCAGCTTCTTCACAACCGAAGAGCAATCACATTCAAGAATTAGGTTCAGATTAGGCCATCGACCAGCTAACCTGACTCCTTCCAAGCATGCTCTCGCCTCTGCTTCTTCCGCGTCCCTGCAGTTGAACAGCAAACGCCATGCAGACAACAGCGGCAATCCTGTGTGATCTCTGATAATCACACCCAGGGCTGCAGAACCAGTCGTTTCCATGAAAGCACCGTCAACATTGATCTTGATCGTACCTAATAAACTTTTGGCCATCAGGTCCAAGGAAGGCGGCGGCGGCGGCTCCTGAAGAAAAACTTGCTGGCCCCCTCGCCTCCGGCGGCCTCGCCGTCGGCGGAGGAGGGAGGCCCGGGATCCGGCGTCCACTTTGTCCGCTCTTAAGTTTAGATAGAGTTAGGTCTTCCGTGGTGGTTGCTTTTGGCGGCGGCCACGGTGGTTGTTAGGGTTAGGGTTCCTCTAGTGGTTCGGTCCAAGAAGGTGGCGGCGGTTGTGCGGCGTCATCAACTTCGTCGGCATGAAGCACTGGAGGACAAGGCGTCTCCGCGGTGGTGGCGAGTCGAATGCGCCATCATCGATGAAGAATAAGGTACTCCGGCTTCTCCTTGTCATGGTTCTTCATGGCCATGGCTGTGGGCTAGTGAGACTTCGATTTCCGGTGATATCCATCTGGATGTCGCTCGGATTTGTGTTTTCCTATGACGGATATGGTGGAGGAGGCGACGATGAGCTCGGCTACGGGCTTGACGGCGGCAAGTTCATCGTATTTGCATGTGGAATATCGGTCTACCCCTCTTTTGCGAAAGGGTTGGGTTTCAGTTTTCCCCCGTCGGAGATGAGGATGGCGGTGGTGGATGGTGAGATGGCATGTTCGTTCAGATCGGAGTTCTCTTCCGTGGCATATCTGTCTGGGATGGTGATCCTAGATGGTGGAATTTTCGGCTCTTTTAAGGTTTTTTTGTCTCCCATCAATGGAGTTGCCTTTGATTGGGATGCTCTTGTAATCTGGAGATGTAATTTGCTTCAATATTAATGAAATTCCCCTTTTCGCAAAAAACATTGATCTTGATCGTACCCTCTGGTGTTGGTGTCGATGCTATAGTCCTCTGCGACGATATTGTTTTACTCCTTCGTCCACTTCCTGTCTGCATTCTCTGTTTGCCTTTGCCTGCCGCTGCATATGTCTCTTGTCGGATACTACACAGTGCCTCCATGTAGCGCAGCAGGAAAATCTCCGAGCCTTCTACAGAGATCGGCTTGCCTGCTTTTAGCACATCATTTCTTACACTCCACCCTCTCCAGATGACCATAAGAAAATTTTTCAGTACATCATTTGAATGGTTGTATATGATCATCAACAACCACTCCCGGCCCTAGTTTCGCAAATCCTTTTCATCCGACAGTTCCCAATGCGAGCACATTCTACTTCTGAGCGCTCTCGCATGTGGACAGTCAATGATAGCATGAAAGCAATCCTCATCTGCAGCACCACATAGCAGACATGTCCTCTGCTGCTCAAGATGGCGATAACATTTGTTACTCGTGATCGGCAACCCATTATTAGGAACTTTCTATGCAAAAACACGAGCTTTTGATGGCACTTGGATCTGCCAAAGCGTACGTGGACTGTGAAGAGGCCGGGTCCGAGTTGTAACCTGGCAGATGGTCCAATTCAAAATCAGGGTCGTCGATGTCATGATTCATATTCCTTGAGAATTTTAACAATACATATTGCAGGTATTGATATATTTGCGATTGCATTTTCAAATGATCACATCTGTCGCTGATGTCTGCAATAAACAAGAACGTGTATATTTGCGATTGGGACTGCCTATGTGTAGGTTGTCCGACGGGATCCAACCTCTAGGTCAGCCCACGGCCTGCTCGCGTCGGCCCACGGCCCGGTCGACGTCTTCTTCCCCGCGCCGCCGCTTCACCAAGCTCGCCGCCGCCGCCGCCTGTCGTCGTGGTGCTCGCCCCGCCGCCTCCGCCGCCGCCCTCGACCGCCGCCGCGCTAACCTGGCGGGAAGTGACGCCCCCGCCCTTACCCCGCCCACCGTCGGCCGCCACCATCGCGGCCGGCGGCGTCCCCGCCTCGCCTCGCCGCCCCTCCCGCATCGCTCCTCCCACCGCCGGTCGGGCCTGTCGGCCGCCGTTCTAAGCCCGGGGAGGAGGAGGAGGAGATGTTGGGGGTACAAATCCCGCGCATTAAGAGAATGCGAGACGCCCCCGCCCCGCCCTCCTCCACCGTCTCCGGCGGCTCTCCCGCCGCTAGATCCGCGACCGCCGCCCTCCGCCGCGCTAACCCAGCTGCGCTGGGCTCATCGCCGTCGCCGTCGGGAAGGCCGGAGGAGGAAGAAAAGACGTCGACCGTCGGATGTGTGTTTTACACGAATCTCAAAGTGTTCTGTCAAAACGTTTTTATCTGACGGGCTACGTATAGGTGTCACGTTTGCGATTGCAGTTTCAAATGCGACGTATGGAGGCCCAATTGGGACAATAGGTGAGCCGGGCAGATGGTTGGACAGCAGCGAAGTGGCGGGGGAGTGGGAAACAGCCTAGTTCCCACAGCCAGGAGGGCCACCTTGTCGGTAGCACTAGTAGAGCCAACGCCAGAGTGTCGTCGTCTTCCCCTGTGTCGAATCCCCGACTCTGCCTCACCTGCTCTGCTTTTGCCTCCTCAAGCAGAGCACGCCTTGAGCAAGCGAGCAACGCACACGCAACGCAGATGGCGGCGTCCCAAGCGAGCGTGCGCGTGCTCGACCGGATCCGCGTGTCGCCGTCGCCGCCTCCATCCGTTGAGGAGGAGCTCACGCTCCCTCTCACCTTCTTCGACGTCGCCTGGCTCTTCACCGGCCCCGTCGAGCGCCTCTTCTTCTTCCGCCACCCGGACCCGGCCTCCACGCTCCCTCTCCTCCACTCCTCGCTCTCCCTCGCGCTCAGCCGCTTCTACCCGCTCGCGAGCACCATCAGGCCCTCCTCCGCGACCGACGCGCCGTTCGTCTACTCCTACAAGCACGGCGCCGACGGCCTCAGCTTCGTCGTCGCCGAGTCCGACAGCCCCGAAGATTTCGACCATCTCGTCGGCAGGAATCCCAGGGACCTGGCCCGGATCCGGCCGCTCGTGCCGCAGCTCCCGCCGCCGGGGGCGGACGGGGCGTTCGCGCTCGCCGCCGTGCAGGCCACCGTCTTCCCCGGCCGGGGCCTCTGCCTCGGCGTCTCCGTCCACCACGCCGCCTGCGACGACGCCTCCGCCATGCACTTCGTCCGCACCTGGGCCGCCGCCTGCCGCGATCCGCAGTCCGCGATGCCGCCGCCGCCGCCGGTGCTGGACCGCTCCCTCGTCGCCGACCCGGACGACCTCCGCGGCAAGACTCTCGCCGGGATGATGCGCCTCGCTCCTCCTCCACCACCACCTCCGCCGCAGGCGGCGGCGCCGCAGCAAGAAGAGGAGCTGGTGATGGCGTCGTTCCTGCTGGCCCGCGCCCAGATCGACCGAATCAAGGACGCGGCGCAGGCGTCGTCGTTCGCGGCGGCGTCGGCCCTGGCGTGGGTGTGCCTCCTCAAGTCCGGATCCGCGGGCGTCGACGCGCGGAGCGCAGCCACATGCTCTTCTCCGCCGAGTGCCGGTCCAGGCTGGCGCCGCCGCTGCCCGCGGAGTACTTCGGCAACTGCCTGCGGCCGTGCTTCGTGGAGGCCGCCACGGCGGACCTCCTCGCCGGCGAGACGGCGGACGCCGCGGCGGCGGCCGCGGCGGCGATCGGGAGGGCGGTGCGGGAGATGGAGCGGGGCGTGCTGGACGGAGCGGAGGGGTGGCTGGCCAGGGTGCTGTCGGTGCTCCCGGAGCGGCCCATGTCGGTGGGCGGGTCCCCGCGGCACGGCGTGTACCTCGGCACGGACTTCGGGTGGGGCCGGCCGGCCAGGGTGGAGATGGTGTCGGTGGAGAAGACGCCCGGCACGGTGGCGCTGGCGGAGAGCCCCGAGGGGGACGGCGGCATGGAGATTGGAGTCGTCCTGCCGCGCAGCGCCATGGACGCCTTCGCTTCCTGCTTCGCCGCCCATGGACGAAGTTGAGCTTGTTGCTTGAGTGATGTCATCTCGTGCGAAATAAGTCAGCCCTCGCGAAATCAATCAGTCAAACACACTGTATGATTTTTATGATTTTTTTACCCTCGATATATTAACATGATGGAAGATTTGATTTATCTCTTTCTCATCTTTCACTCATTCTCGTTTCTGGGAGGTGTCACTTTTTCACCTATTATTAATTCTCGTTTCTTTAAACAACTAATATGAAACACAGGGAGGAGTAACAGAAGTCCCCAGCATTGTGCCCGGTCGCAAAAGTCACACCGCAAATGTGCACCCGCATTATCAAAGCATATGTGCTACGAGCGAGCTAGCGACGAGGCCATGGTGGTGCGGCTCCGGGCAACAAGGGGAGCACAGCTTATAACTGGGCATGAACAGTACTCGATCACGGCAGCCGGCGTAGGAAAATGGGCTCTAGCGGACCTGGTCGACGCATCACCGCGCCGATGTGTGCCTGTGTGAAACACCGTTCCCCTTCCTTGATCCTGTGCTCTTCAGCCGCTGCTACTTTGTGCGGAATTGCTCTGTGTGGCAGCTGTTGGACTTTGTTGAACCAAGTTCCTTTGCACAAGGGCTACCGGCTGGTTTGGATTTGCCTGCCCGCGTCGCAACTCGATTTACCACTTGCTCTTTTGCTGAACATGATTTCTTTTGCACTGAAGTTTCAAAAAATGAGTTCTTTTGCTGCTTTCTACCTGCTTGTTATTCCCACGGCTTGCTAGTTTCTTTTGGCTTGAACTGAAATTGCTTACCTGCAGCCTGCTTGTTATAGTAATCTGAACTGTAAATGCACTGGTTTTCATTGAACTGAAACTGTTAGGAGCTAGCTTGTTCAACTCTTGCTCCCTTTAAGAATGTTAGTTCAGATATTCATTGCTTGTCCTTTTTCAGGGCGTAATTTCCACTATTTGGTGGTACTCTACCTCGCGTTCCGAGATATAAAGATCGGAAAGCCCACTCCAGCCCAACATAGCCCACTGTTGACTGCGAGGGACCCAAACCTGTGAATTCCCTAAACATTTCCTTCTCTTTTTTCCCTTATTCATGTATAATCGAAGGCGCGCCTCAAAAAAAATGTATAATCGAAGGCATATGGACAATTGTAATTTGCTAAAACGAAGACATTCTCGGCCAGGCTGAGAAAACACGGAACCCCCGGCACGATCATTTTTTTTTGGTTTAAAATCTTTGTAAACCTGAATTGCGGAGGTTTTGATTGGTTTTAGGCGCAGAAGATGCATAGAACGGTTTGGATGTTGACGCATGAGGTCACGCGTGGCGTAGGTCTTGCTTGGTCTTTAATTAATTAATTATTAGCTGAATTTCCAGTAACAAACCAAACCCCAAGCAGAACACCCGATATGGTATTGACTAAGAATTTCACTAGGGCAATTCAACTCAAACACGCTAACTAGCTATAAGATTGTGGAGTAGTGCTACTGGAATTGAGATGCCATGCCATCTGGTCGAATAAGAAATTTGGATGCTACTAGAACATAGCATTGGCTGCGTTCAGAACATTGGATATTTTATTTGAGAAAGTTTGTTATGGAACACTGCTTCTTGTGATTTTGGCCATATAAGACATAGCAAAATCTGATTTTAGCTAGCTATAGGACAATAAGGAATTGTGACATTTGTCTACTGGACACTGGACAATGTAACCAGGAAAAGAACAATTGTCAACTTTTTTTTTATCTCAATATACAAAATGCCTAACCAGCTGAAATTTGCATATAGATGCATTGCTGCATTCTCCATTCATGCGTTTTATTAAATATTTTTTATTTTTATATATCTTTTAGACAAGAAAAATACTTATTTTAAACCGAACAATGAAACAATACTTTGTAAAAGGCAACATGAGCAGAGAATGGCAATGCCTCTATATGCAAATTTTTGACTTGTAAGTTACTTTGTGCATTGAGATAAAAAGATTAATGTTTGTTCTTTTTCCAGCTAAAGTGCCCAAAGACAAATATCACAATTTCTCAAACTTCTACAACTAAAATCAGTCTTTGCAGTGTCTTGTGATCAAAACCTACATTAAGCAGTGTTCTATAGCAAAATTTCCCCTTTTATTTTCATTCCTTGACCCAAATATAGGACTTGTCACACATAGAATTATTAACTCGGAACAAGCTTGATTTATGAGAGATCATAGATTAAGGGAAAAACTAAACCTCATCTGGATGTTTTAGAGGATTCTAACACCTGCATTTTTTCTTACACTATAGTTATATTTTGCATGCATGACACTATATAGTTACAATTATCTAGTTTACACTATAATCGATCACATATGTTATAATCATATTTTGTTTCATTTTGTAAGTAACTACGGTATAATAATTTAGGTGTTAGAGCGCACAAAAACACTTTGTTCTTTTTTTATAGAGTTAGATCTAATCTTGACAGTGATTTAAAACTGGATAGTTGAAAAATCAATAGTTGGAAGCTTTCTAAAACACTGGCGTTGTATTATTAGCAGTCCCTATAATAAAAAGAATAGTGTGCACATGGGGTTGGATATCATGCATGGTAATATACTCTCGCCAAAATTATATGACATCATTTGAAATGTAAGGAACTTCGTTTCCTTTTTCTAAAACAACCACAAGGGGTTGTTCCTTCAAAATATCATGTTTGTAGCTGTTTGTTTCATTACCACAATTTTGGCGCACCAAGTTTTTTCAGCATGTGTCCCCACATGTCATAGACTCATTTGTTTGTCAAACTGTACCATTCTTTGTGAGTGAAACTTACCTAAATTATGGTGGGCAAATTATGAGTAGCATTTGTAGTAAAGAGTAAAGTCACGTGACTCACTCGCGCGGTCACTCCAAATAACATCATCCTACTATCTGCAGTCATTGTCCTCGTCCTCCTATTGAAGCATGATTTCTTGTCGGTGGTTATTGATCTATGGCAGTAATTCCACATTACCAGGTGCCCTTTGTTTTCAATATTAGTGCTAATAGTATTAAGTAAGCATGTTCAGTGTAAAAATTATTTCATCTCTGTTGTACTTGTGACCAGGCGGCACTACTGCCCTGCGCGCGCGGATGGAGAGCAATTTCCTTTTGTTTCAAATAAAAGGATTTTTTATTAGGGGCTGACCTCTGTTGGTGACTTGATGACGAACAGTTATGCAGGTTACAAAAGAAACCGATCGCAATAAGTGAATCGATCAGATCAATGTCTGCTTGCTGCCGGCGTCTCCGCGCGCGCGGAAGGAGCATTACATATGCAGGGACGCATGCCCACGCAGCAGATTCGTCGAAGTTTCATCCAGCGCTGCGCAGCCACTGCATACCATGCAATCAGAGAAACGACCGTACGTTATCGACCAACTGGTGGGGAAATTAATTAAATGCTCATGCTACGGCGGACCGATCATCATCATATATGTATATGCATAGATGAAATCCTCAAATTAGTTTTTTCTTTTTAAGAAAAAGGCTAGGAAATCCTCAAATTAGTTAGTAATAGTTGGTGGAGTTGAGTGAGATCTTGCATTGGCACACAGCTGCTAGCTAGCTGCTTGTCGCCTGCCTGCCTGATCATACAATACACACGCGTACTGTAACGTAACGGTAAGCTCATTGCGCGCTGCTGATTGACGCACGCGCGCGCATTATATTAATTCTATTTCTTCTTCCGTTCGTCGTGGTTCCTGAGCATCTCCTGCAGCACCTCGTCGTCCAGGTACTCGAACTCGATCACGTCCCTGCTCCCGCCGGGCGGCTGCTGCTGCTGCTGCTGCTGCCTCGACGAGGAAGAAGACGACGAGCCGCGCTCGCGGGCGTAGATGTGGGCGTCCTCGGGGAAGTTGAGGACGGCGTTGGCGCCGCGCATGGAGTAGGCGGAGCGGTCGTACGCCCGGGCGGCCTCCTCGGCGGTGTCGAATGTGCCGAGCCAGATGCGGACGCCGTGGCGGCTCGAGTCGCGGATCTCGGCGGCGAACTTGCCCCATGGGCGCCGCCGCACGCCGCGGTACTTGGGGTGCGGGTCGCCTTCTCCGCCGCCGTCCATGGATGATCGATCAGCTAATTAAGCTGTGTGGCGCGCGTAGCTTGCTCTCGAGGAGAAGGAAGGAATTAACTACTTAATGAGATGATGAGAGGCCGGTGAGGTTCGATTCGATTGATCGAGAAGCTTCGAGAAGAAGGGAAGGGTGGCGGGGTGGCGGGAAGGAGAGGGATGATGGAAGACGAAGGTGCGCGGGGAAGGGGGTTTAAAAGGGAGGGGGGAAGACATGGGAACGGGATATCGGGCGTGGGTCCGGCACGTGGGTATTTGGTTCCTTCCACGGATTTCTTTCTCCTCTGAATCCCGATCCCGGCACTATATTCTGCCTAATTCCTACGGATGGACGAACGTCAGTGCTGTGCGTAAAGGCAAAACGGTACGCGCTGCTCTTTAACATTATTGGTTCTTGTTAAGTCCCTTGGACGTCACTTGTCAAATATATACAACACATCGAATGGATTCACCATTCATGGTACTAGCTAGCTAGGAGTAACGAGCTAGACAATGCATCCATCACATCGATCGCTTTAATTTGCTTCATCAGTTAATCCAGCCGTCATCTTTTCTTTTGTTAATTATACCGAGCTAGTTTCCCTCTCCTTTTCTGACATATGAGATCGATATGGTGTTTTTATTTCTTCTTTTCATGGTGCGCCACACACATTTCCCTTGTACTAATCTTTTTCACTTCTGGCATACTGGGAATGAAGCAAAGGGCAATCAAACCTGCCCTAACAAAACTTGTCAGCAGAGATGTTGCTGTTGTTTGCAGAAAGGATATTGTATTTGGCAGTGGCCCGAGAACAAGGCGCCCGTCTTTCAGTCTATTGCTTTTCTCCTTCCGTTGTACGGTGGCATGAAAGCACGCCCTAAAATCCATCCCCTTTAGACAATAACCTCACCACTCCTCCTGTTAATTGTTCTTTTCTTTTTCATCGTCGACTAGGACGCCTGAAATTTAGTGGCCGCACAAACTAAAAGGCACATTTTACTGGCTGTGACACCGAGCTTTGATTTGTTGCAAAAGGCCGGGCATTGTGCCACTCTTTTGAGGCCATTTGTCAGTCAGGTGCGATGCATGGCTGCTGTTGTAGCAGAGAGGTATCTGCTGCATGAATCGAGATATTGATGATGGTGACATGGATGCATTGTACAGATACACTAGCTAGCTGCCCGATGATGATACTAGTTGAGTGGTGCACTGAACTGGCCAGGCCTTTCGATCCATTTCAGCACGTTTCGACGTGTCCCTTTCGAAATGCGGCCCTACGGTTACAATTTGTTAAGGGCCAGTAGCTTTTCTTTTTGCGAAACTGTTAGAGGCTAGCTTGACATCGTGGTCGTGTTTCATTAACATATTCAGCACATGCATGCATCGCATATCCGGTAGCAGTGAACTATATTAACCTACGAAATCAGACATATTAATTAGCAGAACCGAGCAGAGATTTGCTGAGGGCGGCGATTGCTGTCAACGAGTCAGTCTCTACCTGGGGGCAGGCGAACCTCTGCTTGCTTCATTGCTTGGCGCCGAATAGTCGTGGGCCCAGCAGCAGCACGTACGTGGCACTTGGTGGTGGCGCTGACTACGCTTTGACCTCTCTCACAGGCGGGGGCCACGTGGCGTGCCTGCCAAGGAGGCGAGTGGCGGAGGGGAGGGGGACGACGCGGTCAACGCCGGGCCCATGCATCATCGTGCGGCTGTCGTGGAGTCTCGCTCGGGTCGGTGGCGGCCGGGCAAAGAGTCGTGCCTGCCTTGGTCAGGCCTCGCTTGACGCCGCCACCGCCATGCATGCATCTCTCTCTTCCTTGCTCTTTCCGGTGGAGCCTGGCCGGATTGGATGGATGGATGGGTTCCATTTCCATACATCCAAGGATCACTGGACTGACCGAGTCTCAGCTAGCTCACATATTATTTAGGAGTATATTATTCTCTCCATTTTATGTTAGTTGGGGGGACCTACTATACCAGAAAGAACTAATTTCTATGATGCCTTTGCGGTGGAGTAGGGTCAACCAAATCTACTAATAATCAGGAAAAGCTTGCTAGCAAGCTAAAGAGCAAGAGGTCCGTATATATTCCATTCCATCGCCAAATTTCCCTAAACTTTGCTACCTCCGACGATGACTCATATATGCATATATTATATTTTGATATTGACGCTAGATCTTTTTTTTTTCCTGTAAATATGCTGCCCCACCACTCCACACAATGGCAGATACAAGATATTCATATTGGGTGCATGTGGCAATTATTCACATAGTTTCTCACTAAAAATACTCTCTCAACACGTGTGCTTGCAATGGATAATGGCAGCACCAAATTAACAAGCTTGTCGACAAATGTGTGCATGATATTCTTTTTTTTTTCCAACAAGCATTGGGTTAGCAATGTTCTTCATTTTGCTACTTTTTTCATCTCACATCAACAATCAAGTTTTTAAGTTGGCAGGGTATGCACCTCAAGTCTTAGTGATGTCATGTCCTTGGATGAAATTTGGTACGTTTTACGCTCATATATACATTTTTTTCTGAAACAACTATTGATATACCACTAACCTGCCATCTTCAAAATACGTCATATTTCTTCATTAATTGTTTTGCATAAGCTATGATGGACTTAGGTTAGGGATACGATGGATTGAGTACGTAAGCTCTCTTTTTTGTTACTTCTAAAATAGCCTTGTCTGTTAATCCATTCATGTAATCGTCACCTACATTGTTTCTTAATCCAGTCAAAGCAAATCCTCCTATAATACCTTTTTTGGAATGCCTCTAAAAACAACTTTGAGACTAAGGCCCACTTGGATCCACCGAAATAACAATCAGTCTTGGACTAACAATAAGCCGACTAATTGCTAGTCCCTCCGTTTCACAATATTTGTGATTATAACCTTCCAAATGTCTGCCTCAATACTAGTGATTCTCATATTTCAATGCAGTATTCTCATTTCTCTATGCATCTCTATCTTTATATCTCTCCTTGTTTTCCGTGCGCTGCACTTTTTTTTACTTCTTCTTGTTTCCTGTGCCCAGAGCTAGAATCACATTGTGAAACAAAGGGAATAGTCAGTTAACTATATTACTCGGGTATATGTTTGGAGGCTGGACTAATTTGTAAATTAATAATCAGTAAGCATTAGCCGAGTTCTCCTAAATAATAGGATTAATATTAGTCTTTGGTTGGCTAAAATAATGAGGTAACATAACGAGTATTTAGATATAAAATAAATAATGACCATCTAACAATCAATGGTTTAGAGATAAGTTAATTATATAACATGTAAACAATATATAGTATCATTGGTACCATCAACTATGGTGCGTTCGGCGCACCCCTCTAATTTTTAGCACCCATCACATCAAGAGAATCTTGCTATTTAAAACTACTTTTATTAATTTAATGACAAAACCTACGTCACAACCTTCTCTAAATCGCGAGACGAATCTAATGAGCCTAATTAATCTATATTTTGCTACAGTGATGCTACAGTAACCATCGTCTAATTACAGCTTAATTACCTTCATTAGATTCGTCTCGCAAATTCGAACGGAGTCCTGAAATTAGTTTTGTAATTAAACTTATTTGTAATTAGAATATTCGTTGCAAAAACCCTCTAAAATTTAGACCCATGCGCCGAACGCATCCTATATAGGTTTTGTTGGCAACTCGGCAAACTCTCAATGCTATCTACTCCTTTAAGGAAATTAATATCGTCTTATCAAGTCGGTGCGAGTTATATCTTTTTTTAAGAAAAAAGATATATCACTAATTATCTAATTTTGATGACACTCTATAAAATGGTTAGGTTACTTGTAAAACAAGATCAACCAGGCCACTAGCCATTTAACACATAACGGCACGGCCAACTAAATTAATACCATCCAAACAACTGCCCATACGAATTCAACAATTTGAGAAAGATATTTTAGTTAAAAATTTATAAGATCTATTTCAGAAAGTTTGTAGAATTGTTGAAATAGTACAACTAAATCAGTATAATTTCAAAATTTTAATATGTCTTCATAATAGATCTTGATGTGCTGCATTAACTTTGGTAACATTGTACATAGCTCAAATGATTTTTTAAAAAGATGCGAAAAAAATATATTTTTTGAAACATCCTCATGGTGCCTCCTTACTTTTTTCCACTCATCCATTTTGAAAACGGTGCATGCCTAACCGATTTTATTCGTATACTCTGTCCGTTTTGATTTCCTTATAAAAACTAGGACAACAAAATATGTACAAGGCTCAGTAATCAGATGGGCAAGGAAGGCTGGGGAAAGTGTGAGATGAACAGGCTGGGTCATCAAAGCCCATCTCCAAGACCTATTCTCGTAGGCCCATATTCCATATTTGACTAAGAAATTTTTTTTGCGATTATATTTGACTAAGATATGCCTAGACCTAGGCGGGGAAGCCTTGCCTGGAATGGAAAAACATCTCTGTCACACAAACAATCAACATGTCTACAACTAAGAGGTTCAACAAGGAGAAAGTCAGAATCGTTGGATCGGCGGTCAACCAGGCCAATTGCTGGTGGCGTTTGCATTTGTTTCAAAAAGAAGAGCGGTCTTTCTTAGGTTTACCAGCTCCTCAATGTATTTTCCAAGGTAAATAAAAAAGCTCCTCAAATAGATTTGTATTATTTATTAGGAAACAGGGGCGGACCTCCCTTGATTCAAGGGCTTTCAGCTGAATGCCCAAATATATTGACTAAAGATCAAGCATACTACTTGTGTATGAGAGATAGGTATAAGTATTGCATGATCTTAAGCCAAATCTCCTCTCTCCAATCCCAAAATAGCCTTCATTTGTTTCATTTTTCCTTTGCGATGCTCTGTGCTTGCATTAGCTTAGTCAAAACATCACAACTTTCGACTTTTGAATGCCCAAGCCAGAAGTTCTGGGTCCGCCACTGTTAGGAAAAGGAACTTTCCATTCTACTTCCTGCACAGATAAGTGTCAAATCGATGCATAGAGAAGAGTTATAGTCACCTGTAAGGTACATGAATCAAGTGCATGCAATATGTGGCATCAGATAGCTCAGATGATCCTGATAGTTTCTAGAAGGACGCGGGTTCAAAAGCTGTGTATAGATGTAGGTTTAGTCGTGTGCGTAGGTGTGCGTTAAGGAGTTTGTGATTTGTATGCGCACGAACAGATACTACATGTGTACTCAGGTCTGAGAGGTTCAAAAAAAAAAAAGATAGCTCATGAACAATGTGAGGTCCTACCGTTTTGGATAAAAGCTACGATTAATTAATATTTCAGATGAACAATGTAACACGTGATGAGACAAAAACTCATGAACGTGAAAGCAAGAAAGAATCCAAACATACTACTAGTATACAAATATCATCGGTTTCAGAGAGGAGAAAAGTCAAATTAAAGGGCCTCAGCTATTTGACTGGCTGAGATAGTAGTAGTTGAGCATCGAAGGGCCCGAGAGCCTAGACTTTCGTCTTGTTGCCTTGTTCAAACTTTCGAAGAGGCGGCGTACGTTTGACTAACAAATTAAGCATGCTACACCAAAATCATACGCATCATTTGTAGTAGTAGTTTGCCTTGATCGTGCCGTATCCGTATTGGTGGAGCAGATGTGACAAGCATGAACCTGGACGTACATTGCGACCTCTAGGTAGCCAGCAGAGCCAGAGGGATGTGCGTGCGGTAACTTCTCCAAAGGACGTGGACGTGGAAGATGGTCATGACTCCAGGGTGACGACAACATATAGTTGCAAAATTAGTAAGCACAGTAGAAGAACAAGAATGGAAGCTCATTTCCACGAAGTGAGTACAATTTTGGACCTGAATACTTAACGGATTCATTTTTTTTCCTCACTTACTACCTGCATCGACGCGGCGCACCTGGCCGGGCGTGTCCATGTCCACGTGCTCTCTGTTCTGCGACAACTACTGTTATTATATATTGCGTGCAAGCTCGGTCCCATATGTAGACACAAATAACGCTCTATCTAGGAACCTTCCCATTCTTTAGGCGATAGCGTCGCCGATGGTGATCGGTGGTGCCACTTACGCTTGTCGTTCTTGCTCTGTTTATATATTGTTGTATAATTACAGCCTTACAAGAATTATGATGACTCGCTAGAGGCAGCTAGGATCGCTAACAAGAGCCATCCCTTTCTTTCTGATTCCTTTACCCTTTTCGAGTGTGATGGATGTGCTTGCTGTGTTTGCCGCTGCAGTTGAGGCTGTAGCAGCCCACAACAGCCACAGTAAGCAAATCGGATCACAATAATATTTTCAAACCATGATCAAAACTGGCAGCACAGCACACACCCGTGAATTACGGTTCACCTAATACAAATTAGTAATGTTCATTGGTTACTCTTCAAATAATAGATGGTTTGAGTACGGTTTAGTCAAACGACTGAACGAGAACCAACATGCCTATCCACAACAGGGGATCCTGACTGTAGCAGTTTTCAAAACCGACAAAAATCGTTCAGTAAGCCGAAGAAACCAAACGGCTTTTGTTTTCATTATAGTAACTAGGGTCGGTTTTCGCTGAAAACTGAACGGTTTTACTTACCGAACCGTGTCGAAGTGAAAGCCCCAGGAATTATTGAACGGTTTTACCAAAAACCATTGTTATTGAGTGATTTTCAACGGTTTTCAAAATCCTGACCCGCAAGGACCATAATGATTATGATTCCCTATCTAGCACGATGGAGTCACACCTAGATATACATCCTTACACTAAACCTTGTGTATTGTGTTCATGCTTAGCAGTAACATAATGTTGAAATATATTCTCTTTTCTAAAAAGTAACATTATGTTATTTTTTTAAAGGAATCTATATAGTAAATTTTGCAAATAAAAATACGTTGAAGAACTATCGCTTTCCCTAGGATTGAAAAAATGGTTTCGTATGCAGATATTTACACTGTTATTGTCTCCTCATAGTAAGATTACACATTTTTTTGTGTCCTTTCTTAAAAGTGGATTTTTGTGATATTAAAATAAAATTTAGTTTTTTGAGTTTAAAATATCGAGTGTCAATAAAAGTGTAATTGCAAAATTGACTTATTAAAATATAGTAGTTATAGGTATACATATGAGATATGACGTTTTGTGGATTTACTTACTGATAGTACTACTATGAAACAACAGTCTCCTTCCTTGCTTCTTCCTTCAATTCCTCGGCCCAGCACGAGTGGGCCACACGGCGCACAGATGCAAATGTGGCAAGCTATTGTTTTTGAAGCAGCACAAGCAGCACAAACAGATGCACAGATGCTAAAATAAACTCTTCAGTCATCCATCACCTGCCCCGATCCGGTCTGCTGCTCTGTCTATGCTGCTTCCCGGAAGCAGCACAAGCGCTACTTCATCACTTATGTAAGCAAATCATATTAAATTGAAGCCGTCCTATGTTTCGGTAGCATTTGATCACTGTTAGCTCTGCTGCTGGCCCGTTATTAGACAGCGGAATAGTAGATCATAAAGCGGGATTATTTAATTAAGTGTCCAAATACATTGAACCTTTCGTGCCTAAATTCAGGTCAATAATATGCAACTCTTTTCAGTTGGTGACGAAGAAATCAGGTGAAGCGTACGTAGGTAAGATGGCACAATGGACTGAGAAAAAAAAAAGGGGACCCAAGAATTAAAAAACAATTTTTAACAACCGACAGCATAATTTAACGGTCAACAACAACAAGTTGAGTTTTCGCAAAAAAAAAAAACAACAAAAAGTTGAGGATTGGCCTGCAAGAGGTAGCAGCGGTGGTTAATTTCTGGGATGATTTAAATTCACCCAGAGTTTGTTTATTATTTATAAATGGTGTTGGAAACTAAATATGTACGACAGAGTATATAAATATAAGAATGATAAAGGCACAACCAAAACGGTTTCAAATCTATGCCGGAATGCCTACTAGGAGTATTAAAGATTTACAGGTTTCATGCCATTAGTATTTTTGGTATATTTAGAAAAACTCTAAAACCATCAAACTGGGCCGTGTTGCCGTCACAAACCCTACGCCGCATGGTAGAAAATGGAATATCACCTTTTGTCTTAAAATATCACTTCAAAATATTTTTTTTCCATCAGATGGTTTTTAGATGCTGCCCTACCTATGTTTTTATGGAGCAGTTTATTTTACTTTATTTGTCATTATCGTTGTAAAAAAGGCATGCGACTGAACTCCGAAACCATCATGGGATGAAACTCGGGTTCGACAAACCCTATGCCACGTGGTAGAAAACGGGGTGTCACTTTTCATCTTAAAATATCACTTGAAAATAATTTTTTTCATCAGGTGGTGTTTAGATGCTCTACATATGTTTCTGTGAAGAGTTTATTTTAATCTATTTGTCATTATCGTATCGAAAAGGCATGCGGCCCATAAACTCCGTTTGCGCAAACATTCCAACATGTCTTCGATTATGCTGATTCTTATTGTAATTATCTGCAGTTCTCTCGAACGCTTTCGATGCTTGCAAGATAGCTTGTCTTAATCGGTCTCACAGAGGTTTATTTTTTTTCATTTGTAGGTAATAGCTAGGTGCACGTCCCATGCACCAGGTATTGAACCCGCTACTGAGTGCCTCGTAGCTCACAGAGGTTTATTTGGCGAGCAGCAGCAGCTAGCGCCACATTCAGTGGATGTAGCGCCACATTCAGTGGATGCAGGTGGCGGGAACAAACGAAGGTTGGCCAGAGTCAGGGGTGACGCCGGGAGAGCCTGTCGTATCCAGCCGCCCTACGTCAGCAACGGCCATGGGTTCGGTCACGTGCTCGCCATCGATGTGGCAGGGCCCACTCAGGTAGTCCACATCACCCATCTCCATGGAAGAGTCAAACAATTCAATCCGGTTCCAGGCCGCAGAGCTATAAAACGCGCGGGATATCGCCCTCGTGTCCTGTCAGGGCCGCCTCTCCTTTCTTCTTCCTCTGCTTTGCCTTTTGACACCACAACCAGATACCATCATTAGCTAGCTCATTGGAGAGTTGGAGATCGATCCATCCATCGATGGAGATGGAGCAGTACGCCTCGTACGCCTCCTACTTGTACAGCCACCAAGGTAGCGGCGAATTGGACGCCGGGGACTTCGACAGAGGCGACGCCGCCGCCGGTGACATCCAGCACCTGCTCGACGCGCTCATCCACGACATGGACGACCACTGCTCCGAGGGCTCCTTCTCCGATGACTCGGCGGCCTCCTCTTCCTCGGAGGAGCAATCCTCCTCCTCGCTGGCGTCGTCGCCGGCGGGCGATCATCACAGCGACCATCACCACAGCAGGAGGCGGAGAAGAAGAAGCAGAGGGCGTCGTTCATCGGCGTGCGCAAGCGGCCGTGGGGCAAGTTCGCCGCCGAAATCCGCGACTCGACGCGCAAGGGCGCGCGCGTGTGGCTGGGCACCTTCGACAGCCCCGAGGCCGCCGCGCTCGCCTACGACCAGGCCGCCTTCTCCGTGCGCGGCGCCGCCGCCACGCTCAACTTCCCCGTCGACCGCGTCCAGGACTCGCTCCGCGCGCTCGCGCTCTCCGGCTCCTCCGCCTCCGCCGGCGGCGCCTCCGGGTCACCCGTCCTCGCGCTCAAGAGCCGCCACTCCCTGCGGAAGCGCTCCCCGAACAAGAACAAGAGCAAGCCGCCGCCACAGCCAGAGGCCGAGGCCGCCGCCCCGCCGCAGAGCTCGCCGCCGCAGCAGCAGGCGTCGCCCTGCCATCCCGGCGGCGTCGTGGAGCTGGAGGACCTGGGTGCCGATTACTTGGATGAGCTCCTCCGGCTCTCATCCCAGTATTGATTGAGTTGGCGAAACGGAGCGAGCTGCTGGCCTATCCATCAGAGGGAAAAAAAATGGCTAGCTCACCAGCCAATCACAAGCGATTGATCACACTACATACACATTAAACTACTCGATCGCTGGTGCCAACCGATTTTTTTTTTCTTTCCTCCAATCTCCATTACTTGTTCGATGTGTACGTTCTTCCTGCGTTGGCTCTGCTCTGCTGCAACAAGTTGTTGAGCGAGCGTGGCAGCCACGGGCAATGAGAAATGAAGATTAAATTACTACTGTATTCCATTGATTGCTTGAACTGATCTTGATCTGGAAGATTGTTCCAAATGCATGCGTCCGTCTCTGGAATTCAGGAACAATTATTGTAGTACAATATGTTGACGATCAAGACAGCGACATATATATTTGTATATGGCTAGATATTTTATCTTATTTGTGCCCGGACCCAGTCTCCCCGATGGATCTCTTTCTCAGCTCGCACCATATATGACATCTGCGTTCTTCCTCGTGTTCAGATATTTGATCTATGGATGGTCAAATTGTACTAATGCGGTTTGAGTTCAACCAGCTCTTTTGTTTGACCAGATAGGTTCGTGCGTGGAACATGAATAGTAGAGTGATTCAACTCCGATTGGAATCTTGCTAGTACCTGTTAAGCAGCGAAGCTCTGTAATTTGTTTTAAAAAGGAGAAAGAAAAGAAAAGCAGAACAAATTGGAAGCTGTTCTTGAACTGCCAGTTCCAACTAATTACTGCAAAAGGTTATCGGTAATGCTAAGTACTGACATCATCAATAAAAACGCAGAGCAACTCATAGATTAGCAGCACGACGACCATCATTCCCTCTGTTAATTGCTCTTTCACTCCCTGGTCCATGCGTTTGACATTCGCTTTTTTCATGTTCTCTTCTCTTTTTTGGCTAGCTACCTTGCGTCAAACTAGTACGAACGTCCATGTCCACACTAGTATTTTTATTCTTTTGTGACCGAGTCACCTATTTTTAATATACTATATTTGGTCATCAGTTCAATTTTCCATATACATGGGAGGCAGGTAAAATTTATTGCTGACTAGCTAGGTTGCTATTAGTAGGCGATAACTACTTTGGAGTTTGGAATTGACCGAGCACCACTTACATTGCTATTGGTTGACCAAAGCATGCACAGTAACAGTACCAATATCAGAAAACAATAAATGCTTTGCTTCACAGCTTAATTCCGTCAAACCAGGAGGGTCAAAGTCAAACAGGAGCTTGCTGGGTGGTTAAGAGATGGTGGGACCCCCTCCAGTCACCCGTCATGTGTCCTCTATCTCTTCCGACCCTGCAACCCGCCTCACTCGTCGTCCTCAACCGCCACCCCTGCCCGGCACTCCACCTCCCTCGACTCCGACAACATCGTAGCGCTGCCCCCCCCCCCCCCCCCCCCCCCCCCCCCCCCCCACCACCACCACCATGCTTCCCTGCCGCTATCCCGCCCACCGCTCATCCCAAACACCCTTCGACAACCTGAGCATCCTAGCTAACCTCGGCACCCTCCATCTCCATCGTGCCGCGCCATCTGTTCCGCATGTGATGATAACTATATTGTATGTTTAGCTACAAGTTATATGTCGGCATAGATGCTATTGGCAAAAAATTTTCCGACTACTTCTACTACGACCATATTTGTTATGTTGAGAAGCCTTTTTCGACATTTTTTGTGTCCGCATAGATATCTTTCGCCAACGGTCAGATGGGTAAGGATAGGTTGGTCATGGTGCAGTGCTAGCCGACCGCTCACCCTACTTGTGCACACCTCCCTTCCTTATCCACTTAGAACGGGTTGGGCTTAACAGGCCCTTGGTTTCGTGGTTGTCTCTTAGCCAATGTAGGAAGTGCAATTGACTTTACGTTTCCATTTCGTCATATGAGAGGAAGCTGGGCCGTTTTGAGATAGCCCACTCACGCTTTGGCTGGGGTATCCAGGAAATGAAGCTGGGCCATCTATGAGGGGGTTTAATTCTAAAAAGAGTAGCTTTGCTTTCGTTGATATCACTCACGAAAACAGAGGATCGAATGGCGATGCTCACAGGCTGGTGATAAGCTTTTTTTTTACAGTCCTGTTGGCAGGCATGTTTGGTTCCTTTCTCGCTCAAGGGCGTATGTAATTCACACTCTTTGATTGATTAATAAAGAAGGGTGACTTGTGCTAAAAAAAAAAACACCTGCATCCTCTTGAAATTCAAAACAGTTTGGTTTTTGAATTAATACTAAATTCATAAATTCCGCCTTCAAATCTTAGTGTAGTCTTCCGCCAAAAAAACTGTTACATAGAAAATCAAGTTGAAATAACAATTATTAGTTGAAATAAATAACAATTATTAGTTTTTAGAACAAAATAACAATTATTAGTTTTTTTAGAATCAAATAACAATTATTAGTTTTTTAGAATCAAATAACAGTTATTAGTTTTTTTTGAGATCAAAATAACAGCTATTAGTAATAGTAACAGTTCTAAAGGAGCAGAATATTGGGCCCGAATAAGTCGAAATCGAGCTGCCGTGCCGTGTCGGGCCCGGCAGGCATCTGGCCAAGCCCAAGTGAGCTGACCGACTGAACGAATCCCATCCATCGAGAAGCAGTCCAGCAAGAACAAAGACCCGGAGCAAAAGGAAAAAAGAACAAAGACCCGGAGCAGAGAGAGACGAAGGGAAAGGGAACCGACCCGATCGCCACCTTCCGCTCCGCCGGCGACCTCCACCGCGCCATGGCGTCGGCCAAGCTCCTGTACATTGTCGTGGTGGACGACGGCGCCTCCTCCTTCCGCTACACGCGCTCCCTCCTCCACAGCACCCTCCAGCTCATGGGATGCAAGCCGCGCCACGCTTTCGAGGTTTCCTTCTTCTCGCTTCCATTCTTTGGGACGACGACCGATCCCTCATCCTCCCATCGGCCATTGGATGTGCTCTCTCTGCAGCGTACTGATTTGATTTGATCCGATTCTCCGTCGCGTTCCCCCATCTCGCTCGCAGATCAGCCGCAGGGTCTTCGATGTCATCCGGGGTGACCAAAACGGCGACAGCGCCGCCGCCGCCGGGGTGCAGAGGTACGAGCTCGCCGAGGCTACCCCCACCACAAGTCCCCGCCAGTTCCAGTTCGAGCTCTACAAGCGCCGCACCACCGTCCTCCTCCCCAGGGACCTCTTCCTCGACCTCGTCTGCGACGCCCTTGCCCTATACAAGTATGTCGCCCCCAACCAGCGCGCCGATCTCATGCTCGCCTGCAGGTTCGACCTCCCTCCCTTACCCTCCTCTGTCACCCTCGCATGCTTCCTTTCCTCCTTCCCCTAATTTCTTTCCTTTTTTGTATACATATAAATCCCATCTTGAACTCGCCAGTCTGCTGTGTGAGCAAATTCATATAGGATCGATTGAGAATGCACGATGTTACAGTGTGCCAGCTGCCAGCCTAGTGAAGAGAGTTCAGATGTTTCATTGCAATTGCTGAGAACTGATACCATATCTGATCTCGTTATATATATGAGTGCCAGAAAACTCGATCAGAAAACATAGTTAGAGGTTCCAATTTTTCTTTCTGAAAATGTCACTATCCACAGATGTACTAGGATGAAAACAAAAATTGAATACCAAAATGGATACTGTTTGCGAGATACTCCTACAAAAATAACTCATATTGGAAATGAATGCACAAAATAGTTTATCTTGTCCTTGAGTGCATCCAAACGTCAATTTTGTTGTTTTAATGTCTCACAACCAACGTTGTGTTTGGTTTTGAAATGTTGGTGTGCATCCACAACACTACAAAAACTATGAACGAGTTTTTTTTGAAAACTTTGAGAACCTCGAAGTATGTTTTTCAATGGAGCTTGCAAGTTTCCAACTTTTGTCCAGTTTTCACCGGATATCTCCCTACTTGCATTTCCTTTTTTGTGTGAACCCACTAGCTTTATTCGGATTGATGCCATATCTGTCATATCCATCGCTCTGCTGCTTATATTTTTCCCATCTTGCTTGCCTCAGGATTCGAGAAAAAAGGAATCTGTCACAGTCCTTCTTTGCGGAACTAGTGGTTGCGGCAAGTCTACTCTTTCTACTTTGCTGGTACACATTTTTTTCCTTACCTTGTACCTTATTGTATCTCTTTCACCCATTTACATCTCTTCGGTTAGAACCTGCCTTAGGCCTCTCTTTCCCCTGTTCACATCTCTTCTTGTTAAAAATTCAGAATTTACATCAAATTGGAGATGCAAATGACCTACTGATTGGAACATTAGTTTACAGCATCCTGTCAATGCCACCAGGATAACAATTATTCCTCCCATGCCTTGGTTGGTTTGGATAGAACAAAATAAAGTTGTTAGGCGATTAAGTCTGTCCTCCATGGATATTCTTTTCTTTTTCAATTTTCGTTTGCATGGGATCCTTCTCTATAGCTGGTAGTGAACACATGTCCTAGAAATAATATATCATTTTCTTTCAATGACCAGTCTAGGACCAATTGAAACATTAAAATATTTCTTGCTTACGGATGTTTTAATGTATCAACAGGGAAGCAGGTTAGGAATCACAACTGTAGTTTCCACAGATTCCATACGTCATATGATGCGGAGCTTTGTTGAAGAGAAAGAAAACCCTCTTCTCTGGGCATCAACTTATCATGCAGGTGAATGTCTTGACCCTGTAGCAGTTGCTGAATCGAAAACTAGGAGGAAAGCAGAAAAACGCTCAGGCATGTCAAGCAACTCAAGTATTGATAATGAGAAAAGTGGGGCTCCTACGGAAAAAATTGATGGAAAGACAATTGGGAAGAAACAAATGGCCATAGAAGGTTATAAAGCACAAAGTGAGATGGTGATTGATAGCTTGGATCGGTTAATTACTGCGTGGGAAGATAGGAAAGAATCAGTTGTTGTTGAGGGTGTTCACTTAAGCCTTAATTTTGTGGTATGTCCTTCCAAACAAAATTATTCTTCAAACATCTTTCCCTTCTGTTTTTGCTGCTGATTTGTTTAGCTCTGACCAACACACTACATTGCATCTGTCTTGCTAATCAAAACGGAATTGTAAATTTCATGACTTACATGTCCACTTCATTCCTCATGTCCTTCAAAAACATTTCAGATGGGGCTAATGAGGAAGCATCCTTCAATAATTCCTTTTATGATCTACATTTCGAATGAGGGCAAGCACACTGAGAGATTTGCTGTCCGTGCAAAGTACATGACGCTTGACCCAACAAAGAATAAGTATGTTAAATACATCAGCAACATAAGAGCTATCCAGGAATACCTCTGCAGTCGAGCTGACAAATACCTTGTTCCCAAGATAAACAACACAAATGTTGATCGAAGTGTGGCATCTATCCATGCCACTGTCTTTAGCTGCCTCCGGAGGCGAGCGACTGGAGATGACTTGTATGACCCGGATACCAATACTGTGGCTGTGGTAAACGAAGAGTATAAAAACCAATGTGTGGCTAATTCCATGAGTTCTAAAGGGATGTTTAAATTAATTCAACGGCTTGGATCCTCAAGAAAACTAATGGCCATCATTAATGATGACGGATCTGTTTCCAAGGCTTGGCCGGTTGGGTCCAGTGGTGGAGATGAAAAATGCAGTTCTGACAGTAGTTTTCAGAAATCGGTTGGAAATCCTATTTACGGACCTTTAAACATTGGAAGAGCCGAGTCAGTCAATCTGCAGTTCGGCACATTTGGGATTAGTGCCTGGCCCACTGATACAGGATGTACAAGTCAAGCTGGAAATACTGATGAATCATGGGCTAGTGCTACAGAAGGCAGTAGCAGACATGATCCATCTTCAGCAGGTTCTCCTAAGAAGTCAGATGGACACTGTAAAGAGGTACACATTGCTACTTCTACTATGGTTATGGGGATTTGTGTGGTTACCGCTGTTAGAGCAACTCCAACAGTTATGTAAAAAATTACTCCCTAAATGCTGATTTAGGAACTTTCCAAATGGCTATTGGGAGTGAAAAATAATGCCTCCTCCAACTGTTCCCGAAATTTGGTTTCTAAATAAATTTAAAAGTTGCCACATCACCATTATGTGGGTCCTAGCAGTTTGTTTGTTGGCGTGATACCTGGTCGTGATCTGCAGTCCTAGACGACGGAGTTCAATCTTGGACGGCGGCGTGGGCGATCCGTGGGCGACGGCGTTCGCGATCCATACGTTGCTTCCGCTCTAGGTAGGACGTTCGTTCGTTCGTTTCGCTCTAGGCGGACTTCGATTGCCGCAGCAACACCAGATTGTTGTGTCCTGTTCTACAATGGCGACGACACCCGCCCTCCCCATGGCCACGTTTTGTGCGGAGGCAAGGACGGCGGCCCCGTATACGACGGCCCCTGATGAGGTCGGCGCCAGCGGACGGAGATGGCCCGATGTGGTTCGGTCCTCAAAAGGCGGTGGCGGCGAAACCTACGCCATGGCTGCGGCGGCGCGAAGAAAGAATACGTGGGCGCGAATGGAGTCTGGATGGCGCCAATTGTACTGCGTGAGGTCCAATTCGTGGCGGGAAGAGCGGGAGGGAGGGGTTTCGGGAGTGCGTATACTGTCGCCAGATGTGGCGATGGTTTAGGGGAAAATGGGCCAAAGCTAAATTTTAAGGACCTGTTTTCAAAACGGTTGGAGGGGTGATTTTTCTAATGACTCCCTTAATTCGTGTTTAGGGACTGGTTTTACATAACTGTTGGAGTTGCTCTTAGGTGGCACTTGTCAATTTAATGCAAGTAGTACTGCAAACCTACGGTTCTATTTTGACCTTTTCTTTTGTATTATTTGGACTAGATAAAAAAGTCATCAGCAGCATCTGGCAGCGACGAAGAAGAGGAGGAAGAAGCTGATGTTCGTCCTAATTCAGGGAGTGATGAGGACCTAAGCGAAGAAGACAACAGGGAGATCCATGAGGAGGTAAGACAATGCAGTCTATTACATTTCACTTAGATGGTTACACCTGATTTTGTTTGTTGCAGTAAATATTTTCACAGTTCTTGCATTTGCATTGAACCAGTGCTAGTTATCATTTTGTATTCAGCTATATTTAGTTGTAAATGCTTAGGTATCAAAGAGACTATTTGGGCATGGATAGGCAGTTTCGAATTATTTGTTTAGCCTAGACCTTTGGAATTACATGGAATACCCATGATTGATTTGTAATGCCAATCTAATCAGCAATGAAGGTTCTAAAGTCAGTCCTAACCTAGGATAGAGGTATTTTCCCGTGGAAGTTATCTTCTCATCATTGCAGTATAGATTCATGCTTAACTAAGTGATGGAGCCCCATTTTTATAAACATATAATTGTGGATATTTCCGTGGCAGATGGAAGGTTCTGTCGATGAGGACTGTAACAGATCCGACGAGGAATATGATGACCTGGCCATGCGGGACAGTATGGAGAATGGATATTTAACTGATGACGGTGTGTTTTATGCTGGATTAAGAAAATCATCAAGCATCAAGCTTTTGGATGTCAATCACCACAGCGCGCCAAGGAAACACCGAGAAAATCTGCGTACCTTATCATCCAAGCTCGATATTGGTGTTCCTGAAACTGCACGTTCTTCTTCTGGTGTCCCTGCCAGCACAAGCAACAGGCGGCAAGCCGCTAGGAAGTGGAAGCGCTCCTTGAGTGACTCGCTCCATTCACGACCACGGAGTGCTCCGGAATTGGTATCGACGTACAAGGGTTCACCTCCGGTGCCTGTGGCCCCTGAGAGGTAGTTTATGTAAGTAAGAGGGTGAGACACTCCTACAGTCCTACTGACTACGTATCTAGCAGGCTGCAAAAGACTGGAGGCAGTATGTTAGTGAATAGCTGAACACTTCAGTTTCGATCCTTTCTCCCGCTCTCTGGACCCGAAAAGAGAGTGAGGAGATCCTTCTTTTTTGTATTTTGCCTTGTTCAAGTTTGCATATAAGTTGAAAGCAGGTGTTGGTTATTATATGTTCATCTTGTTTCTCCCACTGGTGCTGCAGGAGATACTTAGCCATCAGAAGAATGAACGGTTTGTGTAAATCTGTGACGATTAAGGCGCATTCCTACTAATTTTCTTGTGTTAGGAACCAGTCGTGGTCACTTGATTGAATTGTATTCCATCCTTGAATTTGTGCCGTCTTAAAATTGACCACTGATTGTTACAGAGTTACAAACAAACGGAGGCACTACCCAGCAGATGGCGATTGTTGGAGCGCCTTTTTCCGTGCAGGCATTTTTCCAGCTTAGCATGACCTTCATTTGACATTTCTCTATCCTCCAGATCTTGGAAGTATTAGTTTATGATGGATGCCACTCTCAACGGATCCGACAAAACAATAATTTCGATTCCAATTTGGAGAAGTTGTTTGAGGGTTTGCTTCATACTCATTTCGGTATCGGTTCAATATTATACCTCACGCGATTCTCATGCTAACCAAATGGAACAATGCTACACGTCGTAACGTAATAGAGATTGGCATGAACGAGTTATGCTAGGGTCAAATCCACAAGTTCATGATTGGACTGTTTAACCTTTCGAATCAGTCAGGTAGATGTTTTTTATGTTAAATCATTTCATGCCAAATCTGAGCCTGGTTGGAAGGACAGTAGTAGCCGGTGCATGAAGTGTGAAATCAACATTTCGATTTCTAGTTGCACAAAATCATTTCCAGTCTACTTTGAGGTGAAATCAACATTAATCGATTCCCCCGAATGCCTAAGATTTCGAGACTAGCAAGTTGGTCCTCAACTTGAAAGAGCACGACAAAGGATAAACATTTCCTCGTGGTTTTGAGGGTTTCTATGCTCTGCGCGCCATGCATCTTGATTCCTGCCTTGTGCTCTATGTGGATGCTCCTCATCAGCAGGCATTTGCAGAGACCAAGAGGTGGTGTGGAATTTTTGGGACAGAGCCGAAATAGCTTATTAATGTTAGCCCATCTATTAATAATCCACCATACCCTTTCAGCATAAGCATTCGGTGCTATTTCTTTGAGTTTCTAGACAATCGCCTGCCGACATATTTTGATCTGTCTCATCATTAAGTTGGGCGATTTTCTGCAAATTAATCACTCATTTTTTTTCACCATTGGATCTCAATCCAACCGTTTCGGTTCACCCCACCTCATCTTTTGTATTGTACGCCGATCTCACAATGGAGGATCAGGTAAAACAGAACTTGATCCCACAATCACCAATTCAGCTGAATCAGTTGCTGATGTCTGTGTGCTTTAAAGAAAAAAAGAGATGCCTTTCTACTAATTCGAGTAATAAATTAAAAATAGCAATTGTGAACATGCCACTTGTTTTGTGCAAATTTTAAGAGTTGATCACGGATTGCTGCATCGACGGATCGCAAAGTTTGCATGAAGCTAGTGGGCGACGGATGCATGCAATTTGGCAGCAGATCGAACAGAGCATGCACACTGGCCAACGTACTGCTTGCCACCAGCTCCAGCCCAGAGAATAATATTTAACGATTTAATTAATCCATTCAAGTACTGTTTCGAATCTCTCTATATCCAAACGCGGTCGCGTTCTCGCACGGTGGAGATGTCCACGTCGGCAACAAAACGTCAGCCGTCCGATGAAAAATCCGGCGGTGTAAAAAAAAAAGGGAAAAAAACGACGGTAATGAACAGTAGCGGGCCGTCGCTCAAGTCCTCGGAGATGGACGGCCGGGCCCAGATCCATGGCCCCGAAAAAAAAAACCTAACCCTACAATCATGCGCTACAGTACCGGAAAAGGAAGAGCTGCTACAGTAACCGCTTCGCCGAGGTGCTACAGTACTCGGGATGAGATATAAGTTCATAAAAATGAAAAAAAAGGAAAAAAATACAAAGGAGAACATCCCCAAAATTCCAGATCTGCACATCCTTTCTTCAGGGAAAAAGAAGACAAACAATAACCCTACAAGATCCACCCCAACACGGAGAGAGGAGGAACAGAGCAATGGCAAAAAAAAAAAAAAAAGAAACCCTAACCCTAGTCGCCGTGTTGGAGTCGCCGCCGCCGGATCCGCCTGCGTAGAGCTCCCCGCCGACGGACCCGACGAAGGGGAGATCGCCGTCGTCGGATCCGAGGAAGGGGACCTCGCCGCCGCCGTATCCGAGGAAGCGGAGTTAGCCGTCGCCGGATCCGCCCGCGTGGAGCTCGCCGCCGATGGATCCGAGGAAGGGGAAGTCGCCGTGGTGGCCCACCACGCCGCGCCACGAGAGCCGCCGCGCGAGCCGCCGAGCCTCGCCGCGGGGACCGAGCGAGGGGCCGCCGCCGGGCGCCTCCGGGCGAGCACCCTGCCGCGGCGGCACGCTCACCTCACGTTCAACCTCGGGTGAGCGTGCGCGCCGGCGAGAGGGCTCGCGACGGCGCTGGCTTCGCTCCTCTTCTTCTTGCGCCGCGGTGCCTTGCTTTGCACCGCACCACGTCGCCCCTCGCCACTGTCGCTCGTCGCGGGCTCGGGGAGGAGAAGGGGGAAAGGAAAGAATGAAATGGGGCTAGGGTTTCGGCGACCGGCGCGGCGCGGGGGTTTTGTTCTCGCGTTTTCCTTGCGCGGCCGTCGGATGGGAATGGACGGCTCAGATCCATCGAGCGCGCGCTGGGCTAGATTCGGCCCAGGCGGGTTTTTGCACTGGGCCGAATGGCCGGCCCTGCCGCTGGCTGTTGGGCTCTGCCGCGCCCGCGCCCGCACCTCGGGCTGAAAGTGATTTCCAGGCCAAATTGAAAGCTGCAACAGTAACATTTCACAGTTAAATTTTGACTGGTTTACACAACGAATTTGAATAAGTTTTGGATGTTTTTGTATTGTTTATGATAATAAGAACATTTTTCCACTGCCTATGCATTATTTATAGTACTTTCGCTTCAAAGTAACGAAATTTAGTGCTCACGGGAGTTTTCCACTTAATAACCACATTTTCCTTAACTTTAACAGTATACTACCACAGCAAAAAGCAATACAACTTTGCTAATATTTTGATTTTAACTCTACTAAATCTGTATATGACTAAGCCCATGCCCATCGAGGAAACACCCGGGGAAAAATTAGTTCACTTAGCCGGCACTTAATATATTGAGTTCTCATTTGTTTTTTCCCCCTCTATATATTGAACCACATAGAAATGAAGTCCACAATAACATGCATCCTAAATGCGATTTAAAATATTAACCTAATTTTTTTCCCTATAAAATACCTCACAAATTATCAACAACCACATAAAATTTAATAATAATCCTTTGTTTACAACATAAGATTACTTGACCACTAAAAAAACTGTGCTCATCCAGAGAACAAACAAATATGTTTGTTACTCTTTCCACTTTGCAACGGGGTAACAACAGAAGCACTAATGAGTTTTACTTTTTTTAGTTACTTTTTCTTTTCTATTTTCATTCTACACAGACATTTACTTAGAGCCTAATTAAGACTAGCTTCAGCTAACATTATAATCTTTTTAATTCAATATATAACCCATAATGTTTAACTAATATTATTTATTTACAGAACTTACCAAACACAAATAGATCTCTATTATCAATAAATGGAAAAAGCCATAATTACGTTACGTTCCCTAAATTAATTAAACAATATTTTAGACCCTTTTCTTCACGTAGGGCGTGCAACAACAGAATACAGTATCTGAATTAGTTCAAACTTTTTCAGAAGCTTTTTTTGAATGAAATTTGATCAATTTCACTTATTCAATGTCACAAAAACACTTTCATCTCCTCTAAAATTGTACCCAACATGAATGGATGACGGTCGACTTCATATTTTTTTCTAATTAGAATCACAACCCCAACTAGACTGTGTCAGCCGCGTGTTGCCAATCAATTTTGAAGCTGCTAAAGTTACAAAGTTTTCACAATTTAGTAACAGTGATGTTTCAACTTTATTTTCAGATTATTAACTTTTTTTTCCATTCAAATTTGATCCAACGTGACAATTTAAATGGAAAATTGGTTAACTACTTTTAAACCTATGATTATAACTCAACCATTTCTAAATTTGTAAATTAATCATTTCAATTCAAAGTATAACCAATAAAATTAAATCATATGATTCGTTAAAGAACTTATAAGCAAACACGTATAAATCTTTTTATTCCCACCTTCACATATATTTCTGTAAATATTTTTCTATTATCAATAAATGCAAACAACCATAATTATGCTATGTTTTCTAAATCATTTAAACAACTTGTTTTTACATCCATATTTTGCTCCCACTTTTAAAGCATTTAATATACATACTTGTATCTTTGTTAATTACTAAACCAGTAATTTTTTTAAATAAAATTGTTCTGAACCACCTTTCACATAGCAGAGTCCTTTTTAGGATCAGTTATTAACTTACAACAAAATCATTATTTGACTCATTATGCTCTAAAATATGAACTTCTCACAAGACCATAAGCCTCTGGAGGATGCTCATTTCCAGGGGATTGGTGTTTATTCACAAAATTCAAAAAGCAGTCCTCTACCAGGCGGTTTGAGTACAACTTCCCCTCATGATAAAGCTGCAAGCCAACAAAACCAAGTTGCTGAACCACCTTTGACATACAAGAGTCCTTTTTGGGATCAATCAACAATCAAATATCCAAGATTGGAACAATTTGCGATAAATTTGAAATTTGTTGTTTCACTCTCTTCAAATTGTTCTCAACTCGCATTTCCACAAACTGAGTTTTGTAGCATATTTACTGTTCAAGGATAAGGGACTGTTTCTTAATGTTTATTTCTCCGTCTTCTAATAGAGCATTGGAAACATTAAAATCCCGTAGGCTTATACTAAAACCATCCAGACGTACAAATTCCATCAATAATGGCTGTTGCACATTCAAAAATTGGAGAGCACTGTCCCTAATTAGATATTTGTCCCCTTGACATATTAAATTACCTGGTAATGCACCTTGGACTATTTGAGAATTGACCAACAGGGAATTCACTTGACTACAACAGAGAATTTAAATGAACATTACACAAACATTGCCAACTGGTTACCAGACTCTTTCCTCAACATGGTTCCGGAAGACATATGCTTCAGAGCTAGCAAACTGTCGTTACCTAGCTCCATATTCACCTTCCTACCTATTGCTTCAAAAAAAAAGGGAAAAAATTGATTCTTATTCTTCTCGCTCCAACGGGTTTACAACAGGAGTACGAAACGCGGTGCGCAAACAGCGCGGTAATTCCACTATTTCTTAATAACTTTCATGCTACTAATGATGAGGGCCATCAGGCGCGGTAATTCCGCGCCATCTTTCTAGTCATATCGATGTCGCACACTAATATAAAACCGACTCAACTCGTCTGAGCATGATCTCATCACATCTTGGCATCTTGCAACTGCTCGCCATGGCAAGTTGCATTGCCCATCTCATGGCATTGCTGCATACAGCACAGCAGCACCGACCACCATCACCATTACCCCCCTCTCGTGTACTATATATTTCCCTGCATCTGCAAGCTCGACTAGTCAGGGTGTATATTCGTTTGGACCACCAGGTGCCTGATGGGGAACAATTACAGGCGTTGTTTGCGGGCGCGGCATCATCAAGATTCACATCGAGCGATCCATATATTTAGTCACCCATTCCCATGCTTTAATCGGGTTTTGGTCTTTGTTTTGGATGCATGAGAATCTTGATGATGCTGCATTCGCAGACAAGCGCCTATCGAGCTATCTAGCTTGCTCTTCTTCTTCTCTATCACCATTCAACTTTGACCAACACCTCTTATTTTTATTTAATTCATCATATGTTATTTTCTTTCATCGATCCGTCGATCCTCGAGCATCATTCCATCTGCCCCTTGATCTGTAGATTCTAGCTTTTGTGCTGTACATATTCATCAGTTAAGGCTGCTGGCCCTTCTGGCTCTTTGCAAGGTAAGATTTCTTATTCTCATTCGGTTCAATATCTTGCATTTCAGCTGGGTTTCCTTCTTTCCATTAACGTGTTTTATTTGAAGAAAATGTGATCAGTGGAAGGATCAATTAGTTCTTTCTCTTGGTTTTCGGAAGAAGAAGCGGACTTGTTGGGATTGGGAGGAAGAAATGCGGTGGTGGGCTGTAATGAACGCAGTGTTGGGTTGCTTCGCAAAATGAGAGACAGATGCATGGGCTTTGTGCCCTTTCTGAATCATTTTTTTGATGGGCTGTTGTTTTTTTTTTCTTTTGAAAATGTCTAAAATCTATGGGCGTTCTCTATCCGTATTTTCTTTTTTTTTTCTTTTGTTCTTTCAATTTAGGTTGTGGTGCTGTGCTGTAGAATGTAGCTAGCTGAAGAATACTTGCATTCCTAGTGTGAGTTTTGCTGATACAGATCGTAAGAGGATGCTCCCAGCTGGCCAGCTGCAACAATACCCTAAAATAGAAATAAATAAGCATATTTGAAAAGCGCCGTAATACCAAAGGAAGCCTTAGAGAAGGCAATTGTCTTGCTACTCCAGGCTATAATACTTGGTGCGGAAGCTGGGATCTAAACTTCTTTTATAAGAAAAAGTGCATGTAAGCAGTGATGAACCGGAGCCCACAACCGTCACTGTTGATTTCAGCAACTGATTGTGTTTGTTCGTTTTATTTCAAGTAGGTGCTGCTGTAGTGCTGTCACGATCGTAAGGAGCTGCTTTGTTAATTTCGTCTGAATTTTTTGTTTCAAAAAAAAAAAAACTGTATCCAAGGCATTGAATCTTGAGAGTTGTCGGATGATGCCGAACCGCGGCAATGACGAGTTACTAAGGGTGAAAGTGGTGTGGTATAATTATCCGATTCGGTCCGGTCCGAATCCGATTTTTGAGGATTTGGTGTGACATTTTAGATATCCTAAAGAATCCGATCCGATCCGAATCCGATTACATGTGGATGCGGATTAGGATATGGGATTAGCAAAATCCGACGCAGATGGATTATTCGAGATGTCAAAGCGGATTATCCGAAGCTCAAAATAGGATTATCCGATAATATTAGTCAATTTGTATTTGTTTTACATGTTTTCATTATATTTTAAATTGAGAATTTGTAGTTCGGGTGGCGAGATTTCCTTGGTTAGTGTAATATTGCTACTAGCTATTTTACATGCTTTGATGAACTATCTATCAACATATAATTCTCTACTAATAGACATATCAAATCCGACATTTAAAGATCCGCTTCCGATCCGCTTCCGGTCCGAATCCGTCCTATTTCCGACATCCGAAAAAATCCGTATCCATAACCGCATCCGCATAATATCCGCTCCGCTCCAAATCCGATAAAAAAATGTGGATTAGGATGTGGGGAAGGTGTTATCCGCTCCGATCCGATCCGTTTTCATCCGAGTTACTAATTAGTAATTACGTGCATTACACGAGACATTAACAATGGCTCCAAACCAAAAGTGTCACATCAAACACAACTCTGAAACATACTCTTACTTCTCTTGGGTATTTGTTTCCCTACAATCTACTAGAAAAGTAACTGTAAGCTTTATGACCATTGGAGCTAGGGAAACCCCAAGGTATGAATGTTTTGGTGATAGGATGAGAACCATGAATGTGACTAACACTCTTTGTGAGATCTTATAGGTCACATATGAAGAAAGCTCCGTCCGTTGGTGGTGAACGCCAACACACCATGAACTTAATGACAAGGATGATTGGTTGCCTTCATCTACACAAGAACGGACTTGATGGAGTCGCGGAGAAGATATGGATCAAGGCTAAGAACATGCTAGATCCAAGCGGGTGTTGCTTGGTTAGGTGTTAGCTTGAGTCCATAGGAAAAACCGGACTATCAAGAGGGTTCGAGGTGGTTCTCTTAGTACACACTAGTTATAGAGATCATTGGATGCATGGTGAGTCTCTCAGGGGCTAGGGTGGCAGAAGAGGCTTGAAGGAACCAAGTTTGAAGATGTTGGAAGCAAGGATCAAAGAAGTGGTCGAGTTCCAGCAGAAGTGAAGCCACCGTAGGATACGGTGCCGCTCACCGTATGATACGGTGACTGCAGCAGATGAAGACCAGAGAAGAAGAGTTTCTGGCAGAAAAGATAAGGAGCCACCGTATGGTACGGTGCCAGTCACCGTATGATACGGTGACTGCGAGAAGAGAAGTCCAGATGAGCTGTCCAAGGAGATTGTGGAAGTCGACACAAGTTTGTACACGGTCTTGGAGCTTCCCGTGCGAAAGAAGCATCACTAGTGGAGCGCCCTTTGGCACGCATCAAGTGCGGAGCCTTACCTCCGGAAGAGTACCCGGGATCGAGCCCGGCGGGACGTGCCCGCGACTTCACTCGAAGGGTGAAGTGTGCTCTAGGAGGGATCGCCATCGAGCGGAGGGACGGGGTCGAGACTCCGGCGGGAGTGACCCAACGTGGAGTAGGGGAAGGCGCCATCCTTCCGAGACCATGGGAAAACTTCATGAGCATTCTCTATCCCTTCTCCTTTACTACTCGCATTTACTTATCGCACTTCATATGATTGCTTGTAGTACTTGAGTTGTGCTCTTATCTTGCTTGTATGTTTACCTTGGTACCTACTAGCTTCACTAGGTTTGCTTGATTGCCTTGCTCGTGTGCTTACTTGTTATAGTCTATCTAGTAGCTCTAAGGACTCTACTTAGTGTGCCTAGTATCTTGGTTGCCTTGTCTCTAGTTATCTTGTTACCTTGCCTTGCCTAGTTTAAGTCTTCCGCTATCTATCTATCTTGTGCTAGGTTGCTAGTGTGGTGTGATTGTGTTATCTATATGCACTAGCTATATAGGTTAAGGATACTCCTTAGTTGGCTTTACCTTGTTACTAGAACTACTCGCTAGGAGTTGCTTGGGTGTAAGTGTTTGGAAATAGATTCTAGAGTGCACCGATTCACCCCCCCTCTCGGTCACACGATCCTTACAAGTGGTATCAGAGCCAAGTGCTCATTATTAGGGCTTTACCGCCTTGAGTCGTGACCGGGATTGTGTGTGGGAAAATAGAGTCCACTCATGATGACGTTTCTAACACTTCCATCGCCTCTACCTTGATTGAGCCTTATGATTGTGTGCTTAATGACATTTCCTACTATGATGTGCGTGATGAGTATGATGAGCTTGTTTTGAATGATAATGAGGATATCACTAACTTCGCATCTCGCTTGTATGTTCTTGCTAGGAAACTCATGTCAAGAGGCTATCCATCTATTATGCACAAGCATGTTGTGAAGAAGCTTATCCGATCTCTACCACTCTCACGGTTTGGTATTCTTGCTTTTGCTCGAGTGGATGAGTTTGTGAACATGCCCTATGATGAGGTGGTTGCTATTCTCTCCTCTCTTGAGGAGGATATCAAGAAGGGCAAGGATATCCCTCATGCAAGTGAAGATCAACACATTGAAGCTCAACCTCTACCTCAAGCTCAATCATCATCTCGTGTTGGAGAAGGTTCTTCTTCTCGGGATCAAGAGGATGGATATATCAAGCTATGTGATGAGTTGGACCACATCTCAATGGAGCCGAATGAAGATATAGTTGAGTTTGCTCTTTGGATGGATTCACTCATCAAGAGGATAAATGAGAACAAGCTTTGGATAGTCACTAAGGGTCAAGGTCTTAGAAGGTTTCTTGATGCTCTTCCGAATGACAAGTATGGTGATCACATTGAGTTTGAGAACTTTGAGCTTGAGTCATATTCAATTGAGCAAGTCATTG
Source organism: Eragrostis nindensis (assembly GCA_012490785.1). NCBI lineage: Eukaryota > Viridiplantae > Streptophyta > Magnoliopsida > Poales > Poaceae > Eragrostis > Eragrostis nindensis. The sequence continues at coordinate 1,112,709 of JAAXCT010000098.1, read as the reverse complement.
AGATCGTCACAAGAAGAAGGGGTCGCTCTTTGCTCTCCAATACATTCAAGACCCCAAGTGATGATGAGGAGGAAGAAGAAGATGATAGAGTTCCCGTCTTCTATTGTGATGATGACTATTCAAGTGCTAGTGTTGATGAGCCGGAGCTTATCAAGGAATATCACATGAAGAGAGAAGTCTTGCCATCCCTCTTTGAAGACTACTACAACTTGTATGAGCCGGATCTTGCCGGTCGGCCTCACTACCACCTCTTCGACATGTATGATGTGTTCTATAGGAAAGATGGGGAGTCTTGGCTTGATTGTTGGAAGAGACTTCTTGTGTTGGTGGCTAGAGTGAACTCTTTTGAAGGAGAAGACAAGATTAGTGATGAACACGCTATTCACACGGTGATCTCTATGCTACCATACAATAGGAAGGTCCACATTCTAAATGATCTCAATGATGATGTTAGTGGGATGACTCTCAAGGACATGATCTTGATGGCACTATCCTATGAGAATCAAATCTACAACATTCTTGAGTACTTCAATGCTAGTTGAGATGTGGGAAGGTTTCAAGGTCTTCATCTTGGAACTCATGTCACGCACATGGGTGTTGATCGGACCATATGGAGACACAATGGAGTCACCAAGGCAATGATTGACGCCTTGGATGCATTGGACTTGGACTTTCTCAATGGAGTTCCTATGGCCTACATCAAGAGCAAGCAAGAGGTAGATAACATGTCACTTGATCCTTTTGATACTAACCCTCCTCTTTGCTTGATGGCTACTTCCAAGGTGAACTACAAGATTGGTGGCAAACATTGGGTGTTGGATAGTGGGTGCACTCAACACATGACCGGTACTTCATCCATCTTCACCAACTTGGAAGAAAATGAAGATCATGACAAGGTCATATTTGGGGACAACTCCAAGCACAAGGTGAGAGGTCTTGGTAAGGTGGCTATCTCAAATGACCTCTCTATCTCTAATGTATTGCTTGTTGAGTCTCTAAACTTCAATCTTCTATCCGTTGCTCAAATATGTGATCTTGGCTTTTCTTGTAACTTTGATGCTAATGGGGTGGTTCTTCATAATGATGATATGGGTCTCACTATCAAGGGCTTTCGTCATAATAATCTATATGTTGTTGATTTTGAGACAAACATTGTTGCCCCTAGCACTTGTCTCTTCACTAAGTCCGCTCTAGGTTGGCTATGGCATCGAAGGCTTGCTCACATTGGTATGGGTCAAATCAAGCATGTAATGAAGAACAAGCTAGTGAGAGGAGTCAAGGATGTCACCTTTGAGAAGGACAAGCTATGTAGTGCATGCCAAGCCGGAAAGCAAGTGGCTTCACCTCATCCATCCAAGAATTTCTTGTCAACATCAAGACCTCTTGAGCTCTTACACATTGATCTCTTCGGGCCTACAACTTATGTGAGCATTGGTGGGAATCTCTATTGCTTGGTGGTAGTGGACGACTACTCAAGATATACTTGGGTATTCTTTCTTGAGAACAAGGCACAAGCAATTGGGATATTCAAGAAGTTTGCTAGAAGAGTACAAAATGAGTATGGACATCACATCAAGAAGATTCGGAGTGACAATGGGACGGAGTTCAAAAACTCTATCATTGAAGACTATTGTGATGAGATTAGCATAAAGCATGAGTTCTCGGCTACATACACTTCTCAACAAAATGGTGTTGTTGAGAGGAAGAACAAGACACTTATCACTCTTGCTCGTACTATGCTTGATGAGTACAACACTCCGGAGAAGTTTTGGGCGGAAGCTATCAACACGGCATGCTACACCTCCAACCGGATCTATCCTCACAAGTTACTAAACAAGACTCCATATGAAGTGATTGTTGGGAGAAGACCGAATGTTGCCTACTTCCGAGTGTTTGGTTGCAAGTGCTACATCTACAAGAAGAGGGAAAGACTTGGCAAGTTCGAGAAGAGGACCGATGTGGGCATTCTTGTCGGTTACTCGGGCTCGGCCAAGGCTTATCGGGTTTACAACACCTCTACCGGCTTTGTTGAAGAAACCTATGATGTGCAATTTGATGAGTCTCACGGGTCTCAAGAAGACCCTCCTTCTTCTCATATTGTAGGTGATGAACCCGTGGAGGAAGCTTTGGAGAACATGCCTATTGGTGAAGTTATTCCTCGTGAAGATGAACCTCCGACACCTCCTCCAACAACTTCATCAAGTGGACCTTCTACGAGCACATCTCAAGAGAATCCAAGCTCTCCCTCAAGTGAACAACATCAAGCACCTTCAAGTGATCCGCAACAAGCATCTTCGAGTCAAACTACTCCAAATGAACCGCAACAAGCGCCATCAAGTCTACCTCATGCAACTACGAGCCAAGCTTCACCGAGCAATCAAGAACAAGCACAATCTACTTCAACTCAAGATGATGGCTCGGGTTCACCTCTTCGACAACAAGACACTCACATCTCTAGGGAGCAAGCCGCAAGAGATGCGCAAGATACTTCGCCGGCTCCTCCTCCTCCTCCTCGACAAGAACCTTCAAGGAAGCACAAACCCATTGCTCGGGATCATTCACGTGATCTCATCATTGGGAGTCCTTCTCAAGGGATAAAGACTAGGAGAAGTCAATAAACCTAATTATGTTGATGAAGCTAACATTGTTGAGAATTTCTCTTTTGTCTCTACCCTAGAGCCGAAGACGATCGAGGAAGCCTTGAAAGATCACAAGTGGGTGCTATCCATGTAAGAGGAGCTCAACAACTTCAAGAGGAATGATGTTTGGAAGTTGGTGAAGCGTCCCAAGCGATCCAATGTCATTGGCGCTAAGTGGGTCTTCAAGAACAAGCAAGATGAGAAGGGAGCAATCGTGAGGAACAAGGCAAGACTTGTGGCGAAGGGCTACTCTCAAGTTGAAGGCGTCGATTTTGACAAGACTTTCGCCCCCGTCGCTCGTCTTGAGGCTATAAGAACACTTCTTGCTTATGCTTCTCATTTTGATTTTAAACTTCACCAAATGGATGTGAAAAGTGCATTTCTCAATGGGCTAATCAATGAAGAAGTTTATGTAGAGCAACCTCCCGGCTTCGAGGACCCCGAGCATCCGGACCATGTGTACAAGCTCAAGAAGGCTCTCTACGGACTCAAACAAGCACCAAGAGCATGGTATGAACGACTTCGAGATCATCTCATCACCAAGGGCTACAAGATCGGTAGTATCGACAACACTCTCTTTACTAAGCATATTGGTGATGATCTCTTTGTTTGTCAAATCTATGTTGATGATATCATCTATGGCTCCACTAACGAAATCTATAATGATGAGTTCCGTGCTCTTATGAAGAAAGAGTTTGAGATGTCCATGATAGGTGAACTTCATGTCTTCTTCGGTTTTCAAGTCAAGCAAATGAAGGAGGGCACGTTCATCTACCAAGAGAAGTACACTCGGGATCTTCTTAAGAGATTCGGCATGGAAGACTCCAAGTCCTACGACACACCTATGGCTACAAGTGTCCCTCTTGATGTGGATGTAAAAGGTATACCGGTGGATCCTAAACTCTATCGTTCTATGATTGGTTCACTTCTTTACCTCACCGCATCTAGACCGGATATCATGTTTAGTGTGTGTCTTTGTGCTCGTTATCAAGCTAACCCCAAGGAGTCCCATATGAGTGCCGTGAAAAGAATTCTTAGGTACATCAAGAGCACTCCTACAATGGGCCTATGGTATCCAAAAGGCTCGGACTTTGGACTTGTTGGCTATGCGGACTCGGACTTCGCCGGATGCAAAGTGAGTAGAAAGAGTACCTCCGGTGGATGCCAATTTCTTGGACAATCACTCATCTCATGGAGTTCCAAGAAACAAAATTGTGTGGCTATCTCTATGGCGGAGGCGGAATATTTGGCGGCCGGTGCTTGTTGTGCTCAACTCTTATACATGAAGCAAACCCTATTGGACTATGGATTATCTTATGGGCAAGTACCTCTCTATTGTGATAGCGAAAGTGCTATCAATATGGCTCTCAACAAGGGTGATCACGGCCATGCCTAGCACATTGAAGTCAAGCATCACTTCATTCGAGATCATGTGGCCAAGAAGGATATTGAATTGATTGGTGTTCGGACTCATGAACAATTGGCGGACATCTTCACCAAGCCACTTGACAAGAAGACCTTTTGTAAGCTCCGGGGAGAACTTAATGTTCTCGACCTCTCCGACTTCACTTGATATCCTTGAGCTTACATTTGTATATATGTATATATACTTTGCTTGTTTTTGTTTGTGTTGTTGTTTTTGTGTGTTCTTCTTGTTTTGTAGGACCGACGACTAACCTACTTGAGATAGCAATGAGCATGGGTTAAGCTTGGGATTGGTGGCACTTGGCTCCCGAGGCTTTGAAGAATGGCTCGTTGTGATCAAGCTCATGGAGGGCTCAAACTTGTTGTTGGTAACTTCGCTCTTAGCTTTCTCTTGTTTTACCCTTATAGCATCATGCATTGTACACTTATCATTCCTTGCATTCGCATCATGCATCTTGCATAAGTGTCTCGGCGCCAAGCACCCATCTAGGGGGAGTTGCTTATTCACATGAGTATATGACCTCCTATGATGAATTTATAGCAATGCTATATGAGCTTCATGTCCATTGAACCAAGATTTTTGAGCTCCAAGGTTAAATCCACTTGCGCGGCTCAAAGTCTAAGGGTTCATACATTTCCATCATCATCAACTAACCCCTATGTACTTCAAGACAATATTCTTTTGAGAATGTGTGTAGGGATAATTGTTGGGAGATGGAGAATCACGGATCAAGGGGGAGCTTCACGCCAAATTAAGTAACTCATTTTCCCACTTGTCCAATATATTTACACTAACCTTTTCTCCCTTGGAAGATTTCTTTTTGGGTGATAGATGCCAAAGGGGGAGAAGAGTTGGGCTTAATGATCGAGCGAGAATATGGGAGAGAAGAGTTCGAGTGGAGAAGAGTTGGGAAGAAGAGTTCGGGCCTATGAAGGGTCGTGGAAGATGTCACCTCAAGGGGGAGTGTGTACAAGAGAAGATCAAAGGATCAAGACGATCGATCTTCGCACAATCTTGAGGTGATAAAGAAGAAGCAATGCCGTCTCAAGGGGGAGTTTGTACGAATGAAGATCAATGATCGATCTTCACACAATCTTGAGATTGGTACACTTATCAAGGGGGAGCGGAATTCTACAAAGTAAGTATGAAGGTAAACCCCTTGCAACCTTTGCTTGTCATAGCTCCATGTGCTTTCTTTCACTTGTGATATGAGTTTTTGCTCTAACTTGTGACTTCTTTTGAGCTATGACTTGCCTCGACCTAATCAACAAGGTAACTATCTCTCTATCATATACTTGTTGTTTAGTGTCTTGATCGAGTTGCGTTTTTATCTTGGCTTTTGTCATTACATTCTTTATCTTCTCGATCATTTTTATCATGGTTGTCATCCATCACCAAAAAGGGGGAGATTGTAAGCTTCATGACCATTGGAGCTAGGGAACCCCAAGGTATGAATGTTTTGGTGATAGGATGAGAACCATGAATGTGACTAACACTCTTTGTGAGATCTTATAGGTCACATATGAAGAAAGCTCCGTCCGTTGGTGGTGAACGCCAACACACCATGAACTTAATGACAAGGATGATTGGTTGCCTTCATCTACACAAGAACGGACTTGATGGAGTCGCGGAGAAGATATGGATCAAGGCTAAGGACATGCTAGATCCAAGCGGGTGTTGCTTGGTTAGATGTTAGCTTGAGTCCATAGGAAAAACCGGACTATCAAGAGGGTTCGAGGTGGTTCTCTTAGTACACACTAGTTATAGAGATCATTGGATGCATGGTGAGTCTCTCAGGGGCTAGGGTGGCAGAAGAGGCTTGAAGGAACCAAGTTTGAAGATGTTGGAAGCAAGGATCAAAGAAGTGGTCGAGTTCCAGCAGAAGTGAAGCCACCGTAGGATACGGTGCCGCTCACGGTATGATACGGTGACTGCAGCAGATGAAGACCAGAGAAGAAGAGTTTCTGGCAGAAAAGAGAAGGAGCCACCGTATGGTACGGTGCCAGTCACCGTATGATACGGTGACTGCGAGAAGAGAAGTCCAGATGAGGTGATGACCTGGCAGAGAAGACAGAGGTCATCGTATGATACGGTGAAGGTGTCACCGTATGATACGGTGGTCACCGTATGGTTTCCAGAGAGTTGGCAGTTGCTGGAAGCTGAAGAAGATGAAGCCACCGTATGATACGGTGGGGGTCACCGTATGATACGGTGATACCTGAAGATGGAAGTCCAGAGATGGAGATGCTCTGGCAGGTGACGTGGAGGTCACCGTATGATACGGTGGTCAGAGTCACCGTATGATACGGTGATTCTTACGGTGACTTGGTTTCTGGACACTTTTGGGCAACGGCTAGTTTGAGGTTGGTGGCCTATATATAGCTGGTTGCTCGCCCCTTTGAGTTGCTCTTGAACCCAGGAAAGAGGGGAGGTGCTGCCAAGAAGCCAAGAGGAAGAAGTGTGAAGCACTTGAGAGGGATTTGGAGTGATCCTAGTGCTTGAGAGAGTAGCAAGTTGCATCCTTTGATCTCTAGGCTAGCGTGAGCTTGAGAGAGTCATCTAGGGCTGTTACTCTTGGTCTATGGCAAGGCCTAGACCGGTTAGGCGTCGGTGTTGAGCTGTCCAAGGAGATTGTGGAAGTCGACACAAGTTTGTACACGGTCTTGGAGCTTCCCGTGCGAAAGAAGCATCACTAGTGGAGCGCCCTTTGGCACGCATCAAGTGCGGAGCCTTACCTCCGGAAGAGTACCCGGGATCGAGCCCGGCGGGACGTGCCCGCGACTTCACTCGGAGGGTGAAGTGTGCTATAGGAGGGATCGCCATCGAGCGGAGGGACGGGGTCGAGACTCCGGCGAGAGTGACCCAACGTGGAGTAGGGGAAGGCGCCATCCTTCCGAGACCGAAGGAAAACATCATGAGCATTCTCTATCCCTTCTCCCTTACTACTCGCATTTACTTATCGCACTTCATATGATTGCTTGTAGTACTTGAGTTGTGCTCTTATCTTGCTTGTATGTTTACCTTGGTACCTACTAGCTTCACTAGGTTTGCTTGATTGCCTTGCTCGTGTGCTTACTTGTTATAGTCTATCTAGTAGCTCTAAGGACTCTACTTAGTGTGCCTAGTATCTTGGTTGCCTTGTCTCTAGTTATCTTGTTACCTTGTCTTGCCTAGCTTAAGTCTTCCGCTATCTATCTATCTTGTGCTAGGTTGCTAGTGTGGTGTGATTGTGTTATCTATATGCACTAGCTATATAGGTTAAGGATACTCCTTAGTGTGCTTTACCTTGTTACTAGAACTACTCGCTAGGAGTTGCTTGGTGTAAGTGTTTGGAAATAGATTCTAGAGTGCACCGATTCACCCCCCCCCCCCCCTCTCGGTCACACGATCCTTACAGTAACAATTTTCGGGTTTGATTAAAGTTAAACTTTCTCAATTTTAACTAATAATAATATATAGAAATAAATTATTTTATACAAAAACACTTATGTTTCATGATGAATCCAGTAAAATCACTTTCAATTATTAATCTTAATAATATACTTTGCTACTAACATTCAAAAATGAAAACAATTAACTTGGATCAAACCCAAAAACATACTAAGAAACCTGAACTTCATGAACGTAATACTCTCTTAATTAGGGACTGCTAGTGTTGGTTTGTACAGCAGAATGTCATTTCAGTACCAACAATACAAGTAGTAAGTGGATTATTTTGATAACAACTACGAAGTAAGATGCAGAGAGCGTCATACACACAAAAAGATCAGTTTACTCTCTTTTTTTTCACCGGACTGCGAGAAATAAAAAAACAAGTCGAGTGCGCACATGTGAAATAATACCAAAGTTTTGAACTATCCTACTCCCTCCATTCCACAATGTAAGAGCAACTCTAACAGTCTCCCAATAATTTGCCTCCCAATAAAAGGTTATTGGGAGGCTCCCAATAGCTTTTTAAGGATATTGGGAGGTGCATGCAGCTCCGGCAGCAATACCCTGACATGTGGGCCCACCTTATCCATCTCTCCCTCACCACTACAGGCGTCGCCTTCACATGCGTTGGCGCCCGCCGACGGCCTCGCCCCCGGCCACTGCGGGCCGCGCCTGCCGACGACCTTGCCCCCAGCCATTGCGGGCCGTGCCCGCCGACGACCTCGCCCCCGACCATCGCGTCGCGCCCCGTCGCCATCGGCTTCACGTCGGCGTCCATGACAAACATCGAGGGCACGGCGTCTCGTCGGGTCTGCGTCACGGGCAGCCACTGCGGTGCCACGGCACGAGCGCGGGCAGGAAGGGGTCGTGTGTCGGCGGCGTCTCGTCGTCGTCGCGTTGACGTCGCGCAGCCACTGAGGGGGGCTCGCCGACGCGCGGCCTTGGTTTGGCTTCGATTCGGGCGACGCGAAGCCGAATCGGGTCAACAAGGGCTCGCTGCGGCCAGCGAAGGGTGGGGCAACGGCCGTGGTGGCAGGGCGGAGGACTCCGACAGGTTGCGGCTGTAAGATCAATGAACCTAGAGCATGGTTCATACGTTTTGGTGATTGATATCAACATGGACAATGGGACTAACAAGGTTAGCTAGTTTGCAAGATGTTTAGTCTCATGGATGTAGTGATGCACTATTAGAGTGGCAACACCTCAATTGTTGCAAGGAAATTGATAAAGAGGAGAAGTGAACATTAAGAGTACTTTACGATGTGACGACTACGCACATGAGGTAAGAGACAATGTGAGTATGTCATGTGTCCCTCTATGTATCTTATGCCTTGACATACTCTTGATCATCATGTTGGTCTTGCCTTATATCCTATACCATGATGATCTTGTTTTAGTGCTAGTTCTTAATTATATATCCTATGCACATTATATGATGCTTCGATCGGGTTGTCCTTTGTGACAACTAGATCATTGTGACTAACATCTTTAGATGTAGGAAAGGTCTTCATACATATTCTCTAGGTCACATGGAGAAGCTTCGTTGATGGATCACGACAAGGATCAAGGACTTGATGGAGGTCACGGTTGAGGAGATGGATCAAGGTTAAGGACATGCTAGATCTAAGCAAGTGTTGGCTTGATGTAGATGTAGGCTTGAGTCCATAGGAAAAACCAGACTATCAAGAGGGATCGAGTCGTTTCTCTTAGGTCACACTAGTGGTAGAAGTGAGTGGATGCTCAGAGAGTCTCTCAGGCACTAGGGTGACAGAAGAGGGGAAGAGGAGCTAAGTAGATGAAGTTTGGAAGCAAGAATCAAGGAGAGGATCAAGTTTTAGGTTCTGCAGAAGAGACCATATCTTACAATCAAGGAGACTGTATGGTGTTGGCGGTCGTTAAACCCGGTTTTGACCGCCACAATACCGGTAAATAAAGGCATGTCACCAAGATTCTGCGCATAGTAGTTAGGATTAATGCTACTCCACAAGTTTTGGTGATATTTGGATGCAGGAGGGAAATATAGAGGAAAGTGGGCCCAGCTGGCACAAAGACTGGCCGGCCGGCCCCACCTATAGGCCGGCCGGCCCCACAAGGTGGCCCCAGGCCTCGGCCTTCCTCCAGCGAGCTACAAACAGGCCTACAACACAGAATCAAAAGCCTGTTTAGAAGAATTCCACCGACGTTCTAGAAGGTGGACTGTTTTGGGCCTCAACTTAGCCCTCACTCCTCTTCTGCCGCCCCCACAGAGCCACCGACTGGACAACCGTCATCAGGAGCAAATCACGAGCGTCCAGCATCGAGGCGGTGGCAAACCGACGCAATGGGCGGCCGGCCGGCCCCCCTACTTGGCCGGCCGGCCTGGCTTGGCGGGCCCGGCACTCCAGCTTCGGCCATATAGCTCCCACCGCCATGGAGAAGCTATAAATACCCCTGGCCGGCTGCAGAACAACTCGCACCAGCACCTTCACACACACTCCTCTTCAAGGAGTCACTTCCACTTGTGCCACAATGTAGAGTAGGCTAGTTGGTCATGGGAGTTAGAGTAGAAGTGAGAGCTCCCCTCGAAGTTCCGGAGTTTTCTTCGGATATTGGGTAAAGCTCTCTTGTATCTTTTCTTTTTTAGATATTCTTTAATATAATTATTTTCTTATTTATTTATTTTAGTTTTCCTTTTAGTCTACATTTATTTATTTAAGTAGTAATTATAGAGAAATTCTTGTGTTGGTTCCACGTCTATGTATGGTAGGTCTATCTGCATGGGTTGTTTGCACCGCAAATGCTTACACAATCCACATAGATTTGTTATGCATGGTTGGCTTGCTCTTACGCGAAGAGTAAGCTATCTAGGATATTTGCTTGTATGGCTCAAGGATCTATTCTAGACGTGAGTTTGCTCTACACCCCACGGAGGATGGTAGCCGCGAGTACGTGTGACAGGCGTACCGGTCTCTGTAATCCACCACGTCCGGGTGATGGTTTTAGTAGGGAGGTCAATAGCACGTAGTTCCCCAAGGTAGTTGAACCTAATTCTCGGGTTGCTACCTTGGCATGCGTGTGCCCCGATATGCAGGAACGAATCTATAATGAAAGCTTAAGTAGATATTTGTAACCCCTAGGCTGATACCCTTCTTCTCGTTGTCCTCCCAGTTGACTAGTTCTATCTCTTTATCTTCATATGGAATCCTTGTGTGTGTTTGGTTGCCACCCATCATATATGTATCCCTGCTCTGGTTTAGTTTGCAAGTTATAAATAATAGATGTTTCTTTGTTAATTCATGATATTCTTAGCCCTGCTTCCCTGTGGAAAAATATAAATACGATAACCTTGGAATACTCCCGGGTGAAATGCTACAATGGTGTTCCGTGCGCTTGCGGAAATTGAATTTAATCTTTTTGCGTAAGAAACGCCAACATATGGTACGATCCCTACAAGGATTCTGAACCAAAGAGAAAGAAGAGGCCGTACCTTACAATAAAGGAGACTATATGGTACAATCCTTACAAGGATTCTGGACAGAAGAAAAAGAAAAGACCGTGCCATACAGTGAAAGGGACCGTATGGTACTATCCCTATACGAATATCTATACAGAAACGAAATGGTTCTGTATGAAGTTGAGATGGAGAATGTATGGTACTACGGTATGGAGACCGTATGGTACTATCTACATAAGTATGAAGAAAAAATAAAGATCGTACCATTGGAAATGGAGACAGTACCATGAGACTGTATGGTACTATCTACATAAGTATGAAGAGAAAATGGAGACCGTACCATCAGAAATGGAGACCGTACCATTAGACTGTATGGTACTATCCTCAAGTACCACTTTTGAGCAACGACTAGTTAATGGTTGGAGGCCTATAAATAGTTGGTTGCCACACCTTTGAGGGTGCCTTTGGGCATTGTTATCAGTGGGGAAAATGGTGGGAGCCAAGAGGAAGAAAGAGAGGCACTTGGGGAAGATTTGGAGAGGAATCTTGGTGCTTGAAGATTGAGAAGAAGAAGAAGCTTAGTGCTTGAGAGGGTTGAGAGCATTCATCCACCTCTAGGACTAATATGGTCATAGGGAGGTGGTCTTGGTTTGTTACCCTTGGTCTATGGCAAGGCCTAGACCCGTTAGGCGTCGGTGTTGAGCTTGCCAAAGAGAGTGTGGAAGCCGACACAAGTTTGTACACTGTCTTGGAGCTTCACGTGCGAAAGAAGAATCACTAGTGGAGCACCTTTTGGCACGCATCAAGTGCGGAGCCTTACCTTCGGAGGAGTACCCGGGAGAAGCCCGGCGGGACGTGCCCGCGACTTCACTCAAGGAGTGGTGGATGGTCCTAAGGAGGAGAGCATTGCCGGAGTGTGGCGGGGTGAAGCCCGTGACTCGAGGAGTGAAGCATGCTCTTGGGGGACATCACCGGCTTGAAGAGTGGAGTGTGCTCTAGAGGGGATCGCCATCGAGCGGAGGGACGGGGTCGAGACTCCGACGGGAGTGACCCAAAATGGACTAGGGGAAGGCGCCATCCTTCCGATACCACGAGAAAATCGATGAGCAATCTCTTACTCTTACTCTCTACTACTTGCACTTATTATCTTGTTTATCTTATATGCATGTAGTAGACCTTGCTCTTATCATATGATTGCTTGATGATTGTTTTTGTGGGCTAGCTCTTCGTTATCTCTAGTGATATGCGCTTTCCTTATGTGTACCTGTTGGCAGTCCTTAGCCTAACAGAATAAAATCCGCAAGCGTACGGATACCGATGTAGCTTTCACCCGGGAGTATTCCAGGGTATCTTAAAATCCACAGGGAACGTGAAGTGTACTATCTCAAATCTAATCAAGTCCGGGCAGCTGAGCTAAAAGATAAATAAAGCAGTAAATGAAAAAGTCATAGGGCCAGGCAATCTAATGATAAGGAGTTATACAGCTGAGCAACTCGGTAAGGTCCTTTCTCTATTATTCGTTTCGGGGCACACGCATGCCAGAGCAGCAACCCGAGAATTAGGTTCAACTACTAAGGGGAACTACGTGCTATTGAGAACCCAAGAACCTGGACGTGGTGGATTACAGAGACCGGTATGCCTGTCACACATACTCGCGGCTACCATCCTCCGTACGGTCAAGAGCAAATCAGGGATAACTCTAGATCTAAACACCGCGTTTACATCTATCGTCACAACTAGTAGAAACCGGTGTATACTAGTCAATGCAGCAAATAAATAGATATTTACTACAAACCTGAAACCCATAAATAAATAAAGCAGAATACCTTACTTTATTGCCCGACCAATAATCTCCTTACATGTTGCCCGGCCCGGGAGACTCGGACGACTACTCCCAGGTGAGGAGCATACTCGAGGCGACGAAGAAGTAGAGTCCCGGCATTCCGGGACTACTCACTCTCCTAGCCTCTCACTCACTCACTACAAGCAGCGCTTCGCTACTTCAAATGACTAACTCAAGTATGAATCAAGGTGCAAGTTGAAAGTGAGGGGGAGGTCCTCTATTTATAGTGTGGAGCTTCCTTGGGAGAGTGGAGAAGGTCCCTTGATGTGTGGAGGATTTGGTGGAATATCCTTTCTTGCCGACGTCTCCTTACTTGGCCGGTGCGTCAAGTTAGCTTGTAACCGCATCTGGAACCGACTGGAAAAAGATGAACCGATTTGGAGAAAAAAGTTGGCCGGCCGGCCTAGGGCCTAGGCCGGCCAGCAGGCTTTCTCTCCGAATGCCTCGAATTTTTGTGAGCTGGCCTCTCATGATGTGCCCATTAAGATCCACGGTCTTGCTCGGTGATTTGACGCCTTTTTGTATGGTTGACGGGCTTGTTTATTGGGCCTTGCGCAGTGGTCGATACTCCGGGTTGGGAAATATTTGTTGGCCATTTGATCCTTGATGTTTGAGCCCATTGGGAGATGCCCGAGATTGCTGGACCATGTTGAGATCCAACATTGGTCGGCCGGCCTATGATAGGGCCGGCCGGTAGGATTTTGCTTCCATTTGCAATGAATTTCATCCTGCAGTCAAAATATCAACAAAACTCGTGGAGAGACATTAAAATAATATTCTATTTATGTCCTTATGTGAGCCTCATTTTTATTATGTTGGCGGTAAGAAATTGGTCAATAACGACCGCCAATAGTACCTACTTGCTCATAGATCATACACTTGCTTGATATCATCTAGTGATCTTGTTATGCTTATGTTGTATCTATCTTGTTGTCATGATCACTAGCTAGCTTGAGCTTCCCCTTATGTTACTTATATGCATGTTAGTTTGCTTGTCTATCTATCATATACACTAGCATGTGTAGGACCTACTTGAGCTTCTATATGTATTACCCATATGCATGCTAGATTGCTTGATTGCCTTTATCTTATACACTAGCATGTGTAGGACTTGTTGTGCTTATTGTTATATGCTGGTTGTTCTTATATGCTCATGTATACCTTGCTCCTAGTATGTACAAGTCCTTGCACATGGTTATCCTTGCTTGATCACTATCACATAATGCACATGTACTCACTAGCTATGTATCTTTTACTTTTGCAATTAGTTAGAGTAGCTAGAAGTGCAAAAAGTTTTAGTTCATGGTGTGCCCGATTCATTCCCCTCTTGGTCACACGATCCTTACAGCAGCTCGGCAGCAGGGATTCGGGAACGGCAGCGCGTGCACAGGAAAGACAGTGAGAGAGAAGAAAAAGCACGCACGTGAATAGAGGTGGGGCCCGCCAGCAAATGGTATTGGGAGTGATAGGAAAGCCTCCCAACATAAAGGGAGGAGAGGGATGATTTTTGGGAGGTGAGAATAAATAGAGAGATTTTGGGGAGACTGCTGGAGCAGGTTTTCCCTCCGTGAAACTCTCAATATGACCATCTTTTTGATATTGGCAGGGGATTTACGAGACTGCTGGAGTTGCTCTAAGAGCATCTCCAAAAGACTCCTATAAAAATGGCCTCATAAACTTGTTTTTGGGAGCAACCAGAAAATTATGAGGGACAACTTTTCTCTCCTTCTCCAACAGACCTTCCCTAAAAGTGAATTAAAACACTTTTAATTGAGCCATGTCAGTATTTGGGGGGTGTTTGGTAGAGCTTCTACCTCAGATTCTGCTTCTGCTTATGTAAAAAAAAAAATGCCAAACAGCTGCACCAGCGAAACGGATTTTGAGAAAAAGTGGAGAGAAGCTGTTTTGGTTTTGAACATAGAAGCACAAGCTGAGAAATGTAGCTTTTACCGGATTCTATAGCAGACAGCCTACCCCACGAACCTCCCCGTCTCAACATCTCTCTCCGACTCTCCTCTGTACACTCTGTCACAACCCGGGCCCACAATCATTTGAAACAACTCATTTGTTTCGAGCGTCGGAATTGCAAATAAATTACACCATTGTGATTGTTGCGATGAGACCTTCGAAACTCGACCACACTTGACTATATTTTGCAAAAAAAAAATTAAAAATAATTATTTAATATTTATTATTTGTAATTATTTCGTTTCAATATTTAATGTGGACGAATTGGAGCTTCAACTTAAGAGGTACTGCAGTCATTACACAAGCATAATTCATTTCAGGAAATATCAGGATAATCTGTTTTACCAAACGGCTTGACTGGAGAAGCTGTTTTGACAGACAATCCAGAAGAATCCAGAGAAGCTGTTTTCCCTCAGAATCCAGTGCAGAATCTGTTTTTTCAGAATCCGAAGCCCTGCCAAACAGGCCCTTGGTATCAAAAACATTAATTCCATAGCAAAAAGAAGAGATGAGACCCCCAATTCTTCCCCTGTTTGTAGGTAAAAATGAGGGGAGTTTAAGGGCTATGAAAAAAACTAGGAATGGTTTTGAGATCCTGTTGGAGATGGTTTTTTTTTGATTGAGTCCTAATATTTTGATTTAAGGAGGGTTTATAGGACTCTCTTAGAGATGCTCTAAGCATTCTTAGAATCCCAATGCAAAGTTAGTCAAGTAGAGAAAAGTCATATATACCCCTCATTTTAACTCAACTAACCAACGCCCACCCACCAGCCCATCATATTTTGTCCTATATCTAAAAATGCTTACATTGTGATAAAACTTTTGAATGCTTCGAATGCTTTTATATTGGAATGGAGGTAGTATTTTATAAGGCGCATATGAACTCCAAGATTTAACTTTAGAAAATTTGACTAATGATTAGAGTAACAATATATGTGTTTAGTGATAAAAACTGATACCATATTTTTCAATGCAAATTCGTACATTCATATGACAATGATTTTAATTAAAGATAATTTTTTAGAAGATAAATTCATAGTTAAAGTATAATTAATTAACTTAGAGGATTGCGCCTTATAAAATCTGACAGAGGGAGCAATAATCTTTTTCTTGGAACATATTAAAATAACAGATCATTTTTCACTCTATACATCAAATTAGGAAAGAACTAAACATTGTTTTTTATTTAAAAATAGTTTGATTAGTCTAATAATTGATATAGATAATACTTTTTACGAAACACAGTAAAAATGCAGACACTCATATACATGAACACATGCACGGACATCCTATACGTACCTCTATGAACGCCAATGAGAAATTGAGCCGACTGAACTTTAGATTCACAAAGTCATCATATATAGGTGCCTCGATTTCGACAGAGACCACCTACATGCTACAGCTAAAAGAATAATTAATAGTAATGCAACACTCATACCGAGTCTAGGACTATAACTCGGAACCTAACCTGCTTGGCTACACTGAGTTTGTGGATAACATATTTTCAGTCATCTGCATATTGTGAATGAAAGCCACCACGTATGCGGATCATCGGATAGATGGAGCATGCAGCTAGAGCTGGCTAGGTGATGTACTGGTAATTATCAAGTTAATTGGTGATCAAGTACCTTTAATTTGTACTACGCACGTACTATTAATTCCTTGCGTACATTTGTCCTCGGCTTTATTGCCTTCACCTTTTCTATCATGATCATCACGAGCTATTATTATAACGTTCGTACTAGACGCACCATCACGAGTTATATAAGCATATGCACGTCGATCGCTAGCTTAGTTCAGACGAATGACACGCCTTTATTAATTTTTGGGTCGAATAATTAGTTGCTTAGTTTTGTACAGTGTCTATGTATGCGGAGACATTTATGAAAAAGGATTCTATGTCTTAATTATTTCTAAACGTTGCATTGCATGCAAGCATGTACATATAATTGTACTGTCAAGCGTAACTACGTTTGATATTGGGCATGCGCTAAAATTTCAATATTAATACTACTACCACCACCACCACCACCAATAAAGGCTTTGAATTCATAATATATTGGTATGCTTAATTTAGTGGTAATGTGGTATCCTCCAAGCAATGATTCATGTACGCGTACAGTAAAAATGTATCCGTACTGGCGAAAGGGGGGCCCAAAAAACCAACATATCAATTGTGATAGATTGTTCTATCACTAAGCTAGCGCTTGTCTGAACAAGAACACATATTTGCATCTCTGTCTTAACCTGGCAGCAGGTCGTACTAAGTACTGTTACATCGCACGACGTACATGTTGGCATTTAATTTATTAACGGAGTGTTCTTGCTTCCGAAGAGACGGAGAGAGGCTCCAAAAGTGTTTGGGGGTGTCAGGATGGGCCAATAATAAAAGGCTCCAAAAGTGTGTGAGGGTGGTATGGTCTAGTTGTCTCATCCGTGTGAGAGAGATCGCTGCTAGGCCTGCGCATATACGCGGGCACTTGCGAGGGAGTAGCTAGGAGAGACTTCAGATCATCGATCATCAGTTCAGAAAGAGAAAGAAAGTACTAGATCGAGGCAGCATTTCTTCCGGGGAGATTCATGCTGCTGATTGAAAGAGCAGAACTCAAACTACTTTCTTCTACACCCCCAGCTCTCTATACAGGCAGTTTCTCACAAGCACAGAGAGAGACAGCTCCGATCCCAAAGAAGCAAGAGATCAAAACGAGGGCACCCGACCGCAACACGGCTACGCACAGCATCATCTAGCACCTGCATTGGCTGGAGGAAGAAGAACAAGAAGAGGGATTCCAAGCCATATACATACATGGGGAGGGCACCATGCTGCGATAAGGCGAGCGTGAAGAAAGGGCCCTGGTCACCCGAGGAGGATCTCAAGCTCAAGGAGTACATCCACAAGTATGGTACCGGAGGCAACTGGATTGCTCTCCCTCACAAAGCTGGTAAGTGGTAACTGTATACGTACTAGAAATTTGTTGATCGAAGACATTAATAAAACCTCGCCTCGATCGATCAACTAGCTGCACGTAGTATTTTGCTTCAAGAAAAGAGAAAACTGCTGTAGTGCTGTTGATCCATCCAAATTTAATTACGTGCAGGGCTGAAGAGGTGCGGCAAGAGCTGCAGGCTGCGCTGGCTCAACTATCTGAGGCCAAACATAAAGCACGGCGACTTCTCTGAAGACGAGGATAGGATCATCTGCAGCCTCTTCGCTACCATCGGAAGCAGGTGTGTCTATTAGCTAGTTGTTGCTGCCGAGTATATACTAGTACTTTGTTGCATGTATGTGTCGGTCTTGCATTGGGATGTTTATATATACTTGTATAGTATACGTGACGCTGCACGCATGATACTGCAGGTGGTCGATCATCGCGGCGCAGCTCCCAGGGAGGACGGACAACGACATCAAGAACTACTGGAACACCAAGCTCAAGAAGAAGCTCATGCAAGCCCATGGCCTGCAGCTGCCTCCAACCACCAACAGCAGACACCACATGTCCAAGGAGCAGCAGCAGCAGCACCTCTTCTTCTCGGCAGAATCACCAGGAGATCATCATCTCTTGTCGTCGCTGCAGCACCTCTCAACTCCGGCTCATGATTTCTCGCATCACTACGACGACAACACTTCAACGTCGACGACGTCCCTCCTCATGTTTGGAGGCAACAGTGGCGGTGATGAGCAGCAGTTGATGATGAGGTCATCGTCCTGTGCGGACAATGTCGGCGGTGGCGGCCTTGGCCTGTACTTTGAGTTCAGCTGCAACCATGGGAATGACAGCGCCGTCGCGGCGGGCTTGGCCATGGAGACCTGCATCGTGCAGGATGATCATGACAAGCTGGCGCCGCCGCTGTTTGCCGGTGATCATGATCAGTACGGCGCCAATACATTCTGCTACGAGGAGGCGAAGCCGTTGGTTAATGTTCTTACGGCCGGCGATGGCGGCAGAAACGGTGCCGGTGACAGCATGTTCTACAGCAGTAGCAGCAGTAGTCCTTCCGCTGCAGGTGTAAGCCGACAAGGGAGCTTCATCTATTAAACCACGTCCGTACGTAGCACATTGGCTATTTAATTACCTACACTGAAACTTTGTATCTCTGTTTTTCTCCTAAACATATGTATGGGGACTACTGTAATGCTCGCAATGTGTAGAACTTAGATTTAATTTGTTCATACATATGCTGACTTGTGGGGTTGATTATTTGCAATATCTCTGTCAGTTGGTTCAAGACAACAAAAGATCGATTTAGATGACAACTTTATTTGTCCGTAGACAGATGCCCCTATCCAACACCCCACTGTGTTTCTTTTCCGTAGAACACACACTTCCTACACGTACATCATACTACATGAAAATATGGACGCTCGTTGTCTTTCACAATACAACTTTAATTTGCCAGTTTGATCGTTGGCGTATTCACACATCGTACATGAAAAAATTGATACCGCCGCATGAGCATGCATCGACGTTTGCACCACGGAGATGCCTGATAGCCGTTGTGTTGCTGGTTGGATTAATTCAGCTTTCAAATTACGTTATACTATGTAACTGGACATTATGCTGGGTTAAATGACCGATCGATGGATGCATGATATGTGTAGTACGTACGTACGTACGTACATCTATTCTAGTGGTACGGGGGATGCCCAATTCAAATTGGAGGTACGTACGGTTAAAATAACTGGCCAGAACCAGGAGTGCATTTTTTACACATGTACACATATGCTTAATTTATGGAGAACATGTATGTGGTTAAGAAGGGATGAAAGATGTATATAATAGTAGTGTAGGCTAGCTGGTCTATACAATTTTTGGGCTGAGAACGAAAATTCTAAAGGTGCCTTCCCGGGAAGGCATCTTCGGAACCATTGGATCAACACTTTTGCGCGAATCACGATGTCATGATATGAGAGTTGAATCATCTACTCGTTCGTATGAATCACAATGCAAAATCAAATAGATGTGAAGAAGACTTCCCCCAAAGTCGCCTTCGGTTTTGCATTTCCCTTTTGGGCTGTAGCTCAGCACTCTGTTGATCCTAGCTAGTTGGGCTGAAGGCTTTGTTGGGTTAGCTACTTTCCAAGTTTGTCCTAAGTCAAAATAAGTTATTCAGGAAAAAATAAACATAAATATTGACAACAAAAGAGTTATGAAATATTAATATTTATTTCATGATTTTACTTTTGTGTTATTCATTATATAAATTAAAAAAGTTTCACTTAAAACAATAAATGTAGATGTATTCCTAAACAGAGGGACTAATGTGTTGAAATATTAATAAACGTATAGGTACAGCTACTGACTAATTAAATTATTCAAGAGAAGATCTAACTCATACCAACTGAAAAAGTGGCATTGTTGCATGCCATTTTCACTAGCAAATTAAATGTATTAGCTAGGTCCTGGGTCATGGGGAAAAATTTATGAGGTCCTGGTGATCTGATTGATTGATTAGTTGGGCAGCCGTGCCAGCAGACACAGCCACACTGGGCACCGCATGTAGTCCGCAAGAACACGTCACCGTCCTCCTTGCAACACCTAGGTATCTTGTACGTATATACAAGCCAGAGGCGAGACCGCGTTGGAGGACAGGAGATCACTACTCGCATATCTTCATCTTTTGGTAGGTAGGGACGCATGTAGGCGCACACATACCTTGCGTGCATAAGTTAGTAGCTGTACCCCACTAATATATCCCAACTAGGAAACCGATAGCGTACATATACGCTTTATACAAGCACATCAGCAAGTATGGACTTGTGCGTTATACATGTACGTAGCCAATATATATTCGATAAATATGTGATGCTTCAGTTGCGGTTCATGGCATGTAGGGATGAAAGCAAAGGCGTCAATTATCAGCTAACCGAAGCTCTTTTTTGACTTCTTCCGACCGCAATATATAATTGGAAAATGATATACCAATAAAATAAACACAAAAATGGAAGTACAATTTTAGACTTTTCTGATTGTTTTTGGCAATTTCTGTTTTGGTCCGAAAATTACCGCGAGCGTTTTACCTTTTTATATTACTCTAGCATTATCCACCATATATATTATATTCCAACTTCAAAAGCAATAAATCAAAAGTAGTCTAAAGCCCAATGTTTGCAATAAATCAAAAAATGATTTGGCACCAAGAAAGGTGAACGTCTTTTAATTTGAACATCTCTTTTCAAATCTCATGTCTTTAATGTATGATGCATTTGTAGCTAGTTTAAATATTAATAATATATTCATATTTGATATTTCTATACATGATGTGGTGCCTCTAATACACGACTGTGGTTTGTGTTACTGATATTTAATATCGGTTCACGACGGATATCACATACTTTTGTCATGATAATTCCATTTTTAATATTTTTGTAATACCGATGCCATTTCTTTTTCCGACAATATCGTTACCGGTTTCGCTACCGAGAAAAAAAATGAAACTGAAATCAATTGAACCGGCCTTCTTCCATCGTTTTCCGACTACTTTCATCCACAATGGCATGCCCAGCCAAGAAAGCAACGCAATAAGCGGCGGCTTGAAGTAAGGTGGCTTGCAGCCGGGCGATACCTGTCAAATGAACCATCCAGTACGTACACACCCTCTAGTTTTGTACATATATACGTACGCAGGCAATCCAGTCCACTCCACTTCACTCCAGTTCACTCCAGTCCAGTCCAGTCCAGTAGTACGTGCACTACCTTGCAAAAATCGATCGATCGACGACAATATAAGGCCGGCCGGGAGGGAAGGCGGTGATGAGAGGTCATCCATTGATCCGGCCCATGCACGCGTGTTAATCGATTGCTGATCGATCAACTGAGCTTGCTCGCCGGCCGTCGTCGTCGCCGTCGACGCAGCCGCCATGAGGAACCTCGCGTTGGGCGCAGCTGCTGCGGCGGGGTGGCCGCCGACCTTGAGCGCGGCGTGGCGGGCGTTCCGGTGGTCCGTGGTGGTGCCGGGGCTGCAGCTGGCCGTGTACGTGTGCGCCGCCATGTCGATCATGCTCTTCCTCGAGCGCCTCTACATGGCGCTCGTGATCGCCGGGCTGTGGCTGCTCCGGCGCCGCCGCCGCAAGAAGTGCGGCAGAGGGGCCGTCGCCGTCGACGAGGACCAGCAGATGGACGACCTGGAGGCGGCCGCCGACCACTGCCCCATGGTCCTCGTCCAGATCCCCATGTTCAACGAGAAACAGGTGAGATATCACCGGCCAAATTCACTTTCCCCCCTCCGGCGATCTCTCCTCTCCGGCTGACCGGCCGGCAGCAGAGATTGCCGGCTACTTTAATTTACAGTTGTTACCTGAATTGCCTTTATTAATTCAGTTTGTTCCCGCAGAAATGATTATTTCAGTTCGTCTCTGCGTACATGCCCACTGGTTTTTAGCCATGCAATGCAAAACAACCAAAGTGGAGTGCGTTGATAAATGATCACGAGCCCCATGCATGATCTGTGTGCCTTTTCTGCAATTAGTTGCCGCTGAGCTTTGTTTTGTCTCATTGCTAGCTTTTGATTCCATTTTGTCGGTATGACTCCCTTGTCACATAGGAAGTTTTTTGTACTCTAGTTTATCTCTTAATCTACTCATTGCATTGGTGTTTTCGATCATGCCAATCGTCGAAAAGTTTGTTTGCTACAGGGGTTCACTTAACAATGGTGCCGCGAAAGCCGAACACGGATGTTTTTTCTCAATACCGGACAAATTTTGTTAAATTTCAAATTAAATTGGTGGACCGGACCGTTTTTCTAGGTTTTTGCAAAAACAATTCCGGTTTTGACTGATTTTGATTTTCCCTGGTTTGCTTGCGTTGCTAGCTTTAGGCACCAGTTTGGTATGGACTCACTGGTTTCAAAATAATTGTCATTCTACCTATGCACCTGGATAAGAGATGAAGACGTAGAAAGCGTCATTCATTTGCACCATGCTACATATAGAAACAGAACGCTAGCTCGATCACATAGGACTATATATGCTTTCACCTTATCTCTTGGTCTACTTATTGGTGCACATCCATCTTGTCTACCGTCAAGATGTTTTGTTTGCTTCCGTTGCTAGCTTTGCAAACCAGTCCTTCTTTGTATGGACACCCTTCGTTTTGAAATAACTGACATTCCAGCTTTGCACCTAGACAAATGCTATTCCAGGTTCATAACCAGAATGATTATTAGTTTAAAAGAGAGGTAGTATATATGTAGCGGAATCGATGTGGGTTGCATGGATTGTCGGTCCTGTCAAAAATGACAATTGGTTTGCTACCATGCTGTGTCATTCTCCTCTGCTCTTGTGTTCTCTGTTCTCCCTTAATTTAACATATACACCTAGGCATTTTATTAGGGCATTCAACACCTGACTTTTAAGCTATTCAATAATTTTGAGTTTTGTATTGAAGATAGCTTTAAATTTGTACTAACAAAAAAGAGACATTTTTTTAGGCCCTAACACCTGATTTTTAGTTATACTGTCATTACTCACAAATTGTAATTAACAAAAGGTCACCAATCATTCTTGTGTAACTTAATAACTCCAATGTAAACCTGCTGAAACAATGGTCTAAACAAAAATGTAGATGTTTGGATTTAAGGCCTCCAAACATCTACATTTTTGTTTAGACCATTGTTTCAGCAGGTTTGGAGGCCTTAATAAAACAGATGAATTTTGTTACCGTAAACCTCACCATCCTTAAAGCACAAATCTTTCAGTGACTAAAAATACAAGGTTTGTGTGGGTGCAATCCATGATCTCGTTCCAATCTCTGCAGGTTTATCGTCTGTCGATTGGAGCTGCATGCGGGCTGTCATGGCCGTCAGACAGGCTGGTGATTCAAGTGCTCGATGACTCCACGGACGCGGCCATCAGGGTACCAGTCTAGCTTTAATCAAACTCTTTGTATCGTCAATAATTAATTGCAAACTGATCCAAATGCTTGCCGCTCATGGCAGGAGCTTGTGGAGGTGGAGTGCGCGCGGTGGGCCGGCAAGGGCGTCCACATCCGTTACGAGAACCGCAGCAACCGCAACGGGTACAAGGCCGGCGCCATGCGCGAGGGCCTGAAGAAGCCGTACGCCAAGGAGTGCGAGTTCGTGGCCATCTTCGACGCCGACTTCCAGCCGGACGCGGACTTCCTCCGACGCGCGGTGCCGCTGCTGCTGCGCGACCCGGGCGTGGCGCTGGTGCAGGCGCGGTGGCGGTTCGTGAACGCCGACGACTGCATCCTGACCCGCATCCAGGAGATGTCCCTCAACTACCACTTCGCGGTGGAGCAGGAGGTGGGGTCCGCCTGCCACGGCTTCTTCGGCTTCAACGGCACCGCCGGCGTGTGGCGGGCCGCGGCGCTGGCGGACGCGGGAGGGTGGAAGGAGCGCACCACCGTGGAGGACATGGACCTGGCCGTGCGCGCCTGCCTCCGCGGGTGGCGCTTCGTCTACGCCGGCGGCCAGATCGCCGTGCGCAACGAGCTGCCCAGCACGTTCCGCGCCTACCGCTACCAGCAGCACCGGTGGTCGTGCGGCCCGGCCAACCTGCTCCGCAAGGTGCTGCCCGAGATCCTGCGCAGCGACCGCGTCTCGCCGTGGAAGAAGCTCCACCTCGTCTACGCCTTCTTCTTCGTCCGCAAGGTGGTGGCGCACCTCGTCACCTTCCTCTTCTACTGCGTCGTCATCCCGGCGTGCGTGCTCGTGCAGGGCGACGTCCGCCTGCCCAGGTACGTGGCCATGTACGTGCCGGCCGTCATCACGCTGCTCAACGCCGCCTGCACGCCCAGGTCATGGCACCTGCTCATCTTCTGGATCCTCTTCGAGAACGTCATGTCCATGCACCGCTCCAAGGCCGCCATCATCGGACTGCTCGAGGCCAGCCGCGCCAACGAGTGGGTCGTCACCGACAAGCTCGGCGCCAGCGCGGCTACTGCTAGTAACGCCGCCAGGAAGAACAAGAAGAAGCAGCAGCAACCGTCGAGGAAGAGGCTGTGCATGACCCGCGAGGTGCATGTGATGGAGCTCGTCATGGGGGCGTGCCTGCTCTACTGCGCCGTCTACGACATGGTCTTCTTCGGCCGCGACCACTTCTACAACTACCTGCTCCTGCAGTCCGCGGCGGCCTTCATCGTCGGTTTCGGCTACGTCGGCGCCTTCGTGCCCGCCGCAGCAGCCTCCTGACCAACAGAGACCTCCATGCAGTACATACATAGAGTGATCATATATACATGCAGCTGGTCCAAACAAAGGTTCCAGATGGATCATGCACAGTAGAATCAATTTGTTTAAGTACCCTTCATGGGAATAGTCGTGAATAATCAGGTTCAGGTGGGAAAAGACAACCACCAAAAAAGAGACAAAAAAAAAAGAGAGAGAGATTTGTAGTCAAACTGCTTATGTATGATGTGTGCTGTATGCTTCACATGGGAAAGGAAAACACAAAAACAACTGTTATCTAAACGAGTTGGGTTCAGGAACATGCTATATTAATCATCAACAGCAGACTTGGGACGTTGTTGATAACTACCAAAACTCATCATATGGAAATCAAGCAGATGAAGATACAATTCGTCCGGAAAAGGTTTGTACAATGTCTGGTATATCTCCTAATGACAGGAATCTCGATGTATGTATTTACAAAACTTTCAAGAGAAATGGCAAGAGAATATACGCCATAAGGGGCTATGAAGTGAGGCCGCCTCCTAATCAGGAAAAAGATCACTCTAGTTCACCTGCCTTGACCTCGAATTCTTCCCTGGTTGATAGTATCTTTACACGAACCATACCTCGCTCCCATTCAGAACTACCTACCAATATCAGCCTACTAGCATTGATCCTTTCCGCATGCTTAAATACCCTGAAAAAGTAAATAAAATATTCGAGACACAGCAGCATTGAAAATGATTAGCTACCTTCACACTGCCAGGAATTCAATTTTAGTGTCAATCAACATACCATTTGAGACGCTTGTCTTCGACAAGGTCAACTGCTCTGCCCTTCTTCCTCAGAGAGGAAGCAATGTTAGATGCTGGTCCTTCAAGTGCTTCATCCAATGGGAAGACAATGTCATCTATCTGACGTGACATATCAGGCAAGAGACCCTTCTCTTTCAGTAGCTGTCAGAAGGAAAATTACAATAATGTAACGTCACTCCTTCAAAATAGTACCACAGATTCAAACAGGTGTATGCAATAATCCAATTTAAGAAATTCATGGTACGATACAGTCGTTCTTGCATGAGTTAGATCGATGCCTTGAAATGCCCATTCTTTTTTGAGTTTTCATCAACAGATATAGTTCTATCTTAACTGAACATCAATCTAAAAATGACTTAATTTTACTCAAAGAAGCTCCTTGTTTCTACAAAAAGGGAAAGCAAAGATGGAATAGAACATATCATACTTCCACTATAACAGCATCTCCAAATCCAAAGCCACAAGCTGGTATATCTTCACTTCCAAATGTTGAGAGCAGTTTATCGTACCTTCCACCACCACAAATTGCTCTCAGTTTTCCTTCTCTATCAAATGCCTGCGAAAGTAGTAGAAGAGTTGAAAGGAAACAGCAGTTCTAGCTTGGAAAGGATAATGCCAAATACAGTTATCAGCATTGAAAATGAATGCCCCAGTAACATAACTGCCTATATATACTGCCATAACAAAATAGGCTGTCTAATCAGACACCAGTATTGAATTGTAGATCAGATTGTAACTGATAGAAAATCAACCAAAAAGAACAGATAGAAAAATAGCAATTTACCTATTCCATATGCCCAAAGGGGCAGAATACACAAGGCTGTATATGTAGGTAGGCGACTATATAAGGTACAAATAAGGATATATAGATATATAACATGATATCTGCATGGATCATCATGAAATCTAGCTTACGAAGTCGCAAAAGGTTAAGAAAATATTTAGCAAAATATCAGAACTCTGTGGTTGGAGGACTTATAGCATTCTCGTACAATTTAAAGGTATATCAATTTTTGTGCTTATTAGCAGTCTTGCTGAGTCCTGCCCAGGCCATAAAAGTAAGAAATTCCACAAGAGTAGGCAAGAGAAAGAGGTGGGCTGATAAAAACCTCAAATACAATCCCTGTGTAATATGCAAGGCCACGGACCACTGATGCATCAAAACAAATCCAATCAGCATAACCATATTGCTCCGCAAATGAGAAGAGTTTCTTCAAGTCAGCAACAGCATCATCATCAGGGCCTAGCACCTCTGCAAGAATATGTCAAGATTAAACAGGAAAAGCAACTGCCTTTGCCAAAAGTTTCATCAATGAAAAGGCATGCCAAGACCGATAGCTTAACAATAAACTCAACTGTGGGCACATAACTCTCATTACTAAGTTTCCAGTTTAGCCATGACTTCAGCGTAATATTCAACTAAAGGTAGATGCCACGTGGATTGCTGATGACATAAGAGCATCGAATAATGAAAATGTGAAGGTTAGGAGAAAACCTTCAAGCTTGGACAAAGACTTGAGGGAAAGCACTTCAATGATACCCTGTACAGCTTCAGTTGACAGCCCAGTGGAAATAAGTTCCCTCTCAATTTCATCCCTAGACAGTTTTCCCAACTGCATAATGGTTATCTTAGAATGCGCAACACATACTTTACACCAAGAAAAGTATGGTAAACAGTCAAACGAATTCTTGGGTGACAAATCAGTTTATTCTTAATACTGTTAATTGGAAGTTATAAACAGTGAGTAGTGCAAAAGAGTAGCTGTATGATCTGTTGAACAGTACAGTCATTCTATTTCAGAATGAGGGTTCTGACAACTGATTACAGGTTACTTTCAACTTCCACATAGAGGTAAACAGAAGCTGAAGAGATAAACATCTTATGCAGCTTTTCACTTGCATTAGACAAACATGGGTAGACTGCTCCACGGCACCCACTAATAGACTAGCAGTTGCTCTTGGCAGCAAGCTCCAACTCCAAATTGGCACACAATTTTGATGTTGAGGAGTGTGTTCTGGACTTGACCAGAGCTCAGGGATTCAATGACTTGTTCATTTATAAAGGTTTCGGTTGTCTGGTACGTAATCGAGGCATAATGTGCTGAAGAAGATATACAAATCCTATTAATATGCTTTGCAGTTTGGTTTTACAAGTTCTGACTCACCAAAACTTGTACACTAAGCAAGAAGATATCATGGTAAAAACATAAGTATCAAAATAAACACGCTTAAGTCATAAGCAGGGTTTGGGCTTACTTTATCAACAATAACACAAACTTCAGTGAACAAATGTTCTGGTATTGAGTACATATTCAAAACAGCCTGAAGAACCTGGAGAGAAAATAAATAACAGTCAGCAGGAAAACAGGGAAGCACAAGCAGCAAATATATCAAGATGGTATCAAACGTTGGTTGCTTCATCATTTAGATATTCCAATTCCCAGAGGAGTTCCATTAGATCTCTTTATGAACTATAATGTCAGTGATAAAAATGAGAAGTAATATGGTCATTTATTCTATTAGGTCACACTAGTTTAAATGACATATTTAATGAGCAACTTACTCATTTACTTTTGGAAGGTTATGGAGGAGGCAATGTGAAACATGGTGAAGAAAATACTATTATGAGTTATATAGATATGGGTGAGCAAGCGAAAGGTTTACCTTTCTGCTGGACACCCTGATGCCCACATCTGTAGATGTAATTCCAAGACGTTCAAATAAGAGAACAATAGCTTGAAGAAGTTCAGCCTCGGCCTGATTTCAACAATGAAACATCAATGCTGAATCGATTAAAATCATAAAAGGAGCTGGAATACAGCAATAGTTCCATCTAGTAGAATCGGTAAAGACAGAAACAGTGAAAAAGGGAGCCTAATTTCAAGGATGGAATTGGCTTGCCTACCCGAACTTTAGGCACACCAAAAATATCCATATTCCATTGGTAATGCTCACGCCTTCTTCCCCTGGTCATGCGCTCATACCGCCAGCATTGTCCTATAGTAAACCATTTCAGTGGAAGGGAGACTGATTTTCTAGACAGAAAAAAGCAGCGAAAATCACATTTTGATGGAAACATATGAAATTGATGTCAGTTTGGCAATGAAACAAAAAGGAAATGAAGCTAGAATGCAATTTATACTCCAGGCAGGAAAGAGAGTGAGGTGGGCATACCCTTGCTTTATGACAAGGCGCGCCAGGGAAGGGGTGATTTCAGGCCTGAGAACAACACGGCGACCCCCTTTGTCCTCGAAGTTGTACAGCTGCACAAGAAGCAATCCGGCTCAGAACAATGAATGTTTTCAGAAATTCAAATGACGAGCAATAACATTGGAAAGGAAAGAACTTACCTGCTGCGTGATTTCCTCTCCGGCCTTCCTGATGAAGAGCGCCTCTGACTCGAGGACGGGGAAGTCCACCTCCTCGAACGTCATGAGTCGGGAGACCTCCCTGAACTGGTCGAAGAGCCAGGTGCGGAGGCGCATGTCCTCCGGCGGGAAGTCCCTGGTGCCGCGCGGCGGGTTGACGTCGACGACGCCATCACCCTGGGCCGCGGGGGCGTCGCCATGGGTAAGCGTCGAGGCGGCCGAGGAAGAGCATAGGAGGCGTCGGCTGTGGCTATGGCGGAGGGGGAAGGAGCCCGGGAAGCGCGGGCGGAGGAGGAGGTGGCGAAGCGACGGCGACGGCGACAACCACAACGCCGCCATCGATCCCGTTGGGCGTTGGATGGACTTGGATGCCACAGCAGATTTGGTAGCCACAACGCGCAATACGAATTGGTAGCCACAACAACGGGCCGAGCTGGATCTGACCGTTTGGAGGCCCATTAATCCCTCCCCGCAATACGAATTGGAGATTAGTGCTTATCCTCAGACTAATCAGTGTCTTTGCTTTAGTGTTTTTATTTGTGGCATCCATTTCTGTGTTGGTTATTGTTCTTTTCTTTCTTTTAATGTACTAATATAATATATATGCTCAATTTGCTCCTTTATTGTGCCTGATTGTTTGCCTATATCTAAAATAGAGTATCAAACAAGATTTGTCTCTGAAACCTGATTGACCACCTGAGTGATATCCTACCTCAATGGATTCTGGGCTATTATTACTAATCGCAATTTAGTAACTCTTAAGTCCCTCTATGTGCCAGCTGATCGAATTGAAGTGGGAGAGAGGGAAACAGTCTTGTTATGTTCCAAAATTAGCATTAGCAGCAGCAGCAATTGATTGGAGTCATGGCCATGTGCAAGTAAAAAAAATGAGACAACAAGCACGCAATAAAGCATATGCGGTTATACTTGCCCTTCTCCAATTGTAGCCAGCCACTCGTTGGTAACTATATATACATGCAACCTGTCTAGTTTTGGCCAAGAACAGCTAGCTGGCGTGGGTCGATATGATGTGGCAAGGAAGGACAACTGGACATGGAAGACCGAGATTGTTGTGATTCAGAGAATTATTAGCTAGTTCTGGCCTTGGTTTTCTGGATTGCTCTCGTCATTTCATCGACGATCCACCAATCGGGTGCTCGGGCGCGTGCGTGCATATCTGCTGATCGATCGCGGCCTCCTCATCTTGCAGGCCCGGCCGAGCGCGCGCACGGCTTGCCTGCCGCTGCATTTCCATTGCATTTAATGGGTGGCAATTAATCACCCAACCGAGTTGAATTGAGTTGAGGTGAATGCTTGGGCAAATTCGATCGGCTCCGTCGAATTTGCTCAAGCATTCGTTTCCACCCCGGGTGCAAGTTGGAAATTAAGGCCAGCGATCGATGGGCATCCTGTGCTGCTTCCAGTCCCACGGCGGTGGCGGGGGCGGCAAGCATGGGGGAAGCGATCAGGCTGTCGCTTCGTCGTCGTCGGCCTCCTCGTCGTCTTCTGCCTCGTCGGGCCGCAATAATAACGGTCGTGCCGAGCCGCGGCGGGCCGGCGCCGAGGAGAAGAGCAGCCGGAACAACAACGGCGTCGACAACAGCCACCTCGTCGCCCTCGTCAACGAGATCGTCGCCGACTCCGGTACGTGCCTTAATTAATCGATTTTGGTTGCTTTCAGGCATGGCATGACCGGCAGATAGATAGATAACAATGATCGATTATATAATTCACGGCATGCGTGCAGTGAGCTACCGGCACAAGCGCGTGGCGGAGGAGATCCTGAAGATGGGCAAGGCCGGCAAGGTGACGGCGCGCGCCTTCACGTACGCGGAGCTGTCGGAGGCCACCGGCGGGTTCCGCGCGGAGTCGCTGCTGGGTGAGGGCGGCTTCGGCCCCGTCTACCGCGGCCGCCTCCCGGGCCCGGTCGACGTGGCCGTGAAGCAGCTGGACCGCAACGGGATGCAGGGCACGCGCGAGTTCCTGGTGGAGGCGCTGATGCTGAGCCTGCTCAAGCACCCCAACCTGGTGACGCTGCTGGGCTTCTGCACCGACGCCGACCACCGCATGCTGGTCTACGAGTACATGCCGCTCGGCTCGCTGGAGGACCACCTGCTGGACCTGCCGCCCGGCCGCGCGCCGCTCGACTGGGCCACGCGCATGCGGGTCGCGCAGGGCGCCGCGCGGGGCCTCGAGTACCTCCACGACGCGGCCCGGCCCCCCGTGATCTACCGCGACTTCAAGGCCTCCAACATCCTCCTCGACTCCGGCTTCCGGGCCCGCCTCTCCGACTTCGGCCTCGCCAAGGTCGGGCCCTCCGGCGACAAGACGCACGTCTCCACGCGCGTCATGGGCACCTACGGCTACTGCGCGCCCGAGTACGCGCTCACGGGGAAGCTCACCACCATGTCCGACGTCTACAGCTTCGGCGTCGTCTTCCTCGAGATCATCACTGGCCGCCGCGCCATCGACACCGCCAGGCCGCCCGACCAGCACAACCTCGTCCTCTGGGCCGGCCCGCGATTCAAAGACAAGCGGCGCTTCGCCGAGATGGCGGACCCGCTGCTCCAGGGGAACTACCCCACCAAGGGCCTCTACCAGGCGCTCGCCATCGCCGCCATGTGCCTCCAGGAGGACGCCACCATGCGCCCGGCCATCAGCGACGTCGTCACCGCGCTCGAGTACCTCACCGTCGCGGGCGGAGGCGCGGCAGATGACGAACCGGCTCCCAGCCCGACTCAGGCTCCCAAGCAGCAGCAGCAGCAAATCCGTGACGACGCACAGGCATAACACACATGTCCGGACTGAATGGAAGTGTTCCAGTATTCAGTTCATTCAGTTCCGTGCCGTTGGATGTGCATGCGCCGTATGCATATTGCCCGTGCATCTTAAGCATATTCATCCATGTATGTCAAGATTACGTACTGTCTTGCATGTGTCTGTCCGATGTATTGACGAGACAAGGAGATTAACGACGAATTAACACGCATATTCTTAATATTATTGTTACATGACAATAGTGTATTTCTATTCTGACAAATACATGCTAATATGACGATGCATTGGTGTTGTCTTATAGGCGACTTGTACATCCATGACACGTAATTTCATTATGGTCTCTCTCTACTGGTCATCTCTCAGAAACTAAATAATTCGCAGAGGAAGATTGTGATCATTTGCAAGTGAAACCCTGTTGTACGTTGTCTTTTACACGTTCCATCTTCTGGATTCACATTTTACGGTCCAGCCCCTTAGCTTTATACAATCTGCACCCTTTCTTTGTTCTTGCATTGAAGCCCCCCTATCTGGCACGAAACTATCAAATGATTATTTTACTACAAAGAACATATAGTAATAATAGAACAAAAAAGTAATTTTATGTCGTATAATATCTTTACGTAGCGTGCCTGCCTCCCTAGTAATAATATAAGAGACCAAGTAGAGGCCTTGCTAAAAATGCTCTAAGACATCATCTCCTATGGATTGACAACGATTGTAACAGAAATTCCCCGAGAGATAGGTGAAACTTTTCTTCTTAAATTTTTTTCTCACAACGCACGCGCACTCATCCCTATGAATATACATACACAAACCTTACCCCTATGAGCAACTTTGAAGACTGAGCTGACAAATCCTCGAGATTGATGAATTCACCACTAGCGCCACGCTGTCGGCGGCTACGTGCCTACCGTTGGAAGCACAAAACTTTTCTTCTTTGATTAATTAACCGTTGGAGAAAAATCTTTTCTTTTCTCCCATGGATATTTTTTGCGTGAACCATGCACGAGACAAGAGGTGGGTTCTAGAGGCTCAGGAACATAAAAAAAATTAAGGTAGGAAACCATGGTCAGAAAAATAATAATATCTTTCGTCCTCCTATATTGCCGCTGCAAGATTATTAACTAGGATATATACAAGCCAAGACATCACGTATGTAATGTACCTAAGCTCTTTGCAGTCGGCTAGCTCGCGGGTGGTGACAGAGAAGGAAAATTTATCTTTTATACCCATCTGCACCACCATAGCTTAGCAAAGGGATAATTAACAAAAGTGTAAATGAAGACCTTCTTAATGCAATTTGTAAACTAACAAACAAACAACACACAAATGAGAAAGCTATAAATAATAAGTCATATTTCTCATTGTATTTAAAAAACAATATTAGTTTTAGATAAGTTAAGGCCTTTCCTACTTAAATCAGGGTTTCATGCAAAAAAAAATATCGTAATCAGATAACTAAAAAGCATTCTTAAAATGCGTGACTTGTATTTCAGAACCAGAAAACATGAGCAAGTGAGCTTAGGAAGAACTTGCAAGTTCCGAAGTCGCTTAAAATGAGTCCCACAAATTTGGTGTCATGCTGCGCAACATTTATGTCTGAATTTTATAATTAAGCAAAAAAAGAAATAAATTAATGATATGATATGGTCAAGCAAAGAGACACCCGGGGTTGTGAATGATTAAGATGACCCTCCGACGGTTCAGTGAATGCAATGATTGACATGAAGTTGTTTGTTTTGATCCAATCACCATGGCAGAGGTAAGTCAATCGTGTAACATTAAAACTATAGTGATGCTATTGTTATACATAGAACCAACCACTTTGCATCTAGCATAACTATCAACAAAAGGCATACATCGCATAGACTAAGATAAGGCATTACACCAAATGAAAAAGTATCATCTTTACATGGCAGGCAATATCCCCACAAAACGAGAAATAACAGAGTGGTAACCCCATGAGATCGTGCAAGTACATGGCCTTAACACAACGAGGAAAACTCCTATTGCAACCCTGCAAAAGAGGAGGCTGAGGCAACACGGTGGAAGTCACAGTCCTCGTCGTTAGCTAGGACTGTTTTTACTTTCAACACGATTGCACTAACGGTAAACGTAGGGAGGAAAAATATAAAGTTCATGCATGAACAGTTTATCTTAATTTAGCGAATGAGTCCCTAGCTGAGTTGGTTAAGTACGTGGCTCTAGTAGCACTCCTGATGTCCTAGGTTTGACTCCTCGTGGGAGCAAATTTCGATTAAAGCTAAAAAAAATCCTCTCGTCTGTTTCATGCCTTAAGCACAGGACTAATTTTTTTGAGGCGAATTACACAGTACAACTCAGACACTCACAACGCACGCACACTCACCCCTATTAACGTACATACGTAAACCCTACCCCTATAAGCATCCTCGAAGACCAAGCCGGCAAATCCTCGAGATTGACGAAGTCACCACCGGCGCCTCGCTGTCGACGGTCACGTCGCCTACCGCTGAAAGCACAACGCCGTTAAATCTTAGAAAATTCTCTCACACCAGGAGTCGAACCCAGGACCTGAGGTGCTACTGAGGCTCTTGTAGGCTACAAGCCCTTTCACAAGCACAGGACTAATTAAGGCCTGGCTCAGGTCATTGGTCGTTCTTACGCGGGCTACGGTGCCGCTGTGTAGGGTGGGGCATGGGTTTTGGGGTTTTCTCGGTCTATGTGCGAAGATCTTCTCTTAAAACTAAGCTCGAGGAACGTCATACCCCCGTAGGTCGAGATTTTTCTTAATTTAGCGTCTTGACAGTGAGTTCTAAGGTGATGCATCTTGCGGTTTCAACAAAATTTGACATCTCTCATCAGCGGTTGGAGAGAACATGGCTTCTATTTGATTTCTGCTCTCTGGCGGCTTCAATCGGAGAAGTGATGTTGAATATGAGTAAAATACTTATGATGTTTTCTTTGTGTTTTCTTTGTCTTTTAGAGTCTTGATGTAAAGGGTATGTACTTCTTCAAAGTTTAATACAATTCCCTTTCATTCGGAAAGAAAAAAAATACTCAATTGAAATGATGTTCCAGTAAAAAGCTACAACAAGGATCATTGTACAAGACAAATCACCAATACCATGTGATTTTGTTTAGAAGATATTGTTGTTGTTACATGTTCTGCGATATTTATGTTGTGCCTACCAATACTAGCCGCGCTCATCAGTCTTGGTTGACTTGCTAAGTTAATTATTGGAAGGGTGATTTGGTCGTGATTTGGTCCATTCAAAAGAAAAGAACAATTGAAATGGAGTGAACCGTGTTTTTCTCTGGAAGCAGTTGAACGCATCATATCGGAATGTGTTGCATTCAGACGTGCATATGTAGCCTTCGTGCCATCTACAATCTCAAGGTTTTCAGGCTTAAATTCACGCAACACGTTGTCTGAAAAGACTCTTTTGCCGCTATTTTTTTGCCCATGGACCGATGGAGGATAGAACAAGTCAACATCAACAAGGAAAGCTTCTACCTTCATGGTGCCTCGCTTTTCGTCCGCCACGCACAAAGATGACTTGATCAGCAGCCTGCACCAAACCAACAACTACAAGGCACATAAGGTCAGCTAAAGGGAAACATGCTTGCGTAGATGGTGACCAGATAATAACCGATATAACGGACGGTGTCCGGTCATCGACAACGACACTCACTGACTTCGTTGCATCCCTCATATACCGAACACGCGGATTTGGCCTGAGATTTTTGCTTCAGCTCCATGCTTTCCAAGAGAAGCGTATTTTATTTTGTAAGCAACCGCCTCTCTAGCTTGGTCTACTACATGTACTGTTCTACAGAGAGGACCGGATGAACAGGCTAGTTGCTGTAGCTGCCTATTTGGAATTCGACCCCAATCTTTTTTTCTTTTTCTTTTTTTGTCCTGCTGAATGTAACTACCCCAAAGTTGAAAATCAAGCATAATCCGGTTGTTCAAGACAAAAAAAAAAAAAATCATGGTTAGGGTTACAACAGACTGGACGAGATCAATGTTGCTAGCGTGATGAGGTTAGAGTCATCATCCACCTGAGACAAAAGTCAGAGAAGCCAACAACCCCAACAGACATTTCCAAGGGTGCGTATATATGCATATGACTAAGTAGTACTAGCATGCCAATTGAACTGGTCATACTGGTTATTAGCTTGCACGTCTCTGAAATTAATAATACGCTGCTGCATACGTTCATATGTTCCGACAACACTTGCAACGACGACGACGCGTTTTTATATCTATCACACCTACCGCCATTAACGTACGCCCCTATATATATGCACGCATACCCGACCCAAAAGATCAACAGCGAACCAAGCATCCATACGTCGACATCTAGAAGCCTTGCTGCAAGAGCTCTATCACAAGACCAGCTAGCTATCTAGCTCCTCTGCTCGATCGCCCCTTCCAGCTAGCCGGCATCAGCTGTCATGGCAAGAGCTCTCGCTGTATTGGCCGTCATGGCGGTGGCCGTGTTCGGCATGGCGTCGGCGGCGACCTACAACGTCGGCGAGCCGGGCGGCTCCTGGGACCTGCGGACCAACTACGCCACCTGGGCCGCCTCCAAGAGGTTCCA
This sequence comes from Eragrostis nindensis, assembly GCA_012490785.1. Taxonomy (NCBI): domain Eukaryota; kingdom Viridiplantae; phylum Streptophyta; class Magnoliopsida; order Poales; family Poaceae; genus Eragrostis; species Eragrostis nindensis. The sequence continues at coordinate 1,076,293 of JAAXCT010000098.1, read as the reverse complement.
GACCGGTGACAAGATCGGTATGTATCAGATCTTCTAGCTAGCTTCATCTCGTTCAATTCATTTACAGACCGGTGACAAGACCGACGAGTGTATATACTCGCGCGTATATACACTCATCATCGATCGGTGTATGTATAGCGATTTTTTTGGGGGGAGAATAGTGATGGACTGATGATCATTTCCGTCCCACGATGTATATATATGCAGTGTTCAAGTACTCGCCGACAGCCCACGACGTGCTCGAGGTGAACAAGGCGGCCTACGACTCGTGCAACAGCAACAACGCCCTCTTCACCCACACCACCGGCAACGACGTCATCAGCCTCGACGCGCCCGGCACCCGCTACTTCATCTGCGGCTTCCCGTCCCACTGCACCAACGGCATGAAGCTCCAGATCGACGTCACCGCCGGCGCCACACCCCTGGCCCCGGCCGGCGCTCCCAGCTCCAACTCTCCCCCGCCGCCGCCGGAGAAGCCCTCCTCTGGCGCCCATGCCACGGCCGTCGCCTCCGGCTTCGGTCTCGCGGCCGTCATCCTCGCCGCTGGCCTCATGGCCTAGTTCTTCAGACCGTGTCTGCCCTTTTGACATGTTATTCCACCTGCCACGCACGCTGCTGTTGTCAGCCATTTTATCATTATTTGTGTTTCTTTTTTGAGACAGATATCAGCTTCTAGTATGTTACAGAGAGAGAGAGAGAGCGATAGAGACTAGTCGATCAGCACACATGTACTTTTGTTCTGTATATTGGTTTGAGCTGTGATGATTTATTGGTACTTATATAACAATAGAGTCACACTTTTGCCCCGTCTATTTTTCTAGAACGTCTGGCGGAGTTATTTCAAATGTACTCGTTTTCTTTTCTTTGTCGACAGTGATGACCCTTACCACTAGGGCGGGACGAAAAGCTCGTAGCTCGGCTCGTCTCGTTCATTTTCTAACGAGTCGAGTTAGGTTTCTAGCTCGTTATGTTTAACGAGCTAGCTCAAGCTGGCTCGTGAGCAGCTCACGAGCCAAATGAGCCCATCGGGAGAAGAGAGAGGCTTGCCCGGTGGAGCTCCGTGAGGTTGCCGGTGCCTCCTTTCCCCCGTCGCAGCACTCGCCTCTCCCTTCCCCTCTGTCACCGACATTGCAGCCATCAACGCCAAAACTCATATGAGCACGAGCTCGTTGTCCTCACCGCTCTTCCCATGACGATGGCGACGACGGAAGGGGGCCGAGTCAAGATCCAAGACGCGGATAGACGACGCGATGCGCGGCAAGCGACAGCTCGAGCTGGGCGATGCCACCCTCCTCTACCTCACGTGGTGGTGCCGCCCCTCCACCTCCTCCCCTCACACGGTGGCGCCGACTCCCCCTCCGCCGTTCCTCCACATCACCGACCCCCTCCCCTCCCGGCCGTGACCACCTCCGCGACGTCAGCCTTCGCCTCCCCACGCGACGCGCCATCATACTCAAGAGCGTGAAGATGTACCAGACGGCGTGGTCGTTGTCTTCTTCTCCATGTTGCGGCGGGAGTGCTGGAGGCGAGCGGTGGTGAGCTTAACGAGCTGGCTCGCGAGCCAGCTCGAGCTCGTAACGAGCCGAGCCGAGCTGGCTCGGTAGTCCAGCCCTACTTACCACATAATACTGAAAAAAAATTAACAAGTTGCAAATGCAACACCCATGTCAAGTCTAGGAGCGTAACCACCTAAGCTACGTTCAGTGTACTAGGAAAATATTTCGGTAACAAAAAAGAAGCAGAGGTCACTGATAAACATTAAATTTCAGGAATTTCAACCAACAAAATTTGAAGTTTTAATCTTAAAAAGTTGTGTCATGATTTCACAAGAAAATATCTTAAATTTAGAAAACAACAGGATTGCATATACAAAAACAAAAACAATTTGGACTTGTGAGGATAGTCAAGGACGGAATTTCATTGGTTCTTTTTATTTAACTTTATTTCGGATCTTACTGGTAGACTCAATTTCGGATACTTCGATGAAAAAAAATTCATAACAAAGGGAAGAGGGTATTACATCGAGCGATCAGTTTTTGTATATTGATTTGATATGCAATTATTTATGTTACTTATAAAAGTTGAACCACACGCGTGTCCCACTTTATTTATTAAGGGTTTTTACAATTCATAATACTAGCTAGTAGCTAGTACTACGGAGATAATATATACTCCTTACTTCCCATAATAAGCTATGTCCTTTTTGACCAATTCAAAGTAAAACTATCTCAAATTTGATTAAGTTTATAAGAAAGAACATTTAGAATATCAAAATAGTATCCTTAGATTCATCAAAAATTCTATTTCATATATAATGTAATTATTTGATCGTGTAGATATATTATTAGGGAAAGTACCTTATATGCTATTGGCTTAAACTAAAACACTTTGTATGTCATCCTGGCCCACATGTCATTGACACAGCCGATCCCATCTTTCATCAGACAACGATAGCATAATGAGGTATTAGAAGTTTTTTAGATACTGGCATACAAGGGATTTCCCCTTTATCTTTTCAAATAGTCAAACTTCGCTTACTTTGACTTTTATTTTAAAACGAATCTTATTAAGGACGGAGGGAGTACTAGCTAGTTTTCTTAGGGTTAGTTTAGGAACTATAATGTTTATTGACTAATTTATATTTTATTTCCCTAGTATAGTTAAAATTATTTTTTATTATATCCGGATGCCAAGTTCTTCGCTACTAAATTAACGACATGAAATGTAACATCAGAGATCTATAAGTGGACCTTACAAAAAATAATTGCTAGCATGTCATTAATATTTTTCTGGTATTAGTCTCACTTAACAGAATACTAGCTAGTATTAGCGAGTGAAAGACAATGAATCTGGACCGTCAAATCGATCGTTATACTGTCTAGTACTGTCTGTAATTCTAGCAAGTATTTTGCCAGTAAAAATCCTCTATTTGTTTTCTAGAACGGTGTTGAAGCGTTATTACGGCATTATTACAATGACCAATTATATCACAGCAAAGCAATGGCCAACGGATTGACTTGTCAGAGAGTGAGTCAACATCCACCTGAATGAAAAAGGTCAGAGAACCCATCAACCGAAACACATTTCCAAGGGCATGACCAAGTACTTAGCATGCCAGTTGAACTGGTCATACCGGTTATTATATAAGCTTGCTGCCATGCTCCGGCCGAGATATGTTGATCTCTTCCCACTACATTTCAAAGGACGACGCGCGTTTCTATATCTGTCACATTCACACCTACCACGATCTATGTTTCGATAGATATCTATGCACGCATACCCGACCGAAAAGAAAAACAACGAACCAACCAACGAACGATCCATCCATCTAGTCTAGCCTGCTGCAATCGCCCTATCACAAGCCTTGACCAGCTAGGTAGCTCCTCTGCTCGATCGCCCCTTCAAGCTAGCAGAGCAGGCATCAGCTGCCATGGCAAGACCGATCAGCAGAGCTCTCGCCGTTGCGGCCCTCATGGCTGCGGCCTTGTTCGGCATGGCATCGGCGGCGATCTACAACGTCGGCGAGCCGGGTGGCTCCTGGGACCTGCGGACCGACTACGGCAACTGGGCCGCCTCCAAGAGGTTCCACCCCGGTGACCAGATCGGTAGGTCCCTGATCGTCTAGCGTAATCCATTGTTCATACATCATACGTACATATAACTCATCGTGGATCGATCGATATATATAGATTCACTGATGATCATTTCCGTCCACGATGTATATATACGCAGTGTTCAAGTACTCGCCGACAGCCCACGACGTGCTTGAGGTGAACAAGGCGGCCTACGACTCGTGCAACACCGACAACGCCCTCACCACCCACACCACCGGCAACGACGTCATCACCCTCGACGCGCCCGGCACCCGCTACTTCATCTGCGGCTTCCCGTCCCACTGCACCAGCAGCATGAAGCTCCAGATCGACGTCACCCCCAGCGCCACCTCCCTGGGCCCCGCCGGCGCTTCCAACTCCAACTCTCCCCCGCCGCCGCCGGCGACGCCCTCCTCCTCTGCCCCTGCCAATGCCGCCGCCGCCGGGTTCGGTGTCGTGGCCGTCATGCTCGCCGCTGGCCTCATGGCCTAGTTCATACTACAATCTCCATCTTTTTTAGAGATGTATGCCATTCTATTAATTCTACCTACTACGCACGTTCCTTTTTATCAGTCATTATCATGATTTGTTTTTGTGAGAGAGAGGGGATGTAGGAGTATTATCTAGAGAGAGAGGGATAGGGACCAGTATTGATTTGAGTTGTGATGGTTTATTGTTACTTATAACAATTGAGTCGCACCCGTGCCCCACGCTTAATTTTTTTTTTCTAGAACGTGTTGAGGCTTCCTTATTTCTTTTGTGCAAGAGGAAGAGGTGATACAAACGCCAATGCCACGTATGATTAACCTTCGTGAGAAGCTAACAATTACATGAATATATGACAGCAAATAATGACCGACAGTAAAAGAGACCCTATAACATTCCGCTCAGGTCCCTCGCAAACGAAAAAAAAATAAAAATGGCCAGGATCTCTATTGTCTACCTCAAATGGTCGGCATTCATTCAGATCCGAATCCTCATCTTTAGCGGAAGCTGCTGTCCATGTGCAGCCAATCACACAGACGGCCCATCTAAGAGCGTCCCTAATGGCTAACTCTTAGCTGCCTCTTATAATTGTTTATTAGAGAAAAAGAAGAGAGAGAAGGTTGCTAACTCTTCTTCAAGAGCTAGTCTCTAAGCAAAATGAGAGAATGAAACATAGGACCCATCCCTCATTTATTCTCTCTAAAAGATGGCTGCTACTTCTTAGCTAACTCTACCATTGGAGACGCTCTAAGGCCGAAGAAACTATGCGCATGTCCGCGTGTGGAGCAAGGAAACCATTTCATGAACAAACTCTGAAACAAATTAGGCTGATTAGTAGGAAATAACAAGCAGTCTCATGAATAGGGCAAACCTCTTAGAGCATCTCCAAAAGCCTTTCTATCCTTGATAAGTTAGCTAAAAAAAGGAAAAACCCCACCAAAAACTGGATCCACAGCATCGGTATCCTACTCGCTAATCTATCCGGTCGGCCTAGCTCGGCACATATACCGAGCCCATCCGCCTCCTGGCCCCACGCTCCCTGGCCTTCACTTTATCTATATGCATGCACAAGTATTCTCTATTATGGGATACTGAATTTAATTAATCATGGTGAGATGCAAAGCATTATTCTGCAGCTAGCTAGATACAGGCATGCATGATCAATGCTTATTCACTTGTGCAACAGGGCTACTTTTGTCTAAAAACTAGTTCAGTTTTCGGAAATGAACAGTAATTAGGTGTAGTTCCAGAATTATTCCCGATGATCCCCAAAAATTATCTAGCAAGGATAGCCTTTTAACAAAATCGTGTTCATCATACTAATAGTTTAGAGAATAGGCATGCTTGTGCGTCATGCGAAATATGAAGTTGTGGATTTAGACAAGACTGAAAACATGTGCAGCCCAGTGATATGCAACACTAGGTGTGTGATCACCTCACAATAGTATTCCTCTATTTTTCATTGAAACATGCAGCCAGTAGTGGAACTAGCATATAGGTTTCTTGATTGGAGAGCTTCTGCTAAGTGTTTCACTGATGGCTAGCTTAACCATGACAAAATGCACTGTTCGAATGACAGTATAGCATACACAACAGTTTCAGTCCAGTGAACTTGTTCTGTTTTGATGTGTAGCTCACATACTGATATACAGTGGAACTACTACTATTCCAAGTGCAGAAGTGCTAATACCTACTGCAGCAGCTTGCCGATTAACTAGTGTTGCTAATACTTGAAGCTACTCTGCTACTCTCTGCTTTCTCTACAGGAAGGCCAACAAAAATCATTTGCTAGAAGGGAACCTGTCACCCAAAACAGCTCTCACCACGGTGCTTGCGGCAACTGCGACGATTGTGAGCTGATCAGTATGCTAAGGCTGCTCTGTTACTAACCTAGCTGCTGATCGCCATGCACAGAGAAAAAAAGAGTAAGGAGATGGGTTTCTTACCCCTTTTGCTAGCTCAAGATGTGATGCAACAGGAAGAAGAGACTCCGTGTGCCTTAGTTCCTACTTTTCTTCTCGAGAGGACAGGGGAAGGTAGCTCCTCTGTTTCGCGAGAACAGAGCAAAGAGGCATGCATGTATGTAACAGAAGCTGCTGGAGTTGGGAACAGAAGCTCAACTGGTTTTGTAGAGATGTGCTATGCTTGGATAAGAACAGAAGCTGCTGGAGTTGGGAGCAGAGGAAAACTGTCTCACGACTGTGCACAGAGCTGCTGGGAATGTGAGAAGAATATGCTGCCATATCCCTGATATTTTCCTACAGTTAATTCTCCTAATGGCTGTGATTACTAGTTATATTAACTGCTAGCTGGACAGGTTTTCTCTAGAAGCCCGCATATGCATATGTGCTCTAACATGATGCATGCATGTACTGAATGTTATAGAATTCGAATGCCCAATGTGAATTCAGTCATATTTAAAAGAGAAGCAAATTCTCAGCTGAAGGTAGCAAATACACCAAAACAAATCCAAATAAAGCAGAGAAGATACGCAAGGCATGCTGTAAAAGAAACATAAAATGATAAAAATGCATCGGGATGTCGATTTAAAACAATTTCTTGTAAATTCAAAAAATTTTCTGTTACAGGTTTTGACAGGCCACAGGTCGTTTTTTTTTTTCCAACACTACGGGTGCTTTTAAATTGATGTCGCAGTTGACATTTGAGTTATTTTTGACCATTCGTCTTATTAAAAAAAGTTTTTACATTATCATATATTTTGTTATGATTTGTTTTATCACTAACAAAATTTAAGCTTAACTTATAAGTTTTCAAAAGTGAACTAATATTTTAAATAAAACGAACATAAAACGTAACTCAAAGAGTCAACGACGACATCAATTTAAGAACAGATAGTACACCATAAGACTTTTTTTTCCGAATGGGAGAGCTTTATTAAGAACTAAGTAGGGTTCTTACAACCCAACGACACAACAACTGAAGCACCCAGGGACGACTCATTCGCGATCACCTTGACCAGAATCTGGACAGAATTTGAAGTAACAGGCTGGCAACTTTTATGCAGTATACGTCACGTATGCCACCTATGTTGAAAGTTGTGAAAATCTATATATGCCACCTATTACGTGCCATATATCGCGATAATTGACGTGCCTCAAAGTTTTTGTCATGACCAACTTATGATGGATGGAACATGACATATGTTTTATGCCACTAATATGCCATAAATTCATCTGAAAACATAACAAACCATTATGATGGAGAATCTTTTTTATTTTCGATCCAATAACCTACTATGATTCATCGATTCTCTCATTGGTAAGCTATGCTGTCTGATGAGATACAGATCTTCTAGTTAAACTGCAGAACACTTGATCTCTCACAGTCGGTAAGGAAAACCAAGCTGGAGTAACTGCTACTTGATGATCAGTTCAATTCTTCCTCCGCTTCCTTAATTGTCTTGCTCCAGCCTCACTTTCTTATAGCATTTCCTGGCCCTTTAATTTTGCGCCCTGCAGGTGTGCACCGAGTTCAGTGGCAATGAGATGGGGAAACAGTGGCGCCGTTTTGCCTGGAATAACCTTTTTCCAGCTAAGAACCTTGGCTTTCACCGTGTCTAGGAGAAGCAGGTGATGGGCTCTATGCTCAATGTCCACCCCGGCAACACCCAAGGTAGCAATATCATTAAGAACAACGAATACATTATCATTTCCATCCGTGCTGATGACAGGGAACGACGGTGCAATACGTGGCAGAGCACTTCCAAGAAAGCTGCTTGCCCAGAGTTGTCCAACACTTAGACTTTTGCCTTCGTTCCACTCCTTGAGGTCAGGTGATAGAGTCCAGGTTTTCAGCATCATCTCCTCGGGGCAACTTCCATAGTCACCAACCAAAGCAACAAACTTGATAGAGCCACGGACACAACCCATGGTGCGAGAAGCTTGAGGTTGTGGCCGGAGTTCTCTACCGTCCGCATCAATAGAACAGCCCTCAGGCAATGGTACGAAAGTGAACTTGGGTTCTGGTGACTCCAGCTGGTTGCAGACCAGGATGCCATTGAGGAGATCGACCCAGCAAACCTGAGAGTTCCCATACGCAAACGCCATGTCGATTTGGAAGAAGTAACTGTAGGAGAACACCTGACGAGGGAGGCACACCGCTTTCCTTATCCATTGACCAGCTTCTTGGTTTGGGCGGCTGGGCGAAAACCACAGGAAGAGCTCGGCGTTGGGAAACCCAGATGTTGCTGCGACTAGCTCTGCTAGCACGTACGACGATTCCTTACCGACGCTGAGGATGGCAGCTCCGCGCCCGAGGCCGCGGAAGGTGTGTGGATCGGGAAGCTGTGGGATCGCTGAGAGAGAGCCGTTGGAGGAGGAGGCGTCGTACACCAGGTAACACCCGCTCGAAGAGCTTGTGCTGCCAGGAAAGTAGGAGCCTGCGTAGAGGACGATGAGGGCTTTATCGGTGCTGGAGATCTTGCCGCCAGGGAGTCCTACGCCGATTTGTTGCACCATGGACAAGTAGTTTATTCCAAGGGGATCACAGACTTGCAGATCTGGCTTCATGGTCTCCAGGTTGGCCGCCATAGCCTTTGCTCGATCTTCCATGGTTGTTTCTGCTCTCCTCGGCCTCGAGACGGCCGGTTGTTTGCCGGCGCGGCGGGCTTCATCTTTGTTGGTGCCTTCAATTACTACTGGTGGTCTTCCGGGCACGAATCCCACGTTGCGCTCAAGCAAGACACATTGAGGGGCCATGATCGATCGGCGGCAATTAACCTGGTAGGGCTGGCTCGAGAAGGAGGGGGCTGAGGCGGACGGAGCGAGCAAGAGGATGGGGATTGATTTGGATCTGGATTGCAGGAAGGAGACGCAAGTCACGCAACTGCTTATGATGGAGGATCTGGCAAGCCTAGTTTTATACGTGACGTTTCATTATGTGTTAATTTGTTTACTAACATAAAGTCTTGCAAGGCACAAGTATTAGACCATTTCTAGGCCCAACAATATTTGGGCCTCATCCACTCGGCATTATCAGCCGTTGACATATGGGCTCGATGTTGTGTTTGACCCGCATGTTAGTAATTTCTAATGCCTTTGCATTGGACCAACTCATCCACAGTATTTGGGCCTCATCCACTCGGCATCATCACCGCCACTCATTCACCACCCAATGTGCATTCAGATTTTAGGCCCATTGTATTGAGGCATAGTCTATTTTTTAAGGTCTTATCGGATTGCATAACTCTTTTCAGACTTTGTGTTAGTTTGGCAAAGCCATTTTAAATAGCCCAATACTATGATGAACCTAAGAAGATATCTCGATTGTATATGGACATTTATTATTGATGGATCCTATCAATACCAGATAATTTTATGTGCATATTTGTGTACTTGTGCATCCAAACAAAAACATGTCAAGAATCACAATCGAAGAAAGCAAAGAAAGCTAAACTTTAGGTGTCCCATCTCACTGCTCTCTCCCTCACCCATTGCCTCTGTAGCTCTTGCATCTTCTGCCTAAACAATTGCATCAGGTAGTTCTTTCCTTGCTTGAGAATTCTTAATCGCCTAACTTGTATTACATTCACCTCAAAATTTAACCTTTCTTTTTTGAAAATGTACCTAGACAAACTGTTCGTTCATGGGCATAGCCACAAATGTTTTACATTTTGGGACGGGTGTAGTATGACAAAGAAAACAAATATTTGCAGCATGTCCTTCGTACTACTATCTACTAATAAAATTGAGACCTTGTCAATTTTCCAAATATAATATATAGGTGATTCCAACATTCGTGTACCTTCGGTGACAAGCTGCCAATGAAGACAGCTTGTAGGCGCGCCGTGCATGGTTGCTACTCCTAACTTGCAAGAAATAATCCCACCAGGTTGCAGATTATCTCTTATACAGAGCAACAGGGGACGAGTTTTTACTAAGACCTTGCAGAGATTAAAAAAACCATGTCGTTTTATACTTTTATGTAAAACTGAGTTTTCTGTTGTAGTAGCTCAAGTGCCAACACCTTTCTTGAGAATGCTTAATCGCCTAACTTGTTGATCCTAAACTGTTAACAGGCCAAGGGTACCTGTAGAACAATTAAAGTGACATAATCCAAAAAGAATTTGAAAGGACGCTGGTTAGACAATGATGGATGGACACCGTACACAATTAGTCGCGTATGCAATTGTTGGCAGTATTAACACAGATTGACTTGTCAGAGAGTGAGCAGAAATGCTTAAATCGGCATTACTACTGCCCAGCTCGGATAGCCTTGTATTTTTGTAGACACGCAACGTACATTGTACTAAGTGAGTAATGGTAGCACACATGCATACACCAGACGGGCGCGCGGCAGCCGTTCTCTTGTGACCGTTGCCGCGCGCGGCACGACAAGCGCAATGAATTCAAATCTAATCACATGAATTCCACAGCTGAAACAAACTGACAAATGAAACAGTATGTGTGAGCCAAAGCCCCCAGCCTGGTGTCCGTCCCGTCCGGCCGGCCGTCCCCAACAACCACGTCCGGCCGTGGCGTGGAGTGTGGAGCCCCACCTGTCAGTCAGCCGTCCCCTCCGCTGCTGCCGCCGGCGTCGTCGGTGCTCCGGCACTGATCGGCGGGCCTGGCCTCCAGGGGCCCGCCGATGGTCGGGCAGCCGTCAGCCGCGGCGGCGGACGGCAGGTCCATGCAGTTGTAGGACAGGCAGAGCGCCGCGGAGTCCGGCAGCGGCATCGGCGGCGCCGGGAAGCCGGTCAGGAAGTTGTGCTGCGCGTAGAATGTGGTCATGCGTCCGGCGAAGACGCTGCGCGCCACGGCGGGGGGCACCTCGCCGGACATGCGGTTGTTGTTGACGTAGAGGGTCCCCGCGGCCGCCAGCGCCTCCGGGACCTCGCCGGAGATGGCGTTGTGGCTGACGTCGACGACGGCCCACGGCGCCGACGCGGGGGGCTCCGCCGGCACGGCGAGCGGGCCGGTGAAGCCGTTCCGGGACAGGAGCAGCGACGAGGCGCTGGGCAGCGCGAACACCGCCGCCGGGACGGCGCCCGTGAAGTTGTTCATGGAGAGGTCGAGGAATGCCAGGTCGGCAGGAGGGCTGGCGGCGAAGGCGGCGTCGAGTGTGCCCCGCATCGCGTTCCCCGCGACGGAGAAGTAGCGGAGCGTCGGCGGCAGCGGCGGGAGCGCGCCGGTGATGGCGTTCCGGCTGAGGTCGACGTGGAAGAGCTGGGACGCCGAGAACTGGGGCGGGATCTCCCCGGAGAGGCCGCCGTTGTTGGCGAGGATGAGCACTTTCAGGCTCGGCGATTCCGGCAGGAGCAGGCCGGCGGGGACGTCGCCGTCGAGGCGGTTGTTGCCGAGGTCGAGCGTGTGCAGATCCGGCAGGCCCGCGAGGGAGTCGGGGACGCGGCCGGCGAGCCGGTTGCCGGAGAGGGAGAGGAGGCGGAGGCGGCGGAGGCCCGAGCCGATGTCGGGCGGGATGGCCCCCTCGACGCGGCCCGGGTAGAGGACGAGGTCGGTGAGCGCGGCGAGCGACGCGAGCGAGGCCGGGAGCGCGCCGGCCAGGCCGGGGGAGTCGGCGAGGCCGGTGCCGAGCGTGAGCACGGACACGCGGAGCGGCGCCGGCGAGGAGGCCGAAGGGTCGTCGTCCCCGGCGTCCGGGTCGGGCGCGCACACGACGCCCTCGTAGGCGCAAGGGGAGCGCGCGACGTCGTCCCAGGAGTCGAAGAAGCGGGAGCCCGGGAGGTCGCGCAGTGACGCGCGGAGGTCCCGGAGCGCCGCCGCGTCGCGCTCGAGCAGCGTCGCCGGCTGCTGCTGCTGCGACCAGGCCGCCCTTGGGGCGAGCAGCAGGAGCAGGAGGGCGAGGAGGAGGAGGAGGAAGGGAGGCAGCGCCATGTGCGGCGCCTCGGCCTCGGGGGAAGAGGACAAGCGGGTTCTGAGGCCGGTGTTGGGAAGCGGGACTCGGGCTGCCCACTGATGATGGAAGGAAGAAAGAAAGCGAGCTGAGCCTAGTGAGCGATGTGGAGCACCACTGTGCAGCGGCAGGGAGAGGACAAAGCAGACCCGAGTGGGCGATTTTAAGAAGAAAGAAACAGAGGACACCACACCATACGCCCCTCTGGTCTCTGTTGCTACTTGCCGCTGATTTTACCCCGCGGTCGGTTGGCGCACCGTGGCCAGCTCCGATAAAAGCCTGCCTCTCCGCTGATGGATGGATTGGGGTGGGAGCACGGTGTCGGGAGGGATGGATGGCGCCGACCGCGTATTCCGCGGGGTACGGCCGCATGAGTATGCCCGAGGTCGACGACGGTCGTTGAACCGTATGCATTCCGCCCCGGACCTCTCTCTGCTGCATGCGCTGTCATGATGGCTACACATGTACGCCTACAGGCAGTAAAACTGATGCCAGATTTGCGTGTTTCCTAAGCTTATTACGCCTTTGTAGTAGTACGTCCCGTTTCGGTGCGTCATCAAGTGGTAGGTCGGTACACGCGCCTTGCCAAGCCGTGCGTCCAACATCCTGGCTCCGTTGTGATCCGGACGAGAGGATCCGGCGTCCAACAACATCCTGGCTCCAAATTCAAACTGCAGTAAACGTGCAGTGATGAAGCCCCCCGACACACGCCGTAGCTAATTTTGGTTGGGATCCCACGGTTCTGGTATCCTATGCCGGATGGAGGAAATTCCGAGTTTCTCATCAATCAGCTGGAGCGCACAGATTTGCTATAAATACCATGCACATCATTCCTGGAGGATAGCGGCCTGACGGAAACACCCAGTAGTACTTTTTTTTTTCAATGAATGGATATTATATTAAAATATACTCAAATAAGTACAGTTCCTTACATCAAGGCTCTAAAAAATTAATAAAACACAGAAGAAAAACATCTCAATATTTTACTCATCTTCAACATCACTTGTTCGATTGAAACCGTCGAAAAGCATGAAACAAACCGAAACCATGTTCTCTTCGACGGCCGATGAGATACGTCCAACTTTGTTGAAGCCGCAAGATCAACCGCTTTAGAAATCATTGTGAAGACGGATCTAGTTCTTTCAACAAGAATCGGTCACATCTCTATCAGTAAGAAGAGAGGAAGATCACATCCCACTAGCTCTTTGCCGCGACCGAATCGAGCCACGACGAAACAAGGAAGGATGGAGAGAACCTTATTCCAGGATGGCAACGTTGCTTCCGCCTCGTCGTTGCCGTCAGTACACACAAGCCTCTATATCGTCTTGCCGAGAAGGATGCACCGTCGTCGACGCCATTGCTACCTTCGTCAGAAACCAACAACGCTCAACTTTCTCAAAGAGAAGATAGGAATACCAAGACCCCATCCATGAAAGAAAATCACATAGTGAAGATTACATATTATAGAACTGGTTGTGTGAAAAACTGCAAGAATCGCCTCTTCGGGTCCGTTCCCCTTGCTACAGTTCTAAGCAGCGAATCCGGAGGCGATCTTCTTCTCTGGCGCCGTTTTCGCTGCCATCCGTTCGCCTCCGCCGTCCTTTTCGGGCGGGAGGTGGACGGATGGGGTGGAATCGACGTCCGGTGTATATAGCTAGGTAGGCTAGGGTTTCTCCTCCGTGTCTCCGATCTATGGCGACGGCGGTGGTGCGAGAGCTGGATCTTCGCGGTTGGCTCCTGGTTCATCGACGATGGTTTCCCTGTCCATGCCGGTGACGTTGGATGGAGTTCGTGGTTCCGGCCATTCGGGTCGAAGATGGCGGATTTTTTTCGACGTCGGTCTGTCGGCAGCGGAAGCTGTGTCCGGGCGCGTCGGAGGAGGGGAGGCGATGACGCGGTGCAGGGAATAAGTTCTCCTGAGCTTCCTCCGCCGTGACGGCGAGTTCCTCTCCGGCGCCGTCGTGAAGCTTGTGGAGATGGGGTCCTTCGGGGGCCTCTTTACAGGAGAGCTTGTCAGCTGGCGGTTCCTTCACGGGGTCGTTGGCTCTTGGTCCGGGGATGCAGAGGTGCGATGCGGTGGTGGCTCTTGCTTCGGAGGTCGGCGGCGTGGTCGGCGGTGCTCGACGCCGTGTCCGGCGGAGGCAGAGCCCACGGGGTCCCAGGGGCTTTGTTCTGTTTCTTTAGTTTGTTGGGGTCTCCTGTGTAAGAGTGTAGCTGCCTTCTGTATTCTTCTAGAGCTTTCTTTTTACAGGTACCTCTCAACGCGTGGTGACATAAAGGGACTGTGACGTCCCTCGTCGCACATCGGATCTTAAAGATCCTGGTGATCTCTCGATGGACGCGACTCTTCATCAGCGTATAGATGTAGGTTCGTCCTGTGTTGTGGGTGTTAGAGTTGTCGATCTTTGCTTGCACGGACAGATACTACATTTGTACTCAGATTTGAGAGGTTCAAAAAAAAAAAGAATTGGTTGTGGCACTAGGAGTAGTCTAACCTTTGCTCTGGCCATGTGTTTGTTCTATATTGCAGCGATGTTATTTAGAAGAAAAAACAATTCTATAATCCGTAGGGCGACTATGTGGGGAAAAAGAACACTTGAAGGCTCTACAATGGATTTATGGGCTGGAAATATCCGGTTAGACTTTTGAGCAATCAAGTATACTAGGAGCAACGGATTAGATTCACTACTTTATTTTAACCTAAAAGTGTGCGGTCAATGGAACATTCCTTTAAGCATGCAGATGCCGTGTGATGGATTCAGAACACCTTTCTGCATGCATCGATCTCGCTTTTTGAGTTTTGATGAAGACCAAACTTCCTGCAGCGAGGACAGGAACCACCGAAAGCGTTCCCCTACGCAAAGGCCCGCCGTTAACGGCCGGACTGCTCATGGCCGCAGATGGTCGGCGCCATGATAATGTCGCTGTCACCTAACGCAAAAGCCTCGTGATGGTGCCTTTTCTGCAGCAACTGGCTATAGAACTAGTAGTACTATACAAAATTGACCACCTGACTGCCGATATCATAACCGGACCACCCTTGCTGTTGGATTGCTGTTCCGCTGAGGGAAAACAGTGCGCAGTTAAAATTTGACCTGCAGGCAAGTCACGTGCCCTGCCCCTGGGCGTCGGAGTGTACGCGTGCTCTGGCCTTGATCATCTGGGTCATCCTGCTGCTAGCTAGCAAACGCGCATGCTCTGATAACTCAGGCTTGGCTTCAGTTCCAGCTAATTACGAGCAACAGGAGATCATGTGATGGGGGGGGATATGCTGCTTGCATTGCTTCGTGCCTTCTCGTTTGTGGCTGGCTCCCACTGTCCCAGTATCACGAGATATGCTGTGTACTAGAGTAGAACAGCTTTCATTCAGATAAAATAAGTAGAACTGTCGGAGTACGCTGTCAGCCACGGTATGATATTTAACCCCCGGTAATGTTCACATCCCTGCGATTCCTTCATCTACATTTTTTTCAAAACATTACGTACCGGGGGTCAGCAAAGAGAAACCTCTTCCTAATCTTTACCACCCAAAATATATACTCTGGACCGGCAAGAATTATTTGACTAATGCTCTCGTCTTGTCTTCACTGATATTTGTCATGACACACAATAAACATGTATTTGATCAAACAGTACTGACAAATAGGCTCTAATATACTCCCTCGCAAAAAATAGGCTCTAATATAAATGAAAAGAGTTCTGTAATACCTGCAACAAATTAATTTATGCGACTTCTCTACAACTAAAAGGTCCACTGGACGTGTGTTGGCCCAATTCTAAACAAAGTGGCCAAACATCTTTTTGTAACCAACTCATACAAATTGTTTGTATGCAAAGTTGTTCCATAGAACCCCAAACACTGCACTTTGTGACAGAATCAATATCGTTAAGGACGGTACTTCTCCGTCCCATATTACTGAAGGATATAACTTTTTTCTTCCCTTTCTATATTTTTTTTGTAAAATGTGTTTTGTGCAATTTTTTCTACTACAAACATCAAATATCGTAATTATCACAACCAACTCTTGGAATTTTTTCAGTATAAAAAAAAAATCTTTGAATTTTGTTTCATTAACCTTTTCGAATTGAAGTGAGAAGGTTTTGAAGATAGTCAGATGGCATTTTCCCAATTTCTGCAATGTTTTTGAATTCTACGGTGCCCTTTCCAAATGTATTATGAACAGTTCGGACTCTGAGCTTTAAAGGCCCAGGACAACATCCTCCCAGGCCAACCAATCGCGGGCCAGTATTACCGCACCCATGATTATAGTAGTGACTGTTGGAATGTCTTGATTTGTCAACTTACCTATAAAATTTTTCTACTGTGAAATCTGAAGGGGGTAGAAAAATAGAGAATTGTCATGGTGATTCGGAGAGGACTTACATGTGAGTATTTTTTTTTCTCTCCCACATTTCTCTTGATGGTGTGTGACTTCCTCGTATCAATCAACCACTCAAACCCGAGAACAACTTATCATGCTGTCAACTTCAAAATACATTTCTGAAAGTTTACAGATTTGTAACAGTTTTTTTTGGATAGATAGTTTATATCATGGTTATTATCATGCAAAAAAAGAAGGGAAACCAGCGCAGGAATAGAAAAGGTTCTTGAGCTTTTCATACACATTTTTTTTTGAAATTTAGTAGTGTTAGAGGTGTTGCGAAGTTGAACAGATTAATACACGATACCATGATACACAAAGAATATGCACTTCCCCACACCCTCCTTTTGGCAACAGACATGTCATCAGAGCCCCAGAACTCATACACATACAGTGGCTGACAATTGGACCCGGATTATGCAATGTCCCCAGCTGAAATATAACTACTACCTCCGTTTTTTATATTCATGTCGTTTTAGACAAAGCAAATGACCTACAAATGAACTACCTGAGTATGTCTGAACGTCAACAAGAAAAATACAGAGGGAGTATCAAAAAGTTCCATCTTATTATTACAAAGGTAAGCCGTGCTAAACTAATATATAAATTACATTTTCACTTTGACAAAACCGTGCAGAATGCAAATCAATAAACACCTATGAGGAGAAACATTCTCCATTTTCTCTGTTCTTCATTTCAAATTTACAACCTCCCGTCAGGCCCAGCGGTATGGTTAAGCAGCTCTCTTAGACGGTCTAGAGATGCTTGTACCGCTATCTACACTGGTGTCATCTTCAACCTGCAATGAATGATTAAATTGAATTTGTCCATAAGAACATGCTACCATTGTCCTAAAATAAATATAAAAAAATATCAACACATAAATATAATCACGATGGGAATCTAGAAAAGGATCCTCAATAGAAAAATATATTGAGTGCACTTCTCAGGTTCTGAGTTATTAAATCAAACTCTGTGCTTGTGGATAATTAAATTTCTAAAAGATAAGGAAATGTCTTCATCTATCAGGTTTTGTTTCCCCCTCCAGCAGTACTTCCAACTGTTCACATGCTATTAAATTTGACTCTAAAAATGGTGATAGAGCTCTATTGTGAAATAAAGCAAGACAAGGAAAATAGCACATATCAATTAAACTGACTTGAAAGACAACATATATACAGTGAAAGCATGAGTCACGACTTTATCTGTCCATGCCTAGAAGTAGGACCAAGATAATTTTCTGCAAGCTGTTATGTCTATGGATGCTATCATTGACCTTGTAAGAATAGACCAAATATTTTTTTGGTATCTTTGGCATAAAGTTCAACTAGTTTCGGACTCCATGAAGTGTACTGACGGAATGGCCCTTGCTTGAACCAAGAAAGGGTGGCATCTTAAGGAGAAATTTTACTGTGATAAACTCATTTGAGTAACCATCTCATAAAACCCCATGCTACAGTTGTAGAAGAATCAATAAAGTATGAGTGCAGAGCATGCTATCTTCTAACATCTCACAAAATTGAGCTCAAAAGACAACTTGTTCATGGTGAAACAAAAAAGAGAAATTTCATCTATGAATAGTACTCCTTTCTGAATCATGGAAACTTCTTTTCATTTCTCCTCAAACAAGTTGTTTCAGCTAATATTTTATGAGATGATAAATGATATCATGCTATAAATTCTGATATTTGTGTTTGATTTGTTCGTGACTATTTCCATGGATGTTTTGTGAGATGGTTACACAAATGTGTATGCGTAAAATTTACAGAATAAAATTCTGGCATCTTCTATATCATAGTATGGTAAGAATTTATCACAAGATGCTCGTCCCCTAGTGATTGATTGCAATGTTGAGTTCCTAGTTTCCTACTTGTTGTCTGCAATGAATTTATCATAAGATACTCGTTTACCTGATCGAAAACTAGAGTATTTCCCTCAAGGAAAATAAAAAAGAGGGTATGGCAATTTACATGAACCTCAATAGGCAATACTTGTTTCCCGATAAGATACTTACCTTACAGGCTCCATTCATGTCTGCTTTCTGCGTGAGGTATCCTGAAGACATAATTGAGGACTTGTCAGGATCATGAATCCTTGAATGCAAGCCAAATGAAGATGAACATGAGGGAACAGTGAATGCACCCTCACTGTGAAATCTTTTCCTTGACACTTGCAAGTTAGCTGTAGATCCTGTGTCTTCCATATCTGAGGCATTCGTCACATCATCTTGAATAATCTGCTTGTATGGCCCCTTCACTTCCGAAGATTGTAATTTGTTCTTTTCATTAGCATTCGGTACCCTTTGACTGAAGGACGAAACAGTTGGAGACAGTTCCTTCTTCAGAACTACCGTTGGGATATTTGAATTCTTGGTATAATTCATATTGTCTTCCACAACCTCATTATTTAATTCAGCAAGTTTTTCAGCTGTGTCCAATTGCCACATCATGGTGATTGCATCATCTAAGCATTCTCGCGCCATGTGAAGCTCTACTATGGGCTTTGGGTAGTTGAATCCCAGTTCAACTCCAGCAACTTCAAGTATAGAGCTAGGTGCATCCCATGGACGATGGATCCATTCTGTTGGCATTCTAGCCAGTTCAGGAATCCAAGTTCTTACATATTCACCATCTGGATCATACTTTTGACCCTGAACCTGGATTTGCATAAATAAAAGCCCACTAAATAGTTTTTTTTTCTCCAAAAAAAAAAGGGGGCAGGCACAAATAAACACTTATGACAAAGAGATATGTAGAAAGCTATAAAGAATTGTGAACTTTGCCTCAACACAGATCAACAACAATAACAACGCCTTCTAGTCCCAAGCAAGTTGGGGTAGGCCAGATGAAACAGCAGCACCAAAAATTGTAAGTAAAAAATGTGTTTACATATATGGCATTAGTGAAAAGGGAACAATAATGTTGTGGTGGACAAGAAATAAAAAATATTCACAGCAATTAGACAGGCCCAAGACACAACCCCATCCTCTCGCGTGTTTAATAACCCACATGAACCAAAATATGTCAGCCTAGCCAGGATGCTGCTGTGTATTTTAGCTAGAAAATAAAAATTGCAGTTGATCAAATCTGGTTTTTCAGGCCTACAGGGCTAACACAAAATTCTGCAAGCTCTGAAAAAATTAGTTGATATATTCTTTTTGTTGGGAATCCATTAGTGGACAGATGAACTGCATTAAAAAGAATAGTGTCTGCAATATTTTACTATTTTATCTGAAAAAGTGTGTCAGCATATTTCACCACAGAATAATTTATGAACCATGTAATGAAACAAAATTTCCCAAATTCTGATATGAACTTATCTACAACATACTTATGTAAATCATGTTGAGCAGATAGTCGAAACAAGATTTGGTGCTCAAATGCTTCACTCTAGTAATTGCATACCTCTGGATTATCAAGACGGCTGAGCTCATGGCCATCAGGTAAACTCCCAGATATGTACTGCCAACCAAGAATATCACTCTCTAGGTCAGCATCCACTAGAACATCCCAAAAATACTTCATTCCCCAAATCCATGGAATCTGTAGAAATTTGACAGCAAAACTGGAAACTATCACTCTTATCCGATTGTGAATCCAACCAGTAGCCCAGAGTTCTCTCATGCCAGCATCAACTAATGGGTATCCTGTCATTCCCTGTCTCCAAGTTTTGAATCGGCCCTCATCCATGAGCCATGGATAATGCTTCAAGTTACCCAGCAAAGATCGCTCATGCGTGAATGGGAAGTTGAAACACAAGTAACGCGAATATTCTCGAAAACCAATCGATCGCAGGAACAATGGAACACTCTCTTCAGCTTCAGATTTCCCTTCATTTTCCCACTTGGCTAGTTGCATTTTAACAAGGTGATAAACTTTCCTCACACTCAACTCACCGAAATGAAGATATGGTGACAACAATGATGTTGTAGTCCCCCCAACCTTCATGCCGTGTTTTGAATATTGTAGAAGAGCAGAAGACACAAATTCCTCAAGCATCTTTTCTGCATTACGCCAGCCAGGAGACCATGCCCTGCCTAGCAAAGCATTGCTTGACTCCTCATCCTTACTAGATTCAAGACCTAGATCATCAATTGTACAGCTACAAACATTCTCTACACCTGAATTTCATACTGAAAGATATTAAGAAGTAAAGCAGTTGTACGGACATTTGTTGACTAGAGCTAAAATTGCATATGTGAAATGGGCGATACTTCCAAGAAAAGAAACCAATTCAAAGTGTGGTAGACAATACAAAACTATTTTGAAAACATTGATAAGAAGTTAAATCATATAACAAGACACTCTAAGCAGAAACATTATACATAGAAATGATAAATGAAAATATGGTGCTAGGATATTGGCTAGAAGTTACCTGGTACTGGTATAAGCCTCGATGGTGCACATGATGGTGATAAAACTGATAATTTAATGCACTTCTCCCAGTACATATTAAAGTTTGTGAACGCATGCCCATTCGCATCATAAACATCCCATGGCTCATATAGTAGGTCACCATTGAAACTCTGGACGGTAAGTCCACAGGCCGAAAGTTCTTTCTTGATTTTTTCATCGTGCACAAGCGAAATAGGGTCTTCAATTTAGGAAGGAAGAATAAATAGCATCAGAATGGCATGACTAAAGAAGAGAAAAAACAGAAAATAAACTGATAACGTGTAACTGAGTAGAGCAATGGACACTCCAATCACATAAACGCCATACCAACTTTGCAGACATGCTTTTAGCTAGATCATACTAAACTTAGCTCTTATCAGCAATCATATATTGGTCCAAATGGATAACACACCTCATCATGTGAGGTCATATCAGGGAGGGAAGTTGGATTTGAAAATAATACTGAATAGTTGGATACTTCATAAAGTGTTGCAATTTCAGTCATAGACCTTATAAGGTTCAACAACTCTTATTTAATTCCAAAAACTTTGGGAGAAGAACTACATATTAGTTCACCTTCATCATTTTCATGATGAAAAAACTAGCTAATTTAATTAGCTCCATTAGAGTACAAGGCAAAAAGGGGATTAGATAGGAATTGTTGAGATTGTAGTCCCTGGTTTCCATCTATCTCTTGGAGGGTCCCAGGTGTCCAGGTCTTTTACCTTTCAGCATATAATCAATCCCCATTAATCTAAATTCCTCTTGTTTATAGGCTCGAAATTTAATGACCCAAAGCCACAAAATGTAGTTGACTCGAATATGCAAAGATAATCGAAATATCAGACAAGTCAAGCGCTTCACACACTACATCCAATAGAGAAAAAAAACAGCAACAAAGAAGAAAAGCTTTATGATCATATAACATATTATGGGCTAGAAACTAACCATATAAACGATTGTAAACCACTCTTGTGGCACCGATCAAATGAACACACTTCAAAAGTGCTGCAAGACTGCTCTGCTCAGCATGGATTACCACAAGCGGACACCCGAGTGACTCCAGCGACTTTCCAAGATGTGCAAGAGACTGCTTGAGCCACCACCGGGAGCACCGCCCGGGGTAATACTGCCCGTATTCAGCCGGGCACCATACGAAGACAGGGAGGACAGAGCCGTCCCTTGCCGCAGCCGCCAAGGCTGGGTTGTCGTCGATCCTGAGGTCCCTTCTGAACCAAACAATGGTCTTCTCTGAACCGGCCATGCTCAGTCACCAACAGCAGTAAGAGAACGAAAGCCACTGCCGCGCAACAAAGCCTCTCACCGTCTCACATGCATTTCGTCGAGCATAGTCCGCGCACTTCTCAAGAAGCCACCATGGACGCAAAGCAAGCAAACAAGTCCCAACAGCAAGTCTGAATCAAAGGACAAAGGCCGGATCCCGCCTGCTACCAAAGTCGACGGACCAGAGACCTGTAAGGAAACGAGAGCGAAAGCCGTCCCCACACCGACAGGCGACAAGATGTACGGGATCAGAGCGCAAGCGAAGCGGAAGAGTCCAAGATCGGGACACCAACCGAATCGCAACTTGTGGCTGAGGAGAGCAGGATCACAAGGCTCCGCCGGGCACTCCAGCATGGGCGGCGGGGAGTCCTTGTCTGGCGAGAGTGGCGCGCGCTATTTATCTGCTCCGAGCGTCCGAGCTAGCTTTGCCCAATCCCCATGGCGGAGAAGCAAATCGCGTGGGGGACCACCGATTGGGAAACGGCGCTGGGTGTCCATCCCTCAGTTTAGTAAGGTGTCCATCCCTCAGTTTAGAGGTGTGCGTTCTTTAGGCTTAATAAAGGTCACATCAAAACTAATTTTGTTATTTAGACATCTTAAATAAATCTAATTACAAACTTTTTTTACCGATGTGCGCTAACTTACGAGACGAATCTAATGAGCCTAATTAATCTATGTTTCGCTACAGTGGTGCTACAGTAACTATCGTCTAATCACTGCTTAATTACCTTTATTAGATCGTCTCGTAAATTAGTACAAAGTTATGCAGTTAGTTTTTTAATTAGACTTTATTTAATACTCTTAAATGATAGGATTTTAGCCGGCCTAAAATTAGGCTAGAGAAACGAACACCCTCTTAGTAAGGTTGCCTCGGTTGATCGCCACTATTCAAGGGAACCATGTTAGCTGAAGACTGAAGTCGGCGACAGATACACTGAACTTCGGTACCCAGTTGCCCAGCTGGGGCTTGCTTTAAAGTTTATACTAATATTTAGAGTGTGTTTATGCTTATAAAAAAATAGCTTTTGTTTTGATTTATTTTGACAAAATAGCTTATCAGCTTACTCTGGTTTATTTGACTTATTTAGTCATACTGTTTAGCAAAACAGCTTATCCAGAGAGTGAGCTACAAAAGCTATTTTTTCTAGTTTATGTAAAACGGTTTATTCTAGTTCAAATTACAGAACAGCTTATTCTTCAAATAAGCCATAAATTGTTTCTCCAGGAGATGTTTGGCAGGGTTTTTGCCTTTTTTAACATAAACCAGCTAATAAGCTATATAAAAAGCCCTTATCAAACACACCCTTATTCATATATAAACAAGTACAATTTGGCAAGCTAATTGGGATTTAAAAGCAAAAGGGCAAGATCTAAGACGGCACTCCTAATTTATTCTTTGAACTTCGAAACATTTCGGTGATGTTTTGTGGCCAACATTTCATGAGGCCTCGCTAGCAACCATTTGGACAAAGAGCCTGTTCGTTTCCAGGGGTCTAAATTTTAGAGGTGTCACATCAAAAAGAATCTTACCATTTATATGTACTAAACAAAGTCAAATTATAAAACTAACTTCAGAACCCCCCATCTAATTCACGAGACGAATCTAACGAGGGTAATTATGTGGCGATTAGAAGATAGTTACTGTAGCATCACTGTAGCAAAATATAGATTAATTAGGCTCATTAGATTCGTCTCGTGATTTAGAGGGAGGGTCGTGACATAGGTTTTGTCATTAAACTAATCAAATTTTTTTAAATGTGAAGATTCTTTTTGATGTGACGGGTCTAAAATTTAGAGGGGAGGAAACGAACAGGCTCAAACAACAAGTCCAATCAGTGTTATCCTGACATTGTTAGCTCATCCTACGTGGCATGGTCCTCTGAGAAAACTTCATTTGCAAGATCCGACGCGTAAGATCTGAATCAGAGCAGGTGATACCTTAGCCGCTAGCCACGTGAAGTGAAGCCCCCTGCTTTGCCCATACATACGTGGCCCTCGCTAGCATGCTCTGCACTCGAGCGCTCTCATCGTTCCGTCCAAGAGGGCGACATCACGGGGGCTTGCTGAATCGGTCCTTTCCTGCTACAGCCGTTCGATCTCTGCTTGCTATCTCGTGTCACCGTCGTCCTCAGTTATCCGGAAATCAACCTGGGTTTTCTCAAGTCTTACAAGTATCATGCACATGGTCATGGAGAAACTTTGGATTTTCCTTCTTCTCCTCTTGTGCTGGAGCTCTGCTTCTGCTGAGTACAGAGCGTCTGTACGTACGTATCTCCCACCACGGCTCGGCAATGCCTAATCCATACTCCTGCGAATCTACGATGGTATCGTCGTATATATAGACCTATCGATCGGGATATCTATCGTCGTACATATTCCACCAGCAATGAATCACGACCAACTCTTGCTCGGAAAATGCATGGCATGGCGCCATCGCCATGGTCCCGACGTGGACCAGATCGAGCTCGTCGGGAAGGGGCCGGGACCGGCGCTTGGACTGATGAACAGAAGCGTCGCGACAAGGAATCCAAATCGGACGATGCTCACTTGGCCTAGGCCAACACCATGCGAGAGGTCAGCCGATAAACGTTGCACCGTCCCTAGTTTCAATATTCAATTTCATTTTGTTGTTTCATTGTTCAATTTTATTTTGTTGTTTTCAGAATATCACATCAGATGAGAGAAAGACAAAAATACATCCTCCTCCAATTATAACTTTCTTTTTTTTTTCATAAGCAAGCTATATCATTTTTTGCACAGTGATTTGGCGGAAAGCTCATCAAATAAAACCCAATGGCTCCAATGAAGATGCTAATCGGTTTAATAATGTTGGAAAGAGGGTCAGCATTCGGTCATTCGGTGACATAGGACAGCGTAGGAAAGCTCTACCTGCAGAACTTTATTACCTGTCAAGATAACCTCCTCCCGTGCTTCTACCCGATGAATGGGTTGAGATTCATGTTAGGGAACAGATGCGAGTTGTGACCTATTGGTGTCCCAACCGTATGGAACCAATTGCCGGACTCCATCACACCAGAAAGGTTACTTTGTCATTGATAGCTTCTCTATAGAATTCACAAGTGATCGAAAGAGACTCCGGCTGGACATTATTCATTGGTGGCTTGTCTAATGGTTGTTTGTTCTTGGATGCCATCCTCCATAACAGTATTGTGCAAAGCTGTGACGAACATAGAGATATATTTTCTTGGGATTTGCATCGCGATGTTTGAAAATCAAGAATGGTTCCATGACCTATTATTGGGATACTCAACAACACGGTCAACAGGACTGTTTACTACCTGGCACTGTCCTCTAGAGGTCAACTCATGGTCGTTTGATTCTCAAGAAAAAAAAAACTCATGGTCGTTTTTTTGCATGGACGAGGGAGTAGGAACCCATGGACGACGAAGGCCAATTGTCTCCAGTCATATATCAATACAGATAGCATCTCATCTACGAGCTTGATGGTGTCAACGCCACTTGGTGACAGATTTTTTATCTTGATTTTCATCGATGGAAGCCACCATTTCTTTGTTAGTGCAGGGTATATGGATGGATCCAAATTACTGAAGAAGAATTGTGATTATGTATCACATATTAAGGATTGTAAAGTTGCTGAATTTGATTTGGAGGCAAGAAATCAAAACGTATACAAAGGAGTCCATTTTCTGGTTGTACGCGGAGCAATACAACTGCCAATGTGGTTTTGGCCAGCCTATCACCCTGTCTTTAGATCATTATAGCATGTGAATTAAGGTTTTGCTACCTAAACATAATATTTTTACCCCTCGTTTTTTATCTTTATCATACTCATGTGTTGAAGTTACCATGTTTTACTCCTTGTTCGCCACCTTGATGACTACCTATACAAGACTCGCGTGTTTAAGATTCTATCGTGTGTGTATAGTTGTTTAGGTTTCATCATGAGAACACTTTTTACATACTCTTGAAGGCTAAGGTGCCCTGGCTGTTAAAAATTAAGGAACACATCTTGGTTGCTTGTGAAATTTTCCTTGACTGAATGCCATGCCATGGGATCTTATCCCAGAGTGCTTGGATTAGTAGCCAAATTGTTTTCCACCTGCAAGGCTGCAACAATTGGTTCTAAATACAACTATAACACCTTTTATGCTTTACAAAATTCTTCTTGATTGAATGACACACCATGCCTTCTAATCCCTTAGTGCTTGGATTCATCCTAGCTTCTAATCCCGTAGAGAAGTGTTTGTTTTGAAACAACTACTAGCTTACCATCTCAATGTGATGCATAGGAGGTTGAAGATAATTTCCTCTCTTTTCCATGCTAAGAAGTTTGGCCCACGGAATAAAGGAAAACTATTGCTATTTGCCTTCTTTTTATGGCAGCTGTATGTTACATATACTTACTCTTCAGTAATTATCATTTGCAACTTTTCTCGCGCTCCTTGTTTCTAAATTGTCTCATCTTTGTTTGTTATGCTCAATAGTAGAACAATGTGTGCCGCGAAGGTGCAGAGGACATTGAAGGTGTCTCATGGCAAACAGTTGTTAGGGCGATTATTTCTGCTTTGACACGGTGGCTACCTTATAGAACTCAAAGGTATGCAATATATGGCGAAGCAAGAACATGCAGGGATGAGTGTCAAATTGAGCACCATATATGGACGTACACATGATTTTTTTTGAAGTGCATGATATTAAAATTAACTTCTAGAATATAATAACATCTAGGATTGCCTTGTCAGCACAGATGATCAATAGAGGATAGTTTTATGTTCTTTGGATGAATCAAGAATATTGGAACATATCTACAAGTTATTTTGTTGGGAAGAGAACCCACTGATTGTTTTTTAGTATAGCTGGGAAAGAAGGTTGTTACTAAGCACTGTTTGCGTGGTGAATCAGTTTTGTATTATGCACAGTGATTGGCGTACGCCCTGGGAAATATAATGTTATATTGGTTCTTTAACTTCCACAGTTTTTGAATAAACAATTGCATTAATTTTGCATCGTAGTAATTGGTCCCATGACATGTTCTAAAAGAAAGGTAGTATAGATACTCTGCTTGTATTCAGAGTACTACAGCGGCAACAAAAAATCTCCACAACAAGAACACGGTTGAAAATGGCGAACTCGAAATAAGTTTTGTTGCTGCTCCAGTGTTAGACTAGGCGCACTTCTATTGTTCACGCTCCAACAACTAGTTGCAAATCAACTAACCAAGAGTCATCGGTTGATGAAATGCGATATTCAGATTTGCCATTGTCTTTGATTGATGAAAACGCTTTGTAACTTTGGGTAAACGAATGTTACACGATTTATTGATTTAATGCTTTGTCAGTCCGGAAAAGAAGTGCTGCAGAAAATCTTGGATTTCGAGCCAGATATGCAGAATAGGATCTGCATCTTCCTTTGGCACTGGTGGAATGCAAGAAACAAGGCTAATGCTGCTAAGAGATGGAGTACAGCTGAGATTTGTGGGTCTGTACAGAATATCACCTGGCACAAGTTGAGCAACCGAAGAAGCCGGGTAAAGCTGATGGACAGAGAAGGCTTATGATTTGTGATTTCCTTGCCTGGGGATATGTCGCTCGGGATCAGGATGGGACTTTCCTGGATGGTGGAGCAGGGAGCATCACAAACTCTCCGTCTGTCTTACAGGTTGAAGCTACAGCAGCGGTGCAAGGATTGGAGAGCCTGGGATGTGGAGCATTATTTTGGAGACGAATGCGGTTGTTCTGGGCCGGGCGTTAACGTCAACTGACATGGACCATTAGAGCTTTTCTATCTGAAAAAACTTTGTAAATTGGAAGATTTCCGTGTGTCCCCGGGCTTGTGGTAATACGTACGGTGGCTGATCGCTTACCCACCCATGGTGTGACCGGTGTGCCTGCAGGAAGAGCATGTCTTCTGGTGCAGTGCACTAGCTTAACTGACTTTTAGCGTGTCTCCGGCGATCTGCCTGGAGCTGGTTGTTAATGAAGCTTCCGTTTCAAAAGAAAAAGAAAGCAAAAAGGGTGAAATCGGACACTTGTGGGTCGAAAACAGACCGAAATTTTCCTGGGCCTGATAGGCCAGAGCTCGACTAGGCCCATTCCTAGGTTTCCTCGGCGCTCAGAAGCTTAGACCCTATCTTCGGCCCGCGTCGGCCGTCCGTTGCGGCGAATAGAAAACCTCACAGCCCCCCCTCTCCCACGGCGGGCAGTCGCCGGCGCAACAGATTTTGTTCGGCCGGTCGTCCTTCCTTCCGGCGCAGGGTAATGGAGGCGCTGCGGGTGTGGAGGGCCTCCTCCAGTCTCTTCGGCTTCACTGCCTCTGCCCATGCCACTAGGCCGCTCCGCCTACACACCCGCTGCTGCTCTGCGGCCGCCGCCACCCCAAAATCGCCGGCGCAGCCGCCTCAGGACCGCCGCCGCCGCAGCGCCTCATCCTCCACAACCACATCCGATCGCGACTCCATCCGCGCCATCCGCCTCAAAAAGGTCAGCTTTCCGTCAGCCGCATCCTGCTGCACCTTCATTACTAGTACAATGTGCATTCTGTTCTCCCAAATTCTTGGTCTCCGATGCCACTACTGATCTGCTTGGGTTTATCGGCTGGATGTTAGGTTGAAGAGCTAAGAGGGAAGGGTTACGAGCCATACGCGTACAAGTGGGACAGGACTCACACGACCAAGGAGCTTCAGGAGGAGTACATCCATCTTGAGAATGGGGAGGTCTGTGAAGAGGTGGCCGTGTCCATTGCCGGGAGGATTGTTGCCCGGAGAGCATTTGGAAAACTTGTTTTTATGACTGTAAGAGATGATGCCGGGACTATTCAGGTATGTCCTGCACTTGGCCTGCATCATTTTTTTTTTTTGTTAATCTCAAGTTTTCAACCGAGTTCTCTCTGCTAAATAAGCTTCATACTCACAGTGATCCCTCGTATGTGCACAATGTATTAATGTGAATTTATTAAGTGATTTCTTGTCATATTTTACCGACTCATGAGTACCATCTCACTTTCGGACTTTATATGACATGGATATGCTACTACTTGATAGTATTACAATTGTGAACCAACTGTGTAGCAACCCAGCTAGGCACCAAATCCATTAGGCACTGATCAATATTGAGTTAGGGCAATCATGTTCTGTAATTCACAGCTCATATATTGCCGTATTGCAATCTCTGAATCACCGATACGCCCCAGAGGCAGCCGTACCCGTATCCGATACGGCGGGATAGGATACGGCAATACTCCGATACTCCCTCTATAAAATCACTGTTTTGGTTTGAAACTCGCGTATCGCCGTATCGTATCGCCGTACCGGTATCCCCATGTCGGTGATTTCTTAGATTGCGATTGGTAGCTACTGAAACATGGAAATTATTCCTTCACTGATTATGTGTTTCTATGCCCCTTTTCGGTCTTTGGGCTATTCATAGCTTTATTGCGAGAAAGACAGCCTTTCAGAGGACCAATTTGAGCAACTGAAGCTATTTATTGATATTGGTGATATATTAGGTGCAAGTGGATCCATAAAGAAGACTGAAAAAGGTTCAGTATAATTGTTTAAAAGTTGCTGTTACTGCTCAATGAATATTTCTATTCTATTTCTTCTTGATTTGACTGGCCAGCATTCACCTAAACTTTGAAGCTTAGTTATCTTTCTATGGATGTTTTCTCTATAATTATAATTGCTCAGAATCACCTTACCCAACATTCAAACTTGCCATTTCTCAATTCATTGTCATGCTGCTTAATTCTATCTTATTTTTCTGAAAATAAAATCTTATGTAAATCCTTGTGAGGTCTATTACCATCTGATCATATATGAAATTTGAATGGGAACCTACTTCATTGCTGCTGAATACTGAGAAAGATTAAATATGTGAATGTTGTTAAGAAAGAAAGAACAGAAAACTAACTGAATAGCACAATGCGGCAAAGTTGAAGAACATAGACTGCTACAGTCAGAATATATGACGATTATAATGGCAGTGCTGCAAAATCCTTTGAGTTACTGGACTTTATATTTATAACCTATAATTTGAGGTAGGCATGTTAGTATAATCCATAATTGTTAATATAAATATTCAGGACCTAAGGACTGCCTGGAGCGTTTGTAGTATGTTAACAGTAAAATCTAGAAACTGCTGCAATCTTAAATATTTTATGCATGCTAACATGAAGCTTACTTAAGAGCCTTCTTGAGATGGGTGTATCACGCATGCACAAGTTCAAGCCACTTAAAACACTTGTCCTTAATTCCTTTTTTGCGGAATTGGTAACTAGTAATCAATAATCATGGATATCAGCGATATTGATTCGATGTTTATTTTCTCATCATTATCTATTGGATATGTTCTTGAAATAGTGTTTTCAACTGCAGGGGAGCTATCTGTTTATGTGAAAAGGTTTGAAATCCTCACAAAATCTTTACTCCCACTACCAGATAAGTATCATGGCTTAACTGATGTGGACAAACGTTATCGTCAGAGGTGAGCTGTCATCTTGCTTCATCCACTTATTGAAGTGTTTCTTCATTCATTTGTAATTATAATATATAGGCATTACAAATCTTCACCAGGTATAGTGTCTAACCGGCAATAGCAAAATTATAACAGTTGTTACAAGTATATTACCAGCTATCGGTTCATCACTATAGATCACACTCTGCTATGAATAGTGAAACATGCAATAGTTCCTCAGTATGAAACTGGAACAATCTATTAGATCTGAGAAATTCATGATCGACTTATGATTAAGTAATCATCCTTTTTACCTCCAGAATTATTATTTTAGCATCTTTGTGCTATTCTTTGTTGCTAGTTTTACTGATTGTAAGATGGATTTACAAAGTGTACTGGTCTCTGTGTTACATTTAACGACAGGTATGTTGACATGATTGCAAATCCTGAAGTTGCAGATGTATTTCGAACTAGAGCAAAGGTATCAACTACATGGAGTGCAGAATTTAATTTTGAAACTTGTGAACTATATGGGGACTAATCCCAGAAGTATGTTCTCTTTGCTGATGGGCCTTTTGACTGAAACAATATAACATAATTTTGGAAAATCTCATACCACATCGAACAATATGTAGCATGGGACCCACATTTTCTTAAGGGGTTGAAGGGAGGCTGTGGAATGAAGAGAGCAGTCATAGTAGGATCATGTTATTAGGTCATCCGTAGTCACCAAATTTATAAATAGTGATGACATTCATGATATCTTGTATTATGCTTAATTTAGATTTTGCTTTTCACAGGTTGTTTCTGAAATCCGCAAGACAATGGAATCATTTGGTTTCATTGAAGTTGAGACTCCTGTTCTACAGGTTTGCTTTCTGCATATTCTTTAGCTTGCTATTAACTGGAAAGAATCAAGTATATAATATGTGATCACTGAAGCGATAAGGGATCTATATTGAAATTCTCTAGGCTAACTGATGCTACTGTTTCTTATGATGCGAAAATACAATGTGTTTGAATGAGATTGAATGCTGTTCAACTGTTTTCTACTTTTAGTGTTAATGTCATGTCAAAGAAATACTGTGTGTAGGTTCCATCAAAATTATTATAATCGTTGAAGATCAATGACCTTCCCTCCTAAAATGTCTCTAATGCAGTGATGCTTCTGTATATGCGTGATTTATGGCACATTTTGTTCACTACCAAATCTTAATCTAACTGCAAGGCTCATTTGCTCATTTCTTTACAATGTTATTCTTCAAAATGGTAAAAACAGGGAGCAGCAGGTGGTGCTGAAGCAAGACCTTTTATAACCTACCATAATTCACTTC
The DNA here is from genome assembly GCA_012490785.1 of Eragrostis nindensis. Lineage (NCBI taxonomy): Eukaryota > Viridiplantae > Streptophyta > Magnoliopsida > Poales > Poaceae > Eragrostis > Eragrostis nindensis. The sequence continues at coordinate 1,044,516 of JAAXCT010000098.1, read as the reverse complement.
AAAGAGATCTTTACTTGAGGATTGCTACAGAGCTGCATTTGAAAAGGATGTTGGTGAGGTTACGGTCGATTTTCAATTTTTGTTTTCTCTAGTTTTTTGTAGCTACTTATCATGAACCAGTCGGTGAGGGCATCCTTTTCTGCTATGCAATTCATTCTGTACAATATATATGAAAAGGGCTGTGATACTGGGTCTGCTGCATGTATTATTGGAAGCAGTGTGTTAAACACACCACTGTATTCGAGTTATGCTAATTTGATCTTAATTTGACATTTTAAAAATGTGTACTTCGTTTTCTAGATTATAACCCTGAATCTCTCTCTACTGGTAGACATCATTTTTCCCCCCAAAGGCCCAAAACAGTAGACTCACAAGATTTGTAATGCATTTTTGTTTTGAAGGAATCAATCAATTTGGGATTTTATGCTATAAAACTGATGTTTCACCCCTTTGTTCAGACATCGTTACGCATTTGAAGGGTAGTATTGAAACCGTGTGCTGTGCCAAAGATCTATGAGTTGTTATGAAGGTTCTGTCCGTTTTTTAGTATCTCGAAGCTTATGAGTACCATTGGTCAATGTGCAGGTTGGAGGGCTTGAGAAGGTTTATGAGATTGGAAGAATATTCCGGAATGAAGGCATCTCTACTCGTCACAATCCTGAATTTACAACTATTGAGGTATTATCTCTTTTCTCTTCACCAACATGCACATATTAATGGTTTATTTATTCTGCATTCCATGTATCTTTGTGCCTTCTTTTGAGATTGCAGAATGTGATAGCTTAAATGAGGTCTGATTCGCTGATTATTTCTATTTGCAAACCAGATGTATGAAGCATACTCAGACTATGAAAGCATGATGAATATGGCTGAAGAAATTGTTACTCGATGTGCTATGGCTACTCAAGGCAAGCTTAAGATTGATTATCAGGTTATTGGTCTTTACTCTACCATTAGTATTGGCTCCAGATATGCATTATCGGTCAAAATATCTGTCATTTTTGCTTATATTCACCATTCACCACATTACTTGTAGGCCTGTTTTTGGCGTCAATTAACACTTTCCTCGTTAACAATTACTTTAACATATGTTGCTGGTATCTTCTGATCTTAATACCCCACCTTGTAGCACCTCTGTAGATGTGAGCAAGGCACAAACACTTGCAATGCACTTATAGATGCATAGTCGTGTGTTTTCTATCCACTAGTTAACAGTGATATTTCATATCAAGCAGGGAACTGAAATCTCCCTCGAAAGACCATGGAGGAGGGAGACCATGCATTCTCTTGTCAAAGAAGCAACTGGAATAGACTTTAGCAGCTTTGGACAAGATGTGGAAGCTGCTAAAAATGCTGTTAGAGGACTGCTAAGCAATGATACTACTTCATTGCAAGCCTGTTCGTCTGTTGGGCATGTTCTCAATGAGGTACCTTGAGGCTTCCATATTGTAAATTTGTTTATGTTTTGATATTTACTGATGGTATCCGAACTCTCTTGGTTACCTAACATGTGGAGTTAGGTTGTGTTTGACTGTTTGCTAAAGAAACAAATCTGGCAAAAATGGAGTAATAATCTATTGACAGGTGCCTTATCACCAGTAGGAGGCTGCAGCAGAGCACTGCAGGCGGCATTTGATATATATTTTATACATTGGTAAAAAAAGGTGAACATATATGCCCAGTTTTAAGGCAAGCAAAGATGTTACTGGTAGGTTAAATTGTTAATGGAAAATAGTAGGAAAGGATCCTACTGTATGCAAACAATAATAAAACAGGCAGAAAGGTTTATTACACACAAAAGGACCAAAGAATAAGAAGTGAAAATGTACAAGACCTTTAGAGGCCAAACTCCAAAGACCTGTGTGTTGCAATTCGTCAACTTATATTATAGGTTTCACTCTCCTATTTATTAGGAAGTTCCATATGATGTGCTTCCTGATTATGGGTACTGGAACTACCATTATGTTCAGTAAACATATCACTAGTTATTATGCTTTTTTTTTGTTTATCTAAGGAATTTCTCTTTCAATGTTCTATATGGATATATAGTTTAAAGAGTTGAATGTTTATCTAATTGAAATTATGCATAAGGACTTTTCTAATAAATTATATTGAATATGTAGTGCGGTCAATATGCATGTCTCAAAATACGATGAAAAGCATGCTTCTATATTTAATTCTCTACTTTATGAACATGTGTCAACATAGAAGTGAGTTCAGATTAGAGTAGCACTGAACTGTTACAGGGGGCGATATGCTGATGTTTAAGTAGCATATTATAACCAAATCAAAACATCCTATCTTTTGATACTGCAAAATTTGTTGCGTATTTGTATTTGATATATCGTCTTCTTAATTTCATTACAGTGATTGAAGCTTGGCTGTGATCTAACTAATTTGATTTTGACAAGAAGTTCCTTTAACAGTCTTACATCTCATGCTAGGTTTTTGAGACCGTTATTGAATCTACTCTTGTCCAACCAACATTCGTCCTTGACTACCCAGTTGAGATATCACCATTGGCGAAGCCACACCGAAGGTAAATAACCCACCTGTTATTTGTTTACAAGGATTTCATGTATTTGAGGGACGAATGCATTAAGATCTGTCTTAAATAATTTGTAATGCTCGGTAGTACAAAAATTGTTATTAGATTCTATAGGATTATCTTTTTTTTATTATTGGTAACTTGCTGTAAATGAAAGTAACAGTCAAGATATATTTATTGGTACCATCAAAAGTCAAAAGGTTACTTCTATTTCATTTAAGCTGCCAGGGTATTTCAGAAAATCCTCTTTTTTAGAAGCATATAAAAGCATACTTGCTTTGTCCACAATTATAAACATTTCTAACATTTCCAATTTGTCCACAAATATAAGCATTTCTTGAGTATTCCACCAATCAGGAGCTGGCCCTCATTAAATTATCTCTCAACCTCTCTCTTGCTGGCCAATCAAGAACCGACCCAGCTACTTTAATTAGGGGCATGGCCTTTTTCCTTCTCATTAATCTCCCAAAAATCTTAGAAATGCTCATATTGCGGTGTGTGGACGGATGAGTACTATTCTATGAAAAATCTCCTCTTCTTTTTTTGTATAGGATACGACTATGCCTGAATTCTACCTCCTCTATGCAAATTAATAGTAAATGACGGTAACATACGAGCAGAAGACAGTTTGGTAGGGAACTTTTTTAACTTACTCAGAAGACAATTGAAACAGCTTCTGCTTGTTTCAAACAGCAGCTTGTTTGAAAAACTGGTGAAGGAGCTTCTGCCTCTTGCTGCTTTTTTAGTTCATTCTGAGAATCTTCTGACTAATAACCTGCTAGAGAATCCTGGTGTTTGCCACAGCTTCTGCTTATTTTTGTGAAAATAAGCTTGCCAAATAAGGCCTAGGGATTGGCAGTTGGGTATTCCGATGCGAACAATTTATTCTACTTCCTCCGATTTTAAATTGTTGATGTTTGACTATTTTTGAGTTACGTTTGACCATTCGTCTTATTCAAAATATTTTAAAAATTATCATAGATTTTGTTATGATTTGTTTTATCATTAAAGAAAGTTAAAATATATCTTATAACTTTGCATGTTTAAACTAATATTTTGAATAAGACGAATGATCAAACGTAGCGAAAAAAGTCAATAGCGTCAACAATTTAAAACCGGAGGGAGTATCCAATTTCAAAAAGAAAGTCCATAGTAGCATGTATTAAAGCATAGCCAGCCCTGTCTTTTTGGAGGCCCAGGGCGAGATTTTGTTCTAAAGCCTTTTATATAATAGTCACTTAAAGAACTTATTATTTCAACTGCGCTGCTAATATTTCACTGTAACAAACAATTGGTCCCAAAACTCGTTGTCAAGTCATTCCTTTACCATTATATTACTAATATAAAAGATAAGGTGTGATCAACAGGTAGCCACTCCACATGCACTGGCAGACACTTCCAGCGACCCTCTAGTGCACGAAACGGCCCACAGGGCCATAACAGCTCTCATTCGCACGGGCCATGCTGCACGATCCGGAGCAAGCCTAGAAAACGGTTTGGCATCAGACCAGCTTTCTTGTCCCTCCTGCAGCTCCGCAGAACAGAGATGAGAGAAGAGCGCATCAATTCATGGTCCTCCACCACTGATCTAGGGAAGAGTATAATTTTACTCTTCATTCCACTTATCTTAAGCATTTGGTGATGTCACTGTCGTTAATTTGCACAAAAAACATAATGATATTTTGTCAAAGCTTGACTGCTCTACTGCCAAACTAAAAATCAGTTAGGGTAGAATCTGATCTACGGGGAGCGTTAACTGGAAACAATAGGACTTAAGGACCTGAGGATTGTCAAATTGACAAGTTTCAGATTCAGATTATGATGGAGGTGGGTGTGATGAAGTTGCCGAATTGGATTGTCGAGTGTGAATTCAGACCAAATGCTGCAGATTATACTTGAAATGCTATAGTTTGGGCTTCAGTCCAGGAGAAACATAGGATCGAGACCAAGGATTGAAATTACAAGTGTATAGCTACTATATACTGAACTTTTTTTTGCCAAAATAGTTGGGTATTCCTGGGAATACCAAGGAATTTTTGTAGGCCTGCCCATTTATCATAGCCTCTATTTGCGCATTGAAGATCACACTGATCCCTGTGACCTTCATTATACAACATAAATTCAGATCATAGATGTTTGTGTACAGCATATAGTTTGCAAAACATGTATTAAATGCACATTTCAAGTCACTGGCACATGTCATGCTCATCATATTAAGATCAGATTTATCGATGTTGAGATCTACAGTCACCGTCACAACATCAATAAAGTTAGGCTGCTATTCTTAAAATTTGAATATTATTATTTTTTATTTGCGCACAGTTTCCTTGTGTAATGTAAGAAACTAGAGGCCAGTGACCTTTGATACTGTTGTTCGTTGATTATATGATCAGACAGTTCAGTTTATACCATGTATTTTTGTAGTCTCCTCACATTATGTTTGCTTGCTGTAGTCATGCTGGCCTTACTGAGCGATTTGAACTTTTCATCTGTGGTCGTGAGATTGGCAATGCATTTTCTGAGCTCACGGACCCGATTGATCAGGTAAGAGTGTCTTATATTCTTACTGTTCCTAAGGCCATCATTTGCTTTATTTGTTACACGACACCTTTTGTTATTAATGAGTATTAGCATTAAGTAGTTTTTGTACTGTCCTCTGAGCTTTTAGCTTGGATTCATGAAAGGACCCAAAGCCTTGGTTTAAACTAAAACTAGCAGGTCACTGAAAATATCTAAGGTGCAACAGACAGTTACCGCGTCTATTTGTGTGACATGTTTCTGTTGACATTAGTGTGGTCTTACTTGATTTGTCTACAACTTTGCGACAAAGGCTGAACCAAGGCGGTTGGTTAACTTCGAAAGATCTGCCGGTGGTCTACTACCATATCATTGCTGGAGGGGGCTATCATAGTGCCCTCCAAAAGACACAAAATTCATATAGGGAGATAGAAATGTTATAATTCAGTCCTGAGTGATAGGACATTTTAATTTGATGATCACGCTTGTTAGCTCCATGCCTTGAATTGTAATCTCAAGTTCTCATCACATGATGGATCCATTTTAATTCGAAATGAGCACCGTTTTTCTTTTTCTTTTTTTATGTTCCAGAGGAGCCGTTTTGAGAATCAGATTAAACAACACGATGCTAAACGTGCCACAATGGCTAAGGGGGTCAAATCTACTGAAGGTCAAGGAGATGAGGATGATTATTCCTATGAAGTGGCTTTAGATGAAGACTTCTTGACTTCATTAGAATACGGAATGCCACCAGCTTCTGGAATGGTATGTCCAACAGTTTGCTCACACTTTGTCTTGCTACTTTGCTATTGTTCTTGGACGCACCTGTGTCTCCTTTCTTGAATAATTTTTGTTGGATCTTTATCTTCTTAGGGCCTTGGTATCGACCGGTTAGTAATGCTCTTGACGAACTCAGCTAGCATAAGGGATGTTATTGCCTTTCCTGTCTTAAAGATTCAGCAATAGTGGCTTCATATGAGGTAATATGGGGTACATTGTAAGTGAGAGGGTTGTGGTTAACAACGAAATCGTCGAGAGACTTTTGTTTTCGCTTGTTTGAATCAAGCAGCTTTTACCGTTCTTACTTCCTTATAGAAATTCTTATTCCATTGTACTATGGCTGAGAGTCCAGGCAATATTTATTAGCAAAAATAGTTGATAGATATGTAAAAGATCAAACAAGAAAGGGCTGGCAAATTTCTAGGGAGCATGATTCTTGGTGATTAGCCTGGGAGTGCTGTTTGTGGTTCTGAGATTTGTGGAGTGCCCACATTGAATTTAGGATGCCTGGTTTTATTTGGTGGAGGAGTTTCGTAGCAACATGTTGTACCTCTATTTTATATTCTCTTCAACTTATTCTTGCATTAATAATCAAAAGATGCCTATGCCCATACTGAAGTTTTGTCTCTCGCTATCTCATTGTTCTAATTTGTCCTGAACCACCTGTTTGACGAACAAAGGGATCATGAATTGTAAATTTTAATGCACATTAAATTGATGATGGCTGGGTTATATTGGAAGTGTAAAGCATCTTTCCTTGTTTTTTTTTTTTCTCTTTAGAGACAACTGTGGGGGAGCAAAAAGGGAAGGGGGGAAAAAAAGAAACAAAAAGGTAAACAGAAGTTAGGATACACACACTAGTTGATTTGGTTGGGCAAGATGCAGGCGGATTGGTTTCGTGAATCACAGGATCCAAAGTTGATGATGGCTGGGCATTAGCCTTGAAAAGATTACTCCTTATTTCCATGCTGCACTGGTGAATATCTCCTGACGAAGGGCTGTTGAAAGTAGTTTCTTGCATTGCAGACATTATTATACACGCTCAGGTCGGCTTACCATTTGATCTGTATTTTTCCCAGCATGCATTGGGTGAAGGGTGCGTTGAAAAAAAGAGGTGGTCTCTTGTTTTTACCGTATGTTGCGATGCAGGGTTTTGATGCAGGGTTTTGTTGCAGGGTTTTGTTGACACTCTGGGTCTTTGTCTGTTAATGCGACTCCTTGTATTTAATCTGTCCATCTGGAGGTGCCCCATCCCATGAAGAATTTCAACCTGGGTACATATTTAGTTATCCCAAACTATGCTGCCGGAACTCGGCGGGTTGCAAAGACTTGTGATGTAGGAGTTGTTTCCCCAAATAAACGTGTAGTGGTGGTCACTTTTCATTTGCTGAATATTGGCACTCAAAGTGGCTCTGCCTCGAGGCGTTTCTCCGTGCCTTCCTCTTGGTGCCTGCTGAGTGCTGACTTGGCCGACTACATGGCGCATCGGAGGACGAAGAAAGACATCGAGACGACTTGTAAGTCTTGCAATGAACCGTGTCGCCGACGCCGGTGTCCTTTGGAGGTGTCCACCCCCGGCGGCGTCCTCAGGTGGTTCTGCAGTGCACGTACCCGCTGCCTTCCACCTGTTTCGCGCATCCCTCGGTGTGCCAAGACTCCTCGTCCTTCTCGTCAGAGACTTGCCGACCAAGTGCGCGTCTCGGCATGGAGAGGGCGAGATGACCCTCGATCGATGGAAGAAAGGGTTGCGAAAGAAGCAGGGGGGTGAGGGTCGATCGGCCTGGCCGGTTGCCAGCCTGTCGCGAGTTTCTCTTTTGGTTCGAGCTGATCAATCCGACGACCGTCACTGGCAACCTGATGCGCATCGTACCATTGCGAAAGAACGCGCTTGTCGTCGAGTTCCGTCGCCACACGCAGACGACAATGGGTTTCATCTCCGGCGCAAGGACTTCCCCGCCGTGGTGGGCCTCGGTTCGGGCTTCTTCTCCTAAGCGAGCTCGCGGAAGAGGCGCATGGCATGAACTTCCCCGCCGTGGTCGGCCGTGGCGTAGGGCGCGTCTCCTGATTCTTGGACGGCTACTGGGACAGCGGCTGCGACGGCTTGATTGCTCTGGAGAGGGACGCGGACGGTGGAGAAGGGGTTGTCGCGCGGCAGGTTTCCCTCGTAGATGACCTCGTAGCCTCCATCGGCCGCGGGGAGCCAGAGCACGAGGGTTTCTCCCGTCGATCACCATCTTGTTGAATACTTCAGAGCGTGTCACTTAGATTAATCACCATTTACTGTTTTTTGTTAATTCAGTTAATAGGTTGTAGTGCATGGCCATGTTCAGCGGTTGTGCGTGTCTGTAGGAGAGCTTGACGCACGCTGGTTCGTGCGGAGCGCGGTATGACTCGTTCGTGGTGCATGTCGCACGTTAGTGGCCGTTTTGCCGGGCCTTCTCTTTTGTTTGTTGCATACATATAGCAAGGAATAACAACAGAAAACGCTGCCCAGTTTTAGCAGCACCAATTCTCTGTGTCCACCTCGTGTTCGCGTGTGTTTCCAGGAGTTCGCCGGCGACGAGATTGCGGTGAAATCCAAAATTTGGGTAAATGTTGGATTTCACGGTGATCTCGTCGCCGGCGAAATCCAACATTTGGCATTAGAGCTGTGTTGATCCTAGGCGGCCATGTCGTCGTCTGGACGGCTGCAAGGAGAGCGCTCCCCGTTGCGCACCCCGCGGCGTACCTCACCGTCTCCTCCACCCCGGCGGCCCCGGCGCCGCGAGACCGTGATCGAGCGGGTGGTCCAGAGGAGCTCGACGGTCATCCCCTACCCCATTCTCACGAACTACGCTGAAGGGTCGTCGGTGGTGATGGTGAACCTACAGGCCCAGGGTCTGTGGGATGTGGTGTCCACCGGCGTCGGCGACTACCGCGAAGACAGGAACGCACTCGCCGCTCTTCTCCGCGTCGTGCCGCCGAAGATGCAGGCGGGGCTGGCGCGCAAGGACTCGGCGTACGAGGCGTGGGAGGTGATCAAGATGATCCGCGTCGGCGTCGAGCGCGTGAAGGAGGCCAATGCTGAGAAGCTGCACCGGGAGTTCGCCGAGATAGGGTTCAAACCCGGGGAACTGGTGGAAGAATTCACGCTGCGGCTCCAAGCCGTGGGGAACCAGCTGCGCGTCCTCGACGACGACGTTCCTGACAAAACCATCGTCAAGCGGGTGCTACACTCCGTCCCGGACCACCTAGAACAGGTGGCGATCTCCATCGAGACTCTGATGGACCTCGACGTCGTCTCAGTGGAGGAAGCCACTGGTCGGCTCCGCGCCGTCGAGCAGAGGAAGAAGACCGCGTCGGCCCCGGCCAAGGAAGTCTCGGTGGAGGAATTTGAAGCTCAAGTTTTGCACTATGACAATTCACATGGCAACCAATGTTAAAATAATTTTGACATATTTTTTTAATATTGATTACATAGTTTAATATCAAGTAATGTTATATGCATTCAAATAATACCATAAAAATAAAAAAATATTTTAACATAAGTTATCATGTTAACTATCATCGTGCAAAATTTGAGCTTCAAATTCAACTTGTAGGCTGAGAAACAAAAAAAAGACAAACTTTAATAGGGTGTAAATCGCTCCTAATGAAATTGTTTGGGGTAGTAAAGTGAGCCACCAATTTGTTTAGGGGGTAAAGCGGACAAAGTGGATTGTTCAGGGTAGTAAAATAGACTTTTTTCTAAATGTTAAAACTGAAAGTCTTTATATGGGAAATTAAGTTTTTTTTTTACTTCATGGATGGAAAACTAAAATAAACAAAATAATGCCAAAAAATCACTGAATTCGTGAAGTTTCACCGAATAAGTGCATTTTCTGCAATTTGCGAAATTTCATTCCGGTTCCAGTACTAGCTGATATAACGATAGCATGTCTCTTTCTTTGACACCTACTGCCACAACTTGGTGGCCCCACAGTGGTAATACCATGACGTCAAAATATATTTAGGTGTAGTTTGGTAGTCCCAATATAAAGGAATGTTATCGTCCCAATCTGGGTTTGGAGATTACAGTGACATCACACAGCACGTCAAATCGAGTTGCCCGGCAGATCTGTCATGCTTTTGTTGTCAATAATTTATGCTGTAATCAAATTTGATTTTAGTTCTGGAGGTTTCAATGAAAACTTTAATAAGATATTTATTACTGATCTGTAGACTTCTTCCGAAGTCTTGACTGCGCAGCTTCGGAAAAGAGAGAGAGAGAGAGAGAGTTTAGGACGCTTGGAGTTGACCGTGATCGCCGGCGTCGGCCTGATATGACCCTTTAGGCGTCAAATTAAAATGAACTCCCAGCAGGTGAATACAGAAGGAATGATTTAGATGATGTTTCCAACAACCTCAATGGCGAACAATGATTACCACCTCATCGACATCTCTGCGCCGGACACGAAGAAAGTGGGAACGGTGGTCGCCATGGCCAACGCCGCCGTACTAGAGCCGCCGGGCGACGCGGTCACCAGCGCCGACGAAGCGAGGGCGAAGTGGCTGCGCAAGCTGACTTCAGCGACGGTGAACACGGCGGTGCTCAAGGACCTCATCTCGCGGACGCCGATGCTGTGGTACCTCGGCGAGCAGTCCGGCACCATCCTCCGGCCGCGCACCCGGTCGCCGCGCGTGGACGCGCTTCACGCCGTGCGCGCCGTGGCCATCGGCCCGTTCCATCGCGGCGGCGACCGCGGCCGGCTCCCGTTCCACGACGGCGCCAAGCTGCCGTTCCTGCGGTACCTGCAGGACCAGTGCGGCCTCGACGCGGAGCGCTACATCGCGGCGCTCGCCGCGCAGCGCGGCAGCCTCCGGGACGAGTTCGCCGCCGGCGACGACGCAGACGAGGCGGTGGAGCTGCTGGACGACGAGGACAGGTTCCTGGAGATGCTGCTGCTGGACAGCTGCTTCCTTCTGGTGGTGAGCATGATGCTCAGCAAGGCCGGCACCGGCGACGACGCCGACAGCGTGGCGCGGGCGGCGTCCATCGGCCGGGAGTACTTCATCCTGCACATGGCGGTGGCGCAGCACGCCGACGACATCAAGCTGGACATGCTGGTGCTCGAGAACCAGGTGCCCTTCGCGGCCGTCAAGATGCTCGCGGACTTCTGCGGCGCCGGCCTGAAGCTCCGGCGCCACGTCGAGGAGCTCGTTCTCGGCTGCTTCGACGACATCTGCCCAAAGCGGGCGCGCCACGCGAGCGACGCCGCCGCCGCCGTTGCCAGCGCCGGCGAGTTCCACCACGTGCTGCACCTGTTCCACTGGTCCCGCGTGCCGCGGGACAAGTACAGCATCCTCTCCACGCCGCTGAAGCTGCTCCGGATCAAGAAGGAGTCGGAGCGCCTCTTCCCCTGCTACACGGAGCTGCGCCGGTCAGCGGTCTTGTTCCGTCCCGCGACCTCGCCGTCGTCCGGCGGCTTCGACATGCGGTTCTGGCGGCACCCGGCGAGCGCGGTGGCCGTGATGACCGTGCCGTGCTTCCACGTGCACGAGTACAGCGCGGCGGTGCTCCACAACATGATGGCCTTCGAGAAGCACTTCTCCTGGGCGCACGGCGCCGCCATGACCGCGCACGTCGCGCGGATGGAGGGCCTGGTCCGGTGCCCGCAGGACGCGGCGATGCTCCGCCGCCGCGGGGTCCTCGCCGCCATGCGCCGCAGCGACGCCGAGCTCGTCGCGCTGTTCCGGGAGCTCGGGGAGGAGACCGTCGGCGCGCGGCTCCCCGACGAGTACGCCCAGCTGCTCGACGCCGTGGCCCGACACCGGAGGCGGCGCGTCAGCGGCTGGTGCGGCGGCTTCGTGCTGCACTTCTTCCCGTCGCCGTGGGTCGCCGTCTCGCTCGCCGCCGCTGTCGCTCTCATCCTCGTGCCGTCCATGCTGCAGACGGTCTACACCATGCTCGGCTACTTCAAGAACACTAGTTAACAATTCCAGTGTGGCTGCTACAGTGTGTCCATCACTGAATTTGGATTACTAGCCTTTCAACCCGTGCATTGCACGGGCTAGAAAAATATAAATACCATTTTATTCACTTCATGCTCCATCTCACACTAAAATCATATTCCAACCTAATGTATTTCTAATTTATATCCAGATGCCTATTTTTTAGTTATTTCATATGAATTTTAGTTACTCATGATTTATGGGATCCTTTTTTAAGATGCACATGAATTATATTTTCCCTAACAATTAAAAGAAATTATATTTTATTTTCATATGGGCTTTATTTCGAAATTCACATGGTTTATTAATTTTAATTCGAATTTATTTTTTCTTATTAATAACGGCATGATGGGTAAATAGGAATTATGGGTATATTTTTTATTTTTTATAATTTCCAATTTAACTATTTTTTGACTCACAATGGCATGGTTTGTAATTTATAAATAGGAATTAGGGGTATTTTTAGCTATTGTTTCTATTTTCGAAATTATTCATTTTTTAACTCATAATGGCATGGTGGGTAATTTAGAAACATAAATTAGGGGAATTTTTTGGGTATTTTTTATAATTCTGAATTTATATATTTTTTACTTATAATGGCATGGTGGGTAATTTGTAAAGGATTTATGGGGTCCCTCTGACAAAGTTTTTTGTAATGGCATAGGTGGGTTATTTAGATCATGTTAGATCTAAAGGCTATTGTTTATCTTACTTTAATTTGTATGGCCGGATGTTTTGCTTTTTTGTGAGAATTTCTAGCATTTTCTTCCGATTAACGTGGATGCCTCAAAAGGAGCCTCCAATTAGTAAATATAAGATTCACTAATCATATGTAGAGTAGTTGAGAATTTCCGAGGGGCTGCTAGCCTGCCACAAAGTGATAATCTTTTTTTTTGAGCGAGTCATTTAACTATTCTCTAGTCTTATGTGCAGGCCGTATGCGGTGGACGAGAAATCCAAGGGGGCGGTCGTCCATCGGACAAGAACATCACTGTTTCTTGATTGCAAAGAGATTTGCCAATTCACATCGTGTTCTAATAATTAGCAAAGCCATGTATAGATATACTACATAGTTGATTGGGCATATAGAGGATAGTTGGCTATAACTTACTTTAGCCTTTGAATTTAACTGCATGCTGCTTAACGGTATTGAAATCATTGATAATCGAATATGTGGTCATCTTAATTGCTATCTCTTTTTCAACATATAGTACCAAGCAATCTCTTAGAAATCCATCCTTCATTTTATTCCGTAGCCTAGTCTTTAGAAGTTTCATTACAGAAAATGTGTGCTCTGTAGTTGCAATTGACACAGCAGAAGTTCCATTTCGGCCACTTGATTAGCACGCAAATCATCAATTCTCTTACTAGAAGACACAACAGAATTGACAACAAATGATGATCAACAAAATTCTGAACATCGGGTACTTCCTTAAATGCAGCAACAAGAGCTAGATGTAGTTGATGACCAAAGCAATGGAGATAATATGCATAAGGACACTCTACAATGAATTTGCTTAAAGTTTATTCCACTCTCCACGCATATTTCGCTAGCATCCCCAAAATTTTGCATCTCTAATTTCATAACGAATTAAGTTTTGCACTTTAGAAGATTGGGGGGCTTAGCCCCCCACCCCACCCACTAACCCCACTAAATGAACCTTTCCTATGGAAGCAGCCACTACTGGACACATAATATCCTCGTCGTTTACACTGCTCTAACATCACAAAAAGAAATTTTGCTATAGGTGCACCCAAGTGCACGTAATTATACATCATTTAATCAAAGTGAAATTCTGCTAGGCGCACTCAAGCTGTACAGAGGCTGTACTCATTTCACACAACTGCATGCATGGAGCCACTTTTCTTGACATAAGGTATAAACTGTCTTTTTAAATTGTTTACACCTTCATTTTTATATGCTTTAAATTGGCGCGGGTAGCGCGTCTATATACCTACTACTCCCTCCGTCCTATATTACTTGGCATCCTACACTTATCTATTTTTCTCAATTTATTTGTCATCCTCGCATCCCAATACACTTTCTCTCTTTCCAATACACTTCTATCTCAATCTCTCTCCTTCTCATTTTTTGCGCACCTACCTTTTTCACTTCTCCTTAATCTCCGTGCCCGGAGCTAAAACGACAAATAATTTGGGACGGATGGAGTATATGTTATAGTAGAAACTAGCGCGGTGATAACTCCTGGATCTTTTGAGATATAGTCTGAGAGTCGTTGTATTTCACATACGCTTCATCGTTGAGGCATAGTCAGAATATTCTCGTTTGACAGACTAAGTTTGCACTAGTCGTACAGCCCGACCACTCTCATCTTTGATAGGCAGAACACTCGAGTCCTGAAAGTACAAATGATCCTTTATCCAATTCGTGAAGGATATGTCAGATGACATTGTCTAATTAGCAGATTGGGGGCTTAGCCCCCCCACCCTACCCACTAAATGAACCTTTCCTAAGGAAGCAGCCACTACTGGACACATTATATCCTCGTCGTTTACATGCTGCAAACACCCAAGTCTCTCTCGCTCTGCTACGAGGCTCCATTGTTACGCAGGTTGGTTCTTTAAGCAGTGCATGTATTTTGTTGCAAGTGATTTGATATACAACGAAAAGTGCAATTGAAGTTGTAAAAGCGTATATGTGCTCAAAGTCTTGCTTCTTCGTAAACAAATCACTTGCAGAATTGTCAGTCACTAGATCTTCGCTTACTCCTATAAATGCCAAAGCTATACAGAGACTCAATATCTTCTCAGTCAGCTCGGAATTGTCCTCCGGTAAACACTAAGAAAGCTTCCACCGGTTGCTCAAGCGCTGATTGTCCTTGGCAGTAGTTAAGAACCCATCTCCTGATTTACCTTCAACAAAAATAACCCAATTCCTGATTCGTATCTCTCTTCCGTTGAGAAATTATCATTCTGACCAACAATCTAACATAATACTTGGGCTTATAGACTTTATGCCAATATGCTAAACGACAGAATAAGTCATTGAACATTGATTACTATGAACTGGACATTCAAAAAATAATAAAGACATTCAAAAAAAAATTACTATGAACTGCTTTATATACTGTCAGAGCACGAACAGAACACCTAGAGAAATCCCTATACGTGAGAGATGACCAAAACTACGCCTTGAAATAGTATTTGATAAATTTTATCTGTCTTTACCGCTCATCTTAATTCTAGTTAGTAAAACTATCTTTATATTCCCTCCAAATGCCAAAACTATCTTTATACTACCACCTTGGTATTGTAAATCATGTCTTAAACGTCCTCTAATATGAGTATGGAGAGAGTACACCTCATCGCTTCAAAGTCAGTCTCAGTTTGTTAACTAAACTCTACTACTAGTAGTGCAGAATTATCAGTTCGCTACTGATATGATGGTGTAGTCCGGGCTATATCGGCATATCCTCCAGATAATACAACGAGATTCCTGCTGGACGCTTCGTCACTGGCCTGCAAATGTGTACTTGACGCGCTATGCATGCCTTCTCCTACTGGCCACCGGCAATGCCGGAATGATGAAGAATGAATGAGCCCCGCAAACAGTGTCGTCAAGTGTTTAACTTTTGTTAGAGAACGCACAGAACATCTAGAGACATGCAAGTATACATACATGTGTGACAATGCACGTGTCCCTTTCACCCGCCCGCGTAGCTAGCACCTTGTTGGCTAGATCTTGCTGATCCATTCTAACTCAGCTGCAAGGCCGCAGTTCAGTACGACGCAAGTGTTGCAGCAGCGCCTCCACCGCACACGCTCTATCGATCCCTCCGGCCGGCGACCAGCCTTTTCGCTCGCGCTCCCCCTTGTAAAATCTCTCTCACATCCACGTACACCAAGATATTTCTCTTGAAGCACGATCCAAACACGTACATATATACCATCTGCATGCACACTGGCATCGTGTCTCTGCGATCGAGTTGAATCGATCGTGGTAATAAACCGCTATGGCAACCGTCACCTCCTCGCCGGCGACTCCGCAGCCATGCAAGCACGCGACCCGCGCAGCAGTGGTGCGGGTGCGGCCCTGCCCTTCTCCTTTGCCGCAGTGGAGGAGCAGGAGTCGTTACGGCGTCCAGGCGACGACGAAAGCGATGGCGGCGAGGTCATCCCGTGTCCGCGCCGCGGCGACGGGCGGCCGGGTCGAGGCGCGTGACGTCGGCGTGTCGGCGGCGGCGGGCAATGAGGGCGACGTGATCCGGAGGCTGCAGAACGGGCCGGACGTGCGCGGCGTGGCGCTGGAAGGCGAGAAGGGCCGGGCCGTGGACCTGACGCCGCAGGCCGTGGAGGCGATCGCCGAGAGCTTCGGGGAGTGGCTGCGTGATCAGGAGCTCGGCGCACCGGACGGCAAGGAGCTCCGTGTGTCCGTGGGCCGGGACCCGCGTCTGTCGGGCCCCCGGCTCAGCGCGGCGCTGTTCGCGGGGCTCGCGAGGGCCGGGTGCTCGGTGTTCGACATGGGACTCGCCACCACGCCGGCGTGCTTCATGAGCACCGTGCTGCCGCGCTTCAGCTACGACGCCTCTATCATGGTAACTGTTCAGATAGTTTCATGAGCGCCTCACGCCTGTAATTTAAGAATGACATGTACTCCCTCTGTTTCAAAATATAAGCAGTTTTTGACTTTCAGACTTCGCGTTTGACTGTTCATCTTATTCAAAAAATTTTGTAAAAATATAAAACAAATAAGTCATGCTTAAAGTATATCTAATGATAAAACAAATCGTAACAAAATAAATAATATTTTTATAATTTTTTTGAATAAGACGAGTGGTCAAACACGATGTCTGAAAGTCAACAACTGCTTATATTTTGAAACGGAGGGAGTAACTGTCAACTGTGATTTATTCACTGGTGCAGATGACGGCGTCGCACCTGCCGTACACACGCAACGGCCTCAAGTTCTTCACCAAGCGCGGCGGTCTCACCTCGACCGAAGTGGAGAAGGTCTGCGACCGTGCGGCGCGCAAGTACGCAGCGCGGAAGCTGGGCCTCGGAGGCGGCCGTGGCAGCACCACCACACCACCAGTGGTGATGCGCGTGGACCTGATGAGCGCGTACGCGCAGCACCTCCGCGACATCATCAAGCGCCGCGTCGCGCACCCGTCCCACTACGACTCCCCGCTCCGGGGATTCAAGATCGTCGTCAACGCCGGCAACGGCTGCGGCGGCTTCTTCACGTGGGACGTGCTGGAGCGGCTGGGCGCCGACACCACGGGCAGCCTCCACCTGGACCCCGACGGCGCGTTCCCGAACCACATGCCCAACCCGGAGGACGCCACGGCCATGGCGCTCACCCGGCGCGCCGTCCTCGCCCAGGGCGCCGACCTCGGCGTCGTCTTCGACACCGACGTCGACCGCAGCGGCGTGGTGGACGCGGCGGGGAACGCCGTCAACGGCGACCGCCTCATCGCGCTCATGTCCGCCGTCGTGCTGGCGGAGCACCCGGGCACCACCGTCGTCACCGACGCGCGCGCCAGCGAGGGGCTCACGCGCTTCATCGAATCGAGAGGCGGACACCACTGCCTCTACCGCGTGGGTTACCGGAACGTCATCGACAAGGGCGTGCAGCTCAACGACGACGGCGTCGAGACGCACCTCATGATGGAGACCACCGGACACGGCGCGCTCAAGGAGAACTACTTCCTCGACGATGGTCTGTGTTTCATGGGTCAACTCATCAAGGAGAACTTTCTCTCTTCCAATGATATCTATGCATTATCTCATTCTCGTGTTTCTAATGACGAATGAAGGCGCGTACATGGTGGTGAAGATCATCATCGAGATGGTCCGGATGAAACTGGCAGGATTAGAGGGAGGGGTGGGGAGCCTCATCATGGACCTCGAGGAGCCCGTGGAGTCCGAGCTCTTGAGGATGAACATCATGGGTGAGCCCAAGTACGCGAAGCAAAGGGGCGTGCAAGCTGTCGAGACTTTCAGGGAATACATCCAGGTAAATTAGAGGAACCTTCATTTTCAGCTCGCCAGCACACGAATTTGTTTGAGATAGTTATGGTTCATGCAAGATGCATGACCATTCTACTGTTTAGTTCTGATTTAATTATAGGACAGCTGCTTCAATTCAAAATTGACTCGACTCTATTATTTGTAGATAGTCTCTGATATGCCTAGTATAGATATGCTGCACACAATTTAAGCTATATACAATCTTTAGTGAATTCCTTGGATCGGATGTCTATTATTCCGGTTTGTGTTCCCCCACTTGAATTAGGAGGAGAAACTCTCTGGTTGGATGCTCGATGATTGTGGGGATTGCTCAGTTGGCGAAGGGTGTCTAGTGGACACAAATGATCATCCCATTGATGTTGACGCGTATATGTACAGGTAAGCCTTGTACAGTTGTACTACTTTGAACTCTAATTTCATTATTGCCCTACTTTAAACTGTAACATTGATGGAGTTGCTCTTGTTATATTTCGCCTTTCTATCATTGCCCCTACAGTTCCCAAAATGTTTGCACGTGGTTTTGTAAAAAAAGTAGGGGGTAATGGTGCAAACATTTTGGAAATAGTAAGGGTAATGATTCAAAGGTAAAAATAAAAAGTTAGAGAAACTCAGAATTACAATTCCAGTCAGGGGAACAATCTAAAAGGCCCAATCTTTTGAAGCTATTTTTGAAACAGCCTTTTTTCTTGCCACCATTTTAAAGGGTTTTCCCCCCAGAAATTTAATTTACTATATCAGTTACTACTTTCTGAAAGCAGAGCGAAATTTTACGACGGGGATAAAAGACCGTTGGGAATGGTTCACATTCGTCAAAGTGTTCATAATCCCAATATAGCACTGAACATGCAATCCTATGTTCCTGGAGGATGCAAATCCATGGCAAGGAATCTTCTTGGCCGGTACGTAATTCTTAGCAGATCCTAAGGTTCACTTGATTTTTATCGTATTATACAATCTGATATAATGTAAGCTCAAAAAACAATTTGATATAATGTGTATACTTTTTTTTTCTAATGGCAGGTTTTTGTTGGCAAGTGGAGTAAATGAGTTTATTGATATAAGTGAAGTGGAGAAGTTTGTAAAGTAGAGTTTATATTTCTATCATTATATTTGTAACCTCTGTATATATAGAAGCTAGATCCTAGGTGGCAAGAAAGATAGGAAAAAGTTCATTACCGTCAGGACTTGAGGCGTATAGCGATTACATATTCTTCGGTTCCCTTCATAGTGAACCTTGTATCTAGTGAGTGATGCATAGCAACTGTTATAACTGCAGCCATTTCATCAAGTGTGCTGTTCAATTTGTCATCACAACCATCCTTGCCACGATACATAGCTAGAATTATTTTAGTTATTTTTCAGAGCTCAGATTAATATTCTGTTTGAAAGATAGTCACACATATCCAGGATTCATTTGTTCGTTAGAAAGATAGTCACACATATCCAGGACTGCATGATTTGCATGTACAAGTTAATTCCCAGATCAGAAAAGAATTAGGGCGAGGAAAATCTCCATAGACTATTCAGTGTGAGATCCTGAGAGGCACTGAGATCCATCGCATGGCTCACATCATATATCTACTGCTTGCAAACAATTCTGAAATGTATGCAAATTTTGTATTTCTATTTGAGTGGAGCCTTGTGGTCGGTCACAGAGATCAATTGTCGAGCGTTCGTTCTCATGCAGAACTCGAAGGGTAACGAATTCGGGACAAATCATATATCAGGGGCCCCGTCTATACATTGCCTAGGCATTCTAGAGGATAATAATGCCTGAATTTTCAACCATCAGATCTTGCTTTTGTGGATGAGATTTAGTCTCACATGGTAGAGAACAAAAATTCAGGCATTTAAAGGATCATGCATAGCGCCTGAATTTTATTTACACCAATTATACTCAAGAATTACACTGAAATAATCACTGTAAATCTGGTATACAATTGGTATATCTTTAATATATATTGAGTGTAACTCAAGGTGAGAAAAAATTCAGGTATTTTAGGCCTTAAAAATACCTGAATTTTATTTTCTTACCCATTCATACATGCAACTTAGAAGAATATGTAGGAAAGAAAATATGGGCGCTAGAAAGCAACGAAATGCCTGGGCAATTTTTAGCAATCCCCTATATCAGCACATACCAACCAATGATACAATTTAAAAAACATATCCAGGATTCGGAAGGGAAAAATGTAAACTAAAGCATCAGCACCATATTTTAATACAATTTAATACACATATCCTATATCTAAGGGTTATTTAGATCCCTGTGGTCGCGCCGGTTCGGTGTCCTCCTAGGAGAATGTTCTGCCCTGCGCCTCCGCTCCCGCTCCTCGTCTTCCCTGCGCTCGATGCGCTCGCGGTGCAGGTTGTCGAGGTGTTCCCTAGCGTCTCTGTCGCGGGCCTTTATGGTTGGGCGCTCGGTTGCATTCGTGACCGGATGCTTTTGCTCTTCTCAACCACGATCTTCTCGGATGTTGTAACATCAATGAATCTATAGATATATAGTATGATTCATAGGTTTTGGTGATTGATGTGACTAACAATGTTTGTTAGTGCGCAAGATGTTTAGTCTTATAGATATGTTAGCATGCTATTGAAATGTTAACATCTCAATAGTTACAAAGAAGTTGGTAAACAAGATAGGTGAACATGAAATGACTACTACACATATGAGGTAAGATACAAGATAAGTATTGTCGTAGCATGATTGAACGGCGAGATCGGCAGATATTTTGTTTGGTAGGAGCGTTTTGCGTAGGCAAAGATCAATCAAGATGAACAACCATGGATGAGCTTGAAGCTCTAGGGAAAATGTGAAATCGAGAAAGAAGAGGGATGGGGGATTGGGAAGCCTCACCAACTCGTCCACCAACATGCATGAAAGATACTTGAGGATAGAGAAACTCAACCTAGGGTTGAGATGGCTGGCCTAAAAGAGGAAGAAGAGGAAGCCAAGCTCGGTGTTGATGATGAGGAGGTGGGTGAGCACACCGAGGTGGTGAGGAAGCTCTTGGACGACCTCCTCCTTTGCCTGGGCCATGGGGATGAGGTGGAGGAGCTTCTCCTCCCCTCCTTCTTCTCCTCCTGGTGCAAACGAAATGAAAGAGGGAGGACAAGGGGTGCCCTGATGAGGAAGAAGAGAAAGGGAGTGTGTGGCTGCCAGGTAGGTCCCATGGGTATTTTTCCTTTTTCCTGATTTTGTTCCTCTTCTCTTTAACCATCAATTGCCAACCTTAAAAGCTTCCAAAAATTATGACGATTTTTGTGGTGATACATCTGAGAAAAGAGAATCCATTTGAGTTGGAAACACTGAAAAATAGATTATAGATTTGGATTTAAAATTATTTAAATTTGGCAGATTTTCAGTTTTGTTTGAATTTCTAAGGCATTGAGACATTACCCAAAACTTTAGAAAAAATCATGTAAATTCAAGATTTCAAATGTACTTGTGGTAGAATTTTGTTGGTGCCCACTTGCATGCAAAGTTTTGGACTTGCTTAAAAAAGGCATGGAAAGATTTGAATTTAGAATTCGAATTTGAGTTGCAAATGCATTTGCTTATGGAATGAACATGCTTATGTGATGCACTCGATGATTGATTATGTTCCATAACATGCAAGTGAAATTTGGGATGTTACAACAGATAACGATAAGAATCAAGACATGATGGAGGTTGCTGTTGAGAAGATGGATCAAGGCTAAGAAAATTGTAGTACCAACTGTGTGTTATCACTTAGTGTAGATGTAGGATTGAGTTTATAGGGAAAAAAAAATCAAACTATCAAGCAGGATCGAATCGTTTCTCTTAGGTCACACTAGTGGTAGAGGTGAGTGGATGCTCATTGTGTCTCTCCATCACTAGGGTGGCAACGAAGAAGTTGATGAGCCAAGTGGACCAAGTTAGAGGCAAGTTCAAGAAGATATGAAGGGGTTTCACATTCATTGAAGTCATTGTATGATTCAGTGATAGCCAGGATAAGATACGTACGGTGACTCGAGAGATGGAGTCTAGCAAAAAAGGACGGACCTCTGGGTCACTGTATAATATGGCGAGGTCATAATATAGTACGGTGAGTCAAAGAGAATTTATACATAGAAGAAGTCTCTGAAAAGATGAGATGGAGTCACAGTAGAATACAGTGACAGACATGATAACATACGGTGGCTCAAGAGATAGAGTCAAGAAGGAAATGACGTGTGGACTTACTATATAATACGGTCAGATCATGGTATCGTACAGTGAGTATGGAGGACCAAGAGAGAAATGATATAGTGATATGATACGTTGAATCATACAGTGACTCAGTCGCAATGGCTAGTCAGCGATACTCCCTCCATCCAAGTTTCATCATCATCTCGAGGAAAAAATAGAATTCCAAACAGATCAACGCCGAAGCAGTTGGGCCATGCACCCTGTGCCCCTTCGTTTTCGAAAAGTCTAAACCGCGTACGGTCGCGCTAAAGCGAGAGCGCGCGACCCGTGCGGCCCGCTGCCTACTCACGTAGGAGCCTGCTAGTTGGTTACGGCCTTTTGATGAATTGTGGGTCCTGAGTCGTGGTGAGTAGGAGGGAGCCCGTGTGATGTGCGGAAGGAAAAAGACACATACATCAGCGTATTAATTATACGAATTAGAAAAAAAAATCATATCTCTTACATCCGGTGTCCGTTTTAACTACCATTTACACCGTTGGGTTCTATATGACGAGACGAATAAAATTAGACCCCACTTGATATGTTTTGGAGTGTTTTACATGAGGGTAGCAATTATGTTATATATCTGATAGTAAATCCATTGGTCGAGTTGCTACTTCGTCTGTGTAGCAATTTATATTCTATGATCAGTAGCAACTTAAGTAGCGATATTAGTAGAAACTAAATATATATTATGATATTTGAGTTTTAAACATTGTGCTTAATCAAAAATTTACTATGACTCGGATCGGATAGCAATTTTTTATGTCAATAGCAATTTCTATGGAGAGAGTTCAAATTTAATATGATTTGGTTCTAGTAGTAATTTCAGTACATATTTAGGTGGGAACTTCAATATATACATATATCTCGATAGGGACTAGAACATATATTTCTGTGATCAAGTCGCTACTTCAATCTTAGTTATAATTATTACATGACATAAAGCATATGTTGCTATCGAAATCGTAATATATGTTATGTTATAGTAATTTTTTTCTTAGTTTAGATATTTAGACCGTAGAATTTTGTATGCGGTATTTGTATAAATATAAGTTGCTATCAGTACTGAACAAAATTTGTTACTCATTCATGTCATAAAAGTTATTGTATCAAAGTAATTTTTTATGTAGTAACTTATGTTATACGTATAGTAGTAACTTATGTTTACGTGAAAAATTATTCAACATGTATGCAAGTGTGATTTAGTTTTGTTCGTCTCATCGCATAGAACGCAATGGTGCAAATGGTACTCAAAACGGACATAGTATGTGAGAGATATACATTTCAAAAATTCCAAACCAAGCATTTAATACGCCAACGTCATCACAGCAGATTCGTTCCAAGTAGGAGCGCATGAGAATAGAAAAACAAATGCAGCTCACGTAGGTCAAGAAAAAAAGAAAACGCGAAAAAGGAAACGTGCTGCACTGTTTGCAGGTCTCTTTCCGATTTGGTTCTGCACACGCGACAGAAAAGGAAGGTCGGGGACGCGCGCTCCACTGAAGCGCGTCAGTACGAGCTATAACTGTGCCCCTTCGTTTTTTGTATGTCATAACTCTTGGCCCATGCATAACTGTCCGATGGAGTAGAAACCGAAGAACCTCATGTACTCATCCAGACTTTCCATCATTTCATATGACTGCTCCCTTCTCTCATAGTCTCCATCGTTTCATATGCCAATCTAGCATAAGGTTAGGTCTCTTGGTGTACTGATGTTTTTATACATGGGCCAGATAAATGGGCTTTGCGCTGTGCGGTAGAGTCATGTAGCGGCGGTTGATCGAATGGGCCGCCGCTAGAAAGTGTCGTTCATTTGTAGCGGCGGTGGAGGGCATTGTAGCGGCGGATAACTTTTTCGCCGCCGCTACGTGAAAATCAGCTCCGCCGCTATAAAGGTCTTCTGTTGTAGTGTGAGTAATCCAAACATGAAGAGCGGCTTCCTTGCCTCCTCCCTTCTGTCTACACATTACACCACGGTCGGCAATAGCTAAGTGACGGTTCTAGCTTAATGAGTAGAGCGGAAATTATTTTTTGCGGCGGCCCTGAGATACGGCCGTTTGCCTCCGTCGTTGGATGGGAGAAAAGATTCGTGCGAACATTGTTTGCGGGCCCCGATCCTCCGATTAAAAAAATCTTCCGTGAGACGACGCCTGGACACGCGTAGACCCTCAGAAGAGGCCGTACGTGAGGACGCTCGAAAAAAAAACCATGTTGATTAGTAGAGATATGCTCGCTTAAAAAACGTTTTTACGTGCTTGGGTAGTACGTACGACCACAGTACGAGGCAGACACACCGCGCCAATGGGAGACGCAGACGTTGACGTTACAGTATGTGATCGATCGATCCAGACGCATGAGCGCAGACAGGGCAGGGCCGCCGCGGCGGCGGCGCAGACAGGGCAGGGCCGCCGCGGCGGCGGCTAGCCTAGCGCTTGTGTTCCTCCGTCCTTTCCATTACCTGCGACGCCGTCATCGACGGTGACGATCTCGTCGAGCTCCTGGGACGCCGCCGTCAGCATGTTGCCGGAGTTTCCGAACCGCACGTTGGGCGCCCGGGTTACGCTTACGTTCTCCGCACCGGAGTCGTCGGGGTCCGTGTCGTTGCCGCTGGCCTTCTTCCAGGTTTGCTTCCTCTGGGCCTCGGTAACCCAGTCTTGGATAGACTCGTGCAGTCTCGAGCCGAGACCTAGCAGCTTGATGTCTCCGCTCATCTGCATGGCAATTAGTATAAGCCAACGAAAATCAGTGAGGTTTTTCTAGATAATACTAGAACTCTCGGGAAGTAAAAGAGATATTTTGATGGAAAGTACATGGGTAACGATGGCGTATAATGGCAGGGTGATGTAGCTGCCGATCACTTCGATGATAATACTGGAAAAAACACCACACACGTGCCACTGTCAGGACGCAGTAGTAAATAGTTTAATTTGGACTAGTGCTCGAGAAGTCTAAGAGCATGTTTGGATCCACTTTAGTCCTATGACTAAAATTAGTCAGACTAGTAATTTTTAGTCACCCCCTCTATACAAGATAGGACTAAAGTGATTTAAAGAGCATTAAAGTCTAGATTTATCCATTTGCGAGAAGAAATTGTGGGGGATGCCGCCGTCGCCGTCCATGGCTGATCTGTCAACGCAGCACCATTGAAGCCGTCCAGCGGGGGCGGAGGAAGCGCGGCGGAGGCGCGACCCGGCCGTGGGACGGCGCGGCCCGGGCGCTCGTGGGCAGGGTGGCGCGGCGCGGGATCTGGCTGGGGCGGCGCGACACAGGATCTCTGGTGGGCGGCGGCGTGTCCAGGCCGCGAGCGATCAAAGCGAAGGGGAGGCAGGAGGAGCGGGCGAGCGATGCGAATGGGAGGAGCGGGGGATGTTGCGCGCACGGGAGGGAGGAGATGGGGGATGGAGTAAATGAGGAGAGAGAGACTAAATCATCTTTTAGCTGACCCAAGAGAGACTAGAGGCTTAACTAATTTTAGTCTTCTTTTAGTCATTCCAGTTTGGAAATTTAGTCTCTAAACTGACTAAATCTAGTCTGACTACTTTTGGTCACCCTGATCCAAACACCCTCTAAGAAATCTATAAAGACTTTTTAAGTAAGATTATAAAATGCTGTGCTCTACCAACACCAACGAAATGTGGTATCAAATCAGTGCGGAAAAATCGCCGCAAATAACTTTGTTATGATTGTGACTTTAACGAACAAGTGGTAAGGTCAAAATAATTTGTTTATCAGAGCAACTTGCGAGCAGACTAGTTGGAGTATTGTATAGTACATGATTAATCAGATAGCAGACTATAGTACATGATTAATCAGATATGTGGCAGATCAAGGAAAAATTAGTTAGTCTTGCAGCCAACTCAGACTTTCACTGAGATAGAAAAAAAAAAATCAGACTTTCACTGACCCGACAACAAGTCTGGAAATGGCAAAAACCTTCCTTTCCATCATGCACGAACCGAACCCTTCTGATACCTATTGAATGATCATTGTTAGTTTCCCTAAAAAAATTATCATTGCTATTTCCAAGGTCCTGCACATGAAATAGTCGAGTGAGATAACATATCGACATTACCATCACCATGAAGAAAAAACTAATCTCGAAGGAGTTCTGAAATAGGACGAAATGAATCAAATGAAGAACAAGTCCAGGTTTGCCAAACCAGAAACGTTCATTGGACATCCTTATTTTTGGATCCACCACTGTTCCATCTGATAACGATGCTGCTACTTCTTGAGCTAATCGAGTGATGATATGCTCCAGCTTGGCACCAACAATAAGTAGGAGCTGCAAGTTACTCCTTTTTAGTAATTACTCTCGTTAAGATAAAGAGTGAAATGCATGGGAGTCCTAAACTTGTCTCTCTCATTCTCATCTAGGTCCACAACTCAGGTTACATATATACACATGTTGCTTGGACCTTAAGTACCTCGTCTGAAAAAGATCCGAGAATCCACACACGTGGTCTTTTATATGATGAATATCTTGTGACAAAAATAAATTTACGTCGCTAAATCCAACCAAAAAATCATCATTAACTAATACCCCTGGTTATATTGCGACAAATATGAAATATCATACGAGGCAAATTAACAAATGCCACAAATTTATGAAGAAAGTGAATTTCATTTGATACATTTTCTTATTATTTTTTAGAAAAACATTACTTATACAATCCCTGTTGGTAAATGTGGGCCACCTGACATTGTTGGTCCCACAGCCACATGTCAAGTGGGACACATGAGTCTCTGTTTTTAAATCAAAATAAGGTAAAACTGAAAATATATGTTTTAAATAATACTTTTTATTCAAGAATTACAAAACAATACATAAGACGGGGAAATTTTAAGAAATGCTACCTTATTGTGTGTTCAACATCTGAACTAGTTTCACAAAAATAAAATATAATCTGAAGTAGCTATTGTTTTCGTGCTTTTTGTGTACTGCACACACGAAAATTGAGGCCCCAATGTAATATCAAAGGAACATGATATTTTATCATAAAAATATTATTATGTAAATTGCTTTAAAAATAACTTTTTGGTCCTGTAAATATAATGGGCCAGAAAATAAATAGTAAGAAAAAAATGGGCTCAGAACAAAGCAGGCTAGCCACCCATATCTGATTTATGTCAGATCCTAGTCACCCCACGTCATTTCCTGCTTAATAATTAATTTGTGACGAAATGAGCGTCATAAAGGTAATGATGTTTTGATGAATTGTCACTAATTTATGATGAAAACTTTTATTCCATCAGAGAACATGATTAGGGACACATGATCAGTGACGAAGTGATTTTTGTCCTGGGCCCATCCCATAACTTGATTTATGACAAATTTTTCAGGTTTAATGACGTAACTTGTCATAGAAGACCACATGTGTTGTAGTGCCATTCTACAGTACTAAGCTGAGTTATGAACCTAGATGAGAATGTAGTACAAGTTTAGGAACCTATATGCAATTCACTCAAAATCAATATTCATCTAGTTGGACTTCATCCTTCGCAAAAAAAAAAAAAAAAAAAGGGACTTCATGAATATAACAGTTAAGACAAAAGTGAATCAGAAATAGAAGGCCAAATATTAAAATACAGCCTATACAAAGCACAAGGGATGTTTCGTACTTACAAATAGAGGTAAGAAAGGTAGCCAGAAGTATGTATGCCATCCTGCATTTGGGAGTAAAGAAAACATTATTTGTGTACAGCATCAAAATAGACAATTAGATGTACAACATATTGTATGAGAGCATTAATACATGTCGATAGGCCCAGAGAAACTAATCCATTCCCGGACAAGCCATATCGGTGCAAGTTTTCCCAATATTACAGGAGCTAGTGATTGGTATTCAAATGATAACAATAGAACATGCAAGTAGAAGCCAGAAGAAATCCTCTGATTAATGATACTTCTGCAATCAATGATCTCAAAACATGCATCAGGTAGAATTACCATTTATGTTCAGTAACAGGAAGAAGATGACAAAAAGCCATAGATACCCGCTGCATACAAGTAAGTATGTGAGGTCACATATATATTTTTGAAAACTTAGAATTTTTCTCTGAAGATACCGACCTGATACCTACAAGGATCTTCAAATCATGTTCAAGAGCGCCCATCATGTATTTGTGGAAATCGAAGTCTAATTTTCTAGGGATGTGCCTCTGAATGAAAAGAACAAAACTGTGCGATCAGCGCTTCTATAGAAGTAAAGCTGATATGATAACTAATAAAGAAAAGAATTAAAAAAAACTTGTATGGAGGTGTCATCTAGCTCTCCCTAAACACATAAGTTGCAGATTCAGGTCCCTAAACTTGTCAAACAAAATCTAGGTCCAAAAGGCTGAAAATACCCCTCATGCTAATGACGTGGATGCTTACAAAGCACAGTTGTGATCACTTATATGTTTGTCTCTGATGTGGATGCTGACGGTCACTGTTATGGGGACAGAAATAACATAACAAAGCATGTCCTGTCAACTGTTCAAGGGGCGTCTTTCAAAATTTTTGATCTGGACACCACGTTTAGCAAGTTTAAGAACCATGATATGTAATTTGAGAGTTAGGAACTTGGATTTCATTACTAGACATGTTTCGGAACTGCTGGGGCACTTTACTGAAAAAAATAACTTGACCCAAGGGAAGAGACATCATGCATATCTTGCACTTAGGGTCCAGAAAAGGGCTCGAAAGCAGACTCGACCAAGATGCCTATTATTCCAAGAAAGCTAACACATAAAGAGGGGCCCTTTTAGAGAAATAGGGTTCAAGCCTTGGTTGGAACCCTCACAACTGGAGGTTTTACCACCGCACCATCTACATGTTATCAATATGAGCATGTTATCAATATGAATGAACAAGAATGAAAATACAAAAATGTCTTACCAAAACAAATGTTGATCTAAGCACTTCATAGTCTGATTTGCTCACTGAATCATAGAACTGCTTCAAGAATGCAACCTAAATTGTGATGAAAAAACTTTTTGTTAAGGTTATGAGAGTCTTTTGTATTGAGTCCTTTTCCTATTCTAGTAAGGCACCCATGTAACTCTATGTATAACCCCTATTGGGGCTATAATCCAAATACAAGTGCTATTCATAACACTTTCTAGGTAACTGGTACAAAAAGTGATACACTAGACGACGACAATTTCAACATAAATGACACTTCAGAAACCCACACCTAATGTTTAGTGCAATAACATACAGATGCTACTGTCTTGAGGAAAGAGTCTTGCAGGGGACAGTTATCAAAATAGATGAAAAAGGAATATGATGAAAGAATATTGATCGATCCCGAACATGAAACAGGGTAAACTCTGAGTATAACAGTAATGCAGTTTTATGCCACGTTTTCAACTCGTCCGATTAATCGCGATTAATCGCGATTAGTCGTCCAACTCGCCCAGGCTTGCTCGATCAGTGCCAACGATCCGATTAGGTCGATCAGAAATCAACTCGTCCGATCAATCGTCGATTAACCACGATTAATCGTGATTTCTGATCGAGGACGATCAGAACAGCAGGATGGCCCGGTCCAACTTAGTGGGCCGGCAAACTTTGGCCCATTTCATGGTGAGAACTGAGCAAAGCCAACCCTAATCCACACATGCTCTTCCTCTGTCTTCTCATTCTGTACAGCCGCCGGCCGCCGCCCAGCTAGATGGAGGAGACGACGTCGCGCGCCCCCTGTCGCCAGTCGTCGGCCACCGTCCCTTCCCTCTCTCAGGCCAGCCGCCGCCCTTCCCTCTCTCAAGCCAGCCGCCAACCGCCAGCGCTTCCCTCTCCGTGCAGCTGCAACCGTCGAGCTCTAGCTCTCTCTCTCTCCCGTGTTGTCTACTCTGTTGCTATGCTGATCTACCGAATTCTCTTCTATCTGTGCACTTGAATCACTCAATTCCCATTATATATGCAGTATATATATACCCTAGGATCCTGATCGGTCCTACAGGGGCTGGACGATCAGGGGACCTGATCGGACCGATCAGGCATCGATTAGTCGCCCTGATCGTCCGACTAATCGCCTGATCGACCTGATCGGTGCTCTGGCGATCAGATTGTTAGGTCCGATCTGAAAACGTGGGTTTTATGAACATGATACATGATTTACATACTGTTAATCTGAGTACAACAATAATGTAGATTTACATATTTCAGGACCAAGAATTCGTTGATTCTAAGGGGGTGCTGGGCAGCAGCTAGCAACTAGAGGAGAGCTAGAACAGAGAAGGCGTATGCTTAGGACTCTGCACACAAAGGCACTTCGATTACATTGCACACTAGGTGCTATTTATAGTACATAGGGGGTTGGCACATTTGGAAGCAAAGGAACGACAAAATTTTTAACAGAGAACAACCTTCCATTGACTCCTGGTTACGCAACTTTCTGGAAGAAGCATCTTTGCAAGCTCACAGAATCCCCATAGAAAAGAAAAACTCTTTTGCAAGCAAGATAAATTTGTACAGATAGTTTTTGGTTTTCTTTAGTTGCCCTCTTTGGGCTTGAGCTTTTTGCTCTCGGCTTGTACAGTTTGTTTCTTTCAGTCCTTTTATTAATATATATCTACCACAGCAGGGGCTTCCCTTCAAAAAACATAGGGGGTTGGCTGCTACTTCTCCTGGTCTCTAGAAAGTAGTAGCTACAGTAAGTCGGGTTGCTAGTACTGCTACAATACTACTAATAATTTTCGGAACACTCTAATAGTTCACTCTACTAGTCACTACAACATTCCAGAAACACAAGCATTACTACTAACAGCCTTTTCCAGTGCCGCAAATGTAGCAGCTAATAGTACATCTACTGCTACATGCATTTCCCTAAAGAAATTTGTTGGCACCATTTCAATGCACATTTTATATGCCAATAATGCCCTGTTTTGGAGTATAAACATTACTATTATGTTCACTAATCCTTGATACTCGTATATAGTGTCGTTTTGGAGATATGTTGCAGAATCAGGTTAAATGGACGACATTATGGACATCACAGCGGACTTGGACCTCGAAGGAGACAAATACGGCAAAGAAGGCCTGTGTGCCGGTTGGCACGCTCTGGTGCCGACCGGCACCATGAAGGAATTGACAATTGGAGGCCCAACTCACATCAGAACTCTTCTAGAAGGAAGTAAACGCGTGAATCCTTGAAGATATTATTCACGAAGAGATAAAGAGAAGCTTCAAGACTCAAGGGTATCAATGCAAGATTCTACTCAGAATATTATAATGTGAAGGCTTAGAAAGGAGTCTGCACATAGTGCCGATCGGCACCGCCCAAGTATCTGCCTAGGTTTTTTACGATAAAGATATAAATACATGTAAAACCTAGGGTAGAGGTATCATCGCACAGAGGTACAACAGAACGAGTTTAGAGCCACCGGGGCTTTGCCTCGTACTTCATCATCTCTAGTTGCTAGGGATAGCTTAGCTAACATAGCCAAGTCGACGATTGCATGATCGACGACTTGGAGATTCAAGAACCACTGGTGCTCGAGGTGATCCATCAAGGTAGGCCTACAAGGTTGTGATGTATTTTGCGCTATGTATATCGAAGTATGATTGAACTATGTTGATGAATGGTTTTGGTTGATTGTTTATCCGGATTCTATAATCTTGCGTGTGCTTTATCCAATTGCTTAGTTCTAGGCTAAGTACTTAGAGCTTAACTCAATCATGATGGTTCGGTTTCGTCTCCGGAACTTGTATTGAATCGTATATGCGTACTTTGCTAAGTGTTCATGGTCGCTCGGTGGATCCACTACCCAGGCCTGCTGGGAATTCCTAGCAAAAGCCATTGCGTGCCTGTCTCACTAGAGCCTTACAGCCAAAGGTTACATAGAATTGGAGATTGAATGCTTAGTATATGAAGTAGAGTCATAAGGGGAAAGCAAGTAAGCGTCTTCATGACAGGGACGTCGCCAAAAGGTTCACCTTACTACCGGTCTTAGGAACTCAAACAACCAAGTAATTCGTTTATGATATTATTTTATTATGCTACATGGTTACGATTCTCAACTAGCAGATTAGGGCTAACTCATAAGACTATTATGATAATATCTCGGTAAATACAAGCTCATAGCCTCAACAGCCTCTGTGCTGATCGGCACCGTCTCTGTGCTGGTCGGTACCACCTCTGATTCCTCACAAACACCCTCACACGCTCACTAGAATGCATTACTAGATGTTTAAACCTGATAACTTTACTTAATACTCTGTTGATTCAATATAAACCTTGGAATACTCATGAGGGAAAAGCTACAAATAATTGACAAAAAAATACAATAAAAGAAAAACCAAACATTTTTTGGTTGGCATCTTAAAAATGCAGAATTATGTGTTAGTATGACACATTGATGCTTTGTTAATTTTGCCATATAATAGAGGCTCGCAATTCGGCTTCCATACTTTTGCATGTCATTGTCATGCTAATGAATGGGTTGTAGTCAAAGCTACTAGTATTATCAAGTAAAACTGTGGAATTAAGATAACAGTGAGTTGTAAAGATAACTTACTGTCCAGCTTACAACAGCCAACTTCATCCAAAATCCCTTTGTTCGCTCTCTGACAAATATACCTTGATGATTTTGATGAAGCACAGCGTTCAATGGTGTCGTTTGACTTTCAAGCTCTTTTTTTGGTACTGCAACCAAATGACACATGTTCAAAGATACTACTGGTTCATGCAACTATGGGTCCTAGTTTTGTGAAAGGTGAATGTAGAAGATCCACCAGAAAGAAAGTAACAGGTTAGAATTTGACCAGATGTAATGAGAAGAAGAGACATAAAAGTGAATAATTCATATTAGGAGCGTATTAGTATGCCTGGATGAGTTCTTGGTGGCCACATGAATTTTTTTTTGTTGCAAAAGATAAGAATTTTATTAATTAAAGCACAGTGTTATTACAACTACTACTGGAGGCCCTGTCAGCCAACAACATTATTCGGTTCACCAGTGAGATCATGGAATTGACTACAAGAGGAACAGAGGGGAGAAAATTAACCCTTGTCAGCAAGGAAATAAAAGTTCAAGGATGCATTATAAGCCATAAGGAAACAGTGGGCCATTTGTATTAGTATAACAATGTCACTTGTTTGGCATAATGTATTTATGTTGTTTGGCATACAGGTCATTCATTAGGATATGAGAAAACATCAAATCTCAACAAACTGATTAGCATCTTGTTGTGCTAGAGTGCTCGGAGCCAGTACAGAGTAGGAAAAAGCAGGATATGCATGATTACAGGAATAATTCGAATTTCAAATCCATGTGTGGAAATCAGGAATGCAACAACAGTCAATTGGTATGAGTGTAGCTTCATTAAAATTTAAAGGTGTTTGATAACATGCAGTTCACATGCCCACATGTGCTTGTGTCTTCTTCGTATGTATCTTAAATACCACAAATATGGCAGATAAGAGGCAACCCAAGCAGCTTGATTTCTTACAAAACATTTGCTCATTTGCTCAAGGAGGATAGTACAATGCTACATGGAGTATGAACTCAAAACTAATCAGTAAATGTATAAAACTCACCAATCGCAGCAAAAATCTTTGTAACCTACAGTGTGCACTCAAGAGTAATTATCTTCAAATATATTCCACCATAAAATAAATTGTAATGTAATGTAGGGAGCAAAGTACGTAACAATAAATAAAATAAATAACAGGATAGGGCAGTTGCGTACATTTCATGATTTCTCGATGAATTGCTTTCTCCCAGTGTTTCCATTTTCTTATCTACATATGTTAGCCAGTGTTATTTTATCAGCTACAAAAGGTGGTGTCCAATAGAAACCCATCTTTAGAGATTGTACCTTCGCTCCACCAAGTAATATTGTTGTAGCGCAGAACAAAACATGGACTAAGCCAAATGTAAATACGAGGATGTGCAGCTGATGTAATGCCTCTAATGATAGGAAGGGAGCATCACCCTGAAATTTAGAAGGTCATTTTATTTCATAATGATCATTCATGAAAACATTTTTGCACAACACAACTTCACATTCTGTTCCTGTGACAGATAAATGAACAGCACTTTGCTGTCCAGAACATTTTGCTGTAACTGAACATAGCCAAAAAAAAAATCCAAGGGGAAATGTACTTAATTCATGAAAATGTGGTATAACCTAACCTTTTTCTTACAAAGTTTGGTATTTTCTTCTGAAGCTCCATAGGTATCTTTCTTGCATGGAAGCATGAAACGTGTAGCAGGTTCTGGAATGCAAATGTGAACAATAAAACCCTCGGAGAGACTCAGGAGAAAGGAAACGAATCCTAGAAGCAATAGCTCTGCAAGTTACGTAGGGCGGTATTAGATAATACAACAACAACAACAACAACAACAACAACAACAACAAAGCCTTTTTTATCCCAAGCAAGTTGGGGTAGGCTAGAGATGAAACCTGCAGGAACCAACAAGAGATGCAAACCAACCAAACAAAAAAAGAACAAAAAAAAATGGTGAAAAGAGAAAGACGAGAGAAAGAAGAGGGTGAAAAAGTATCACGCCTTTTGCATGATGCCATGCACTAATTATGTAAAATAGTATTGTTTCCTGCAGCTATGTTGTAATTTTTTCTTTATTATAATCAACTAATAAAAAAATCAAGGTATGGAATGCAATGCTCTTTTTTCGTGTTCTTCTGTTGATAGGTCACAAAATTAGATGACCCAGGGCATGACCCTATGGCTGATTTATAAATGTTCACAGCAGTCAAAGATCGCAGAATGCTAACCTTCTTTTAGTCTCTGTAAAGCTGAAAATACTGCTTTCTGGTCCTTATGTTTCAGCCACTGCACAAGTAAAAGCAAAAAGGCATAAGGAGATAACCGAATCATCAAACAATTTTTTTGAATACTAAACCTGATCAAACATGAATTTTAGAGAGAATAAAAAACTTAATGAAACATGAATGAATTACTGTAAGCTTTTTGAGATCCACAGGGATGAAAGTGGATCAGTTTCACTATAATGTTTCAATGGGATTTACTTTAGAAAAACATAACTTTGTTGAAAGTCTATCAACAAAAAACAACAACAACAAATCAACTGAAGGAAGGTGACATTAACATAGCTTCATTTCTAAACTGGACAAACATACAAAATAGAACGCAATGAAATGAGTATGTGAAGCTAATATAGTCATTTTTGTTTTCTGTTTTTGAACAAACAGCACAAGGCAGTGTCGATTTCATTTGATAACGTAATATAATCACTATACAGGAAGATAAATACAGTTCGGCAACGATGAAATTGTCTTGCTGAAAGGAATAAAGATAGGTTTATAGGATCGCCAAACTGGAATTCCTAATTTGAAATTTGGCCTCACAGAAACTAAGATATGCCACTTATCATCTAAATTTTTTGGGTTGCAAGCTGCCAACTCCATTAAAAGCAGAGAAGCTTATGATATACTCCCCCATATTTTATTCTTGACATTACGAAAAAATAGTTAGAGCAAAATTGCGCTAACTAGCTTATCTTAATGATGAGAATAAAAAACCCGGAGGCAGTAGGAGGAACATCTGAAGCTCATCATGAAGCACAGCTGCTCATGATCATGGCCACGGAATTGATCATTAACAGCAGTACACTGCCAAAATTTCTTCATAAAGGGGCATTGTTTCGTACAATACTGTTAGATAAATCATTACGCTCCATCTTAATCCGGTAAAGCAAGTTGAAATCGTAACACTTAAATTTTGAATGGTTCAGGAGGTGGTGGGATTCTGAAACATCCACACGGTTTAGGCTGGAATACCACATTCCGACCGATTTCAAGCCCATTTAAACCAGGCCCAAAGTGGTTGAGGAGCAACAATTCAAACGCAATGCCATTGGCATTACAAATTTATCAACTTAGGAAGCTAACTACAAGGCCAGCTGAAGTCACCATGCGTTGCAACTGTAATCGATCGGGCACGGTGCCCTGAGAGCAAAACTCTACCATTCTGCGAGCGCTAGCTACCGTACCGGGCATTCCAGAGCCGAACCAGCCAGCGCAGAAGAGACATATAGAATAATTTGTCCGGCACAAAATCACCAAAGGAGCGGAGGGTACACCTTGCCAAGGTAGTGGAGGAAGCGCTCAGCGACGAGGGAGACGGAGACGATGGTGAGGCAGACGGCGGCCACCACCCAGGTGGGCGTGTGCGCGAGAGAAGCCTCGTCCGCCATGCGACCTCCTCCCGCCTACCGTGGCCTGGTTCCCGCTCGCGGCGACCGAGCCGAGCCATGGCTGGTCGAGCAGTTAAAGAAGCGGGACCCGACCCGACGCCGGGAGGCGGCAAGGAAGGAATCCTCCGTTGCTTGCCGCGCGCCCTCTTTGCTGGATTCCTCCTTCCTTCCACAATCCACACGCGAAAACCGACCCCACTGAGATGTTCGGTTTTCAGAAAAACAGAAAAACCGGTCAGAAACCGAATTAAAATTCAAATGACGAAATTTCCGGTAAAGCAATCGGAAAACAGGTTCAAAGAGAAAAATATTTTTTTTTTTGAAAAATTGAAACAAAAAATGTAAAAAAAGACCAGATGCAATTTAGAGTGCATTGGTGCAACAAACAACAAAAAAATTCAATCGTTTGCTCGGTAAAAAAAACGATGAAATTTGCTGGTTCGAAAAAAGATTAAAAAAAGTTTCTTTTTCTTTTTTTTCTTCCTTTCTCAACCCAAAAAGATTGCTCGATTTTTTTTTTGACAGACCAAAAATCTAATCTAAGTGTTCCGTTTCCATCATTGGGCTACAAATTTGATATAGTTTTTTAACATATGTTTTGTTCCAAAATTTTTCAAAATTTTAATTTTTTTAAAATTTGAATTCGAAAACCGGGTCTCCCAGGTAAACCGGACCGGACAGGTTTTGCCGATTCTTCCGAAAACCGGTCTGGTTTACCGCGGTAAGGAGAACTTTGTGCTAGAGATGCTAGAGACCACTTAGCTGCCGCCGTTTGCTACACGTCACCCGGGCGATGCAAAATCTTCCCCCCCCCCCCCCCCCCCCCCCCCCCCTCCCCGCCCCCCGATTCATTAGATGGATGAGTTGCCGCTTCTTTTTTGACATGGAAAGGGATTCCATTACTCGGGTGTTGGTAAATCACCAGCCACCAATGACAAGATACAGGATGGGAAATCAACCACAATCGGGTCGTCAGTCTCTGAACACTCATACCCAGCGTAGCCAAAGCGTGCGCAACCTTATTACAAGACTTTGGACATAGTTCACACTAAAAGAAATGAAATTCAAACGAGCTAATTCTTTAATTTCTGTAATCAGGCCATCAGAAGGGCCAAGATCACACACCTCTAAAGAGATGGCTTGCTTCAGCGTCACGGCATCAGTTTCGACCTCGACATTGCCAATCCCCAGATCAATCGCCATGTGTATCCCTTGCAGGCAAGCAATTGCTTCTCCCTGGAAGGCGTCGAGCAGATAGTTCAGTCTTCCATAGCCAACAGAGACAACGTCGCCGTCCGAATCGCGAATGACAAATAATCCCCAGCCACCATTTCCTGTGTTCTTGCGAAAGCAGTATCGCTGTTTACCTTAAGCTTGCCCATGGCTGGCTTCTTCCACTTCTGGGACCTTGTGGTCGGCTGCTCCTTCTTCTTTGCAAAAACTGCAACAGCTTCAGCCGAGTACCCCTCGATATCATGCGCTAGGAAATTTATTCCTTCCCTCGCCTTCTCTGATGCTGTTTCGCTCTTTCCACCATGTCCACATTTGTCACTGCCACTTTCACACATATGTCATGCTTCAGTGCCAGGATATATGAAACTGCATCTCGTGAGGAGCCAATGTCTGCTATATCTGCTCTGTTCGTCTCGAGCCTCAGTTGGTTCCACAGCTGCTTTACGAATTTACACTTAAAGAACAAATGCCCTCCATCTTCCCATGTTCTCTCGTAGATGCCATATTGCCAAGTTTTATTCATTTAGACATGGCATACGAAGCTTGTCTACGCTAAAGGAGCTTCAACTTCGCCACTTTTCAGTTTTCAGCATGTCAGATAGAGAGAATAGAAGTGGGAGACTCACAACCAAAAGCCAGATATCTGGATTTCATATGTTTATATCTTTAAAAACAAAATAGATACCAGCCAATACATTTCTTGTCTTTCCTAAATTATAATTTTTGGACATGGACACATTAACAGTTATAGAAGAACACTATCAGTCTCCGTGGACATTTAGTTAGCAGACTTCAGTTGCTATACACAAACAAATTATGCCTTTCCTGAAGAAAAGAATTGATGGGGCCGTCCTGCCATCTTTCTACCATTCTTCTCAAGCAGTAATCACACAATGAACACGTCAATATATATACAAGTACCTTCGTTAGTCCACACTATACGACAGCAGCCTGTTGGAGAACCACTCATCCCAACCGTTGCTCGATGTTGCTGTAGTCATGCATCACTTGATATCACTTGCAAGGTGTCGGTGACGCTGATCAGTGTCAGAGCCTGCAGGAAAGAGAAGCAGGAAATGGAACTTGTTACTTGCTGTTTTTAGTATGTTGACCCATTTCTTTTGACAAGTTTAGACGGAAATTACTTGCACGGAATATTGAGATGCTGGAAGTTATGCTCGTCATGTGAGATGGAGACCATGCACCCCTTCTCCTTCAGCTCTTGAACTATTGTACCTTGCTCGTAGCAACCTGGAGGCATGGCAATGACGTCCAACTTGACTAGATTCGGGAGCAATGACAAGCCTTCTGGAAGGTGAGTCAGATTGGGGCACTTGCAAAGGGTCAGCTCCCTAAGGCGTGTCATGGATCCGCTCTCTATTTTCCAATCCTCCACCGCAAGATCGTGAAGTGCCAACCTTTCAAGACTTGGGAAGCTACCAGAAGGGCAATTCATAAGCGACCCAATGTACGATTGCTCACCTATCTCAAGCACCCTAAGGCTGTCCATCCTCCCAAGCTCCAGGATGTTCTCGTCAGTGCTGAGTAGGTTGGTGCAGCTTATCTTCAGCACAAGTAGTTTCCACTCCTGTGTAACGCCCACGAGGATGTTGGGGAACTGGACCACCTCCCCGCACCTCCCCACAATTTCTGTTTGAGAGGCATGACTATACCTTACCGCGCAGCAGAATGAGAAGCTAGGTTTCTTGTTTTTCTGTATTTGGTGCTCTGCAGCTTCCATCATCTGCTTACCCTTAAGTGTATTATTGACCACACAGCCTACAAGTGCGTGCATCTTGGACTGTGAACTGATCCACCTCGACATCGACCAGCCCAAACATACAGGGATGTATACCTGTGCAAGTGTCGGGATCTTCCATAATGAGCCTGGAATATCATGCACTATGGCTACTGGAGCGTACAATGTTTCGAGGCTCATGAGATCACCAATGGAGGCAGGGAGATAATAGGTGGCGTTGCCTCCAAAACCAAGAAATTTCAGATATCTCATCAGGCTAATCTCACCGGGCAACCTTAACTCGGATTCTGAGGCTTGCACCTCCACATAAAGCACACGTAGATGACGGAAACGCTTGAGCAAGCTGCCCTCCATGGAACCAAAATTGGTGGATAATTTGAAATATAACAGTGTGCGACGCTGTTCCAA
Source organism: Eragrostis nindensis (assembly GCA_012490785.1). Classification (NCBI taxonomy): domain Eukaryota; kingdom Viridiplantae; phylum Streptophyta; class Magnoliopsida; order Poales; family Poaceae; genus Eragrostis; species Eragrostis nindensis. The sequence continues at coordinate 1,004,940 of JAAXCT010000098.1, read as the reverse complement.
AGTGGTTCGAATTTCCCCGTTCTTGATGTCGTGGAAAGCCAGTCGGTAAGCTTCCACCATCTCATCTGAGTAGGACGCATTGATGTCCTCCACTCCATGGCAATCCTTTATAAACCCTTCTCTTCTGGCTCGTCCATTCCCCCAGTCACGGAGAATGTCATGCACCTTGATCAACATAATCCTCCCTGATAATGCTGTCCTTTTCTCCACTTGAATCATGCATCGCCGCACTAGCTCAGCGGCAAACTTGATCGCGACTTCCTCTCGAGTGTGGCCCCTAACCAGAGGAATGAAACCCTCTGCAATCCAGAGGCTTGTCAGAACTTGAATGTCAATATGTCTATCTTCAGGGAAGGCTGTGGTGTACATGAAGCACGACCTCAGATGACTTGGCATGTCATAGTAACTGAGATCTAGTACAGCTCCAATGACCTTTTCAGTGCTGATCATATCATGCCATTTCATACTGCTGGTTAATCTCTTCCACTCGGCAACATCAAGATTCCTTGACAGGTACCCACCCAAGACAACAAGGGCAAGAGGTAGGCCACGACACTTAACTGCAAGATCTTTGCCCAACTCCTCCAAATTTTTCCTCATAAGTGCAGAAGCATTATCTCCATCATCCCTAAAGTATTCTGGGAGGGCTTTGCTAAGAAGTAACAGGGTGCTTTCTTCTTCGTTCAGGAGCTTCGGCTTGTACACCTTCTTCCTTGCACTGGGGTGTTGGGCGATGGCCTCATTCCGAGTAGTCAGAATGACCCGGCTGCCATTCTTATTGTTAGGGAAGGCGGATTCAATAATATCCCAGGCATGTGTGCTCCATATATCATCCAATACTATCAAGTACCTTCCACTCAGTGCAAACACGTAAAGCAGCTTTGTCAACTCCTGCTCGGTCATCTCCTCAAGCGCTTTAGCTTTCTCGTCCGAGTCTTCTCCTGTGGTCCATTTAACCATGTCCCGAGGGGTCATGCCCTCAATTCTTTCCACTTTCTTGACTGAGACGTCACCCATTGTACGCAGGATCATAGTATTCATGAGGTTAGGAGGCACAACTCTCTTAACTATCTGTTTCAATAAATCATGACGTGCAGCTACTCTTTGGGACACAGTTATCCAAGCATGAACTTCGAAATTTCCCTTCACTTCAGGAAAACCGTATACCTTCTTAGCCATTGTTGACTTGCCTGCCCCGCCAGGACCTACGATGGAAACAACAGTTAGGTGCTTGGCATCTCTATCCAGCAAGTCTTCCTTAATCTGTTTGATCTGCTCATCAAATCCAATCACATCAATGTCCTCACTGGAATCGGGTTGAACTGATCGCCAACGTTGGATAGTGTCATCTTCTGTGATGTGAACATGTGGTTCTTTTACTATTGCAGTGGAAGCAATGTTTAGCGTCTGAAAATCCTCAAAGATGGTCCTCATACTTGCGCGAGCAGAATCTATCCTTACTCCTAACTTGTGCAGACGAGTGAGATATATGGGGAAGCAAACATATTTCAAAATGGCCCCGTTGATGGATGTGCTGGGATCGCTTTGCCTCCTCAATATGTTGGAAGTATCTATGATGTCCTCCACCTTATACGTGACCTCCCTGACCTCGGAGACCAGGTTCCTAGCCATGGTGTCACCCTTCAGCATCTTGTCGTCCAGGTCCTTGAGAAAGGCTTGCATGCGTAAGAGTTGCCTCTTGGCTTCCTCCAATTTTTCAGAGACCCCCGACAAATATTTGGCCTCATCAACCACAATGCTAACACCGCGCTCCAGCACTGTTGAAACGGCTTGTTCAGCCATCTTCCTTGCTATGTACTGCCGATAATCTGGAAGATAATGTTCGCATAAATGTAAATATTCCACTATAGAGGCATGGTAGTTTGAGTCGATCTACAACAGCAAAAGATAATTTCATTTTTCGCTGCACAGTTTGTAATGTAGGTCATTTCCTCCCCCACCTAAAGGACAGACCCAGTTATGGTAACGACTTATACACTATCATATTTCTAGGATTGGATGTTTCAGTTTTTAGATTTTACCAAAGTCATCTTTATCTCTCTTAGTTGATCTTGGTTCGCCTTAATCTCTGCACCTTTAAAAAGCAAGCCTGTGCCCTTGACCTGATCGCCAGTTTTAGCGCTAGTGTTCTCTTACATTTTGTGATTTGAGAAAGAAACTTCTTAAGAAACCCTTTCAGGGAAACGCTAACCTTGTGTTGTCTGATGTTCTGCAGCTCACAGAAAACAAGTTTGCAATCACTACTTGCTGCGATGTCGAACAATTGCTGGCTTGACTCACAAAGGTACCTGAAATTCACATGGCAAGAACAAAAATGAATTTAGAAAAATGTGAATAAATCCTGAAAACAGAAATATTGACAACAAGGTGATAATGATTCTCACCTTTAAAGGCTTGCGGCACCGAAGTATTGAAGAACTATCAAATTTAATGTTCTTTTTGGGTGGCAAACTAATGCTGATACCAGCAGTTTGATGGGGATGATCAAAAGAGAGGCACTTGCTGGAAAGATTGTTGTTTTCAATGGTCCACCGACTAACCCCGCAGAGAGGATATGAATGCATCCACCGACTAAGGATTTGCATCACGTGGATTACAAGCTAATCCCTTGTCCCCTCAGCAAGTTAGGAAGCGACGTTGCCTTGGAACCATTCTTTTATTCTTTCCCGGGGCAGCAAATCCACCTGATTCAGAAAAGAATGCAGAACAGTAGAAGCACAAAAGATGAGATGCAGAACGTGTTTTATGCTTTCCAGCTGATTTGTTACTGGTAACAAGTAATCCCAGATGCTCGACTTGGTCGAAACAATTGAACAAAACCAATACCTAAGTCTATAACATAAACAAAAGTAAAACTATTGGTGTAGTGTAATATACCAAATTCCCATTTTTTTTTTTTTGAGATTACACAGTACAACTCAGACACTCACAACGCACGCACACTCACCCCTATGAATACACGTACGCAAACCCTACCCTATGAGCATCTTCGAAGACTGAGCCGGCAAATCTAGAGATACGAAGTCACCACTCGCGCCTCGCTGTTGACAAGATAAATTTAGAGAAGAATAATTAAGAGATTAGACATGATAAAAATATGCTTTCCCTATGCCTTCTTGACAGCGTTTGCTTCTTCACGCTGTTGAGCTCAAGACATTGCCAGGCGCTGTTAAGCAGCCTGGTGCCGTCTGCACACGCCTGACTCATCAGGTTGCGCAGCTGCTCGCATAATCACCCTTGTCGGTTGCCATCCATGCACCACTGCTAGTCGCTCGACCTCATTAATTTTTACCAATCTCACCACAAGGAATTTGATCCTAATTGCGTACATGAATGACCAAAGATGGTAACAAATCATGTGAAGGGGGGCAAACAGAATTTTTTTTAAATAGTAGTAAAAATTGCGAAATTAGGGTACGTTTCGAAAAAATTGCAGTTATAGGTCGACGTGGGCCTGTCGGTCACCCCATGACCAATTTTCCGAATCGTGCCCCAAATTTGCAATTTTCCATTAAAATACTATTATTGAAATAAAAACATAGAAAAAGAGAATGCGTTCCGCCATGCACATAGAAAGTTTCCAAATTGGGCGCCATACACAGCGATACATATGCCACATCAGTCAAATACGTATGATTATCAAGACGATGACCGTATAGAAAAAGTAGTAGCCACGATTTGCATTTTTTTTAGCACAATGGCTAAATCGAAACAGATGAATAAGTATGGCGGCTAACCAAGCATTTTACTCAAAACATAATATCAAAGTTTAGCCCGTAACTAAGCAGAGCCCCTAGCCTCTCTCATGGGGTATGTCCTTCACATAAAGTTGTGTTCGCCTTCGACGGTGATAATCTCGTTAAGGTCATGGGACGTTGTTGCCGTCAGCACGTTGCCGGAACTCCCGAACTGCTCGTTGGGCACCCGGGTTACCTCCACCTCCGTTCCAGGGTCCAGGTTGCTGCCAGTCTTCCCTTCCTCTGAAATAAAACCACCGATTTTCTTCCTGGTTTGCTTCCTCCGAGTCCCGGTGTCCCAGCGGTCAGATTCATGCACAATCAAGCCAACAAAAGGCAGTTTCACGGTATGCACCTGGATCGTTGGAAACATGAACCCTTGATGAATGATAACTTTATGAAACAACGACTTCAATGAAGTAAAGTGCATGATCGGACTTTAAAATTGTTCAAAGGTGTCATCTAGATCCATAAACTCTTAATTAATAGATTCAGGTATCTGAACTTATTAAGCAGATCACTAGCGGTCCATATCTCTCTAATTAAAGATCAGAGTTGATCCGCTTACTTGGGTTGGTACGTCTAAGTGACACATCTGCCAGGAGACACCAATATTAATTAGGTAAATCTGCCACAATGCAAGCTGGTAAAAGGGGTTGAAAGTTTGGGGACCTAAGATGGTGCTCCATACAAGTTTAAAAACCGATCATGCACTTTTTTTTTTTGGTAGTAGAACTTCGGAGGTAAAAGAGAAATGCTCCTGATGTACATTAGTAACGATGGTGTATAATGGCAGAGTGATGTAGCTGCAGATAACTTCGATCATCAATCTGGAAAAGACGACAAAAAAACATCGTTATTCTGTAGAAATTAATTAGGACTAATGAATTGGAAGCTTAAGAAATTTATAACAAAGTAATAAATCGACAAGTTATGCCCTCAGCTATATCAACTGAAAGGAAATGTATGTGGCTCTAAGGCCTAAGGATCATTGATCAATTAAGAATGCGCTGCTAACTTGAAAAATCAATACAAATAGCTTTTCTTTAGGGTCAATCAATACAAATAACAAAGGTTTGCTAGAAGAGTTCTGATAACAATGGGTCACACCCTTGTATGTAAATGCCAATCAAACATGAGGTCACAACAATTCGGTACTCTCTCCGGTTTTGGAGGGACTAAGTTCCTATTTCGTGCACCTCAGAGCATAGTAACAAGGGAATTTATTGTGGTTGCAAGGAAAAACTATGAATCTTGCAGCAATTCAAGCTTTAACTGACCCGATAATAAGTACGGACACTGCAAAAACCTTCCGTCCCATCATGCACGAACCAAACCCATCAGATATCTATGAAATGGCCAATGTTAACTCCAAGGTCCTATTCATAAAATGCTCATTGAGAGGATGTAAAGGACGATACCAAGACCCAGAAGGAAAAACCAATCTCGAAGTAGTTCTGGAATAGAATGAAATGGATCAAATGAAGAAGAAGCCCAGGTTTGTGAAACCAGAAATATTCCTTTGACGGCTTTATTTTTTTATCTCCCTCTTCAGATGACAATGATGCTTCTGCCTCTTGAGCTAATTCAGTAATAATGTGATCTAGCTTGGCTCCGACAATGAGCAGGAGCTGCAGATTAATTCTTTGTTTAAGAATTGCTCTGACTAAGATAAAATTAGTATTTGTTGTTCAACTTCTACAAAAGTGACTGAGATTCTGAGAATACAAAAGAGAACAAGGAAATCTTTTATACTTACAAATAGAGGCAAGAAAGCTAGCCAGAAGTATGTGTGCCATCCTGCATTTACGAGTAATTAGATGCATATATATATATATATGACGCTCAATGAGAGGTGTTGATACATGCTGACAGGCACAGAGCAACATATCCATTCCCATGGACAAGTCCTTGGTTCAAGTTACCCAATATTAAGCGGGCTGATGGTTAGTATTCAAATGGCACCATGTATAAGAAATGGGAGCTAACGGTTGGTATTCAAATGACAGCATTGAAGTGCAAGCCATAAGAAACGAACACCCCGATTTCAATCCAATGATGTCAAGTCATGGAGAAAATTATAGGATAGGTAGAATTACCATTTATGTTCAGCAAGAGGAACAAGATGACAAAAAGCCACAGATACCAGCTGCATGCACGTAGCTGATGTGAGTTTATTACTTTATGTATAGTAAGAAGTCCACTTTACTGCCCTCAAATATTCTCATCACCCACTTAACACCCTAAACTAAATTTTGGTCCAATTTATTTACTCCCCCGATTGGTTCAATTCACTCCCTTATAAAAATTTTCTTTTCTGTTTCTCTAGGTACACATCATGTTTGAGGGTAAACTGTGAGATTATAGTTTAAAACATACCGTGTCAAAAAAATGTTTAAATATTTTTTTTTGTAATTTTTTTTATATGTTGGAACATGTGGAATACAAATTTGATATGTGACATCGAATAATTCAAAAAAATATTTATGTAAAATTCTGGAAGTATTTTTCTAGCATAGAGTATGTTGTGAACTACCATTCTACAAAATTTGAACTTTAAATATAACCCATACAAAAATAAACAAAAACAATCCAGATAGTTCGGAGGTGTAAATGGGAACAAAATTTAGTTTATGGGGTTAAGTGAACAACCCAGATACTTGGAGGTAGTAATGGACTTCTTCCTATATAAAAAACTTGGAATTTTTCTCTAAGAACACTAACCTGAAACCTAAAATCCTCTTTAAATTGTCTTGAAGAGCACGTATCATGTCTTTGTGGAAATCAAAGTCTAGCCTGTTGGGGTAGCGTATCTGAATGAAACGAACATAAATGTGACGTTAAATGCAATACAAGTACAGCCAGGTTGATAACAAATGAGCAATAATGGAGCTAAAGAGTATATTTCTTACAAAGCCAAATGTTGATCTAAGCGCTGCATAATCTGATTTACTCACAGAATCATAAAACGGCTTCAAGAATGCCATCTGCAACGTGTTGAATAAAATTGAGTGAATAAAATGTATTGAATGTAAGTTTTGTTGGTCAGCTGAACACAAGGTGACACTCTAATACAAGTTCAAACATAAATGGCACTTTAGAAATCAACAGAAGTATTGTGCAATACAATAAACATGCACCAACTATAAAATCTCAAGGTCAGAATCTTGCAGGAGGCATTGTATCACAATATATGAACAAGAAATTATGTGCCAGGATAATGATCAGTAGTAAATGTATGAAATAGAAGCAAACATAAGTGTAACATAGTAGTATGCAGACTATTCTTAGTCCATTGTATCATGGCATGAAATCCTAGATTGCCAATCAACAAAAGAGCAATTAATTGATATGTTGATACAACCTCTCCAATGCATAATACCATGGAGTTGTTTCTTAGGTTTATTTAACCATTTACCTTTTGCGTAAGCTGTGAGCAATTAAAGAGTCAACACTATTTCCTAGCGTAAGAAATTGTGCCAAAGAAGTGCCTTGTATAAGTTACAGCTTTGATCTCTCTCTTTAATTCTAGGCCATGTCATCTAAAAATCCTATGTTGCATCTAAATGATGTGCATGATACAACCCACTGGGAATATATAGTCTTATGCTCATGCTTGGCATACTTTGAGGGCCAAGTGTTTCCAGGGAATAAAGGTAGAATGCAAAGGTGCAACTAATTCTATATTCTCCCAAAGCTAAATAAAATAAAACCAAACATTTGTTAGTTGGCAGTTCAAATGATGCATAATTCTACTGTGTCATTGCCTGTTAATAAATTAATTAATCTATTTTCAATACTTTTGCAATCCATGCTAAGAATGCATTACGTTTACACAAAGATATGCAGCTCTACTGCATATTCGAGGAAACAATACTAATGAATGCATTGTACCCAAAGCTATTATGCATAACTGAGTGCTAAAGATAAGCAGTGAATAGTTATTAGTTAGCATATATTTGTTTGCATTCTATTTAACTGAACTGAGCAATATGACTGCGTAAAGATAACACAGTATATATCCAGCTTACAACAGCCAGTTTCATCCAAAATCCCTTTGTTCGCTCATTGACAAATTTACTCTGATTTTTTGATGTAGCACAAAACCAAGTGACGATGTCTCTTTTCTTCCTAGCTCTGCTAGAAGCACTGCAACCAAAAGACATCTGTTGTAAGATATGATTGGTTCATGCAAAGTTAGCTCCTTGTTTTGTGCATATGAAAGCCGACATACAAATGGTACAAGGAGAAAGAGAGTCAAAAGTGAAATAATTAATTTGTATGAGGAACAGATTGTTGGCCCTGGATGTGACGGCCTGAAAAAACACATTCAGGGCCACAAATAAAACATAAAAAGTTTAAGAATGCACTCTAAAGGACCAATCAGATATGTGGTGGGACATTTCCAATTGTTAGGCACAATGCACTAATGTGGTTTGAACTTAATTTGAAGTAATGTCTAGCTAGTCTGAAAAGCAAAATATAGTATAGAACAGAAGGAGGCATATAGACCATCTCCATTCGCTGTGACAAAATATGAAATGTTCTGAGAAAATAGCGACCAGTGACTGTATGTTATGATGCTGATGAAGTGCTCTGGAGACAGTCCAGAATAGGAAGAAAAAGTATCGCAATTACACATCACATTCTCAATCCATGCATGGAAAAGTTGGAAATTCAATGATAACTCAATTTGTACAGCATGATTTCAGAAAAAAGAAAAGGTCCTTGATGACATGCAGACTATTTATGATTGTTTTCCTATACAAAATATGGCAGATGTGACTAGCCGAACAGCTTGATTGCTTTGCACAGGCATGATCTCAAGCAGGGATTATGCAACTACACGTAGAAGGAATCTTCAACTAATCAGAACATGTATAAGAACACTTTCCAGTTACATCTAAATCTCTTCGCTCTGCATATTCAAGAAAGTTAGTTGTCTTAAACATATTCTACTATAGCAATGTGTAAAGTGATGTAGTTGCGGTGTCTATTTTCTCCTTGTTAAAAAGCCCACCTAACTTTTTTTTCTTTTGAGGCTTGATGGTAACTTCAAATATATAGCACTCACCAGTATGCAGTGGGAGCCTCTCCTACTGTTTTCACGTCAAGGAAAAAAAAAACACTCACCAGTCAATCAAGAAAATTATTTACGTTCAGATGCATTCTGCCATTCTACTATAGTATTATGTAATATAAAGCCGGGAGCCTGCGAAGTACTTCTTGATAATAAATGAAGGTAACAATAGGGATTATGCAATAGGCAATAGCGCACTTTTCTCTTTAATTTCTTGGTGAATTTCTTTCTCCCAGATCTTCCACCTTCTCATCTACCAAAATTTAACTAACGTAAGTTTTATAATCCACAACACTATGATATGCAAAAGAAACAAATAATCCATAAAGATGTACCTTTGCTCCACCAAATAATATTGTTATAGTGCAGAACACAATATGGACTAGACCAAGTAAGAGTATGAAGATGCGCAGCTGATATAACGCCTCTGACGACAACAAGGGAACATCACCCTGAAAACAGAGCAGGCCTTTGTTTTCAATAATGATCTTTGTTGAAAACATTTTGCGCAACATAACTTCAATTGCTTCGTGTCACGGATAGAACTGATACGAGAATAATATTTTGTTGTACATGAACATCACAAACAATCATATAGTTACATGCAAAATACAATAAGATATCCAGTTACAAGAAAAAGGGAGTTAATTATTGTATGAAAATTTAGTATATCCTTACCTTTTGCTTGCAAAGTTTCTCGTTTTCTGTTGAAGCTTCATGGTTCCCTTTCTTACATGGAAGCATGAAACGTGTGGAAGTTTCTGGAATGCAAATGTGAACAATATAACCCTGGAAGACGCTTAGGAGGAAAGAAATGAATCCTAGAAGCAATAGATCTGCAGGTAACATAGGACCACATTAGACAATAAACAAGCAGAGATCTGCAGAAAATCACAAAGTGAATAAAATAGTAGCACAATATTGCATGAAACATCCAATGTTGGTGCATTAAAAAAAATTTTAAAAAAATTCCAACCATTTGCATTTTTTTTTCCATTTGAACTATGTTGTTATTCTCTCTATTATAGTCAATTAGTAAAAACCTCCAAGCTACAGAAGGCAATGTTTTCATATAGTGGTTCTAACGTATTAGAGTTGACCAAGGGTGGCTCGGTTGGGTTGATCAATGTTCAAAGCAGAATGCTACCTTGTTTTAGTCTCCTTAGAACCGAAAACAGCGCTTTCTGCTGCCTATGTTTCAGTGACTGCATGGGACAAGAGGAAAATCACATAAGGAGCTAGGAAATCAATGTACCATGAGATGTGCAGGTGTCAAATTTGATTACTGGCATGTCTTACAGTTTCAGTTTAAAAAAGGGTCTTCTTATAACAGGAAATAGCAACCAACCAATCAACAAATCGACAGTTGACATTAACATAATTTCCCATCCAACCAGAACGAATTTAATAGAAAGAACTATTCGTTCGGCTAGCCATGAGTAAGTTATGCTAGCCGAGTAGCCGTACGTGATGTTGGTAGTGTGGTGGACTTGAGTGGACTTTACACCCTGAAAATAGAGAATAGAACAGGGAACAAATGCTTGATAGCTAGGTCGGGAGATCAGTACATTTGGACAAAGGAAAATGAATTGTTAAGTGGATGCAAACCGGCAACTCCATAAAAAGATGAGAAGCTAATCATGATATACATTTGATCATATCCATAGCCATGTAATTGTGCGGTGCCCACAGTACATCGCTAAAAATTCTTCAGTTAAGGGGCAATCTTAGCCTTGTTCGGTAAACAAGCTGCAGTCGTGACCCCACTTAGCTTAGACATGGTTCCTGGCATGCCACATTTCCCACCATGGTTGTCGCGGGAAACCACGTACACAAGGGGGCAAAAAATGCTACATTAGGAGGCGAGGGAGGCCGGAGCACCTCGCCGAGGTAGTGGAGGAAGCGCTCGGCGGCGATCGAGACGGAGAAGATGGCGAGGCAGACGGTAGCCACCACCCAGGTGGGCGTGTGCGCGAGAGACGCCTCCCCCGCCATGGGCCCTGCTCCCGAGTCCTGACTCCAGGCCCGAGCCATGGCTGTATTCGAGCTGTTAAAGGGGCGGGCGGCAGCAAGGAAGGAATCCTCGGTGACTTGCCGCGTGCGGCCACCCGCTTTATTCCTCCTCCCCTGTCGTCGTCCTCGGCTCCACCACATGCTGGCGGCGAGGTGGCCGTTTGCTGAATTTCTTTTCCTATATTTTTCTGCTACTATGCGGGAAAAGAATTCGATTGTAATGCAGGCTAGAGGAAGCTGCAAAATTAGGTCGAAAAACAGCTTTTGAGGCTGCTCGAAAGGAAACTGCAGAAGAGGAAGCTCCTAAATCAAAGTAACGTATGAAGGAATTGTCAAGCCAACAATATAGTTAGTGATCAGATTGTATATGTAGACTGCAGAGATATTTTTTTATTGAGAGGATCAAAGTGTTGAAGGATGATGTGTCAAATGGCCTATCTGTAGATCAATATACAATGTAAACTTTTCTGATGTGACGAAATACAAAGTGTGTTAGTTGTTTTCACATGTGGTCAACAAATGTTCCGTCTGAATACATGTACTGTAGAACTTCACATAGGGATCCATTATTGAGTGGAGGGTATGTATCTGTGCCTTTAACCTCGACTCCTATAGTAATGGGTAACCAGTAGTACAGATTCTGATTAGTGTGGTTGTCTGCAAACACAATTCTTCAGGTAACAAGATAAAATATATTTTCTTACAATGCTCAAAATGAATTGGAATCTGAAAATCAAGCAGTAAGAAAGTCCATATATATTTTCAGTAAAACAGTTGAACAGGAATCAGACAATCGAGCCGTAAGGAAACAAATCCATACACATTTTTCAGCAAAACAATTGAATAGAGAAGTACAGTGAACGTTGTAAAGTTGGTCTGAACGAAACTAAGCCCGGCTCCCTCTTCGTTTGACCTTTCATGGACTCTTTCAGCATTGACTTCCTTTGGCCTTTCGATCTCAGACATCACCTGGCGGCAACAAGCAGGAAATTCCCCATTTGGTAGTGAGGATTCGTATGACTGGCCGCCGCCGTTGCTCGCATAGGTCCATGGGCAGCACCTCTGCTTGGGTATGGAGGGAAGGCTGTCACCGTTGTGTTAACGTTAAAACAACGACATGGACATGGCGTTGATGAGCTGCTATCTGAAGCCTACCTGGTATGTAACAGTCTGCTCGAATGTACAAGTTAGCAAATGACTTTTTGTGGAAACTTGGCTGCACTGCGTTCATGAGTTACAGGTGTCCGAGCTGAAAAAGAAACAGAAAAAACCACCTCCTTCAGCTTGCTGCTGGAATCTGGCCCATCTATTTTCCCGGACCGAGTCAGAGTCGAATTCAGTAACCGGATCGAACTCAGCCAAACCCACCGCCTCTAGCCTGGCCCAATCGCTTAAATCCGACGCCGTCTCCCTCGCGAAACCAGAGACGCTCTCGCCTTCAATTCCTCGCTCATCTCCTCCGATCCCCTGCAAACTTCCGATCCTTCCAAGCCCTAAGAAGCCGGGCCAAGCTCCACCGCCGTCCTTCGCCATGGTGGTGCCGCACCCCACCTCGTCCGCCTTGCAGAGCATCCGCCGCGAGCTCCAGCGCCGGAAGCACAAGGCTGCTCTGGCGCCCGCGCGGCCGGCGTCCAAGAAGAAGACCTCTCCACCGCCGCTGCGCGTAGGGCCACGCGACCAGGAGTGCCGGGCGCCACGCCCTAGTACGCGGCGAGAGGATGATTCGTCCTTGATCTCAGGCTCCGCCGGCACCCGCGCTCCGCCGCCGCCGCGTCGCCCTCGGCCTTCTTCTTCCGCCGCCTCTGCTCCAGCAGCGCCACCGCCGACTCGAACTCGATCCGTCTCCTCTTCGGTTGCCATCCATCTTAAGCCTGGCACGAGGGTTCTTGTTCGCACGAGGAGCCAGATGGTGATCGACGGGAGAACCCTGGTGCTCTGGCTCCCCGCGGCCGTGGTGTCGGACGCCGACGGAGGCTATGAGGTCATCTACGAGGGGAAGCTGCCGCGCGACAACCCCTTCTCCACAGTCCGCGTCCCTCTCCACCACGTCAGAGAAATCAAGCCACCGTAGCCGACTCCGTCGCCGCCGCCGTCCCAGTCGCCGTCCAAGAATCAGGAGACGCGGCCTGCGCCACGGCCGACCACGGCGGGGAAGTCCATGCGCCTCTACCGAGAGCTCACGTCGGAGAAGAAGCCCGCACCAAGGCCCACCACGCCCGGGAAGTCCTTGCGCCCCATCAGCAACCTTGCGCCGGAGATGAAGGCCGCGCCGAGGCCCTCCACCGCCGGGAAGAGCGTCAGCGTCATCCGCGGGATCTTGCTGGAAAAGGATCGCCAAGCCATGGATGCCTCCTACTGCTTGGGATACTAGCGGCCCTAGTTGCTGCTCGATGCACAGCTTCCTCAAATCTTGTGACGACGACTCGTTGGACACATCATGGTTTCGTCAGGATAGTGTCATCTAGCTTTTGTCTGATTAATTATAACTCAGTGAATTGTATGCGTAATAGCCTCTCAGGTAGCAATATGTGCCCTTGGCAGAAGAAAATGCCTTGACGGATTGTGTAAAACTGTAATTTATCAATTAATATAATATAATCTTCTTTTTGTCTAGTAATTGCTTAACTGCTAAAGTGATCCTTTGACTGAGGTCATAATCATTTGCTTTGTTTTGATAGTCACACGTGTTTCTTGCTTTTGCAACCATCTGAACATCTAACGGGGTGCTTTACAACTGAAGTACTACGTTCCTACGTATGGCCTTCAGCTGCGAATTAACACGTGTCACAACCACTAACAAGAGCAGCATAACGAACTCTTGTTGCCATACTACATGACATCGAATGACCAGAGCTCATGCTATCGTATCTAATTCTTGGAGAGAGCATCATCTTTTGTTATGTTAACCGGCCTGCATCAACGCTCTCCCTCTCCATCGTTACCCAGTTAGAGTTCAGACAGATGATCTGTTGCGTAACCTGGTATGCAGTCTAAAGCGATTGCAAACAACACTGAGATGGCAACTTGGCATCGATCCTTGCCATTCCCTGCAGCGCAAACACGAAATGTTAACGCCGTTGATGTGTAGCTGACCAGTAAAGAGAGAGCACCTCAAAGGAAACAGGTATTCAGGTAAGATTGGTAATTTTTGGATGATAGAAATACGGCACTCTACAGTGCAGCTTCAGCAGTCAGCTACACCCAAGACATCACATAATCCAAGAGTAGCCACCGATCATGCCCATTGGCCATAGGATTGTTACTGCCCAAGAAACGAAAAACTTTGTACTGTGAAAAACAGAGCACGAAGCAGAGTATCTCATCACTTCTTCAGAAATCGGAGTTGTACTTGTATGATACTTTAAGAAACAATCAAATCTCCACTGTACAGCATAAAGTAACTGATTCCCCAGGTTGGGCAGATCTTCTGAAAGAGATCTTCTGTACCTAGAAGGGAGAAGGATAGTTACTGGTGATGGGGCTATCACCAGATTTTGGGAGGATTGCTGACTCCTGGATAAGCCACTATGGGCGGTACTATATCCAGAGCTGTATGATATTTGCAACAATCACAACATTACTGTGAAAGAATGCAGAAACAAAGAATGGAAGCTATCCTTCAAAAGATGGTTCTCTGATGTTACGAACCAATGGGATAAATAATGTCACTTATTAACACATACCAATACAAGGCTGGAGATGATAAAAGTATCCTGGACGTTTCATAGCCATGGTAGATTTACAGTTACATCCATGTATAACTGGTTAGTGAGACGGTCTCCTGACCAGAATTTAAAACATATATGGAAAGAAAAATCTTATTAAAAATAACTTTGTTTATGTGGTTGATGGAACAAAATGCTGCTCTCACCAGTGATAATATGATAGATAAAAAGGAAATGGACAGGAGGTGGCGTATGTGGTCTCTGTGCACAACAGGAATCTTTGAGACAACTTTTGCCCTGTGGCTAAAGTTGTTTGGGGTTACATTGGCACATGTATTTTGTTAGATTACAGCTGACGTGTATTGGATGATGGATTCTACATGCGGCGTACACCTGCGAAACATGGCGTGTCACAGGTCACAACCACTAACACCTCCTAGCGGAGCAACGGAACTAATTCTTGTTGCCATGCTTGCATTGCATAGAAGGACCAGAGCACACATTGTTCCCATTACCAATCCGTTTAAATATGGGATCGATCCACTGTTAATGATGCAAATTGAGCCAGAAAAAAAACAACCAATTTGCACAAGAATGGCAATTAAACAAATCTGTTGCGAGGTGTACTTTTCCCGCTCCTGCAACAGCAAGAAAATTAGAGACTAGATGAACTTGTGTGCTTCTGATTCTTCCCGTATTCTGGATCATGGTATTGCACAAAGAGAAAAAGGAGTTACCAAGACCATATATGTTCAGTACTTGCAATTCACATTGTCTGAAACATCGGACATCTTATAGTTAGGGGAGCTTTCTTATGCAGAAATAGATTCAAGTTTGACATGTTGTCACTTCACGCCCATTGGACCTTCATAAGGCATACTGAAATAACTTTCACAGTTACCTCACGGCTCAGAACGAACTAGGAAGCACACAACAAGATACAACATATTAGGCGGTATATATTGGCAATTGACTAGCGTTATTACGGGCAACACTAATGACTCAAGTTAGTTTGACATTGCAGCTAGCTTAAGGTGAAACATATACAACAATGGCAACTCGGAATCATTATGGTGAGCAGTCTTCATTCTCATCATCTTCGCTATTTTCCACTATGTTTGCAAGGGAATTGGCTTGCAACTTCTTAAAGTGGCATATAAAGTCGGTTGCTTCTGAGATGAGAGCATTTTTCGCATCCTTCAGATTACCAGCTTGCTGCTCAGGATGAGGCTTCATGTTCTCTGCAGCTTTAGATCCTGGAGCCCTTCTGCGAGGCCTTTTTGTTCCTTCTCTACGGAAAAGGTGGTTGATGTACTTCTCATGTAAGATAACATTCTTTACAGGCTTCAGAACTGCTGGGCTTGGCTCATCTTGCTTAGTTTTCAACCTTGAAAATGGTTTCTTTCGTGCTGAAGAGCTTGTGCTGCACTTTCGTGGAGAATCTGAATTCATACAACTGTGAGGAGTCCCAGGAGAATCTTCAAAAGAAATGTTCAATTGTAAGGCACTTGGGGAGGATTCAAATATTGAGAAGTGATCAGCCTCTTGGGCTTGATCAATGAGGCAATGCTTCTGCAACAAATGCCTCACTGTCTTCTGTGCTGCTAAGTTCTTTTGTTTATAAGTCTTTTGCTTTCCGACTGTAGGCTCCAAGAGATTCGGCAGATCTGGATCAGACAATGAGAAAGTTCCAAGAGGAGAAAACTTTGCTTTGCATCTTCTAGGACGGGGAGCAATTGGAGTGGTTGTTGAGAGATCAGCGTGAATTTTGTTGAAACACTCTTCAGCAGATCGCCCGGGCACCTGAAAATAAACAAGACATTTAAGGTTTGCCTTATGTATGTTAAAACAGCAGCAAGAAATTAACTTGAAGAAATACTAAGAAAACATCAAAACAATACTGAGAAACTTGTTTGTCAAGTCCCATTTGGTTGCCAGTACATGCTGAGATGACATAAAACAATACTAGCTCACTTGTAAATCCTATTATTTATAGCGTTTTGTATACACAGCATCGAGAATTTACTCCCTCCGATCTCAAATTGTTGTCGTTAGGACAATTCGAGTTCAAAGATGAACTAGAGTTGCTGTCCTAATGACAACGGCCCTGTTCGGCAGGCTGATAGCACTGTAGCGACTGCTGAAGAAATAACTGCGAACACTGTAGCGACTGCTGAAGAAATAACTGGAACAATATAACTGCTGCAAAGAAGCTGGCTGCGAATCAAGCAGCCGAACAGGCTGAACATTTAAGAACGGAGGGAGTACTTAGATACTGTTGCCACATTTTTGTACCTAACTACTTTATAGAGGAAACTATAAGCCCCTATATGCATATGCTCTATAATGCACATTTCATTAAACAAAATGGATGCAATTGCTTCCATATTACTGCTTCTCCCTCATGAGTGCACAACTGGGCAAGGACCTGGGAACCAAAGATAGGGTACTCGCCCTTGGCAGGCCAGCTTGGAGCTGTACACCAACGCGGGCAGCCATGGCACCAATGCCAGCTGGCAAAGAGACCAGGCACCTAATTGACCTATTCTTTCTTGAGAATAGCAATTATAACAGGCCTACATATTGAGGATTTTTTCTAAAATGCTTCTGCATAACCGTGTTAAAGCGAAGGACACCAATTAAACCTTGAAGTGCAACATCATAAAGACACACAACAAAACCCATGTAGGGAAATTCCTAAATAAACGACAAATCATTTTGGATGCCATACTATAACTGCAGAGTTCTCATTCTTTTTTCATATATAAACCAAGCTAAAATAACAATACAGAGCAGATGTTCTTCAGGCAGCTCTTGAAACTATAGACAACAATTAAACCGCTAAACCATATGATGCAAATAATGGAATTACCATTTTGGAAACTCTCTTCCAGAAATGTGGGGATGGTCGAGCAGTGAAGTAAGCCTGGCGTAATGCCATGTCCTGCTCTTTTGTCCAATCATCTTGACCGCAAAAAGATTCTTTTCCTTCTCTTTCTATTCCACGCAGCTCTTCGTAGTTTTTCTTCACATTCATCAATTTCACATCCCCAATATCAGGTTGGACAATAGAAGAAGCATCATTTCCCTTCTTTTTGCAGGTCAGTTTTCTGGTGCCATTGCTAAGTGCAACTTCTTGGCAATCTGGAGGCATTGATCGGGGTTTCTGGCAACTTTTACTCCCTGATAAGGACCTTCCTTCAGTGCCCCTCTTCCTCTTTTTTGTCAGCACCTCACGATGGTCAGCCTTTAGCTTTTTCTCCTCACTCTTTTTGCGAGATACATCTGCACTCTTTTGCTGGGGAGGGATATCTTGGGAAGTTTGACACAGCAGCGACAGTTCCTTGAGGTTTTTGGCTCTTGGCAAAGCACTTGCTGCAGCATTTCTGTAAGTCTTCCTCAGATTCCTTTTATCCTTATCTTTCCTTGATGCATTTTGAGTTTTCCTGTTACTAGCAATTTGCTGGGGATTTGGTGACAACAATGGCATGACAGGATTTTTATTCTCTGTATGGAATCGCGGGGATCTTCGCAAAGGTGTGACTGCTGATTGATCATCCCTGGCCTTGCATCCCTACAAAGGTGAGTAGAAATTACAATGGTACTTCTCATAGGCTACGAATCAATCGTAAAGTGATGCAACATCTTTAAGTAACAGGCATGCTTTACATAATAAATTGATCAAGCGTGAAATAGCCTGAAACAGTAATATGGAAATAAAGAAGCAGATTAACGAAACACTAGCAGTGCACAAATTGCAAAAATGTCATAAATTTAGTTGGAAAAATTGATAGCACACGTTTTTTGCTGGTGGACATGACATCCTGGAATGTGTTACACGAAGTCAGATTTCATCAAGTTCACGAGATACCCATCGGATTTCCCTAGCATTCAAGAAGAATGACAACTATTGAGGAAACATATCGGGTTTCCCTAGCATAGAAGAAGGCTATTAAACGAGGCGCCGAATTTCGCAGGAACCAAGCAATCGAACAACGCGTTGTGTAGCCCCCTAACCGAACTCGAATACTCCAGCAAGAACTGCCCCCAACCTTGTCTGCTCCGTCGATCACAATGGGGTGCTCTGGATCCCTGCCCGCGAGCCGCGGCGACCGGCGCAGAGGGACTCTAACCGGGCGCGCCGCCTCAGCGTCCTCAACCTGGCTGCCGCCTCTCCGCGTAATCTTGGGCGCGGCCCGCTTCTTGGACGTCTGGGCTTCTTCTGGCGCCGCCCGGCTCCTGGCACGGGAAGAGAGACGGAGCGGTGGCAAGCTTTGAGGGGTGGCATGGTGCGAGCGCAGCCGCCCCTTCCACGGGGTCGGGGTCCCGCCGGTGGCCAGGGTGAAGGGTTCCATAATCCTGGCCATGGTTTCTTGGGATTTTGGTCTTGCCGAAAGGAAAAAATGTGAAGCTTTTGATTCGGGAGCGAGCGGGCTGGAGATTGGAGCAACCGGCGGCGACCTTCAACTGGCCGAGATAGACGGACGGATTTGAATGCAGCGGGGAGCCCAGAGGAGACCATCGCCCCCCTCCCCCTCCCCCCCCCCCCCCCCCCTCCCCCCCGCGGTCCAATGCAGAATTCGCATGTCTCTTTACTTCCTTTTAAAAGAACCAGTTGGTGATGATGGTGTGCCTGCCATCTTGCATTTTGAGCCGTCCAGATTGCATCCAACGGTTCCGTGTTCCTCATCCTGTGATGTCCCTCGGCGCCGACAGATAGGGACCCGCATCCCACGGCGCGCCTTCGCCACCACACATCGAACGCATCGATCGAAGGGGAAAAAAGAAAGAAGGTCCTGCTGCCGCATCCACCGCCGCCCCTGCCGCCGCCCCTGCACCTCCTGCCGCCGCCCCTGCTCCTCCTCCGCGTCGCTCCTGCTCCGCCGCGTCGCCTCCCCTCCTCGAGCTCACGACGCGCCTCCGCCACACACATCATCGACCGCATCGACCGAAGGAAAAAGAAAAAAGAAATACGGTCGCTCCCTGCCTCCCGGCTCATCCACCGCAGCCGCCGACCCTAGACCTCCCGCCGCATCGCCGCCTCCACGCAAATCTCCCGGTTTCCCTTTTCCCCGCCAGATATCCTCCACCATCGTTGCGCGAGCGAGGTCTCGTGGTCGATCCCCTCCATATCCGGTCAATCCATTGCTTGACGATGGCGAGAACAGACCCTGTATCGATTCAGGTGCGCAACAGCCTCCGATTTGAGGTCCGCCTCCCCAATCTTGGATGCAACCTCATTCACCCAGAGAGAGAAAGAGAGTGAAGGACGGAAAGAGGCGTCCTGCAGCTCCTGCCTGGCCGCCGGTCGTCGGGTACGGCAAAATCACTCCGCCACCCAGCGGCGCCTTCCTGTCTCCTTCCTCGCTGCCTGTTGCCTCTTTGCGCTCGATTCGTGAGAGGGAGAGACAGAAAAACGGCTTCCTCTTCCCCAGCTGTATGTGGCTAGCTAACCATGTGATGCCGTCCTCCCGTGAGGAAACAATCTTTAGGTTGCTAAATTTGTTTTAGTAAAAAAACAATTAACAAAGGTTTGACACATAGCCCAATAAAGCTAACAAAGGAAATAATCTTACGAGAAGAATTGATAAATACCCATCGTTCACTTATCGTGTTGAGAAATCAGATGAATTCTGCCACACATTTGTGTAGGAAGTAGCGAGGCTATTTGTATCCTTGCATGCTGAGATTCACCATCAACTGTTTTGAGCTTTTAGTTGGAGACAGCTTGTAATACGTAGTGATTCATTGCCCGGTATATATGTAAAGAATCCGTTGCAACGCACGGGTAATTGGCTAGTAGTCTTAAATCTTCACTAGCCCAACAGCGTAGCTAAGCTAGCTCAGTTATCTATCGAGGAAATTTCTTATTTGGCCCTAGAAAAGTTTCTGGTTCTTTTCTTGGCCCAATCTGAAAAAAAGTTACCTATATGACCTAAGTTGTAACTTTCATTCCTTTCTTGGCCCTTCCATCAGTTTTGAGTGCTAACGGTGTTAAATGTGTGCTGAAATGACCATTCTGCCCCTGACTTAAATAAAAATGTAAAATTTATTTTGAAATTTTTTAATTGTCCGAAATTCCAGAATAACATAATTGTTCAAGCTTTCATATTACACAAAATTTTGGCATTATTTCTGGAATTTTGGAAAATTAAATAATTTCAGCAATATAAAATCTTGAACAATTATCTTATTATGGAATTATGTTATTTTGAAATAAATTTTACATTTTTATTAAAGTCAGGGGCAGAATGGTCACTTCAGCACACAATTAACACCGTTAGCACTCAAAACTGACGGAAGGGCTAAGAAAGGAATGAAAGTTGCATCTTGGGTCATATAGGTAACTTTTTTTAGATTGGGCCAAGAAAGGAACCAGGAACTTTTCTAGGGCCAAATAAGAAATTTCCTCTTATCTATTGCTCTTTGTTGCTTACTCACTGTCGGCCCAAACTGATGCATGTCAAACTGGCCATCTGCAAAGTAGGCCATCCAATAATAAATCAGCAACAGGCAAATGCATTGGTACATGTCCCAGTGCATAGGCCAAGCTAGTCAAAGGAATTACAAACTGTAACGGGCCCCTTGGTTAGGGCCCACGCTCCGCCACTGTTTGAATGGATGGGTAGGGCAGCAACTGGTAACGCATCATGCCGTTGCCACATTCGATTTTCTGTAATTTTTTTTTTACGAATTACACAGTACAACTCAGACACTCACAACGCACGCACACTCATCCCTATGAACGTACATACGCAAACCCTACCCCTATGAGCATCTTCGAAAATTGAGCCGGCAAATCCTCGAGATTGACGAAGTCACCACTGGCGCCTCGCTGTCGACGACCACGTCGCCTCCCGCTGAACGCACAACGCCGTTAAATCCTAGAAAATTCGCTCCCACGAGGAGTCGAACCCAGGACCTCAGGTGCTACTGAGGCTCTTGTAACCACTAGGCTACAGGCCCTTTCGCGATTTTTTGTAATTTTGGTTGTACGGAGAAATATATTTGAATTAAATGAATAAATAATACATGGGTTAATGTAGAAGAGTGCAGTTCACAAAAAAAAGTAGAAGAGTGAGTCGGTTACTTAAAATTTTTTCAGTTTGACTACATTGACACATGTTTGAAAAAAAACTTTCAAAGTATGCTTAGTAGATAGGAAAACATACACATTAATATTGTTGAATCTTGAATGTAGAGGGATATTGAATGTGAGGCTCTGACACTAGTATAGATGCTAGCAACGACTAGATTTTTAAGATAAAAAGTAGAAAAAGAAAATTGTTTGCATTAGACTTAAAAAAAAAGGCAACTTCACATGTAGCTTTATAGCTGCTTATGATTGAATTGACCATGCACTGTTTCACTTAATGATATAAACCTTTATTGCTTCAAGATACGCGTTAATTGTGAGAACTATGACATTACTCGAGTGAACCTTTCTGACTTGTTGTCATAATTATAAATATGTCACACATTTTCAAAATATGCTAATTATATAGGTTAGGAAATAATTGCAAAACTCAAAAAAAATCTTGCTAAATGCTAACCGAGCTCCTAGCCGCGCTGTGTTGGAGAATGACGGTTGAGCAACGGCCGACTTCCCCTGATCGTCACGTTTTGCGCCGTCACGGCGGCCGAATGCACGTCTCGTGATCGCGGCCTCACTTGCCGTGACGGTCTCACTCGTATCCTAACGGACTAGGGTTTTTGTACGACGAGGCCACAAAACGTCCAAAACCCAACGCCGCCACACGCCGCCGCCTCCGCCGCCGTCGCCGAGAAATTCCTTAGGCGGCGATGGCGATGGCCCGGCGCTCCGCGTCCCACCTTCTCACCTCCTTCCGCCCCTTTTCCCTCCTTCTCCAGTCACACCTCGCCGACGCGCCCTCGCCGGCGGCCGCTGCCGCGGCCGCGTCGGCCCGGAGGGCGATGTCGTCGGCGTCGGCGCTGCGGGCGCGGGACGAGAAGGACACGGCGAAGTGGCGGGAGTCGATGGACCGGATGCGGAACATCGGTATCTCGGCGCACATCGACTCCGGGAAGACCACGCTGACGGAGCGGGTCCTCTACTACACCGGCCGGATCCACGAGATCCACGAGGTGCGCGGCCGCGACGGGGTCGGCGCCAAGATGGACTCCATGGACCTCGAGCGGGAGAAGGGCATCACTATCCAGTCTGCAGCCACCTACTGCACCTGGAAGGGGTACCAGGTCAGTTAATTTTCACCCTCTTCTCGTATGTTTTTCTCACTGCCTGTTCCATTTCTCATTGCTCTGCACCCTAAGATTATCGTAATTTCGTTGTTGCTGGAAATAATGGGCAACCATTTGATAGATCGGCTGTGGGATGACTATAAAAGTAGTGACCAATATGCTCTCTCACTGGGGGCTATTCTATTTCTAACTAACTTTGCCTTCAGAGCTAAACGAAATTGCCTTCAGTACCACACTGATAACATGATGAACATGTTTTGGTCGACATTAAGCTTCATTCACGTACGAACTCAGTGTTCAACTGTTCATCATCTGGATGCTCCACATTAGATGCATTCAAAACAAATTCTTTTGGTGAAACCCCTAAGAGTCTACTCTATCTAGGCTGTAAAATCTTACATTGTAGTTATTAGTAAGGCCCTATTATAGTTGTTAGACCAGGTAGCGCATGTAATGGTCTGTGCTCAGTCAGCAGAGTTTATTTTTCTGTTAGATATATATATTTGATTTGACTGGTATCAGGTTTGCTCACAAACAATTCAACAGGAAACCTTGCTCTAATTCATTGTGGATACTAATTATTAAACTGGCCGGTAAGCATTATTTGTTGGTGATTCCTTGATTAATTTGTTAAGTTGTCATTGTTCATTTGTTGTTTCCATCGGCCATCTGGATAACTGGGTTAGGATGGCTTTTTGTGTAAGTATGTGTATGATTTATTGTAAGGAACACATGCAACTTAGTTTTTCACCATGTTTTGATATGTTATTCTGAAATCTTGGATAGATGTTTCCTGCTATCGGCTTTCTCTGTCTTTAAAACGTTATTTAGATCACCACATTGAGGCGTTCTCTCTTTCCGTAATTCTTGCTGTGCGTTTGAAGCCAAGTGGAGTTCTCCACGATGTTGTGCTGCTTCACTGGTCAGCTTGCCATTGTTTTGCGCCAAATCAATGTTTTGATAACTGAATCGTATCTTCTGGGCTATCTGGGCTTGTAGGCATATAAGGAGAAGTTTTGGGTTGTGCTGGTTTGCTTGTTAAAATGGTTTAATTGCGTTGACTTATCTTTTTGCCCCCGTAATCTGCCTATTGGTATAAAATGCACAAACAAAAACTGTGAATTTGCGACAATAATTGTGAATCCTTCTTTAGAAAAAAGAGGTAGAATGGGGGGTAAAATGTGATTTTAACTTAGGGAAATCGGGGATAACTAAGGTCACAAACATAGCAGTCTTATAATACAGAAAACTGTGACGGTGTGAGGAAGTATAACAGAGAAACAACTGATGGCAAGCTGCTGCAAGACATTGATATGATCTCCACACTCGAGGAGCTGTGGACCACGAAAGAGAGAAAAGTACTAGTAAAGGAACAACTGTGTTTTTGTGAAGTCCTATAGATTAGTTCCAGAGAAACTGAAAATATGCCTTGTCGGTTCTTTATCATGACATATTTGTGGCTGTAGTAAGTGGTTGATTACTGTAAGATCTGCTTTCTATCCACACGTTTTTCAACTCTTGATTGATTAGATTGGACGATCTTATCTGTAATTACTGATTCAAGATTCAAGTTGCATTAGGCTTGCTTGTTTAGTGGACCTCAGAGTAGGATTTGTGGTTTTGTGTTGTTATGATTGGTTGAAGCAGCTCCAGAAAGCTATTGCACGAACCGAGCAAGGGTGACCTTCATCTCATTGTTATGTTTTCATGTTATTAGCATTGATAAAGAAGAAAGTGCTGGACCATACAGACTATTCTTTTCTTTTGTTTGGATTTACATAACATTGTTCTTGAATTTTGAAAGCTCACGTTGTAAATTAAATGCAGGTTAATATCATTGATACTCCAGGACACGTGGATTTCACGATTGAGGTTGAAAGGGCACTCCGTGTCCTTGATGGTGCTATACTCGTGCTATGCAGTGTTGGTGGTGTACAAAGTCAATCGATTACTGTTGATCGGCAAATGAGAAGATATGAAATTCCAAGGGTTGCATTCATTAACAAGTTGGATCGTATGGGCGCTGATCCATGGAAGGTTCTTAACCAGGTAAGAACTAAGCTGATTTGTGCAGATTGCACTCCAACACTGCTGAAAAATATCATTTCCCTTCTAAGTGAATAAAAGTCTGTCTTATTTCATTCGATGCTCACTTGTATTAGAATTTTATACCGAGAGGACAAATATCATGGTGAATGCAGAACATAGCATGATTATGAAAACTCCTTTTGTTCCATCTATCAGGGTTTTATCCATAAAAGATTATATCCATGTATCCTGCATACTAGTCTTGTTTGAACCTTTAGTTGAGCCTACAGAATAGTTGGTGATCTGATTCATCACCACATGCAACATTCTTTTTTTTAGAGGGAATTCCTCCTGTGTTACTGAATTTTAGCATTTTCCTCTATTTGCCATCATCAAGATCGTTAGTTTACTTTTGTGTGGTCCATAGCTTTTACAAGGCGAAGCACGGTGAGTTGCCCCCTTCCAGATGCCTAGCCGCTTAGGGCTAGTTTGATTCCAACCCAGGGGAAAGCTGGCAGGCAGCAGCCCCCCAGGCGTTGGATTTTGTCTGCCTGGGGTTGAGATGCAACTGGCCCCCTCCTCCCCCCCCCCCCCCCCCCCCCCCCCCCCCACCCCCCCCAACAGGCAGAATCCAAACAGCCCCTTAAGGCGTGAGGAGAGGTGACACCATATCACACATCCTAGTGACATGAATAAAAGGCTTAAACTCCAATAGAAATAGGATAAGTTGTGCTAGACTTAGGAAAAATGAAGTTCTGAGATCTCTCCTCAGTGCCCACTGCAATCTGAAATTACCTTGCAGCTGCTGCATTCAACTGTATGCCACACTCATAGAACGACAAAGCCAACTGCACGTCCACATGCTCCTTCTGCCCTTTGGTTTGAGAGGAGTTTGATGGTCTTTCATCAACCAATTCTTTAAGTGCCTTCGGCGACATCTCAATCTTGGGTTTGTAGTGGCCATTGACAGAAGTCCGAGTTGTCATTACTTCAGCCTTGACCTACTGTATGCAACAATGGGCAAATCAGATCTCAGCTAGCAGAATTGCCAAGTATGTAAGCAGTTCAGCAGAACAGAGCGCGATAGGATAGCAGAGTAGCAGCAGAACAGAGTAAAAGGGGAGGTGGGGAGGAAACATGTACGTGGGGAGTAGCTGTGAGGAGGGCTTGAGCCGCTGGATGAAGAAGGGGATGGGCCGGCAGGGAGGTGGAGAGGATGAAGGGAGCGCAGATCCGCCAGAGAAGAATGGGCGGACTGGCGAGATGCAGTTGCGCCGCCACCGTTCCAGGTGCTGCCTAGCTCTCTCTCTCTCTCTCCCCCTCTACCTCTCCCTCTCCCTCTCTCTCATAACACATGAGAGGCAGTCAGACGCGTGCGGGATATCTACGCGGGCCAATTTCTTGGCGCACTCGTTCTCTGATGCTCAGGATTTCCCACTGCCGCTCCCGATTTCGTGGCCTGAGGCGTTTGATTCGGGATTTAGGCGTCAGTTGGACACCAAATCACGCCATCGCAACGCCAAATCGCGCAAGGCGGACGCCATATCAAGTCATAGCAAGGCGAGCACGACGCCCAGCCCAGCGGCTTGACTTGTCGCTCTGGCGACACCTTAAAAACTGTAGTGTGGTCAATGAAGATTAAAAAAAATAAAGTCCTGTCAATGCAGTGATCTGGCTCTGAAATCAGCTCGGGCACTTAAATAATAATCTGTTTATGCAGTTATGCATCCTCAGACTGCCCCCGTAAAATGGTGAACCGAGGATCACCACATTTTGAATCCTTGGCTATTTGAGGTGGCACATTTCAATCTAAACTACTGAGATGCTATTCTTATTCTTTGCATGCAAAGTTGCATGCACGAAGCTCTCGGCCCTTGGAAGATGGCCAATCGTGGACCACCATGGGCCTGACACTACTGGAAGCCATCATTATGCTACTTATGTTTAGGCTTTCTATTTGTTCTAATGCTGTGTTCCATCATATGCCAACCTGTTTTATTTTTCTGGATATTCTGTTTCTCTAATTGAGTATTGCTTTTTGCTCTTCTACAGGCACGTTCCAAGCTCCGGCACCATAATGCAGCTGTACAAGTGCCGATAGGATTAGAAGAGGAGTTTGAGGGCCTTGTCGATCTTGTAGATTTGAAGGCTTATAAGTTTGAGGGTTCTAGTGGGTGAGTCCTATTTTTTAGATGAATTTGGTATTCTGGACATTTTGTATTTGTAAACTTGGATGACACATCTGATTTCTAATGTGCAGCCAGAATGTTACCGCATCTGACATCCCATCAAACATGCAAGATTTAGTCATGGAGAAGCGACGCGAACTTATTGAAGTCGTTTCCGAAGTAGATGATCAGCTTGCTGAAGCTTTTCTCAATGATGAGCCAATAGAAGCTAATGACCTTAAGGTTTGTTTGACTTTTCCTTCTTAAAAATTGTTCTATGATTACTATCTCCTTAATAATTTTCTGTTGTTTTCGTTGTCATTGTTCAGGTTTATAATTGATTGGTTTATATTGAATACATATAAACAAAAAATTCATCGGGAAAATGAGTCCAACTTATAGCTCTATATTCTGAAGCTGATATAACTTTCTACTTGCTAAGAAATACCATAGAGCATTGTGGTGCTTAGGTGCTGGTTCTATTTTCTAAGATTGTTCTTCCAATTTTACCACTGATGCTCAAAATTTGCCTGAATGGGTTTTGAACGTTATCGTCAGACATGTTATTATTGACATGACAATACTGTGCAAATTTATGGACATATGGATTTATGATCACAAAATATACCTGTTATTGCACCTTGACCAAAATCCAGTGGCTGTAAGAAATAGTTATATGAATGTTGCTGATCACACTGAATCTATTTAAATTGCATTTTCAACTGAATGATTTATGTGATGGACGTGATGTTCTTAGGCCTTGGTTGGAAATATAAATTGATTCATTTGAAGCCTTTGATTCTACATTATTTTAAAATATTTTTTGTGATTTTACATGTGTAAGGAATGAATCAGCTCCTGTCACATTGGTTTGGATTTGAATACTTCGTTTTAATGTCTTGGATTCTATGCTACAGTTTTTCTTTATGCATTTCCATTTGCTGAAAGAAAGGTGCAAGTGGCGGATCTGTATTTCAAAAAGCATGCGTAGCACACTTCTTGTCGGTATATGAGCTTTATAACATACTTTGTTATTTCTGAGATGATGTCTCTTAAATTTATCGATACAACAGTGGTCAGAATCCACATTTTGTTGTCTTTCATATTTCTTATGTCATATTGGAGAAATGAAGGATAGTGATAAAATGATGGCATGTTATTTCCTAATTATTTCTAAATGATTTCATGTGTTTTGATGTCATTTTTCCTTAACCAGGCCGCTATTCGAAGAGCAACAGTGGCACGGAAGTTCATACCAGTATACATGGGAAGTGCATTCAAAAATAAGGTACGTGGCAGCAAAATTATGTGCATTGTCTTGATTGCTAATAGTTTTAAACAATCCGTACTACCTTGATGGTGGATGCTAAACCTGATGTTTCCTTAATGCTTTAGAGAATAATAACATTCATGCTGTAAAAGTTAACTGTATTAAGTGCCTAACGGATAGCTAAAATAGTAGTTAAAACAATGATTGACATGTACTGCTTTTGCGTAAAATGAGTGTTTGTATGTTTTGAAGCACATCGATTTGAAGCATTCGCTCTTGTCATATCCTCTCTGCACTTTTTCAAAATTGCATATAGATATGTGGTTTTAGCTGCGCCTCCACCCACCCACCCACCCACACAAACCAATTCTATCTCTCTTCCTCTCTGGATGCCTGTTAACTTTGATGAAGTATTGTATTCTTTTGACTGTCCTAGGATTAGAGCTGCCATACAAGCAGCTGCAGTATGGAAGCTCTACTGTTAATGCTAAACAGTAAAATCCATAAGATGGTTTCTGGATGTTTTAAAGCTTTCACTCTTTGACCCTTTTGATCGGTTTTGTAGGGTGTTCAACCGCTTCTTGATGGTGTGCTTGATTACCTACCATGCCCAATGGAAGTTGAAAACTATGCCCTTGATCAAAACAAATCAGAAGAGAAGGTACCAGGAGATTTCAAGAATACATTAAATATTATACTGTATTATAACTACATTTTCTTTGTACCTCTGAACACCCATCTTGCAGTCTTACTGCAAGTGGAAGTGAGCCGAGTTGGTATGTCGTGTAGAGTAGATAAAGGTTAAGACTTAAGAAGTTTTTTTGGAAGTGATGAGCATATCTCCATAGCCCTATGTTATACTTAGTGCCAAACTTATACAGATCTATGGTACTATTATTGTACTTACTTACTCGTTTTGGCTTGATATTAGGTATTATTAGCTGGAACTCCAGCTGAGCCTCTTGTGGCATTAGCATTTAAGCTTGAGGAAGGCCGTTTTGGTCAGCTGACATATTTAAGGTGATTCGTGCTCTTACACTTACTCCATTACATTGCCCTGCTGATATATCATTCTGTAATGTAAACCACTATACTATGATATTTTATTTCTAGACTAATCACTTTTCCTCTCAATTTTTTTCTTTCTTTCTAGAATCTATGACGGTGTGATTCGGAAGGGTGACTTCATACACAATGTCAATACAGGCAAGAAAATCAAAGTGAGGCTCAAATCTCAATTCAAACTTCAAATTCCCAACTGTCCTAGTTGAGCTATTGCTGCTGATTGTTCCCTGAGCAGAGACCTTTATATTTCAGTTTTGAGCGACTGTAAAGATTATTGGTTGAATTAACTGGATAGTGAAAGGGGATTCCCGTATCATTTAGTTTTGACTCTTTTGAGGGACTAGTTTAAAGTGTTGACTCTAATGCTAAAAAAATTCTACACTAGACAAATACACTTTAATAACAATTTTGCACTTTAGTAATATGAAAATGTCAATCATTTCAAGCATAGTTTTTAAGGCGGTGAGGCGTCCTGTGGCTACCAGGGGGTGGCTTGCTGCATAAGCG
Source organism: Eragrostis nindensis (assembly GCA_012490785.1). Taxonomy (NCBI): domain Eukaryota; kingdom Viridiplantae; phylum Streptophyta; class Magnoliopsida; order Poales; family Poaceae; genus Eragrostis; species Eragrostis nindensis. Next base: position 975,166 of record JAAXCT010000098.1, on the reverse strand, counting down.
ACAAGGCGACAATATGGCCTTAGGCGTCCTTGTGGTGACCAGGGGGCACCTGGATGCCTAGGCAACGCCTTGAAAACAAGGGTTTCAAGACCTATATTTACCTTTTTTAGTAATAATTTGTTGTATTGATAGTATTTTTTTGTTTAGGCTAAGAAAAATAAGTTACTTAGAAATTGCAAATTTGTGCGCCGTTTTCCCATTTTGAATTTTAGATTTGTAAATAGTAGGAAGCAATTTGTGCCACAATCAAAGCTTCTAGTTTTCCATTTTACAGTTATAAAATTATTGTTCACTTAAAGCATCTAGAACTTGAGTGTATTTACGTAAAAAAAAAACTTGTGTAGAGCATCTCAGTGCAAGTTTTGTGTATTTGAAGATTATTTATCTGCTTGGTTTGAATTTTCTCCCCTTCAAAAGGTTCAACCTGACATTATGTTGATTAGTAGCGCTGATATCAGGGAAGAGAATGTTTCCAGTGTTACCGCCCCCTTAGGTGTTACTGTGTTACCAATCGTTTCAACCAATCGTTTCAACGCCTCCACATGTGCATATAAAATTCCAACAAAAGTATGAATGGATAGGCATGCAACCATCTACGACCATGCAAAATTTGAGCTACAATGAAAACTTGTGCAAGGAGAAACAAAAAAGAGAAACCAGCCTGTGAATAGTGCGGGTTGCACTTTTCAGCTCGAACCCACAACCTGTTACTATTCACAGGCTGATTTCTCTTTTTTTGTTTCTCCTTGTACAAGTTTGAATTGTATCTCAAATTTTGCATGATGGTAGATGGTTGCATGCTGTATCCATTCATATTTTTTTTAGAGTTTTAGATGTTAAATGCCCGAATTCTGAATGAGTTGATTTATCGTTTGTTTGCCTAACTTTTAGATAATGCATTGGACTCGTATCTTTATATCTGATGTTATTGCTGTCGTATGTTTTAGGTTCCACGCTTGGTAAGGATGCATTCTAACGAGATGGAAGTAAGTTGGCCCCTAATTTAGTATCGATTTCAATTTGATGCAACTGATTCATTGCATATCAGTTTAGGGACTAATATTTATATTTTCTTTATTCAATTTAGGATATTCAAGAAGCGCATGCTGGTCAAATAGTTGCTGTGTTTGGTGTTGATTGTGCATCAGGTAAATTTATGAACAATGTATTGGGTAATACTTTTAATAGTTCTGTTTGTATTTGTTCTGCGTTTGACTTTCTATCTTTTTTTATCAATAGGCGATACATTTACAGATGGAACCGTGAAATATACTATGACTTCAATGAATGTCCCTGAGCCTGTTATGTCATTGGCAGTTTCCCCTATATCTAAAGATTCTGGAGGACAAGTATATCATTTTTCTCATCTAAAGATTCCAAATGTTGTTTGTAATTTCGATATACTAGATGTTCTTAATAATCAAACATGTTTTATTTTCAGTTTTCAAAAGCATTGAACCGATTCCAGAAGGAGGATCCGACTTTCCGTGTGGGTTTGGATCCGGAGAGTGGTCAGGTTTGTCATATTATTTATTCCTTCCTCTATTTATACTTTCATGAAGTTTCTAAAACATAAAATTTGCTTGTAGACAATTATATCAGGGATGGGTGAGCTGCATTTGGATATATATGTTGAGCGCATCAAGAGAGAATACAAGGTATGAAATCCTTGCTATCTGAAGCTAGATTGCCAGAATGGTTGAGGATATTCTTGTTCTTTGTTCTTGACAGTCACTCACATGCATACTCTTTGTCACATGAGCTACTTTATCGGTTTATCCGTCAACTGACTTTTTATAAATCTGAAAAGTACGTGTTTTGAACTCAGTGAAACAGTCAAAGCGATTTTCCTGCTATGGTCTCAAAGGATCATTTCTAGCCTGCTTACAGATCAATCAAAAGTGAAAAAGCTGCTTGGCAAACTAAGTGGAAAGGCCAAGCTATTTTACTGCTGGCAGTCCAAAAGATCTGTTCTAACTTATTTAGACATGGGAGTTAAAAAAATTTACTTTGCTTGTTTAATGCAACGAGTAAGATATGTTAAATAACTTACCCCAAGATTAGTCACCAGTGAACAGTCACTGGTGAACATGCATATGACATCTTTGTGCTACTGAGCACTGCATTCTAAGAATTAATACCAATTTCCGTTTGCCGGTCTGATTGAGCTTCTCTTGTGTGTATGTCTAAATGCATCATATTTCTATAGAATAAATGTTGGAAATTTGAAACTTATGTAGGTGGATGCGAAAGTTGGGAAACCTCGTGTGAACTTCAGGGAAACAATCACACAGCGTGCTGAATTCGATTACTTGCACAAAAAGCAATCTGGTGGTCAAGGTCAATATGGGCGAGTTTGTGGGTGAGTTCATATTACTCAAAATTTCATCGACAGTCATCTTTCATCATTTGCGTTTATTACAAATTAACAAGCAGCAATATGCAGGTATATTGAACCTCTTCCATCAGATGCCGATAGTAAATTCGAATTTGAGAACATGATTATTGGACAAGCAATTCCTTCTAACTTCATACCAGCAATAGAGAAGGGTTTCAGGGAAGCTTGCAATTCGTGAGTCCTATCTTCCTTTCTTTTTTAAGTTATTTTCTATTTTATTCACAGAGTGATAACTTTTGTTTCTATGATACTTACTGTAGGGGTTCATTGATAGGGCACCCTGTTGAAAATATTAGAATTGTACTGACTGATGGAGCTTCACATCAAGTTGATTCCAGTGAACTTGCTTTTAAGTTAGCTTCTATCTATGCTTTTAGACAGGTGAGCCGACTCAAATATTGTCGATATGATTGGCGCTGTCTCTAGTGAACTCCGACAATAGTGTTACATGGATAATGAATGCTTTGTAATGTTTGTTTTCCTTTTCCAGTGTTACGTTGCTGCGAGGCCTGTAATATTAGAACCTGTGATGAAGGTGGAACTGAAATTCCCAACCGAATTCCAGGGCACGGTTACTGGTGACATGAACAAGTGAGTGCTTTATCGTAAATTTTGCATCTACCTTGAAATATAGTTAGGCCATGATTTGTTGATTTCATGCTTAGTATTCTTTTCGTTTTAAGAAAAAGAAGATATATCTGTTCACCTTACTTAGGGGTAATTTCGTCCTTCAAACTAATCGCACTATGCTAGAATGCCATTTTCTGCGATGATGACAAGACGGGCCTTGTCCCACTTGTCAATGACATCCTCTGTGGTACTTTTAGCATACTGTGGCTGATTATCCCAAGTGCTAGAAGTTCGCTTCTATAACATCACCTTTCCTTTCCATATGTACTCTGGCAATTCTCATTCGATTCATGTGAAAACAGGAGAAAGGGGATCATCGTTGGAAATGAGCAGGAAGGTGACGACACAGTTATAGTCTGCCATGTACGTGAAATGCCTAATTTCTTCCTGACTTTTGGTTTTATATGTTTTCTCTTTGGAAGATTAGCGCTTAGTTTCTCGTTTTTCATGTTAATGACTAATTATAAACATGGAATCATTCATATGTTGGGCAGCTACTATGTGGACTGCTTCTTTAATTTATCAATATACTAATCATGTCCTACTCTCCTTCAGGTTCCTCTAAACAACATGTTTGGATATGCAACTGCGATTCGATCAGTAACACAGGTGATTATTTGTCTACCTGATATTTTTTCTACTTATTAAACCATGTGATGATTTATTTTTTTGGACAGTGTCATTTAACTTATCCAGAAAAAGCAATGTCTAAGCTGTTAACTATGATACAATTTAACAAGATTCGCTACTCGCTGGACTATTATGTTCTACTTCAAATTTGTGATAAAGAATGAGATTGTTTTTGTGATGTAGCACGCATATTCAAACTTTGAACTACTTTAAACACTGTTCATCCAGCACATGATGCTGTAAACACACAATAAACACTGTATTCTCAATTAATGAAATAGTAACCAAACCTTATCATTCAGACAAAAGAAAGAAAATTATCCAAGTGTACTATCTCCAGAGGGCTGAGAACACCATGTTCTTGTGCTATTTAGTCATCATGATAAGCACCCACGATGGGCAAACCTAGCAGCGAAAAATATTCACTCAATACCACTTAAATGGGAGTTGTCCTCCAGGATCACATTGGTGGCTTGTTTGGATGGCTCCTTTTCATGGTATTTTGAGATATATTTCTATTCTGGTAGGCCCGTAGCTGTAAAACAAAGGCTTTGAGGTCTTCAGTTTCTGCCAATGCCACCTGTTTTCTAGCACATGCCACTCCCATATTCGTATAGTTAAACTTTCAGCCCATACAAGCACTTGTTAATACCGCAGAAAATGTTTACTTTTCCTATGCGATTGTTTATTTACATTTTCTTTATTTTTTCCATGTTCTGCAGGGCAAAGGTGAATTTACAATGGAGTATCTAGAGCACAATACTGTCTCGCAGGATGTACAGATGCAATTGGTGAATGCATACAAGGCTACCAAGGGCACAGAGTGACTCTTCTGGATCACAGAGGAAAAAATTTTGGTTACAGTTTATACGTTAACTCTGTTTCCGTTGTCCTCTGGACATCACTAATAGGCAATACTTGAGAAAGTGCATGGGTTATTCCGCACAGCAATGTAAGTGTGCTCAATAATCTGTAATCCCTGGTGCAGATGTACAAACATTACGTGGAAAACCTGCTGGCAATATGATTCTTTTATGCAGGCTGTGTTTTGGGGAATTTGCGTATGTTTACCATGTAAGTAGTACTTACACCTCTTAGTTACCACGCCAATACTATTTAACAGTCATTGGAAGTACATTATTTTGGTTATACAGTGATGTGACGGGCCATTACGGTAACAATACCTTTGTTGCTCATTTTTGGAATAAGTCTAGATAACCCCCTAACCTATCAATGATGGTATACATAACCCCCCAACCTATAAAACCAGATTACTTACACCCTCAAGTATGCAATACCGTTTAATTAACCCCCTCAGGCTGTTTTGCAGGGCTGTTTTGCCTACCTGGCAGTCCACGCTGGATTCCTAGGCCAGCCAAGTTTTGTTCGGTGCAAATAACCCCCTGGAGCAGTGATGGCGTCAACAGCCATATTGGCTCACCAGTGCCACACTGATTAGGGTCGATTGAAAAATTCATGCTGCACATTAGTGCAACTCGATGACCATCCGTTCAAAAAAAAAAAAAGAAAAGAAAAAACTCGATGACCACGGCAATGAATATCATATAGGAAAGTAGTATAAAAACCAGTTTTGGAATAATTTGTTCTGAGCCAAGCACTCAACCTACTTAATCATTACTTGATTTGATCAGTACTAAGATTTCAGAATATTTACACAGTGCATTGCAAAACATCCGTGACATTTACAAAAAGCCAACTGACAGAAAACTAAAGTGTTGCAGTGTGCCACAACTTCAGTTGTTATCGCCAAATACAAGGTGAGCCATCCTGTTGTTGGTGCGGGTATTCCTTGCCTGATGATTCTGAACCGGTGCTATAGGTGCTCTTGGGACTGACTGCTGGTGCTTTGCTGGGTGCTAGCTTCTCCCTAGAAGATAAGAAACCAAGGTGGTTAGTCAATATGCAACAGAACTGAACTGCCCAATCTAGATGGGAAACTTACCATTGTATTAGATGTAGATGGTCGTCCTCTCCTAGCCTGACTGGAACCACAGCCCCTAGTCGATGCAGCTTGGCCTCTCCTTGTAACTTGACTGATGGTGCTCTGTTTTGTGCTAACAGGTTCCTGCTCGACAACAAAGAAAAATGTAAACATGGTAACAGACAACATATAATACTAACAAACAAATCATAGTACTAACCATTGTAGCAGATGTGGATTGCTCTCTTTCTTTTCTCTTTCTAGTAGCATCCCTATTGATGTAAGCATTGTGCTTATTGCCTGCATCCTTGTTGTTAGGACATGTTCTGATGTTATGAGTAGTTTTGTGGCAAATTCTGCACTTCATCTTAATGCCAACCCTGTTTGACTTTGTTCCCTTTGCCTTCTCTCCTGGTTCCTAGTCCTCTGAGTCTTAGGCCTCCCAGGCATCTTCACATAAACAGGATGCAATGGCCTTGGCATGTCAGCAATAGGCCAGTTGTCCTGCCCTTCAACAGAGGCTGCAAGCAATGCTCATAAGTCTTCATATACTCACTAATTGAGTAACATGATGCTATATACTCATCTAGCTGCTTAGATGCCTTGTAGATAGCACTAATGGCATGACAACAAGGTAGACCTGACAATTGCCAATACCTACAGCTACAAGTTCTATGCTCCAGATTAACTGTGTATTTCCTCTTGTCCTTCTCCTGAACCTCAAAACCATCTGCACCATTCCATAACACGTAGCACTTACCAGACTTCTCGATGTTGAGTTTCAACTTCTTGAAGATGTTTGGGCATATTGTCCCTTGCCACTTTTCTACTTTGGTCCTGTTCTCTTGAATTCTTACCATGACCTTGCATCTTATAGCCTCATTCATGGAGATCACTGGAAGGAACCTAGAATCCATGATCCAGTTGTTAAAACTCTCACACTATTGTCAACAGAGTCGCAATTTGACCCTATCTTGAAGAAAGCTCTGCTCCAATGCTGCGGTGAAGTCTTCTCCATGTCCTCAGCTCCTTGTGGAGTGTCTTCCGCTAGCTTGGCTTTGTTGTAGTTGTAAAGGACTGTGCATGACGATTTAGCACACTTCCAAAATTTTTTCTGCAACTTCTTGTTAGTATATTTCTTCCTCCAATTGGCGTAGATGTGTCTGGCACACATCCTATGCTCAACATTTGGAATGAGCTCAGCTACTGACTTCAACAACCCCTACACATAGTACGAAACTACTTTAGCAGTACTTACAATTAATGAAACTATAATTTACAATTGATATTACAAGCTTACCTTTTGCTGATCAGAAATTATTACCCACCCTTCACCTCCATCATTGATGTTGAGATCCTTCAGTAGCAATCCAAGAAACCAGTACCAGGAGTCATACCGTTCTTTCTCCACATAAGCCCATGCAACAGGGTACATCTGATTATTGGCATCCCTTCCTATGGCACAAATCAGTTCACCATTTGCAGCACCCTTGAAAAAGCAACCATCTAGACCAATAACTCTCCTGCAACCAGCTAGGAACCCTTTTCTGCAAGCATCAAAGCAAACATAGAATCTCTCAAACACTTGCTTTTGCTGAATTTCTGGATTTAGTGTCACAACAACTGTACTCCCTGGATTGCTCCTTAGTAACTCCAACTGATAGTCATACACTCTAGAGTACTCTCCCTTTGTGGCATCCAATGCCTCTTGAAGCACTAAAGCTTTTGCTCTCTTGCACTGAGAAATTGTCACATCAACAAGGAAATCTCTAAGAACTGTTTGTTTGATCATTCCCACTTTCCAATTGGGATTGTCCTTGATTACAGCATGGTATTTGTCTGCTATTACCCTTGATGTTACTAACCTATTAGTCCTCCTTGGTGGGCACCAGTGCTCATCCACAAATATGGCTACCTTAAACCACTCAGACCTACTTGTCTTGGATCCATATATGAGCCATTTGCATCCTGGCCAAGAACAAATCGCCCTTACCTTGTCCTTCTCATCCTTTGTGAATAAGAGGTGCCTATGTGTAGCCAACCCATACTTCACAAGAGCTTTCTTCAACTGCCTGCTTGATCTAAAAGCCATGTCAAGTGAGAAAACAGGAACAAGTGCATTGCTATCAAATTTGTTGGCAGTACTCTTCCACCTAAGCGTTTCACCTTCACTATTCTCCTCATAAGAATACTCATCACTTGAGTTGAAATTTGGATTGCCATCGTCTTCTAAGTTCACATTCTCATGTACCTTTTGCCTCAAAAAAACATTCTCATGTACCAATGTATCTGCAACCATTTCTACAGGAGGCATACCATTTTGTCCTAGCTTCTTTGCCCTTCTGTTACTCCTGGTTTCTTCAGCAAACTGCCTTAGTTGTGCTGCCTCTTCATCGTCTGCAGAACTATTCTGTTCTTCGGGCTGTTGGTACTCTTTGTCTGAACTATCAGATCCTTCTACTTCATCTTCTTGTTCACCATCACTAACATGTATTGCTGCAGTTATGTTAGGACTCTGAAAAACACGTACATTGTCCTCTGCTTCATCATCTGCTTCACCCATGCTGTCCTCAACTGAGACATCTTCTACGTACATGTCTGCAACTCCATCTTCGGAAAGATGATCACACATTATCATGCAAGATTTGTCATCAACCAGATGCATTAGGCCATTGGACATCTCCCTTCCAGGACGCAACCAGTGCAAATTTAATACATTACATATGTCCATATGATCAGCTAGGTGCCCTTTAATCTCAGGTAATGATAATTTGTCCAGCTCAATGTACGACATCGCATTGCATCCTCCAACATAATCCAATTTCCCATCAGAGAGGAGAAAACTCCCTCCAAAATGATACCTAACTGGTAAATAGTTGAAAGAATCCATCCCTAACAACACAAACCCATCAAAACCCTGCTGGAACCCTTAGCCTCATGCAAATCGCGGATGAAATTGGGGAAAAACTGTATATCTGACGGTTGCGACGACTCACATTCACCTCCGGCAGCAATCCCCTCAACCTGTCTTCCTCGCGATCATGGAGATCCGCCGCCCGCTTCGCCGTTCGTATGAGCAGATGGCGGCGAAGAAAAGCAGAGGAGGGAAGAGGCGATGCGAGGGCGCGACAGTTTCGTTTCCAGCCCATATGATGCGATCGTGGGATAGCATCTCCCCTTACATGCGGGCCCAAGTGCTTGGCTGGCCTAGGAATCCAGCGTGGACTGCCAGGTAGGCAAAACAGCCCTGCAAAACAGCCTGAGGGGGTTAATTAAACGGTAGTGCATACTTGAGGTGGTAAGTAATCCGGTTTTATAGGTTGGGGGGTTATGTATAACATCGTTGATAGGTTAGGAGGTTATCTAGACTTATTCCCTCATTTTTTGCAGATTTTATCCTGTATAGGTAGACGCAGGCACTGTTGGAATAAGGCAACAGTCTTTGTTAGCGTGATATTTATAATTGACTTCTATGGACATGTGGATTTTATGTATGTTATTTGGATAAAAGACTGTCATTTGAACTCCTGCTCAAACTTCGTGAGCATTGGAATTCAAAGAGCATCAGCAAATACTGCCCCATACTTGGAACAGTCCTGAAACTTTTCAAGCGGGTGAATCTTTGCGTGTGTATTGCCTTGGTAGAAACATGCATATGTATTTTTGTCATCGTCGTTCTACACCGGAGTCTGGACAATCTTGGGTCACGATCATCTAACTAATCCCGGATACCATACAACAAGTGGAGGCGAGTTGCACTAGAGCGCCTCAGGGCTCAGAACGTCTTCAATTGCTAACTCTTAGTTACCTCTTAGAATTGTTTATTGAAGAAAAAGAAGAGAGAAGGTTACTAACTTTTTTTAAAAAGTTAGTTTTTAAGCAAAATGAGAGAATGAAATATGAGATTCATCCCTCATTTATTCTATGTAAGAGATGGCGACGCTCTCAGGTACAAACTGAGCGCCACCGGGCCTCGTTGACCGAATCAAGTCACTACGAGAACCTGCGTAGGGTCCTACAAGTAGGTTCTTTCTGGCCACGCTCGCAGTGAAGGAACGGCGGAGTCAGCAGCAGTGAATGAGCGAGCACCGGCGAGTGACCGTTTGACCGTAGGCCGTAGCTTTTGCTTGGGTTTGCTGAGAGGGCGCTGCGTTGCCGTGAGAGAGAAAGGATCAATAATTTTCCATTCATCGTGGGTCCCACTATAAGGAATGTCACATTACAGCAGCAAAATCATCACTATCATGCGCAACGAGTTAGCTTCCAAATTCCAAGTGATGTCCTACCTAAAGGAGAGAAAGATAGAAGATAGAAGAGTTAGCTCTTTGTTAAAAGTTAGATTCTAGCATTTATTGAGCTGATAATATACATGACCATCATTAACTGAGAATCAATAAGCTCTCTCTTATATAACTCTTAAGATGAGGAGGAGAGTTAAAAATTAACTCATCCTTGGAGATGCTCTTTCAAGCTCTTCGGACTGTTTTACAATGAGCCTTAGAAAAGGGAGGATGGCAACATTAAGGAAGATACATTCTATTTTCTTCATTCCCATATATACAGAAAGTTACTTTGTTTTTTCATAATTCGCAAAAAAAAGTTACTTTTTTGGTAACTCTTGCAAGTTTTGCAGCGACGTTATTACTGAATCTTCATTCTCAACTCAACTTTCTGAAAAATATAAACTGGCTAAAACCGACTTTAAGATTTTGGACTCTTGTTATGATCCCCAGTGGAGCTCCAGTAAAGTCGAGTAACTATAATAAGAAAACAAATGATATTTATTGATGATTCTCCATGTAATATTGTTGCCCCTACTGGATTACCGTAGCCGAACAAGTACATCGTCATGAGTAAGACAAGCTGAGATAATTAACGTTCTACAAAATGTGTGCAGTTAGTGCACATGCAACGATCGGGAACACACTTGTGGAAAACACTAGATCCAACACTTTCTGTGCAACGTGCCGTGCAAGTCTCGTTGGTACAGCTGAATTTGAACACGTACGATACGCAGTCCGGGTCGGCTAACGGGCTGTCACTGTCAACTTGGCTTCCGAATCTGCGGATGCCAGTACGAAAATAAGGTTAGGACAACAATGTTTTGAGAACGAATAAAAGCCGAAGCAGCAGTACAATACATATTTTTTGAGGTGCGTACATGAGCAAAGCACCAAAAGGGCGACGCCAAGGAGCATCTGCAGGTGCCTAGTTCTCATGATTATATATGTTGTATGTATCTATCGTGCTAGCGGAGAGGATTGGTTGCGATTCTGTTTACCTTTTTTGAACGATATGATCCATTCGGCCGTGAGATGAAGTTATATATAGGGCGCCGGCGGTGCAGTTTAATTAGCATCTTTAAAAGTACCTCTATACATCCAATAATTAGAGATATATATCTATTCTATTAAGTACAAATGCTATTCAGCACCCTAGGTGTAGAATAGTTATTCTACACCTAGTAATTTTTTATTGAACAAAACGATCATAAATTACTGAACTGAGTGCACGACGATGCTAATATGTGTCAGTAATTCACGTTTCGTGATCGCGTTCAGTAAAAATCATGACATTTTGCTCCGTAATTTTAATAATTACTGACAATTTGTTTAGTAATTATTAGTTAGGTGTAGAATAGTTATTCTGCACCCTAGGTGCAGAATAGCGCTGTGGTTCTATTAAGTACATGCTAAAGAGTATGATATACATAGCGATACAAAACTAAGCTGGCTTATTGTACATTACACAGTTTGTCATATATATTTTATTAATTACCTGCTAAAGAGCATGATATGCACAATGGTAGAAAAACTAAGGATTGATATACACTTCACATTTTTCATATTAATTTTATTAGTTACCCGCTAAAGCATACAAGATAACAATGGTAGAAAACTATGGAGTATTTATCGTACATTACAGAATATTCATATCTATTATCAATTACCTGCTAAAGAGCAAGATAAAACACAGTGGTAGAAAACCAAGGATTATTGTACATTACACATTCATGCTTAAGAGCATGATTGATACATCATACAACAACAAAAATATACATCCCACATTTTTCATACTCAATCACCCAAAACGCATGTCTCACTGAGAGCTCTCCAAAAAACTATTTTCTTTCATAATGTTGCTTCTAAAGGAAATTTGCCGAATATAAACTCAAGGTGCGTTCAGTATTCAAGCTCTCATAGCAACAACATAACGGTGCGACCGGCTTTTAGTTTGGATGCTTAATTAAAGACTAAATCTTTACAATTTACTAAAGGCAAATTTGTCTGGAGCACACTATGAAAGTGTGGCTTCGTCCAGAACACACCGCAAAAGTCGAAATTGTCCGAGACACACTACGATTTTGTGGCTCTTGTCTGGGACACACCGCGGCCATTAAAATATTCTTTCCGGCCTGAACTGGGGAGAGAGCCTATTCTAAATGACATCCGGTGCCCCTGGGACCTGAGCTGGTTGAGTCGGACCCGAACCGGATGTGTTGGCCGAACCCAACCCTAACCTTATCCCGTTGGCCACGCCGACACAACGAGAGCTTCCATCCCCGCCCGCCTCTCTCACTCCCCGCCCGCCTCTCTCTCACTCCCCGCCCGCCTCTCTCACTCCCCGCCGCCGCATCATCTCCCATCCCCGCTCGCCGGCGACGCCTCTCTCTCCCTATCCTCGCCGTTACTCGCGAATGACGGCGTGAAGCTGGTCCAATGGCTGCGACAGGGAACAAGGACATCAAGCGGCTGGCGAGCTTGGGGTCCCCGAGCAAGAAGGTGAACCTGTCATGGGTTCCAGATGGGTAAGAATGGAAGTGTCTTTGATGATTGGCTTGTCTGATTGGTTGGCCTTTGTATTGCGCGGTTGATTTAACTCATATTTGATTTCGCGTGTTTTTGCTGGTTTCGTTTGATTAGAATGGACCGTAGCAGTGCTTGCCGAATCTCGATTCGTGTTGGTAGTTACTGGGAGAATGCTAGGTACGAGTACCATGTTAGCAGGGATGTGCTTTGGATTCGAGACAGGGACACGATTAGTTGGATGGATTTATATTCTGATTTGTGAGATGAGATTAAGTTAGAGAATGAGCAGAAGCTGACCGTCACTTTCTGGGACAAGAATGAGCGTAGGTACAAGGAAATCGACTCTGATTCTGTATTGCTTGATGCTTTTTCCATGTACTGGGACATTAGGAAACTGCCATTGAATGTTTGTGTGACTGATGAGGCATGCATTCGGACACAGAGTGCAGTAGTTGCGCCTACCATTTCAACACAACAATCTGTTGTAGTTCACACTGCTGCTTTAGCTGAAATGGAAACCCAGCCATCGATTCATGATGAACAGCTGCCTACTGAGCCTGAGAACACAAATGAAGGTCCTCCTCCTGCTGCTGATAATGAGGGAAACACACAGGAAGCCCCTCCTCCTGCTGCTCCACCTACTGATCCCTGGGGTGAGGATGATGAAGTGGACTGTGTTGGTTATGATGATGAGCAGAATGATCCCTGGGGTGAGCATGATGAGGTGGAGTATGTTGGTGCTGATGATGAGCAGAATGCCTACAAGGACTTGGTGTCTGATGTCGAGAGCGACTCTGATTACATCCCTGACTCTGATGAGGAGGATCAGGACGATTATGCAGTAGACGATGAAGCCGGAGGCCATGTCCTTGTGTGTGCTACTGACTTAGAAAATCCTAGGATTGATGTTGGTGTAAAGTTTGAGGATGGTGACACTTTCAAAAAGGCTATTAGGCATTTTGCTATTCTCAATGAGTTTGAAATTGGTGCTCACTACAATGAATCTACTCGTTACAGAGGCTACTGCAAGGCAAAGAAGTGCAAGTGGGAGGTGCATGCATCTCAGTTGCCTGATGGTAGAACTTGGCAGGTAATATCAGTTTTCAATGAATTTGATTTCAGATTGTATTTCTGGTTTTTTCCTTTTGTTAATGACTGACAACACTTGTTTTTGTTTGACCTGCAGATCAAGAGGCTGTCAAGGAAGCATTACTGCAGGAGCACAGACAAGCTTGATAAGAATTGCATGGCAAATCAGTACTGGGTCAGGGACATTGTGGTGCCAATGCTTGCTGAGGACCCAACACTTGGTGCTGGTGCTCTTATGAAGAAGATACAAGAGAAATACTTGATCCAGGTTTCATACACAGTTGCCTGGAAAGGGAGAAGGCTAGCACTTGATGAGTTGATGGGAAAATGGGATGACAGTTTTGAGCATATATATGCATTCAAGGCTGAAATAGAAAGGAGATCTCCTGGCAGCATTGTGGAGATTGAAACAGAGAAGAAAGGATCCAAGATCAGATTTTCTAAGATGTTCATTGCATTCAAGGCATGCATTGATGGCTTTTTGAATGGGTGCAGACCATACTTAGGAATTGACTCAACTGTTCTGACAGGAACATGGAAGGGTCAGCTAGCTTCTGCAGTGGCTATGGATAGCCATAACTGGATGTTTCCAGTGGCTTATGGAATGTTTGAGTCTGAAAGCAAGGATAGCTGGAAATGGTTCATGGAGAAGCTGCAGATGGCCATTGGATCACCTCCTGGATTAGTCATATCCACTGATGCTGGAAAAGGCATTGACACTGCATTGACCAAGGTATTCTCTAATGGGGTTGAGCACAGAGAATGTATGAGACATCTGTTCAAGAATTTTCAGAAGAGATTCCAAGGTGAGGTCTTTGAGACGAACCTGTGGCCAGCTTCAAGGGCATATAGGAGGTCAGTTCATGACAGGCACTACAATGCAATGAAGGCTGCAGTACCTGAAGCCACCGAGTGGATAGAAGTTAATCACAAGCACCTGTGGGCTAACGCTTTATTTGCTACAACCAGCAAATGTGATTATGTAACAAACAATATTGCAGAAACACTCAACAGCTGGATCAAGGATGAGAAGTCTTTACCACCAATGGAGGTATTAGATGCAATCAGGCAGAAGATGTTGGAAAAGTTTTATGTTAGAAGGAAGCTTGCAGACAAATTAACTGGTAAAGTGCTTCCATCTGTAATGAAGCAACTGCAAGCTGCTGGTAGGGGTTTAGTTGGGTATGTAGTACACAAGGGGCCTGACTTGACAGCAGAAGTAAGTGGGGTTCACAAGAATTTGATTCCATGGAGACACACTGTTGACCTGAAAGGTAAGGTGTGCAGCTGCAGGAGATGGCAGCTCACAGGTTTGCCTTGTTATCATGCACTCTCCACTATAGGATGCTATAGGAATCTGGACTTGGCTGATTTTGTAGACCCCTACTACTCTGTGTCCAAGTTCAAGGCAGCTTATGCAGGAACTATCCCTACACTCACTGATAAGAGTCAATGGGAGCCAGTGGACCTAGGATACAAGATATGGCCTCCTATTCTGAAGAGAGCAGCTGGCAGGCCGAGGACAAGAAGGATTGTTGGAGTCGAGGAAGGAGGGGCAGGGAAGAAGAGATATAGATGCAAGCGGTGTCATCAGTTTGGTCACCAGCAGAAGACATGTGATGAACCGGTTTATGACTCAGATGCACCACCCCCTGCTCCACCTAAGCCTAAAAGGATTAGGACCAACAAGAAGAAGCAAGTAATCATACATGAACCATCAACCCCCGCAGATACAAGTATGAGCAGTCCTGGGCCAGTCACTAGAAGGTATTCAAATTTCAGTTACTTTTTTTCCATGTTGTTAGTCACATTTCTCTAATACATTTATGGCATGCCTACATTTATTGTTCACAGCCGCACAAAGGCACTTGTGGAGATGGGAAGCCCTGGTTCGTACATCTCAACTGGAAGCCCAGAAGCAGCTGTCAAGAGGGCTAAGAAGGTTAAGAAGACGAAGTAGAACAGAACATGGGCTGCCTTTAGTTATCGACAAAGTGATGTAATTTTAAGACTGCTTTTGTACTGCACTATGTGATGTCCTGTTAAGTGTAGCAAACTATGTGATGTCCTGTGAAGTCAAGTTCAGTTTGGTTGTCCAACTAAGACATGTTCTGTAATGCCATTTCGGTTTGATCTTCTGAACTTCAATCATGGTGTCAATCTGGTACATATGACTCCAAATATCACATGCCATTTCATTCATTCAAGTCAAGTTTTACAATCTGGTACATATCACATTGCATGGCACTACTGATTACATAGCATCTCACTTGCCTCCCAACACCAGTCCCACTAGCACAGCACAAACTATGACAACTACATTCAATACAATGAGCAATGTCATTTTGTCAACACCGACCATCACATCTCGTTCCTGCCTACCACGGCGCAATCCTTGAATCTCGTTCTGCAACTGATGGACCTTCATCTGCATCTCCACAATGGCTAGCACCATGTCACGAATTTCAGCCGGGTCAAATTCGTACTCATCAATGTAGCCATTGTCAATCAGATAGCCCAGGTATTTATCTTCCCATATGAAGAAATTGCAGGCCTCCGCCATCTGAAACTCAAACAAATGTGCCATTACCAATGGATTCAATCAAAAACAAGTGCCACAAAGCCACAAAATCAAGCACAAACAGCGACCAAACATACCCAGGCATTATGCATGCAACGATAAAACTTGCGGCCTCGATTCTGCTCCGTCGTTGCCGTCAACAGGCGCAGCTTCTCACCTGGATGGTGCGGGCAATCGATCACCGGCAGTGCGCGGAGCAGATGACCGGGAGTACCAGATCTGATTTGCGTCGACGAGGAGGATGCCCATGATGGCGGCCCGGCCATCTCCCCTATCCTTCCCTCTCGACGCCGGCGAATGGATGGAACACGGCGAATGGGTGGAAGGCCGATCCGTTTTATTTTGCGAATGAACAGGGTCCGGGTCCGGTTGAGAGAACGGGGCTCGATTTGTCCGTAGCCAGAAGGGCACAACGGTCTTTTACCAAAGCCGTCAGCCCGGAAAGAATATTTTAATGGCCGCGGTGTGTCCCAGACAAGAGCCACAAAATCGTAGTGTGTCTCGGACAATTTCGACTTTTGCGGTTTGTTCTGGACGAAGCCACACTTTCGTAGTGTGCTCCAGACAAATTTGCCTTTACTAAAATTGAGCTATATGTGGAATGAGGTTGGCAATTTATTCCATTTCTGCTCTCACATTGTAGCTTATGTGTTAGTGTTGTGGGATGGTTTATGTGAAGAGTTTGGATTTGTTGATGGCATCACATTAACATAATAATACTTTCTTCGTCAAAATATAAGCACTTAGTTTTATCCAAAGTAAAATCTTTTCAATTTTCCTATCACAACGAAAAAAAATAATGTTACTGGATTCGTGTTCATTTTTTTACAACTCATTTTTTTCGTGAAAATAGCATATTAGAGACTATCAACATACTAAAAGTTTAAGAGTTACGATATACCATTACTTCAAAATTTCAAGAGTCCACACAAGTTGTATAATAGACCAATCCATACTGATAATTACTCCCACTGATTTTCCTTTGGTAACGTTAGGACAAGAAGATTATTCAAAAATTGAGCGAATCTTCTTGTGCTAACGCCATTAATAAAAACAAGATGTGGAGTAAACAGTGCCATAGCAATTTAAAATGTAAATG
Source organism: Eragrostis nindensis (assembly GCA_012490785.1). Lineage (NCBI taxonomy): Eukaryota > Viridiplantae > Streptophyta > Magnoliopsida > Poales > Poaceae > Eragrostis > Eragrostis nindensis. The sequence continues at coordinate 957,988 of JAAXCT010000098.1, read as the reverse complement.
GACCAAAGAAGTGTTTCTATGCTTCACCGTTTCAGTAAGGAGCTCCACAAGTTCATTAAGCACTTGAAGGGGTGCCAAGAATAGACAGTTGGCGTGCCCTTAGAAATTATGTAACTCTCAAAAAGGGTGAAGCATAGAAGCACCTGCAACAGATCATTTGTTGCACCTATGTTAGCATCAGTATTTCACTGATACTTTATTGTTCCAGCGAGATCTAATCTGTCCAACGGCTCAGAAACATCTGCTGATACTGATTCAGTTTGGCATTGTCCCACTATCTCCTTTAATTTATCGAGAGCAGCCTTGGCAGCACGATTCTGAGCTATCTCCTTCTTTTGAGCATAAGTCGCACTTCCAACCAACTCTCCATCAATCAGCACCTCAACCTTCAAGTTCTTATCCCATTCATCTTTCACAAATTTCACACCACGGCGCGTCTTTTGGCAGAATTCAAAAAGCTCACTCACAGGATGCTTGCCTAATGTCTCGAGACTGATAAGTGGATCTGCCAAATTTCGAAAAACCTGTTATGACAAAAAGAAATATTATAATCCCAGTACAGGCAACAGAATAAAATGTAGTGGGTAAGGTTTCTTAGTTCAAAGAGAAATATATACCCGCCAAGCTTCCTCTTGATTGAAGTTGGAGTCGAAGTATATAGCACCGATAAGAGATTCTACAATGTCAGACAGCACTTTTGGAGGATCCAATAGTCCATTTGAGTGAACAGGATACATGCACATTTCTTCTATGAAAACCTGGATCTGTAAAAGCCAGAACACAAGGGATGTCACATAAATGATAAATAATAAGTTATCAATTAACAGTCGGTCATCGAAATAAAATGAAAATAACTTGTTAGTAAGAAATAAAGCATCAACAATATCCAGATAATCTGCCAGATTATTGTACTTATACACACTTAGTAAATAAAGTAGAATAACTTAATTACTAGCATGCTGAATCAGAAAACTTTTGTAAGGAAAAAAAAGAATGAACAGATATTGAATGATGGTAGTGTAAAATCTGCCTGTCTTGGTAAATTAACTTGTATGCGGCGAGGGGCCTGGTGGTAGTTTGGGGTCGAAATCTTAAAATGCAGTAAGCATACTGTTGTGGTGTGCATGTGACACCCTTATGATTTGCATAATATAGTGACTCTATTTTTCTGATTGTATGTGGCTTACTTTATACCATATTTGCACCAGACAAAGAGAAGACACAACACAGGTTAAAAGATGTAAACAAAGTATAAACCAGCACCTAAGAAACTTGTTCCGTTTAGATTGAAGTGCTTAGCACTAACTCTAGCGCATGAACTTCATGATGGGTTCATAACTTCATATGTATACAACTATACAAGTAAATTGTCAAGCATAAATCCGGTCAAAGAAAAGGTAGCATGCTAAATGAAATCCTAAACTTAATTAGTTTAGTTAAGAAGACTAGCGCCAGGCAACCAGCAATTAATACACTGGAAGTTTCAATTTTGTTTGCGTTTAGTGCAAACACTAGCGCCAGCAGTTAATATGACAGAATGCTAGGGTACTTGTTACAGCAATAAAAAAGTGGATTTTTTTTTGAGCGGTAAAAAGTGGATTTTGGAGGAAAAGGGATTTCCCCCTTTCAGTAAAAAAAAAAAGGCGTATCAGGAAATGTACCCCAGGGCCCAGACTCCTAGCCAAATGTCATCTGAATCGCACCTAGGAGAATCCGAAGCCGAATCTACAGAAAGGTGTACTTGGTGGCACGCTCGTGATCACCACACCGTTAATTTCTCACTTAAAAAAACCGCATTCCTTAAAAATTGAAAGAAATCTCGGTGGAATCCCAGACGAGCAATCAGCGTCAGGGGATCGAGAAACGACTCGGTCAGCAGCGAAGCACGGAGAGACGAGACGACTCAATCAGCACGTACTAGCAGCAGACAGATCGTGTGTAAGGGAAGGAAAGTACTACCTGGCCCTCGAGGTGCGGCGCCTTGTGGCGGAGGAAGCGGTCGAGCCCCCGCTCGACGGCGACGCGCGCGAGCTTCTCCTTGTCGACGTTGGCGGCGCGGAGCCTGGTGAGCGGGCCGGGCGGCAGGGTGCTGTAGGTGCGGAAGACCTCCCGCGACATGAGGCAGGTGAGGACGCCGTCGCCGAGGTACTCGAGGCGCTCGTAGGTCTCGCCGGGGCGGTAGGGGTAGTAGAAGGAGCCGTGCGTGAGAGCCTGCTCCACCAGCGACTTGTCGGCGAACGCGTAGCCCAGCACGGCCTCCACGGCGGACACGTCCTCCGCGCTCATCCGCGGGACGAACCCCGGCGGCGCGTCCTGCCCGTGGTGCTCCCGCTGCTCCCTCGCCACGTGCGGCATCGTGGGTTGTGGTGGAGACGGCTGCTGGTTGTCCTCGTCGTCGATGGCGGCGGTGGCCATCGATCGGGGCGGTGGCGTGGGGTTTTATCCTCGGCTGGGTGGGGACTGGGAGGAGGAGCCAAGCACGGGCGGCGCACGAGGGAAGGGAGAGAGAATTTAGAGGGCGGTCCCGTCGCATCGCGGTGGTGTGTGAAACGGAAGAAGAAAGGCAATCAAGACTCTCCGCGGCAGGCGTGGGATGGGGCAGGTCGATCGGGGATGGCTTGGCGTGCGCGGAAACCGCGGCTTTTTCTTCTTTTTTCTTTCGACCGCCAGCCAGCGATCGGTGATCGATCGCGTCGGGATTGGGGGCTGGATCAGAGAGGGGCGTGATCAGACCAGAGCTGGACGCATTCACGCGCGCGCGGGGCCAATGGCCGTTGGCCGATGGCTACGCTTCCTGCTGCTTCCGTGAACAATGAATGAGTAGCTTTCTGGCAGCGGCAGGGCGTAGGAGAGACTGCGAGGGCTAGCGAGAGGGTATTAGGCTGAAAAGGCCTGTCGCGGCAGCATTGAATCGTTGCCAACAAGGCATCGGCCCGGTCGTATTCTTTGTTTAAGAAGTTCAATCAAGCCCCGGTACAGTATTCGTGGGAGATGTGAAAGTGTGCGTTTGGCTTGCATTGCACCTCGTGTACGTGTTTAAATTCCACATTTTTTCAAGGACCAGATCAAAGATCCAACCAGTCCAGGTACAGCCCACCCAACCCATCCAACTGGCAAACCGGAGGAACCGCTTTTTCATTTCGTGGCCTGTCACATGCGGGGGCACCACCTTCGCGCGTCATGACAGCGTGCTGCCTCCGGGCGCTCGGCTCGCCTCCACGGCTGAGCAGCTGGTTGCTACATTGATCAAGTTAGCAACCGTTAGTTAGGGTTTGGCTTGCATTGCACCTCGTGTATTGGGGGAAACTTCCTAGTATAGGCCAGGTGTAAAACAAACGCATTCACAATTTCACATCTCTTAGGAAGTTTCATATTTGAAAAAAAAGGAGAAGTCTACCTAACTAACGGTTGCTAACTCAATCAATGTAGCAACCACCTGCTTAGCCGCGGCCAGCAGGAGGCGAGCCGAGCGCCCAGAGGCAGCACACTGTCGACGCGCAGAGCTGGCGCCCCCGCATGAGACAGACCACAGAATGAAAAAGCGGTTCCACCGGTTTGCCAGTTATGGGTGGGTTGGGTGAGTTCTACCTGGACCGGTAGTTGGATCTAGGGCTGGACTACCGAGCTAGCTCGGCTCGGCTCGGCTCGAATCGGCTCGGTCCAGGTTGTTAGGATAACGAGCTGGTTCGGCTCGGCTCGTTATCTTAACGAGCTGGAATGCTGGCTCGGCTCGGCTCAATATGAGCTCGAGCTGGCTCGCGAGCCAGCTCGTTAAGCTCGCCGCCGCTCGCCTCCAACACCTCTATGGTCGCTGGAGCCCTCCATGTGAGGGGAGGAGGGGGAGGGGCAGCACCACCGCGCGAGGCAGAGGAGGGCGGCACTGTCGACCCAGCTCGAGTTGCCGGCCGTCGCGCGTTGCGTCGCCTATCCGTTGTTGGATCTTGACTCGACCCTCTTCCATCATCACCATCGTCGTGGGGAGATCGGTGAGGACAACGAGCTCGTGCTCGCCATGAGCTTTGACATTGATGGTTGCAATGTCGTTGATAGAGGGGAAGGGGAGCCATTGATGGTTGCAATGTCGTTGATAGAGGGCTAGAAACCTAGCTCGGCTCATTAGAAAAAGTGAACGAGTCGAGCCGAGCCGAGCCGAGCTAACGAGTCACGAGCTTTTCGTCTAGCCCTAGTTGGATCCTTTGATCTAGCTACCGGTAGCCCTTTAGTGATATATGTTTAACATCTTGGAAATAGAATCTCAAATACTAGGCATTTTTTGAGGCACAGTGTGATAAACTGGTAAGACAAAAATCATGTACTACTCAATACTCATATACTGTGAAAGAGCCTCACTAGAACACATGTGTTGATTTATGACGAAATTAAGGTGTCACCGACTGCTGCTAGTGACGAAAATTTCATCATAAATCGTGATTTATGACCTTTTAGGGTCCGTCAGCAGTCGAGCGTGGCCAGTCGTGATTTATGACCTTTTTGAGTTCCGCCTGCCCATTTCCGGCTGAACAGAACTGTATCCGTGATCCGCGTGGCATACAATGTGGCATCCGACGTGGAATCCGACGTGGCATCTGACGTGGCAGCCTTCGGCCTGTTATGGGTCCAGCTTTAGCTGGACTGTACGGAATGGGAGGCCCACCTTTAATGGGCCGGGGCCCACATCCTAGTGGGCTCACCGCACTTTGGGCCCGTTGTGGGTCCCACCCAATTTGGGCTGTACTGCTCTTCGGGCCCTATCAGCATGGGTCCCACCATTTTAGATCCGTATTATTTTCGTCATAAATTATGGTCCGGTTAGTTTTTTGGCCCATATATTTTCGTCATAAAATCGTCACTGAAGGCTAATAGTGGGCCTACCGCTTAATAGAACCGGCCCGTTTTTAGTCCATGTTTGATTCAAAATGGTCGTTCTCGGGCCCTTTTTAGGCTGGGCCGGACCCATTATCAAATCATAATTAATAGTTCCTCAAATAACCAAATCATAATTATATATATATATTAATCAACTATACATGACATAAACCAAATGTATTCTCATGCAGACATGCCAAAGTTCAGCAAGGGCAACTCAGAAATTAGGCCACAATTCCTCATATTCCAGCCAGATCCTAAAATAATGCCACATTACAAAAATGGTGTCTCCTCGAACACAACTCACAGTTCAGCAGAAGGATGCACCTGGCGTTCGTCATCTAAACCTTCTGCTTATTTGCTTGTAGGCTCATCCTTGTACCAATTAAACACCCGATCTTTCTCAACTGAGTCTTCATCCTTGTACCAATTAAACACCCGACCTTCCTCAACTGAGTCTTCATCCTTGTACCAATTACACAGTGTAGGATGAAGACTCAGTTGAGAGGATACTTCCGGCCTTTCTCAACTGAGTCTTCGTCCTTGTACCAATTACACAGTGAAGAATACACCCGGCCTTTCTCAACTGAGTCTTCATCCTTGTACCAATTACACAGTAAAGGATGCATCTGGCCTTTCTCAACTGAGTCTTCATCCTTGTACCAATTACACAGTGAAGGATACACCCGACCTTCCTCAACTGAGTCTTCATCCTTGTACCAATTACACAATGAAGGATACACCCGACCTTCCTCAACTGAGTCTTCATCCTTGTCTGTGTTCTATGACCACAACGAGAGATGTAAACAAACCAAGATCCCCTACAATGTAGATATACAGTTACTATGTGGAAACTTTTGCTAGAGAGGGAAACAGTATACCTGCCATCTCCGGCTTTCGCCCTCTCCCCTTTGGAACTTGTGAGACCTGGACAGGCAAAAAGGAAGAAGAATTAGGTCCAAGTAGAACAAATTGCATTGTCTACGGTACTGATAAGTAACACTTTTAACACTGACTGCAGAAACTTGCGAATGCAGAGAAATTTCGACTGAGATAGGCTCTTCTTCTTCATGGTGAAGCTCTTCCTCTTCATGACGAAGCACAACCTGTACATTTCTAACAAATATTATGAGATTATTTGCTTCAAATGCATAAAATAGTCAAAACTGCTACCTACTGTATGCCCAAAACAACAAATATAAACAAACCAACAACCCCTACAACTATACAGCTTTGCGAAACTTTTGCCAGAAAGACCGCCAATAACTATACAGCTTTGCGGGAACTTTTGCCAGAAAGACCGCCAATTTTAATTCAACCAACACCACTCATGACAGTGGGAATCCAGAATGATCCTCGATCAACCATTTCCCAAAGGAAAAAAAATTGCCTCAAAAGGAACTCATGTTGTTGTACTAATTGTTACTTGATAAACATTGTCATGTATTATCATTCCACCACAACAAGTTTTAAAAAAGGTCATGAGATAAAATGGGACAAGGACTTACAAAAGGTGCCTGGCTATCCTAAAAAATGTCAAATCCGGTCACCTCCAGAGCCCAATGCATCTCTTTCTTCTGGAAAGATGTGGACAAAAAGTAAAAGGTAAGCTTGCAACAACAAACGAAATGAAACTTTCGTGATTAGTTATCTGAGGCATAGTTCCTTTAGCTTCTTACGACAGAGATGTAGCACTAAGACCCTGTGCCCTGTGGACTCGACCTCCTCACTCTCCTGTTGTATTGTCACGCGTTTTTCCTGCACATGTTGCCAATGCTTCCAAGTCATGGGGAACATGTTTATTACGATTATATTTGATAGTGGCAACCTGCATAACAAAACACACAGGTTGGTGATGAACACGTATACGCAAAAGATAGTAGTTTCACTTAAACTTGTGCCAAAAAAAACTCATTTCTCTCTTAAACCATCCATGAAAAACTTTACGAAGTGTTTTGTCAAGACGGTAATCAGTAGTATATTTGGTCTGGAGATTTTCTCTCACTTTCCTGCAATAGACACAGTATTTTAATTGAAATTAGAGCTCAATAACATGTTGCATGTATAGAAGAATAACGCACAATGTCGTAAGAGGGATTACATACTTTATATATGGCTCGATCTCGGGACAGTTGTTTAGCACATACCATACCATGCGTTCATACTCATCTTCTTCAAATTTAAGCAGTGGGTTTCCAATGAAACGAGCACCATGCTTGAAAACATCGTACGTAACTCCTCCCGTGTTAACATTCTCCGTGTTGCTGCCCTGATTGAATCTTGTGTCAACATCATCATCAAAGTATCTTGAACAGTATGTCAAGCACTCGTTGGCAATATATGCTTCTGCAATGGACCGTTCAGGTCTTGCTCTGTTCCTCACAAAGCTCTTTAATTTACACAGCTTTCTTTCAACAGGATACATCCACCCATACTGTACTGGACCTCTAAGGATTGCATCTTCAGGTAAATGAACAGCCAAGTGTACCATAACATCAAAGAATGCAGGAGGGAAAATGTTCTCAAGCTTGCTCAAAATTGTGGGATTTTATCTCTCAAGATTTCCAAATCTTTTAACTTCAGCCGTTTGCAACATAGTTTCCGAAAGAACAAACCCAGTTCCACAACTGCCTCATAAATTGGTTTAGCCACGAGACCTCGGAGGGCAGCTGGCAAGATCCTTTGGAGCAGGATGTGGCAATCATGTGTCTTCAATCTCGTGAGTTTGCAACCGTCTTCAGCAATACATCTTGCTAAGCTCGCAGCATACCCATCTGGAAATTTCACCGCTTGTATAAATTCGCAAAATTTCTTCTGTTTTTCTTTACTCAATGCATACGAAGCTTTTGGCATGACGTATTGATCACCTCAAGCTGCAACTGTAATTGTGGCATTATGTCTAAATTTTCCAAGTCAATCCTAACATTCAACGTGTCCTTGGTCTTCCCAGAGATGTTTAGAAGCGTTGCAAGAAGGGCTTCACATATATTCTTTTCGATGTGCATGACATCAAGATTATGCCGTATCTTTAAACTTGTCCAGTACGGCAAGTCAAACAGAGAAGACCTGAGTTTTCAACATTGGCGTTCTACCCTCTTCCTTTTTCGTGGTCGAGAGATGCCTGGTCTAACATCTTTGACATTGTCCAGTTGCTGCAGCAGCTCCTCTGTAGTAAATTGCCCTGGCTTTTCACTGGGTACTTGCGTACGAAATTAGGCATTAACCCTCAAAGGATCATCGTTACCAAGGAAACGATGGTGCCCGATATAACATATCTTGTTCTTTATCCGTTTTGAGCAAGGATTTTTATCACAGCGCGCACAAGCATAATAACCTTTTGTCACTCGCTCAGACAACGTGGCCAGTGCTGGATAATCATGGATGCACCATAAAACTGCAGCATGCAGTTTAAATTCTGCACCACTAGATGCATCAAAAGTAAGGACCCCTTTCCCAAAGCTGAATCAACTCTTCAATGAGAGGCTCCAAGAACACATCAAAATCCTTCGCTGGAGAACTCGGACCAAGAATGAGCAAGGCCATCATTAAGTTGCTCTGTTCCACACATTCCCATGGTGGGAGGTTGTACGGCACAAGAAATATCGGCCACATGCTGTGTGCGCTGCTCAGTTGGCTGAATGGATTGAAACCATCAGTGGCAAGGCCGAGTCTCAAGTTCCGAGGATCATTTGCAAACTCGGGAAAAATTCCTATCGAAGTCTTTCCATGCCTCATCATCAGCTGGATGGTTCATTTCACCATGGATAGGCCGTCGCTTCCTGAGGTGTCATTGTGTATCCTCTGCTAATTCCTTCTTACTAAACATCCTCTGGAGCCTTGGAATAATTGGAAAATGCCTCAAAACCTTCTCAGAAATACGCTTGTTTCCATTTTTATCTTTCCATCTTGATGCTCCACAGCCTGGACACTGTTCAAGTTTCTCATGCTGCCCCCGAAAGAGAATACAATTATTCGGACACACATGGATTGTGGTGTATCCAAGTCCTAGGGAACTAAGGAAGTTCTTTGCTTCATTGTAAGATGCTGGAAGAGAGCAATGAGGGAATGATAAGGACAACAACTTCATCATTGCAGTAAACGCAACATTGGTGATCCGATAGAATGACTTGATATGAAGTAACTTCACCACAAATGAAAATCTTGTATAACGAGATCCCTCGTGCAACTCCCTGTGTAACTCATCTAACACACTCTCAAACCTTGGTCCACCATCATTACCTGTAAGATCAGCTTGAAACAAGACACAAAAAATATCTGAAAGTTCATCATCATCATCGAAGTCTTCATTGCCATCGGCATTCTCATGGTCTGCACTTTCGGGAAATCCATCATCCTCATGACTCTGTTCACTTTCGGGACCATCCGAAGGTTCCCCATGATAGATCCATCGATCATACGAGCTTTGCATCCCATACATTAGTAAGTGATCTCTCACTCGAACAAGATCTAGCTCTTCATGATTCAGGCACCGAGCGTATGGGCAAAGTCTGACTGAATCACTCCCTTTTGTGGCCCGAACAAATCCCATGAAATCATTGACCCCTAGAAGATGTTCGTGGCTAAATCGTCTAGATTTACGAATCCAACTTCTGTCCATCTATACAAAATTTGAACCCGATAAGCGAAAAATTGACAGGTCATCGAAGCGCATAATTTTTTGGAATGTGGAGGACATCAGTACCTTCGTGGGATCAGCAGCTGTAGCCGGCGGTAATTCGTCACCGGCGTTAAGCCTCTGCCGAGATGGACTCATCGCCGACACCGGTGTCCTCTTGGATGGGGGTTACCTTGCGGTCTGAACTTTGAAGTAATTTTGCCACCGGCAAGGCCAATGCTGCCGCCAAAACGAGTTTTCATTCCGAGGGACCGAGCCACGCAGCATCCAAATCGAGTTTCCCGCTACGAATATTCGCGCCAAGTAGTACCGAAATTCAGAAGCTTCTATCACAGACAGGTGGGCCACGCAAAAGTAGACAGGAGGGTTGACAATCTCCGTCGGTGCGCCTGACATGTGGGCCAGCAAAAGCAGTGACGAAAATTACTTGACCGTGGGCCCCACGGTGTCCGATATGGGCCCGACGAGCGCTTCATGGTGCGCCACGTGGCGTTACACGGGGGCGAGCGAAAGCAGTGTCGAAAATTACTTGACCGTGGTCCCACGGTGTATGACATGTAGGCCCACAGAGGCTTCAAGGTGCGCCGCGTGGCACCACACACGGGCGAACGAAGAAATCAGTGACAAAAATTACCTGACAGTGGGCCCAACGTGCATGACACGTGGGCTCGCTTTGTTGTTCACGGTGCGCCAACGTGGCACAACGCGCGGGCAAACGAAATCAACGACGAAAAATATACTTGGTCGTGGGACCCACAGCCTCTGACCCGTGGGTCCTATGTGGATCTGTAGTGCGCCGCGTGGCATTGGACGCGGTCAAACGAAATTTGTGACGAAAATGGTTTGACCGTGGGCCCCAGGAAGCCTGACATATGGGGACCGTCTTGCTGACTGGGATGCCACATAGGCAAGAAACGCCCGTGGGGTGGGGTTTATGACGAAAATCGTGAGATCCCGTTTGTCGCCGTACTAGGAACGGGATTTAAGTAACAAATCAGCTGCCCAAAATAGTCAACCGACGGCACCGGACGATCCTGTTCACCGATTTAGACGGTTTTTGGTCACAAATATGGCTTGTTAGTGACGGACCATGAAAATCATCGTAAAGTTAGCCAGAAAAGGGAAAAACCGCTAAGATAGTGACAGATCTACAGTGTTCATCATAAATCAGCCGATCTGTACTAGTGCCTGTAGCCTAGTGGTTACAGGTGTCTCAGTAGAGTCATGGGTCGACTCCCCGTAGGAGCGAATTTCTAGGATTTCTCGGCGTTGCGCTTTCAGCGGTAGGCAGTCTTCGAAGATGCTCCTAGGGATAGCGTTTGCGTATGTGCGTTCATAGGGACAAGTGTGCTGTGTGTTGTGAGTGTCTTAGTTGTACTGTGTGTAATCGCAGAAAAAAAAAAGTACTCTGTACTACTACCTCTGTCCCTTTATATAGGGCGTTTTGGGGGGTTTGAATTTTTCCCTAAATATAGCGCATTTTGAGAATAAGACAAAATTTGTGGTGGGTGGGAGGGTTGGTGGAGAGATAGGTTGAGGTAAAAATAAGAGGCATAGTAGTCTTTTAACACATTGACTATTCTTGTGTTTCAATGCTAGAAAGCCCTATATTTAGGGACGGAAGGAGTAGGTACTAATTACAACACTCTAGAATCAATTAAAACATCTATACTCCCTCTGTTTCAATTTATTTACAATTCTAGGTTTGGGCATAGGAATTCCGAATTGTATTGTGTTATCAAAAAAAATATACTCCTGTACTAGGTATTAATTACAACACTTAATCAACTAAAACATATATACTTCCTATATTTCAGTTTATATACAATTCCAGGTTTGGGCACAGAAATCACGGAGACGTGAAAAATGCAGGAAACAATGAAGGATGTAAGATTGAGATAGCAATGCATTGAAATAAGTACAAATATTTCAAAAAGATTTGAATGCTAGAGTTACAAATAAATTAAAGCAAAAGGAGTATATTATAGCATTAGATAGTATCTTGACTCAACGACCAGATTTGATTCAGGATCGAGAATCTGCAACCTGCTTAGCTGTAGTTAACAGATTGAAGGTACCACATGACAGTGAGTGGTAATGCACATATTTTTTTATATAAAAATTTTAAAACTTTGACCAACAATATATATACAAATATATTATTAGAAATAAAAAAACTTTGTTTTATGATGAAACTAGCAATATTTTTTATGTTATCAAAAATTTTATATTGTTTTGCTATAACAATCGAAGTTAAAATTTTGTTTGGACCAAACATAGAAAGTATTTTATTTGTCAACCAATTCTCAGTGATGACCCGTTTGACATTCAATATCATTCCGCACGGAAGGTGACGGAAAGAAAAGGATGCAAAAGTTGAAAGAGATTGTATCAGCTGTAATTTTGGAGAAACCTAGTCGGCTAATTACCAGAACCACAAGCAAACCACACAAGGAAAAATGTATGGATTAAATGAATTTAGAAGTCGTACCGTATTGTCAAGGCTATCACAGTTTTATCTGTTTTGCACATCTGCAATCTACTCTAGGTATTGGCATCCTAATTAACATCGACCAAACAAACATTTCTACTCGAAGTAACCACAGAATCTACCGGTACCTCTGTCAATGGCAAGAGCCAGTAGTGTTATAGAAGTGACATTTCATATTGCACCGATAATTCATGCTGCTAATTTTACGAGCAGTAAGGATTGGGCGCCAGCCAAGATCAGCTTATCCTCATGATATCAGCATATCATTTCCTGAGCTTGTTACATTGGGAAGATGACAGTTCAGATGAATCCACAGAACTGTTGACCCGTCTCCCCGGCCGGCAACCTGGAAGCAATGGTTGTCAGGAATCAGAGATGCCTGAGTGGAGTATAGCTTAGCTGACATGTTCCTTCGTGATCATTTGTTTACTTCCTCTTCATAGTCCCCAAAGTAGACCAGTAAGGTGGAAGCGATCTGTGTAGATTTGATATATATAAAAAAACACTCAGTTAAATTTTGGGCTAGTGTGATAAAATGATTTAGAGTGCAGATTTTATCTCACAGGTTCTGCGTCTCGTTAGCAAATTTTGCATCTTGCAATGTTTATATAAATTGTCAAAAATGTTTAGTAGGTATGTAAAGTTCATCCTAGATGTCAACAGACAAAATGGGAAATGAATCGAAAGGTGATTTTCAAAATGATCTTTTGCAAGTATATGTAATTCAATAGGTGTCAGATGTATGATTTTTTGTGATTTTTTAAGAAGTTACAACTTACAACATAGCAAATTATCACATTTTTTTATAATGGGGATGCGAGAACCCCTGATCACGAATGAATTTTCTAAATGTTTATAAGGAAATGTGCTACCCTTCATGTATACTTTGTGCTTTAGGCTAGAAAAAGATGAGCAAGTCATTTAATTAAAATGAGGCTGTCAGACAAAAGTGGGATCTCATGTACATACCCAGACAAGGGTCAGGAAAATGGCCCCTTAGTATACAAAGAGAAGATAACCCTTGAGTGTCCTAGCGTGTCCATACCTCAGTTTCGCATGGTTCTATCAACAATGCTGCGAAACAAGAACACAGGTATTGCTGCCAAGCCCCGTCTTGAGTTTGCATGGTTCTATCAACAATACTTCACTTACATACTATATTCTCAGAATGCGGGCCAATTTATACACCTGCAAAAATAAAGCTGTTTTAGAAAACATGTAACACACATATTCTAGAAAGGTTATAGTGTACAGACCTGAGCACTTCGGCATGGCAATGTTAATTCCAAGGAATTGCGACAACCATCAACTCTATAAGAAAGTAGAACCAACAATCAAATGAGAAAAACAAAAATGAACATATAACCAAGAAGGCAGATTATTTAAGCAATGCCAATAGAACCTTTTGTCACTAGTCCTCCTCATATATTGACCGCTCTTGAGGTCTCCACATCCACCATATTTAGTTTCGTCCGAATTCAAGACGAGCTTGTCAAGTATGAAAAGTAATAATATATCAACGCTAAAAGCAGATCTAATGCTGAAAAATATTTATAAAAGAAAATGCATTTTTCCACTATGTTATTACTAGTTGGGTTAAGTAGTTTCAAGTGACAGGGAGTCCTCCTTTTGTTAGAACTGTTTCTGTTGCCTATTTAGGGAACTCCTTTTGTTACAACTGTTTCTATTGCCTGTTTGGGTTGTTAAATTTAGGGAGCTTTCTGCAGTTATCTTTCATCAAGCTCTGTGCCTTATAATTGTCATACAAAATGGTAAGTTCGTGAAAGAAGCAACAGTAGCTTACTTGATACTCCCCAGCTTCATCCACACCAACATGATATGACTGATGGGAGACATCAGGGTTGAAATTAAATACAAAAAGAAAAGGTCCTCTTGTGAAAGATATGACCTGCAAAGAATGAGCAGATATAATTAGCATTACATTTTGTAAGTTTCAACAGAGAATTGTTGATGTAAAATGAAGACTGTTGGTTTTTATCTATGCACAATAAGAAGGGACATTGTAACGTCCCACTCCCCGAGCCGGGCCCGCTTACACCTGGCAGCTCTTTAGGACCTCAATACTTCCCTCACAGACCAACACAAGTCTTTTCTGCGCACTTTGTCCTCACTCTTGCGCACACTTCCTGGTCGGTCACCCATCCCAAAATTTCTCCAGGCCAAGCACGCTTAACCCGGAGTTCTTTTGAGATGAGCTTCCAGAAAAAAAAGTTGCAACTTGTTGGTATGAGTATACTATCAACCCTATTAAGCCTTGGGCCAGGATCACAGATATCGACTGTGTACAGTCAAGATTTTCAATGTATATGGAACCCCAGTCGTGTGTGGGTCAGCGGTGTTCTTTGGGGCAGAATTAAGCATGTTTGAGAAATAATAGCACTAATCCACTATGTTTCTCCCCGGGTAGGCGCAACTGTGGACTGAAAATAGGAATGGTCTTAATCGACACTCCAATTGAAAAAAAAAACACAACTATATGAATCAATTTTGCCAAATTTTACGAATTAAAGCTTTATGGTGAGGATGTTTCAGTCAAAAGCAAAATTTTCTCCTGTACATTGCACTAGGCACTTGGTTGGAGTTTTTCCAAACATTCCAGATAACAGTGACTGTTATGGTCGGCCAGGCGGATAACGTGGCTAAGGACTCTATCACGAACGTCGCCAGGATTAGATGGAGGCTTCATTTGGTTAGGAAGAAGAGAAAATTTTGGAGGAAGCTGATCAACGTACTCTTCTTCCTCGGTTCTAGCTTGATCAGCTGGCAATCGATGAAGCAGCAAATCGTTGCTCTGTCTTCATGCGAAGCAGAGTACGCTGCTGCAAAAATGGCGGCGAGCCAGGCCATTTGGCTTGCACGGCTTCTTGGCGACCTGAAAGGGAAGCCATCTGACACCGTGAAGCTGAAGATGCACAACATGTCCGCCTTGGCACTTAGCAAGAATCCAGTCTTCCACGAGAGGAGCAAACACGTTGATCCGCACTACCACTTCATTCGTGAATGTGTGGAGAACTCTGCTGAGTTTGTCAACACCAAAGATCAACTCGCTGACATCTTGACAAAGTCACTTGGGCAAGTTCAATTCCATGAGCTAAAGGCCAGGACTGGAATGATCAAGTTTGATGAAGAACACAAGGATTAGGGGGGAGAATGTTTGCCAAAATCAGCGTAATCCTAGTGTTAGTGTGAATGCAAGCTGACTATGTCGGCTGCATCTTTTGGTCAGTGCCTTTTAAGACAAATTGCCCTTCTGGGAAAGTTAGTAGCAGCAGCAGCAGCTGATTAGCAGCCCTGTCACAGCTAACTCAAGTTGCACGCTTCAACTTAGCCTAGAAGTAACAGAGCACACCATGTATTATATATAGCACCATATGTGCATCAAGTAATGCAGTTCAGTTTCAGCATTTCTGCCTCCAATTAGAACTCCATCTATCTAACTCTCCTCTAATAGCTGCATTTCCAACATAGGGGCCATACTTGAAATGGCAATCCATAAAAAACAACACCAATACGAAGATTAGCTAATGCAACCACATATCCCTTTAGGATAACTGAAAACTTAATAAAATCGATATGACAGCAATAGCGGATCATGAAGTAATCTCCGTGGGAGAATGCAATCCATACAGTTCATCAAGTTGAAAAAGAGAAGATGGAGATCCATGGATTGTTCCAGATCATCCCCACCAGCTCGCTCCAGGAGAAGCAAAAAAGAAATGAAAAGTAATAATAACTCCAATCCTATAATTCACGGATTCAATGCCTTAGTAATTTAGCTGCTAAAATAAATTTGTTAAGGAAGTGAACAGCCACAAATGATACTATAATGTAATATTTTAAAATGTCACCGGCTAAGTCCAGAAGAGTGGCAAGCAAAGCATCAACCAAAAACATAACTAGAATGTACATTTTTTAATGGATTTATCCAAATTTCTCTACAACAAAAATGAGCTAAATAATGCAAAAATGTATGTCGATGCAGAATAATTTATTCTTGGCTAGAAGCATCGTGTAATTGATTTCAGAACGTGTCTGCCATGTTAGACTGCAAAATATATTTGAGGTTACATTAAATGAAATATGCTCATACCATGCTTGTGTCAGAACAGTGATGAACGTTTGGTGAACCTCTAGAAATTATCCTTTCATTTTCATCCAAGCTCATGACATCCTTGAATAAAAAAGTTACCAAATCAGTAATAAATCAATTCATCTTGTCGGAAAAATCCAATATGACGAGCGATACAAGCAACAGATGTAAACCTAAAATAACAATACCCAATATAGAAGAGACATAGTCTACCCAAACTTGCTTGGGATAAAAAGGCTTTGTTGTTGTTGTTGTAATATAGAAGAGACAATACAAAAAATACCATAAAGCTAATTTACATGTGAACTATCCGTTTAGTACTGATTACTAAGAATGCAATAGTAATGGTGCATTCAGTTTATTTACATGAACCTAAAAACATGTCAAGTTAGGTGACCATTTTCAGATGATTAGACTGAAATTCTCACATCTTAGCAGTTCTTTATATACCAGTCTCCACTAGTGATGATCTGTGAATTTGTAGCGATGCACTTGGATTCATCCGTAGTTAGCCAAACGAGCTCACCCTGAATTCCTAGTTGGGCCTCAAGTGTTATATATCTTACTTTAAACTTTAAATGTCCAATGTGTGCTAAACCAAGTGTCAGTCACCTTGGTACAAGTTTATTGAACGTTCTCCTCCAAATCCATTAGAATTCTCTTGTCAAAGAACTCCATGTATATTGAAACAAAATCTAATCTTACTAGCATGAATTTGCGGAAAAGTAAGAAAATATTGTGGAGAGTTAAGCATTTAACATGAAAAATCAGATATTTTGTAGCATTTATAAGCGTTCCATACCTTGTCAAAGTTAAATTGATGTTTATGAAGACCCTTGTTCAGTAGTTCCCACTGCCGATTAGCTAACCGGAACGAATAGTCATTACTTGACATAGGAAATTCAACTCTCTGAAATCAGGTCAACGAAAACCTAAGAGACTCCAAAGAACAAACTAACTAAAATGAAATGTAATAGGTTTAGATTGATAAGCAAATATGTAACGCTCAAAGATAATCATAATCAAGTAAAACTAAAAAACAATCTAAGTTAGTAACTTACTTTCGGATGTGCAAACTCATTTCCCATGAAGTTGAGATAAGCGCCTCCACTTGTGGTGAAAGTAATTAGTTTGATTATCTGAAACATGATGAGGAAAGCTAAAGAAATATTCTTAGCCTAAAATCTGAGAAATACTTAGATTGCCAAAGTAGGTTAGATATCATTTAGGTATTCCAGAGGCAATGGTATGATGGCCATTTCAGTGCCTAATAGGTATTCCAGAGGCAGTTATATGATAGTTGCACTCATACGTAGCTTCGTGCAATGTGATTATTTCCAAGAAAGAGAACGACACCGAAGGATTTATCCTGCTAAGCCCTATTAAAACATGAGAAGCCCTGCCAATGGATATTATGAACAACTAGTCAACTAGATATGGTTGGGGTGCCCAGCTGAAATCTAGTTTACTGAAAGCGTAGTAGCAGCTTGCTTGGGGAATGAGCAGCTTTGACCAAATTGATGGAGGCACTAGTCTAATAAAATTAAAATAGTAACAGTTTTTCATTGTCTGGTAACAGAGCTATGCATATGATTGGACCACCGCTTCAATCATGAGTTAAACAAACTTGTACCTTGAGCAATGAGGAAGTTCTGAATAGTTCATAGTCAACAGATCCAGCTGAGAACCTTCCGGTGTTAAGGATTATTTCAGCAAAAGACTTGCGGCCAGATATGGACTGTATCAAAAATTTAGTTACGAGAATTCAATCACATGAAAAAAGAAACAAAAGTAGTAAAAAGAGAAAGTTGCAAAGTGACCAGGGAGCTGAGTCAGTTAATTCACACACACAAACGGCACAGATGATCAAACTCTTTAGCAGTTTCTAAAACGTTGCTAATGGAACCCTCGCACAACCCTTCATAAACATTCAAACAAAAAAGACATCAAGGTTCGGATCAGGTTGTAACAACTCAGGAAGGGAAACAGGAGATCATGTCTGACTATTTTGAGGGCCTATTGGGGACAGCTTTTGATCGCCCATCAACGCTAAACCTTGATTTCTTCCATAGGGAAGGTATTGATCTCTCAGCCCTTGATGCCCCTATCACAGAAGATGAAGTGTGGGACACTATCAAGACACTACCGGCAGATCGAGCCCCGGGTCCGGATGGTTACACCGGCAGATTTTATAAGTCTTGTTGGCATTTGATTAAGACGGATTTCATGGCAGCCATTATCACTCTACAACAAGGCAACGCGTAAATTATGGCTGCTCAACTCGGCATATCTCACACTCATTCCGAAGAAGGCCGATGCTATCTCACCTAAAGACTTTCGCCCCATAAGTCTAATTCATAGCTTTGCAAAATTGGTGACAAAAGTGTTGGCAAGTCGGTTGGCTCCCTATCTTAATAATCTGGTGGCATCCAATCAAAGTGCATTCATCCGTGGACGATGTATCCATGACAATTATATTTTGGTGCAGCAAACAGTCAAGGTGCTGTTCAAACAAAAGGTACCGAGCCTCTTTCTCAAGCTCGACATTTCTAAAGCCTTTGATTCGGTGGCTTGGTCCTTTTTGTTGGAAATTTTGGATCATTTGGGTTTCAGTTCTTCTTGGCGCAATTTGGTCTCTTGCTTGCTGTCCACGGCCTCCACTCGTGTGATGGTGAATGGGGAACTTGGCGATCAGATGCGGCATAAACGTGGGTTGCGACAAGGCGACCCGCTGTCTCCCATGTTGTTTATCTTGGTAATGGATGTCTTGAACAGCCTCTTCACTAAAGCTAGTGATCTCGGTCTCTTGATGCCACTTTCTCGACGGAACCCGGGGCAAAGAGTGTCCCTCTATGCCGACGACGTCGTTCTTTTCATAAGACCGGTGGAGGAGGAAATGAATCTAACCATGGAAATTCTCGGCAAACTTGGAGAGGCTTCGGGACTCCAAACTAATCTACAAAAAGTTGTGTTATCCCTATTCGGTGTGATGAGGTGCAGGTTTATGAGGTGCGCACAGTCATGCCTTGCACAACCTCGGAGTTCCCTTGTACTTATTTGGGCCTCCCTATCTCAGACAGGAAACTGAGGAAATCTGATCTTTTGCCTTGGATTGAGAAGATAGGTGACAAGCTGCCGAGTTGGAAGGCCTCTAATGAACTTAACTGGCCAAGCCACCTGGGTAAGGTTTGTCTTATCGGCCATCCCTATTTATGTGCTCATTGCTATCAATGTCCTGAAGTGGTTCATCAAGGCAATCGATAAGATTAGAAGGGGTTTTCTTTGGCAAGGCAGAAAGCAAGCAAATGGAGGCTCCTGTCTCGTTTCATGGGACAAGGTTTGTTTACCACTTGAATATGGCGGCCTGGACATTCTCAACCTGGAAATTATGGCTTGGTCATTGCAAATTCGGTGGCTGTGGGCAATGAAAACAGATTTGCATAAGCCTTGGAGGGGCCTGGACATCCCCATTCACAACAATGCGAAGGCTCTCTTCTCCATAGCAACTGAGAGTCATATTGGCAATGGCACCAACACAATTTTCTGGAAGGATAAGTGGTTATTTGGCTGTACAGTATCTGAGCTAGCACCTGCAGTAGTTCCCTTTGTTCCTACAGGGACTCGCAACGGTCGCACCGTGGCCGAAGCTCTCTTAGATCACAGCTGGCCCAGAGATATACAAGGAGGCCTATCGATGATCGGGTTGTTCGAGTACTTTCAGCTGTGGGATATCATTCACGAAGTGACTCTACTCCAGAGTGAAGATAGTCACGTGTGGCTGTTTGATGCATCCGGCCAGTACTCCTCTAAATCTGCATACAAAGTTTTCTTAAATGGAAAGGTTTTATTTGAACCGTGGAGGAGATTATGGAAGTCATGGGCCCCTGCCAAATGCAAGGGTTTTCTCTGGCTTGCAATCCGCAACCGCTGCTGGACGGCCGACCGGCTTGCAAGGCGTGGTCTGCCACATCCAAGTCAATGTCCTCTATGTGATCAATGTGACGAAGACGTTCAACACCTGCTCACAACCTGTGTCTTTGCCCGTCAGTTCTGGTTCAAGGTATTCCAACAATGGGGACTGCCCCAATGTGTACCAGGACAGGACGAAGTCTCTTTTGCAAACTGGTGGAGGCGGGCAGTTAAGAAAGCTTTAAAGGAGCAGAGGAAAGGGCTGAACTCTCTTATTATTTTGGGAGCTTGGCTGTTATGGAAACATCGTAACTCATGTGTCTTCGAAGGAGCTAGCCTGAGTATCACTAATATCCTGCGAACGTTTGAAGATGAGCATCATCTCTGGTGTTTTGCTGGTGCCCGAGGCCTCCGGGCACTTGAGTCGGGTCGCGTTCTAGAACCGAGTTAGTCGGTCTTTAGTTCGCCTAGGTCAGGTCTCACCCTTTGTGTGTGTTGTTACATCCTTTAAGTATATAAGTTGCCACTCATAGCTCGGTCCGGAGTGAGATGGCACTACTTGTACGGGACCGTTTCTCCTCTCTTTAAATACAAAGATGCGCAGCTCTCCTGCGTTTTTGAAAAAAAAAATGAAACAACCGTTTAATAGCCTGTTAAGAGCGTGTTCATCCGTTGCACCTGTGCAGAGGGGTTAAGGTGGACACCACACAACTCTCTCTCCTTGGCTTGTTTATTAGCAACTTTAGTTGTATTTGTTAACACCTCTGACTTGGTGCTAAGCTGGTTTACGGCTGTACAATTCTGAGAGTTTTGCACGCTGAGTCAAGGCTGTTGGCAGCGGGGTAAAAGTTTACCTCGGAGCTTTGTTTTTTCGCCGTAGCACCGGTTACCATATCAGTTTGCACCGGGGCTAAGCAGTTTCTCTCACCTATGACGCTGCCTTAGCTGTGCCCGATGCACATGCTCTAAGTATATCAAGGCCCATACATATCATGGAGTAATCCCCAAGGTTAATAAAAAACCACAAATATGAAAATGAGATAATAACGTGGATGTTAACAGGTCAGTTGTAATTATCTGTGCGTCCAAAGCGTCAAGCATCAGCAAAGAGAACAAATGTCTAGGCTGGCCCATGACCAAGGGTAATGACAGTGATTATCTTCTCTAATCTCAAGGTTGTTAACATGGTAATAGAGCATGATTAGGGTTAGGGTTAGGTCCAATCCAACCTAACCTTGCCCCGATCCAAAATTTCCCGTGTCGTCGCACCGTTCGCTGTTTTGGTCACCATTGTGGCCAATGTCACCTGATTTCAGGCCAATTTGTGGCATTCTTCATCCCGCTGCCGTCGCGACCCAGACTCAAAGTCGTCATAGCCGCCGCAGCTCCTCTGCAGATCAAGCCGCAGGTTGTTCCTCAGTATGTGTCCACCAGTCGCAGGTTTCCATCGTCCTTTTTGCCTGTCAGGTGAAACTGCAGTTCATGTTTCTCATGGGCCTGCTCTCCTTTGCTGCTCTCTGTTGCTGCTAGGCAGTTTCTCATGGCTGTAGAACTGAGAAGGCGCTGCTGCTTTGTTTTGGTGATTCCTCTTTGCAGATCATGTTGCTTGCTGCTCGAAAACTGGTGGGACGTCCTGCAGCTTTGGTGGAACTACAAGTTGGTCGTGGCTGCACAATTGAGAACAGAGAGAACAAGTTCCCGTCGGTTACTTTTGCTATTGTTCATCATCGGCGATAACTGCTCCATGCAATTTCCTGTGCTCTGTCTTCTGCCGCTGTTAATACAATTGCTATAATATCACTTTCAACGGTCAGAATTATCGAGAGGGGGCGTTTTGTGTAGAAACTACACTAAGAGGATTTGGTCTAGCTTTCCGCTTGGAAAATGATCCACCTGCATCTACGGCCAATAATAGTAGTGTTGCTGATATTACAACTTGGAAAATTAATGCTGGGTAAGTGATGGCTGCCATTGTCAATAGTGTTAAGCAACCCAACATTACAGCAATGTTATGTTCAGGACAGATTGAGCAGATTGACATGTTTATTGATGAGTATAACTTTGCCTTTGAGTGTTTGATGGGACAATAGCTCTTTATGGTGCCTAAGTGTATAGCAGCCTAGTGTACGGCATATAAATTTACTGAGAAGTTCCTTACATATCGTGTTGTCATGGGAGTAAGGGCTGATTTTGAGTCTATTCATACACGTTTGCCGCATGGTTGTTCTACTCTTATTGCTAGAGACCCGTCTCCAGTCTATTTCAGCTGCTTCTCATGGTTAGAACCATGCAGCAAACATGTACAAATAGACTCAAAATCAGGCCTTACTCCCATGACAAATCGGTATGTAAGGAACTTTTCAATAAATTTATATACCATACACTGAGCTATTGTACACTTAAGACATCATGGAGTGCAATGGTCCCATCAAATGCACAAAGTCAGAATTATACTCATCAATAGTCATGTCATTCTGCTTAATTAAATGAATTTTCTGCATAAGAGTATGACGAAGGGCATAACTGTGCTGAACATAGCGCTGTTGTAAATATAATCACATGGTCTTGGCTGTCTTACAGGAAGAAAGATTCATAATTATAGCTTGCAAAATGATATTGACGATGGCAGTCATTGTTATGAATTGTATTGATAATAGCCCCCATAGGGGGCAATATATATGGGTTACATGACTCAATGCTAGACTAGGATAATGACTCTACAATTAGAGTCCTATACTACTACTATACCCTTAACAGTCATCACTTTTCCACCATTAATTTTCCAAATTGTAATACCAATAGCATCATCATTGTTAGCCGTAGGTGTAGGTGGATCGTCTTCCAAGTGAAAAGCTAGGCCAAAACCTATTAAGCAGTTTCTTCACCAAAAGCCCACTCACGATAATTCTGACTATCAAGAATAATATTGATAGGAATTGCATTGATCTGCGACATGATGAAAGTGCTAAAAACTGGGACTGCAATATGAATATTAACAGCAGCAGGAACAGGCGAAGACCTTCTCTGGTGTGCAGTAGATAACAGCAGCAGCAAATACCACGTGTCGACCACCAGCAGCAACAGTGTCCAGCACAAGGCACGTGCAGATCACCACAGCAATGCAGCATAACAAAGAGCAATCTGGACAAGCTTCCGTGCAAGAAGAGTTAGCAAAATCCAGCCACCACAATCGGCGGCGGCTTGATTGACTGAGCCGAGACATGCGGCTGGAGGAAAAACGCGACGACCAGATGGGGTCGCAGCAGCAGCAGCTGGACGGGGCCACGCTCGAGGATTCACAGAGCCATGCAACGATGGCTCAATTTGTGTCAGCACGCAGCGACAGGTGGCTCGATCTGGAGGCGACACAGCCATGGATCGACAACAGGAGACCAGCGATGGGCAGCACAAGCAAGGTCCTGGCGACGAGTGGATACGACGAGATCTGCGGGACAGAGGAACCTGACGGGAGGAGGATCGTGGGCAGCCTGACGGAGGAGGAACGGATCGCGACGGCGGCCTGACAAAGGAGAAATAGACCACGACGGCGGCCTGACAGGAGGAGGACCGTTGGTGGGTTAAAATTTTCAACGATGCTTAACCCTAACCCCAATCAATGGTTGTGATACCATGTTACACTAACCTCAGGATCAGAGAAGATAATCAGCAATTAGTATTGAGATGTATATATAGCCATGAGTATGGGCCAATATAGGCCTAGATGATATGGGCCTTAACATTGTTATCTAATAGAGGCAAAATCACAAGGTTCTAAGAAAAACAGGGGCAGTTCTGCAAGCATATTAGTGTTTTTTTACACCTAAGTTGACACTGTTAAGTGGGGTTAACGGAATAGGGGTAAACTCTGCCTTGGTTTTTAAAAAGTAAGGGTAAAATCACAATTGGCACTCAAAGGAACATATGGACCGTTCACTAAAATTAATGATACATCTCAAAAACTAATGTCCTAAGCACAACACGAAAAATGGTATGTTTCTCAAACCAGAATAAAAAATGCAAACACCAATACCTGGTTATGATTTTCAACATATGAGAGCATATTGTGGTTGTTGCTAACTAATACTTTCATAATCTGCAAAAACAATCCAACTTAGTTAATAGATTAGAAATGTGATATGGAAAAAGGAAAAAAATAAAAGGCAAACGTGAAATCACTGAAAAATCTTGACTTAGCACTAAAGTATTATTATAAAATTCATAAGAAAATATAAGTAAACTCCAGCCTTATATATATCTGGTCGCATTACATACCTTATTCATGCTCCATTCTTGCTCAGGAACATTTTCAAGATGCCACAGCCACATTTCTGGAATGGAGAGATTGACCCAGTAGTCGAACCCTAGTCCACCTTGAGTAGTTGGCTCACATAATCCAGGATAAAATGTTGCCTGCATAAAGAAAACAATATAAGAGCTATATTGCCAAATAGAAGATCTGGATAAAGAATCATTCGGACATCTGCTGATACTATTTATTAAATAGGCGACAAGGATAGCAACCGACAGATTGCCCTTGCATACGGTTTATTCCTGTCATATAGGACTAATCCATGGTTATAGTTAGCACCTCAGAAATATATTAGGACCAGGTACATAAGGGCCATGACCACACTATAATACTAAGCTACATTTTAAGACTAAGAACTATGTACATGAACAAAATTTACAGGGGAGAAAACTCATAGTAAAAATAACTTACATCTTCTGCTATTGTTATAATATCTGGATAAAGGTCGTGCAACATTTCATTTGCAAGAATCAAATATATGAGTGCATCCTTGTCGACGTATTGATTGCAATACCTAAAGTTAAAATTTTGATCAACATAAATTAAATCAAGAATAAATTTCACACACCTACGACTATTTGCACCCAAGCAAAACTGTGACTTTTGAGTTTAATTTCAGAAAACTACGGCTATTTGTACCTTTTATAACGCAAAACTACGACTTTAGGGTTGGTCCCATACATTGGTGACACATTTTCATACTGATGAAATGTGTGACTGACAGGTGGCTCCAGATCCAAAAGTCATAGTTTTCTGTTACAAAAGGTGCAAATAGTCGTAGTTTTCTGAGATTGGTCCCAAAAGTCGTAGTTTTGTGTTCCTTGGGTGCAAGTAGTCGTTGGTTTATGAATTTTACTCTTAAATTCAATAATAGAGGAAAGTTGAAACAGTACAAAACATTTGTAAGGAACACAACCAAATAACTTCTAAACAGTTGGAAGAAGAAAGTGTTACCCTCTTCAATTTTCCAGTTTCAACTTTAAATTACAAAACTGTCTAGGCCGAAGGGAAGAGACATCCCAAAGCTAAAGGTCGCCAAAAGGACCCGAAGGCCAGTTACCTATTCGCCATAAGTTTTAGTCGACTTAGTCGACCGCCCACGACCCAAGGTGACACACGGCGAGGAGCTTTTTCGTTGTGAGAACCCTACGGTTGGAGGTCTTACCGCTACAAGCACGTTCCCACAACATAGTGTAACAGACACCCTTAAACACCAAACACCAAGGTAGCTTAACAACTTCTGGTTTTCCCTGAAAGGTGTACTAGTCAGCTTATCCTTGTTCTTCACTCTCCCTCATTTTTCTCTCTACTAACTCACCGATCTGGCACCTGGAACTTCAAACTTGTACAGCCTACATGGTTTTGTGCTCTGAGAACGGGCCTCTAGCTGAGTTGGTTACGTGGCTCTAGTAGCACTCCTCAGGTCCTGGGTTGGACTCCCCATGAGAGCGAATTTCAGGCTGAGGTTAAAAAATCCCCTCGTGTGTCCCATGCCAAAGCACAAGTCTAAGGCCCGCCTAGGTCGTTGGTCATTCCCACACGGGCCACGGTGCCGCTGTGTAAGGGTGGGGCAGGAATTTGGGGGGTTTTCTCAACCTGCGTGAGAAGGTCTTCTCTTAAATAAAACTAGCAAGTCTGGCACACTTTGCTGCACCTGTTAAATAAAGATAGTTGAGTTTTATATCATGAAACTGCTATAGTTGAGATGGTTATAGTTTTGAAAATTTTCTTTTGTAGATGGACATCACCAGAGGATTCCGGCCCATAAACCTTTCATCATGGGCTGAGAACGAATTGAATTTAGGCCCAGACACTGGTTGGAGCAGAGGCTAGTAACATGAGATGGCCAACATTTGCAACATAAAAATGGACCTTGGAGCAGGCCGCACAGGAAAGCACGCACAGCCAATCAAAAATGCAGTCCAGCGGAGGCATTTCCACAGCTGGGCGACGGAGGCAATGCAGCACCGTAAGAAGTACATGTAGATAAAGAAACAACGCGGGCTAACGATTATCAAAAAACTGAGTGGTAATCCTTCCGCTGTCAGCATCTTACTATGCCCAGGGGCTGTCTTAACCGCTGCAGGTCGAGTTGTTTCTTTTCTTCTTCTTCTTTTTGTGCTCAAGTTTGACCAACACCAAGTGGCAACATTATCGTCTTTTGCCATGTTTCTTGGAGTTCCCATAGTCTGTACCACTACCGTTTCGCCAAGGCTACCCGCCCATCTGTCATGGTGGAGTCCTCGCAAACCACTTTGAGTTGTGTACACTATGGGCTACAATTCTACTTGCCATACAGAATTTCATACAGTTCTGCTTCATTTATCTCCTATGTGGGATAAGGTTACTGCAATAGTCGAGATCCTAAAAACTTGGGAGATATTAGCTTATCCAACAAGTAAACATTGGAAAAAAGGAACATTTCAAGGGTGGATAGGTGGAGATATTCATTTATTAGTTGGGGGGTGGTACCCTGTTAACCATACCAGATTATATTTCTAGTACGGAGAACCCTCAAAATAATTAATCGACTTTAGTTGAATAAAACTGTCCCACTTCCATGCCATAGAGAACAACTAAGTAATATCTGATACAAGATGACCAGATATCATATCATTAATAAGAAAAATGGCACTTACTCATCCATGGCACCAGTAAAAGTAGAAAACCCATTGTGTGTATATAACATAGAAGACAAGGAATGAAAGTGAAATCCATCAATCCGGTATTCAGTAACCCACCTAGTAAGATTTGCATTAGATCCATAAGTATCTAGGGTAAAAAAAGTGATTTGTCGTAAAGGGTAAGAATGAAGTACAACTGAATTTTTTTTTTTACCAATTTAAATTGGACAGTAAGAAGTGGAGAACATCCACATCATCATATCTAAACATCCTGGTGCCCCAATATTTGTGATGCCCTCTTTTTCCTGCCAAGGAAATATGAGAACCAGCACGTCGTACTAGATAAGAACAAAAGAACCTCACAAACTTAATGATGAAATATGTTATCCATTTCAAGGTACACATCATAAAGTTTTTAAATGTGAGCTTGGCTAGGCAAGCTCACCAATCAAAATTAACGAGGTGTCAAGACTCGAACCCAGGCAGGTGCAGTGAGAGTGCAGGCCCCTGACCAGTTGGCCGCGAGAGTCTTGGCATCAGAAAGTTTTTAATAATAATGCATTTCAAGGTGCACATTTGAAATTGTACCTATATTATCAAATAATATTCAGCAGCCATCATAAGGTCATGGTAAAGCTGGCGGTAAAGCATTTCAAGGGGAGCCCTGGTGCAGTGGTAAAGCTGTTGCCTTCTGACCATGAGGTCATGGGTTCAAGTCCAAAGGCTGCATACAAAAGACCCAAAGTGGTCGAACCCTTCCCCGGAACCTGTGCAAGCGGGAGCTACGTGCAACGGGCTGCCCTTCTTCTATCCAGCAGTCATCGGTCGGGTTAATTATGTTACTATAAATGTCCATGATGATCACCTGACAGCATTACTATGTCAATTGTACTATCAGGCACGGTGGGTATCAACTATGGTGACACAAAAATCATGTAATGTTTGCAATATAAAGTATGGAGTTAAAAGACAATGGTAAGGATCAAAGAGGCCAAGTTACATTATCATGCTTTAAGCTAGCTGATAACTGTTCTACCGTCTTGTGCTGTTTGGACCAAGTTAGGGCCCATTTGACAGAGCTCCACGGAGCTGATTCTCAGGCAGAATATGTGAAGCTGTGCCGAATGCATTTCTCACAAGAAGTAATTCTAGGCTGATTCTGTGAAGTGGTGCTCTGTCCTGATTCTAAGAGTGTTTAGTAGAGAATCATGGAGGATCACTTTCAGCCAGAGAATCTCTACCAAACAGTCCCTTAATTACCACGCATGCTTAATTAACAAGAGCAAACTATTTTCTCCATATTATGCAATTCAACTCACATATAATTGGTCCTTGACCACTTGTTGAATACATCAAGCCAATTATTTTACTTTGGGATTGCACATGCACTACTGGAGCACAATGCTGCATTTAAACTCTCAGTTTACAAGGTATTCATATGTTGAATTCTTTCCGACATTCCTCAACAACAAAACAGAATTTTGAAAAACTACAAATATAAAAGAGAGTTTTAGTTATAATACCGCTGTGAAAGTAACAATCATTAGAACCGTCAAAAAGGGATAAGCCAACCAGTTCATCTGCCGATGCGTAGGAGTGCACAATATCAAGAAGCACCACTAATCCAAGGCCTGTGCAAACGAGGTATAAGAAAATGGAGATGCTAATGTTAACAAGTGTTTCACTATTTCGTTGCAAAATATGGCAAGAATCTGGTGAAACTTGCTACAGATTTATGATGTTCCATAATCACAAAATCGAAAAGGTCTACGTAGTTAAAACACTTGGATGTTTCAACTATAATATGTCAATGGCAACTAATAGCAAAAATAATAAAAGGCATGTTCTAATGTGAGGCAGTGTAAAAAAGGATGTCGACTTATATATCACAGAGAGCGAAATAAGAGAAAATCTGATCTATATAGAAAAATAGGATTTGTCAAAAGGGTAGTGTCTCCTTTCTCCTAGTAATGTGTAAGTACCAAACACCAAACACCACATGATTGCATCTACTAGTTTTGTACTCACTTCTATGTATTATCAATACGTGGTTACTTGATTAGATGTGTCTAAGGTTTCGCCCCGTCTAAAGCGGGCTTGTCCCAAGCAAAAGTGCGACTGTGCTTAGGCACCAATAAAAAAAACTTTTATAGAAGTGTTCATCATTGCATCCTGGGAAATATGGAAATTAAGAAATGGGAAGATCTTTGACGACCAAACACCAATGTTAAATCTTCGGATTGTGAGATTTAAGTAACAAATACTTCTCCACCTTCACAAGGTCAAAGAAGGAATGAACCAAAGTTTCATCCAATATATGGTTTAAGAATTGTGACTGCTCAAATGAGAACCATAAAAATACAGAATATTCTTAGAAAATTATGTGAATTCCAGTGTTACTTAAAAAATAAGATCTGGAGAAACTGACCATGTGCCTCATCCACTAACTTCTTGAAGTCATCTGGGGTGCCAAATCTGCTACTGACTGCAAAATAATTTGTAACCTGCAACAGCAATGCACGAAAGTGTGATAATTTAGATTATGATTGAGAGGATTATTCTGGAAAAGTCAACCCAACAATTCAGTTACTTTGAATATATTACATTAACATATTTGATTTTCATTACTTCATATATTCTCAAATTCTGGGGAAACCTAGCCAGCTCCGTAAAACATAATTATTTGTCATTTCAAATTCTGCAATTAAGAGCATTATTATCTGACTTAAATATGAAGAAATCTACATGTGCGTACTTGAAAGTATAAGTTCAAAGTTCAAACTAAATAATATAGTGTCCAATCTCTTTTTATTATATATATTTACTACCACAGTAGGAGCTTCCCCTACTGTAATTCCCTAAAAAAATATAGTGCCCAATCAAAATCAAAAATAGTATCAAAGACAAAGAAGAGAAATCCACACTGGACATTCAAAGCGTTCCAAGTTCTAGGATCGACGACAGTAATTTTTCTTTTCTTTTTTTTTTTTGATAATATATTGAAATCAGGATCAATGCAGAAGACTACCTAAACAAATTCCAATGTTTTTTTTGGTAATTGTCGGTATTCAATTTACCACAAACGTGGATTAAACTCTTCACCTCAAGTTGGGCCATAAGGTGGTAGTGACTTAACCCTCACACCAGGAGATTATAACTGAGTTAGAAAAATGGAATATAATCCCTTGTTACCTAATTATTTGGTTTCAACCATTTAGTTTTTATCATGTTAAGGGCAACTCTTATAGCCTATAGGAGGAATCATCCATATCAGTATCAATCAGGCATATAAAGAAGTCACTTTCCCTAATATCTTTTTATCTCCCTCGTATCCACGACAGCCAAAGTGTCACCAGGGCACACACTGAGGCATCGGGCTTTGTCCGCCTACTGCCCACAACCACGCCATTCAGCTGTTCAACATCTAGGCTCTGCCACTTAGTCAAGCATATGCAGAGTGGCAATACATTGAACACATGCAAAAAGTCAAGCACATAATTTTCACCTGAGCAAATATTACCTTATAGCCAACGGAGGAGTAATCCTTGTGCTCCACGACTCCAATTAATTGAATTGCATTATATCCAGCATTTTTTATATGGGGTAGCACCTAATGAAAGAAAAGATTAGAGAAGCAAACTTACCACCAAATAACAAAAGAACAAAGGTCAAAAAATACTTTAGATGTGAACTCCGCAAAGGATGAAACTTTTTGCTCAGATCCACTTATCCCGATATGACATTCATATATCCTAATTGAACCCTTCACTTTTGGCCTTCCAAACCTCCATTTGTAAATTTCTTCAGGAGGAGGTTCCCAATGAACTGCGTAGGATTGCTTCCCTTCAGCATCTGCAAAAATACTAATTTTGAGTCAACATGTAACCTGTAAGAAAATTCAGCCAAACATAATCCCCAAAAGAAATTAAGCAGAAAAGAAACGGACGCTGTGCTTAACAAAATAGTCAATAATGTTCTTGCGAGAGCGAGACAATCAGATAAGCTATTTTGCATGAAAAGCAGGGAAAATGCAACACCATTGTAATGTCAGAATACTGAAAAAAATGAGAAAATATATTTAACTTAGACATCGATCGTGAGAATGTTATGGCTTCTTAATATCCAGTATGGCTCTCACCTACCGCCACGCCACAAGAAAGGAAAGAATTGCTCACTAAAGCTCGTGCTTTCGCCAACAAAACTACAGCGCATCACCTTTCCATAAAGTAAATTTATTTAATGACGGTTGAAACATGCATATATTTAAAAAAACAATGCGAAAGGTCCATGGTATTTGCCAATGTGCATGACCATTCCAGTGTCACAGAACAATTTACCCCTTTTACTAAATCATTAATTTACCCCTTTTACTGAATAGCTATGTCAATTTACTAACACTCCATCTGAAACACACTTTTGAGAGCAAATTTCACAATTATAACTATTTATAATTGGTCCCAAAAAATCACTGTCAAAACAGTTATTTTATGGTACATTTCAAAATAGTTGTAGTTCAATGGATATTATGTGATAATAGTTGTACTTCTGTGACATTTACTCTATATTTGATGAAATGGGCACTATGACATTGTAACCACTTCAGATAACCATTCAGATATTCAAGTTCTTACACCACACCAAAAGGGAAATATAGAAACCCAACCCATGAAACTTATTCACCGTCTTATCTTAACCTTAACGATACAGCATAATATTTCTTTCTGGCTAGTACCATCTAGTTACATTGTTTCTTTCTTGCCCAGTCAAGTAAAGAAATCAGAAGGCTACAATCAAACAACTAAACATGGTACTTGCTTTTTGCTCTCTTTGGGCTTGAGCTTTTTGCTCTCGGCTTGTACAGTTCATTTCTTTCAGTCCTTTTATTAATATATATCTACCACAGCAGGGGCTTCCCTTGCTGTATTTCCTTTCAAAAAACAAATGGTACTTGCTATTACTATACTATGTATGGCGTAGCCAGTGCAAATTTTTTAAATTGATTTGTGCAACCCCACGATTAGAATCAGTACTAACACAAATCATTATAATGATAAATTAGCAAACCTGGAAGCACATACGCAGCCCAAGCAGGAACACGTTCTAAAGCACCATCAGGAGTATTAAAATAAACCCTGTACTTGTCCTTATGAGAAATAGTCGGGACATATTTCTCTAGCCATGCTTTTCGGCCTTTCCTCATTTCAATCCAGTAAGCAAGCGGAGGTTTCTTTGCTTGAAACTTTTCAAATGAAGCTCGATCTGTTACGACATTGAAAATGTCAAAGGGCTGCCCATTATCAATGATATCATAAGATGGCGACAAACTTGTCGAGTCAGCCTTCTGCGATGCTTTCCACTCATTGTATCTTGTCTGAGCATCAGGTATTTCGCCAAGCTCCTCCTCTGTTTGTGGACCATTCGGGCCAAACATTTGCTCATATAGCTTAACAACCATCTCTAACTGAGACTTGCGTGACCTAACTTCTCCAGGTTCCCAGTATTCCTCTCTTGCCCTACGCATTAATTCTTCAGGATCGACACCATTGTCACCTTTATCATAATCATCCACATAATTGTACTCTTGAAAAAAATATTCATCTGGCTCTTGCCCTTCTCTGAGCTTATCTTCAAGAATGATAAACCAATATCCAAAATCATCATGTCCCAAATGACCTTCTCTTGCACAGTTTTCAGTTGGTGACCACTGATTAAAATCACCAACCAGAGAACAATAGCGAGCACCTGGATGACAATTCTTCTCTTAATAAACAACTGTACAAAAATGTTCAGAGTAATGTTTAAACACAATAAAAAACATACAAAGATGACATAACACCTAACAGTACAACTATAATCATTAATTCATCACACACAAGCATCTTTATAGTCAAGTAATATTAGCTGGTATATTGTGTTTGAGTTAATGAGGTGTATGCAATGGAACTGAAAATAAAAAAGCACTATTACAACATCTCAAAAGTCAAAATATAATCTGCAAACTAAATAAAGAGTGAAAATGCTTTGGCGGTTCCTAAATTTGCCTCGGGGTTTTAAGAGGCCGGGGACCTAGATGGCAACCCAAAACAAGTTTAGGGACCGCCGATGCATTTTGCTCCTACATAAATCATTGCTGAGATGACTGCATCACGCTTGGTATGAATTAAAAAGTAGATGAGGGCAACATTGTTCTGAAATTTTATTGATTCAATGAAGAATGCAAGCTTTACACGTGAAAGATCGAAACGTAAACATGGATTTTTTTTAGGGGTCCATGGCGGCTACAACTGCATGAAATATAACCACAATATTCGATTTGTACTTTGCTGAACAAGACGCAGGGTCGACAAATGACTTTAGATGGTGTACTTCTAAACAGTTAGTTACAGTAGTAAGACAACTAGGATACCATCTTCTGCAAACTCAAAATTAGATCCAAGAATGAGACCTTACCTGGTGCCCATTCCATGAAATCCATGCGATGTTGTCGATGCCGATGCATGCCCATTAGCTCAAACCTATCATAAAAGAAAGAAAAAAGCGGGAAAAAAAAATCACAGGCCACATCAGTGGACCAAGCCCCCCAACGCACCTGATGAGGGTAACAAAAGTGAAGGGAAAAGATGTGATCAAGTTACCCAGAGGACGCCTCTTTCAGATCAATAAACCGAGAGCACAGCTCCCACCGGCGGTCCTTCAAAGCCTTGTGCCTGAAAATAACTACACAATAAGAAAACAAGATATAATTTCCCCAAACTGATAGCCGAGAATGACCTACCAAATTTCCCACCCACGAGTCAACAATCAACAAACAGTATGTTCACACAATATTTTCAGTTCACAATGACAACGAATTCCCACGCCGAAATTATATTAATACAAAAAGAATGTCCGCACAATATTTCAGTTCACAATGACAACGAATTCCCACGCCGGAATTATATTGATACAAAAGCATGTCATCGATTGTTCAATTCAAACAAATTTGGTGAAGGGGAAACAGCGGAATGGGAGATTGGATTCGCAATCGACCACTCCCGAACTGAAAGCAAACGCCGAGCACATACCGGTCACGGAGGAACTGGGCGAAGACGCGGTCCGAGATGCCGAGCTTGGTGAGGATGCCCACGGGGTCGACTGCGTCGCCTCGGCCGCCGGGCCGCTGCGTCCGCTGCCTCTGCTGCCGTGGCCTCGGCGGGCGGTCGCGAGGCGCAGAGGCGGAAGATGAAGAAGAGGATGAGTCGCAGCGGAACGTGAAACTGCGGCGGCACCCCAGGAGGAGGGAGCGACGGCTGGTTGGGAGGACGGCGAGGCCCGCGTGGGGTGTGCAAGGGGCGGCGTCAACGACGAGAGGAGGGGGCCGCGGGGTCAGTAGGTACAGAGGGCATAACGACATGGCTTTGAGAGCGGTGCCGTCGCCGACGAGGTGAGGCTGGAGCGCCGGGAGCCGCGCGCGCCGCTGGTGACGCCGGGAGGGGAGGGGAGGGGAGGGGAC
Organism: Eragrostis nindensis; assembly: GCA_012490785.1. Taxonomy (NCBI): domain Eukaryota; kingdom Viridiplantae; phylum Streptophyta; class Magnoliopsida; order Poales; family Poaceae; genus Eragrostis; species Eragrostis nindensis. The sequence continues at coordinate 923,550 of JAAXCT010000098.1, read as the reverse complement.
GCGTGGCGGAGGGTTTAGGGGAGGGATAAGCCTTGGGCGGAGCGGGTCACCGAGGTCTTGTACCGCTGCTCATCGGTGGTATGGTATAAACGGTAACTTTTCCCCAAGTCTGTCAAAACCTTCAAAATTTTTGAATTGTTTTATTTCATGAGTGCAGTTATTCAAATGAATTTCTGAGTTTATGTATATCCCTCCCAATCTTTTCTATCGTTTTGAATCATATCAAATGCCCGAGACAGCTTTTTAAAGTCAAACTGTGTCAAATCATCTTACGTTGTACCAAAGGATAGAAGGGCAAGGTTCACAAAACGGACAGAAACCAGATCGGTTTTTGTGAAAACCTTACTTATCGATTTAGTTCGGTTTCATCGGTACACCGGTTTTCGAGTTTGAGTTTGAAGTAAATTTGTTTTTCATCGGTAACCGGACTTACCGATCCGGTCCAGGTCTGTCGGCTCCCCGGTTAAAAAAAAAACGTGGTCAAGAGTGAATCTTAGTTCGAGACTAATTTTGTTTAGATTGAGTGTCACACTCCTGATGTTTAATTGCTATACACTCAAATTCATTAAGGGGACACGAAATGTTTGCAAACTAATTTTCTTTTACAGGCTAAATGGACAATTATGCTCTGTACTAGAATTGTTTGTAATACTCTTGACTAAGTTGTTTTTCAGAGGCATATGAACAAATGTTTGCAAACTAATTTTGTACTAATCCATATTTATAACATTACACTATTTTTGCGGTTCTTATAACTTTTTTTTAAGTGCGGTCCTTATAACTTTTTTTTAAGTGCGGTTCTTATAACTTCTAAAGGTGAGCAACAGGATGTCCAAAATAATACTCGTTTGCCCTCGCTAGATCATAAAAAAAATGGACAAAAATGAGACCTATGATCATCTTGACTGAGAAATTGGCCTTGCTAGATCACAGAACCTATTCATATTCCTAGTACTGGATTCCATGCATTTGGAGGGGACATGTCTTCTATACTGAGCAGGAAAGGTAGGCACATAATTCAGGTCTCGATAACATCTTTGAAATCCTCATCAAGCGGATTGTTCTCATGGATGAAGTTGTGAAGACACATGGTAGCTGCAACAATCATTTTTTCACTTGTCCATCGGATATGTTGGCATGAATCTTCCATTTACTTCTCCGATAACATTTTTTTATTGTCATATCGCTAGATTAATATGAGAATTGTACGAGTTTCTTTTAATATCTTACCTCCTTTAGATATTCAACAAATGTTTGAGGATTAGATAAAAGAGATAGATAAGAAGCTTAAGTACAAATCTTGATTGGAACTTACTCTTTTTATGGGCAATTTGGTTATGTAGAAATGATGTGGTTTCTAACAATACACATGCGGTTACTCCTATGCAGGTGATATTCAGAGGGACATACTGGATCCGGTTATGGTCAATGTTGCAAAAGGAGGAGGAGCGGCCCAATATATCATAGGGATGTCGAGTGCTTGAGACCACTGCAATGGAAATTTTTACTAGAAAAATGGCTGGAGTTTTAGTAATAAACTCTCTTATTACTGAAATTTATTCGATAGAGAGCTTTTTCCTGTTTTGTTTGGAAGCCTTCGTGCTGGTTTGTGCTTTGGTTATAATAATGGACAGCTACATGTACCGATCGATACAGAGGATGGAATATTAATACATATTCTCTTTTCTTAAAAAGATACACCAAACGTGCGCTCTACGAACATTACAAAGACTTGAGTTTAAATGGTTGAACTCTTCTGGCTGAGGTTCAGGGGCATGATCTCTTCTCCTGGAACATGGTACCTTTGACTTTTGTATGGTGCTAAGTAGTTATCTTTATCTGGGTAACCGATATCAACAAGGTAATATTTCCTTACAATATGAGGGGAAAGTGAGTTTATATAACTTATATATGTCAAGAAATAAGAGAATGAACCATATAGTATCAAATATACCTTAGAGGAGGATGTGTAAAGATGTCATCATCAGCTTCAAGTACATGGTACGGTACAATAATGTCATGCATCGGACTCGGTTGAAAAAAGGTCAAAATCAACCTAGAGTAGTGTGGAACTCAGTTTTCCTACTTTCGATGAAGAACTCAACATTGTGGAGGTGGATTCACGACTTGGCATTATCGACGAGTTGTTATCACAGTCTGGCTTGACAGCGTTTTGGTCTATACTGGCCATCAAGGCAGATCAAGGCGGTTGCATTATACTTTTGTGATACGGTACTTTGTTGTAATTCGTAGTAAAAAATGTGTTGTCAAAAGATTCAGGTCATCACGTTTTACAGACCATCGCAGAGTACTTGTTGTAATTCATAGTCTAAAATAATGATTTTGTCAAAAGATAGATCAAAGTGGTTGCCTTAGGTTGCAGTTTAATATTTGAAATGGAGGTGACATTAATATGGGTGAATTTTTTCACATTCAAATAAGTTATGTTTTTTATTTTCTAAACTCTTTTTGCTAAATCTGACGGTTTGTTTGAAGTTCAAATGTGTTACTCTTTGTTTGATCAAAGGTCGCTAATTAACATATTTTGGAGTACAAAAATACTAGACCTTTTCGGCTAGAAAATAAAAAGCACAAAATGTAGAGATATGGCATCGTTTAGGCGACACTCCTTTGCTAAAGTATTGATGGTGTTATGTATTTGCTAATGCATTATGCTCGCTAGCAACCTGATTATATTTTCTAATTTCCAAATTTCATAGAAACTTCTTCTTTTTCAATTTTTTTTTTACGAAAGAGATCTAGTAGATAGGATAAATGAATTATGTGAGACCTATGCATGTTTTGTTTTGACTTTATAAAGCCAAGAGTATTTGTAGGTATGGACTCTGGAGAAGTTTTTGCTAGCTTTTCTGAGATGTTATAGGCAGGCAATGTCATTTTATAATATAATAACAATTTTTATATCTTTTTAGAAGTTAGCTTAAAAACAAGAGCTACACGAAGTCAGCTTTCGAATAGGAAAAGCTGAAACAAACATTACCTTGCTATATATGACCAAGTCTTAACATTTTTATTCCTAAATTATTTGCCTTCTTTGCTAAATTATTTGGCTTTCCTATTTATTTAATGGATTATGCTCCCTAGCAACCTTGTTATATTTATAATTTCAAAAATTTAATATGAGTTTTTTCTTTTCATTTTTTTAGAAAAGAGACATAGTAAATAGGATGAAATTTATATGAGACCTATGAATGTATGTTACGCCTTTTGGAGGCTTTGCTTCTACGAAATATAGAAGCTGAAAAAATGGTTTGCTTATGAATATGGCTTTTATAAAGCCAAGATTTGTATTTGCATTGGAAGCAAAAGGTAGTTCAGGTGAAGTTTTGCTAGTTTTTCTAAGATGTTCTGAGTGTTGTTATATGTAATAATCAGTTTAATTTACAATAAAAACTTTCATGGCTTTTTAGAAGCTAGCTTAGCTTAAAAGAATGAGCTACATGAAGTTAGTTTTGGAACAAGAAAAGCTGAAACAAACACTACCGTACTAATTTGACCAATTCTCACAGCATTATTTTCCTAGATAGGGTCTTATATATCTAATACTCATCAAGGAATTAGAGCCACATGTCCTAAAATTGCGAAATCTTGTCCTTCCAGAAGGATACACAAAAATGTACCACGGTGCTGCATTGTATGTACAACACGGGAACTAGCTAAAAGTTCGAACAAAGTCTGGTAAATTTGGAGACACATTCCACTTGTTTTGTGATGACGGCGTTCTTCACCCTCTCTTGTTTCGTGTTCCTTTTCTTTTGTCCAGATCAAAAGAACCTGTTTTCGTTGCTCTGAACCCCACAGGTGACCACCTTGTTCGATCTGATCTTGCGCATGTACCACACGAGCCCCCCAACGCCGATGACCGCGGAAGCCGAGAAGACGACACTCGCTGCAAGAAAAATACTCAGTCACACCAGGATGTATCTATCCTACTTGGTGAGAAGAATATGGATGGGTGAGGAAATTTGTAACGGGGACACATGGTGGTTCTCACCAGCAATGACTCCAGCTGAACTCCTCGAGGAGCCACCGCCTGCGTGGAAAGATCAGCGTCAGCTTTGCTTATGTCTAGTAGAGCACACTCAGCACAGCACATAGGCAAGACACTTTATTATCTGAGAGAAAAAGAAAGGAAGCAAAGGCAAGACCTAGCGGCGGCCAGCGCCAATTGCACCGACATGGGCTCCAATTTTATTTTATTTTTTCAAAAAAAAAAAGCCTCCAAATTAAACCTTTTAAGCGACCCAAACACGAACGAGCATGATTTGACGAGTGTATAAACTGAATTCCTATCAAGTGCCCGTCATGATGAATGGTGCTGCAGTAGTGCTTTTGGTGGGCATGCATGGCAACAGAGCAGACGAACCTGCACAGTCGGTGGTGGAGTTGCGTCCGTCGTCGCAGATGCAGAGGAAGTCCCTGGTTGCCGGGTCGAAGCCGCAGGTTCCCCCGCCGCCGTTGCGCCTGTCCTGGCACTGCAGGCACCTCGTCGTCACGGGGATCTCGAAGTCCACCCGCACCCCGTACTCGGGCACCTGATCATACGGCGGGAACTTGTCGTCCCCGGCGGCGCGCCAGTACACGCTGGTGTACCCGTCGCAGTGCCGCAGCATCGCGCGCAGCGACTCGGACGCGCGGGGCCTGTACGCGCAGCACGTCACGTTCCCTTCCTCCAGCGCGCCGCGGCAACCCGGGAGGTTGCGGCACAGGTACCCTGCGGAGTCGCACGCCGCGTCGCAGGAGGCCGAGTCGCGGCGCTGGTCCGGGTAGCGGTCGCAGCTGGGCGGGCGCGGCGCCACGACGACCCGGGACTCGTCGCAGCCGAGGAAGAGCAGCTCGTTCCGCGGGGACAGGGAGAAGCGGGTGCTGGTGTCCAGGCTGAAGGCGGCGGCGCGCATGGGGGTCAGGTAGGGCCGGTCGCACGTCCACATGGACGGGTCGCGCACCACCAGGTGCGGGTCCGCGTAGTCTGCGCCGGCCACCGGGTACGTCCCCGACGGCGTGCGCAGGCGCAGCGTCGCGTTGTCCGCGGAGCAGACCAGCATGTTGCGGTAGTACGGGCTCCCGCACCCGTCGTCGATGCCCAGCGGGTAACGCACCGGGATGTTGCCGCAGCTCTCGCGGCAGATTCCCGCCGCCCCCGCGGCGGCGGACGGCGGCGACACCGCCGCCAGCATGACGACGACCGCGAGGATAGCTGATAAGACACTGGTGGGACGGTGGTGATGGATCATCGCCTCCATTGGTGACGAAATGGAGCGGCGCAGCATGGCAAGTGGAGTAAGAGCGAGCTTGCTTGCTGCTTTGGGTGTGCTGTTTCCTTGAGTGCTGAAGCGGCGAAGAATCAAGTAAAGACTGAGCCCCCAGCTTGTTTAAGGTTATCGTTAGGCTGATGCCGGAGCTTTATACTTTTGCTTTGGAGCTTTGAGTCTTTAAGCTTTTACTTTGCTTGGATTAATAGTGTTTTGTTTAATGCGTCCTTGGTACACTATCCCCGCGCCTTTGGTAATTTGGTCGGCAGCGCCACCGAAGCAAGGTACCCTCATATGCTATTGTAAAAGACCTTTATCTTTGCGTATTGTCAGTCGACTGAAATCAGCATTGGTTTCAGTTGATGCAATATCACGGCCTCTAATATGTATCAGCGAGGACAAGGAGGCAGAGAGAGAGAAGCAAAGTCTGACGGCGTTTGGAAGATTTGAGAGAGGGTGACCGTGAAACACAAATATTAACTGGCTGCCCGATTGAGATCCTATGGCTGACGTTGTCGACTGAATGAACTTTGTTTTCAACCTTCTTAAGACGTTGTCATTAAGAAGGCATTATTACAACTTACAAATGCATAGAAAACTTTGGGTGCGATCGGAAGTCTTTGCTAAATGGCTTTCTTGGGCTGCATGTGCAGCCGTTTCAAGCTGCAGCTGCATCGAGTAAGAGGGTTTTTTTTTTAAGAACCGAGTAAGATTTTCTTGCCTTGTTTTTTTTTTTTTTTTTGGAGGCGCTCTTGCCTTGTTTCTGGTTTGTGCTCCATAATAAGAGTGGACCGGGCCTTGTACGCTTTCATCAATTATCGGCCTGGCTGGTTATCAAGGCCTATATCTTTACCATACTTAAAATTCTGGGTTGGTGGCTTGCGGTGGTCGTGGCTCCGCGGCCTTCTCAGTTTGGTTGGCGCTGACATGTGGGCCAAGCCAGCAGCGGCAGCGAGCCAGCAACTCCTCGCGCAGCTTCCCGTCTCCCACCGTCCCACGATCTCTCTCGATCAGAGAAAAAAAAAAGAAACGGAAAAACACAGCAACGCTCCTCGCCTCCAGCCCGCGTTCACCAATCACCACCTGCTTGATCCGACGAGATCCACCGGCGTCCTTCATTTTCCTCGGCCTGATCTACAGCGGATTGCGGTGAATCGGACTCCAGATCGCGTCTTCTAAACCTCCATCCATGTAGAGGTCGCCGGTGATTGAGCCATGGACGGGTATACCGTCCCAAGTCTCCGGAAGCTTTCCCAGCTGCTGCCTCTGGGCTGCAGCGCTCAACAGCACTGTCCATCTTCGGCAGTTCACCAGCCTCCGCCCCTCCGTTGAGGAAGCTGACCAGGTTGGTGACCGAATCCCGGCTTATCCCCATCCGAGATGGCCGTGACCGGGGCCGGAAGATTCTAGAAGGTACGACGCTCTGCCACCGGCCCACTGCTTCCCCTTTCCAATCCCATCTGGTGCTCCGGCGCCCAAGTTCAATTTTTCTGACACCAAAATTCGGACAGGTGCGCGCGCTAGCCACATTGCCTAGAAACCTCTCTGCGCAGCTCACCCATGTTACAGCACAATAAACCATACTGGAGCTGGGATAGTGAGAAGCTGGATTCAGTGGCCGACTCCCTCGTCCAATGAGTCAAGGATCAAGGTACGGTTGATGTGCATTTACAGATATTCGCTTGCTGATAACATAATTTTGACTGAAGATTCATGAGTTCCTTGATGAAGAGCAAAGTAGATTACAAATATTTGAATCGAAAACTGTGACCTCACATGGAAAGATGTCTGATTAAGCTACAAACTGCATTGACACCATAATCATTAAGTATTGTGTTAGCATCAAAAAAAAAAAGAGCATGCGTAATAATCTGAATTTCAGACCAGTGGTGGGAAGTGATATTATCATGAAGTTTGTTCATTCTGCTACCAGTATATGCAATGGTAAAGCATATTATCTTGCTATAGCCTTTGCAGATAAGTGCCTTTTCTGTTAACACAAATTAGTATTCTGAGCTTCTATTATTGGGACTTCTTGCTTTAGCATAGTTTTGCATTTTCTCTGTGTATGCATCACATGCAGAGTAGCATGTTATTATTTCTTTGGTGTGACAAGTTACATAGGTCTCCTGGCAGCGCTATCAGCCAGACAGCCACTAATGTTCTTTTATGATTTCAGGAAGTGTGAGGTGCTTGATGTTACATTAAGTGGAGTTGCTTCTGAGTCCAACCTGGAGGCACCAACATAAGAGCTTGATTGCAAAGTTAGTTTGTACTTTTGGATTGATGACTCCCTGTTAATATGTTTGTACCCGTAGCAGGAGAATTGATGTCTCCTTATGGGTTTCTCATTTGCACAGCATGTTTTCTGATATCAGTGACTCAAGAGATGGCATGGTGAGAGTAGTTTCAATATTAATATAAACATTGGCACAAGAACAATATGTGTTTTCTTTTTATTTGTGTTCCAAGCTGTGTTTTTACCTGGGCTTTTGTTCTCTCTTAAACTATAAACTTCTTTGGCTATATGAAGTTTCTGTGGCTGTAAAGGGGCTTGTGGCACTGCTGAGGATATACCAGTACAGTCAGCTTTTATTTATCCATGATTTTTTATTTTTGTAAGTGTTTAGGAATGAGATATGAACTTGATTCTTTTTAAAAAAATTAAATAAATAAACCGTAGCAACGCACGGGCATTCGGCTAGTGTTAGCCAACATTTTGGCCTTACCCAACTATTTTGGTCCCCATAAAACATTACTGGGCTGAATTCTAACAAGCGATTTAGCTTTTGATTGATTCTTGTCCATTCACTAGCTTAGATAGCAATTGTGTGTTCCTCAAAACAAAAAGAAAAAAGACGGCAATTGTGTTAGCTCTTTTGAAGTAGCTTTTGTCAAATTCCGACTCGCATTTTGCCAACGTGCGTACTAGCCCATCGAGATGCGCATGCAAGTATGCTTCCTCGCAAACTTGGTCTAAAGGTCTACTCCCTCCATACTCACAATTCTGGGCATTTAGGACATGGTTTAGCTTACCAAGGAGTCATTAACTATAGGGTAATTTTCCCCCTTTGCCTTTATTAAATATCTGTCGGGTCCATTTCTTCCACATCCTCCTCTCCGTCCGACTGGTTGCTTTCTCATGCCCCAAAGCATGAGGTCGCAAGTTTGATTCCTTGTGGCCTCAACTTTTTGCATTGGACGTCGATTTTGCATGGTCTTGTGCGGGATACATGCCCAGGCGAGCGTGGCGGGCATTTTTCTCTCGCGCGGCGCTCGTTTTTCTCTCGCCGTGCATGTGCGCTATTTCTTCCGAAATTTTAGCTCACGCGCTGTTGCTGTTCCGAATATTTTGCAAAAGCGCGCGGAGCGCCGATTTTTTTGCTGGGCTAGCGCGCTGGCCGTGTCCTTTATTTTTCCCGTGCATGCTGCTGTTTCCCGTCCTGTTTTTTCAACCGCGCGCGCATGGCGAGCCCGCGAGAGCGGAGCGGAGCGAGTGAGAGCGACGCAGAAGAGAGGTCCGCCGGGCTGCAAGCGCGGAGCAGCGCCGGCGAGCTAGCGTTGGTGGAGCGCGAGCCATGCAGGCGCTCGTTGGCGGCGAGCGAGAGCCGAGAAGGCTAGCGAGAGGCGTGCGAGTGATTTGTTGCGTTGGGGTCCGACCTGTTTTAATTCTCTCGCGGAAGCCAAAGCGCAGGCTTTTAATTCTCTCGGGAGCGTGCGACGCTGAGGGCAAAATCGGAAGGAAACGACCCTCCACGCCAGAACGACCAGAAATATGAAACCGCTTCAACAGCCCAGAACGAACAGAAATACGAGTATGGAGGGAGTACGTGCCATCCCCGATGCCCAGCGGCTACCGCACTGGGATGCTTCAGCGTTATGGCAGTTTTTCTAACAATTTTCCTATCCTTTTGAAAACCATTTAATTTCAAATGCAATAGTTATTTGAAATCTCCAATTTTAAGTACATCATCACAAAAGAAACCATATTAATGGTCGGTAGCGGAGCGACACCCACTTTGAAGAAGGGGCCAGAGTTATTGCTAGTACTTTTTCCTTCATGCATGCATGCGATTGGGAAGCAAATATGGTGTTATTTTGGACTAATTAGTGATTTTGTACATGACTAGGTAAGAAATTGCCTAGCACAAGGGGCCAGGGCCCCCCGGCTGGCCCTCACCTGGCTCTCCACCAGTAAATAACGGTGACAACATGTGACAACGAGACATCACTAGTAGACAGATCATTTTTTCTTTGCAAGGAAAAATGTTGAGATTTATTAAGCACCGGTAGGGTTACAATCAGCTGCTAGAGTAGCAGCAACAAACTCCGGGCAAGTACGGAGCCAAACTTTCGAGAAAGGCTCAGTACATGCCTTATTGGCCAACAAGTGGCTAACCCTATTGTATGACCTATTACAATGTAAAATCTCAACCTCCCTTAGCTCATTGATGAGCTCTTTGATCTCCACAAGCAGCATCGCAAAAGAAGATCTCTCCGCCACATCATTTTTTATGGCCTTGCATACATTCAGGCAGTCGGTCCCCAGTTGCACAGGACCCGGGATCCACTCTAGAGCAAGATGAAATCCTTCTTTGCATGCCATCAACTCAGCCTCCTCGGCACTTTACACAATGAAAGACTGCTCGGCTAGATGAGAAGACAACGCCACCCGCACTATCTCTAGCAACAGTGCCTACCGCTGCATTACCAGTATCGTGGAAATCAGCAGTATCCACATTAATCTTCACCTTCCCCTGACTTGGTCGGCACCATCGTTGAGCACCCTCACCACTGCATTTTTCCCGCCTGGCCAGCTGCTCCTTCCCCTTTTCTTCTGGTTCAGGTTCTGTTGCCGGACCGTGAACAATAGATCATGATAGCTTAGAAGAAACTGTACTGACCCGACCACTGAGCGCTCTGGCCCATCATGCACAATCTGATTACGAACAAACCAGGCTCGCCAAAGCACCAACAGCAGCTTATCACGTGCATCATCTGGACAATTGTACAGCACCTGCAACAACCATTCCGGCACAAATTCCAGAGACATATCAACTGTCGGTAATTCCCAATGTTCACGCATGGCATCCATTAGAGCTTTTGCTAATGAGCACTTGAGCGGAGCATCGAATTCAGATTCAGCTTCAGATCCACACAAGGCACGCACAGCATCTTTCTCTAAGTGTCTTACCAGCTTATTCTTTTTGGTTGGAAGCGTCTCTGTTGCCACTTTCTATGCAAAGTGCTTAACTTTGGGAGGAACTCCTGACTTCCAGATCAACTGCCATAGCGAGCGACTTCCCATCAGGTGCATTGCTTGATGCCTGACCACTGCTTCCAAAGTTTTCCTCAAAGGCTAGCTTATAAGCACTGCGAACCGAGAATATACCAGATTTTTCATAATGCCATGCGACAAAATCCTGTTGTCCACGAACTGGTAGCTTAAGTTTCTGAATTTCCTCCACATCAGCATCAAAAAATAATTCTCGTAGCTTCTGAGTATCCCAGTCATGGGATCGAGCATCAATGAGTTCAGAAACCCATCTAGTTCTTGTGCGGCACATTTTCTTCCCTATCACCTTTAGATCCGGCAACCTCGGTAACCAGTTATCCCTCCATATGCGAATGCTGTGACCATCACCGACTCTCCAGATGAGCCCACTTTTCAATAACTCCAGGTCGTACTCTACTGATCGCCATGTAACAGATGCGTTGCTAGGAAAGACCGTATCAATGAGATGTCCATTGGGGTAGTATTTGCTTTCATGATTCTCTCACACAGATCATTTGTACCTCGCTTGCATTCGGTGTACATGACAAGAAGACCGATTTATCTATGCGCTGGATTGGTAAATTTATAGAGGGTCACATATAATTTATACTCCTTTTGTTTTAAATTGTTGTAATCATTGATTTTTTAATCTACATTCAATCATTAGTTTTATTAAAATATTTTAAAAATTTTATACATTTTTTATGATTTGTTTTATCATTAATAAAAATGTAAACATAACTTTTATAATGCATATTTAAGTTAATATTTTAAATAAGATAAATAGTCAAACGTAACTCAAAAAGTCAACGGCGACAACAATTTTAAAACGGATGAAGTTTAGTTGAAAAAAATCTTTGTCTCTGGATCGGATCAATCATGAGAGACCTTGTACTTTAAGGAGATGTCTCATTCTCAAGTGACTGTGATTTTGCTAATCTCTTAGTCATTTTTCCAGTCATTGGATTTTAATCCAACCACTTAAATTTTTCATTCACTTGTGCAAAAAAAAATTCTTTAAAAAATAAAATTGTTTTATCTAAGAACTAGTTGTTCCAGCAGTGCAGTTTGGTTGTTTTCATTGTTCAAAAATATGACTGAGAGATAACCAAAATCTCAATCATCTAAGAACTAGCAAATCTAGTACTTTAATGGCATAGATCGCGGGGAAGGACAGGAAAGCATATCTCTGTACTCCGGCTCCTGCTACAAGTGCGAAGAAGGGCAGTTTCTTCCCGTCTACGCTACAGAGCATCTTCCTCGGCGCATAATTATGTTCCGGATGATGATAGGGAGATAGTAGCCGTAATCCATCTGCATGTGACACTGTTGTTGGATCTGGAAGTAAAGCAAACCGGCCAGCCAGCCGTCTGTAAGACACCTCGGACATCGTCAAATTCAAATTGATTGGGATTCTTTTTTTTTTGGAAAAAATTATTAGGATTCAGATCAACAAGTTGGGGTCAAAAAAAAAAGGCTACGCGAGGGGAAAAAAATAAATGCACGAGAAAGGAGCTTGTTCTGCACCAACATAGTCTGGTAGATTTTTAGTTAAGCAAAATTTGCTAGTGAACACCCTTCAATGACGGTATTTGCTTCTGAACATCCCTCAAATGTGTCTTTCCCAAAAGACACTACTCATTTGTTGGTAACTTGCTGGTGGACATCCAAGTCAATACTCATTTTCTTATATAAAGGAGAGAGAGAATATGTAATTAAATAAACTAAATTACTCTTACCCTTTGAGCCTCTGTTGTGACATGTGAGCTATATTGTAACATAATATGTTGTAATGATTTTTTATGTCATGATTAATGGGAGTTTAATTAATTATATATGACAAAATATGATAATCCACGAGCGAAAGTAAATGATAATCCAAAAGGGAAAAAAAACCTATGATATGATTTGCAAAATTAATATTTTCTGACTCAGTGAAGCAAGATGAGTATTAGTGTCAATTTTAAGTTCATCTATCTCCTTTATATAAGAAAATAAGTATTTTATGACTTGGATGTCTACTAGCAAATTGCAACAACTGAGTAGTGTCTTCTGGCAAAGACGGATTTGAGAGGTGTCCAAAAGCAAATACCGCCATTGAAGCGTGTCCACTAGCAAATTTTCCCTTTAGTTTTGTAATTCGTAATGCTAGAACTTGTCCGCCACAGCGAGAACCTAGATCAGCCACAAACGGCTATGAAATTATTCGGTTAAGGATATGTATTTCAACCAGGGTTTAAAAAACCGTGGTAAACCAGACCGGTTACTGGAAAAACCAGAGAAAACTGTCCGGTCCGGTGTACTCGGTTCTCCGGTTTTTTATTTCAAAATTCAAAAAAGTGAAAATTTGGAAAAAAAATTGATACAAAAATATGTAAAAGTATAGATGAAATTTGCAGCGTAATGGGAACAAGAACACGAAAATTCGATCGTTCGATTGGTCAAAAAAATCATGCAAGTTTTCTGGATTGAAAAAAAAGAGAGAAAATTTCAAACTAGCAACCTTCCTCTTTTTTTTTTTGATAGAGCAAACGATCGAATTTTCATGTTGTTCTTGCACCATTGCGATGAAAATTGCATCTAATTTTTTTACATATTTTTTGTCAATTTTTTCAATTTTTCAAAATTTTTGCACTTTTTTTTTCCATTTTTTTCTCTTTAAATCGGTTTACCGGAATTCTTGTCCGGTTTACCGGATTTTTTGTTTGGTTTGGTTTACCAGAAATTTCGTTATTTGAATTTTGATTCGGTTTCTAACCGGTTTTTCCGGTAACCGGACATCTCGGTCCGGCCCGGTTTTTCGGGTAAAAACAAGATTGCAAACCTTGATTTTCAACAGATCGGAAGCCTCTATTGAGAGTATTTTTTCCTCGTCATCTAAAGAAAAAAAATGCAGGCTAGCAGAGTCGCAACACATGCGAGTTCACTTGAGTGTCCATACCTAAATATATTTTGGTTGTGATCGAAGTCTCCACAAATTGTCCTCATGAGTCATTTTGTCCGATTCCATGTGACAGAGATAGCCATGAATCATAGGCACCTGCTCGATCGCTCCAGTCGACCCAGGATTGTGCTCGAGCCTCCCCTCCGGCGGCTGCGACCGATGTGGCAATAATCTCGCGGCTGATCCTCTGCTGGAAGAGGAGATCCCGCGCGCGCCAGGAACGCAGGAGTTTCTGCCGGGAAGTGCCGCACGCCCCGCTCACGCTCTCCACACGAATTTGGCGTGGCATGCACGTGCTACGTACGATTACCGCGCCGTACGTACCAACCTGGTCATCCCTCACCGACCTCACCGACCCCTGTGTGTGTGTGTGTGGGAGAGAGAGAGAGAGATAGAGAGAGAGAGAGAGAGAGAGAGTCGCGACGTGCCATGGAGACGCGACTCACTAACAACAGCCTCAACGCTTGTCTCGCTCACCTGGGCGGTCATGCGCGAGTTGGGTGCGAACGTACCAGCAGTACTTGGGCGCACGCGATCCTCACGTAATAGTAATACCGCCCTCGCTCGCGGGCCGCATGGCTGAAAGCGAGACGCGGCCGGACGGGGACTCGACGGCGACGTGCGCCACAACGTGCGCGAATGGAGTCAACGCTGTAGGATACGCGAACGTCGGCGTCGCGGGTGCTGTGCGGCCGTTGGACGGACCGGACCGGCCGGTGGGAGGGACGGTACGAGCGGTCGAGTGACGCGCACGTCTCGAGCGGGGAATTACGCACGGGCGTCGTACGTCGACCCGCACACCCGACCTAGCTACGTCACCGGCTCCGTCCGTAACCTCGCGCGACGGCTGCGTTCGTACAACGTCTTAATAGCGCCGCAAACACTAGCCTTGGAAATCCATCCATGCCAACCTTCCACAGCCACTGCTTCCATCGACAACCAGGCCCGGCCCTGAGGGGGGGCGAGCGGGGCGGCCGCCCAGGGCCCCCGAAACTGAGGGGCCCCATCCTATCTAACTCACAGGCCCAAATTAATTAGCTCACAGTCACAGCCCAAATTTATTATACACGTCTTCATTCGCCTGTATAAGTCAACCAGCCACACGAAACACACGTCTTCCGCTGCCGCCGTCTCTGTTGCGCAAAGCATCAACTCCTGATTGGGTCCTCTTCATTGGCAATGGCCGTCCATCGATCAGTAGGCTTCAACGACCAGCAATGTCTGGCGGCCTGAATTTTTGACGCAATGGCCTCCTGCACCTTCCGTATGTGTGCATTCATGCCAACAGATCCAAGTTTCTACGACTTTCTAGGGTTAGTTTTCTATTCACGGCACATCATAGTTTTCCTTTTTGTTAATGATTCTGATTAGACCTTGATTTCAATTATAGGAGATTCTTGATTTATCCTTGACATGCAAAATGTTGCTTTCACCAAGATTGGAAAAACAGGCATTGCAATCACAATAATCATATTGTTAAATCAACGAATTGAAACAATTGTTATGTTAATGTGGTTGATTTATCAAAATTTAGTATGGTGTACAAGCACCGCATTCATGGCCTTATATTGCAAATTATACAATTCAAATCATTGTCTTACAAATATTTGTATTATACTAAATATGTACTGTCGTGTTCACTGAATTGTCGTAACCTTGATTTTTTTTGTACATTTATCAATGGAATATACCAAAAAACACCTATTCTTCTATGCTAATTTTTTCTAGATATAAAATAAATGCCTTTAGTGAATATTCACTTATACCGCTCCTTTGATAATGAATTTTAGAAGGCGAGGGCGTCTACATTGGCTTGATGTTTACAGAAGGGCCCCCGATTTACATTTCGCCCCGGGCCACTAAAATCTCAGGACCGGCCCTGTCGACAACGTCTCGCGGACGCCATGGAGGGCGCGTAGCCAGAACGGACGCCGGGGATGCCGTCCACGGCCACCCGGTGCGCGCACCACAAAGCGGAGGAGAACCCGGTTGCGCGTTGGGGGCGCCCAGCGCGTGACCCCCGAACACCAACCTCGCGCGGTTTTGTTTAAGCAAGACTTCTTCACAGTTTACTCGAGAGAAACAGAGGCATGTCATGTGCGCGATCGAGGGCAATCAACCGGCGAGCAGATGATTCTTGTTTTCGGCCCCAACTGGCATTCGATCACATGCGCAGCCTCCCTCGCTTGCATCGATTTGTACCGGGACACACACACTAGTAGTAATAAATTACGGTACCAATCCTCATCAGTGCTACTACTAGTACGAGCCTCCCGGATCGGATCAATCATGAGCGCATGTACTTTATTCGCATAGATCCGCGGTGCAGGTTGGCATATCTCTGTACTGCCCCTGACGATTCCACAGCAGCTTCCCCTGTCTGCGCGGCACGGCCAGCCAGAACGGCGGTATATTCCGTTCGCCATGTGCATTGTACTCCGGGGTTTATCAAATTGGCGAGGGAGATTAGCAGTAGCAATCGGCGCTCCAAGATTATAGAGTAGTATTTGCGAGGCACGCGGCCATTAGCAAAAAGCATGTGACTCTGTTGGATCTGGACGAAAAGCACCCAGCCAGCAGAGGAAAATATTATGGTCTCATTTGGTTTTATTTTACAAACATGATATTATCATTTTTACATTATAGAACCACAAAATCCAGGTTTCCAGTTTGCCAGAGAAACAAAAACCAAAATCAGTTTCACCGTCCTGAGCCTCAATACGCAAAATCTGCAGTAACTCTAGTCTCTACCTTGTGTTGCTACAAGTCCTCATATAAACTTGGGGCAAGGACAAGTAATTTCACTAGCGTGGTAAGGCTCACTCGAAACAAAATTGTCCAGAACAAAAGTGTAGTACAACACAGAAGAAACAAGGATCTACTCAAGGAAACCAAATGCCATCTTGTTGCCCACCAAGTAAGTACAGCAAAATGTCGTTGATGCGTCGGTGGATCCTATTAGAAATGCGCGCGGAAAAGGTCGTAGTCTACGGTATAGTTGCCTTGCCCACCGCCAGAACCTAGATCAGCCACAAACGGCAAGAGGGATCGAGGATAAAAGTTGCACTGGGAGCCAAGTGGGAAAATAATAGCATTATCCACGACCTGCTGAGAGGCGAGGAATAGAATAGAAGATCCTTAGAAAAAGAGAGGAGAAAAGGCGCACCGGATCGATCGGTTCACCCAATTGCTCATATATGCTCATGTGCTAAGTTATATGCTAGGCTAGGCTAGCCAGCCTCTCCATCACTACCAGTGGCGTGCTAGCTACAGTTCGTAGCTACTAGCTAGTTGCATTGGATGAACTGGATCTCCAAAGGAAGAAGGACCGTGAACAATAAGATAATGAAAGTTCGTTGATGATCCGATCCATAGTTATACTAGTAATAAACCAGGCACTAGCTAGGCAGCGCATTCTTGATCTTAGCTCGTGGTAAATCTAGGATGAGGTGCTTCACTCGCTTTATGAGGCTGTTGTGTTGTACAAGTATGTAGAGTATATATGACCACACCCTAGCTAGGTCTTGCTTACGCAACACATAAATGGGAGTAGATGACATCCTTGCACAGGAGGCAATCGCCAACCAAAGGATCGGGAAAAGCTCGCTTGGGGGTAAAGCGTGGTGTCGTGATTCCGCGGGCCGCTTTCCGGTTGTATTTGCTTGTGCAGGAAAGGAGCAGAGTTGCAACTTGATACTAGGGCAAAAGAACATGTTTCAATTTCGTTTCCACATTATTCGCGTGTTTAGTTAGTGTACCACGCGTACCATTTCTCAAGGTTTCTCAAGTTTTCCAATATCTGAATTATTTTCAGCAGCCTGTACTTCTTCAATTTTCAACATCTGAAATTCTTTCAGCGCCATGTTCTTCTTCAAAGTTTTTCAATACTAGCATATCTGAGATTCTTTCACCATGCTGCCGGGCGCCTCGCGGTGTGCTCAGGTCATGTTGATACCACCACGCTTCAAACCGTACGCTGAAAAGGTGCCGCTTGTCAAAGATTAGGTCAGTTGAGTGAGACCTCTCGCGAATCCGTCGGCACGCCGATCAGGCCGCCCGGCGTCCTTCAGTGCTAGTCACAGGATGATGATCCGTTGATTCGCAGGATAGGATTAATGTCGATGCTACTAACATGCCGCATGGACTGTTGGTATTGATTTGCCATCAAATTAAGCATACTCCTACTGCACTGGTTGTGTAACGGGCGGGCACCTCGATCACCTCCGCGCCAATGTGGTTGAAAAAGGATCGGTACAGCTGTCTCGTCTCAGGGACCGCGCGTCGGATCGGAGAAAGCACAGCGACGCGACTTTGTTTGTGAGGCCGCGGTGATTATGTTTTGCGATGCGGTGATGATGGCTCTCCTTGATCACGTGAAGCAATCAATGGAGCACTTGCCCGCGCGCGCGCCGCTCCCAGGTTTCGCTTCCTTCAAAGCTTCCCTCCGGCGCCAGTGGCTGGCTGAGCGCGCCCACCGATTGGGCAAAATCTCACACTATCCAATCCAGAGCTCCAGACCCTGGCAGGCAGAGAGCCCGCGCCAACACGAAAAATCTGCGCCAGATCCAAAAAGCGCCGCACAGCACAGCTCAAAAGCCTCGTCTGCGTCACAGGTTTGGCGCGACGAACCGCCAGTTCGTACATCAGCGCGGGAAAGCGAGACGTCACTCGCTGGCTCGCAGTTTGGCGCGCGCGTGCCCAACGTGCGCGCCCGAGGGCGTCGGCGTCACGGAGGTGGGGCCTTCACCGGCCGGTGGAACGTAGGCCCTGTTCGTTTTTAGGCCTAGAGGTCACATCAAAACTAATCTTGCTATTTAAACGTTTTAAATAAGTTTAACTAGCATTATGGCCCGCGCTAATAGCGCGGCTAGATGCACTATTAAAATTCTTTTATTTAGTGTACATAATGTAAATATTATGGATATTTTCACTTCAAGTTGTATAATCTAAATACATAAATATACAATTGTGGTATAAGAAAGAGAAGAACCATGCTCCTCATTTCAGTTTTTAAAGTTGACGTAAGAACTGTATATTCAATTAAGATATCTTATGCATATTGTTTTACAAAAAGATCTCATATTAAAAATAATTTCTATGATTTACAACTTCCAGTTGTATTTTATAATTGCGAGTAGAAATCAAATGTACTACGTTATTTTTTGGCGGGCTGCATGTGTAGGTGGTCCACGTAGATTGCAGCTGTTATTTTTGTGTCTTGGATTAATTTTTTCCCAATGTCGTTCTACTCCCTCCGTTTTTATTTATATGACACCGCTGACTTTTTTGTTGAACTTTGACCAACAATATAGATTTAAATAACAGAAAAAAGTCAACGGCGTCATATATTAAAAAACGGAGGGAGTAGTTTTTTTGGATACTAAGGAGTTTACTCCTATTTATTGGACCTCTCTCGCTCCAGTCAACACCAGCGCCCCCAATCGTCGTTGTCTCTCCTCTCTTCCTCCCCCTCATATGACACCGTTGACTTTTTCGTTAAACTTTGACCAACAATATAGATTTAAATAACGGAAAAACGTCAACAGCGTCATATATTAAAAACGGAGGGAGTAGTTTTTTTGATACTAAAGAGATTTACTCCTATTTATTGGACCTCTCTCACTCCAGTCAACACCAGTGCCCCCCATCGTCGCTGTCTCTCCTCTCTTCCTCCCCCTCTCATCGCTCTGGTGGCCCCGGACCCGCCGTCGCTCCTGCCCTGGATCTGCCCCCTCTACCCCGAACGGTCCTTGTTGGCTTGGTCGCGACCCTTGCTGCCACGCCAAGCCGTCCGTCCTTCCTGGCTTGGCCGCGCCAGGCCGCCGAAGTGCAAGGTCGCCCCAAAATCGCCGTTGCCTCGCTAGCTGGCTGCCTGGCCTCGCTGCCCAGGCCGCACATGCCTCCATCGCACAAGGCCGAGATCTGGCGACGGAGGGCCCCAGCGGCGCGGCGCTGGTTTCAGGCGAGCCTGACCAATGGGGCGCGATTTGGCCGTCGAAGAAGCGAGCTCAAACGGCAAAATCAGGGAGGGGGCGAAGCACAGTACCACAAAAAGTAAGGGCCTTGCTACGGACCGGTGGGAGAAGGGGCCGAGGGGAGATTCTTAGGGCCTCGCAATTGTTGCCGCCACGCCAAGGCGTCCATCCTTGCTGGCTTGGCCGCGCCAGGCTGCCGACGTGCAAGGTCGCCTGGGATCACCGCCACCGCCCCAACTGACTGCCTGGCCTCGCTGCCCTGGCCGCACATGCCTCTGTCGTGCAAGGCCGAGATCTGGCGGCGCGAGGGCCCCTGTGGCGGGGCACCGCCTGGTATCTGGGATGTGATTTGGCCATCGAAGAGGCGAGCTTAAACGACGAAGTCAGGGAGGGGTCGAAGCACAGTACCAGAAAAAGTGAAGGCCTTGCTACTGACCTATGGGAGAAGGTGCCGAGGGGAGAGTCGGAGGGCCTCTCCCTCCAGGAGGGGCCAGAGTTGGGCTCTGTTGGAACCGTGGACTCTTCTTGATCTACTATTCAAACTAAGAAAATCCTAAACTGTCTTTTCTTCTCCATCTGGAGCTGCCATCTAGGCTATCTTGGCTCGCCAGACGTTTGTAGACCCGGCGAACCGCGCCTGGTGCCACCACGTATGCAGCGCTTCTCTCACACCATGTATTGGTTCCTCGCCGTCCCTCCTGCCGCGTCCGATGATGCGAACACCACTGCATCGACCTGCTCCTCGTTATTAGACCAAGGTTGACTCCCAATTTTCCAAGGTCGACCAGCCCGCTGCGGAGGCAAATTCAAACAGGTCTCATCTTGGTTCACCGTGAGCTTCGATGCCAAACAAACCCATTGCCAAACAAACCCATTATCCAATCCAATGCTTTTTCACCGTTGCTCTTGCTTTCGGCTGGAGATTAGTCTTCCCTTTGTCACCTTGATCTTGTAGGTACCCATGTTCGAGCACCTATCGTCAGAGAATCTGCTGGAACATGGAATTGACGTTCCATCGTAATTCCTAGTTTGATTCGCCGAGTCTCACTGCCCCGACGAACATGACATGTAGCAGCTCCGGTCCACCTCAACGCTCTGCACCTCCCGAGCCTGCTTTCCGATTCATCGCTTTGAACGCCGAGTCTTGTTGCAGTGATCGTCCTTGTCCTATTGTGCACGACCGCGTCTAACAATGCTTGTCCGGAGCCTGCCGCAATAATCCTCCTGGTGCTACTATTCCTGGTTATTCTGGTCCTTCCATACGCTTGATCAAGACTTCTATTAATTTGTCCTTGCACTTGCAATATATTAGTTTCCATGCAGAGTCCTCCTACGTATGATGTGGAGAGCTTTCTTTGAATGGATGTCATCAGTACATTATTACTTTCCATGCAGAGTCCTAATTTTATTCGGCTATGTGTTTATTCAAATGTTATACGGATTGTTCAGATTAAATGTATACGGTTACAATTTGGACCCACCAAAATTAGATCTTTTCTTTTTTCTTTTCTTTTTTTCTAAATTAATCGTGACCGTTAGATGTTCATAAAATCCAACGGCTCACGTCTTTTCTTTTTTTCGATTAACGTGGAAATTTCTAGGCTTTGAGAGCGAACGTGGTGGCTTCTTTTTCTCTTCAAATACTAAGATAATAGATTACAAAACCTTTTTACAGATGTAGGCTAATTTGCGAGACGAATCTAATGAGTCTAATTAATCTATGTTTCACTACAGTGATGCTACAGTAACTATCGTCTAATCACGGTTTAATAACCCTCATTAGATTCGTCTCGCAAATTAGTACAAGGTTCTACAGTTAGCTTTATAATTAGACTTATTTAAAACGCCTAAATAACAAGATTAGTCTTGATGTGACCTTTAAGCCTAGAGAAACGAACACCCTCGTAGTACGAGCTATCGACACGCACGTCTCGTACGCGCGCCCGGCCCCGCCACGGACGGACGTCGTTATCACTACTTCCCCGGTCTCTCCCCGCCGCTCGCGGTACGTGCGTCCGGCACGGCGTAACGGCCGAGACCCCTAATTGCCACTCACGCGCCTCACATGACCACGCTCGCGTAAGAGAAAAACGAGAACAAATATCTATCTGACGGGCATTTCGTTTGGGCGACGCCAATCAGCCGAACAGTACGCCACGCCGCTAGTAGCTTGCCGTTGCACAATGTTTGGTTGCTGTTTGGAAAAACAAATTGATGTGCGAAAAGAGGAGAGGGGGGAAAGAAAGGAACATGCGATGCGATGCGAAACGTAGGCGGGGCCAGCTGGGACAGGAACCAACCAACCAACAACAAAAGAACGTCTCCGATGAAAGAAAAAGAATCCATTACTTGTAATCGCAAGGTTACAATCGGCACAGCCACGTGATTACCGCCGCAACAGCTGTCACTGGACTCCCCACTGCGGATGGTAATCACGCCGCCGCCGTAAGAATTGCCGTGGCCTTGTCTGCTGGTCGAATTCACCGCCGCCTGCTCCAATGCAGTTGGGCGGCCGCTGACGCTCTCGGCGGCAGAGCTCCGGGCGAGGGAACGGGTGCTGCTGCTCGTGTCGTCCGCCTCGAGCTCCGGCTCCGGCGACATTGGACGCACCTCCTCGTCGCCGCTGTGGACGGTGATCCAGTTCGCGTCCCAGGTCCAGTCCGGCACCGCCTGCGCGCCGGCGGCCAGTTCGCGGACTCGGTCGGTCGGCGCCCCGGTCGTCGCGGCGGTGCTCGCCGTCGAATCGTCGTCCCACAGGGCGTCTTGATCGAGGACGCTCTTCGGCGACACGAAAGGCTCCTTTTCTGCGACTCTCGGGACAGCAGGACCGGAATCGTCGGCGGCGGCCACGAACGGGTGCCGGAGCAGCTGCTCCGCCGTCCACCTCTCCCTGGGGTCCGGCCGGAAGCACCTGGCCAGGAAGTCCTTTCCATCCTCCGACAGCCACGGCGGGCACTCGGGGGCCTCGCCGGAGAGCGCGACGTGGCGGAGCGCGGCCATCGGGTCCGCGAACCGCGGCCCCCACGGCGCGGCGCCGGTGGCCATCTCGACGACGGTGCACCCGAGCGCCCAGACGTCGGCGGCCGTGCCCTGCGCCTCGCCGCGCGCGGCCTCGGGCGCCATGAACATCGGCGTGCCGCCGCCGACCCTCCCCGGCCTCTCCCCGCCAATGCCGTCCACCCGGCGCGCGCAACCGAAGTCGGCGATCACGGCGCGGCCGTCGGCGGCGACGAGCACGTTGCGGGCCTTGACGTCGCAGTGCGCGACGCCGGCGGCGTGGACGTGCGCCAGGCCGCGGAGGACGTCGCGCGCCCGCGACCGGACCAGGCGCTCCTCGCACCGGCCGAAGCGGCACCGCTTGATCTCGTCGGCGAGCGAGCCGCCGGGCGCGTACTGGAGGAACAGGTCGCGGTCGGAGCCGCCCAGGCACCGCACGACGTGGGGCGAGTCGGCCAGGCTGAGGAGGATGCTCCGCTCCCGGCGCAGCTCCCCCGCCCGGGCGGCGTCCACCGACTTGACCGCGAAGACGGCGCCCGTGCGGCGGTCGGCCGCGAGGGAGACGGTGGCCGAGGAGCCCCGCCCGATGGCCGGGCCCCTCGTCCACTCGCCGATCGACATTGCCATTCTTGCAGCAGCGACCGCCCCCGCCGCCGCCGCAAGAATGGCTCCTCTCCTCTGCTTCGCTTCCCCTTGGAGTTCCGGTTGCTCTGCTTTTCTAGTGGAGGAGGCAATTGGGATGGCTGTGCTCTGCCGTGAGCTTATATAGCTGGGTATAATATGCTTTGGAAGGGCCGGGTGGTTAAGGGTAGGCTGTCCAAAGCGGAGCACGGCGTCCGTCCGAGCTGGCCGTGGCCGTCGCGGGGGACCTCGGCCTCGTGGCAGCCCGCCAGTGGCGAATCGCACGAGAAATTTGTGGGATTTCCAGCCAGTGCGCCGATTGGAGTACATGCGTTGCATGCCACGCTGGACTCCAGGGTTTTATTGGTGCCCCTCATTTCTCAATCATGGGAAAGGATTTAACATAGGACACTTGTCATCAGGAGCCACTTAAATTTCTTACAAAAATTTTCTTGACAGGCATCACCAGTTCAGCAAATGAGAGCGGAGTGGGATAGAAGGGAGGACAATGATGAAACCATCGAAAAGCTTGTGATCTTTACCTGGCGACTAAGCATAGGTTTCTCCGGTTCATTTGTTTGTCAAAATATGTGATCTAACAGAGCACAGGATAACGTTGTAAATAGGACAGTGGTGAAGGTCCACGAACTCGGATGATTGTGGTTCTTGACAGCTTTTTTTTTTCCCTTACAGTAGTTTAGTTTTACCACAACAGTACATTGGACACTAATTAGCATTTTTCCTTTCTTTAGCTTCCAATGGAACTGAGCTCGATGTCCTGATTCCCAAACCGTCCGCGCAAAAAAAAATATACAATAAATGATGAAAGCTTGATAGAAACTGGTTGGAAATACGTGGTCTTGCCTGGCTAAATCAGTCTTTACTCTCTACCTTCAGTATGAAAAGGGTGAGATTGATGGCATAGATACTCTATAGTACGCTGAAAGATACGACGCGTATGTGATAACAACTGGTTCCACTTGTTACTACTGTGCTCTGAATAACTTTAGTCTTTATCGATAAACGGCGCAACATTGCTAATTTCAGGTCATACGACGGTTAACGGTTCTCCTCCATGGAAAAGCATATTTTCCTCCCAATCTCCCTGATTTAAACGGTTCTCCTCCATGGAAAAGCATATTTTCCGCCCGATCTCTCTGATTTAGACGTACAACAACGAGCAAATTGTAATGCATGAGCATTAGCATTACTGATAGTCTGGTGCCATGTAGCTTGTCCCTAAGGGTTGCCTCTCGATTGGATACATCAGCTTTCTAATTTATTTTGAGCATCCCATAACTGGTGGACAAGCCACATCTGCATCTCCTCTCCACGCCCCTCGTTGCAGGCTTGCAGCATCGAAGAATTGCGTGACAAGGCTCTCTTTTTCCCCTCTAGAAGTAAGCTTTTAGCTTTGCACTCAAGGATCGTCCATGATTATTAATAGGTACTTAATTTGTGGACACACTATTTAGTTATCATCCACGGCTTTTCCCTTTGCAGGATTCTGATGCTGACGTTCAAGCTAAATTACCTTCTCCGTGCTGCACCCCAAGAAAATATCTATCGATTACATTCCAGATACAGTACAAGTACCGAACATACTCTAGTTCTCTTTTCCTTTTGAGGTAAGACATAGCAATCACTTTCAGTCTCAAGATATACTACTATGCTCTGTGTGCTCCTATGCAATTCGGTGGCTACGACAGAATCCATGTCATTTTGTCTAGTTGGATTTCATGCGTTCCGTTGCATGTTTTTCTTTCTTGACCGCACACACCATTTGAGTCAATTTGACTTGACAATT
Organism: Eragrostis nindensis; assembly: GCA_012490785.1. NCBI lineage: Eukaryota > Viridiplantae > Streptophyta > Magnoliopsida > Poales > Poaceae > Eragrostis > Eragrostis nindensis. The sequence goes on along the minus strand of JAAXCT010000098.1, from coordinate 898,658 downwards.
TCAGATCATAATTCCAGTCGCTTTTTTTTGTAACAGTGATTTTCCGCCATGTACTATGCAGACGAAGCAGGGATTTTCCGCCCAAGTTCGTCAGACATCTGACTGACTGACGCATTGTTTGTTGAGACAGTATGCTGGAATAGACGCAAGATCCGCATGACAACGCTACCTCCACGTTTACACACGAGCTGCAGCAGCAGCATTTCCTGCAGGTGAGTACTAGTCCGTAACGACATGCATCCGACGCACCAAACTTTCAGCTGGTCAAACAAGGAGCACAGTCCCATGCTTGAATGAACGAACACCAAACAGGACGTCATGGTCTGAATGGACTTTTACCCGTTTTCTACTCCAAAGAGTAGATGATAGACCTCCTTGTTTTCGCTGCTCCTGTTCTTTTCAAATAATAAAATTCCCAGCTCGGCGGATCAGCATCAATAATCATCAGTCACCACTGGCACTTTTTTAAAAACTGGAAGAAAGAAAACTCTGCGTTGCTTTGTCGGCGCTGTAACAAGGTGCCGTTCAGGTAGCTGCGTTGATAATGAAGGGACAACCCAGCAGCTGGGCGGACGGACGGATCACCAGCAAGATCCGATGATCCATCGATGGACAGACTGGTTAGGTGCGCGGGTTTTGGTTTAGGCGTCACGTCCAGGTCCAGCGCCATCACTACGATCGATCGACGAGCCTGTCCTGTTCGTCCTGGATCGCCAAAATATTAACGAACACGTGGGCACGTTGGTGTGAACGGCGTCGCATGGCATGCAGGCCACCACTCGCTGATCGCGGCTTTGCGTGAGGCCTTGTGCCGAAGAATATCCGATTTGGTTGTCGATTTTGGTTCGCTGTGCGACGATCTTTGGCGTGTACGTACGGGTGATCTGGCGGCCGAATGGTGAGGGATTGCTGTCCGTGCAGGAGGATTGCAACAAGAAGGTTTGAATGCTCGGAATATTTCCTCCCTGTTCCTTGTACGGTAAGAAGTCTACGAAATCTGGCGTACAAGGCAGGAGTAGTAGTACTGCCGATCGGGGTTGTTGTTACTGGGCGAAAGAAAAGTACTGCTGCCGCCGAACAATCTACGCATGATCTGTGCGCACAAGGAAGGGAACTGTAACACTTTGCGTGTGTCTAGCTACGATTGGGTGATCTCGATCAACTCGTCCATTTCGTGTGGTACGAATGGACGACGGGGCAAAGAAAGAAAAAAGGTTTGGCAAGTTGAGACAAGTGCGACCTTTACGAGCACTTTAGGTCGGTGACGGACGGACGGACGGCTTGGCGGACACGGGGGGATTCTGTGACCTGCGAGGCTGCGACAACAATGTATGGGGCGGGGGCGAGGGAGGAGGATCGATCGAAGGGGTGCGTGGTGTGCAGGCCTCACGCACAAAGTTTACTTGTTGGAGGCTAAAAGAAGAGAAGAGAACACCACCCCGCACACATTCGATCTCTGCAGCAATCATACGCGCGCGCGGTGGGATCCCTTTGCTTTTGCCGGCGGCCACAGTAGTAGTAGTAGAGAAGAAGAACCTCGGTAATCTATCTAATTGGCCATCCTCTCCAAGTCACCCGGCGATCATAATTGGGGTTGAGGCAACGAAACCAATCGCCTGCATGCCAGCCGTTCTACTTCTTCTTCTTCGTGATTGTGAGGTGCGGTGGGGTCGTCGGCTCGTCCCGTTAAGTAGGTAGGCGCAACAACCGCGCGCGGCCGATCGACGATCCCCAGCGGCCGGGAGACCACGACGACGACGACCGCGCTGCGGAACCAAAAGAGGAGGGGGACGTGGCCGCCGGCCGTCCGCTCGCTCGCACGACCCAAGTGCAGTGCGCGCGTCCGTTTCGCTTGCGTGCAGAGAACAAAACGCGGGGGGGCCCTGGCCCGGGAGTGAAGGGTGCGGTGCGCCGAAGTGGCACGGGATGGTTTGGTGCGGCGTGCCGGTGTGGTAGTACGTCACGTACCAGGGAGGGACCGCTGGCGATGACGACAGCAGTTGACTTGGTTCTGATGTAAGCTGCAGCCTGGGGGCTAACGAATTTGATCAGCTGTCATGTCGTTGTTAGGGTAACGAAACGTGGAATTAGGCATCTCTTTGTTCTTCCTTCCAATGCAAAATATTTTGGACCCGAACTAAAAGTTGCGCCTCGGCTGGCTAGCTTGGACCTCACATCGGCCGGTGCCGCTCGCATTTTCATGTCAACGCCGGCTGGCGTGGAATGCGTGGAGGACAACGGGTAGAGCGGCATTAGTTTGCCAACAACTCAATTCCTTACAAACTTATTACCAACAAAATATACTGGGGACCGTTGGCCACTTAAAAAAAAACTGTAGGGAAATTGTGTAAATCAGTGTAAGTGACGTTGTTTGCCTAGCTACAGCTGGTTACTTTGCTCTCAGTATTTCGATTTCATACTAAACTGATAAACTTTGCTATATGTTGTGACAATATATAAAACTGTTATATGCTTTCACTGTAAGGATGCTCGAAGCTTTCTCCTAAAAGAAATATATCGTGCCCGCCGACCAAAAACCTTGTGCACAAGCGATCTGATCTGAAACCTGCTATAGGCGACAGACTACGGGGCGATTTAAACTAAAGTGCGTCGTGGTGTGCAAGTCGCATGCACAAAGTATAAAGCTTGCTTCAAAGATCACCCTCCCCCACCCACGCCTATATATTCTCTCGATCGATCGAGCAATCATGGGAGCGAGAAGAAAGATCATCCTGTAGCTTTTGCCTCCACCCTACTACTACTGGTAGCTAGTACTACTGTAGAAAACCTACAAACAATAGTGCCATCCTCTCCACGTTTGCTGCTAATCGAGCTTATCATTGGGATTCCATAATAATTGGGGGCGGACCAAAAGGTTTTGTTTGCCAACTAGTAACCGTCGTCCGGCGGCTGGCACACTACTCCTATATATGCGTGCCTACCAAGTGCTACCAGGATCTTGTTATTAGTATTATTTTTAGCTGGGAGCGTGGGAGCGCTAGCTACCAGGAATTTGCTGGAGTCGTCGTCTCATTGTGGTTGAGCACTAGCCGCAGGAGCAAGCTTACTCGCAATCGCAGGGAGCTAGCTGCCCGGGAGGGAAGGTTTGAAAAATCGGGAGAACTGGAAAAACCGCTACCGAAAAAACCAGGAAAAACCGTACGGTTTGCCGATTCACTATAAAACACAGTTTTAATTTTACCCAAAAACGGTTTTACTAACCGGACCGGTCCGGTTTTCCCGGTTTTTGCGAAAACCGGCCGGTTTTGCGAACCTAGGGCGTCCGCTGACGCTGGCTCGTTTGGTCGTGTACGTCGCGACGGGCCCAAGCTACTAATTAAGCCTGGGTGGCTGGCGAAAGCGGCAAGTTAAGGATAGTTTGGCTTCGTTTAATTTACCCTTTCTTGCGCACTTGGAGGCTCTCCAACTCCAAACGTGGATAACGGAAGGGCTGTTGCGAGCCCGAACAGTCGTCCCACGCGACAAGGCAGGCAGCCCCTTGAAGAGCTTAACCATGTCCACACACGGGAAGTACGTGGATAGTAGGCAGATCGAGCTGGTGGCTTTTGAAGCGCGCGCGCGCACCGAACGGAACGAAATTATGGCGGTGCACGGAGGATGGCTGCGTGCAGTGCAGGTACGGTTGGACGTCACCGGATCGAATGTTTTGAGGGTGGCCGTCGACGTGCCGAGCGAGCCCCACACACCGCTCGTTCATTCGTTCGTCCGTCCCCACACACGCTGAAAACGTGGCCCGGGGGCAGGCACGCTCCCGTCGCGTGCCGCCGCCGTTGAGTTCGAAGCAGGAGTAGAGTAGGAGTACCTCAAAGGTGGAGCCCGCCGTCCGGGCCGGCCGGTTGGCGGTGGCTCGTTTGCTCGCTCTGACCCCCACTTGTCTCTGGCCCACCTCGCATTTGCTCGTGCGGGCGCGTGGGCCTGGTACGGTGCCCCGACTCCGACAGCGACCCCGCGGCCCTTCGATCGCGTGATTTGGCTGCTCATCGATCAGTACCTGCGCCGGTTCGGTACACCAGTGTGGTGAGGTGTACAGTCTCGTGCAGACCGTCAACTTGCTTCCAAGATCTGTCTGTGTATATTGTACGCATGCAGTTTGCACTGCGAATGAAGATCTGAATTTATTAGAACTTGTGTAGGCATATTAATTACCGGGATTCACTCCAACGCTTCACTGTCCGTAGTAGTACAATGCTAGCTCATCAGGTGGAGCTTGTGTGCTCGCTGGTTCCGTTGTTACTACATCCATGTACACGTATGTGCTGTAAAAATAGAATTCAACAATAATCGAAAATGTTGGCGGTAGATCAGTCGTTGCCCCGAGAGAGAGAGAGAGAGAGAGAGAGAGAGAGAGAGAGAGAGAGAGGATGCTGATAATTCAGGAATAGCTAGCCGTCGGCACGCAGCTATTGGGAGAGCAAAAGCGTAGGGACGGTGTTCGCTGGCTTGCAAGCGACGGCAGATGCGCGCGCCTGCATGATGCTGTCACACCCGATGAGCTAGCTAAACTATGGCTTGCAGCTTAATTGGTTGTACTCGTTCACATTCCTCCATGAATTAACGCTTCCATGAGGTAAAAAGTGCACTCTGCACTGTGTCGTAGGATCGTACATGCTGTTGATTAGGTGAGTTAGGAATGATATTTTCGATCGTCAGCCAATTGTGATGAGCGACCGCGTTCAGCCAAGCTCAACGCACATCACTTGTACACACGCATTTCATGACGAAAGAGTCCACACCTAGCGTTCAATTGAAACCACCGAAAAAGTCTTCCATACGTTTTCCCGTGGAGTCCCCCACGTTGAAACCCTGATGTAAATTTCTGGTAAACCTCGCTCTGTAGCACTTTTGGTAAATCCAACAGAAAAATACAGCTCTACATTTCTTTCGTGACACGAAAGAATGACCTTGTACATCTTAAACAAAATGGCAGAAGGTTTTTGAGTAGCGCTGGTGGCAAAAAAATGTCAAAACGTTAGACAAGACGTTCGTTTTTCAGCGTCCCCAGTCTAAAATATTATATATAGGCTAGAAGCAAATTAAGCTCAAGTATGACAACAATTTGACACCGCAGTGAACTTTTAAGATATTTTCAAAGTTTAGGCATCGTATCATGTGCAGCAGCGCATTAAGACCCATGTTATGAGGTTCATGCAAGCTTATTGTTTACCTACACAATGGCCACCGCACAGTACTGTTTGGGAGATTTTGCTGTGTGACACTATTCAATTGTGAAATTGGCTTTGGGACAATGAAATGAAAAAGGTTCAGGGTTTAGGTTCACTTAGACAGAGTGTCCTGCATCAAAAGGTTTTCATTTCGGTGTCCCACAGCCAGTTCCACAATTGAATAGTGTCACGCAGCACAATTGTCCTGGTACTGTTTATGATGGCCCTAGTTCAGGGTTTGTTAGCTAAAGATAAGATTAGATCGAGTTGTTTTTTACAGATTGGTTTCTTAAAGGTCAAGACATCCATCAATAAAGGGATGGGGCTATATTGTTTCTAGTCTTCCTCGCTGCTTACCCGTAACAGTATTATACCATTGGAATGGATAAGCAGATTACAATGATTGGAAGTGAAACATGTCTGACAATGAACTGCCATGTCATCGTTAAAATAAACATTCAGTCCAACGGCTGTACCATCAGCTATTTACAGATAGACATCTTTAAATTGGGTGACCTGACAGATGCCTATCATAAGAGATTCTTCAGTCTTCACGTGGGCAGGAGTTTCTTCTGCGTGGCTGCCCATCAAAGGGGTTAAGTTGAACTGTCATCAGAATGCATTTTATGACTAGCAAAACTGAACTTACCATGACTGTGCCTAAATATCCTTCTTGCCATCAGAAGGCAACTGTTTGAGGTTTATTGATTGCAGCTGGTTCTGGAGGAGCTTGTTTTCCTCCATTATCGTCTTGTTCTGCTTTGAGACAGCTTCCAAATTCTTCTTTAGGCCTCGTATTTCTCTGATGTAATTGTGGAGCCGATCAATTACCAAAGCAAGAAATAAGGCATATCCTGAAAGAATGTCGAATGTACTACCGTTAATAATTTGTCCATAAAACTACACAACAGCATCATAGAACAAAGATACCATGCTGGGATTATAAATGGAAGTGCTATCTGAATTTACTCATTGCAGTTCAACCTCATTGCAGAAACTATCCCCATAGACGTTGGAAAATGTCACTACTAGAATGGTTTCATTGTTTATACTGGAAGGGAGAATATATATATCCCAGAGTTTAAATTTGAATCAAATAAAATAGTTATCTCACAAAGCACAATCAAACAAGGAAAAATTTCACAGATGAACTTGTTAAAGCAACATATTGCAGACCAAATCATCTGGGAACAGAATGAGCTGAAATCTTCCATTGACTAGGAAGCTCAACCACCCTTGCCATATTTTCTTATGTTACACATCACTGTTATGTTACTGTACAGTGTTAAAGAAGTTTGCAGATTTACGAGAGTTTATCAAATTATGTATGATGAAACTTAAGGATGCAAGAACTGTTATGTATGATGCAAATTGCAAATACACAATAGAAATGCTGAACTTTTCAACCTAAACACTTGTACATGTTCCATGTCTTCTGTAGTTACCCACGATAACACAGTTCGAGCTTGCGTGACCACATCTACTCATTTAACATTCAAAGGCATGTGATCTAAGTAGACTTGTGAATATAATTGGTAATCTGAATACATTGGTCCCCTCCAAGTGCTTTGTACGTCAAAGTAAACAACGAGAAACTTACTCAGGATAGACATTGATTGAAGTAAAAGGAAATGTATCAATGAGAGCACCATGATCTCCATCATTGAGTAAGTACTTGATGTAGCAAAAAGGCATATTTTTGGCACGATAAACAAATAATCTATTAACTCATATTCATTCATAAAACATAGTCAAGAAAAATCGCTGTGCTTCTTTCAAACAGGCTATTTATTTGATTTGACAGGGTGATCTGATCGTAAGAGGTTCTGTAACAAATTAGAACAACAAAAATGCTTGTCACTTCACATTGGCTAGACTAGCACAATTTTAACATATACATGGCAGAAAGGTTTTTAAAGCCATGTTTTATTGACTTATTGAATGACAAGGGGCATAGGAATATATATCCCTAAAGCCAACTAATCAACCACAGTTCACTGAATATCAGCCCAAGTGAAATAAGTAGCAGCAACAGAACTCTGTAACACTAAAGTGTTCACAGTGGAAAAGAAGGTTCTATAATCGATTACATATCTTACGGCCATGGAATTTAGAATCAAATAATAAACCTTGAGTAATGGGCAACAGGGAAAGCCCCAATTTGCAGTTAAAGGCCATTGCAACAGGTATTATATTACTTAAAAAGTTACTATCTCCATGTAAATCCCACTTTTTTAGATAACAGGTAACTGTATTAGTCCTGGCCTTGGTGATCTTGACTTCTGAACTCTGGTGCTGTTTGATTTAGTTTAGAACATAGATTCCTAGAACAGTTCTTCGTAATTGTGAAAATACACTAAAGATGGGAAAGCAGTATTTTACGATCTAAGAAATGGTGTCAAAGGGACAGACACATTTCATTGGCATAATGATGTGCAAAATTTCATTCGAATGCCTGTGTAAAAGGCCTCTTGGGATAAGGGTTTCAACTAAAAATCCCCACAATGAGTTCAAATGTGAAACAAATCCTAAATGTTGCTGGAGAAAACTCATTCAATTAGGGAACAGGACCAATAAAACTTCGCTGACCTTGTGTTTTTTTTTTTTTTCTTGAAGACACTCTGTTGTAATTTTTTGTCCCCAAATTGTGATGAGGGTAATCAAACCAATCTATAACTCATTTGGGGAGTTAACCTATTCATGTACAGCACGAAGTGCGAACTAAATTCAGGGACATCGAGAACGAAACCGTTCATCAGCAGAACATCGATCATCATCCTAAGTGCATGTACCTCACAAAATATCAGTTCATCATGATACAGGGAAGCTCCGGCAACACAATCGCCGAGAAACGCCGTGGGATCGAACAAATTAAAGCGAAAAGGGTGCAGAAATTAACACAGTTCGAGAGAATCAGGGCGCGCGTACCCATGAGCGAGGCCTCGAGGAGGTGGCGCGCGAGGAGGACCTGGTCGGTGGGGGAGAGGCCCCCGGCCCCAGCGGCGTCGAGCTCCGCGGTGGAGCGGCCGTGGATCTTGGCCATGCTGTGGACGCTGGAGGCGAGCACGACGAGGACGGTGGCGGCGACGGTGCGCACCATGACGGGCCCGCGCCCGCGCTTGAGGGTGTCGAGCGCGAGCATGGCCAGCTTCCGCACCGGCGTCCGGAAGAGCAGCGTAACCGCCAGGCCGGCCTCCGCCGCCAGCACCATGAACAGCAGCTGGATCATCGCGCCGCCGCCGCCGCCGAGTTGAAGGGTTTGCGGGCGCCGGGGGGAGGCGGAGGGTGGCGTTGGTGGTATGGGTGGGTCTGGGTGGGTGGGGCGCGGAGGCGCTCCGTTCTTGACGGCGGTCCCGAGGGCGGTGCCTTGCCGCGTGGTGGAGTTATGGAATCTGGAACGGCGGCGGAGTGAGCACCGGGGAGAAGAATGCCGTTGGATTGAATGGGTGGTCAAAGACGCCGTGATGTGGCGGTCTTCTTCGGAGTCGACGGTTTTGTTGAACCATTTGTGCTCGCATTGGACTTCCCAGCCGGATTGTCGACGGGAGAAATTGAGATAAACTTTTACATGAAGCATCCCTTAAAAAAATAAAACTTATACATGAAGCAAGCGTGTGTTACGTGTTACATGTCACAAAACAATTCAAACCTGCCGCGACCTTGCTTACTGCATGTGGAATTTTACCGCTCTATACTATCACAGTGTATTGCACTATGATATTTCCTGTAAATGTTAGGATCTTCATAGCCATACAGGTCAGCCTATGATTTCGTTCTGCGTCCGTCACTGCTATGTATATATAGGTAATTAAGTCTTGCCTGAACTCTAAAATATTAGTTATGTCATACATGTCATAAACAAATTGCATTTTTCAATTTAGCAAATTAATGCTATGACATGGCAAGAGTTCTGTCACTTTGGACAATTTTATTTGTAACAAATTGTCTTAACATTGGAAAAAAAACAAAGAATATTTCACAGTTGTATTTTTAAGCTATCCCAACTTCGAAATCATATAGCGTTAGGCCCTAGCCATAAATTCTTGAATCAGCTGGGGGCATCTATCCCAACTTCGAAACCCTTTAGCGTCAAGCCCTAGCCATAAATCCTTGAATCAGCGGGGGGCAAAGGGGGTGGGGTGCTAAATTTACCTATCCCCTCCCACGCCGCCATCACTACAAAAGAGAACAGGAAAAGGGTAAAAACTTCTATCCTTCTCGCCTTGCTCTGGCCACCGCCGCTCGGGCAGTGTGACATGACCTCGATGCGCATCACGTGTCCTCCGTCGAGACCACACACCGCCCGTCCCCGCTCAGTAGCCTCTACTGACGAAGCAAGGTTCATGTACTCTGGGGCATATGCCCATGGTACAATTTTTTTTCTCTTGTTAATAGTATATAGTTAGCTGAATATTATTTAAATTTAATAATGTATTATTGAAAGTGAGGCACCATGGTCTTTTCCACCCTACTTCGCGACTAATAGCCACGGAAGCTCCAACACTATGTCACAGGTGCCCGAGTCGCCGACACGCTGGTTGACCAAAGTCGTTGAAAGTTGTCCTCTCCTCTTGTTGATGCGGAATAGGCGTGGCATGGCACAATGACCTCTCAGTCTATCATGCCCACGAACAATCAGAAATCTTCATGACTGGACAACGACCTTGTGGAGATCTGACGTCGTCGGAGTATTGTGAGCTACGTTGCGCCACAAATTCTATGTAACCAATAATATAGTTTGGGCTCTATTTTATTTAAGAGAAGAAAGCAATGTGCAGTCTTACACCGTTGACCCAACACAAACCCAAGCTGGTGTAAGAGTAGCCCAACGCGGGTTGGCAACCTGATCTGTGAAAGCAGGCATGAGAAAAATGAAGTGACGTGACTACCTTTCGAAAGAACACATCAACTTTAAATGGACGTGGCTGCACAGAAAAGGGCCACATCACCCGAAATAATGGCTGCAGTTGTGACCAATAATATAGTTCGAGCTCTATTTTATTTAAGAGAAAGCAATGTGCGATTTTACGCCGTTAGCCCAACACAAACCCAAGCTGGTGCAAAAGTAGCCCAAAGCGGGTTGGCAATCGATTTGTGAAAGCAAGCATGAGAAAAAATGAAGTGACGTGGCTACCTTTCGAAAGAACACATCAACTTTTAATGGACGTGGCTGCACAGAAAACGGCCACATCATCTAAAATAATGGCTGCAGGAAATGCCTCCGCTGTCAGGATTTACATTTGCTAGTTTTAAAGATGAGAAGGGGCAATATGGTGGTTGTAATTCATGAGCCAGAGTTTATGTACCAATATGATTCATAGGAGCATACAGAAACTTTCCTACTAATAATTATATTATATTGAGCATATGATACAACAATTTGGGTCCCAGAACATCTCTCTCAGATGAATCACCCGCACATTTTAGATTCATGCATTTACAAAGTCAAATATATGATCGCAAATAGACAACAACTGATATAATTCGTAGGGAAGCCAAAAGTTTGCTCGGTACTAGCAAGTGTATAGTGACTTCATCCAGCAGAGTCCAGAGACTACTGAGGCTTCAATGCCAAAGACGCACTGCAAGGGAGAAGAATTTAAAGTGAGCAAAAGAACAAACCGATTTAACCAGTGTCAACAGCCCCTTAGTCAACATCTCATAGACTCACGACATTTTGCTTAACTTTATCAAAGGTGTGGTAGAACAGTTTTATCGCCAAACAATTGTGCAAGCCTGACCTAGGGAGAACTTGACCAGCAAAAATAACCTAGGGAGAACAGTGGCAAGGTGGCTATGAATGGGAACAGAAGTTTTATATACCTATTAATGCAGTATCTCTTCCCTGTAGGCGGTGGCCCATCATCAAAGACATGCCCCAGGTGAGCATCACAGACAGCACAAAGCACCTCGGTCCGGGGCATGAATATGATTGACATATCAAGCTTGCTCTTGACATTGTCGCCAATAGGTTTGTAGTAGGATGGCCATCCAGTACCACTGTCGAACTTGGTTGACGACCTGAAACGACGGCAAGGCAGCAGTAGTGAGCAGAATATACAAGGTAAAAATTTCAGTGCACGAGCAAGTATATTCTGATCTGAAAATGAAGATGTTTTTCTTTTGGGTGTGCAGGTATCAGATGCTTACTCAAACAGAGGTGTATCACAGCAAACACAGTGATAAATGCCTGGGGTTTTTGTGTTCCAGTATTCCCTGGTTATAAAACAGAAAACAGAGCAACATTATAAACAAACAAAAAAAAAAAAACCTTGACCGGTGGGGGTTAAGACCACCCCCACAGCTTCCTTTTGATAGAGAAGCTCAACCTTCTCCAACAGAGCAACATTATAATTTGATAGCACGAGGATTAATAACTGGGATAGATTTTGAACTACATTTGAATGATTGGCATTTGGTGACATACCCAGTGAACGCTCTCTCAGTACCCTTCTGCCGAGTAACATAATACTGTTCTTTTGTCAGGCGCTTCTTCCACTCTTCTTCACTCAAGGATGCATAATCCGCTTTCTCTGATTCCATACAACAGAAAATTGGCTGTTAGAAGGCTTATTCAATGTTTCGTCAAAAGTTTATATCACATATTGGGTCACAACTATACAATCCGAATCATGTCACAAGTCTTTGATTTCTTGAATGACAATGAACTAACTTATCGATTCAGACCAAAAGTGTTACCAAAGATTGAAGTACTACATTTTTATCTGAAAGATGTTTTTTCTCATGAAGCATCCATTAATGAACCTTAATTATCTTCGAAAATTACCAAATGGAGAAACTAGTTCCGGAACACGTCCTTTAAACTATGAACTGTATCTGACTTGACTGTATCTGACTTGACTGAACAAAGTGCAAAATCTTTTACCACCATTTCTTTCATCTTTCTGGACACAAAGGTTTTGTGATTTGTCAAGAGAAAAAGGTGAATTTAATTTCTCTGAAGAGACTACTCATTATTGGCAAATGCCATTAGCCTACAGTCTACAACCAAAAATTCACCCAGGAGAATTTCTGCAGTACCGGGGATTTATTCCCCGAGGCCTGATGCGAGTTCGCGATGGTAACTGGTGCGTGCGCGCGCTGCTCGCGTCGATCTCGGCTTGAGTGAAGGGTGGTGGACCGCCCATGTTAAAAAAAAAACTTTGCCGTATCTTTTGGCGACACAATGAACTTTGCAGCATATGCAACTGAGTTCCCCTGGGAGAAAAACAGAATCATAAGATTGTATATACTGAAGACCTAAATACTGTCGATTCTGAGCTCTCTTTCATAAAAGAATCACGTCTGAGCAAGTTTGCTTTGGTCAAGTTGATTTTGCCGCAGTCTATTTCTCCAAGAATTAAGCCACTCAGGACAAGGTATAGAGCACTGTTGCTCACTAGCGTAATGGCACACCAGGGACTTATCATACGGACCCCTTTCTTGTTCCACGCTTCTCGCAGTGCTACTGATTTGCTCCTAATGACAGCTTCGATCAAGAACAAGAAGTAAAACAACCTTAACTTCCATGTCCCAGGAGAACAGCCCAATCGCTCCAGACTCCAAAATTCAACCACGACGACGGGTTATCTTAACACTAGTGACGGGGGAGAAGGAACTGAGAAGAAGATGCAGGGTACGGCACCTGGGGCCTGTCCCGGCGGCGTCTGTGGCGAGGGAGACGACGAAGATGACGGCGCGGAGCCCATGGCTCGAACGGCGGCTCGCCTTTGGCTGTACCCTCCGCGAGTCCAGGCCCCTCGCGCTCGCGGAAGCGCAGCGGCGGCGAGGTTGGAGGACAGGCCGGGCGCGTGCGCTCTGAAGGAGACCACGGTAGCAGCCGCGTAACACCGGGCCGCCATCTGTTATGGAGTTTTTGTGATCCGACGAACGGAACGCGGTGCGCCGCTGCCTGCGATGGCAAATGGAATGGCAGGCCAAACCAACCGGGTTATGCGTTCCGTGGCTGCCGATGACGAGACGTGGCCGAGCGAGCAACCAGCGGGCACCGCACTCTCCGAGGTGCGAGAAGCAGAACATTATTCGGCCCGGCAAAGGTTCTAGTGTGATTGTTGTTCTTTTCTAGACGTGCCCAATTGTGCTTAATCTGCCTATCTGAGGCTCATCATTTCTCCAACTGGCTGATCAAGTTTATAATCTGAAAGCGTAGGTTTTTTCACAAATTGTAACTGCTTCGAGAGAGAGAAGACATTCAGCCTAAGTTGAGGAGAGAAGACATTCAGCCTATAATAGATAAAATCATGAAAATGATTGCTGGGTGGAAAGGGAAATTACTGTTTTATGGAGGGAGACACACTGTTTAAAGCATGTCTGACCAGTATCCCTATTTACCTAATGTCAGTAATTAAATTCCCTAAGTGGGCCATTGAGATGATTAACTCCCAAATGGCACACTTCTTCTGGGACAATGTGAAAGGTAAACATAAATATCACTTGGCCAACTGGCAGCTCATGTACCAAAAAAGAGAACATGGAGGTCTGAGGATTCTTGACCTCAGAAACTTGAATATGTCTCTCCTAGCTTCCTGGATAAACAGGTACAACCTGAGAGAGAATAAAATGTGGAAGCAAATTGTGGACTTCAAGTATAACACCCAGAGCCCAAATATTTTCTGTAGTGGCACATCCAATGCATCCCCCTTTTGGAAAGGGGTGATGTGGGCCAGCCAAGCTGCTAAACTAGGATATAGATGGAAAATAGGTAATGGTGAGAAAGTGAGATTTTGGAAGGACCAATGGTTTGGCTCTTCAAGCCTGGCCATACAATACTGGGAGCTCTATGTGATAGCTAATGAGAAGGGTATTTCAGTGGCAAAAGTCTGGGATGGGAGCTCTCTGAAATTAACTTTCAGAAGAGCAGTCTCAGAGAGAATTATGAATTTATGGGAGGAACTGGTGGAGATTGCAAGCTCAATTAGATTGGAGGATGAGGAGGACTCCATGATCTGGTCCTTAACATCCAATGGCAAATACTCTGTCCCGTCACTGTATGCGGTGGTAAACTATAGGGGAGTAACCCCGGTTTACACCCCAGTTATGTGGAATTTATGTGTTTCACCTCGTATTCATATCTTCTTATGGCTTCTTGCTAACAATAAACTGCTAACTAGAGATAATCTTGCAAAAAGAAGGAAAGTGGAAGATATGAATTGCCTGTTATGCACAGAACACGAATCAATTACCCATCTCTTTTTTGATTGCTGTGTGGCTAAGGTAGTCTGGTCACTGATCTCTGAATTGTTTGAGGTACACATTGTCGTTGATTTTGAATCAGTAGCGAGGTGGTGGGTCAGTGATAAGAAAAACCGTGTGTTAAACATGTGCTCGGCAGCAGTGTTATGGACTTTATGGAACTCACGAAACAGTCTGTGCTTTCAGGGAAAAGCGTGGAGGAGTATGCAGGAATTGATGGGCTGGGTGATGAGGACGTTGAGACACTGGAGCCGGCTGACCTCGGGTACAGATCTGTCGAAGTTGGAAAACTGCATCAAGAAATTGGAGGAGGAAGCTTATTCGCCGCCGAAGATGGGATGGGTGCCTATGCAATCGACATCAGCTGGGGTGGAGACGGTGCAGCTGAGTACACATATCACAGGATCGAGCCAAGAAGAGGCGGGAGGAACACCACCATCTGAAGGTGACATGGAGATCGCTGCAGCGGTGGCAACTAGTTCAGCGCTATTTGTTTTGAATGATGTAATGGATGATGAGGTAGCACGTCTACCAGACGACTTGTATGAACCTAACGCTGTCATGGCGCTTTATTCTGTTGAATAAAGCAGGGGAGACCTTTGATTCAAAAAGAGAGAGAGAGAGAGAGAGAGAGAGAGAGAGAGAGAGAGAAATTGCAACTGCAATTTCAGTCACCCATCTCTGCAAAATGTGCTCTCATGTGCCGGAACATCAAAGGCAGAGGTGCTGCTAGCTGTAAAATATCTTTTGAAGGTTGAAAGCACTTTTGCAGGGCTTCTGTAACTGCAATATTCCTTGTCTGAATTTCAATCTGGATGGAGCAATATTGGAGTCTGCATGCAAAACAATTCGTATACGATACAGCTAATTTAGATCTTGTCATGTCAGTGTAGCAGACCAGAACTTCAGAGTCTTGTAATTCTTATAAACTAATGTATTCTTGATTCTAAGTACTAAAATGAGATAATCCAGGACTGTAATTTTTTATCATTTCAGCAATACAGGGGTTTGGCCGCATAAGATGTCCACAATTATAGATTGAAACCTAAAGCGTTAGTTCAGAAATCTCACCTTTGTTCAACAAACCTAAGGGGAGCAATATCACACGTTTACTAAAGTTCAAAGAAGATTATGTATCAGATAGTCGACACATTTACAGGATACCGATAGTGCTTCTGAGAAATGCTCTGTTAATATTCTACTCCGCCGATGACCTAATCCATGCACCAGAACCGTAATGTATTTCAATGTCATCACTTGCTTCCTCTGGAACAGAATCTGAACCCTCCATGCCACCGCAACGTGATTCAGAAGCCACGGCGACAAATTGCTTGCGAGGCGCTCTAGCCAATGTTCTGACCCAGGATCCGGCAGTCACTCCTCTGCCTGTTCCCATCGTGGGGGTAGTCAGACATTTGACCTTGTCGAAAAGCTTCTTGTCCACCAGCTTTATAGTATCGACAATCCCTTCCATGTTGTAGAGCACCACTTCTTGGAGATGTTCCAGAGCAGTCAAGCCATTGAGGATCCTTAAATTGTCACAACCATATAGGGCTAAGATGGAAAGCATTGGCATGGCGCCTTGCTTTATCACCAACGCCTGTAAGCTATACACGTTTCTAAGCTTCAGCTTTTTTAGACACTGGAATCCCCTCTCAGGAAATACTAGTGCTGTCTCATTGTACGAGCCGTCCAAGAGCTCCATTTCGGCAAGGCATGGCAGTCTGGCAAGCTTGTAAATAAACAGCTGTGACAGTTCTGATTTGTTCAAACGGAGTGTGTGAAGGTTTGGCAGGATACATCTGTCACTCAGCAAATCATTAAGCCCTTCTAGCTTACCATGCAGGATAAGGACTTGGAGGCGGCGCATGCTTGATTCAGCGAACATGTTGGATGGAAGGATTATACCTGATAAATTGAGGTATACAAGGAATTCAAGTTTCTTCAACGATTCTGAAACTGCTCTGTAATGGAGTTCTGAAATGCCAGACAAAGACAATGATCTGAGACAAATCATATTGTCCAAGGGGCAGACTTCTTCATCCCATGAATCTGAAGGCACCACACCGTTGAGTGTCATCAAGTTATTCAAGGGGATTGAGCACCTGGGCAACAGTATTTTCTCAGCGAGTACATGCCTCAGCGCTTCAATTTCCCAAAATTCATCAGCAACATTCCCTATATTTGTTCTCCTTACATCCAATGTCTGGAGATTGTCAAGATTAGATATGGATGAGGGGAGCTCCTCCAGGTTGCTGTTTCTAATGCCAAGGTACCTCAAATGGATTATGCTTCCAATTTCATTTGGCAGCCTTTGAATCTGTAGGCCATTCAGATCAATGACTCTTAGGAATCTAGAACCCTCCAAGAAATGGAGCCCATGTAATGTCTTTGAGTCTGTGCCCTCAGAAATGCCACAAGCTCTCAAGCACAACTCAGCAAAGTTTCCCCATAACGTCTGAGGCCGCAATCCACCAACGATTGAGCTGCTTCTTTGGTCTTCTGCAAAATCACAGAGAAGGGAGCGCAGCTTAGGGAATGAATTAGGTATCTGAACATGAGCATCCACATAGTCGAACTGCATTTGGATTTAGGACATTAGCATGGTGGTGGATTTCCAGGAAACAAGAGTCCTGTGCTTCACACTCCACAAAGGCATGGAGCAGATTATGAATGGCTATTAGCTTGATGCATCCTCCACCATCCTTCTCCATGACCTGGATTAACCCTCTTGAGACCAGATCTTTCAGATAGTCAAACCCAACATCCTCCAGGGTTTCAGCCTTCTTTGGCACAACAAAACCCTCAGCAATCCAGAGACGAACCAAACGATCTGGGCGAACAATAACATTTTCCGAAATGGATGCAAAGTAGAGGAAGCATGACTTCAGGTAGTGTGGTAGGTCGTCAAAAGCTAAAGACCATATGCTTTTAACTGGTTTTGGTTGGCCATTACACTCGAGTTGCTCGAAGACATCATCCCACTCTATGGGAATCAGCTTTGATCGTAATACTCCTGCAAGTACGATGATGGCCAGAGGAAGACCTGTTGATATCTTGTGAACTTTTTCGTAATACGCTTTGCTCCTATAACAAACTGGAGGTTCCTTAGCTCCAAAAACCCGCTGACAAAACAACTCTTCACCATGTACTATGTCAAGACAAGCCAGCTCAAGGGGAGCAATCTGTGGGTCTATATGATTGATTTCCTTCACATTAAGCCGTGACGTGAGTAAGATTCTGCTGCCATTGTTATCATCTGGCAGGACATCAAGCAAAGAGTTCCAGTCACTAATGTTGGCCAGACCATCAAGAACAACTAGGTACCTCCTGTTTCGAAGGTGCTGCCAAAGCATGTGTTCCTTATTGGTGATTTCTCCATCATCGGACAAATATGGTACAACTTTTTCAGGTGCTCCTGGGACCTGTGAGCTGACCTGCATGTACATAATCTCGATGTAGTCTTCAAACCTGATATGTGGCGGAAGACATACCCAGGCATGCACCTCAAAGTGTCTCATGATATCTGGGTGATGGTATAGCCTTTTCGCAAGTGTTGTCTTTCCAATGCCAGATTCTCCCAAAATTGAGATGACAGTGCGGTGGAAAGCATTTTCCTCTTTGTCGATGATTTGGTCTTTGAGGATTGCAAATTCACTTTGTCTGGAGCCTACAACATATCCGTCCTCGAACCTACAGCATGGATCAGTTGGTTTCACTATCAATATTGAAGTTAGGGGTTTACAGCACTGTAGTTTTTTTACAAATGCGCAAAGTTGCATGTCGAGTTTAACATATTAAGCACACAAGGTGGAAATTTGCTATGGTACACCAAAAGAGTTTCCAATTATCTGTAGGACTCATACTGAAATGTGGGCATAAACCTCACTTTAAAATTCATATTTGTGTTTTCTAGGCTTGCCATGTGATCAAAACTTATTCAGAGAAGTGCAATATTGCACACTTGCTACCTATATCTAATAGATACTCGCTTCAACTTGAATAGGCACACTGATTTTCGTTTGGACACTTTTAAGGTGTGATGCAATTGTGTTCCATATCATCTAACACAATAAATTAAATGTCTTTTAACCATTTCCTAACAAGCTGAAGGGACAAATGGGGAAGAAAAAAACTGATCAACCTATGAGAGAAAAGATGAAATGAATTAAGGATACCAGAACCTACCGACAGACCAGTATGTATACAGCACACAGTATTTTCAACGTCATACATCACAGTGTGGTCACCTTAAACCTAATGTCACAATTTATACTTGTTGAAACTAAGTGCTAAGCATTTGAAAACTAGAACTTCCAGATGATACAATCAAGCAGTTTTTTCTTTTCAATAGCAAAAAAAAAAAAGGAATGTAAGATCTTTTGCAGAGCCTACCCCAATTTGCTTGGGACAAAAGGTTATATTGTTGTTGTTGTAAGATCTTTTGCAGCTCTATATATACATAATAGTGCGGCATAAACAGTCGAAGGAACAGGGGAAAGGTATATGGAAAAAAGGGCCACATGAGGATGAGAAGAAACTATGTATCAGTATGACAAGAATGAAGGACAAGATAAGACAAATAGCCAAGCTATCAGGTTGAAGTGATGAAATGAAACTAAATATACCACTCAGGATCAGCCTCAACTGATGATGAACTCCAGATTTCAGAAGGAGAACTTTCAATCTGATATGTTTCCTTGTTCTCATTAAGTTCATCGATCCTTTCATTGATCTTCAGTATCTGATTTGACAGCCCATGGCGAACAACTATCTGCATAACATGCATACTTTTATTTTGCAAACTGTCAACATAGAAAGTGCAGAAAATGTAAATCACAGTCGCTTGATTCACTTCCTCACCAGAAAATATAAAAAGAGACATTCTCTGATCATTTTCCCATATCACGAATTGAGGTACACAAAAAGACAGGAGCTGACATGATAAGCAATACAAAGGCTTGATCACCGAAAGTAAACGAGATATGTTCGCCATAAAGCTATTTACATGAGAAAGTTCGATCTTGGGCAATGCAGTCGTAATTTCAGAACATAAGTCACTCAAGACCTGAATTAAGCTATAGCGGGAGTAGTCTGAACATAGAATGATGCAGTATCTTGTATTGTAAAAGCAAGAACGCTCCCATCAGTACTGATTAGAAGCGTACAGCTCCTTCTCCAAGCTCTACATAAGGATTTTTTCTAGAATTAAAAAAAAACAGCGCATTTCCATAAGAACTGATCATGGTCGATCATCGAAACACGAATCCAAATCAGTGAGTTATCAATAGGAGATGTACCATAAATTCGACCTACAAGAACCAAAATCCGTGCTGATAAGTGACAATTCGCACTCAATCAGCCGGTGCTTTATCAGAAACTCACCTGCGCAGCGAGGCCCTGGACGAGGTCGACGGCGGCGAGGTGCCAGCCCCACCACCCGCGGCGGCGGCGCTTGGCCCGGAGGTGCACTTCCTCGACGCGGAGGTGGAACTCGTCGACGGCGTCCTCGACCTCGAAGGCGACCTCCCTGGTCTCGCGCAGCCAGAGCAGGAGCAGCTCGGAGGCGCAGCCGCGGCGCTGGCGGTCGGCCCCGCGGACCAGCGCCTGCAGGTAGGCCAGCTTCCGGCGCAGCGCCCGGATCTCGGTGTCCACGCGCAGCAGCGCCGTCGCCTCCGCCGCCGCCAGTTCGCCCAGCTTCGCCACCACCCCCGTCACCCCCGCGTCCGCCATCGCTGGCTCGCTGCCGCCTGCCGGCCCGTACGTCTGCCTGTCTGCTGAGTGCTGACACGCTGAGAGCGTGTCTGGCTCACTGTCTGCGTGTGCACTTTAGGCTGGTACTACTCAGGATCAGTTTTGCATACGCTGGTGGGTTGGCGAGGTTGTCGTGTCTCGTCACTCTCGTGTGCTTCTCTCTGATTGGATCACTCTCGTGTGCGTCTCTCTGATTGATGAGGCGGCAGCGGGAAAATGGTGGACGCTTTGGAAGTGTTGTGAATTCATCACCTCCCCGTTCAAAATAAATAAATATAAAATCATCCCCTTGGACCTTTTTTTTTAAAAAAAAATCGTGGCTGCAGTGATGGTTGTTGTGGTTACAAGCCCACAATAGTAGAAGGGGGATCCTCTAAGGGTCTACCACAAGTGAGGGACCCCTGGGAAGGACTAGGAAGGGACCAAGCAAGAGCCAAGAGAAGTGTGTAATTAAGAGCTAGTATTCAATATCCTATCCTGAGGGTGGTAGGGGAGTATTTATAGGCTGATACACCCCTACAACCTTAGAATTACAAGTACCATATTGCCCTTCCTCCAGGGCACTATAGTCATTTCCTTATTACAAGGTGGGATTTCCTAACCCTAGTGGGCCAGAGGCCAATGTACATGGGCCTATCCTATACTATACATTATCTTGGGCCTTGATGGGCTTCATGGCAGGCCAGGCCTTTGGGCCAGAGGAGGGGACACAGTGGGCCTCCCCCAACAGCTAGCCCTACACAGTCGAGATCCACCTTCGGTAGGGCCGAAACTGTGTCCATCCGGAGGTTCGCCCGTCGTCCCCTCTTTCAGCGCTCCGAAGGTCTGGTCTGCTTCGGCTGCGGAAGGGATGCCTTGATGTTTCCGAAGGTCGCGACTCCGAAGGGGCGCCACCGAAGGTGCAGCAGTCGCGGAAGGTTGACGTCCGGAAGTACGGTGATCACCGAGGGTTAGCTCGACGTCCCGGAGGTAGCTGCCAGCTACGGCATCGTGGTCGCCGACGGGGCGTGGTCGCGGGAGGGTCATCGATGTCCGGAGGTAGCAGGCAGCTACGGCACCGTGTTCGCCGAAGGTGTGGTCGCCGGGGATGTAGTTGACGTCCCGGAGGTAGCTGCCGGCTACGGAGGCGTGTTCGCCGAAGGTGTGGTCGCCGGGGATGTAGTTGACGTCTCGGAGGTAGCTGCCGGCTACGGAGGTGTGTTCGACGAAGGTGTGGTCGCCGGGAATGTAGTTGACGTCCCGGAGGTAGCTGCCGGCTACGGCGCCGTGTTCGCCGAAGGGGCACGGTCGCCGAAAGTGCGCGGTGCCGCAGGGTCGGCCACGTGTTGAAGGTGTCTTTAATGCTCGGCGCGAATTGCGGAGCGACGCCGTCTCGTTTACTGGGACTGAATCGGCGCGAATCGCGATGCGACGCCGTTTCGTTTGACGGGACGCGTCTTGTTGCGTGGCGTGATCTGCGGCCGTTGATCCCTCATCGGACGGTCACGCCGACTCACCAGGGGCTATATATTTACCGCCCGGGCGCCTAGGGTTTTCACCCCGCCACTCATTTCACTTTCACCTACGCCGCGCTGCAGCCGCTAGCTTAGCTTGCTTCGGCATTCTCGCTGCTTCCGCTCGCCTCGTTGCTTTAGGTCGTTGCTTCGAAGTAGTCGTCCTGGCTTCGGAGATGGCTCGGAAGGGGAAGACCAGCGCTTCGCAGCGCGTCCTCATCGACGACCGCTTCCCGGCGTCGCCCTTCCTCGACCGGAGCATGGTGGACACCAAGGCGCTGGACGAGATGGCCGCCAACGGGCTTCTGGATCGGAGCCGGGCCGAAGCGCCAAGGAGCGGGGAGACGACCCCTAGTCCGAAGGACGGGTACATCGTTCTTTACCGGCGGTTCTTCGAGGCCGGGTTTCGGATGCCGTGCTCCTCTTTCGTGGCGGAGGTGTTGGATCTTTTCGGCCTCGAGATCCAGCAACTCACCGTCAATGCTCTCGTACGGCTGAGCGTCTTCGAGTGGGCGTTCTGGCTCGAAGGGTCTCGGCCGCACGCTGGTGCCTTCGCGGCGACGCATTATGCGCACGCTGTGAAGAAAATCTTCAAGCTGGACGGGAAGGACGTCGTCGGCTCCATGGGAGTCATCTCCTTCGTTCCCCGCCCCTAGGCCGTCGTTCCGGCGAAGGCGTACAAGTTGCACTGGGGGCGCTGGACGACCGGGTGGTTCTACTACCGCGTGGAGAACGATTGCCCCCTTCGGTCAACGATGTCGGAGGTGCTGTTCCATCGGTACCCGATGGTTCAGTTGGACGGGACCGGCGAGTCCCGGGTGCAGTTGCTGGCGACGGTGGCGCGGAAGCTCTCGATGCGCGACCTCTGCGGGGAGTTTGTCGCGGCGGGAGTGTGGCCTCTGCTCCGTAATTGGGAGCAAAGGTTCGTTGTTGAAGTTCCGGGCGGAGACCCGGAGGTCCATTTGAAGCCCGAGGATTTCGCGGGTACGTTTGCTCCGATGAACCCTTCCCTTCGGTTGTTTGTCGTAGTTTGACCCTTGTGGTTTGTGCAGCTATGACGCTGAAGGATGTGGAGGACGGTGCCGCTGAGATTCTCGGGCCCTTCCTTCCGGACGAGGCTTCGCGTCGTGCGAAGCTTGTTGGGGGTCCCCGCATCAATCGGGTGCTCTCCATCAAGAATCCGGAGCTCGAGCTGCCGGAGCGAGAGGTGGTCGTCGCTGCCAGCGGCGAGGGGGGAGATGAGGAGGCCGAGAGCGAAGCTCCCTTGGCTCCAGAGAGCAGTGTCCCGGCTGGCTCGAAACGCGCTGCCGGGGATACCAGCAGGCCGGCGCCGAAGAGGTCTCGGCCCGCCGAGACGCGTGTCGAGAGATCTACCTCTCGAGCCGGGGCGTTGAGTGTCGCCGGGGACTTGGGGTATGGCACCGATCTGGAGGAGTTGACCGACGACGCTGCCCGCGTGGCGATTGCCGCTGCGACGACTCCGCGCGTAGCCAAGAAGGTGGTGAATCTCGAGTCCGACGACGAAGACGTCGGGTTCTTTGGGATGCCCTCCTTCGCAGCGGACGTCGAGGGAACGATGGAGCCGGTCCTTCGGTCTCCTGGTATCGTTTTCTCTTCCCATCACTCTTGCTTTGCCGGTTGCGGAAGTCCCACTAACTCTGTTGCTCTAGCGGAAGGCGCTCGCGTCGAGAAGGAGGTTTCCGAGGAAGAGCCTTCCGGAGGAGAGAAGGGGATGGCCGACCCGGGGCCCAGTCATGGCCGGGGGAAGGGCTACCTCGGGAAGTCGCCCATCAAGGTCGGAGCCGCGAGGGAGTCGGAGAGCCGTCTCGATTGGAGCGACTTCGTGGATCGTCCGGAGGCCGCCGAAGTCCTTCGTGGGGTCTATGACTTCAACGGGCTCGGTGAGCTGGAGGAGGCCATGGAAGAAGTTGCTCCGGAGGACGCTGCAACGGCCCTCTCCGGGCTGACCATCAAGGTTTGTACTTGTGTTTCGCTTTGTTTTACTTACTGTGGCTGACTTGCTTCGCTTCTTTGTCAGGCGGCGGTGCTTGCTCGACACCTCCAGTCATCGCTCGAAGGGTTCGACCTGGCACGACTCCGGGCGCGTGTCGAGGTTGCGGAGGGGGCCGCTGAAGCCGCACAGATAGGGATGGCAATGGGTACATTACCCACTGGGGGGCGGTGGAATGTCCCCATTCCCGTCTAGAATTTTATACCCCGTCCCCATCCCTATACCCACCTGGGGACTCAAATTTCCCCCATCCCCACACCCATATGGGTGTGGGTACGCATTGCCCATACCCATTAATTGCCCATTGCCCATACCCATTAATTGGCATTAACCATATGGGTGTGGGTACCCATCCGATTACCCATACCCATTAATTGGCATCACAAAAATTAACGTCTAACTACATATAGTAACATATCGGTATGATTAAGTTATTCAAAGGTAAATAAATTTAACCACTTAAACGCTAATAGTTCACACAATCAAATGTTTAATTGTTCAAAAGTAAATAAATGATTATTAGGGTTCGCTGACACTTCTGATAGACCCATGTTTCATAGTTTCGTGGGGCCCCATGGGTAAACGGGTATGGGTTGCAGAAGAATGTCCCCATACCTATGATACCCAATGGGTGACAAAAAATGTCCATTAACAGACCCATGGAGCGAGAAATAGGTCCAAACCCACACCCTAATAGAGGAAAAATCCATTGGGTATCGGGTTATGGGTACCCATTGCCATCCCTACGCACAGAGGGCTCGGGAGGCCGCGGAGAAGGGTCGTGACGCTCTTGCGTCGGAGCTGGAGAAGGCCTTGGCGGCGGCGAAGACTTCTTCCGATGCCTTGACGTCCGCGAAGGAGGTGTCGAAGAAGGCCTGGAAGGATCTGGAGAACTTGAAGATATCCTTCGAGGCTTTGACCCATGCGAAGGAGGCCACCGAGAAGGAGCTGTCGGAAACTCAAGCGCTGCTGAGCGCGGCCAAGACGCAAAGGGACGAAGATGCTGCCGCAGCGTGGCAGGCGCTTGGGGACTTCAACAGCCTGCTGGAGGGGTTGGGCGTCGAGGTGCAGCCGATGAAGCACGCCGCCGATGACCTTGGTGGGAGCATCGGGCGGCTTATGCGCTCCGTGAAGTTGGCCTCCCGGGCCATGAAATCCTTCGGCACCTTCTGCGCCGAGACCGCATGGACAGCGGCTACGGCTCCCTCGCGCAAGTGGGCTGCACTCACCTTCCCGCTGCTGCTTCTGCTTCGCCGCAGCTGGCGGAGATGGCGGCTGGGGATGGGGGCCGGTTTCGGGAGCTGGCCTCGAGGGTGCGGAACTTCGGGAACCAGCTCGGCCAACACTTCTGGTTGGTGGTGGGTGAGAAACTGGCCCGCCAGTCTGCTCTCGCTGCTGCAGCGTCTCGGAAGTCGAAGCCCGGAAGCAGCGCCTCTGTTCCCGCTCCGCCTCCGGCTGCCGCTTCCTCTGTGGTGACGCCTCCATCGGGCGAGATCCCTGCCGGGGCCGGGAGCGCTAGCACCTTAGTTGGTAGCGGGGGTGGAGGCTCGGTGACGGCCCGGGGCAATGTCACGGAGGCTGACTCTTCGGCCCAGCCTCCCCCTCAGGTGTGAATTTCTCGCTGGCTTCGAGCCATGCTTTTTGGTGTACTTCGCTTGTAATAGGTGCCCTTCGGGCTGTTTTGAATAGACTTGTTCTTCGTGATGTTTATGCGCTTCCACTGCGACTTATAGGTTTCGAGCGAGGCCGAAGGCAATCAGGCCTTAGTGTGCCTCGACATTATTCCGGAAAGCATTCTGATTCCGGCCGGGAGTCCATCCGCTCCGGAGGGTCGGCCGTATTATGTGAAGGGCACGCAGTGGCGCCGTTGGCTTCGGCGCAATCAAGGGGGGTCCTTCGGGGACTTCTTCCGGGACTTGCGCCTCCGAAACTCACGGTTGATGTCACAGGTACCGAGAGTCCCTTCCGAAGTTTTGCTTGAAAGGCGGGTTCGTCGCGAAGCGCATTGTTTGGACTTAGCGTTGAACCCTCCTCTTCTTGTTGCTCCGAAGGCAGAGGTGGCTGACGTGTCAAGCGATGACGAAGACGCCACCGTCGAGGTGGACTTGGAGCAGTTGCAGGCTGATGTTGCCTTTGCGTCGACTCCGGCGGGCTTCGCTTCGCTCCGGCGCACTCTGGCGCGAGCCCGGGAGGAAATTGCTAAGGCCGAGGCATCGTTAGGGATGCGCTCCGGTAGTGAGATGTAGGATGGGCCTTCGGGCCCTGTGTTGACGTGCCGGTTGATCGGTAATGTAACCAACGTCGAGCTGTTCAGCTCGGCATGTATTAAATTGAAGGCTCTTTCGAGCGTGTTATCTGTCTATCGTGATATGATTGACGTCGTCCCCTGCTTCCTTATCGTAGTGGAACGAAGTCTTGTAAGGCGAGGATAGCCTCGAAGGGACTCCGTCGCTCTACTTTCGGCGAGGCAGTAAGCTCGTTTCGAGCGTCGCCCCCCCCCCCCCCCCCCCTTTACTCGTCGGGAGTGGAACGAAATTTTGTTGAAGTCGAGGATAGCCTCGAAGGTACTCGGTCGCTCTACTTTCGGCGAGGAAGTAAACTCGTTTCGAGCGTCGTCCCCCCCCTTTACTCGTCGGGAGTGGAACGAAATCTTGTTGAAGTCGAGGATAGCCTCGAAGGTACTCCGTCACTCTACTTTCGGCGAGGAAGTAAGCTCGTTTCGAGCGTCGTCCCCCCTCTTTACTCGTCGGAAGTGGAACGAAATCTTGTTGAAGTCAAGGATAGCCTCGAAGGTACTCCGTCGCTCTACTTTCGGCGAAGCAGTAAGCTCGTTTCGAGCATCGTCCCCCCTTTACTCGTCGGGAGTGGAACGAAATCTTGTTGAAGTCGAGGATAGCCTCGAAGGTACTCCGCGCTCTACTTTCGGCGAGAAAGTAAGCTCGTTTCGAGCATCGTCCCCCCTTTACTCGTCGGGAGTGGAACGAAATCTTGTTGAAGTCGAGGATAGCCTCGAAGGTACTCCGTCGCTCTACTTTCAGCGAGGAAGTAAGCTCGTTTCGAGCGTCGTCCCCCCCCCCCCCCCCTTTACACGTCGGGAGTGGAACGAGATCTTGTTGAAGACGAGGATAGCCTCGAAGGTACTTCGTCGCTCTACTTTCGGCGAGGAAGTAAGCTCGTTTCGAGCGTCGTCCCTCCCTTTACACGTCGGGAGTGGAACGAAATCTTGTTGAAGTCGAGGATAGCCTCGAAGGTACTCCGTCGCTCTACTTTCGACAGGAAAGTAAGCTCGTTTCGAGCGTCGTCCCCCCCTTTACACGTCGGGAGTGGAACGAAATCTTGTTGAAGACGAGGATAGCCTCGAAGGTACTCCGTCGCTCTACTTTCAGCGAGGAAGTAAGCTCGTTTCGAGCGTCGTCCCCTCTTTACTCGTCGGGAGTGGAACGAAAGTTGTTAAGTCGGAGGCGTCCCCCCATTGACTTAGTTTAGTTTCGTGCACGTTTTGCAGGGTCTTTAACGAATGCCCCGCCCTCGACTATTACCGATGGGAGTTCCGGTTTATTGCGTCGGCATCGATTTCCCCTTAGGGTTCGGAATCTAGGACTTATGTGTGCCTAGCTTCAGCCTGTTCCAGCGTTTGCCTCCGGCTCCCGGCTGGATTTACTTGTAAATGGGCACCGAAAGAGGATTTTTCATTTCATGCATCGGTACCGGTTACATGGCCCCTTGGGGAATGCAGCTAAGGGGATCATCGTCGCCCTACTGCCGAAAGGAAGAAGAACACACCGAAACAAGATACAGGTAGCTTGTAGCGCGCAGGCTACGCGGCTTCGAAGGCCGGAAGATGCTAAGTCCTTAGACATAGTATCGGCAAAGGGCATCGGCGTTCCATGTCCTCGGAACCGGTGTTCTGTCGAGCTCCATCAGATGAAATGCCCCCGGGCGAACTGAGTTGTAGATGATGAAGGGCCCTTCCCACTTGCTGTTAAGCTTGCCGACAGATGTCGGGTGAATGTTTTGCTTGAGGACGAGGTCGCCCGGAATGAAGTGTCGGGGGTTGACCCTTTGGTAGTACGAGTTCTCCACCGAAGTCATGTATCGCTTCAAGTTGGCGACTGCTTGGAGTCTTGTCTCTTCGAGGAGGTCCTTGGACACGTCCTCGTCGTTGGCAGGCGGCGAAGTAGTACGAAGTGAGCCGTTTTGCACTTCCTCCGGGGTGACTGCCTCGGCTCCGAAGAGGAGGCGGAACGGCGAGAAGCCCGTCGGCCTTGACTTAGTCGTGCGCAGCGACCATAGCACATTGGGCAGTTGTTCGGCCCACTTCCCCTTCGGCAGGCCGAGGAGGCATTTTTTGATGCCGTCGAAGACAGTGCCATTGGCTTTCTCCACCGCTCCGTTGGCTCGCGGATGGGTGACGGAGACGAAGCACTCCCGAACGCCGATGGAGAGGCAGTATTCTTTGAAGAGGTGGGACTCGAATTGGGAGCCATTGTCGACGGTGATGTGCATCGGCACCCCGAAGCGGCAGACGATGTTCTTCTAGAAGAACTTGTGGACGGACCGCGCCGTGATGTTGGCGAGGGGCTCGGCTTCGATCCACTTGGAGAAGTACTCGTAGCCCACCACCGCCCATTTGAGGTTGCCGGGAGCGGTGGGAAGGGGGCCGACGATGTCGATGCCCCATCGGGCAAGAGGCCAAACCGGAGGGATTGGCTGGAGCGGGGTGGCTGGGCGATGAGATTGTCTTCCCATCCATTGGCAGCTGGGACAGGTGCGGACGAGTTCTTCGGCGTCGCGGGCTGCAGTAGGCCAGTAGAAACCTTGCCGGAATGCCTTGGCGACGAGGGCCCGGGGTGCGAGGTGCGATGAGCACAGCCCCTCGTGGATGTCGCGGAGGAGCGCTTTACCTTCGTCGAACGAAAGGCAGCACAGGAGTGGCTCTGAAACACCTTTCTTGTACAGGATGTTGTTGAAGATGACGTAGCTTCGGGTGCGCAGCTTGACCCTTTTCTCTTCGACCGGATCATCGGCACAGTAGCGCCCTTCGAGCTGTGCTCGAATCGGTGCGCGCCAGTCTTCATCGCTCAGGATCATGACCGACCCCGGCTTCTTCGAAGCGAAGGATGCTTCTGATAACACCTCGTGGAAGGCGTCGGGAGGTATCGAGAGCTGACTTGCTGCTGCCTTCGCCAGGGCATCGGCCTCCTGATTGTGTACCCTCGAGATACTCTTCACGTCGAAGCCGGAGAAGTGTTTCTCCATGCTCCGGACGA
This sequence comes from Eragrostis nindensis, assembly GCA_012490785.1. Taxonomy (NCBI): domain Eukaryota; kingdom Viridiplantae; phylum Streptophyta; class Magnoliopsida; order Poales; family Poaceae; genus Eragrostis; species Eragrostis nindensis. The sequence continues at coordinate 869,734 of JAAXCT010000098.1, read as the reverse complement.
CCTTGAGGTAGCTTGCCATCTCTGGATCTCGGGCCATGTACTCCTTCGAGACTTGTTCGGCGATGAGCTGGGAGTCGGTGTAGACGGTGACCCTCCGGGCTCCGAGGGCTCGAAGCTGGCGGAGCCCGAGGAGAACGCCCTCGTACTCTGCTGTGTTGTTTGTCTTTGGAAATGCGAGCGAACCCGAGTACCGGAGCTTCTGGTTGCTCGGCGAAGTGATGACGGCAGCACATCCTGCTCCGGAGGAGCCCCAAGCCCCATCGACATGCACCGTCCAGAGTGGCTCCTGGGGCAGCTTCTCCGGAATCGGAGCGGGGGTCCACTCGGCGATGAAGTCTGCGATGATGCCGGACTTGATGGCTTTACGGGCCACAAACTTGATGTCAAAGGCTGCGAGCTCGATGGCCCATTTGGCCATGCTGTCCGACGCGTTCCTGTTGCCGAGGACGTCCTTCAGTGGGAACGTGGTGGGCACCGTGATCTCGTGGCCTTCGAAGTATCGGCGCAGCTTCCGTGATGCCATCAGCACAGCGAAGGCCAGCTTGGTGACGACATTGTAGTTGAGGCGGGCTCCGGAGAGGGCTTCCGACACGTAGTATATGGGCTGCTGTACCAGCCTGTCGCCGACGAGGACTTCATGCACGAGGACTGCGCTGATTGCTGCCGGAGCGGCCGACACGTACAGTAGGAGTGGCGCCTTCGGAGGCGGAGGGCGAAGCGTGGTCGCCTTGACCAGGTAGGACTTGATCTCTTCGAATGCTTTATCTTGCTCGTCCCCCCAGCGCATCGGGCCGGAGCCCCGAAGGCATTGGTAGAAGGGGAGGCACTTTTCTGCCGCGCGGGAAATGAACCTTCCGAGAGCAGCGAGTCTGCCGGTGAAGCGTTGTAGCTCCTTGGTGGTCTTGGGCGGCTCCATGTCGGTGATGGCCTTGATCCTCTCCGGGTTTGGGTCGATGCCTCGCTTGGAGACAAGGAAGCCGAGGAGTTTGCCGGCACGCACGCCGAAGGTGCATTTCGCCGGGTTCAGCTTGAAACCCACCTTGCGCAGGTTCGCCAAGGTTTCGGCCAAGTCGCCGAGGTGGCCGGCGTCGGAGGTGCTTTTGATGACGACGTCGTCGATGTAGGCGGCGGCGTTTCGGTTGAGCTGGTCCCCGAGGGTCTTCTGTATTGCCCTGGAGAAGGTTGCTCCGGCATTCTTGAGGCCGAAGGGCATGCGGACGTAGCAGTAGGTCCCATCGTCTGTCTTGAACGCCGTCTTCTCTTCGTCTTCGGGGGCCATCTATATTTGGTGGTACCCGGAGTAGGCGTCGAGGAAGCTCATGAGCTCGCACCCGGCCGTGGAGTCGACCAGCTCATCGATGCGAGCCAAGGGGAAGTCGTCCTTCGGGCATGCCTTGTTGAGGGTGGTGTAGTCGATACACATCCGCCACTGGCCGGTATGTTTCTTGACGAGGACCGGGTTCGCGAGCCAGGTGGACTTGTTCACCTCCCGGATGACTTGTGCATCCTTGATTTTCTGGATCTCCGCCCGAAGCGAGCACCTTCTTTTCCTCCGACCACTCCCTCTTTCTTTGCTTGATGGGGGTCACCTTCGGGTCGATGTCGAATTTGTGTTCGATGATGCTGCGGTCCACTCCGGAGAGCTCACTGGTTGACCACGCGAAGACGTCCTTGTTGTTCCGGAGGAGGTCGATGATGCTTGCTTCTAGCTCCGGCGGAAGCCCCTCGCCGATGAGGACGGCTTGGTCGGGGCGATCGGGAGTCAAGACCACGCTCTTGACTTGACCTTCGACGCGTGCCTTCGGAGTTCCGGCCGAAGGTGTCGGTGTAGCTGCTTCGACCGTCTCAGGCTTCGGCTCGTGTCGGAGCGGGTGCACTTGCTTCTGGCCAGGCGTTTGGCCGTGTTCGATGCGGCGGGCAGCGAGTTGTTCACCGTAAACAGTGATGACACCATTCGGAGCCGGAATCTTCATGCAGAGGTAGCCGTGGTGGGTGACTGCGTTGAAGGCGTTGATGAGCCCCCTGCCAAAGATGGCGTTGTAGGCGTAAGGCATGTCGACGACGTCGAAGGAGATCAACTCGGTGCGATGTCTCGCTGGCCCAGAGAAGGAGACTGCGATTTTCACGCTCCCGAGGGCGTGAATTGGCTCTCCCCCGAAGCCGACGAGGGGGCTGTCGGAGGCCCGTAGCTCAGATCGGGGGATGCCCAGTTGGTTGAAGGCGTCGATGAAGATGACGTCAGCAGAGCTGCCGCCATCAATAAGCACGCGACGGACCTCCGTCCCGCGCATATTGGCGTTGATCACGAAGGCGTCCTTGTGAGGATAATCCATCGGCCGGAGGTCTGCCCGAGTGAAAGTGATCGGCACGTGTGACCAGCGGCATCGAGCCAATGGCGGATGAGCGGCCACATGGTTGACTCTCCGCACGTAGTCGCGACGCTGCCTCTTCGAAGCGTAGGGCTGGCTGGAGCCCCCGGTGATGGCCAGGATGACGTTGTGACCGGTTGGGTGGTGCTCTGGAGGCGGAGGCAAGGCTTCGCCCGCTCCGGCAGCCTCATGTATGAGATTGACTCCTCGAGCGGCGTCGGCATCGCGGCGTTCCCGTGCCTCACGCAAGGCGGCGATTTGGGGGCACTGCTTCGATGTGTGGCCTTGGTTGACGCCGTGAACCTCGCAGTATGGGTCGCGCGAGCTTCGGTTGTTGTATCGGCGACCGTCGTCGGAGTGCCGCGAGTTGTTTCGTGAGCCTCCGGAACGATTGTCCGTTCTCTGCGGACTCCGGCTTCGGGAATTGTTGATGTTGTGGACCTCTCGACGCTGGGAGCGATGGCTTCGGCGGTCGTCCGGATGATCGTCGCTTCGGTCGCTGTGACGTTTCCCCTGGTCGTTCTTCTTTGGCTTGCTCGCGCCTCCTTCTCGCGTCGGAAGTCTTCGTCGGCACGGGCATGTGCTTCCAGGATTTGCAGCAGGTGAGTGAAGGTCTTCGGCTCGGTCCTTCGGATCTCGGACCGTGCCGGGCACAGGCTCATGCCCTTGGTCACCGCTTCGATGATGTTTGAATCTGGAACTCCTTCCACCTGGCACTTCAGATGGATGAAGCGCCGGGTGTAGTCTTGCAATGACTCACCGTCCTTCTGCTTGCACGCCTGAAGGTCTGCCGCCGTGACCTTCGCGGCGTAGTTACCCTGAAAGTGGATCTGGAGCTGGTCCCGAAGCTGCTCCCATGAGTAGATGCTGTTCGCCGGCAGCTTGGTGTACCACGTCTTGGCGATCCCGCTCGAAGCGAGGACGAAGGCCTTGGCCTTGATGTCGTCGTCGCCCCCTGCTGACTCGATGGCGGTTTCGTAGCTGATGAAGAACTCACGGGGGTCGGAGGTGCCATCGAAGGTTGGCAGCTTTGCCGAGATGAACTTCCGGGGCCACGCCACCGATTGTAAACGCGCGGAGAGCGGTTGGTTTGTATCGGAGAGCTTGTGTGGCGCCTGCTTCCGCTGGAGTGTCAGTGCCTCTCGTCGCGCTCTTGGCGGTGTTCCGGCGTCTCAGCCTCCCGGCGATCGGTGCGTCGCAGGGTGTTCAGTTGCGCTTGGAGGTGAACTTGCTGTCGACGCGCGGCTTCGGCTCGAAGGCGATACGTGGCTTCGTCTCGGTCAAGGTTCTCGAGGGCACGCTGCCTTAGCAGCCTTTCGTCGGCTTCGCGTGCTTCGCGGTTGTATGCCTCCTGGAGCTCCGCCAGGCGCTGCTCCTCCACCACTGCTTCGGCGAGCCCCTTCTGGTTCCGCGCTTCGGCTTCGGCGTTCCTTCGGGGTGGTTCCATCGTTTCGTCGCGGCGCTCGACTTCGCCCGTGTCGATGTTCTCTTCCTCGTCTTCGGAGGAGCCTTCGGCGCCTTCGGCCGCCTCCTCGACTGCTGGAAGGTCGACGTTGGTTGTGTTATTGTTGGTCTCCGAAGGTGGTACCACCAAGGTCGATGCCGAAGGGAGGGTCATCGGAAGCGTCGAGCCGCTGGGGAAGGTGCGGATTATCGTCAGGGGGTCGACGCCGTCGTCCGAAGCCGCGGACCGGGTCTTCCGGGAGCCCCCTGCCGGAAGGTCGGTTTTTGATTTTTCAGTCCTCTTGGTCATCTCGTCGTGGCTTCTTGTTCGATCCCCACGGACGACGCCAACTGTTGTGGTTGCAAGCCCACAATAGTAGAAGGGGATCCTCCAAGGGTCTACCACAAGTGAGGGACCCCTAGGAAGGACTAGGAAGGGACCAAGCAAGGGCCAAGAGAAGTGTGTAATTAAGAGCTAGTGTTCAATGTCCTGTCCTGAGGGTGGTAGGGGGGTATTTATAGGCTGATACACCCCTACAACCCTAGAATTACAAGTACCATATTGCCCTTCCTCCAGAGCACTATGGTCATTTTCTTATTACAAGGTGGGATTTCCTAACCCTAGTGGGCCAGAGGCCAATGTACATAGGCCTATCCTATGCTATACATTATCTTGGGCCTTGATGGGCTTTATGGCAGGCCAGGCCTTTGGACCAGGGGGAGGGGACACAGTGGGCCTCCCCAAACAATGGTTTCGTTTACGTTTTACTTATATGCAAAACTGCCGCTTCCTATTCCATCGGATTTGTAGAAGAAGTTTCAGTCCATGACAAATGGGGCAAGTGGCTAAGAAAGAGGTTAGGCACACTAAATTGTGTTAACAAGCGTCAAAATTAGCCAACTTGAGTCATGAGTATAAACACTAACTATAAAAATTGTGGCTACTCTTGAAAGAAATACCCAAGTTTTAATTACTGCAAAGTTGGATCAAATTTTTGAGCTGATGGTACTAAATACAAAGGTAAATCTAAATGATACACAAATTATGTTGCGAAATGATGCAACTTGAAGATCATTCTTTTATGTACGTTGTTACCCCTCTACGCTCTCTTTATAAAGTTTTAAGCTTTTTGAACAGCCCCGACCCGAACAAACAAGCTCTAAAGAAGATAGCGCGTATAAACAAATTTTATGTAATCATTTTCCGTAAAATGTTATCTTCGTTAGTTTCTATTAGTACAGTCAAATGTATGTGTTTATCAGCTTTAAACTTTATAAAGCCTCTCATTGTTCGAAAAAAGTTTATGAAGCCTCAATGGAGCAATCAGGATTTTATACAAGGAAATCATCACATTTTTCCGCGGATCATGTCTAGGCTGCTCAACACCGATAATCACTTCAGTGCCCATCGATACATTCTGATCAGTCTCCACCATTTCATTTTTACTAGATGTTCTCAGGATTGAGATCGTCAGGCTGAGTCAAAACCTCAGCAGAAAATTATTCTCTTATGTTGTTGCCTCCGCACTTGCCTCTCTTTAGCACATCTCTGATGTCAAGCTTCTTTATCAGAAGCAACTCCGGAACACAGGACAACACGGGTACCAGTCATGATGCCCATGTTACGTTATTTGGCCTTGACACCTAAAGTGTTTTCTATAGGATACTCGAGAGTAACCTGAGATTCGTGACCCAAAACCTTCTGGTGTACTAACCGGATGCCCAATACATTCATAACGTTTAGCTGCACACAGAATTGGCAAATCATCAAAGGGCACATTGACATCCATTTATCACTGAATGCCAGATAAGAAAGCCTGATTTCCATGATTCAACAGATTGAGCCATAGCCCTAGGTTCTATACATCCCTTGCATGCTGTAAGGTACAGCTGGAACTGGGCCATGAGAAGCAGAGATCGCTTGGGCAGGAGTTCTGTCACTTGGTACAGCCTCAGCAGTAACAGACTGATGCAGATATAGGTACATGTGCCCTGGTCTAGAGTCTACACTTGGAATGGCACCAGGCACATACTGGACTGGGCCTGTTGCATCAAGTAGTGACCCCCTCAATGGCGGGTTCTGAAAATGTGCCTGATTTTGTAAATGGAGAATATTTGGTTGCCATGGATGTGCAGGTGCTAAGCTCCTCCCGTTATTCATAGCCTGTGAATTTTGACTGTCACAGGACATTAACGGTCTAGCTGTAGTTGATGGCTTGCCTGCACAGGAAGAAGTCAGACATTACTACTAACATGATCGGACAATTGGACTCAGCAAAGACATCAAAATCATCTTTGACTAACACGTAATATTATGTTTTTGAGGAATGTAAATTCACAATACCAGCAATACTTGCATGTACTCCATGAATTTGTGTATTCCATGATCCATCTACCATATGCTTTGTACTAGATGACACCACATGTCTATGATCCATTGAAGGAATAGAAGCAGAGTGCACTACTGTTGACCTATGTTTGTGTCAAAGAAAAGAAATATCACCACATGAGAAATCACATGGTGTCAATTAATTACCTTACTATGAAATACATTTCAAATAATACATTTCACATGTACCGTGTGGTACCCAACATTTAGCCTAGTTGCAGGTTGGTGTAATAATATGTCCAAGCAATTTCAGCCAGGATAATCTGAACTACAGAATCCTGCTTCCATACATAAGCAGCCGCTTACAAATTAGAAAGAATAAAGGCCTCTACACATTAGTGTTCACGAAGTAAAATTTCAAAAAAGCCTATTCGCTAAAGGCGCACAAAAGAAATTCCTGGTATATAGGGTTTCATTAGGAGATAGTAACTCAGTTGGCTAACTGATGGCGCTAGAGCAAACACTGGGACAGGGGAACAAACGTGTCACTATTCTGATATAAGGACAAAAGGACTGGCAAGAAAATAAACTAATGAAAAGGCCAAAACACGTAAATGAGCCTCGGTTGAGTGTGTGGACGTATGCAAATTGGGGGTCTATTTCTTGTAACATAAAAAAGCAAATTTTTTGACCTATGATGTCGAGATCTTAAAGGGACAATTGACCGCTTCACTAAGACTTTGTACTGCCCAAAAGACATGGGTAGGGCCAAAATACAACTTTAGAACAATCACATCGTGGCTCAGAATATTTTTCTTTATTGGATGATCTTATGAGGAGAACTTTCACTGTTTATGCTTTAGTGCTTTACAGCTCCTAATTCTAACTGGGTGGGTTATAAAGAAATTCACGCACTTCATATACCCATATGGCTGGGTACTGAATATCAGTGATATAATTTCTATCTGTTTTTGTGTTTTGTGAGAGATTGAAACATTTTTTCACAGGCTGCCTTAGACCTTCGAATTTTAACAATTATTATCAATTTTTCTCAGAAACTCTTGGACGCATTTGTGGAAGGGTGCATTTGAACAAAGTAGGGTGGAGTTCTATCAGCAATTTGATTCTTCCGGTACATCATTTGTCTACAACAATTCAGGTGGCAACATATAACGTAAATGCTTGTACTACATAATACTGCACGTAAAATTCAGGGTGGAGTACTGAACAGAAGAGCGAATTACCTTGGCAAAGAAGCATGTTTCCTCTGTACGGGCGCCAATAATCCACTTCTGCCACCATTTTCCTCCAGTTGGGTAAATTGTTCCCTAAATTGGTCGGCAGCGCTGTGCGACCAGAAAAATGTCAGAAGCCATGGGAGATCATAATGCATAAATGATAGCGGCGCAATTGGCAAAGTTTCAAAAACAATTTGCATAAGAAAGCCTATGTTGCATTGGAATTTCAGTAATTTGATAACAATCCAACGGCACATATAAAAAAAATATTCACAACCTTAAGTAAAGAAGGTCTGGCCTTTGTGTTGAACTGGTGTACTCCTTCAATAGTTGAGGATGGTACTCCAAAATTTCACGGAAAATCAGTTCCTTGATGTCGTCTTTTGTTACTCTACGGCGCTCAAATTCAAATTCCACTTTTGGAATTGGTTGACAAGAAGGTTCCCTCTCCATCTTTGCTAATCCATTAAAGTATGGATCTGCCAATGCCTGTGATTTGCACATAAGTTACAATCATCATGACAAAAGATTATAATAAAACAGTAAGAACATTGTCAGCCTGATCAGGTATCGAATTCACAAAGGATTACAATACAGAAACAATAGTTAGCACTACATGCCTCTTCTGCAGATGGGCGATCCTTTGGATCAAAAGCTAGAAGCTTCCTAAGCAATTGTAAAGCCATTGGATCCGCCTTTGGAAATTTCTGTGAGAATGAAGCAGGTTGTTTCTTCCGCATGCATGTCAGATATTTTCTTGCCTTATCATTCCGCACCTAAGAGAGATTGAATAAAAATTAGACATAGTTTAACAGAAATTTCCTATTTAAAAACAACTTTCTAATGTCACACATCGTACCTTTGAAATAGCATCCAATGGCGGTGTCCCAAGAAGATCAGTTATTAAATCCAACTGGTGAACAACATTTTTTCCAGGAAACAGAGGCTTTCCAATCAACACCTCGGCAAAAATGCATCCTATACTCCAGATATCAATAGCTGGTGTATACTGCAATCCAAACAAAAGTAAAATAATCAACACAAATAAACAGCATGTCAACTCAGGACAGAATTGTTAAATGTGTAGATATATATACTGGTTAAGCTATTAGGCCCATATATAGCATATATATACTGGTTTAGCTATTAGGCCCATATAGCATACATGGCCCATATAAGGCCCATATCTTTTGTATATCTATGTAACCCTAACTCTGATGAAGCAAGGAGGCATTCGTGTTCTCTCTCCATTTTCTGTCATGGTAACAGAGCAGGTTGCAGCCGCCGGCTCCCTTGGACCTCGCCGGCGGTGAGCTTGCCGGTGAGTTGAAGGGCCGGCGGGCAGATCCACTAGTTCTTCACCTTCCACAGCAGCTTCCTTCCCCTACTGCCCTTCAGTTTCTCCCCATCCCCTGCACCAGCCCCACCTGCCGCCCAGCACAGTCCAGCCACCATCCCCATCCTCTACACCTCAAATGATCTGGTTCCCTGCTGTTTTTGGTGGTCTGCATCAGGTGCTACTTGCCTAGGAGCTCTGTTTGGTGTGTGCTTGTTCTTCCATTACTCTCGTTGCTTGCCGAGAAGTGAACCAGCCCCAATCTTGCTCCTACCATGGCTTCCACTTCTGCGCCTTCTACTTCTACTTTTGCCCCTGCTTTAGCACCGATCTCTGTTGGTGCACCTGTGATGGACATCAAGCTACATGGTCAGAACTACAGAGAGTGGGCATTTTCCCTCAAAATGTTGCTTCAGGCTGTTGGTCTTGAGTCACACTTGACTGATGATCCACCCGATGCTGCTGATAAAGAAGCAAGAGCTTGGAAGCTTAATGATGGCCGTGTCATGGCTACCATATGTATGAGCATTGATCAGGAGATTCGTACTTGTCTTGAGGAACACAACACAGCCAAGGAAATGTGGGATTATCTGAAAGGAAGGTATCAACAGAGTAGCTCAGCACTTCGCTATTCCATTCGGCAGCGTCTTCATCATCTTCGGCAGCAGGACATGTCTGTGGATGAATATCATACGGCCTTCACTAAATTACATGGTCAGCTTGACTCTGGTGCCGAAGCCCTCCTCTTTATGCAAAACTTGTGCTACATCGTGGGCAGCTAGGGACAAGTATGATCAACAGAACATTATGTTTGATTTTGTGATGGGTCTTCGGTCAGAGTTTGAGCCACTTCGTGTTCAACTTCTTGGGCGACCCACCTTACCTACATTGTCGGAGGCTGTGTCAGCTCTGATTGCAGAAGAGACACGCCTTCGCACTCTTGCTGCACCTCCTATAGTGCCTCAGCACTCAGTTCTAGCAGCACCTCCAGCACCTGGTGATTCTCTTGCTTCCAGAGAGGCGCCTCCCTGCCGGCATTGTGGTAGGGAGACCCACCCCGATGAGCGATGTTTTAAGAAGTACCCACATCTATTGGCTGAGTACAGGGCCAAGTGTGCTTCATCTCGGCGAGGCACAGCTGCAGCTACTCCTCCGACCATTGGTTCAGCTGTACCTCCTAGCATTGCTCCGATGGCACCTCAGTCTTCCACACCGGTCACCTCCTCAGCTCCTGTCAGTGCTTTTATGTCTAGTAGCTCCGTTGCCTCTACTCCTGCCTCAGGTAATTCTGCTCCTTGGGTTTTGGACTCGGGGGCTTCTTTTCATATGACTTCCAACGGGTCTCTCTTAAATTTGTATCGACCTGTTAGTGATAGTCGATGTGTTCAAACAGCAGATGGCAGTTTTTGCAGTCACACATCAAGGCAATCTTGCCTCTGCACAATTCACTGTTTCTGACGTTTCTCTTGTCCCAAAACTTTCGATGAACCTGATTTCCGTTGGCCAGCTTGCTGATATGAATTGTATTGTTGGGTTTGATGATACCTCCTGTTTTGTCCAGGACCGTCAAACACGAGCCCTTCTTGGTATTGGCCGTCACCATAAGGGTTCGTCAGGTCTCTACATCCTTGATCGCCTGCATCTACCGCCTGCTACATCACCAATACCTTCAGCTTCAGCAGTGGCTACCTTTCCTCAATGGCATCATCGTCTTGGTCATTTGTGTGGTTCACGATTGTCCACTTTAGTCAAACAGGGTGTCCTTGGTCATGTGTCTGTTGACTCCTCTTTTAACTGTACTGGTTGTAAGCTTGGCAAGCAAATACAATTGCCATACCCATCTAGTACCTCTAGAACTAGTCATCCTTTTGATCTTATTCACTCTGATGTATGGGGCCCTGCTCCTTTTGCTTCTAAAGGTGGTCACAAATACTATGTTATTTTTATTGATGATTATTCTAGATACACATGGATTTACTTTATGAAAAATCGTTCCCAATTATTATCTATTTATCGGTCTTTTGTTCAAATGATTCATACTCAATTTCTGCTGCTATTCGTATTTTCCACTCTGACTCAAGGGGGGAATATCTTTCCACTGCTTTTCGTCAGCTTCTTGCTTCTGAGGGCACCTTGGCTCAGCTTTCTTGCCCAGGTGCCCATGCTCAGAATAGAGTTGCTGAGCGCAAACATCGCCACATCATTGAGACTGCACGTACCCTTCTCATTTCATCTTTTGTGCCAGCTCATTTTTGGGCTGAGGCTGTTTCCACTGCTGTATATCTCATTAATCTTCAACCTTCGTCTCGCCTTCAGGGCAAGTGTCCGTCCTGGAGAGGTCCTGCATGGCACTCCCCCTGGTTATGATCATCTTCGAGTATTTGGATGCACATGTTATGTTCTTCTTCCTCCTCATGAGCGCACCAAGTTGAGTGCTCAGTCGGTTGAGTGTGTTTTTCTTGGTTATAGTCTTGAGCACAAGGGTTATCGCTGCTATGACCCCTCTGCTCAACGTATTCGTATCTCTCGAGATGTTACATTACTCTGATGCTACTTGGGCAAGCGATCGTGTTGATCATAGCTCTATAACTGGCTACTGCATTTTTCTTGGTACTTCTTCAATTGCATGGAAGTCCAAGCGGCAAGCTGCAATTTCACGCTCTAGTGCAGAAGCAGAACTTAGAGCGCTTGCAACAACAACTGCAGAGATTATTTGGCTTCGTTGGTTGTTGGCTGATTTTGGAGTTACATGCACTGATCCCACCCCTCTTCGATGTGACAACACCAGTGCTATTCAGATTGCCAATAACCCAGTAAAGCATGAGCTCACGAAGCATATTTGTGTTGATGTATCTTTTACAAGATATCATTGTCAGCAATCAACAATTGATCTTCAGTATGTACCTTCTGAACTTCAGGTGGCAGATTTCTTCACCAAGGCCCAGACACAACATCACTTTCATCATCTCAAACTCAATGTGTCAGATTCAGAATATTTTCACTCACCTTGAGTTTGAAGGGGGGTGTTAAATGTATAGATATATATACTGGTTAAGCTATTAGGCCCATATATAGCATATATATACTGGTTTAGCTATTAGGCCCATATAGCATACATGGCCCATATAAGGCCCATATCTTTTGGATATCTATGTAACCCTAACTCTGATGAAGCAAGGAGGCATTCGTGTTATCTCTCTCTCCATTTCTGTCAAGAATATGATCACGTTGTAGAAGAGACGAACATGAACTCAATATAATCGCCCATGGCTTCCGACTGGGACAGTTCAAATGATTGTGGTATTCCTATTTTTAATATAAATAAAGAGGGTTCCTAAATAGCACATTGCACATAGGAAAATCAGTAAGGTGTCCATGGAAGCTTTGGGGAGTCATCCCAAATAGTGGCAGTGCTTGAGAAAAGAAGTAGAGAGGCTGCCATAAGTAATTTAGATTCAAATAGCACCATACAATATGAATTGTTATGGTTTAGTTTAAATACTAAAGATAAGCTTCTTTAGTATGTGCTCGACTAACCAGAAAAGAGCAAGCTATATATTTAGTCCAAAACATATTGATGAGTTCCCCACCCGGCCACCCCACACCCAGCGTACGCCCGCGGCAGCCACCCGACCACCGCCGTCCAAGCCCCCTCTATGTCCCACCGGTTTTGGTTAGCTTCCCAACCCAAACCCTCCAACCCTAAAGTCTCGGCTACGTAACTTTTATGCGGTTTTGTGCATCATTAGTTTGCATGCTTGTCAGCCACTGTAACTTTTATGCGGCAGCCCCAACTTAAAATTGCACAACAAACCCTTACCTTGGAGTAGAATGATCCACACAATTCAGGTGCTCTATACCACCTTGTTGCCACATAGTCCTGCAAAAAGGAATTTGCTACTTGTTATCCATCAAGTTCAATTGACAGTGGTGAATGAGCAAAGAATAGAAAGCAAGATTATTCAACAGATGGCCCTTTACTGAATTCTCTGGGTCAAATATAATATGTTCCTAACTCCTAATTTATAGGTAATGATACCCAGCAAAAAAGAAAAGGAAAAGGAAGGGGAAGCCTTGCTAAGAAATGCCATCTGGCGATCTGAAATGCTGTTATTGTATTTCGAGGAAAAGTTCTACCTACTTGCCTAAGGTATGGTGGTTTATCTACTATGGACCCTAATGTGCAAGGCCAGATATCAAACCATTTAAATAATGTGTTTATCCATCTAAAGAATAACCCTATGTCATCAAACATGAGGGGCTTTTAACCTTTTGCCACCTACTAGATCCTGCACTCCCAAATGCCACCCTACTGAGTGCACACTATGCTTCTACCCCAATTATTCTTCACTTTAGCTGCCAAGTCATAAATAAATAGCAGGTGCCAGGTAGTGCATAAAAGTGTGAGCAAATCTTTGTGGGGACCGGGTTGCATCTGTCTGGGCACTCAGTAGGCTAGCATTTGAGAGTGTGCAACTCCGTAGGGCAGAAAAAAAATAAATCTCCTAAACATGTCATTCATAGGAGTAAATTTCAAAAACCTACAAGCATTTTAACACGTGTTGCAGGACAATTTAGCTAACCCTCTTTTGAGGAAGGCCGGTACTCTTTACCATTGTCTAAAAAAAACTATTTTGACACGTCGATGCAAAAAACTACTACTTCCTTACCAGACCCATTGTTGAACCCGTGGCTACATGCGTGGAACCTTATGGGTGAGCCCACAGTGAGAAAGTACTAGTTCTTTGCAACTAAATGTCAAAAAAGATGTACGTTTCTGCAAAAATCCAAGAAGTTGTTCCCGCACCATGCGTTAAAACAATTATAGGTTTTATCCACAAAATTAATTAATTAATTATAGGTTTTGGACATTTGTTCCACAAATAGAAAAGTTGACTGGTGTTAAACAATGTCAATGATTTAGGACCAAGAAACAGAAACATGGTGCCATACTCATATGGTTAGGTATACAAAATACCATGCTTAAAGCCGGAATTTAGAAGCCCCCCACCCCCAAAAAAATGGATAAGAAAATTCAACCAATGCAAAAATCCACCACCGAAAGACTATGATAAAAAATTAAGAAATATGTAAATGAATAAATCTTACGGTCCAGAAGACGGTAGTGGGTGCATCGTTAAATGCAACTCTTGCCAGGCCGAAGTCGCATATTTTGAGTTTGCAATTTGCATTAGCAAGTACATTTTTTGGCTTCAGATCGCGGTGGTAGACATTTGCTGCATAAACAACACATGACAATAGCCAGAGCTCATTTTAGCAAATAAGAGATACAATACACTGTGTCAACTGTAATAATCAAGCATGCAAATATAAGCTTGTGTGACATTTGCACAACATATAGTCAACAAGTAACAAATCAAAAGCACTCGAGCTTAATGCCTTAGAAGGACGATAAATTGGTTTAGACATGATTCCCTTCCAGTGTTACTTATGAGTTAACCAGCATGCAAGGCAGCAATTAAATCTCTCAGATAAGGCTACAAATCAATATGATAACATATCAAGTCACGCAATCTATAGAACCTCTTCTTCATGCTAGTTCAGTTCAGTTCAGTTCCAGTGTTACTTATGAGTTAACAAGCATGCAAACTCTGCAAGGATAATAAAAGGTTGAAAATTATCAATTTTTGGCATGGGTATGTGTTATACGAGGATAGAGTATATTAACACTCAGTTAATTGTTTAATGGATGGACAGCTCTTCGCTGGCAAAGAAAATATAAAACAACTATGCAAGAAAAGAAATGAATAATGAATCTATTTCTGAAAGGTAGAAATTTATCAATTTCTCGCATGGTCATAGGTATTTTAATTTTACAAGAATGAAAGTACATTTTATCAATGAGATCACGGTACTGATAAGTTATAAACATGACGGGATGGTATTGTTGAATTATTTGAGAGCTATTTACAAGCAAAGAAATATAATGCAATTATGCAACGAGAGAAAGGAAAAAAGAATCTATTTGCGGCACGGTGCGTCAAGAATAGAAGCACATTTCACACTGATATTGATCGTTAAACAGCAGGAACAAGTGGATACCTGTGTGAATATATTTCAAAGCTCGAAGCATCTGGTATAGAAAAAACTGATAATGCTCCCTAGTCAAATCATCATTAGCCTTTATGACCTGATGAAGATCTGACTCCATAAGTTCAAAGACAACATATATATCTTTAAAATCCCGTTTTGATGGGGGTAGCATTATATGCTTTATCTCCACTATGTCAGGGTGCCTAAGAAGCCTCAGAAGCTTTATCTCACGGAGTATGCGTGCAGCATCAGATATATGCTCAAAAATGTTGTGTATCTTCTTTATTGCAACCTTCTCTCCAGTATGTGTATCATTTGCTGAACATACAAGTCCATAACTTCCTTTGCCAATAACCTCCAAAATTTCATATCTATTAACATCACCATATCCAGCGAAGAAATCCATTTCTCGTGCATTCTGACATTTAAAAAAAAAATCAGATGACTAATGATGATCACATTAAAAGGCTATAGAACTCAATTGCATTGTTCACATGTATGGCACCACTTTTATAAATCAATTACTTTATTGCCTATGATCATTGGCAAGACCAGATATCTCATGGGGTGCCACTGAAGAATCATTTTCCCTTGATACAAACATGTCCAGTACTGCCTACAACATAGAAGCATTTTGGGATACGTGCAGAGAAACTTTTCAAAATTAGCCCATATCTTCATGAATAATCAGATTGAATATGTGAAAATGATATGTTTTTATATTTGTCTAGAAAAATGCTTCCATAACATCATAAATATGTTCGGTTTCGTAGATATGATGTAAAACAGAGTAGTGGCTAAGGATGCATTTCAATGGCAGTGTTGATGTACAATGCGTTATAAGTTGATTGGTTCAAGTCATGGTATTTCTTATATCTGATCATCAGAAGTTAGATCGGTCATTATTTATTTGAGTTGATCCTAGGTTGTTTTGCTTCATCACTGCGATTATCAATCTGTCTGGATGCCTGAATGGAAGTTTTTACCAGGCTGCCCTGAAATGTTTCCCGAGGAACTACTTCCAGTATCGATAGAACAGTTTCTCAATGAGTGTTCACATGGGGTCTGGGGGGACCTTTAGTTTGAGATTGAGTCAACTTTGATGATTTGTAAAATCATCAAAGGCATTGTCAGGTGTGTGGTACACTATTACACTGGAGGAGAAATAGAAGACCACTGGGATGATAGAACCTTTAAGGTAGAAAGACTAAATTATTCTTCCTCTTGATTAATGTAAGAAGCTGCAGTTGCTACCCCTTTTATAAGGGAAACTTTACCTGCTACTCAGGAAACTATGTCTCGACTATGGAATGTATTGAAAGAGGAAACAAACCTGTATAATAAATAACTGATAATCCTAATGATCTTATAAATACCTAACTACCTTTATACCACATGGCTGCTAAGTTACTGTTCAACATCGTGTCGGCAATAATTTTGACCACTTGTGTTGCAGCATTTCTCAGAAATAGCAGTTTCCAGTCACCTACACTATTATGTCGAAATTCTTTTACTATATCAAGTTTTTTTTTTCAATCAATCCAATGCAACCCGGTACATAAACACCATCATAACTAGGAAGACGAAACAATCCACGAAACAGAGGTCGAGCTCGAACCTTCTTACGCCCATCGCTGTTCTGCATCTTGGCACGACCAGAGCAAGTCTCCCAAGATCCGACCTTTCCGTCGTTCTTGCCTCCAAAACAGAATTCCCCTCTTCCTTCAGTAAACCAAGACTGCCTCCTTGATCTCTGTCGCTCAGACTCGGTTCAGCCGCACTTGCCCCATCGGCTCCTGCTCCGGATCGCGAGCCCGCAGTCGTCCCCGCCACTCCTCCTCCTCATGCACCCTTCGCCGCAGCGTACCGTCTTTGTCCCGGCCGCCGCCACGGCCGGGGTTCTTGAAGAGCTTGGAGAGAACACACAGGGACCGGGCGGCGGCGGCGGCGGCGGCAAACGGTCCGGGACTGGGTCTGGGATCTTGGAAGGAGCAGGAGGCGGCGAGGAGACGGAAGGAAAGGTAGGGGAGGAGAGGGAGGGTGAAGTGGTGGAGCGCGCCTGCTGTCGGCGGGCTGTTGGTGGGCGGCCGCGGGCGGAGCGGAGGTCACCGGGATGAGAGGGCCGGCAGCTGAATGGAGGCGCAGAGATATTTTGCGCATGTGCAGGGTGCGGTGAACTTTGCGTGCGTGGCGGTTATCTCGCTGATTCTAGGGTGAACGCGAAGCCCGGGTGCAAATCTCACTCAATGGTAGAGTATCTTTGACCTTGCATTCTTGTTGCTAGATACGCCGTCCGTTGCCGAATGATGATGGTACACGTAGTCAAATTTTATAAGGTTTGACTACCTGTAAAACTACAGTACGTCGTTTCAAATGGTAATTGTAGGAGTAGATTTTGCCTCTATAAAAAATCTTCCACGATTACTTTTTCATAATCTGACATGCTCTAAAATGATGGATGAAGAATATGCTCACTCCCAAGTCCCAACGTCCCAAATACTGGCACTATGTTCAAAATTTGTCCCACTAAAAATTCATACAATTATTTGTCTTTCTCCTCCATTCATCATTTCTTATGAATTCTCTACTTTTTATCTCTTTTCAATTCCCGTGCTCAACTCTCAAAACGTCCTTATTATGGGACAGAGGAAGTATTTAGGAACCTCATGCTCTTGGTCTAGTTTACAAAATGAAGACATTATAGTCATTGAGATACCGAATTACTTATTATTGAGATTTCCAGGCGCACGAAATGTTCTATAGCTAACCTTTAAATCAGAATACCATCTCAGGAAAGATGTGGTAACCTTTACTCACATGTTACGCTAACAAACACAATTCATGTTACGCATAAGACTGAGGTGGTTTACACTATGTTAGCAAACTTGACCAACCGATCATTCTTCAACTAACCTTTATGATAAAATAAATTAATTATCTGAGAGCTATAGGGGACAACATTCAATATGATAACATAAGATATATATCGTAGGGAAGCAATATGAAAAACACAACATATTTATACAATTACAAGTTTACAACTTGGTAATTTTGCTTGTCGATATGCTTATGTTTCTTTTTTGTCCTAGTTGCTTATTACAAGTTTTTGTTTTCAATGGCTGGGTTTGCAATTGTTCAAATTCAAACTTTCTTCCTTCAATGAATTGCCAGCACACTTCTATTCAATATTTTTTTATAAAAAAAATTACTACCTTTGATAGATTAGCTGATAATAATGTTTCTAAGCGCAGCAGAAGATTGTAATTCAAGAATACACAACACATAATGCACCTAACTTACCCCCTCAAAATGAGCTAGAAAGTGACAGGGCAATGCATTGAGGGCGTCCTCAGCCATGTCCACTCACCAACGTGTTAGTCTCCTCTCCCAGCTTGTTCATTGCATACATTTCACTAAATTGCTGTGGTCTTACGTGTTCACTAGGTTGTTTTAGAAGGTTGATTTGTATATTACATTATATATTACCTCTGCTTCATCATAATCTTTTAGTTGCAGAAGTTTTCAAACTCGAAATGACACAGTTCCAACACTGCCTAAATTTGTGGCCACACATGGATTGTTGCAGGGTGAGCAAATTACTGAGCGATCAATGGTGTCCCCCTTATAGTACTGGCTAAAACCAATGAGTGCATGTGCGTAGATCTAGATATCAGTTAGGCATGCCACCTCCTTGTTGTATCTACTGCAAACAGCCACTGTCATGTGCTCCTTGATATGAGCTGTCCTCCTCTGGTTACGCAGTTACGCTAGCTGCATCACTTGATTAGATCTGCACGCTTTAGTTATTATTTTGTCCATGCAAAAATTCATCCAGCCGACCCTGCAAATTTAGTTTGGTCCAGCAAAGGCCAGTTTCACAGTGTCCACGAAGAGCTGTAGAGATCATACTCGATTAGTCGGTAGCTGACTGAAATTTGAAGCATATGTAGAAGGCTTGACTGTTTTAATGCCATCTTCCATTACTTATGTTGCTGAAACACAGTACGCGTATATGCAATAGCCTTGGGATAAATATTTATCCCAGATCTGCCATGACTTTAATTTCATGCATTATCATTGAGTTAAGATTTTAATCCGACCCAGCAGGATTGAAGTTTATCATAACGGTCAATGGAATACAATTTCCTTGGTGTAACGTCGTTAATTTTTTTTTTAATCTCAAAACTAAACTCCCAGATCTCCAAAATAGTAGCAATGTGCACACCAGGCAGCAAGCTAAGGGAGATGAAACAGCGAATGCCGTAGCATGAAGATGAATCACCCATGTAGGGTTCTGTGAATTATTTGTGATGTGTATTTGCAGCACAGCCTGATCATGACCACACAATGGCCATCAATGGGCTGCAGATGCTTCTTTCCATTAGTTAGTTCATGAAGAAGTCGACCAAAAAAACTTCACGAAGAAATGATACCAACGACATTAATCATGTTTCAAGCACATTTCGATGATTAGACTCCCTACATGCAAATATATGATACATAGGACACCTAATCTAATACAAATTGAACTAGATTAGTTGTTCTAAGTGCTTGCGTCTGTTCATAGTAATGAGTACTCATGTGTATATGAGTACTATGTTTGGCAAAAAAAATGATAAATACGCGCTCATTATTTTCAGTATATTGGTAACTGAGAACAGGGAGCTTTCTCTGCCTTGTTTCAGTTTTGAAAACATTTTACTACGTGGATCCCTCATGCTTGATTTCTGCTGTTGTTAACCTAAGCAACCTTAAGGAATATCTGAAAGTAATATTTGTATTGCAAAATCATGCAGACATTCAGCCATAAAACAAAACAATTATCACACAGAAAGTGACGGTTAAATTCACACTTGCAAAACTACCACCATATGGATTAACTGTGGCACACACGCAATTCGCTGCACAGATTACTTGAAACACATGCCTAAAAGGAAAACAGCATGGTTTTCTTTTTTTAACATGTAACCTCATCTATTTTGTTTTTTACAGACATGAGCAATATGTTACAACTATGGACACAAAGAATGCATAGTCTGAAGTAGATACATGGGAATTTGAATTGGCGACTTCCAGCAATGATCACCAGAAAGGATGCATTCTGATACCGTTCAGAATGAAAGGAACAAGTGCAAATATGCCCTGCAAGAGATGTCTCTGTTACAACTCAGAACCAATAAAAAATGAAATGAAGAAAACAAGCAACACACGAATTAAAGGTAGTCAGTAGCACAACTCAGCCCTAGGCAGATTTAGCATGGGTTTTCCATTAAAGTCTGATCCTGCTAAAAGAATTAAGTACGAGGATGATTCATTAGCATAGTTTCTTGAGTTTCTAGCCCTGTTCGCAAACTTATATACTAGAATGTATTGGCAAGCATTCTTAAGTTTAAATAGTACATGTTAGCTCTGCATAGACAAGTACAAGATAATATGGTACCAAAATTGTCATAAAAACCGTGTGTGGAATTATAAAAATCAAGACAATTATTTTTTTACCTAATCCATTCTTAAGTTCAAATAATCATAAAAACTAATCAAGACAGACTTCTATTTACAACATTAGGCTCTACTGTTTTCGCACCCATTTTAGTGAATGAGGTCAGATGTGGACATTTATAGTCTTAATGGCTGCTGAACACTATATCAAGATGATATTCTTGCCGCATGAGACTGATAAAATTGATATTTGGAATGATGATGATACCATGTCCAAAGTTAATAGTACAAAATAGCTCAAAGCACCCTAACCTCATAACCATAATGAGACAATTATGTAGGACAACAGATAGTGTCTGTGCAATATAACTAAGGCAGAAACCAATGTGATGTTTTGTTCATAGCTTAAATTACATGTCTCATAAATTTGAAGTAAGAAACTATTCTGAGCAACTGAAAGAAACTATTGTGACTAGTAAATGAAACAGTTAGCATGGCGTGAAGAAAGAAAAACTTGGAACGAAATGAAATGGTAAATTTGAAACATCTTTATAACACCGAGGCAAAGACTTCCAGAGTTCACGAGCTTTGGAAGGTGACACCTTTTTGACATTTTCTCGATTTTAGGCACTGTGGTTTGTGAAGGATTCAAGTCCGAGAATATCCATGAGTGTCTAATAAACCACAGATTCTAAAAACAAGGCAAGCTTTTGGTGCAGTGCTTACTTTAAGATCAATCTAGTAAAAAAGAAGTCACAAAGTCGCCCATCACACATACACTTTAGATAACTTGAAGAACCTATGTATACTTTAAGGCCATTGTTCTAGTGTTCCTTTTCATTTCAGTACTGGAACAGCTAATACTTGTATCTTATTGCTCGAAATCCCTAGTCATGCTGCAGACCAGAGTTGCTCCAAGAAAATTCTGGGACCATTACTGGAATAGAATATTTAAACTTCTAAATAATAGGTATTACCTATACTCCATTAATTTTCTATTGTCCGTCCTAATGATCATTATCATTCTCTTGGTAACACCATCATTAGCACCCTAGTGCACTAGCAGCTATAATGGCAGTGAGCAGCAGCAGTGCAAGCAGTATATTTGACAATTGAAAAAAATTGTAGGACAAACGGGAACGACACTATATAACATCAGTTCCAACATGAGCATATGTATCGGTATCACATATAGATATACAACAATAACTGTCGTTCCTCCTACACCAAGAATAATGTAATAAAATTCATGTCTGTTATTTAGAAAAGGAAATATTGTACTTACAGCAATGGTGCATGCAATTAATCCAGGCTTCTCTCTGTGGTCCAAAGCAACAAAGAATAGAAGGAATGCACCAGTATACCAGGGAATGGCAGCCAAAAAGAACCCCAATAAGAACCTTCAACGTAATACAAAAAGTTAAGTTAGTATGTTGAAAACTTGTAATTGTGTAAACTGCAAAACGTAGGATAAATGTGGCACATCGAAGATTCACTGGAAGCAACTACGAAGAGTTTTGAACAAATTCTTCACATGAATAAGCTGAAATGCCATAAAAGCTGGGCACTAACTGACATCAGTGGTGAGCAGTTTTTATGTGGCGGAGCACAATGCCCTGCTAACTATAAGCATATTACAACAACTCTACCTTTGCTCTATGGATTCTCAGCTATATATGGAAATACAATTCCTAAAACATATTACTGCCAGGCTGCAAACTAGCAAGCATAACACATTTACAGAAATCCACTAAACAAACATGGTTTAAACAAATGGTAGAAAAATGATTTCACATTAGACATCAGGGCAAGATCCTGTAGGCAAGTCTTCCAGGACCCGAAGCAGTTTCTCACAAGCAGTATTGCTCAAAAGTGAGGAGTTAAGAAGACACAACACTTGCCCACGAGACATTCCTTCACAATGCATTTGTATGTTCTAACTTCCCAGATCCAAATTGTTACCGTCAATCCCGATTCATGGACTAACATTGTAACTGTACATATCTGCTTAGTCATTGTTCTAGTGAGTTGATCAAGTCTCATTACACCGATCCATGTTACTTTTGGTCAACGGAAACACTTACAGAACCCAGCCGATGCCCACGCCGCAGAACGGCATGGGCGGTTCCCGGACGGGGACGCCATCCACAAAGACCTGCTGCTGGACGATGCCTGGGAAGGCAGCGACGCCTTGACCACAGAACCCTGCGCACCAACCAATAGACAGAGGCACCGAGTCATTTCCTCAACTCCAGAACACCAAGAAGTAAGGAGAGAGGCGCGGGGAGAAGGTGGGAGCACCGACCGGTTGGGGAGGCGTGGTAGGCGGCGCCTACGACCGGCTGCAGCTGCGATGGCGGGGAGAAGGTGCCGTAGTGGTTGCCGTAGGGAAAAGGAGGAGCAGTGGGGGCGAAAGCGGAGGTGGATGGGGATGATGGCGGGAGCTTGGTGGTGGTAGGGGGGCGTTTGGCCTCTTGCATCACCGCCGTGGTGGGGGCTGGAGATGGATGCAAGGTGCCATAATGGTGGTTGTAGGGAAGAGGAGGAGCGGTGGGGGCGAAAGCGGAGTGGGAAGGGGATGGTGACGGGAGCTTGGTGGTGGTGGTGCGTTTGGCCTCTTGCATCGCCGCGTGGGTAGGGAGAGGAGATGGGGGCGGGGGATCTAGAGGCGATGGGCGCGCGGTGGACTTCGGCGATGACGGGGATCGCCGGACTTGGGAAAGAAACCGGACGGTGGAAGCGCGTTTCGGAGATGATTTTTGGATTTCTTTGGAGCGTGGACAAAATTGGTTGCAATCATAACTCCAGCATTCATGGGCCGCAATATGAAATTGTTTATGAAAAACTTTTAGAGTAGAATTTTAATATTTGCCCAAGTGGTTAGTGGTCAGTTGATACTACAAAACTTAATGAAAAGTTGTAGTATATTTTTTTTCATACGAAGTTTTAGTATATTTAGTTCTCAAAAAAAAGTTTTAGTATATTTAGGCGTGAAGAAAACAGTTTATTCTCCTAACAACTTAATTAAGGTCGAGCCTCCTTGCAAAAAATGAAAAAGAGAGTTAAGGTCAAGCCAAGAAACTAACATGAGCGGTAAAAGTTTAATGAAGATGAAAAGTCTCTCGAGCATTAAAATTTCACCCAAAGAAAATTTACAATTTCA
The DNA here is from genome assembly GCA_012490785.1 of Eragrostis nindensis. Classification (NCBI taxonomy): domain Eukaryota; kingdom Viridiplantae; phylum Streptophyta; class Magnoliopsida; order Poales; family Poaceae; genus Eragrostis; species Eragrostis nindensis. Next base: position 846,363 of record JAAXCT010000098.1, on the reverse strand, counting down.
CAAAGCTTAAGTTCAATGAATATAGTCACAGTGACCGAGGACATCCAACGACATAAATGTTGTACCGGAAACGGCTCTGAACCACGTCATCGCTCGGTCTGCGCCGTCCGTTAGGCTGCATCCGGTGGTTCAGGTCTTGACGCGTGAATTTTTTTTCACAGTCAAACCCTTAAAATCTTGTTGGATTCAGTTGTGTAAGGAAAACTTCCATTATACAGTAATTGCGTTTATGCGATTGGGTCCTTTCGTTTGTCTCCAATCAATACGAAGAAGAGAAAATGCAAATAGCCATTCAACGGCCGCCGTCTTTCACGACCGCAGTCCTCATTCGCACGCCGCTTCTTTTGACTTCTGCACCCCGTCCCGACCCTGATCTCCAAAGCCGCCCTTTCCTCCCCGGCTCCCCGCCTCTTTCTCCCATCCAGCTACTCGTCGTCGGCGTTGCTGCTGGACGCATCTCCCTGCCCGTGTCGGCGCCGCGGAGGACGTTGCAGCTGCGGCGCGCTGCTCAGCGATTGAGGAGGGGAAGCGGCGGCGGCGGGGAGGCGGAGGGATGGACGGGCACGGCGGGGGCGGGGGGAAGCTGAGCGGACGCTGTCGCCGCTGCTGCGGTTCCCTACGGTGCGCAACTGCTCCTCGTTCCAGGCGGTGGTGGTCGAGGAACCGGAGCCCGACGACAAGAAGGCGCAGGCGCACGCCTCCAAGGCCCCGCCCCACCTCCACCACCCCGGCAGCGCCCTTCTTGCCCCCGCCTCGCGCCCGCTCCTCGTCCTCCCCGCCCCTCTCGCCTTCCTGCTCCGCGGCGGCGGAGACCACCGCCTCTCCCTTCTCGCCGCGTCCGTCGCCGCCGCGCTCGGCGCCGCGCCTCCGTCGGCGTTTGTGACGTCGCCGACACGCCGTACCCGGCGCAGGGTGGGATGCCGCACTGGAGGACGACCTCCGCGCCCATCGCCACGCCGCTGGTCTTTGCGCCTCCTGTGCCGTTGCAGTCCCAGCAGCGGCAGGCGGCGGCAGCGAGGACATAATACCAGCGGCAGCTGCAGGAGGCGGCGGCAGCGGCGAGGTCGCAGTACCAGTGGCAGCTTCAGGCGGCGACGCAGCAGCAGAAGCAGGGGTTTCCGCTGGCGCTGGTGCCGCGGCTGAGGCTCCTCCGCCGGGTACGAGACCAAGTGGGGCGAGCTGCGCCCGCTGTGCCAGAGGTTTCTGCTCCGCATCGAGTACGGCTCTCTCCGCATTCTCTCGCTCCTCCTGTGTTTCAGTTCAGAGATTGGTGAGAGGAGCACTTCTCTCCTGTGTTTCAGTTCAGAGATCCCATGCTCGCGCGAGAACTGCTCCTGCAGCTCCTCCGCCCCTTCTTGTCTGCTCGGTTGGACCTGAGGTCTAGCTATTCGATCCCCTGATCCGCATCGCTTCTGTGTCTACAATCATGAGCTGCTCGTTGTCTTGCTCGTACTCCAAGCAAGGTGAGCGTATGAGCTCCTCCCTCCTGCCTTCATTCTTCTCTGCTTCTCCTTGTACGTAGATTGATTTCTCATTATCTAACAAATTTGTGGATTGTTTGCTTCTTCTGTGGCTGGGGTAGAGGCAATCTAATTTTCTGTGCAGGTCAGATGTGCAGCGTGAAGAAGATAGGAGATGGCAAGGAGCTTGAAGACATCACTGCAATCCAAATTTTGGTCAAGCTCAATTACTGGTTTCCTTTGTCGAACATTTCCATCGTCTTAGTTCGTGTTAGGTCCTACTGAAATTTAGTTTGATGTGTGCTCCTGGAAATTGATTCCCATTAGCACAAGGTGTCCAAAAATTTAAATGATTTCAGAGTGTGTTACCTTCTACTTAAATTTAGTTCCATGTGTGCCCTGGAAATTGTTCCTAACATTGGTTCCCACCAGGGTTTGCATTACCGCGGTAAACCGGACCGGTTTTCGTGAAAACCGGAAAAACCGGTCCGGTCCGGTTTACCCGGTAGTCCGGTTTTCCATTTCAAATTTAAAAAAAAATTGAAATTTTGAAAATTTTGAAACAAAAAATACGTAAAAAAACTAGATCGAATTTGCAATCCAACGGTGAAAACCATCTACGTAGATTCGATCGTTTCATGTGCCTAAAAAATCGCGAAAGTTTCTGAGTAGAACAAGAAAGGAAAAAAAAGAAAAAAAACTTTTTTATGAACCAGCAACCTTCCTCGATTTTTTTGACAGGCCAAACGATCGAATCTACGTGTTTAGTTTCCACCATTGGGCTGCAAATTGCATCTAGTTTTTTTACATATTTTTTGTTTTATTTTTTGCAACTTTTCATTTTTTTGCATTTTTTCTATTTTTCCTCTTAAACCGGTTTACCAAAATTCAGGTCCGGTTTACCGGAATTTTCGACCGGTTTACCGGTAAACCGGTCCGATTTTTCGGAAAATTCGACGTTTTTTATTCAAATTTTGTCATTTGAACTTTGATCCGGTTTTCGACCGGTTTTCGCGGTTTTTTCGGTAACCGGACATCTCGGTCCGGCCCGGTTTTTCCGGTCAAAACGAAATTACAAACCTTGGTTCCCACTAGCACAAGGTGTCCAGAAATTTTCATGATTTCAGTTTGTATTACCTGGGCTCTTGATCCCACAGGTACAAGCTCTTGCTACTGCTGCTCCTTGATTTGGTAGACAGCTGCATGTTTCCTGATAGTGGTTGAAATGGACATGCTCTATATGATCGATGTGCGTTCCTTTAATTCAAGCAACTGGTTCTAATTATTTTGCGCTGGTATTTGGCATAGTTTCAGATTTTCGGCAACAAACCTAGAGGGAGTTTAGGCGCACCATTTTGAACTATCTTGGAAAAAAGTCCTAACTGGATAGATGACTTTTTTGTGTCCTGGCCGTATATTTTTTCATGATGTTCTGATATATGATAGATAGCAGAAATCTCAAATATACTAGGTTGTTTCTTTGAGCAAAAATAATATCATATATCCTACTTTGTTAAGTTCTAAATTTATGAAAAAGAAAAACATCAATGTTCAGTTCTAATTTATGGCATAGCATCTCTGCTTCCTACAGAGGTGAAATCGACTAAATTATATTATTCATTGATCTTACCAGGCATGCTGAAGGTGAACAAGGACCTCACTTTCCTATAGTACAACACATACACAATACTGATTTCACATATTGATGACATTTACTATATTTCGAATGAAAAATGGTGGCATTTCTCTTCTTGTATGGTTAGTATTTTGACAGTAGAAAGATGGATCATAAGAAAACCAATTTTCAGTTTGTTATCCCAACAAAGGAAGCATATTGACACCTATCGGCCTGACGCTAATGTTCATTCTTATTTTGAAAATTATAATCATTTCAGATGTTGCCATGTTTCTGTGCTAACAAAATTAGTAAGAAAGAAACTACTGTTCAGAAAGAGGTTGCACATAACCCATGCAGTTCTGTTTTTCTGTAGCATAGTGTCTTTTAATGTCTAAAATGAAAATTGATAGCAAAGCTATGCATGAAACCCGCATCATATCTTCTGCAGGATGCCTTTGATCCTGAACATTTTTTTTAAGTGAATATTTGATCAGTGTATTTGTTTACTTCTCAGTTGCTGTTTTCCCAGTTTCCAGGAGCTATTTCTAAAAGCAGACTACATCTTAAATTTGATGCATAGGATAGGAGTCTAATTATTTATTTTTACAGTATTTGATTAAGTCAATATTGTTCAGCCATGACTATTGCATTGAATTGAATTTGATTGTGAAGAAGAGAAATTCTTATTTCCCTTGTCTGCTGACTGATTCACTTTGACAGTATCTTCCATTTTACATTCAACATGTCATGTTACTTGTTGGACTTTTGCGTCCACTGTTCTTGTATGACTCTGTTGCCCATTTGGTTGACAAGGTGCAGCAGCATGTTGACCTGTGAGCTTGCCTTCAAACATATCATGGACTCCGTTTTATCTTGGCATTAGAAGGCATCGCATCATCATTTTCATAACTAATATGATACAACAATGTCGTTCTTGATAATTAACTGATATTACTGACACAACAATTAGATTGCTCGCTCTCCAGTTACAGTTCTGCACATCCTTCTCTTTATGATTTCAGAATCTTAATTCATATAGCATCATTTATAGCTTTGCCCTCTCTCTTATCAAGACCTACCTAGAGTTATATGCTGATTTACAGGGAATCAAATGTCAAACAAATCTTTGTGTTGGGTTCTCTTAACTCCCTGAACCATTTATAGCTGCTGTTGCATGGATAGGTTGGCAAGGCAAAGGATATGTTATTCTGAAATATGTCCCAGTGATGACTAGGAGTTATAGTGCAGTATTACTAAACATTGATCTCTGCGCTAACATTGTAATGTCTTTATTACAACACATACTAAATTGACTACTTTGGTTTTGAAGCCTTTCATACGGGATACAGTTGTAGAACTTGGTCTAATCTGAACCAGACAGAGACAAGTTTCCAACCAATATTTTGTTTGCAGTTCATGGTTTTCGGTGAACACCATGGTGCCCAAGCTCGTCCAAGACATTTCTGTTCATCATTTTATTCGGCCCATACTGCAATATTAGCCTCCAATGTGTAATGTGTAACGATTCTCTTTTTTTTGTGTGTCTCGCAACAACAGAAGAGCGTGATAATGTGTAATGTGTCCCATGTACCAATAACTTGGCTGGAAAATTTATCTCATTAGTTTTATACATGGATTTTAGGGGTACAACTATTGGTCGTCATCAAACATGCATGCTTGAATCTCTCTGCTCAAATGAAAGTGCTAGGTTAATCCCTCTATGATGTAATCGTGTTGTCATATATCTATTTTCTTTGTAATGTAATATGTGACGTAGTTTTTTTTAGATACATGATGTACACGAATGTCGAGAGAGTGCCGTGCTGTGATTATTTCTTTTTCCTTTCCTGAACTTCAGACGCTTCTCTTCCATTATAGACTATCCATTAATGAAAAGGTAGCTATATTCAATCCAAATTGTGATGTTGCCTTCGGTGTGAATGAATCTTAGACGGGCGTGCCAAGGGCGCGCCACAGCTACTAGTTTAAAAGTAGAATGATGCCCCGGGTTTCGCCGGAGCTCGCGCGGCCGCGTCATGCGAAATCTTGGCGCCGTTCGATTCCCATGCTGTCGTTGCGATCTTAGCGTGTGTGCCATCGTTTTGTCAACGGACTGCCGTCGTTTGGTGAACTTGTCCGAGCAGAATTGTTCAACGTGATTGACTTCTTGCGCGTGTTGTTCTATAAATTGACGCCCTCCCCTTCCCAGACCTCCTCACCCCTCGTTTTCGCCTCTTTGCTGCTGCAAGGTCTTCTTCCTTCGTCGTCGTGTAGAGCTGCTGCCGACAGAGGCCGACAAGCTGGCCGTAGACGCGATGGTCGACGGCGCCGGGCCGCTTGTGGTGCGCGCGTCGCTTTGCTGCGAGGACCGCCCGAACCTCGTCCCGGACGTCGTGCGGGTGCTCTCCGCGCTCCGGATGCGCGCGCCGTGTTGTGTACTTGTGTGGAAGATGGACTGGGAGATGCCGGGGTTCGCCGGGTTTGGGGGGAAGAAACTGGACGGTGGAAGCGCGTGTTGGAGACGATTTTTGGATTTCTTTTTGGGAGCACAGACTATGGCTGGCTCCACCAACATAATTTGTGAAAATGTTTTTATTTTAAAAGGAAATTTAATTAATATTGTAGCATATTACGGATTACAAAAACATGCACCCAACGGCAGCTTCATTTATGAAGACAAGAAACCTTTGAAAGTGTAAATTCCACCATCTAAGATCATCATTCCATACGGATATACCACGGACGAAAACTTTGATCTGAACGAACCTAGCCATCTTACCATCTACCATCATCATCCTCATCTCCGACGGGGGAAAGCTGAATCCAATCCTTTCGCAAAAGAGGGGTATATTGATATTCCACATGCAAGTATGAAGAACTCGCCGCCGTCAAGCTCATAGCTGAGCTCATCGTCGTCTCCTTCACCATATTCTCAATCGGAAAAGACAAATCTGATTAATATCCAGATGAATGTCACCGAAAATCAAACTTGCACTAGCCTACAGCCATGACCATGAAGAACCACGGCGAGACAAAGAACGGGACATAGTATCTTATTCTTCATTGATGATGGCGCCTTCGACTCATCACCACCGTCGAGTCACATCATCCTACAGTGCTCCATGGCGAAGAATTAACAGAGCCACTAGAGAAACCCTAACTCTAAAAACCGCAACGGCCGTCGCTAAGAGCGACCACCACGAGAAAACCAAACTATCTAAATCTAAGAGCAGACCAGATGGTGCCCGCATACCGGACCTCCCTCCTCCATCGACAGCAAGGCAGTCTGAGGCGAGGTGGCCAGCCAATAAGCCTCCCCACAGGATCGTCGAGTGTTGTCCTTTTCTTCCTGGCATGAATTGCGTCAAAGTTGATGAATTCTTCCTTTTCTTAATTTGCGAAACATATGGAGTACCCTTTTTCGAAAAGACAATATTAGAGAGTATTGTTGGCGTTCGCCCAAATGCTTAGTTGCTTAGTTCTTAACTAGTGTTTGAATCCAATGAAGTAATTATTAGTTCTTAAGCTTTCAAATAGAGGGACTAATTAATTACTAAACATGACTAATTGTTACTCTATCAAAGGACTAATAGTTAGTTAGCTAAGTTTTAGTCAAAGACTAGTTGTCCATTGAATTTATACATAGCATAAATTAGAGATGAAAAATGATGAATAATGAGACATCTTTATAATATTCTTTGATGAGAGTATCATATACATTAAATATGTTTTTTGACCGAAATATACACTAAATATGTTGCTACATAGGATTGTTTCCTTACTTGATATTGATGTCAAAAGAACAGAAAACAAGTTCTATCATAAACAGTTTTGCTTGGCTTTACCTTCAGCTATCGCTGTCCTTATTTACTTCAGCAATACTATAACAAGACATTGTTTTACATCGCCTCACTAGAGTTGGTAAAGCCAGTTTCTACCTTCAGAGGCTCACATAAGTTGTTTTCTAAGTTCTAACACAATATTGTTTATAGATACAAATTGTGTAGTAGCAAATTCGGCCTAGACTAAATAGATTTTGAGATGGCTTTGTGATAAGGAGTCTATCGGGACCGTTCATCTGCAAAATGAACTCCTAAGATTGCTGCAGGTGTAGCAGCAGATCTGGTCCACACAGGCCACACATCTCAAGTGGTTGTCACAAAATTCATTTTATTTCGGTCTATAACGTCTTGAAGTGATAAGTTGCATGAATAGCCCCATATATAATGTTTGTCGAGTTGAGTGAGTGCATATAATTCTTGTTGTTCCAAACATATCATCTCTTAATTGAAAGATTAAGACAGGTGATACCTGCGTATGCGTGTCCATTCAGCATCGGAACATAACACGTTACAGTTGGTATCAAAACCTCTAGCCCTTAAATTTTAGGTAAAATAAAGCTTAATAAATTGAAACATATACACATCTAAGAAGGGTCTATGTTTGCCTTTTTTTTTTTTACAAAGCACTAGTTTCTAGTGGCATCAATTTAATCCTCTCTTTTCTACACTCCTGGTTGCAGTAGAATGGGATAATATTTGCAGATGGATACAATGTGTTGATGCCTCGATGGTATTAAAGTTACTCAGTTGCCCTATATACATTTATGTATGTTTGTGATATGATCTTAACATTTGTTATCTAATTAATGTTTGTGATACTTAGTTGTATCCATATATTGTATAGCTTTATTTCTGTTATTTGTTTAAAAATTTGCATGATTCTTGTTTATATGTACAAATAGTAGGTGTTGGTTTTATGCTTTCCCTTGAATTTCATTGAGCTTAGAATAAGTATATCCTAGCAATGGAGAAATAGGTCAAGAGAAAGCTCCATTTGCTAAACAGTGTTGTCTAAGTCCTAGAGTTACAATCTAGTTCTATTCATTTTGGACGCAAGGCAGGGAGTTACAATAATAGAAGCCAAATTGGGAAGAAATCGCGCCAAATAAGAAGACTAAGATATTACGATATCTTATATGAGAAAAGTTTAGGCGTTACGCATGCATTCTTAAATTACAATCCCATATTATAGCACTAGTTAATTTCTTATTTTGCCTTGAGGCCAGTTACATAGGTTTAAGTAGTGTTAGTATTGCTTAGTTGCTGTTAGTGGTTGGTTCATGGGGTACCAGGTTAATAATTTGACTAATGAAATACTGAACTAAACTCATGGGATGGTAATTGTTTTTAGGGACATGGAGATTAGGAAATCTTGGCAGGCTGAGATGTTTGTCGCGATGCCTTCATGCACGAGATTTCGTTTTGTGCTAGTGCCCAATAGGTTCAGCAAGGACTGGTTCATAGGGTATGTAACCCGGTTTAACAGCGTAGCCATGAGGCCTAAATGGGTACAACTTAGCCGAGTAATTGGATATTCTCTTGTTCTCCACACCATTCAGTTGTTTAGTGGCACCAGAGAGGCTCTCTGCAGCGGAGGTAACATAAATTCCAATATGCTGTTAGCGGTGGAACCTTAGCAGGTGTCTACAGGATAAGCGGAACCTTGGAAAAGCCTTGTAGTGTGACCCTCGCTGGTTGCACACCTCGGAAGTGTTCTTCCGTTTTGCTTCACACTTCAGATAAGGTGTGCAACCAGCTATATGGTCACACTCTGCAAAGATATAAATTGTCATGACGGCTTGTGGGTTGGTTTGTTGGTAGCAAGGTGGTGGGAACCTGGTGAGTCGGTAGTCGAATTGGGATCCGATAAGTTCATTCTTGTTCATTTGTCCCATTGGAGAGATGACACCTAGTAAATATAATGCATTGATAAACTGAGTCTATGTTATTAGATTGGTATAGTGAAGTAAACCCGAGTCAAGCCTTTTCTTGCTTATAGCCAACATGTCATATTTTTTTCACACTTATTGAGTACACTATGTACTCATGCGTGCTATATTCTCTCTTGTGCCATATACTATTGCTCAGACGATGCAGGAGAAGCGGACTTCGACGACGACGACTTCGATCCGGACACACCATACTAGGCTAGCGGCCTGGCGCTACCTCGAGCAACGCCCGTGAGAGATCGATGGAAGACACACTTCACTTTGTGAGTTGAATATATGTATTTTTCTTTTCGACCTATGGGTCCTTGTTTATCGAATATTTAACGTTTACTTAGCTTGTAATAAAGATATTTCACGATTTGTGGGCTATATTTTACATGTATCGTTAACTGATCTTGGCATACATGTGGAGTATATTCGGGTTTCTTTGAATCGGGTTTGACAACATTGAACAATGAACAAAACAATGAACACAAGCTAATTAATACTCTATTCCTTCATAAATACAAGTATATCTACGCTAGATCAAAGTCAGAGTTTCTTTTAACCTTACGGGTTTTGGTCATAAACAAACGTCAACACAATAAAAATGAAGGGAGTAATGCTTAAAAGAATGACATTATAGAAACAACTTCAAGTTGACTATTAAATCAGAAAAAATGAAATACATTATACTCGGTGTTCCAGGAATGGTGGAGAACTGCTGAGATGTGGTGCCTAATCAGCAGTTCTGAAACCATTCTTTTCGTTTCATGGAAGAAGTTGAAACCTGCACCACATCTCAGCAGTTTTCTTTGCGCCTCGAGGAAAAAAAAGAAAGAAAGAGATAGCAGAATCTCAAAATTGCTAAGGTTAGCAGAATCTCAAAAGAACGTGCCGGCAAAACACTGGAAAGCGACAATGATAATTGTGCATCCGACAGTGCCTCCTGATCCATGATTACTGGTCCGATGACATTATTACGGTGCGACGTATGCAAGAACAGTTAGGACTGTCTGGGCAATGGTGCAAACGAGAACAAGCAATCCAGCAAGCAATGCCAACCCCAACCATGGATTGCTTAGGTGGTTGTGCCTCAACCAAGCTACCCATCTGTTTATGCGATTCTGATAGTACATTTCCATCCCCCAGCATATGGATCTTAGGTAGAAATTGCCCATGAAATCAAATACCACACCTTTAGTTAACCTAGTAAAAAGTATTGAAACCACCTTGTCACTATGAAGATGATGCATTATAATTCCTCTTTGTGAAAGGAGGGTTACATCCTCAGGCCTGCTGATTAGCTGAGACATAAACATGATGTAGGCAGTGACTGAATTGCCAAAATGAGGATTAGTCTGCTCAAACGCGATTAAGTTCCTGAAAAAGGAACCCGATATGTCATCTACATATAAGCATGGAATTTCAAGTACACCATCATGAAACATTACATCCAGCAATGAGTGAGAATTTGTTCCATTGAACTCCTTTCTCTTGAAAACAATTCCCGCTTCATGGTATTGTGTTGCTCGACGCCAACGAGTGACCTTCCCACCTTGTAAGAAGTCAAAATGCTTACTATGTGACGAGTCCAATGCATCATTCCCACGCCCACAACCAATGTTATTAAACAACTTGCGAAATTTATCATGCAACGTTGCACCATATCGAGAACGTACATGATTGCATTCTTCGTGAAACATTCTTGGTATAAAATGCATGTGAAAAAGGTGAAGCAGATGACAAAAATCATTAGGCTTCTTAAATGTACCGAGTGCTCCAGTCAAGTACTGCAGATTTCCTTCAATGTAGTAAGAAATGTTTTCTGTAAGTCTGTTCTCCTTGTCTGGACCCACTAGGACCTCATATAGTGTCCTAACTACCAAAAACGGAATTTGATTTTCAAGGAGGAACAAATCAGGCAGTGCGAAAATGTGATACCATTCCACGCCAGAGTTTTCACGGCAATTAGCGGAATCTTCTTTCTCTGAACTCTTTTTGTTGGCATCAACTATTTCTATTTCCATCTCCACTGTATCCAGCTTGTGTTTTGCACTATTCTTTGGAGACCTGACCGCTTGCTGAGCTACAAATTCTGTTCCATCCGAGTTATCATCAGAGATTGAACTGGGTCCAGGAGCTGCATTAGTTATTTGTGAAACTCCATGCGTAGCTCCAAGATAGACCAGGATAAAGCATCCATCTAGCAAGAGCATCCGCCGGAAACTTTCTCTGTTCAATTTAATGTCACTAGAATAACACGCTCTTGCTTCGTTTTCCATATGACTAATAGCAACTACATAGTCCTGCAGACTCTTTGTACAGTTCAGTTTAAGAATATAATCCAAACACCTCCATTTCAGCTTCTCCATAAATTGTAAACTGGCATTACTATGATGATATGGGCCAATGGATAGAACAAAAGGTTCATACGAAAATGTATCAATTTGACGAACAAGTTGATGAACTCTATGGATCTGGCACGAGCTCCTCTTGTCATCAGGGTCATCATTAGGCCATTCCAGATGACCAAGATCATGTGCCATTAAACTTGCTATTTCTTTAATTTCTTCAGAATCAGCGCTACTACATGCATCATTAACCATTGTTTTAAGTACTTCTGTAATTGTTCAGAAAATAAAGTCATAAGGCACGAGAATAAAATTTACCCAAAAAATTCAGGTATGCCTGCCGGAAATACAACGTGATCAGATGTAAAAATGCACTTTATGGCTAGAGGCAGGGGAATCGAAAATATCATTTTGGGGATAATGGTTACACTACATCGCTATAGTAGCCCCTTCCATTCAATTTTTTCTCCGGCAAGGGGATAGGTAGTGCCAAGGTTAGCTCGTTGCTTCGTCAGCGGTGGGTGTGGGGAGGAGCAGGTGCAGCGGGGCGCTTATTGTGGTAAAGAAGCCACATGGGGTGGGGAAGCGGGCCGGTGAGATCGGGAGCCGAGTGCAGCGGCAAAATCAGATATGGCGAGGACATGGAGAAGAAGATGAGCGGAGAGAAGGTGATGGTGCTACTGGTAGTCTGGTACGGGTTGAGGTCCATGATGAAAGAAAAAAAAAAAGCCTACCACGAATAAAATTATGGAACAGGGCAATCAACATGAGCTGGGCTTACTTTTTGGAATTTCTTTGCGTATATATCTCGTTATATTTAATCCTCTGCCACCCACACACTATTGGATCAAAAGTTGCCTGCCTCGCAAAAAGAAGAAGAAGAAGAAGAAGAGAAGAAGAAGTTGCCTTCGCATTTGCGCTTTATCTATTCATGTGTTTTCACGACTTGTGGAATTTCTGAAACTAAACAAAGCAAACAATTTTAAATATAAGCTCCAGCCATTTTGTTATAGAATGACTTATATGCTGTTTCAATTGGGGTACCTTGTGATTGTGCATGTTTTCAGGATATCAGTATCAAAGAAAAGGAGCAGGTATAGATTAATATCGAGAGTCTTATATGTGTGTTCAAGCACTTTCAATGTTGAACTGACTTCTGAAACTTACTGCAGCGAGCGGTTCTTAATCGCAAAGAGAATCAACCTTACAAAGAACGGCGTGGAAGTTTATGCTGACGATGCCATTTAGGGCCCCCATTCCACAATTGTAATGTTCAGTTCTAGACCTGCTAGTATTAACAGGAAGATCTGGAGATGAATAACCGAAATCTAACCACCCCAAGAAAATGGCTTACTGGATGATGTTACTGATTTTAATGCGAGCGATAAATTTCACACAGAAACCCTACTGATACTTTGCATAACATGATCTAAGAACATCATACCTGTGTCGCTTCCAATACACGAATGACGAACAGATGAGCGAATAAAATTACTGCATCATTGAGCTCTAATTCCGATCAGGTTTGTTAGCTGAAGATCTTCTATGTGTGGTAAAAGAAAGCAGAGACTGGACCTGATGACAGATCCATTATTCTAGGTTAGTTACGAATATCTACTGAGAGGGCCTCACAGGACGGTAGCCGAGTTTAAGGGGAGTATGACCATTGTTGGTTAGACAGTTGGGAGGCTTGAGGCCATCGCTCATGTGTGCCGCGTGGCCGTCAATGATAATCTGCCTGTTACGTCCACAAGTGGCAGACATTCGCGGCTGGTGGATTACGCCATGAATGTTAAGACACGGACTTGAAATGTTCGAAGACAGAGGACATTGGAAACGAAGACAGAGGACATTGGAAACCATGAGAAATCCCGTTATTTGATTATTCACCACTGGATTACATATTTATCATTCGATGAAAGACAAAGGTAAGACTAGACCATAACCAAATGCAGGAAACGGCAGTTCAGAAGTTCTGAATCAGAACACCATTTCCAGTTGTTCAACAAGCCTTACGGCGGCACGGTGGGAGAATCGGCGGAATGAAGTAAACGCGCGGGGCGATGATACCCTTGTCTTCAGTGGTGCCAGCAGCACTGCGTTGATTGTCACCTGGAGAAGATTAGAAATAAACTACTCAGCAAATCGACATAATCTTTGTAAAGAAAACGGGACGCAAATCTAGCGCGGTTCTGTACCGTGAACAGGAAGAGTACTCTTTCGTGGTCCGTGCGCTGTTGGCGTTGCTCCATCTGAAGTCGGTGTGGCCTGATGCTCCTCCAGGACGACGCCTTGAGCAGCGAGCTGCCCGGTCACGAGCATGGCCAGTGCCAAGGCAAGGACGACCTTCTGGATCCCCATACTCTGTATTCTTCAGACTGCGGCTCACAACTATGGTTTGATTTCTCTTGATCATAGGGATCACCTTATATAACTGTATCAACTGGCAATTCGGCATACCTAACATATTGCATTTGCTGGAACTGACGTGATGTGGGCTTCACCCTAAGGAATCAATATCTCGTAGGAATATGACTGTGATATCTAAAAGAGAGTTAGGCATGGGACGTACGGACTACGGAGCACATGGAGGCTGAGGAATCTCAATTTCAAACCTGTAACTAGACCTGCAAAATAAGGTTAGTAAAGCGAGTTATTGCAGCCAAGAAGAGGGACGCTAGAGGCGGCGAAGCAAGCAACAATATGACAGCCTTCAAACCCCTAGAATGGCATTTTCAAGCCACATGTAATTTCCTCATATGGCCTTCTCATCGGAGATGTTTTTCAATAGGGTTAATTTCACAAAACCATAACTATTTGGTCCTTTGTTGCAAGACACCAAAATTTTTAAACTATTTTTGGCAAAACCACAAGTTTTTGCCGATTTGTTGCACAAAACTGCAGGTTTTAGTTCTAGACCCACTTTTTTTTTTGACAGCAGGCTGGAAGCCTGGAAGTGAAACAAACAAACCCATGATCTTTATTTCAGGGTAGTGTGCTGGACACTCTAGCTAAACAGAAATGAGTTGTGCATTCTTAATACTCTATGCATGCATAATACTAACTTCAATTAAAATATAAAATAACATTCTAGAAAATGCATAATCAATTGTTCCAATTCAATCCTTAACAAATTTAATAATGAATGCATGCAGTTTGTGAACTAAAATGTCATCCGCTGGTTAGAAAACCAAAAAGCAATACTCTAGAGGTCGGCTAGATGCATACTAGTAATATTTGTGTATGACGTGGTCTCTGTCCTCGCCGACAAGGAGGAGCCATGATGGCTACCGAACGAAAAGGTAGAACGTGAAGAGAGAGAGAGAGAGAGAGAGAGAGAGAGAGTTAGGGAAGATATATTGATTCTATTGCTCAATTTAAAATGGTTACCAAGATTCTGCTTGCAAATCTAAGCCAAATTGCAAATTAAATGATAACCGAGCCTAACAATCCAACTAACTGAGCAAAGCTGAAAGATAGAAAGGCTTATCTCTAAGCCTATGCGGGCTCTAGTGGAGGTGGCACGCCCTCGCTTACTGTGTACATATTCGTCTTGTGCCGCATGTATTGAAGCCCATCTTCAGCTACGAAAATCTGTGGCGAGTGACTTGGCAACTTTGGCGAACTTAACTTTTCAACCACGCCAGCCAAACTAGCTGTCGAGAGCCTAACTTTAGGTGTGTCGAGTCGTGACCGGCAACCAAACATGCCTTTAGGGCCAGTTTGTTTGGTGCCCTGAGTGAGTTGCCTGATAAAAATCGGTGCCTGGTCAGGCGTGAGGAGGTTGCCTGGTCAGGCGTGAGGAGAGGGGAGCTGTTTGGTTGCACGCTGCGCCTGAGGAGAAAACGTTATCAGCGAAACACGCCTCTTCAAAGCCAAAGCGTACAGGAATATTTCTGTTTCCACAGTTCGTTCTTCCTCCGGCAACAACCGCCTCGGATGGGATCGACAGTCGACGGCGAGGCTCGGTTGAATGGGTTTTGGTGACCACCCAAATGGATTCTTCAGGAGACCTATGAGAACATCGTTTTATAAATTTCATCTAATTCATTGTTTGTATCATCAATTTCACAATTTTGTGGTTAGGGTTTGGAAAGAGAAAAAAGAAATTGAGAAAGATGCAGCAGCTACTGGTGTTTCTTGATGATGAAGTATCAGGAACCATACAAATGGATTCGTTAAGAGGTGTAGAAGACATTGGTGTGATCAATTTGGTCTAACCCATGGTAATTCTTGCTAATTTCTGGGTTTTGCGGCCACGATTTGGAATGGGGAACTCAGCCACGTTCATTGGTCCGTGCTCGAGCTGCACCATGCATATGGCTGCTTGCGGCCGCGGGAAGGGATGGGCTCGGCGTTCATACTCAAGGAGGGCATGGGCGAAGGCAGACCAGATCGGGGAGAGGAGGCTGCCATGGCGGCGCGTAGCGGGATAGAGTGGGAGAGAGGAGGGCGAGCTCAGGCACGGGAGGCGAAGAGACGCGCGAGCTCAGGCGCTCAAAATCGGACGCCTGAGCCTGACGGAGATGCCTGAGTCAGGCGCGATCTCAGTAGAGCAACCAAACACGAAATGAGAACTGTCAGGCAAGCTCAGGCACAGGCAAATTTGGCTCAGGGCACCAACCAAACTAGCCCTAGTGGCAAACTTGAATTGTCAGAAGTTACCAGCGGACGATGTAGTATATGCGAAGCAATCGTAAGCTAGCAAAGCTAGTTCTTGTCAAAAGAAATAAATAAGGAATTGTGGGATAATTACATACTCATATATGACAGGAAAGCAAGGATAGTTTGTCCTATACTACATAGGACCATTAAAACTGACGCTAAAGCTGTGAAGCCTAACCATGGGTTGCCAAAATGCTTATGCCACAACCATGCCATCCATCTGTTTACTCGATTTTGGTAATGTGCTTCCAATGTATGACATAACGACTTCAGGTAGTGCTCACCACTGAAATCAAAAATAACGTATTCGAAGAGCCTGGTAAACAGAGTTGCGACCTCCTCATCGCTATCTAGCTGATGCACAATGATGCCTTTCCGAGATAATAGAGCAACATCATCCGGAACACTTACTAGCTGGGACATGAAGTATACATAAGAAGCTATATCATTACCAAGTGCAGGGCAACTCTGCTCAAATGCAAGAAGATTCCTAAAAAGAGTGCCGGATTTATCATCAATTGGCAGACATGGGATGTGAAGTATTCCATTTCTAAACTCTATGTCTAATAGAGAGTGGGGGTTGTGTTCATCAAACACTCTGTCGGAAAATTCAACTCCAGCTTCGTGGTATTCTTCTGCTCTACGCCACCTTTTCAATTGCTTGACAAAATGTATATCATCCAATTGTCCATTTGATAACAGATTCTCCTCGTTTTCTTGAGAGTCAGTATTTATGCCCAAGTAATTGATGCTCCAACATAAAAGATTATCAAAGTAAGCCTTTTTCTTCATTTGGTGGTTGTGTTGTGTACTGCGACAAGGCCTGAAGTACATGTAGCATAAGTGGAGCAAATGGTCAAAGTCCTTTGGCCTATCAGTATCATGGATTGCCGAAGGCAAGTGCAGCAGAACACCCTCGATGAATTTTGCAATGTTATCCGTAAGTAGTCTATGTGCAGTGCTTTCATCATTTACCAGAAGCTCAAATAATTTGGTAACAACAAAAAATGGAATTTGGTTTTCCAACAATAGGAGATCATACACGGCAGAACTGTTGTACCATTGTTCACCAGAGTCTATAGTTTCCTGGTTGCTCTGATCAGCATCAACCTGATTTTGTTCCACCTGAAGTACAAAATCCTCACTTGTTGAACATGAGTGGGAAGTTATGCTCTCGGACATTATTTCCTTGCCCTTCATACTTGTTTTATTTTGACAAACAAAAAATTCTGTCGGTACATCTTGTTCCATGGAGTATCCTTTATGATAATTTGCTTTTTCACTGATTCCTTCAATTCCATTAAGGCATACAAGTATGAAGCAACTGTCAAGCAAGAGCATCTCCACAAATGTTCGGCTGTTCATTGTGTTATCCTCTGCATAACAGATTCTTGCTTCTCTCTCCAGTGTTGTGATCGCTGCTAGGTAGTCATGTAAACTTCTACTGCGGTTCAGTTTAAGGACATAATCGAGGCAAAGCCATTTTTCCTTCTCCATTGGTACTAATGAGGGAGCCCCATGGTGATAGGGACCAATTGAGAGAACCCTTGGCTCATAAGCACTCAGATCTGATACACGAATGCGTTGCAGCACCTTATACATTAATCTGCATTTCCTTCCATCGCCATCAATGTTAGCAAGTGACTGCCAATATATGAGATCTCTGGTAATGGAAGCAACCAAGTCATCGATATCACCACTGTCAGTGCTGCATAAATGACTTCCAGACATGCTCATCCTATAAAAACGCACATAAAAAAATACAATTAGATCAATTGTTTTGTTGATTAGCTCCCAGAAATGCTTAATAATGGTCGGGGGCTACTCAAATAATCATAAATTTTGTAAAGACGTGACTTCAACTACATCCTGCAGATGAGGCCTGCAAGGGAGTACCGCATACTGATATAAAGTTAATCTGTTTGGATTAGTTCCCAGAAATTGCTGTCTGTTTTAATTTTGAGGACTTCTCACATAATCCAGTTAATCAAGGTGATTTCAGTGTCCACGCATAGTGGAACAATGTGTGTTTCCTCATGCCCAATTTGTCCTTGACACTCGTGAATACAAATGATGGCGTGATAAAAATTCATGGCCATAAAATTGATTGAAATTACGCTTCACTTAAGCATGTACAATGGAGTGCTTATGTGGGTGTTTAAGCCAAAAAAAAAGGTTTATTGTTGGCACTCAGCGCTTATATCAGGGGAAAGATGTCAAAGTAGCATCTGGTGCTAAAGTTGTTTAGCAAAATGCTTAGACCAATTTAAGCACCCTTTTGCATTGTAGGAAAGGATTTTTGTGTAGGTGCTTAATGGGTTTTTTTTCTTAAGCCTTTGTTCTAAGCACCATGCATTATACATGCTATGTCCCGAGATACTAGAACCAAATAGGTATCAGAACCCTCACCAAGAAATATTTCTACGCGAATGTACGCAAAGAAACATTTTTCAGAGGAAAATTGACTGCCTTCTCAACCAAACCCCCGTTATGGCGGTTATTCTTTGAAACATACGGTGTTGTTTAATGAACAATGCATGCCGATTGGGAAAAACCCATCGGCGAAAGACATTCAACTCGAAACATAAAGACGTACTCAGAATATCAAATCGGGACAGAATTTGAGTCCGACTGGAAGCAAGATCAAACTCCTGAAAAAGGAATTCGAAATAAGTAATTAGTACAATAAAAAATAAAAACATCTTAGGTACTCGATCGGCCCTTTTATTAGTCTTTATTAGTACAAGTTATAAACCGGTGAACAAAGGAAGCAGATGGAATAAGATAACACCTTACCGGATCCCTAATTCCACCGCGGCAAGCACCAACATCACCCTCCGGGTCTCCAGCTCGCGGAGATGAAGGAACGATCGGCGCTATCTTCAAAATGCAAGGAACTGCGACGAGAATTCAAGCCTCTGCACCGTGGACTACGAATTCGGGGAGGGAGCAGCATCATGCTAAATGTGGAGGATTTCCCGCGGGAGTCGCCTGGTCGTTCGGATAATTGGATCCGAGCCATAAATCCATGACCTATTCTTGCCTCAGAATGGCCATACCTGGTTCTTCGTTCTGCACCGTGGCTAGGCAGGCCTACCAAACGTTTGATGACGTTGACGCTATAACGCAAATGGCAGGGTCCCTTGCAGCGCGTTGCAAAAGAAGCTGATTGTTCCGATTTTGTCGATTGAGATTGCTTCGGCCTTCGGTTGTGGCCCAATTTTCTAAAAAAAAAAAAGAGGTTACCCATTTTGGGTTATTTAGATACATAACATATTGCCATTACAGCTTTGTCATTTTTTAAATATGCCATTATTCTTGTAATCAAGTCAACGTTACTATATTTGCATATGGTTAAAAATATGCCACTGTTATATTTTTTAAGGGCTATCGTGTTTCTAGTCTTGATTTGTCTTACTCATGAAATTTAGGGTGTACGATTTTACTTTTGGAATTTCAGAACGAAAAGGGTAAAAAGGAGAATATTGTGTTACTACTCCAAGTTTGCTTCACAACTACGATTTACCTCTATTTTTCAATTTTGCGATTTTACCCAGGATATTGCGTTTATACCTCTGGTTTGCCTTCCAACATCACGATTTTAACCCTAGTTTTCCAAGCTAACAACATGATTTTACCCTAGTAGGGGTAAACTTTGTCTTCGTTTTGAAATTTTAGGAATAAAATCGCAAACCCTAAATTTCATGGTGCTAGGCTTACATGGTGAGTCTCCGAGTCAGTAGACGACTTCCTATTTTACGTAGGTACATATAATCGAGTGGCTTATGGTAACATAAGATCTTCCTTAGCCGTCAAGTACTAGAGTTTGTTGCTCCAAGTGGATTCCGTGGGCCGGGCCACCTCCTATCCGATAATTGACCTTTTGTGTTTCATTGGCATCCTGGGCCCAAGTACTCCACAATCTTCTCCGTGTAGTTTATCATGTAGTCATCGTAGCCTATGGTGATCACCACCTTAACCATGGGTGGAGGTGTGGTGGCCTGCTTCCTCGATTCCTCCCTCTTCCTCAAGCTTGTCGACGACTATGCGGCTTGGAGATGATCCCGACAACGTGTGGATTTGAGCCAAGAGTGATGAGAATCTCGACAGCATGTGGATCTTAGGTGGAAGGGCACGGGGGCATGTGATACTATCGTCATCTTCCTCTGCGGTGCTGAGTGGAGCGACAGGCATCATATCGTCTTCCTCAAATAGAAGCGCAATGCCGTCTCCCTCCCAATTCTTTCCCGCCCCACGTCTCCAGTGAAAAGCGGCAGTTCTGAGCCTCGATGGCGCCGTAGATCTGAGCTTTTTTTTCTTCTTCATCCCAGGGTAGTAGTTTTTACCGAAAGTATACTCGCTAACCAATAATAGCTGACGCGGGAGCGCGCGTCTGCTGTGCTGGCCTGTGATACGGCCCTTGCAGCCGTCTCCTTTTTTGCAGCCTATTGTGTGATAGTGGCCACGTGGCCGGGTGAGATGGTGCAGCCTCCTTGGTGCGTGAAAAAGTGTATGCTGACGTAAGTGTTTTAATTATCTAAACTACAAACAAAAAAAAATATCATATCTCTCACATATGATTTCCGTTCGTTTCTAATAACTTTTGCACCGTTACGTTTTATGCGATGAGACAAACAAAACTAGATCTCACTTTGTAAATATTTTAAAGTCCTTTTTTGCTAACGCAAATTGCCACTACACAAAACATAATTTGCTATACATAATTTACTGTACAAGTAAAATTTTCTACCATGAACAAGTTGCTACTCATTTGTTAACTAAAATCGCTATTACAACAAACTAAAGTGATTTTATTTAAAGTTCACTATGACATAGATTATTAGCAAGTTTAGTTTCATATGTTTTATAGAAACTTTTGTTGTATGCCATGTAACAAACATATTGTGATATCAATTAAAGTAATATATATTTGAAAGTTTAATATATTATGTAATACCAAATTATGTTGTACACTATGTAATACAATATATTTTATGATAGCAACTTATGTATGTACTAAGTTCATATACAAATTACTAGACATGTATCTACACAAGTGTCCACTTAGATAGTAACCAAAGTTGCTAGCCCAGTTAAGCATGCCAATTCTTATGCTCTTGGTATAATTATAAAATTATTAGTTTGCCGCCATGGTATTTCAAATTTACAAAGTAGCAACTCCTAGTATGGATCTAATAACAACTTTTGTGATATTATAATACAATGAAAAATTAAAACATGTGCAAGTGGATCTAGTTTCCTCGCTGAGTAGAACACAATGATGAAAAGAGTATCGAAAACGGACATCGTATAAGAGAGTTATGACATTTTAAAGTTTTTAACCTGATAATTAATGCGATGACATCAGCACACAATGACATCTAGCATTTCACCGCGGGCTCTGCAAACCGACACGTGTTGCGCGTCTGGATAGGTCGCACTTTCCTGTAATCCGCGTCAGGACACGGCTTAACCGCGTACATCGCCCCTTTAGTAGTGTTTTGTAGTTGAGATAATTTCGCCAAAAGCCCTTGCTCTAGCCGAGACGACCCTGATGCATGTGCATGGCAGGGAATACAAATTTGTCATGTGTCAACAATATCAATGATGATACAAGGATGATGGCATGATGCTTTTTTTTCTCGAATCTCCTAATATTTTCTTATGCTGTAGGTGTATTTCAGTACTTCTCCATTCAACAGATACACCGCGTCGCGCCTAGAGCTCCGTGGTGAGTCCTTGCACCTCGAGCTGGAACTTGTGCATGGCGTCCGCGGGCAAGCATATGGGCACCACAGTCCCCTCTTCACCCTTGCCGTTCTTGCACCGCGAGAAGTAGTTGGCAACACCCGGGAACGGCCCTTCGCCTCCCTTGGCCGGCCCACCGTAGACGGCTTCCCCCCACCCAAAGTCCAAGCTCTTGAACCCGGCGTGGCTCAGGTCCGACACGATGTACGTCCGCGTCAGCGCGAACAGCTGCCGCCCCGTGAGCACCATCAGGTCCGCCACGGACCGCAGGTAGTCGTACGTGACGGCGGACTTGGCCTCCTTCACCAGCTCCAGCGCGTAGCCCAGGTCCCTGCCGCAGAGCTCCCCGGCCGTCGTCGCCGCGACGGTGTACGCGAACGCGTTCCCGTAGAATCCCTCGGGGAGCGGGACGCCGCCGGCGCCGGCGCGGCCGCGGGCGTTCACGACGAAGGAGAGGCGCACCTCGTCGCCGGGCGCATACCCGAGCGCCGCCGCGCGGCTGCGCCAGACGCAGGCGGCCACGAGCTCGAACCGGGACCAGCTGCTCCCGCGTGGGGCGCGCTGGCGCAGCGCGGCGATCTCGCGTGGCCCGAAGAAGAACGGGGCGCGCGCCATGTCGCCCGGCGTCGTCGTCAGCATCCTGTCCGTCGCGCCGCCGCCGCCGGCTGGCTCGCGGTACTCGAGGTGCGGGTAGGACGGCCGCGGCGGCCACCGCGCCATGAACGTCTCCCGGCCCCACGACGGCGCCACCGACGGCGCCGCGGCGCCGCGCGCGAGCTCGCAGATGGCCTTCTCGAACTGCACGCAGCCCTGCGCGTCCACCACGCAGTGGCAGATCCGCTGCCCGAAGACGAAGCCTCCACACTTGAGCCGCGTCACCTGCACGTAATGTAATCATGCGTCATCACACGGCCGTCGGCCCCAAAGAAAGAAAAAAAGGCACTACTGAGTACTCCATGTTTGCCCGCATGCACGTCCTACCTGAATGTACAGCAGCGGCCGATCAACGACCGGCTCGGATCCGGCGTCGGTCGTGCTTTCGAGGATGAACTGCTCGAAGCACGGGAACGGAGGGCTCTGCACGTCGCCGAAGTCGTCGGCGGAGAGGTCGGCGGCGTCGGCGTCGGCGAACACGACGCCCTGGGCGGCGCTGTCGACCACGAGCTTCCTCCCGGCCTCCTCGCGCAGGCGGCCGGCGAGAGGGTAGTAGGGGACGAGGGCCCTGCCCAGCGCCTCGCGGATGACCTTGGCCGGGTCCTGGCCGCGCATGGACGGGTTGCCGCGGTAAAGGTGGATGCCGGAGCTGTAGAACCGCATGCCCTCCGCGTCGTCGATGTCCGACAGCGGCTTCACCTCCCGCGGGGTTGGAGCCGCCGGCGCCACCAGCACCGGCTCGCCTCGCCGCACCATGAATGCTGGGAGTGACGACGCCATCTGCCAATCTGTGGCCACGGTGACGGTAGCTGGGAGAAGCGATGCACGAATGCAAAAGTTTGTAAGTGTGTGGTGCAATGGAGTGGGCTAAGCCTTGGTTCGTTTTATAGGACGGGAAAGAGAACGGGGTTGGTGCGGTGTTGGCAACATCCGAAACCGTGCATGCGTCACATGCTCAGCACAACCAGTGCCACCTAGCTCGATGAAAAAGAATCGATCATGACAAACGGAGTAGAGGAAAATCGTCATTTGCGCATCGCGTTCCCAGTTCAGACATTGAAACCAGAATCTTTCTTGACTCTAGCATACACGGACTGCGAAAAGGATGCGACGCAGTAAAATGACGCTTACCGTTTTCTACGCTGAGTTATTAGGCGGTGCTGCTCCTGTCAAATCATACAAACGCACACAGGTAGTATTTCGGGAAGATCATCTGTTGTTTCTCAGGATTATCGATCTGTTCATCATCCAGTGGTCCGGTTCCTCATCAGTATGAAAGACAGATCGTGCCGCCCTTTTATTTGCCGCCCAGTTTATTTCATGCGGCAAAAGGAATATATAATTTTTTTTTGTGTGTGAAGGAAGGAATATATAATTTGTTCCTATTCATACTGCTACCGTTCCAGCCAACAAAAAGAGGATATGGATTGCACTCCACTACTCCACACATCCTACAAACTTATCGTTAAGGCCTTAAGCCATAGCTCACCAAAACACAGATTAGACAAATACACTATTTCGGTGCAATTGGAAATACAGAGAACATCTCTTACGCAAAAAAAAAAATTTAAAAAAAATACAGATAACGTACTGCTACCATATTTCTCAGTATTTATTCCGCACAGAGAAATAACATCGACAAAGCTTCCCTTATATACAGAAAGCTGTGGCATGAACTAAAGTATGCATTTTCTTGTCACCACTACGGCTAGGATGCAAATGAAATGAGTCACCTTACACTACGCCCATAGCTCTTTAGTCCATCATATGAACTAATTTTACCAAAAGAAAAATGGACATATTAAAAACTATGCTATTCTTTTAGTGAAAATTTAGTTCATTTGTTTGAACTATTGGAGGGCATCCTTAATGATTTGCATCCCTAAGTACCCTAAATCTTATTTTGGTGGGCTTTCCAGCAAATGTAATGTTGGAGACCTACGTTCCTTTAATGGGCTCTATATCCAACCAAGGACCTCTATTGACCATTTCCCTTATGTGGGCCTTGCCGAAACATCCAAATATATAGTAGTTGGTTCATTGTATAAACTTTTCCAGTGTCATGCATATATCCTGTTAAGGTTGCATTTTGGATACAAAATATTTTTTATTTTTGTTAAATGCTACACCCTCTGTCCCAGAATACAAAGCACATGTCCAGATTCATAGAACACTATTCTATGAACCAGGACATCCAGAAACGTAGCCAGAATGCCAAGTAAACTAGGACGGATGGAGTGTGTTTTTACATAATACTTTGGTGTTAGAGGATTAATTTGAGGTTTTGGATGGACCAAATTTTAGTGTTTTACTACTAAACCTATAGCCTTTTTGAGTGTTATAAAATCCAACCGAAACCTCATTTTTTAAAAACCATGACATTACTTAACACTGGATCCTAAAAATCCTGGTTTCATAATACCTTGCTTTTTTAAAAAAAAACTACAACATCCAAATAAGCCAAAAAAAAGTTTTCCTTCAGAACAACCATGTGGCAAAAATGAATAAAGAGTGCATTGGTCGCATCATAGTCTGCATTCGCAAGTCACAAACTCCAAGACATCAAAAGTAGTTAAGAAATACAACCTTTCATTCATTCCTACCACAAGTAGTAGCAGCGGTCCACAATGCTCTGTAGCGGCAGTTCTCGCTCCTGCCGCTACAAATGGCAATTTGTACATTTTGAACAAAAATAAATAAATATTTTGAGTATCACATTCAAAAGACTAGATTTCGAAACCTTTATAGATAGCATATGTTCATCACACAGTTCCATACGCGAACATCACAGAACATTAAATGTGGTGACGGGTAAGTTGCCCGTCGCTCCTGATGACCACTGTGTATAGCGGCGGTCATGATCACCGCCGGTATAGTACTTTAGCCTCCGCAGTGATAATGTGGTTCTGTTGCTGTGATTGTTTCATCAAAAGTTTCAAATCCAATGTGTTCACATATCCATATCTACATGCTCATCCTAAGGCTTTTCATGGTCACATGCTCGCCTCGAAATAGCCTGCTGACAGCCTCAAAATGTTGCAAGGCTCGTATACGGATGATTGTTGATCAATATTACCACTCTCTAATCTCTATTACATGAAATGCATGGTAAACGACATTACAAGATAACAGAGGTATATATTGTTGTCATCTGCCAGACACAGGTGCAACCTCCAAGGATAGAAACATGCCCATAGGGCGTGATTGGTTAGTGGGATGCCCCTGGCCTGCATGGTACCACGGAGCCAGGCCTCAATGAGCCAGGCCATTCGGATGCAGTATGTGTGTTAATCTTCGTGTTTGGTAGCCTGAATCTACCGGGACAGGCTCTACCCAGGCGTTGATTGGTAGCCTGCACAACTGTGATGCGTTTACCTTGCACTAGGTATGCGGTAGGGTTACCACTGGATTCTCCATGTTTGTGGTCCCAAGGTGAAGGAATGGACAAGCCGGTGTGAAACATTGTCTTGTGCAGCGGTGATGGGATTTAGTTGCGTGGTCTCCCATGCGTCTCGCGGGAGCTTGGCTCCAGAGAAACGAGTTGCGTTTTCGTTTCTCCGGGTGCAGGCACAGACATCCTTTTTGCATCACTCGGGCCTGGCTGATAGAACCATACAGGCTACCAAACAACGACACAAATAAAAGATGCTGCACCCGATGATGCAATGCAGGCAGCATTCAAGCAACCAATCGCCCCCTATATGAACCTGTACTGTATCCATGATACAAAGATGATGCTGAAAGAATATGAGTTTGGGGAAAATTCCACGATGGATTTTCCACTGATGCTCTAGGCATATTTATAGCACAGGTTACAACAGAACCCTAGTCGGGTTTAGAAGCAAATTAGTACGTGACTTGCGACTTAGGTAAATACATACAAATATTTAGATATTCTAACAGATATGTTGCTGTTGAAGGATTTTACTAGTAGCTCTCTCCATTCCACCGACATACGGGCCGCCGCGCGCCTAGATTTTAGAGCTCCGTGGTGAGTCCTTTCACCTCGAGCTGGAACTTGTCCACGGCGTCCCTGGGTAAGCAGATGGGAACCACTGTCTCCTCTTCACCTTTGCCGTTCTTGAACCGCGAGAAGTAGTTGGTCACACCGGGGAACGGCCCTTCGCCTCCCTTGGCCGGCCCACCGTAGACGGCTTCCCCCCAGCCGAAGTCCATGGTCTTGAACCCAGCGTGACTTAGGTCCGACACGATGTACGTCCGTGTCAACGTGAACAGCGGCCGCCCCGTGAGCACCATCAGGTCCGCCACAGATTGCAGGAAGTCGTACGTGACGGCGGACTTGGCCGCCTTCACCAGCTCCAGAGCGTAGCCCAGGTCCCTGCCGCAAAGCTCCCCGGCCGTGGTCGCCGCGACGGTGTACGCGAACGCGTTCCCGTAGAATCCCTCGGGCAGCGGGACGACGCCGGCGCGGCCGCGGGCGTTGACGATGAAGGAGAGGCGCACCTCGTCATCAGGCGCGTACCCAAGCGCGGCCGTGCGGCTGCGCCAGATGCAGGCGGCGACGAGATCGAACCGGGACCAGTTCCCGCGTGGGGCGCGCTGGCGCAGGCCGGCGATCTCGCGGGACCCGAAGAAGAACGGGACGCGCGCCATTTCGCTTGACGGCGTGCTCAGCATCCTGTCTGTCGTGCCGCCGGCTGGCTCGCGGTACTCGAGGTGCGGGTAAGACGGCCGCGGCGGCTGCCGCGCCATGAACATCTCCCGGCCCCACGACGGCGTCACAGATATTGCCGCCGTTGCTCCGCGCGCGAGCTCGCAGATGGCCTTCTCGAACTGCACGCAGCCCTGTGCGTCCACCACGCAGTGGCAGATCCGCTGCCCAAAGATGAAGCCTCCACACTTGAGCCTCGTCACCTGCACGTAACGTAACATAACAATGCGTCACACCTGTCGGCACCCAAAAACAATAATAGTACCTGGGAATTGGGCCGTGTTGGGTCGGCCTAATAGGCATATCGGCCTTTGGGTCGTCCCTTTCAGGCCCATGCAAAACTATAGGCCGTGTCATGCGCCCAGCTTACTTCTAGGTGGCCCGGACGTGCCGCGCGTGCCAAGTCCTATGCAATACTATGCTTGCCCGTACCTGAATGTACAGCAGCGGCCGATCTGTGACCGGCTCGACGCCAGCGATGGTCGTGCTCTCCAGGATGAACTGCTCGAAGCAAGGGAACGGCGGACTCTGGACGACGCCGAAGTCGTCGGCCGAGATGTCAGCGTCGGCCTCGGCGAACATGACGCCCTGGGCGGCGCAGTCCACCACGAGCTTCCTCCCGGCCTCCTCGTGCAGGCGGCCGGCGAGAGGGTAGTACGGGACGAGGGCCCTGCCCAGCGCCTCGCGGATGACCTTGGCCGGGTCCTGCCCGTGCTTGGACGGGTTGTTGCGGTAAAGGTGGATGCCGGAGCTGTAGAACCGCATGCCCTCCGCGTCGTCGATGTCCGACAGCGGCTTCACCTCGCGCGGGGTTGGAGCTGCCGGCACCACCAGCACCGGCTCGCTACGCCGCACCACGAATGCCGGCAGTGACGACGCCATCAGTCAATATGTGGCCAGATGTACGTGGTCACGGTGAGGGAAGGGAACACGGTAGCTAGCTGGGAGTTGAGGGAAGATGCACGAATGCAAGTTGTACGGCAGGAGCTAGATGGATTGGGACAATGATGACGGCTAGCAACGGTAAAGACTCTGCTTACTCTCTCGCTCCAATGAAAAGGATCTAATTCTTGCTTGCCTCTATTCCTTTCAATGGCCGGTCTTGTAACTTATATAGCCGGCTACCTAACACAAGATCAACTCCAACTAACAGAGATTAGCTGGATCAACTGAGACTACTAGCTAACAGCAAAGAATCATAAACAAGTTCCATGAATAATGCCTGGACGTGGAAAACCATTGCGGACAACGGGGAAGACCACGTTGTGAATACTCCACAGTCCACAGCACACCTACAAAATTGTTTTCGTCTGAGACACACTATGCATCTTTGCCGCACATCTTGAACCGTAATCAAGGACTCACTAGAGATGTGTGACAGCATTCACCGACGCATAACTGAATCATACATTGGGGAGATCAAACCTGGTGACATGCTTGATCAGAGGCCACCCACCGTGCTGAATATGCTACCCGCCATAAAAAACGTCGTTACTAAAAAAGTGAAACTCCAAAATAAGGCTTTCGTCTTGCTTCGATTGTCCGATCCAAGCCAGTTTGGACGTATGTACCCAAAGACTAATGATGATTAGGTACCAGTATGGCATCAGTAGGAAACTTCACATATTTGCATGTGAGTTCGACGTATCACCTTAAGGGAACACATACCAGCGAGTCGGTTAACTTGCAGCTGGACGGTGTGACTCGCTCGGAGATAAATAAAAGAGAAAAACTGCTTGACCCGAGAGATAGAATGCCTTAACAACCTGGACTGCACAAGCACCAGTAGTGTATCGTCGAACGGAGCAACCAAAGTTCGGTTCCGAGAGATATAGAAAAGACCTTAACAACCTGGACTGCACGAGCACCAGTAATGTTTGTGGGCCCTACAGCTGATTAAACAAAGCATTCTTGTTCCGTCCTGACGTGCTTCATCGGTAGCTGGAGCCCAGCTGCATGCTCGTGCCTGCGTGAACGAAAGAACTACCCCCTTCATTGTTTTTTCCTTGACGTTTGGGACAACTAATTTGAACTAGCTACAAGCTAAAAAAAATCCTTATTTGAGACGTCCTAACGTCATCAATTCAAGGAAGGAGGGAGTAATTTTTTAAGCGGCACGTTTGGATGCAAGAATAATAAGGTTCGATTTTGATATCTGACGAGCATGGTTCGGTTTTCACAGTCCACGGTTGGTTCCATTTTTCACAGTTCACGGTTCGCTTTTTACGCACACTGCAGGCGGGTGCTCTTAGATGCTTGCATATATATCTGGTGGCATCACACGAGGAAAATTCAAATACGTACATATTTGCATGTGGGCCCCATGACTTCTATCGTCAGAACATATACGATTGAGAGTCGGTTAGCTTAGTAATGTGCCCATATTCCTACGTGTTACAATTTTTTTTCCCTTTTTAGATTATATATGTTTCTACCCTTTTTTTCCAGCAAAACCTAAAATTAAACATGTTTATGGTATGGATCAAAACTACATGGTCTCGAATCGCCAAAAAAAAAAACTACATGGTCTCGTAGAAATATGTTCTGAATCCACTAAGAGCAACCTTCCCTTTATGCATCTCCCAACAATCCGAACATTTTTTTTTTTTTGAAAAAAAAACAATCCAAACATTTTGCAGTCCTCATTTTCTAACTTGAGGCTGCCCAATCAAATCGACACTGCAGTGACCCAGTCGCAAGCCACACATGGCCATTACGCTGGGATGGCAAGATTTTTTTTTTTTTTTTTTTTTTGAAGGGGGGTGACAAGATTTAAAGCAGAGAGAATGAGTATGCGCAAATCATCAAGGTCAGAAGTCACTGTCAGGCTGTGATTCACTACTTGTGAAGTCCTCTTATTAATTGTATTTAATAACTGGAACACTATACACGAGAGAGCACTTTATAATGCGGTCAAAGGTTTTTCATACGCTACTCGTGGTCATGATGCAAGGAAATATTGCAAAAAAATCGATTTGGATCCCTAGTTCTGTGAAAATAAGAGGCTGTATGGTGCACATAGACATTCATTCGAAGACAAAGCATTGTTGGGGTAGAAAATGCACAAAGGCTTGATGTCGTGTGCTCATTTTCTGATATCGCTGAAGCTCTTCAGTTTTCAGGGAAGAGAGAAAACAAGTCATGCTAGCGGAGAGATCGATCTCTCGTCTCTGCCGGAGACGGCGCCTTTGTTTCGGGCGGATCCTATTGATCCCGCCGTCATGGTCGCTTTATGCGTCTCAGCAGCGTGCGTCGATTCATGGCCGGCGAAGGGATGTGGCGCCGCTTCCACTAGGTGGCCGCGCATCCACCGCATGCCGGATCTCGCGCCGCCTTCAGCAGGCGGGCCGCCTCACTCCCCGTGTGCCGCGCCGCTCTAGGGAGTCACCGGGCCGGCGCATCGGGGCTGCCGCAGACACCAGCGCGACCACGCGCGGTCAGGCCGCCTTGCGCCTCGACGACGCCGCCACCGTGCGACCCGCCGACATGATACTATGAGCAAATGAAAATACAGAAAACATACTCTTAAAGAGTGTATATTGTTCTTTGCTCACCACCACAGATTAGAGATACACTATTTCAGTTCAAATGAAAATACAGAAAACATACTCTTAAGAGTGTATATTGTTCTTTGCTCATAGTATCATGTCATTCTAATAAGTACAAAACATTCTCTCTGTACAAAACTAATATCATCCCGACAATTCTCAAATGGTCCCCTGTCTACGTAACTGATGATGGAGCACTCAGTTTTGCTTGATTGCAGCAAACATATCCTTGAGAGGACGATCTGGAGCATCAGCTCGGGAGACAATCTCAACGACTTTGAACGAAGCCTCTGGGCACAACAATGCTTCCACGGCCACTTCAGCTACTTGTTCCCTAGATATGGATCCTGTATAAAGGGTGTCCTGCAAAATTTACATAAACAGATATTACATTATATTAAGTATCATAACCAGAATTCAGATAACTAAGAACAAAGTGAGAAACCATTAAAGCGGCAATGGATGCTTGTGCAACGTGTTACAACGTTGTAACTCTTAAATTATAAAAAGTACT
Source organism: Eragrostis nindensis (assembly GCA_012490785.1). Classification (NCBI taxonomy): domain Eukaryota; kingdom Viridiplantae; phylum Streptophyta; class Magnoliopsida; order Poales; family Poaceae; genus Eragrostis; species Eragrostis nindensis. Next base: position 815,360 of record JAAXCT010000098.1, on the reverse strand, counting down.
TTTACTATGCAGACAAGGCAAGCATATCACTGCCACTGCAGTTCAGTTCGAAGGAGTCTGTCTAGTTATTACAAGAAAAGAATGTGAAGTCCAATGAACTTGAAACACATACTTTTACCCAAAGATATTGTTTTGTTCTGTTTTCAACCCATAAAAATGATATAGATAAATGGTATGTAAATACTTCCAATGTTATTACTCTTGGAATAAGCTGGCAACAAAATAAGATTCAAAGTAGTATCCTATTGACACTAAGAAAATGATTTCGTTACTGGAGTATCAATTAACTGTGACGGCAAAGTGACATAGCATGCCAAATGCTAATTACTACATGATATGGTAGTTCACATCTTAAACCATCCGATGAGGCATGCCATATCATTGATGAATACACAAAAAAGTATATGCATTCTTTTGTCAAGAAAATTACTAATTATATATCGATGTGAGAAACTAATAAACTGACAGTTTAAATCATGCAAAGCCATCAGCCTAAATTAAAAATCTAGTGCTAGTAATGCATCAGAAAATGAAATTTAAGGCTTTCACCTCTGGCTCCATCACTATATTTCCAGTTGGTGGTTGATTAGTCAGCCCTCCAGGCCTTACAATAGTGTAATTTATTCCAGATCTCCTGATGTGTTTCTCTGCCTGCAGCTTTGCAACCAGTGTTAAACCAAGCAGGTTGAGCACAATGTAGGCTGGATTCAGAAGTTGGCCCATTGCAGCCCCGTTTACTAAAATGGAGCTGACGAGTATGAATCTTGTGACGCCTGCCTTCCTGCATGCTTCAACCAGGTTCACTGTGCCAAAGTTGTCAACCTGCAACAATATTTGATTGTTAAAAATATAGAAAGTACAGGAGTTAAAAATAAATGCGACAAATACTATGATTGTTTGATCAACATTTCAATATAAACTATCTGAGCAGTTAGATAACTGAACTATTGGACCAAACAGGTTCAGTTACAACAAAGTGTTATTCCTTTCCCCGCTTTATTACTTAAACTAAACTACAATCATTAGCGTGATGTTTGCATAGTAAATTCTACTTGACACAAGAATCAGGGTTTAGAAAACCGGCACTGAGGCAAAACTACTGCTTAATGGGAGACTCGGATCATCTTGAGCCAAACTGCTAACATCTGCATCATGACTTTTTAAGTATGTGAACCCATACTGGAACTGAATTCACTCACCATCAGCACGTTTTTAGGAGACGGAAACTGGCCTTTCAAGGTGAAAACAAGAAATGGACACGAAGTTAAAGAACGAGCTGCAACTGAATACGAAACAAACCTTCCACGGAGCAAAAGGGTCGAATGACCGCCGGAACCCCGTCGCGCAGATGACGGCGTCGACGCCCCGCACCGCCTCGACGAGCTTGTCGGCGCCCTCCGTCACGTCAGCTCTGACCTTCAGTCACAAAAAGAACCCAATTTCAGACCACCACCGACCAATTTAACAAAGGGAAACACACAAAGTACAGCAGCAGAGCAGCTCGATGCTCACGAGCTGAAGGTTAGAATCCTGGGGCAGGCTGCCGCGGGCCCTGTCCACGTCCGTCGTGCCGGCGACGACGCCGAAGCCCCTCGCCAGCAGCTTCTCCACGACGCGCTTGCCGGTGCCCCCCGTCGAGCCGGCCACGAAGACAGTCGTCGTCTTCTTCTCGGCGCCATCGGAGCTCGCCGATGGCGCGTCCATGGTGGAGGCGGCGCTGCAGCGGAAGAGGAGCTTTCTCGCGGGGGACGGGAGGACGAGAGCGCGAGGCAGGTGGGGCCGGGCTGTGACGACGCTGGCCATGAGTTTTCTGTGGCGTGGTCGCGTGCGCGCTGCTTGTGTGGGATGTTTCTAGTTGCTGGGCTGCTCGTGACTTCGTGAACTGAGCGTACTGCGGCGGTATCCGCTTCTTTCCTGTCGCATTTTTTTTTTGAGATAAATCTTTTTTTTCAAATGTGTTTGAGATAAATCACATATATAAACTCTATAAATGAACTTATTTACGAGAAAAAACCATGTTATCTTCTGCCTCTTCATTACTCTAGAAATGAACTCACTCTATCTTCCACCCACAACTGATGAAACGTTTTTTTCTTTCTAGTGTCATTGTTTTCGAGTCCCGTGGGCGAAGCTAGGTTGGCCCAGCCGAGTGCAATGGCGACAGAGAAAAAACGAAAAGCTTTTACCTCATGTGCCTCACCTAGAATAAACACAAGTGTACTCAATGGCACATGGATCTTCATGTTGCTAGCTTCACCAAATGTCTACACTCCCTTTGCTGAACCAATCGTCAATTTGTTCTCCATCGTGATAACAAATCTTCATCCAGAAGGCAGGCAGCAGCAGGAGTATGTTTTACATCGCCTCCCACTGCTGCCTGCCTTCAGCATGGTCGCCTCCTTTGCTGGCCATTCTTGCATCCTAATGAAATCATTTTATAAACAGAATCAATCGAAACCCCTCCTGTCTCGAACCTAAAAACCTAGTCCCTCCGGTTTTAAATTGTTGGCGCCATTGATTTTTTCGTTATGTTTGACCATTCGTCATATTCAAAATTTTAAAAAATTATCATATATTTTATTATGATTTGTTTTATCATTTAAGAATGTTGAAATATATCTTATAACTTTGCATGTTTGAAAAATATTTTAAATAAAATGAATGGTCAAACGTAATGAAAAAAGTCAATAGCGTCAACAATTTAAAACTGCAGGGAGTAAGTTCCTCAATGAGTATAGGAAAATTTTTTTTTTTTTGGGCGGTTCCAGTTCACTCATTCTGTCCACTTTCAGTTTGGATATCACTTAAAAACATTTGAAAAAGAACACCATCTAAATCAAGATATGGTCAAGTTTTATCCAAATGTGCTATTCGCATGCAGTTTTGGGTGATGGAAGCAGAACATTGGCATCAGTCTTGTTGGCCCCCCACATTAGCCGATGTCTACTAGCTAAGCATCATGTTGACATTCCCAATTGACATAAAGAGCGCTTTCTCCTTGATCCTCATCCGAGATCAACCCATGCACTAGAAGAATTTAAAAGATGCATGGCAAGCCGGGGCTGGCTCCATAGTGGCGAGCCCAACACGGCACAAAAGGATAACAAAAAAACACGGTGTATATATATCATCAGCGTGATAGTTACAACACCAGCCACTATCAAGAGATACGAAAGAGTAAAGAGCAGCAACTTCTACGAAAGCAAAGCAACAATCCATGCTCACGCACGCTAAGCCAGAGGGAGCCAGAGAGGGAGGGGCACCACAAGAAGACAGTGACAAAACAAAGCGGGAAAAGCGCGCGGCAACTGAGCTCTCTCCCCCCTCCCTCCCATCCATGTCTTTCCCCCCTCCCCTGCTCTGATCGTGTCAGTGCGAACAGAGCACGCACCAACAACTGGTCCATGGCATCTGATGCGATGGCGATGGCGCTGCTGTCCTGAGTCCATCATTTTGTATCGCCGGTCTCATGATTATCTGTCTTGCGTCGTCGTTGCTTGCATCGATGGATGGCGGGCTAGCTAGCTGCTTGAGCCGCGCGCCCCGAGCTTCTTGACCTCCACCTTGAGCGACTTGAGGTACCTGACGGCCTCGTCGAGGACGGCCGGCGTGTCCATCCGGTCGCCGCCGGGGATGATCCCCTTGAGCGTCCGCACCATCTTCTTCATCCGCTCCTTCTTCTTCTCGCCGCCGCCTGTCTCGTGCTTGCGGCCGCCGCTGGCCGCACCGTACCCCGACGAGCACGTCGAGTCCGGGGAGCCGCCGGCGCGGCATCCCGGGGTGCGGCCCGTGCTGAGCACGTCGTCCTCGTCGTCGCCGTCCTCCGTGCTCATCAGCGCGTCGATCTCGTCGGTGTCCTCCTTCTGCCGGATCGAGCAGGCGCCACCGCCGCCGTCGTCGCCGTAGTAGGCGGCCTTGCCGGCATAGTTGTGGTGCTGGTCGAAGCCGTAACCGCCGCCGTGGTGGTCGTAGTCGTAGCCTCCGCCGCCGCCGCCGCCGCCGGAGGAGCCGAAGTTGTTGGCCAGGGAGGGGTGGAACATGACCCGGCTCCGGTCGTACGTCTGGTCGAAGATGACGTAGTTCTTGGGGCAGGTGTCCGATGGCTGGAACTCCAGCCCGGTCAGCGGCGCCGGGAAGTCGTGCTGCCTCCGACCGGCGAGGGGGTCCTCATAGGCAGCCGGCGCGGCGGCGTACCGGTCGTTCGCCGCGTAGTACGCGCCTCCGCCGCCGTAGCCGGACATGTCGTAGTCGTAGCCGCCGGCGCCGGCGCCGTAGCCATAGCCGTACCCGTAGCCGTAGCCACTGTATCCGTACCCGGGGTCTCCCTGCATTTTGTTGAGGGAGAACTAGGAAGACTCTGGACTTTGATTGCAAGGAAGTTGAACAAGAATTTTGAGGGGGGCTTTGTTAACTGGAGCTGGCCTTTTTTTTGGTTCGAATTCAAAATTCTTTCGGTTAGTGTATTGGGTTGTTTGGATTGAGAGAGAGAGAAGAGGGAGGGAGAATGAGGATCGAGGAGAGGAGTGATGGCCGAATCTACGTCACGGGCTTCAGAAGCTGGCGGAAGTATTCGGCCTGCAAGCAACGAACAATGGGGAAAAAAAAAACACGTTAGTTATAACTTATAATGATATTTTCATGTAAACGGTCAAGAATTTTTTCGAGATTTTTAATGGATGATCAGGCAAATTGTCATCGACACGATTGTCGGACGAAACTCCATCGTGTTCTAAGTATGATCATTGATCAGCATTGGAAAGGTTACCGAGAACAGAACATAAAGAGAATGCGGCTAAGATCAATTTGGCAAGTTGCTTGGGTAGCTATAGTGCAGAGACATTACTAGAGCGAAAAGCAAATGCGATCATGGCCGCATTCGTGACTAGCAATTTGTCGAGGTCTGTTAAGGGCAGTAAAAGTGGCAATTCAGAATTGGTGGTTATGCTTGTCGACACCTGCGATATTTATCTACTAGAATTCGTTGTTGTATGCAAGGCATAAAATAGCTTATCGTAGTAAGTCCATCGGAAACTCAAGAATGTACGCAGAACAGAGGAAAAACAGAGCAACTATGGTGATCCAATCATGATCGCTGATGTGACGCAAAGATTAAACAGAAGCAAAATAATGCTGTACTACAACTGTGATAGTAGTAGCAGTTTTTGAAATGGACAGTACGAGTTTGCATCCTTTTGAAAATTACCAACACGGCCAACTGAGGCAAGCGATGCTTCCGGAACTGAGGCAAACATGCTAACATAGGCCGCAACTTTAGTTAAGTATGCCTCAACTTTGTGAAATGGTAACAAAAAGCAACGGGGTTTCGGCAAAAGTTCATGAGAAACGCAATCTTTTGACCGCGCAAAAGCATTGTCAACACGCTGGGCTGGGCCCTCATGGTTGACGTCGGGGCCAGTCTCACATACACGTAGTGGACCCCGATCGCTTTCCTATCTACATGCAACACCACTTCGTCTCCCCTTTCGTGCGTCTGCTCCGGTCCTAACAAACCGCACCAAGAAGCGAAGCGAGCGTAGCGAGGTTCTTATCGACGTGAAACTGGTGACGATCAGACGACGCTTACAGCTAACCACGAAAAAAAAAAATTCAAAAAATCGAGCAATGCGACGAAATGAAATGGAGGACTGGAGTGTTGTTGCTGACCTGGCAGACTTGCATCAATCGGTAGTAGTACGCGACGGCGCCACTTGTCATAACGACGGCGTCAAGGCGGCGGCTCCTCCTCCGGCTGAACCCAACGCACATAGGAGTATGTCCTTGCAGGCTTTGCTCCCTTCCCCAGCCACCGCGCCGTGCAGGCAGTCGTCGGCCGGCGATCGCTCGCTCGCTCGACGGACGGACGGAGCGCGATCACAGGATGACGCGGAAGAACACCACCAGCCGGACCACCGTCCCAGCCCACGGCATCCTGACTCCCGTTGCCTGAAATCAAAATCACCGGAACAGAGCACGAAGCGATCAGCTTGGATGATCCCCTACTAATGATCGATCGAGAAGAGAAACCGGCCAGCAGAAGGTGATCAAGGCCGTACCAATCAACGCTCTTCTTTGAAACGACAAGGCCGAAGCTGGAAGAACAGAGCAATGGAAGAGGACGTGGGGATGGAATGGATGGATGGATGGAGCCGGCAAAGGGGAGGGCACAGGGTTTTATATAACGGATGAAGAGCGGCTAGAGCTCTGGTGGTGCTGGCAGCTAGCTACTCCGATTGGTCCCTTCCCTTCGTCTCCCCTCCCCTGTTGCTCGCGTTTCCTTTCCTTTTGCTGCACTTCTTTTGAGTGTGTGTATCGTGGTGGTGATACACAGAGAGAGGGAGAGGGAGGTGGAGTGGCGCGGGAGGAGAGAAGCAGTGATGGATGGGAATGGATGGGGCGGGAGCGAATTAATGAGGTGGCGTGCGCACTCGATGGGTGCTGTGGGTGCGCGTGCCGCTTCCCACCGTGCTCCCCGAGCGCCTCGCCTTCTGCCACTGTTTCGGCTGCTGTTGCTGCTCCATGACACGCGGACCCCACCTTCCGTCCGGTCCCACCTGGAAGCGAGATGCAAACAGCTGGGTTCGCGTGCGCGTGGGGCGGTCAATGGAGGTGGGCATGGTGGCTAAGGCTGTAAAAAAAGCTCGAGCTCGACAAACTACTCGAACTTGGCTCGTGAAAAGCTTGATTCGAGCTCGGCTCGTATACAAATCAAGCCGAGCTTGAGCCTGATCTAAAGCTCGCGAGCCCAACCCGAGCCGAGCTCGAAGGCTCGTTAAGGCTCGTATTGCTACTGTCTCCTCCCCCTGATGCATATCACCCCAGCGTTTAATTCACCGAGCAAGAACCCATAGACACAATGTGGCCCAAACTAGAAAGCCCACATGGCCACGTGACTTTGTCAGACTTGGTCCTGCTCATCTTCTTCCCAAGCTCCCAGCAAGTTACTCGCCATTGCTCCCAAAAATCTCTCGTCTCATCTCAATAATCCCTCAAGCTAAAACTCTCCCTCCCCAAGTCTTTCCCTCCCCACTCTGGTATGCCGCCGCCTCTCAGAATCTCTCCTCGCTCTCTTTTTTTTTTAAGCATTGGAGGAATCGAATAACTTCTATGTGGGAGAATCGATCCTCATGGCTGCTGACCTGGTTCGCGATATGCTCGTCGGCCTCGCCGCTGCTGCCTCTATCTATTTTTGAACGGTGGAGCAGATCACCCAGTGGCTCGCGACATCCGGCCGGCATCCACATCCGTTTCTTCTTCTACGAATCATCTGTGCAACCGAGCCTGCACAAGCTCGCGAGCTTCGTACGAGCCGAGCTCGAGCCAGTCCACAGGCTCGGCCAGATCTTAGGATCGGCTCGAGCTCGGCTCGAGGTTCTGCCGAGCTCGAGCTTGAGGTCGCTGGCTCGCTCGAGCTCGGCTCGTTTACAGTCTTAATGGTGGCAGAGCAATCCGCCCCACAACTTCCCGAGCACGACGACGAAGCAAGAAGCAACCGGGCGGGCACGCCGCCGCGCGGGGGGAAGGAAATTATGCGGCGCGCGTGGGGCGAGGGGGCGCGGGCCGTCGGATGCGCATCGGGCGGCGCGGGGCGGGCGCGCGTGCGCCCGGGGGCCATCGATGCCTAGGGACGCTGGGAGGTAGGCCCGGGGCCCCTGCCAATGCTTGTGCGGGCAGAGACCAGACCAGACCAGAGCAGGGCGGCGGGCATGATGGTGCGGGGGAGTTGAAGCGGCCGGCTATGGGCTATGGCCCTGGCCGTGGACCACCGGACATGCTGGATTGCCCGTCGGAATTGTGTACTTCACGTGCTGTCCGCGCCTCTGCGGATGCGCCGCTCGCGTGTCCCCAGGTCTATGACATTCTTCTTCGTATTCGTCTCGTCTCCCGTGGATGCATGGACCGAATTAGCTACGTAGTGCCTTGTTCGAGAGATTGTGTAGGATACGCAGTCGTGTAGTATAAAGTACTCCCGCGCGCTTCGAGCCAAATGAACGAACGTATGATCTGGTTTATACGGAGTAAGGATTGGAGCGAGCTCCACCATCTAAAAATTTCGGAGCTGGCAGATATCAGCAGCTCTGCCATGCACCGGGTCATCACTTTAACATTGTGGACATGTAGCATGCGTTGCACTGACATATGGGTCCAATGGACCAAGGATCGACACCAATTGCACATTCTTGTTTATTTTATTAAACTCGACCAATAGCTAGTATTAATCTAATCTTGTCATAGTTTAAGTCAAAGACAAACATCTTGACCATCATTTTCTAATTAATTCTAAAATTTAAAATGTGGAATATATGTATTATGAAAGGATATATCATAATAAATCTGTATAAGTCTTATATTTTTATTTGTATGAATTTTAGGAAACAATAGTCAAAGACAGAGATCTTTGACTTTGACCAAAGCTAAAAGACAAATAATTGAAACCGAAGAAGTACTTGGCATACAAAATGAGTAATTTTTAGAGTAACTAGGCTTCTTGGCATACAAAACGAAATAAAATAAATAAATTTATAGTTGACCATTTGTAACTTTGATGTTTTTGCCTCAGTTGACCTTTCTACTAAAACTATTTTGTATATTTTTTATTATTCATGTTTTCAATTTTCTTTTGACTTTTCCTGTTGTGTGTAGATTATTACACTTGTAGCCTATCGTCCAAACTTTTGAGATTAAAAGACTTTATTGTTGTTCTTATATTGTTTTTTGTTGCAAGCATGGTTGTTCTATATTGTGAACCGTCTACAATAATTTGGACAACCTGGTTATCATACATCATAATCGGCATGCGCATGAAAAAAGATAGTAATAAGAAGTATGTTTCACGTATGGTATGGGGACGTACGCAGTGATAGCTGTAACGTGCTAACCAACCTTTTAGTCTAGTTTCTGCCGGGTAATTTCGCTCAACAAGTGGAAGAATGCATAGGGGGCCATCACCGTATATAGTTCAGTTTTGACCCCTTTCGCTGAAGAGGTGATCTCCGTACTAACATGTCGGCATTACCGAAGGACCCGAACGTAACATGACAAGGTTTGTACCGAAGGTCGACAACAGATGTCTAAAATTGGATTTCTGATTAGTTTTCGCGCGCAGCCAACGAGAGTACGACACCCAGCACAGTGAGACTACGGCACAAGGATTAGTACGTAAGGGCGTGGCGTCATCCGGTCGTCATTGCGGTGAAGGCACCCGATTGGTGGCCGTGCTAATCCGAGAGCCCGTGCGACGATAAAATCATGGGAGGCACCGGACGGCGTGATGGTGTAGCCGTACAGGGGAGCTGCCAGGCGCAGACGCCATCATTCCCTCGCTCGCAATCGGCTACTACGGCGTGTGTGTGGTGGCCCACCAGCGAGGAGGGCGCACAACAACACTCCATCCACCTCTTCGGCGTGGCGTGCCCCCTGTCGCCGCCTGCCTCGCCGTGGACGCCATCATCGCCGTCAAATGCCATCATGCGCGGCTGCCCGGCGACGAGCGCACGGACCGAACACGGCTGCGATTGGCTCTCACAGTAGTGGGGGCCAGAACGGCAGCAGGGGGAGTCGAGTCGATCGACGAAGCAGCAGAAGCAGAAGCATTGCATTGCGAGCAGCACGGCAGCACCAGGCGCACTCATGCGGTAGGAGTATTATACTGCTGCCTGCGCCGTGCCCGATGGGGCTTTTGGCGCGGGGGACCATGATCGATCATCCGAACTGTCGTGAGGTGACCATCGAACGTACTGCCACTGAGATCGCAGGAGCGCTGCCCCAGTAATCAATCTGAGCTGTCCTGTCCCCATCCCAGATAACCATACCCCCCATTTTCGTCCAGGCCCAGACCCAGGAGTGTATGACAGTCAATTTGCATGTGTAACATAAGGCCGTAAGTATCTGTGATGGTACGGGCAAAACGATGTTAGAGTTGGACAAAGGCGAAAAGCTCCGACCGGACATTGGGTCGTGGCTTCTCTTCTCTGATGAGAGAGAGAGAGACTGAGACAGAGATCAGAATCCAATCCAAAGGGAAGGAGGGAAGGAAGGAAAGAAACATGGGTCGATAGACGGCGATGATGGCGGGCCTTTTTGCCCCCCGATCGGGCCTGGTGCGGCAGGAGGGCTGTCTGCCCGCGGGGGGTTCCGCGGCGCCAACTCCGAGGCCGGCCGCGTATCATGTGCTCCCGACGGGCACGGCAGCCATCATCATCTTCCTTCCACCCACCCAGTGCGCCACGCATCATCTCGCAGATCTCTTCTTCTCCTCCTCTTCTCCCGAAGAGACAAACGCTCATTAGAAAAAGCGGCCGATCGAGAGAGAGGGGGTGAAAAGATGATGAATCTTGGATTCTTCTCTCCGCTTTTGCCTTCTGTTGACGCAATCATGGGGCAGGCTGCCCGCGTGTCGGCTCTGCCTGTGTGCGCTGTCGGCATCTATAGATAGAGTACGTACGTGCCCGTGTCGTTTGCTTTGGACTTGTGTGTTCCACTCCGACCAGCGTTTCGCTACGAGTACGGAGTGTGTGGTATTAGGCTACTCCCAATGGGAGTTTCATTTTTAATAAATGATATGCCATGTCAGCGTTTTTAGTGATGTGGCAAGAGAATAATGAAGAGAGAGAAGTAACCAGTTTCATCTAGATGAAACTGGGTATACACTGTTTCCAATGCTATGCACAGTTTTCAAAATATGAAATGGCATGAAACTTGCATTGAGTGTAGGTATTTCATTTCATTTGAGCAACAATTGAATGCATGGCAAGCTTAGGAAACAACAAAATGAAATTATGCATTAGAGAGATGGGTTTCATTTGTATTTCATAATCTTGGAAACAACGAAATGAAACTCCTCATTGGGAGTAGCCTTATACGACGGGCGGCGCCGTGCGGCTTCCTGCGCGCAAAAATTTAGGCAGGGGGAATGTTCTGCTGCACTGTACGTACTCTACTGGAGGAGTAATAAAAAAACAAACTGGCCGGTTACTAGTAGTAGTACTACTAATAGTCCTTAGGAGTATCAGTTTGGGTGATGCCAATCTACGGTACCTGGTGTCTTGCTGCCCAGGGGCGAAGCTACGTGAGAGGAGAGCGAGCTGACACCTGGTTCTAAGCAAAATCAATGAAAGAAAAAATCCCTCTAAACATTGCTCATAAAGCTTGATGACCCGTCGTCGAAGCTTTCTGACCTCAAGAATCTCGGCGAGCATATGGGAGTGGGTCGGAGATAGTTTGGTTTGTAGGTGTTTTTTATTTATTTGTTTATTCGCTTCCATCATACAGAGGTTCAAAACGATGGTAAACAATAGTTTCAGTTCGAAAGATTTATGGTAAAGTCGCAATATTCAGGGTTAGAATCACGATTGACTCTCAAATCGACGGTAAAAACACAACTTTCGATAGCTAATATAGTAGCGTCTACAACCATTCCCTTCATGTCCTAAATATGCCTTATTTTTGCAGTGCTGTAAGTGGTTTCGCTGATCGTATCATCTTCCACATCATTTACTTGATCTAATGATAACAACACACGAGATTTCTGTTACAGGGGCGTGCTGGTTCCAACAAAAATCGGATCTAAACTTACACACATCTTCTTTTTTATTACTGGATCCTAGTTCCAACATGAGATTGCCAGACTCCTCTAATTATCGCGAGTCTTTACGATGTGGCGGGTATGGATTGCCATGATTCACGTACAAACATTTTAGATTTAAATTTTTCTCTTGAGATAGAACTCTGGCTAATCGTGTTGGTTTTGTGAAATCATTCGGCTCGTGGATTTTCTAGTTCTAAAGATAGGATGTTAACGGAAATGAGAAAAGGAAGCGTATCAAATTGGAGAAATACCCTTTTACCTGTTTCTCCTTCGTACTATAAAAAAGAAATTGTTTTTCGTGTTCTTATTTGTCACATTTCACAAAACACACTTTGCAAAGATTTTAGTGAGAAACCGAAATATATTTTGATGTCAAACATCCTTAGTAGCAAGCTTCCTAAGAGCATGTGCATCCCTTGGTGCTAGGGAGAAGATAAGGGAGAGATAAATGAGTTAGAACCAATGTTAAGAGAGTCGCAACCGTGGTGCTAAGATGGCACCAATGCTAAAGTTTGCACCTAGTGGTAACATAATATTAGTAATAAAAATAAATATTTTAAATCATCTTAGCACCTAAATCTAAGAGTCATAGATGTACATGCTCTAATGTCAAGTTTGGGCAGTTTTCCTATACACACATACCGGTGACCAAGCACATTGGGGGGTGATTGGTTGGGTGGTTCTAGCTCATCCTGGCCTGCCGCATGCAGTTTCCGGCTGATTAGTTGCCCGCACCAGTGGTTGGGCCTGGCTCATCAGGTGCAAAATTCGTCCCGCAGCCTGCCTCTCCGGAAACGCAAATCAATTCCGTTTATTGGGAGCCTGGCTCAGGTGCTGCAGCTCACGCACACAGCAGGTACTCCCTCCGTCTCAAAATAATTGTCGTTTTAGCTCTCAACACGGAGATTAAGAAAAGTTTGTAAAAATAAGTATGCAGAAAACAACAAGGAGAGAGATAGAGATAGAGGTGTATTAGGAAAAGAGAAAGGTGCATCGAGAAGTGAGAATGACAATTATTTTGAAAAAACTAGATGAAACTAGGATGCCAAGTAAATTAGGACGGAAGGAGTAGCTTTTTCAGCTGGCAGCATGTATTCGAGCCAAAGTCGAAAACAACCAATCAGCGACTCTCATGCGCCTGGCCCCAACAAAGCAACCAACAATCAAACGCACATGCATGAACATAGCCTGGTTACGACCGGCCTGGTTCTGCTGCGCAGGCTGGCCACGGCACATACGAGAACCAATCACGCCTAAGGTTGTAAATAGCAGGCTATAGAGTTTAGCGGAGTGCTCTTAAAAAAACTATAGGAGCTATAGCGCAGCTATAGCGGCAGCTATTGTCAATAGCGGTTTGCAAAATAAAGTAAACTTTTGGCCAAAATTTTAGTAAATTCGTTAATTAAAGCTCATGTTTCAAAAGTGCATTTTATTGTCCAATCATTACATCGTTCTAGCATGTATCTACCATCGTTCCTAGCGGTGAAACAATCCACAGAATCATGAAAACAAGCACCATTTGAACTATAAACAAGCAAATTTATCATATTGCTTGACTTATGATTAAATCATAAGTACATAAGTTCATAACTTAGTTATAGCGGAGTTAGCGGACGAAGTTAGCGGGGCTATTTAGCCATATAGCGGAATTAGCGGCATTAGTGGTAATATTTACAATATCGTCGCGGCAACTATCTCAAAAAGCTATAGCGGAAGCTAAAGCGGAGCTACAGCGGGCTATTTGCAACCATGATCACGCCCTTGGTAGTTGAGTGTATTACCCAAGCAGGAAAAATACCAAGTCGTATACCGAAGGGTCAGCAACAACAACAAAGGGATGGTTTGATATGCAACTCCCTACCGATAGTATCACTCGGACCTTCAAAAGGTCTCTTAATTAAGCCTCCATGCAGGGCCGTCCTGAGGATTTTGGAGGCCCGGTGCAAAATACTGACCGAGGCCTCTAATTTAATTGAAAAATATGTCATGATAAACAATTTATACGAGTTCAAATGTACTTCGCAAAACTAAAATAGAACAAAATTATACATGTCATTTCCTTCAAAAAAATTATACGTGTCACGTAATCTTCACTTGAAGTGCATTATTCTTGTTGCATTCTTTGAGATAAAATCTTCAATGATATCAATATGATCTGGCTGAAAAGAACTATCCTCGGGGGCTGGATATCAATATGATCTGGTGATTATGCACTGATCAATTATCCATAATCCATGGGAAAAATAAAACAAGACTTGGGAACATGAGGTATGCAGATTGCAGTTCATATGCCTTAATCAACTAGGGCCCTATATCAGCTGAAGAGACGACGAACGGACGAAGTTCCTGGGCTGGGCGTCACCGGCGGCGGCGGCGCTATTCGCTGTAGCCTGGAGTCACAACGCCGCAGCAAAGGAGAGGAGACAGGTCGTTGCAGCAGGGCCTGGTCGTCGTCGCAGCAGATTCAGCTAGCGATCAGGATTCAGGAGACGGCGGCGTCCTGTTCGCTGATCGTGGGAGCGGGAGGGACGAGTCGAGGAAACAACAATCAGGCGCTTGCATCGATCGATCGACTGCCTGTGTTGTTTGATCTTCCGTTGCATTGGGCTTGAGAATACGTATATACATGGTAGAATTTTGGGGCCCCAACATTTTGGAGGCCCTGTTCCGTCGCACTGTCCGCACATGCGGCGGGACGGGCCTGCCTCCATGACAAGTTTTCTTACTGCTTTGATCAGGGAGCCAATTAGCTTTGTAGTAGTACATGACAGGTGAAGCACCTTGCAGTGTACAAGTATGGCACTGTCATGTGGGGAAAACACTACAGCAGAAGGGCGCGCCAGAAGGATGCGGCGTGAACGCCCTGTCGTGCTGATGCTTGCCATGTCGTTAGAATTCATCAGTTTGGATTTGATAGAGTTGTTAGCTTGGAGTTATCGGTTTGTTAGTCGAGATATTGGTCGGTTAGTCAAGACTAATCGTTTTGTTTGGCATCCTCTATATATTGAGGTGCGATGAGAAAAATAAGCAACCGATTTATCCTCAAACCAATCTACTCGTATTCTATCTCCAAAATTCTGGGCATAGCATAAGGCCTGAATCCCATCGCGCCATAACAGGTAAACACAGCAAAGCACACATTGCTCCGCGACAGAGTCACGTCTTCAAACTAGCGCGTCTTCGAAAAAAAAAACCTAGCGCGTGAACCAGGGGCAGCTCCTTCAAAAGTTCAGTTGTTTAACAAGAGCAGCATCCAGCAGATAGTTGCAGGCTTGTTCCGGACAAATAATGCTGATATTTTAAATATTTTCAAAATTTAAACATTTTCTTAGCTCTTAACACCATAAATTTCATCGTTTACTTTGACATTATAAAAAGTATGATATCATAAATTCCATTGCAGTGGATCTAAATATTTGAGCAGCAGTCAATGCAATGGAGGACTTTCAGTAGCTTTTGGCAAAAAAATTTACGCAATATTTTGTCAAACAATTCACGGGGTCCAAAAAACTGATGCGAGGAAATAGTGTCAGAAATTTCTATGGTAGAAGCTCGCATTTCAAACAGAGATCAGTGATGAATGCCATATCCAGGAACTTATGAAACAATCTCGTTGGTTCCTAAAAAAGAAAAATCAATCTCGTCGGTTCTTCAGAACAAAATGTCAAATCTTATCGAATCACCTATGAAACATGTACCTAATGACCGTAAAAAAAAACATGTACCTAATTGGCACCAGGAGTATCAGCTGTTGATTATAGACGAAACGTTGGTTTTACTTATGAACAGAACTAGGACATCTTGACAGGCCATGAGCCATGACTGAAACTACCTCTGTACATCACGTATTTGCATCCACTAGGAGTTACAAAATATTGCCTATTTACTACAACTAACCGAACTGACTAATTAAATAAAGTAATAAATACGAAGCTTCTGATTTACTAGTTTTGTAAGAACGAATTATCTAGAGACTACCCGTGAGTTTGAGACACGAGTGTTCAAGAATGAGCTCAGTTGTCTCCACAAGGAAATTTTTGAACCATAGAGCCGCACACCAACTGATTTCCTTGATCCTTCTCTGACAAACTCCAGCTCCTTGGATACACCATTCTCAGCATAGCTGGGTTCTTCAAGAAATGGCAGGTCGATTGAACCCTCTGACTCGAGGTTCTTCAGCCATCCACGGAGTAGGTAGTTTATAACCTGACGAATGGAGAAAGTATTAGAGACACATAAGATATCGAAGCCATACATAATCAAGGAAATAATCATTAGATGTTTTCAGGAGTAATTAGTAAAACGTACTCTCCTAATAACTAGAATCATTTGGGAATTCAAGGATATAAGCATGCAGAAATGATTAATTAGTAAAACACGCTCTGCAGTCTGCAATCATGTTAGCCAAATACTAGTAAAGATTCTGTAGAAGGCTCATAATCAAGAGTCAGAAAAAATTATGAAATCTCACAATAGTTACATATGCACTTATACATTTATCACAAGCAAATTAAACAAATGCATATGTCATGATGCATGGCCATGGACTAGAGCAATTCTAACAGTCCACACTACACACGTCATCACTTAGGCTTTGTCATACTAGGTTTAAACTCACTTGGAGGAGGGAGCAACAAACTGAGATAGAGGGGAGGCAGGGGAGCTTGGCAATTCTGAGCCATTTCTCGAAGATGAGCTTTTGTTCAAATAAAAGGCCTGGACAAATGGTTTTCGCTCCATCGGGCGGATTCAGCAACTTCAAATAATAACTTTATTTAAAAGCATTAAACGGTCGAACATGGAATAATATACTGTAAAGATTACGAAATGGATTCATTTCTTAAAGAAGACGGGCTGTAGATGGTGTACACAATGTTATTTCTATATGATGCAGAGTTTTAGAGGCCCATCCTTTGGAGCGGCATGTGACTGCTGCAGACGAGTATGACGAAAAGGTATTCCAATTGTTACGGTATTGTTATGGGCAATTGATTGCAACAGAACCAATTAGGGACTATAGCAAATGTATATCGCAATCCTTGTTTCATGCATCTCAAAAAGAATTTGATGCAGAAAACAATAAATCACTTACTACGGAGTTCAGGCAGTTTCATTTCACATTCTTCCTACCTTAAGTTCTGATTTGAATTGTGGTAAGATTCTTTTCAAAATGCAAACAGCATGTGCCATTTATTAAGGTGACTGAAGATTTGCATTGTCCCTCACCGCAAAAAGAATAAAGAAAAGAAGAAGATTTGTATTGTCCCTTGAGTTATGAGGAACTACTTGTGAGATAAAGGTAGTACATCCAAATGTATATGAACCATCAATGGGCAACTAACACAGTTAAACGAGGTTCATAAGGATTTGGATGTACTACCTTTATCTCACAAGTAGTTCATTTAAAAATAACATGCAATATTTACCTCAGGAACCTCATCATGCGGACAGTGACCAGCAGGGCTGATTTCATAATAAGGTGCTTCTGGCACCTGCTGTTTGACTTTGATGCCCCAAATAGGTCCAACCCAAGGATCTTCTCTTCCATACATAAGAGATATGGGAATGCTTTGGGTTTTGCACCTGCAAATGACGGGTGTCAATATGGCCCCTAGATGTTCCTGAGCAATGTTTCAGTTTGATAATTTGGATTTCCTCCCAACTCACCTAGCGAGTGCCTCTTGAAAGGATATTTGACCCCTCGGAGCAAACATAATTGACGCAAATGATGCAGCAGCCGCTGGATGTTCAGTTATTTCTACAATGCGAGAGAATACTTTGTCCACATTTGTTGAGTGATCGGCGTATACTTGTTTGAGTATATCGTGGATACTTCTTGGGTCACTTATCTTCTGCCAACTGTAACACAGAGGAAATTAGTGGACCTCCATTTAGTTTACATAATCCAAAGTATAGACAATGTGTGTAAATCTAGATGACATGCCACAATATATATTTTCATTACGCAGGTGAGTTCATTTCTAAAATTTCAATAATGCATCACTGTGGTAATTATTTTTTTGTTCACAGGTGAAACATGCACATACAAGGGCTAGAAAACTACATGCATATCTTTGAAGTTCCACTGATTCAATATTCCAAAGCAAAATCATCACAGGAACAGAAGATCACATCAGTGAGAAATGAAGTATTTGATAAGAGTATGTTCTCCATAACTCAATAAATAGCACTTACACTACTTCTGTAAGTTTCCTCACAAATGGCGGAAGCGGAAATGTCCCAGCCCATGGAAAAATCTTGGACAACCGAGGAGACGTAGCAGGGTTAGGAAGGAATCCCCAAAATGGTGTCGCGTTAAGCAACGTGACACCTTTTACAAGGTGTGGATTAGTTGCAGCAAAATATAAAGCAACGAAACCTCCAAGTGAGTTCCCCACAATATAAACAGGTTCACGGATAACCTGGAAAAAGGAGGTAAGCTGAGCTTAACAAACATGAACTACGAAGCTCATGAAGAAAATACATGCTAAGAATGCCTTTAATAGGGTCTCTGTAGTAAAAAGGATAGATGGATAAAGTATACATCTATATATGGGAATACTCCAGGTCAAACCTTCCATGTATAATTTTGAGCAGTTCGGGGACACAAGAAATGAAGAATCTATAAAATGCCCTGATTAAGGTTTGTGAGCAAATGAAAAGAAGTAAACAGTTCCATCATTAGCCTCTAAGAGGAAAACTGATATTTTAAACTAAACTTGAATGACAGTTCAGTATAACGAACATTGGATGACACTATTAGTTAATCCAAGGAGTACCTCTTCAACGAAATGCTGAACCTGGTCATGCCACAAATCTATAGAGTACACCAACTCCTCTGCCCAAGGCTGCGAATCTTGCCCAAAGCCCCAAAACACCTCATCGTTTTGCTCCCCATCAATGCTACTAGGAGCAGGGTCCTCACAGGGCAAGGACATGCCTTGCCCCAGGAAATCCATTGTCCACACCTTATAATCACGACCAAGATCCTTCAGTTGCTTCTCAAAATGGAACGAGCCAACTCCAAACCCCGGCAGAAAGAGCACGGCCGGCGCTTTGCTATTCTCCGTGCCAGACTTCTCATAGTAGACCGTCAGTTTGGGCTTCCATTCCCAGAACCCAGTGCTGATTGGTGAGCAATCTGGCCCTTCTGGGAGGCCTTGAATCATCACTTTCTCAATCTCTCGGGCCTTCCTGAACGGGATGCCTTGGACGGCTGCATCCACATCACTCACATAAGCACGAACCACCTTTTCGGAATCACTCGGATTTGAAGTTCCTCGTGTGGTTCCAACACAAAGAACTGCACTCCTTCTAGGCCGAGGAGGCTTGCCATGCCCCAGACCAACACCACTGTTCCGAAGCCTCCAGCCACTTCGAGGTGTTTGATGTAATGCCGAGCAGGAGTGGCTGCAAGAGACCACTTCCATAATCGCTGCGGTGGCCAACACACACACTAACTCTGCAAGACAGAGGAACTAAATAATTTACTAAATCAGTGGTGGCGGACTTCGCACCAAAATTTGTTTCTGGAACATAACCAGCACCTTAATTGGGCACCGAGAAGTTGGGTCGTATAAGCTAGCGGCGATCTTGAGCGCCGAAGAAGCAGAACCTAAGCAATTCAAACCGGATGGTGGGATCGATTAGTAATGCAAATTCACAGCACACCATCAGCAGTAAACTGGAAGATAATAAGGACGATTTGGATCCGACTGAGGACAGAACCAATTCTCCGAGCACGGGGCTTCCATCTAGACAACGCAAGTTAGGATTCCTTACCAATAAAAGAAGACGAAGGTACAGACTGCCCGTTCTTGCGAGGGGGGAGTATAGGACTGGAAACGAAAGCTAACCTGATTATGCTTATAAAGTGGAAGCAGAAGCAGCGAGAGTGAGGCGATTCTCCCAGAGCATCGGCAGTCCTGAGTTGGATGCGTGCACGCCATCCCGCGTGGAACAGAGGAGTGGAGGAGGGGAGCCCGGTGGGCCCGACGAGGTCGCGTGGACGTGGTGCACAGAAACCAGGACGGACTAGAAACGGCACGTGTTGGAAACTGATAGCTGGAGGGTGGCAAGGTCTGCTCTCTTCCGACGGGGATGCGGATGCGGTGGCCTGCACTGCGCCGTGTCCACGTGTGGTGCACTGCGCCGTGTCCACGTGTTTGCTTCGTTGGGCTTTGGTAGAAGTCAGTGTACCTAAAAAAGACATGTAAAACTCCAACGGCCCATGTAAAACTGATCCCTAAAAAGACATTTGGGGAGGCCTAACTTGGCCTCTAAACCTCGGCCCCCGATTTCAGCGACGGCCTCTAAACCTCGGCCCCCGATTTCAATTTGACATACGTCCCATTTGTCATTGGCTCACCCAATTGAGCTTATCCTCTGCCTTTCTCCTTCCTCTGCACGGTGCGCGCGCGAGCGAGGCAGCAGGAGAGCAGGCGCGGCAGGCCAGTGCGCGGGCAGCAGGTCGCAGCGAGGCGTCGCGCGGGGCAGTGCGTCGACGGCCAGCACGACGCGGGTAGGCATCGCCGCGGGGAGGGGTAGGCGCGAACAAGCAGCGCGGCCATGAGAGCGGTGGGGGCAGTGCGGCAGGGGTGCGGCGGAGCGGACGGCAAGGGGAGGGGCGGGCCGAAGCAGGCCACGACGAGCTGTGACGAGCTCTCCCTCTTCCAGCGCCAACTCTCCCCACGCTACCCCGACAACATCTCTCCCCGCGGCGTGGCGCGGCGGGCGCAGGTGGCTGGCGCGCTGCCAAGGAGCGGCGTCGCGGGCCGCCTCCTTCTCGACGACGACAGCGAGCAGGGCAGGCGAGCGCGGGGAGCCAGCGCGGCGTGCGGCTCAGATCTGCGAAGGGGAGCAAAGGGGCAGGGCGGCGCGCGGCTTAGATCCACGGATGGCCGGAGCGGCCAGTCACAAAAAGAGAAGGGGAGGGGCGGGGCAGCGTCGCGGATGGCCGGAGCGGCGGCAGCGGGAACGCGCGGGAAGAGCGCGCGAGAGGGATGCAGTGCGCGGTAGGGGGAAAAAGCTATAGGGCCTACGCCAGCTGTAGTTTAGACCGTCTCCAACGGGAGACCTATTCAGCACATAATACTGAAAATGGGTCGTGAAACCTCCGAAACACTCCTCCAACGGAGGACACAAACACCATATGCAATTTAGGCACCGCTGCCCCCGCCACCCTGAAATACGTCAACTTCGCTCCATGACCCAATCCTCTATCCAGTCGAACCGTTCTTTTCTTTCTCTCTCGACGAATAGAAGCTGCTCCCTCGGGCCATGGCGGGCGACTGCGGCGCGCCTGTCGCCGACGAGCCGCTCCAGGCCGACGCGGGCGCAAATGGGGGCGGCGGCGCGCCCTCGCCCTAGGCCGCCGCCCGCCATCCCGGCGCGCCGTCGCCCCAGGGTGCCGCCCCCATCCCGGCTGCGCGGGCAGGAGACGCGGCGGGCAGGGGCCGCGGCGGCCGAGGTCGCGCGCGGGCGGGGCTGCGCGGCGCGGGCGCGGGTGCGCGGGGTCGTGGCGCGGCGAGCTCCGAGCTGGGAGGCGCGAGGCCCGGAGCGGCGCGGGGATGGGGAGGCTGCGCGGGGCGCCGCTGGGCGTGGCGACGCGGCAGAGGGGAGGCGCGGGGCGATGCATCGAGCTCCGCGCGAGCTCCGAGCTGGGGCCAGAGCGCGGCGCGCGGCGGCGGAGTGGGGGCCCCCGCCGTGGCCTGGTCGGGCACGCGGAGCTCCAGGTCGCGGCACGTCTTGGCGGAGGCTCCGGCGTTCACGACGGCGTGGAGGAGGCGGCAGAGGAAGGACGCGGGCAGCGCCGTGGCGGCACCGCAGCGCCGTGGCGACCTTGCCGAAGGACGCCGACGAGAGCACCACGAGCTCGGCCGTCCACCACCCCGGCGGCGCCCGCGTCGGGAACGGCGGCGGAGAGCAGGACGATGTGGCGGAGTTGGGGGGCGTCGGCGCGGGGGAGCGGCGGCGCACCGGCGCGGGCGGGGTGGAGCGGCGGGGCGTCGGCGCGGCGGGGCGTCGGCGCGGGCGTGGCGGAGCGGCGGGGCGTCGGCGCGAGCGGGAGCAGCGCGTGAGGATGGAGGCGAGGAAGGAGAAGGTACATCGCTTTTGGGTTTCATCGTTGGAGATGTAAGTTTTTGCGGCTCCTCTGTTCACGCTCACGGGCACCTATTCAGTCATTTGCGTCTTCCATTTGGGTGAGCACCGTTGGAGATAGTCTTAGGGGCCTGAAGGGTGGGCATGAAAATAGAGTAGTGGAAGGGGTGATTTGAAGGCCCATGTATATTTAAGGGCTCTATAGGGGCTTTGCTGGAGCTCATTTTTTTTGCTTAGGCATGTAAAAATGAGATAGGGCCCCTATTTAGGGCCCTGCTGGAGATGTTCTAATGCGTAGAAAATGACCGGGTTGCTCATCTTTTTGATGGATTCAATTCTGAATTCTCCGCGTGTTGCATTCTGAATTTGAATTTCTCCGCGTGCTCCACTCTGAGGATGTGTTTGGTTGGCGGTCAAGGTTGGATGGGATATGGCCATCCATGTTTTTGTGGATATAGCCCCCTAAGTCGATGTTTTGGTTAAGGATGGACATGGCCACCATGCATGGTCGATGATTGGTCAGTGGTATAGCATGGATGAGTGCAATGAGTTCACCGTTCGGTGAGATTACCTTCACTTTGGCATTTCATCGAATGATTGGCGTGCTCCTCCTCCCTCGGCTTCCTTCCCCTTTCTTTCACCCTCCAGAATTGGCGGGCTGATTGCTGGCGGTGTGCGGCCACACGTGGAGGGCGAGCATGGCGGAGTCTCGTGTCGACACGACACGCGGACACGGGTGGCACGTGACCGGATGAGGATGGAGGGTGGCAATGTGTGGACGGAAGCACGGCGCGTGACCACGAGAGGACGAGGATGGCCCGGAGCAACGTGAGGATGGGATGACACGCATCCACGAAACGGCAAACGACGGGCAGTCACACGAAGCACGGAGCTTCCTATGGCGGTCGTCAAGCGAGGGCATTGACGGCGGACGGTGGCCATGGCCCATGGAGCAGAGAAGGTGTGACCGGGAGAGAAGAGGAGACGAGCAGGTGAGCTCACGCTCTAACGGTCGCTGGTCGCCCCATGCGGCTCTTTTGGCCAGATGAGTCCAGTATCTATAGGGGTATATTCCCTCTCAGTGGTTGCCCCGTCCAGCTCGCCCTCCATCCAAACATCGGTGAAATGGTGGCCACCATCTCCCATCCGACCTCAACCAGTGAACCAACTAGCATAGACTTGCGTGTAACTATTCAGAGTCAGGATATTCTACATAGTGTGAATATTCCGTGAAAAAGCTTAATTCTAGTACAAAATGACCAATATGTAGAATCCGAACAAGTAATTGCAGAGATTCGTGCCGGAACGTCCACTTTACATTTTAAAGAAAAGGTACAAAAGCATATTTATTCCGAATCAGACAGGGAAATGCACTGGAGTACTGATGTTTACCATGCGCCCGAATATCAATATAGTAATCTTCGTCGATTACCGAAAACAAGCCATTTATGGATATTGTCAGTAAGTATGTGTAGATCCAGTATAGCATCCTTTTTGCTGCACAAGGATCAAGATCAAATGAATTATTCTTTTTCTCTTGACAGAAGATATATCTTTGACCTCTCAATGGCTAATGATCAAGTAAGCCATAGACTGTTGGATACTTTTGGTAAAAAAGATAAGGAAATTCTTGATTATTTAACGCCAGATCGAATCGTGTCCAACAATCATTGGAATTTTGTCTATCCTTCTATTCTTCAAACACCCTGCATTTCGGAACATGTTCGGCTTTGATTTGCCTTTATTTCCTTACTCTATCAACTTCTACTACCGCTGATAAGTGTGTTACTTGAATAAGATGGATCTATTGCCAATCCTTTTGCCAGGCCTCTCCATCCACATGGATTATTTCTGATAAGATTTCATTAGTGCAGAAGAGAGCAATTGTCGAATTAGTTACTAGGCCTAAAAACATATCGTGTCGACCAGCCGAACCATAGGAGCTGAACCTAAAATTTGCCCTCGAATCGTTTCGGCTCGATCCTGTATTGAAGATGTTTCGATAAGGGTGCGATCTGTTCGGCCCTAGGGGCAAATTGATCCCCATTTAGGGCTCATTCGGTTCATATGCAGGAACCGTTCATGAGCTGATTCATTCCTGGGGTGGAATGGGTGATTCCAACTGCGTCACTCGATCCGTGTCCTAGCGAAAAGGGGATTCGTTCCGAAGGGTGGGAGGTATGGTTGCATTTCGGGCGGATATGATGTAGAGCTGAAATGGCCATTCCAGCTCATGTTTCGTTCTGTCCCAAGCTAAACCGAACGTTCATTCCTAGTCCCACCAGGTTCAAACACGACCGAGCCAATCCGGTTGAAACAGACACATTCCGGGCCGTTTCAGATGCAAACGAACGAGCCCTTAGGCAGCGGCAACCCAGCTCATCTCCGTCGCCGCCCTGCTCCCTGAAGTCGTTGTCTTACAGTCTCCAACTCCATGGCTGAAACCCACTATTTGTTAGTTTCATGTCTTGCTCCTTCACCCATAGCAGAGCACCTCGACAGAAGAGCATGGTGGGAGGTTTGAAAATGGATCTTGATTGATAACGTTAGGTTGCTGAGCTCTCTTAACGTCGCTACTGTTCGTGATGACGGGCGTAGATAGTACGAGCAGTGGCACCATTGCCAGCGTCTTCATGGAAATGATGGATGCGGTTGCCTGGAGATGGCAGGAAGCCATAATCTCGTTGTCGATCTTTGCGAGCTTAGGAGCAGTAGAAGCCTCTGGCTACCAGGATTTTAAGGGGAGTGCCTGACTCGTACTAAGGGCGGGTTGATCCTTAACTACCTATTTAGACTAAGGGAACACAGGGTCACAAATGGTTAGCCCCGAACCGCTCCCTTTGCAGGATGATTAGTTACCAATGGTTACTCCCTCCTTCCCATAAGCGACACTCTAGAACTCAACATTTGTCCCACAAAGAGTATCATTCTCCAACTCAGTACAACTTCCTGTATCTTTCCTCCCTCCATCTCTCATTGTCCCACAAAGCATTTCTTGTCATTTTCCCACTAGGGTACGTTGTGATGGTGTTCCGATCAGAACGCCAGGTCCTTGACGGGTGGGAGGTGCACTAGTGTGCATAAGGAGATTGGAATTTAGTCACACCTTGCTAGCTTAGGTGGTTCATTCAACATCAACAACTTTGGGTTAACCCTTTTACACGAAACATGAACGCAAATAAGTTGATGGGCGAGTGGGGTTCCACGCAGACGTGTGAGCGGGTCCAACCAAATTTGAATCATAGCATGTTGCATTTAGTCAGCCAGATATCATAAAAATCAGATGTGTGTCATAAAAATCAGCCAGATATCATCACAAACGAAGATTGCCTGATTTCAAATCCATCATTGTAGATGAAATATGGTATCCCAACATTTCCTATGCTTGAAGGCGTGACTCTTGGATTGACATCTGATTTATTTCCCTTCCTCATCCTGAACTTAATAGAAGATCTAACCTGAAGCTTAGGTAGTGAAGAATGGGAAGAACACATATGTAGATCCAACAGAGAGGTCAGAAAAATCACTAAGTGATGATAAGCTATCAATTATTTGATGCCCCCAAATGGTGGTTACTATGACTATCAAAATTCTGGTACATCCGTTCGATCCTCATGTGGGAGATAGATCTGATTGTGAAAGAAGACACTCTTTTGGCCTTGGGTACATTGCTAGACATAGATTTGGTGACCACACATGAAAGTAGATGCAGGACCACACTCTAGTAACGAGTAATTCGCTCATATCTTCAGCTGCTTCACGAAGTCCTGAATTAGAGAGTGAGTTGATTAGTGACCACAATTGTAAAAATTATAAACGTTAATTATGAGTGTTTCACATACCCCACTAATCAATTCATTCCAAAAAAACTCAAGCCTATCATATCTATGAGTTGTGGTAGATGAAGTCATCCTTGTATTCTCTTTCCCTTTTATATACTTGAGCCAAAAAATTGAAATAGAATTTCGTGATTTCAAATCCTTTATATTATAGCCGACCTTTTCTATATCTGAAGATGAACCTTTTCTTCAATTTCTCTTCCCCATTGTGAAGATAAGAGAAGGTATAACCCCAAGCTTTGGGCAGAGAAGGGTGGAAAGATCTTGAGCACATGCGATTATAGCATTTGAACAAGGATCTTTGACTGTGGAATACACACAAAGGGTGGTTTGGTAACACCAAACTCGTCGAATTTGGCAACAACACACTGCGAATATAGGACACTGTACTTGATATAATAATATTTTTCATATGTGAGCGATGTTTTTGTCTGTGGGACACTTCAACCGGTTTCATCGCAAACTGCCCCCGCGCTGCCACGCTCTTGAGAGCTGCAGACACCGCTGCGGCTGCTTTCACCTCCACCATTGCGCCCCCCCCCCCCCCCCCCCCCCCCCCCCCCGGTCCCCCCTTCCCGTCTCCGGAGAGTCGTTGGCGACCGGAGAGTGAGGATCCGTTTTTTCAATAATTTTTAGTAGATCGAGCCTTATGTTACGGTTAAGTCTTCTCGATGCCATGTAATTTGGTATTGGAGATTTGGTTCCTCCTATTCCTTTCGATGACGACGAGGAGGTAGGGTGAATTTGGTTTCTTCATGGCGGCTCCGATGAATGTGATGGCGGCAACGACATCAGCAACTTCATAATGACATGGAGAACTAGGTTTCCAGAAAGCAACATCAAGGCGGGATGATGTCGCTGAGGAATACGGCCTCTTCTCCGTTTTGTCGTGATTAGATCCGATCACGATGGAGGGTTAGTGATAAGATCGGGATTAGTTTTTCTTCTTCTTCGATGGCTGAAAGAAGGAAGGCACAAGAAAGAAGAAGGCTTTGCTCAATTCCGCCTACAGGAATGTTGGTCGCCGTTCATTTGGCACCGGTCCTCAGCATGCTTGCTGGGTATTTGGATCTCAATCGGATGGTAAAAGTCGGATACTATCCGCCCGCCCGACTGCCCGAAGCAGTTCGGATCTCAATCGGATGGTAAAAGTCGGATACCCGACAGTTTTTTCGGATAACGGAGTTTGATCCGGATATTTGGATCGGGTATCGGAGCCGGATGTAGGGTGCCCTGTATCTGTCGGATACCAGATATCCGACAAATTTATCGGATATATCCGATAGCTACCCGACGAACTATCCGACTTCCATTCGTTTCAGAAAAGAAAATACCATCCGGCTTCCATTCAATCACGTCCAGCCCGCCCCCGATCTAAACTTTCCAGTTTGGCTGTTGATATTCCCGTATACGGAGGTATCCACAGATGGCGATCGATCTTCCCCACTCTAAATTTTCACGTCTCATTCTCTTCCGCCCTCGATCCTATCCATTGCCGCCGCCTACCACCGACCGTTGGCTTTCTCGAATCCTCGCCGGCAGATTGCTGTCGAACCAAGGATTCGTCAAGCACCGAAGCCTCGATTCGCTGCAAGCCGGTCTCACCGTCTGGCCATCGGCCTTGCCGTGACTCAATCACTACAACAAATATGGTCTTCTATGACAAATTTCAAGTCTGAAGCTTGCTGACTGCTCTTCTTTTGCTTGTATCCGTGCAACCAGCAGCAAGGATGTGTGCTCTGTTACTTGTATTTCTGCTTATTGTGCAGCTAATGCATGTGCTCTGTTACTTGTACCTGCTATTCTGAGAAGTTCCTCTACCTGTGCTAAGCTAGCAGCTATTTCCCTTTTTCACAGAGGTAGTACTCAGACCTAGACATTCAAGCAAGTTTGTTGGAAAATGATTTCTATTTGATTGCTTAGCTTTGTAGTGGCCAATCTCTAGATTGTTTTGCACACAAGTCACAAGGTGGGGCACCTGATTATATTTAGAAGCTTCCAGTTATGATTGATACCTAGGATCAGCCCGTATACTTATTCCATCTAAATACTTCTGTTGGCTTTTAAAAGAGAGCATCTGCATAGCTACACGGGCGCTTGTATCGTTTGTGCATTGCCCATGTTATCGAGGATATGTTAAAGTCATTTGCTTGTTACCAAGCATGTTATCTGCATATCTAACACAATTTTTTTGTTGTGATTGTAGCTCAAGTTCTTCAGCGTTGGCTGCATTTTGAGTCAGTTGGTTGCTTGATGCATGGTGAACTTGCTGTGGTCTTCTGTATGGTGTGATTAGGACCAGTGACTTAGAAATTATGTGTCAGGTCAAACCCGTTTGTATTTTACTGCATGGGATTTGTTCAGTGACATCGGTATACAATTTGATTTTGGTAAATGTTTGGTCGCAAATGTAAACATTTTGTTTTTTGAATGCTTTTAATGTATGGGCGCCATGTCAGGGTTGTGATCTGGTCTATGAATTATATTTTAAATGGGCTACGCTTGAAAAAGAATTCGTATTTATTTGAAAATAATTAACAACCATAATATGGCGAGGCAAATAAATGGGTTGCGAATTTAATGGGCCAACACTGGACTGGAAAACTAATGGGCAAGAAAAACTAATGGGTTGCATATTTGGTGGGCCAAAATTAAATTGGAAAAGATGGGCCAAAAATAAACAAAAAAATTAATGTGCCAGAAGTCAATGGGCTGAAAATGACGTGGGCCTAGCTATTTTCTGCTGATTGTTTATGACAAAAAAGAAGCGTCATAAAAGTTTATGACAATTTGGAAATCATCATTAATATTTATGCCATCTTAAAAAATCATCATAAATTTATGATGAAATTTTAAAATTCGTCATAGAAAGCAATTAGCTACGTACGTTACATGACGAAGTGATAGTCGTCATAAATATGTCATGAAAAATTACTTATGACAAATTTTTCACGTTTTGTGACATAGTAAAATCGTCATAGAAAGTCATAATTGTTGTAGTATCCAACCCACACGGCAAGCAGCAGGCAAGTGCCAATTCTTGTGCATTGCAATGTGGTCTTTCACAGATTTGTTTATTCTTGATTATGTTTTTGGGATGTAGGATGGCGGTTACAAGTGCAAGTGCGAGCATATGTGCAAGTACAGGAGCATCCCCTGTTGCTGCTACTGCTACGGCCCGTTGGCACAGGAGAATCGGCAGCACTAAATCCACTGGGAACAGATGCACATTTGGTGGTGAATGATAATCACAGTCAATGACGGTAGAGAATCTGTTAATATTTTTAATCAAGGGAGTTGAAGATGGCTGGACCTGCAGTGGAGAAGTGGAGCCGGCTGCAATTACAAAGCTTGTTGTGAACCGATTATGGGCACCATAGCACTATGGAACGACTCGAAGAATTATCACCACTATGACACCACGCTACGTCAATTTCGAGCTCCTGGGATTGGTGAAGGTAGCAATGCAAATGATGATATGTGAAGTCGTCGATGCAAATGACGTGTGATTTGTGGCTACGGTTCTCCCTTTTCCTAGTCAGTAATGATTATGTATGAACTATTGTCGTGAACTTGAAAGGGTGGGACTGTGGGAGAATATATGGTTGTTGCTTTTACTTGACATCCGACAAAATATTCGTGTCCGAGATTGCTTCTTGGACATCATGTTTGCTGATTTGGTCTTGATAAAGAAGTCAATTTAATTGAAAAGACCACACTGCCCTCCTTTTTTTCCCCTTGCCTCCCCCTCCCCCTCTGGCCAGCTGCCGAGCCGCCACATCAATCTATGACCACAAGGCCGGTCCACCTTGGCTAGGTTGCCGATGAGCACCATCTCTCTCTCTCTCTCTCTCAATTCCATGGCCGCCGCCGCCTTCTCCCTATAAGTAAGGACAATCGACGCCTTCGTGGCTTTCTGACAATCAGTTGGAGACATTTCTAGAGTAGCAATTTGGTTGGACCCAATTTCTCGACAATTTCAGTTGGAGACATTACCTGAGTAGGGTCAAACAAATTTCATTTCTACCCACTTCATTCGTCACATGTAACAAACCAATTTCAGATATTCGGTTGGACCAAGCTATGAAATTGGGGAGAATTTGGGTAGAGCCAGCATTTGCTATTCTGAGCAATAGGGCATGGGAAATACGAATGTTACACCCCTTGGAACTAATTGAACGTTTATGCAGATATACACTAAGAGTGTAGTCAACTCGTATTTCTTTGTAGGCTTGTTGGATTGTGACGAACAACTTGTTTAACATAGTTTAGTTCGTATTTGGATGTTATGGTTTTCAAAAACTTATCAAGAAATTACGGTTTTAAAAGCTACCACCATTGGACACCACATAATTTAATTAAGAAAGTCAGAAGTGAAGTTCTTAAAACTCCAAAATGCTGCATTTTTACAATATTTTTTCAAAAACTTCCTCATTTTATCAAAACTAAAATATTTTATTATATCATAATATTTATTTATCTCTAAAAGTACCTTGTATCAAACATGGCTTAGCTTAAACGTCAGTTAAACATGAGATCTTGTAAGCATCTCCAACGGTTATGAAAAAAGGGAACGTATCAGGTGGAAACTAACCCCTCCGTGCAAACTCCCACCTCCCTTGAACGCCCCCTTGGATCAACATCGTGTGGCTCAGATTGAAGTTTCCACCCGATACGTTCCCATGAAAAAAACAATCCATAAAACTTGTTCTGCGGAGTTTCCAAAACAGTTTTGTAGTAGTAAAAACTTGCCTCCTCCAACATAATTCCTTATTTTGGTTTGCCATGTCTTTTTTTTAGGCTGGGTGGTGGGACTAGGTGGATTAGGAATGCGTAAAATATCAACAAATGTAGAGACCGGATAGAAAAAGAGAGCAAAACTATATAGAGAGTACGTTTAGATAGCTTTAGATAGCTGTTGGAGGGAGATTTTTATGATTATGCCTGAAATTAAGGTTTGAGAATTTCTTATACATCACAATTGGAGATTTTACAACCAGATATCTTGTCAAAATCTTTAGAACAACAATTTTAGCTTCTCTCTCTGTTTCAAAATATAGACATCCCTGGCATTTATTTTTTTTGTCAAAATATAGACATCTTTAGATTCTCAATGCATCTCTCTCTTTTTTTTATTTCCACTTCCTGATGCATCGTTTCATGTTTCTATCTCTATTTCTCTCTTCCTTTACTTCTCATCGTTTTTTGTGCCTATAACCTTTTCCACTTCTGGGCATCGTTCACCTTGTCATTCCAACCGAAGAGGAGGAGTGAGTGAGGGAAAGATTCCCTCAACCGGCCTTTCAACACTCGCTCGAGGTCTCAATGCACCATTTCATTGCACTCTTTCCAAAACTAGTTTTAGAAAAGGGAGTGAGCTTTCTTTCATAGGGATGAAAGGACTCTCACAAAATATGAAAGTTTTCCTTCTTTCTCATCATAATTAACTTGCCAAATCAGCAAAAGATGCATATGTCATCATAATTAACTTGCCAAATCAGCAAAAGATGCATATGTAGTACAGAATTTAATGCAAAGGAAAGGCTCCATTGAGACTGGCATAATCACACAAAACATGGTGCATGGGCTGGTTTGGCTCATGCTCACTGGTGATACGCAAGCACGAGAAAAAAAGAAGAGAGGAGTGGGCCGGTACTCTTTCCAGCAGCTAGCTTAGAACATGCCATTACACTAGGATCGGTTGATAGGTTGCTGAAGTGGGAAGTTTGCAGTCGGTTCACCGGCGAAACTATTAACCTTGGTCTTAGTTATCCTGTGTAAACCTATAATAACTGTATGTATTTTGAATCGAAAGATAGTATTATTTAAGGTATTAACTGATGGTCTCTCGTCAACATTTTTTTTTGGATAAGGTTTGAGATTGCTTATACATAACTTTGTCAAAGTTTAGCGGTCATACTGCAATTTTTCTTTTTGTTTTAAAAGGTAGTAACTAGTCGTCTCTCCTCACACAATTCCTCCTGTTTTTAAGTTATGACATTAGGACAACAATTTTAGCTATGAGACTGCAATGCAAGGGCGGCATCCCTTCGGTCATCTCATCTCCTTCCATCCAAGCATGATAACGAAATTGAAACCGACGATGCACGTTTTTTCAAATCGGGTTATCAAATGGATATGCCCATGACCATTCTAGGTTCCCTCTCTTTACTGGCATAACAATACATGGCCAAAAAAAAAAAAAAGGAGCATGCAAGCAAGCTGTCTTAGACTGACTCCAACAAGAAGAGCTAGTTTTCATATGCAAATGGACCATTGCCTACCGTCTACATTACTTTGCAAATCTTTCCCATCTCCTCTACTCCAACAGAAATTGCATTCTCCAATCGCATCCAACCGCTCTGCGCCCTGCCGCGCTTCGTCTCCCGCGCAGATCCTCCATGAAGCCGGTCCTCCATGAAGCTCAGTACCATCCACGAGCCCGCGCCGCGCCCCGCCCCGCCCCGCGCCGCGCCCTGGGCGGCGCCATCTTGAGGAGTTCAGCCTCCAGCTCACCGTGCGCGTCCCCGAGCATGACAGGCCTCGCCCCGGCCGCCGCGAGCAGCGCCGGCGCGCGCGCACGCACTCCTCCACCTCGAACTGGATGTCGAACTCGACGGCCTTCTTGAGGCCCCTGCACCGCAGCTTCCCGCACTTGCGCGCGTGGTGTCCCAGCAGCTCCCACGCGACGACGGCGCCGAAGAAGACGGCGACGGAGACACAGGACGCGACCGAGTGCAGCAGTGCGCCGACCTCACGGAGCAGTTGGCGTAGGGCCCGACGAGGAAGGTGAGCACGGCGAGCGCCGCGAGGAGGACGGGCGCGTCGACGGCGGCCATCGGGGAGGTGTCCCAGCAGGAGGATCCGGACCGGGAGGACGGGAGGCGCACCAGGGAGTGGAGGCGCGCGGCGGCGAGGGCGTGGCGAGGCGAGGGAGTGGGAGGCGCGCGGCGGCGAGGCCGGCGAGGAGGAGCGCATGGAGAGGGAGCGGGAGTGGTGCACGGAAGCGTGGCAGGGTCCGGGCCCGGACGCGGAGGAGGAAGAGGACGACGGCCTCGATCCGGCGCCGCCGCTCGACCTCGACTGGGCGCGGGAATGAGGGCCGCACCTGTCGCCACATCGATCTCCGCAGCGAGCTCTGGGCGGGCGGGGTCGGTGGAGGCCGTGGCGGCATCCGGTCCGGCGGGAGCCACGGCGGAGCGAGCGCTGGACGCACTGGAGCTTGGACCGTGGCGGCCGCCCACGCCTCTGCATTGGCGCCTCGATGGTCGCGACGCCTCTCGATGGCGACGAATGCGAGGCTGCAGCAAATGCGTGAGAGGAGAGAGGGAATGCAATTTTCCATCGTCTCTCTCCTCCTAGGCAAACTGCATATCCTCTTTGGCTACTCTGTTGGAGGATGAATAGGTAGTGCACAGTACCTATTTGAGAGGCAAAATGGATTTGCCTCCCCATATGCCTCACCTGTTGAGTCAGTCTTTTTTTTTTATAATACGTATCTGTATTAAAAGATAAGGAAACAGTACAAATCCCCGTACACAAATACGTACAAACAAGGCCGGATACAGTCAACGCTACCGCAGACACGCACAAACCGAAGAGCAGAGCTCGACCCGCCGGACATCGACGCCGCCAACGCTCGCGCCGAACGACGAAGAAACGGCCAGCAAGCCCCCAGCCTCCAGGTGAAGCAACGCCCGAAGGCTTCAAGGGCCGAAAACCTTCCCATCCACCGGAGAAGACGACTGAACGCACCGGGGAAGGCTCGCCGGGGACACACCCCACACTTGGCACCCAGAGGAGGAAGAAGAAAGGCCGCCACCGCAAGCCGGACGAAGAAGACGAAGCACCACCCTTCAGATCCGCACGCCCCACCGCCGCGCCGTCGCACCCCACCTTCAAAAAGGTCGCCGGCGCACATGGAAGACCACGCCGCCGGCGAACAGCACCTCCTGACCGGAGACCGAGACACCCCGGCCTCCACCCTCACGGACCCCTTGTCGCCAACGGAGGGAGCGACAAGGCGGGGAAAAGGTCGGAGGGACCGAGCCCGATAACGACGCCGACGAACCCGCCTCGCCGTCGCCGCCGGGACAAAAACCTAGACTAGCTAGACCTACAACTACCCGATCCGCCGGATCCGCACCGTCTCCCGCGCCCTCCGACACCCAGACGGGCGCCGGCGACGAAGGAGACCGCCGGATCTGGCGGCGGAAGCTGACTCGAAGAGGAGCTCTCTTTTCGCCTGTCCCTACTGTAGCAGCGAGAAGCGTCGAGAGAGGAGAAGGCGCTGCTCTCACCTGTTGAGGGAGTGCTTGGTTCACAGCCACAAATCGCCACAACCGAACCTTTGGCAGCCAACGAAAATTACGGCGGTGCTTGGTTCCACGCCGAACGTTATGGCCGCCACACTTTCTCAGTTCATTTCCGCGCCGAAGTCGTGGCGCCCAGATTCCTCGCCGCAAGTTCGGCGGCACCCAACGTTCGGCGTGGCAATTGGAGGCGGGCATCCAAACAGGCCCTGAGTCTTAGCTCGCAACAACCTGCAAAACTCGTTCTTCCACTTCGATAAGGTCGTCGCTTTTGTTCTGTTTTAAAAAAAGGGACTCGTAGCTGTTGGTGGTCGTTGTTCCGGAGGTAACTTGCAAGCCTCTTCTGCCTCCTTCCCCTGCTTCTCTCACGCTTTGGTTTCACACCGCGCCTCCCCTCACCCAGGCGCGATCCAACCAAATTCCGAAGGCCCCGATGGACCCCACCCTCTCCCCGGCCGGCCGCCGCGCCGCCGCCATCGCGCGGCACCTCGCCGGCGGCCTCCCCGCTCCCCTGTCCCTCGCCGCCCTGGAGCCCGCCCCGTGCCTAAGCTACGCGCCGCCGGAGTCGAACGAGCCCACGCAGGCGTTCCCGCCCGCCGAGCTCCGCGCGCTGCTCGACGGGCACCACCCCCGGGAGCGCGACTGGGTGTTCGGCGTCATGGAGGAGAGCCCTCTGTTCTGCCGCCGGAGCCGCGGCGGCGGGAAGGTGTTCGTGTCGCCTGACTACAACGAGGGGAAGGAGGCGCAGCGGGAGGCCACCATGCGGCGGGTCGCGCACCTGGCGCGCCGCGGCGTGTTCCGCGGGTGGCTCACCGAGCCCGGCGCCGACGCCGAGCTGCGCAAGCTCGCGCTGCTCGAGTGCCTCGGCGTCTACGACCACTCCCTCGCCATCAAGATCGGCGTCCACTTCTTCCTCTGGTACGCTAATTCGGCCGCTGATTTCCTCAACCTCTTTGCTTGTTCCAATCGATTGCGTTCTTTCAGTTTGGGGAAAGAATTACGCGTTATCCTTAAAATATTTTGTGTGGAGATCACACGCTGTTCCGCGATTTGACATATCTCGGTCATCATTGTTGTGGTACTAGTTGGCAGGCAGCAATCCTTTTTGTTCATTCTAGAACGTGGAGTTTCGCTTTGTCCGAAATCGAGTTAACAATGATCGTACATGACGTTTCTTTTTAAGAAAAAAAATGGAAGAAGAGCAGGGGGACTAAAGACTCTGTTTTATTGAATCTAGGATCAGCTCGATTTCTCTGGTAACATTTTTAGTTGCAGCTCCCGTTTTTATACTCCAGATTTAGCAATTGGAGTATGTGGTTGGTCAGGCCTGAAATGTCTTTGCCGCCTCCGTACTTGGACGTGATAGCACGTCATGATTTTTATATGCTTTCAATTAACTCAAGAGTGAGGACCAACATATAGCCACGTCATATTTCGGAGATATCTTGTCTTCGTAGTCAACCAGCAATAGCATCTTCCAAGATGATAAAATAGAAAGCCAAAGGTATGCCTAAGTAAAATCAAACAGGACATAGTAACAAATGGTGCCTCCACAGGTTGACATCCGATCCAACCTAGTAGTTAGCAATCCGCCAAAAGCAACCAAAATATTCCTTGGTGAATCGGTCGAAAACTTGAACTACGCACATACATTTCCTTAAAAAAAGGTAAAGCCAAGAGAGATATAAAAACTGGTGCTGTTGCGGCTACACCTCCCGCTTTGTCAGGTATACTGCGAAGAATGGCATGGATCGGTAGGAAAAACCATTCCGGCACAACTAACGTGCAACATGTCGCACGTGCCACCCCTTCTCCGTCCACACGCAACTGTTCCTATGTTTTGTTTAATAATGAGATGTCCGGCATGTGAAAGTAATATATGCACGTGAATATTTTGTTGTGGGAGGATGTGCAAGGAGAAGATCAGGTACTACCTCTATTCCATATTATTTATTATTTTCAATATTAGACACATAAATTATGGAGAGATGGAAAAGTAGTGCCAAGTAAGTGTGAAGAAGAAAGGTAAAGAGATGGACGGGAAATGAGAATGGCATGTAACATGAGAACTTAATCTAAACTCTCAAATAATAGTTGCCCTGATGTAGCTCCAATATTCCATCGATGCCATTGGAGAGAGAGAGAAGGGGTGGGTGAGGGATGTGGCAGTGGCACCAACCATCCAGGGGCCGATGCGTGAGAGAAGAGAAGATCATGAGTTATCTGGGTTTCTGTGCTAATATGATAGTATCTTTAAATATGCATATAAAATTAAAACATAAATAGGGATGGTTAGGGATCATAATAATATACTATCATGTAAAATTTGAGGTGCAATCTTGTGCGAGAGAAGAGAAATAAGGCTGTGTTAAGTGCTAACCGTTTGTAGTTCTGGCAACCCGCACTATTCACTGGCTGATTTTATTTTTTCGTTCCTACTTGCTCTAATATAAGTTGCACATCAAATTTTGATAGAAGATGATTGAATGCTTTATTCATCTAGTTTATTTTGTTGAAATTTTAGATATGTTTTTCAGGTTTCATTATGAATTATTATAACATGATAACACATAATGGAATGGTGACACAAAATGCATTCTTAGAGCCTGCTGCTCAATGCTAAAACAAAGCTCACCACGATATCGTGCAGGAGCCGGGACCTCCGGCGGGTCGAAGAATGCGACTCCTTGTCTTACAGACCGCCACACGCCCTTCTCCTTGGTGTTGCTCTTTGGTGTCATCCACACACCTCAGGCATCTGCTCCGCCGCCGCTGCCATTAGCGTTCCCTCGAATCGTTGTAGGGCAGCATTTTGAAACATGTCTCGTGCCTCCCTCACCAGCTGCGTCGACAAGGATGTCGCCATTAATCCTCGTGGGTCTTCCTTTCATGGTCAAGAGACAAGGCTCCGGTGTCTTTAGCATGGCTCTGCACCTCTGCCTGCTAATTTTTGGTATCGATGTTAATCAAAGGGCTGTGGGTTTCAGTCAGTTTTTATTTCCCTTTTTGGGTAAACATTCGACGTTATTGAACACGTTATATATATTTTGCGCGGAACTCGCCAGCAAGTGTACACAAAGCGTGAACTATATTGTCTCTTGGAAAAGAAAAAAAACGTGAAACACTGTACATATTGCAAACTCTAAAACATTTGGCGCCAACATGTTTATCGGCGGAGAGGCAGCGGCTCCAGGGAGGAAGATTGGCCAGCCCCCTCGTCTCCGGAGGCATCGTCTTCGGTTGAGGAGGGAGGCCCGAGATCTGGTGTTCGCTCTATTTGTTCCTAGGTCTAGGTCATCCCGTGGTGGTCGCTCCAGGCAGCGGCTACTATGGTTGTTAGGGCTAGGGTTCCTCTATTGGTTTGGTCGACGAACGTGCTAGCGGCGGTGCGGTGTTGCCAAGTTCATCGGCATGGAGCGATGGATGACGAGGTGCAGTGGCGGAGCCAGCAACCAAGTAT
Organism: Eragrostis nindensis; assembly: GCA_012490785.1. Classification (NCBI taxonomy): domain Eukaryota; kingdom Viridiplantae; phylum Streptophyta; class Magnoliopsida; order Poales; family Poaceae; genus Eragrostis; species Eragrostis nindensis. The sequence goes on along the minus strand of JAAXCT010000098.1, from coordinate 778,064 downwards.
AGGAGGGGCCAAGCATACATGAGAAAGCAACAATTGGAGCCTTGTAATGTTGAGATCGGGGTATTTTGGTAGCATGGGTTGTTAAAGCAACTGCGGGCTACACACATGGCGTATATGTTGGCCTGTGCCTGCCGATGAATTGGGCTCATGCTTTGCCGCTGCGTAACTCGATTATATTTCTTCACAGCTGGACTTGCTAGCACTGTCCCATGCTCCAACCATTCGTCTCTTTTCTACCTAGATATTCCAAAGATCATGCGATTGGAGCAGCAGTTCTAGAGCACCAGCAATTGGAAATGACCTCGGTGCCTTCCTCTCACCCATTCTTTCCTCTCTTCTCTTGGTATTCCCAGCTGGTCTTCAAAAAAAAAAAAAATTAGGACAAGGGGGGGCCGTGGCCCCGGCTGGCCTGTGAGTGGCTCCGCCAGTGACGAGGTGTCTCAGCGGTGGTGGTGAGTCAAAGGCGTCATCATCGATGGAGAATAAGGTACTCTCGGCCCTCCTTTGTTTTCTTGAGGTTCTTTGTGTCCATAGTTGTGGGAGTGAGAGCTTTGTTTCCCGTGACGTCCTTTTGAATGTTGGTTGGATTTGTGTTTAACCATGACAAATCTGGTGAAGAAGGCGACGATGGGTTCGGGACGAGCTTAATCGCGACAAGTTCATCGTATTTGTCTGTGGAAGGTCAGTCTACCCCTCTTTTGCGAAAGGGTTGCAGTTTCCCCGTTGGAGATGAGGATGATGTTGGTGGATGGCGAGATGGACGTATTCGTTCAGATCGAAGTTCTTGTCCGTGGCATATATATCTGCGATGGTGATCCTAGATGGTGGAATTTGCGGCTACTTTAAGGTTTCTTGTAATCAGGGGATGCAATGTGATTTAATATCAACGAAATTCCCTTTTCGCAAAAAAAAAAAAAAAAGTTTACCGGCGTAGACAATGCAGAACTATGTCGCGCCATTGCTTGTTTACTTCTTACATATTTTGGAAGCTTGCTCTGCCTCACTGTCCCGCCTCCTTGTCAATTTAAAAGATTCTCCGTCGTCTCGCACTCGTCCCAGCGATCAACACGACCTCCACGACTCAACCTTCTCCTTTCAGGCCCATTTGTTTCCTGATGGAACCCACCTTCTCGTCATGCGCTGCATGCTGCGCCATAGCCATCGTGCGCCACCTCGCCGGCGCCGCTGCCGCTGAACCCGGCCCTGCGACCAGCTCCTGGGGGACGTTACGGCGCTGCACAGCGTGTTCCGTGGGTGGCTCATGGAGGACGGCGCTGAGGCCGAGCTCCGCGCCCTAGCACTCCTCGATTGCATCAGTTTATATGACCACTCCCTCGCCGTAGATTGGAGTCCACTTCTTCCTCTGGTGATTTCCCCCTCTTTAATTTCTTTAGTCCTCCGTTGCTGCTTTGCTTCACCGTGCATGGTATGTGGTAACGGATGCTTACAGTTTACAACTTGTCCATCTTTACCTCGTGGCTAATTTGCAAGTTTCTCAAATTTGGCTTTGATTCAGAACACCCCAAGTTCTAGTAGTTGTTTCGGATAAACTGGCATGGAAATCTGAGTTCCACATCCATTCAGTTACTGTTAAATTGTCTTGTGTGACGTCTGAAAATTGTGCCCTGTTTGGAGTGATAACATCTGAATTCCCTTGATGTTATATTTTTCTTGTCTGTTGCCTACATTGTTTTCTTTATTACTGCAGGGGCAGCGCTATCAAGTTTCTTGGAACTAAACGCCACCATGACAAGTGGTTATTGGACACGGAAAATTATGTTATCAAGGGTTGTTTTGCCATGACAGAACTAGGCCATGGAAGCAATGTATGTTTAGATATTGTGCAAAGTGTTTCTGTTTTGAACTTTCTAGTTTCTGTAACCATGTTGATAAAATTGTGCTTCACCACTCTTTTTGCAAAAGGTTCGAGGAATTGAGACAGTAGCTACTTATGACTCTAAAACAAGGGAGTTTATCATAAATACTCCATGTGAATCAGCTCAGAAGTACTGGATTGGTGGAGCTGCTAATGTAAGACAGTTTTGCCTATCTAACTATGCACACATATGATGTGCATTTGGTTGTGACTTGTTATAACTTTCATGCCCTTTTTGCAGCATGCTACACATACAATAGTCTTCGCTCAGCTCCATATAAATGGGAGAAATGAAGGAGTACACGCTTTTGTAGCTCAACTCAGGGATGATGATGGAAATGTGTTGCCTAATATCTATATTGCTGATTGTGGCCATAAGATTGGACTGAACGGCGTTGATAACGGGCGGATTTGGTGAGTAAATGTATTTCTTATTTTTGTATGATTCTGTATTGTATACACTGTATATCAACCCAAATCGATTACTCCCTTACTAGGTTTCAAAACATACGCGTTCCTCGCGAGAACTTGCTGAATTTGGTTGCTGACGTTTTGCCAGATGGGCAATATGTTAGCATGATAGATGATCCAGATCAGGTTCCATGACCCTCTATCTCTCCCTCCCTCCCTCTACCTCACCATTTAACAAAAGAAGTGACAATATCCGGATTTGCAGAGGTTTGCAGCTTTTCTGTCTCCACTTACACTTGGTCGAGTAAACATTGCAGTTAACTCAGTCTACATATCAAAGGTGCGTCGTGAGAAGATTTCTTTTGTTGATGAATTCGATAAGCAACTAATCAAGCTGGTCCCATCGAGGGATAGATAAAAAGTTTGTTCATCTTTTCACAAAGCACTTATATATGTACGCTTGTGTTTTTTGTTCAAACTTAGACAAAATTATTGTGAGTGCACTTATTTGCTCCTTTTTTTTCAATGCATACAGGTAGGCCTGGCAATTGCTGTAAGATACGGTTTGTCCAGGAGGGCCTTCTCAATTACACCAGATGGACCTGAAATGCTGTTACTTGATTATCCCAGCCACCAACGACGTCTTCTACCACTTCTAGCAAAAGCGTAATGTTCTAATTTTCTTTTGCTTTTGTGTACCTACAATGAATGTTACTAATAGGCCAGAAGATTAGCTTTGACCCTTGCTTGGCTATTTTGCTCTAACTTATTTACAGAGTTGTGGGTACTTTATTGTTGTACAAAGATTCTTTACTCTGTAACCAAAATCACTAATGCTAAAACCCTTTTTGTCAATGTTCTCTTATGTAACAGTTATAACATTGCTATGTTTCCTTGTGCAGATGTTTGTTTAGCAGTGCGGGAAACTTTATGAAGAAGATGTATGTGAATAGGACTCCTGAAATGAGCAAGGCCATACACATTTACTCCAGTGCTCTGAAAGCTACACTAACTTGGCAGAATATGACTACCCTTCAGGTACCATTGAAAGGATACTACAACATCATGTTTCTTTATTCCTGCCACCATAAGTATGGTATCCTGTTTCTTTATTCCAGCCACTATGTTTCACTGGATTGTCATTTAAATGTATTAGGAGTGCCGTGAAGCCTGTGGTGGACAAGGTTTGAAGACAGAAAACCGTGTCGGAATCTTCAAAGCTGAATTTGATGTCCAGTTAACATTTGAGGGTGACAATAACGTTCTAATGCAGCAGGTTGTTATGTTTTCGGTATTCTATGTATTGCGTCAAATATGCTTTGTGTGATTGTAACAATGTAAATTGTTTAGGTAAGCAAAGCACTTTATGCTGAATTTTTGTCTGCACAAAAGAAGAAGAAGCCATTCAAGGGATTAGGATTGGAGCACTTAAATGGTCCCATCCCTGTTATTCCTGATAATCTGACAAGCAGCATATTCAGGAGCTCCAAATTCCAGGTAAAGAACCATAATTCAGTTTGTTCCTTCTAGTATATCTCAGGCATGATGTAAATCTAGTCATTGTTTCTGGGTATGCGCACATGAATAGATGGACTTGTTCTGCCTAAGGGAGCGAGATTTACTTAAGCGGTTCGCTGGGGAGGTTTCTCACCATATTGCAAGAGGTGAAAGCAGAGAAAAGGCTTTGATGCTGGTACAGTTCAGTTTTCATTTTTCGCAGCACTAACATTCTTTTACCTATCCATAAATTCCTTTTGGCATTGATGTGAATTTTATTTATGCAGAGTTACCAACTAGCTGAAGATTTAGCTAAAGCATTTACTGAGCGCACAATCCTCCAAATATTTTTGGAGGACGAGAAGAATGTTCCTGATGGGTCCCTAAAGGTATATATTCACTTATTGATCCACAACTGCTGAGTTTGATCGCCATGATAGTGAAATATACCCTTGATTAATCTTGTCGAAAACTATCCATATGATCCTTTTATGACAGTAGGGTGACCTTTATTGCAGGATGTGTTGGAGTTGATGAGGTCTCTGTATGTCATGGTCAGTGTTGACGAATCTTCATCTTTTCTAAGATATGGGTATTTGTCTAGTGAAAATGTTGCTGGTGTGCGGAATGAGGTCTTGAAACTGTGCAGTGAGTTGAGACCCCATGCGCTTGCTGTTGCCAGTTCGTTCGGAATTCCTGATGCCTTCCTCAGTCCACTTGCTTTTGACTGGATTGAGGCTAATGCATTGTCTTCCGGGAGCCACTGATTTCAAGCTTCCATACAAAGTCGTGGTCATCTTGCACTCATAAACCAGATTTGTCCAGCAAAAGTATGCACGATGGTCTACGGATCAAAGATTGGATACAGGGTGCTTGTTGCTACCTGTACTTTACAAGAATTGCTATGTAGTAAATGTATAGTTGAAGTTGATGCTGATCCAAGGTGCAAAAGGAGAACTTGTTGTAATATTTTCTTTGCAATAGGCATAATAGTTGAATAACTGGATGTAGTCCCTGAAGAGCATGTAGTAGAGCAAATAAGTGGGGCCTGTAAATGAACGATAAATTGTCGGCAGTGCTGCCTTCAGGAAGCGCAAAATAAGCCCTGAAAGGGTATTATTAGGTAAGGGGTATTATTAGGTAAGCCAGCACAAATGTTCAGACTCATGTTGGTCACGCAGGTACAACACAAACAATACTCACTCCTTTTCATTTTATATTAGTTGAGGTTCTAGCCTCTGAAGTTTTTGCTGATTTGGTTGATATCCTCAACTCCCAAAGCTCTCTACTTCTACGTTAGTGCTGCTACCCCTCTCACCCGTACCTCTCTACTTCTACGGCTACGCAACCTCCTCACCTCTCCAACTCCCCATCTCACAGAGAAGCAACGCTGGCGCAGTTCTGGCCCCACCTCCGCCCCCAATCCAGTCCAGGCCGCAGCCCCGGTGAGCCTCCCCAGTCCATTTTTTATTATTTAAACATTTTTAGTAATATTTTAATAATAAACCTTTTTAGTAGATACCATGTAGAAGAATATAATTGGTGGAATGGTTGATTGTATTGCTGAGCCTCATGAACGGATTATATAGGAGTACATTGCTTGGAAGATAAGGAACCTCCGTTAGACATAAGGCAAGTCTGAATTACATATCCTAATCTACTATATCTAGAGGATATTCCAATATACTCTAACACAAACAACCAACCAGGCAGGCACCATGCTGGCCCTTTTCTTTCCTCGACACCCCACAGAACCTATTCAATTCCTAGTCGGGTTCGAACACACAACCAACCGGCCAGACTTCTGGTTCCTTTTCCTATCCGGTAAGTAAGTGTCCATGCGCGCATGCATGGCACTAGCTACCTGGTGCAGCGCAAAACCAGCCAGCCAACGTGCTGGCCTTTGCCTGCACCCAATGTCTTGTCCTGCAGCGCACTTCGTCCCACCATACACGCCATGCTCCAGACTTCAAATCCTCTGCAGCAGCTCTAGACAGATCACAAGCCTCTGAACATCCAACGATCACACCGCCAACATCACACACCACCGAGTCACAAATCGAATATCGACAAGTCCTCATGTACTTCATTCGATAGCCCAAACGTCTCACATGACATCCTGGATCAATAAAACCTCAATTCCTCCTGAACTTAGTCCCGAAACCTCAGTTCAACCTGAAACTAGTTCCAGTCCGTCATCAACCATGCTCTACCTCAAGCAACGTCTGTACATGAACAAACAACCAACTGAGTATGAGCACAAGTCCACGACTTAACTCAATATCAGTCCGCAACACTACTCACACGAGCATGTCAATATGCGCAAGCACTTACATATCACTTTGCAATGCCAACTTCACTATAAAGCCAATTTTTCAGCACATGATCTCAGAGGACCAAGTAGGGGCATCGTGGATCAATTGGATTGGTGCCCGAAGGCTGTTATAGCAAACGAGCAGTTCGCGGGAGCGAGCGAAGAGGACGACGGCGCTGATGGGGAGACCGGGTTGGGGAGTACAGGAGGCTAGCGCCAGCATTAGGGAGGCCGGGCTGCGGTGGATTTCTCTGGGAAGAAGCATCGGCGAGGGAGTACAGGAGCCAGGAGAGGAAGGATCGGGAAGGGGTCGCTGGGAGGAAGGATGGAAATGGGAATCGGGAGCCGAGAAGATCGGGAAGGGGAGTCGATGACTTTTTCGATGGAGTGTGGGGGCGGGTCGCTGGGGCATAGGAACGTGAGCTGGTGGATGACGAACGAACGGCCAGCTCATCAGAGCTATAGGGTAACAGTAGCACATTAGACTGCGGGCCCACTCGCAAAGATTGAGTACGATATGACAAATCCAAAGAGTATGAATGGGACCGTGCAAAACCCCAACCCCCCCCCCCCCCCCCCCCCCCCCCGGCGCGCATTTCCTCACATGGTCCCTCGCCTGATTTTCAGATTTGACTCCCTCCCCGATTCCCTTTTTGCATCCAACATCCTTGCGTGGGAGCATGCTCCCGCGGGGACGAGTTTTCAGTAGCGCACGTGCGAGCCCGTGTGCTTCACTTTTCGCGCGCGATGCAGTTTTTGTTTTCGCATCATAGAGTGAAGTGACCACAATAAAAATTGTACAATAAATTAAGCGTTTTATTTTTTTTTTTCCCAATTTCGCGTGAATCGCGACTCATTTAGGCTGGAAATACTGAGGTAATATAGGGTGGGGGAGTTCAATCTCACTTTAAATTAGTTTCACACACCAATTTTAAAAAACAACGTTCACAACTTGTAGCCAGATTCAACTACAATTTTCAGCACAGGGCATCCAGAACCCACCCTCGAAGGACTTTGTCTACACCACGATGTAGCCAGGCTTTAGCGACGGCATGGTACTTCTTCAGCAATTCCGTTCGGCTCACCTCAAACCAACCCTTGCTCGCCATTCCATCGAGTTGCTTATTGTCCAAAATGCTCCAGCCCAAGGGCTCGCTGGAACATCGTTATTGATGCAAGACCTCTCTGACATGGCACCCTTCTTCGTCTTGCGCGCCATGACCGAGGTTGCCAGACCAAAGGAAGCAGAGAAAACTTTCAGGAGATTGGGCAACTAGGGAGGCATCGCTAGATTGAGGGCAAAATAGCAACGGTGAAAGTGACCGGAATGACAGTCCCAAGCAGCGGCCATTCCTTTATATAGCCCCCTGCGATTCAGCTCGATCGACCGTTTCAACATCAGAGGGCAAAGCCTTTAATCCTTTATTGACATTGGAAAAAAAACCATTACAGCCAGTGAACCTGATATGTGACCTTGCCCGATTGATGCTCAGGCTTAGAAGTGCCAGTAAGAACCTATCCTAAATCAACCCCAGGGATAACGGCCAGGCCCTCGAAAGAAGGCGTGTAATTTTAGGAGTAAATAAGGCGCAACAATAATCGACGTGCCTCAGTCAGTGAGAGAAGTTATCTCTGCTCGACAAACAAGGAGTCGTGATAGCTCAGAAAATGAGGAATCTCAAAGCCCTTCCACATGGGTAATCATGCAGCCAAATCTTCGGCATCTCTGCACATCAGGCCTCCCGACCTTCTAAGAATCAACCGAACCTCCGGATAATCGACCACACTTTCGTGGGAAAGGTGAGATCTTTGGAAGAGCGGAAAGAGGGGACGATGAGTAGACCACTCGAAAGAGCACAATTTCAGCCCTACCGATGCCTGATCTCGACTGTGTGGGGCTAGCTATTGGGGGAGGCCCACTACCTCCCTTCCCCCCGGCTCAAAAGGCTTAGGCTATAAGTAAAGCCCAACAAGGCCCAAGTACAGAAACTAGGATAAAACAAACTAGGCATAGTAGTGGGCTTGTAGCCTATTAGGGTTGAGGAACCCTCCATGTAATTGGAAAGAACTAAATTGCCCTCCCTAGGAGGGCAATATTGTACTTAGATCCATATGGTAGGTGGGTCTGGTATAAACCTATTTATTGCACTTAATTCCTGACTTTCCCTGTTTCTATTTCGTCACTGTAAACTTCTAGTCCGATTTCCCTTAAACCGATCTCACAGGACTCCTCATTAAACCTGTCCTGTAAGGCATGAACATATCCGCTCTCAGCCAAGCAAACGATTTTGTTTTGTGTATTATAGAGAACTTGCTCTTGAGGAATCTTTAAACTTTGAATTATTTGTTATTTCTTGATGTAGTCCAGTTCTGATTCCTATGGCTAGTCAATTCGAGCAGTTTGAGATTCCTATCTTGTTCCCTACAGTCATTTTCTCCACCAAATTTCTGGCAATTCGTTAGATTTAGCATGGTTGGACATGTTTGTTTCTAGATTGAGAATAATTAGATCTGATTTGGCAGCACAGAGGTTAGGTAATTTCGAGCCATGAGTGCCGCTAAATAGTTTTGGTCCGTTAGCGTCTCTTATCTAGTTTCGAATGCTAACAAATTAACGTATGATACTGACGGTATAAAAAGTGTTATCGAACCTCGACCGTTATAATGATTACGTACATGCTACGACTAGAACGGTTACGTAGGTGCTATAGTTTTCCACGTGAGCTATTTTGGCTTCTTTTTTCTAACTTCTTGATTCATTCTTCAGAAAACTGTACTTCTAGATCTTTGTGTGAATATATGTGTTTTTTAAATTGGTTTAGGATCTTTTTAAGATATTTAGAGCACTGTTTTAGGCAATGTATATATCTCTAGCATTAATTGATGGGTTGTTTCAGGTTTGACTGACGTCATATATGGTTCTTACTGGTAATGTGAGCAGTACATCCAATAATAATGGTAGTTAGTTAACCAGTGCCAACTTATTTTTAAAAGTTTGTGTTATATTTGTACACATTTGTCAGTTAATTAGATTTTGTCCCTTGGATCTGCTTTTTGAGATCTGCACCATTTAACATGATTTGATAGCCTTGAAGTATTGATGGAAAAGAACAAACTATTAGTACACGACACAAAAATTAGACACTTGAGTATAATTCAATTGTCTACCTTCCCATCATCGTAGACTCGAGTGAGTTGGTTAGTCCATAGCAGCTTATTATGATATGACCAGAGCTGAGATGTCATATTCAGCGGGAGACCCAGAGTTTATCACTCGGGCATTCAAACATCCAAGATAGCAAAATATTTTCAATAAAAAAATTGTTGATCAGAACTTTTTTTTTTTGAAAAAAGAAGAAGATGATGAGATACATGACCTTCGCCTTCATAATCTATGTTTTGCACTTTAGGAGACATGATTTTGATGCAAATTGCTTGCACACATGTACATATGCTAAATACACACACATAAAGTCAATTCTTTAGACAAATATTTCGGCATTCAACTGAGTACTCTTGAATCAAGGGAGGTCCACACATGGTCATTTTCAAATCCTGGCTGGCATGAATTGTTAAATAATACTAATAAATCGCAATCGTCTCCTATCCCTTGTTTATGGACTCAGACTACATGTGAGGTGTCTTGTTAAAGTAAAAAAATGAATTCCCCGGTTCCCTCCATTCGCTTAGACTTTCGGAGGAGTTGGTCGGTGCATAGCTCAAATAAGAGTTTCAATCACATATCATAACATGGATTGCTGCATGGCGTAGTAGATGACTAAAAGTAGTGTTCTACACTTTAGATCGCCAATATAGGTGCTATTGCAATATGATTAATTAATTAATGGCTATTCCGTGGTATGATATAAATATGCTTATTCCTACCATTCTTCCACTCCATGATTGCTTGTCCCCTCCCCGCTAACGCCTAGCTGACTTCATTTAATTTAAGTTTAAGCTGATGCTTTCTATATAGTTTTATACGTCAATGAAGAATTATCTGTATGCATCTATTAGGCCACAACCAGTTCATTTTTAACTACAAAAAGAAATTGCAGTGACCATTTTTTTCGATCACTTTACTTATATTCCTGTTGGTGTAGCTAAATGTTAATTAGTGCCGTTTGCTTTTACTTCTTTTATTATGCAGGCTGAGTTCAGTGTTTGTACATTTACATTCATGATTGACGTGCATTGATTTTTCTAGTTTGTTTACCAGTGCAAAACAATGTCTATTTTGACCATGTGCATTTTTTTTAGCAACTTTTGATCATGTGCATGGAATGAGCATGCTTATGATCAAGTTCCTCCAAATAATATTACAATTCCTGTATATATTTATCTCTATATGTTCAATTATTTATCTTTTTTTTTCAGTACTTCAAAAACAGGGATTATAGACATGTCTTCCGCTCCAAACGTGAAGTTGTGCGCTTCCTAGCCACAGGAGAAGCCAAAAAGAATAATATCTGGCAGAAGGTGCCCACTTGTTTCATATATATTACAATTTTATGTCCTTTATGTATAAATGCACGTATTTTTATATATTAAATCACTGCTTACATGCATCTAACGTTGATATAAATCTTTTGTTTCTCAATCATCTGCAGAAATCAGCTGAGCCTAGTCGACAGGATCCTGGTAATTCATATTCTTTATTTAACTTGTACCGATTCATCATACATTATACTAATTGTTAAGATTAAGTTCCCTTCGCAAAAAAAAAAAGATTAAGTTAACAAAAAAAGGTAAAGATCGATGTTACTTCAGGAACTTATGTCCTAGATGACAACTAAAGGGGCGACTTAAATGGCCAAAAAAAGCTCTAAACTTTGAATGCAATGTTTTGTTTGACAAGTTAGCAATGCAACATTGCATTATTTGAACTTATTTTAGCAAACATGGCACTGAAACTTCCAATTACACATGCAGGTGCAAGTCGTCCAAGAAAAAAAAAGGCAGTACGCCCGACTCCAACTAATAATTCTCAAGGTTTTCTCAGTAATCCTACTTATGAACCACATTCAATTTATTTTTTCTTAATTGAGGCTCATTTCCATGCATGCACACTATGAAAAGGTGAGCATGCAATGCCCTCTCCATTAGGATTGCAAGCACAATATTTCTTCCCTGCCCTCTCCATTAGGATTGCAAGCACAATATTTCTTCCCTGGCTGGCCGGAGAAGCATAAATAAAACCAGCAAGTTCTACGTGCGAACTCAGGAAAAAAGGCAGGATTCTAGAGAAAACCAGCGGTCATAGTCCAACATTGCGCAGTTTCAACTGATGATTGATTTAGAGAAAATTTTTGTGTACACCAATTGTTTAGGCAGTATTGTTCTCTAGTGTTTCTCGACAACAATAATGCACAGCCTAACGTATCCCATCTCAAACATAGGAATTTCTTGAGGGACAACCCACGTTCGTATAATAAGTGTCTCTTTTTAACTTTTCAATTTATGTTTTTCTAGAGCAGTACTATAATGTTCACTAAATCTACTTTCACCGTGTGCAGGTTCCGAATGCTATAATGGAGGCCCAATTTCAAGGGAGCTGCGTGAACAAGGTTGGCTGTAATTCCATCTCGAGGATGCAATCATGTTACAAAAATAAAGAACAACAAATAGAGTCTGTGGACTCAGTGTACCATGTGCTGTTGGTTTAATTTATGAACTAGTTTATTGCCTTTTAGCCTCACTCATGCATGCTATCATTAGTCAGAAGCTAGCAAGCTTTTCTTGGGCACTTATTTTTCAGGATTTCTTCTATGATGAGCAAGTTTAGTGCAATAATGCTATAGTTTTTGTTTGGTGGGTGTTGAGTTTGCTCTTCTGGGTGTTGAGTTTATTATTTGTGATGTAAGAAATACCAACAGCTAGCCGTAGGGGGAGGCCCACTACATCCCCTCTAGTGTTGTCCAAATAGGCTGGGATAAGCGAGCAGGCACGAACCCTGCAAAGTTTGGCCCAGCCCAAGCACAGCAAGACCCGTCCATTTCAGGTCCGGGCCAACATGCACGAGGCTGAGGGCCATGCTTGTGCCACAGCAAGGGCACGATGGGCGGCCCGGGTATGACTCATTAATATATATTAAATAGAATATATGTTTCATTCATAGTCAAAAGAAGCAATATACCCTAGTGGTAAGGCGCTTTCCTCCAAAACTATTTTTGCTATCTTTCCAGCAATTCCAATGCTAATGGGCTGTAAATTCAATTATGGGCCGTCGGGCTACTAGCGGGCTTCATGGGCATAGTAGGCGTGTAGCCCATTAGGGTTGAGGTTGCCTCCATGTAATAGGAAATGACTGCATTGCCCTCCTTAGGAGGGAGGGCAATATTGTACTTAGATTCATATGGTTGGTGGGTGATATATAAACCTATTTATTATTGGACTCCATCCATCACTTTCCCTTTTTCTATTTCGTCACTGTTGACTCCTGCGGCACTTTTCCCTTGAATCTATCTCAAGTGGCTCCTCATCCAACATCCTCAACAAGGTATGAACAGATCTGCTCTTGGTGAATCTATAAATTTTGATTTATTACTTATTTCTTGATGTAGTCCAGTTCTGATTCCTATGCCTAGTGAATTCAAGCACAAGCTTAATGTTTAGTCTCTCCCGACCTCATGCTTTTAATAAGTTGTTTTTTCCAAGAAATTTTCTCCACCAAATTTCTGGTGGGTCGTTAGATTTAGCATGGTTGACATGTTTGTTTCTAGGTTGAGAATAGTTAGAGATTTGGTAGCAGAGACATACGTGAGGTAATTTGAAGCCACGAGCGCCGCCAAATATTCTTGGTCCGTTAGCGTTTCTTATCCATTTTTGAATGCTAACAGCTTAGTGTATGATAATGCCGGTATAAAAAGTGTTATCGAGCCTCAACCGTTATAATGATTACGTATATGCTACGACTAGAACGGTTACTAAGGTGCTATAGTTTTACACGTGAACTATTTTTGGCTTATTTTTTATAACTGCTTGATTTCATTCTTCATAAAACTATACTTCTAAATCTTTCTGTGAATATATGTGTTTTGAAATGGTTCAAGATCTTTTCTAGATAGTTTAGAGCACTGTTTTAGGCCATGTATCTCTAGCATTGATGGGTTGTTTCAGGTTTGGCTGGCGTCATATATGGTGTAAACTGTACACCAAATAAGAATGGTAGTTAATTAATTAGTCCAATAATAATAATGGCAGTTAATTAATCACTGCCAACTTATTTTTGAAAGTTTGTGGAATATTTGTACACATAGTTAATTAGATGTTGTCCCTTGGATCTGCTTTCTGAGATCTGCACCATTTAACATGATTTGTTTGGACTATTTAGGTCTTGAAAACATACTTATACGCATTTTCCAGTCAACTATGTTTTCTCCCTTTTATCTACTTTTTGATATATGTACTTTGCAACATGATTTGTTGGGACTATTTAGTTCCATTAGGCCTAAATTTGCCATTCCATATACAGGCCTAAAGCCTGTTTATTTCTAGTGTTGTTCTTTAACCTTTTTCCTTTTCTTAATGTTTGAAACAAAAATAACTTATTCATACGCAGCCGTGCTAATATTTATATTACTAGGTAAATATAATATTTACTGATTTGTTTGGGGAGCTATGTCCGCTACAGACGCACACATATTCTTTTCTTTTGTTACGTACGATTTTTGAATACCCACTTGATGGCGTTTGGATGGATTTGCTGCTACCAGGCGGTTCTTAATTGCAATACACTAGCCGATTCCGGTCCATGGCTGAATACAGCTGCTTAATAAAAATAAATGTGCCTAGAAAATGCAAGCTAGCTACACGCGGAGCCATACTGTTTTACTTACGTCGTGTATGTGGTAGGTAGTTTCGAATTTTTTCGGGCTGTGTCCCCATGCATATATGGCAATCAACATTGTTTTAAATATCTCTGGTAATAACTGACCAGTACATGCCAATGCTTATTTGCTGGTCACAGTTCAGCGAAACTAATAAGTTTTACATGTATGAGCGTTTCAGAAATGGGAAGAACGGATTCATTAGAGACCTCAGAAAAATCACCGAATGATTCTGCTGGTAAATCAGTTCGTCACGTGGGGGAGAGTTCTGACATAGAAAGAACAGAGTCTATTGACAGTGAAAGAACAGAATCTGCTAGCTTTGGAGACATTGCAAGAGATGAAGAAGTTAGCTCTGATGGTTGTCGATTTGTGCCGGGACCTCCTACAGATCTTGGTGCGAGATACAAGGTTAGTGAATTACTGCTGCTGCAATTTCAATAAGAAATCTTACTGCAATGCTTTCCCTAAACATTATTTCTACTGATATAGTTGTCCAGATAATTTTTTTGGAACCTGTGATGTGCCCAATATTTTTGACGAAATTAACTATTCCATATGCGATGCAAGGATTTATCCCATTTTGTTGTGATTGGTGCATATGACTAAGGGGTATATAATATCCAGGAGTTTTGGTTGCCTGTGGCCTTTCAAAAGCTTGTTTATAAAAGCCTCTTTAATAAGCCAAAAAAAAAACTGTCTTTTTGAATCAAATTAAATTGATAAATGCATATTACATGTTATACACCTTAAAATGAGATCTTACATAAGACAACAAATCTGATCCAGAACTTCTTTTTTCTACTAATATTACTACAACTTTTGGCTCTAGAAGTCACTTCCAGAAGCCGGTTATCCATTTAAACTTCTAGAACAGGCAGGGGCTGATTAAGAACTGTCCCATGCTTGTACAACTGTAAATTAATATACATGACGCATGTGAACAAAAATATGTTTGCCATACCTACTAGAGCAATTATGTTTTAAGAGAGATTGATCTTATATGTTGCATATCTGTGAGGTGACTAATCTGAACTTGGGACCTCTATCAAAAATGCTAGTTGTGTAGTGAAGAATTATTTATCTAGGCATGTATACTGATAACCACTTCAAATTTTCAGCTAGAGACAGAAAAATACATTGCTAGTGATGGACAGGGGGACAACATGGCTGTAAATTCCAGACATGGCAGAGTAAATCAAGATGAAAGGTCGCAAGCTGTGGAAGCTAATACCAATATAACACGTTTGCAGTCGCTTGAGCAACGGAAGAATGACTTATCTCTTCCCGGGTGGTTCAAGGATTTTGTGAAAAAGTCAAATTTCACGGACATAGATGGGTGGACGCATTATGAAATCATTCGAAAGAATAGGAAATCTAAAGACAAGGTCAGTACATTAATCACAGATGTTGTGTCATAAGAAGTTGTTCTCTCCAGTTACATTACCATCGAACCTTATCTTCCGCTTGCGAGTCTGTTATATTACCAGGTGATTGTTTCCAGCATGTAACAACGCCTTTGGTTTCATGAGATTGAATTACATGATCATTGGCACAAGATAAACCAAATTAACATAATTAACTTTCCCTCACGATGTTAAGCTTGATGTACAGTTTTCTTTGAGGATAGCTTTGAAGTACGGATGAAAGAACAAACTATTAGTACATGACACAAAAATTAGACACTTGAGTATTTGAATTGTCTACCTTCCCATCGTCATAGACTCAAGTGAGTTGGTTAGTCCGTAGCAGCTTAATTATTATGATATCACCAGAGCTGAGATGCCATATTCAGTGGCAGACCCAGAGTTTATCCCTCGGGCTTTCAAACATCCAATATAGCAAAAGATTTTCAATAAAAAAATTTGTAGATCAGAACGTTTTTAAAAAAGAAGATGAAATACATGATCTTTGCCTTCATAATCTATGTTTTGCACTTTAGGAGACATGATTTTGAAGCAAATTGCTTGCACACAAGTATATGCCAAATACACACACATAAAGTCCATTCTTTAGACAAATATTTAGGCATTCAACTGTATGCCCTTGAATCAAAGGAGGTCCGCCCATGGTCATATTCGAATCCTGGCTGGCATGAAGTGTTAAATAATAAATCGCAATCATCACCTATCCCTTGTTTATGGACTCAAACTACATGTGAGAGGTGTCTTGTTAAAGTAAAAATGAATTCCCTGCTTCTCTCCATTCGCTTAGACTCTTGGAGGAGTTGGTCGGTGCATAGCTCAAATAAGAATTTCAGTCACATATCATAACATGGATTGCTGCATGGCGCGTTTGCTATAGATGAATAAATGTAGTGTTGTTCTACGCCTTAGAACCGATATAGGTGTTGCAATATGATTCATTATGGCATAATTGATGCCCATTCCGTGTTATGATATAATATGCTTATTCCTTCCATTCTTCCATTCCATGATTGCTTCATTTAATTAATAGAGTTTAAACTGATGCTTTCTATATAGTTTTATAGGGTTACTGCGGTGAGGATTTATCTGTATGCATCTGTTAGGCCAACCTGTTCATTTTTAACTACAAAAAGAAATTGCAGTAACCATTTTTTCCATCACTTTACTCATATTCCTGTTGGTGTACCTAAATGTGAATTAGTGCCGTTTGCTTTTATATTTTTTTTATGCAGGTTGAGTATGGTTGTACAGTTACATACATTCATGGTTGACGTGCATTGATTTTTCTAGTTTGTTTACCGGTGCAAAGTAATGTCTATCTTGGTCATGTGTATGGAATGAGTATGCTTATGATCAAGTTCTTCCAAATAATTTTAGAATTCTTGTATATATTTATCTCTATATGTTCAATTAAATTTATCTTCTTTTTTCAGTTTTTCAAACACAGGGATTATGGACATGTCTTCCGCTCCGAACCTGAAGTTGTGCGCTTCCTAGCCACAGGAGAAGCCAAAATTAATAAAATATGGCAGAAGGTGCCCACTTGTTTCATATTAAAATTTTATGCCCTTTATGTAGAAATACACGTGTTGTCATATATTAAATCACTTCTTACATGCATCTAACTTGATATAAATCTTTATGTTTCTCAATCATATATCTGCAGATAGCTGACCCTAGTGGTGGACAGGATCCTGGTAATTCAAATTCTTTATTCAACTTGTATCGATTCATCATACATTGTAATAATTTTAAGATACAGGTAACCAAAAAAAAAGGTAAAGATTGATTGTTACCTCAGGAACTTATAGTCCTAGATAACAGCTAAAGGGGTGACTTAAATGGAAAAAAAATTGAAGCTCTAAACTTTGAATGCAATGTTTTGTTTGACAAGTATGAAGACAATGCGGCGGAGTTTTGTTAACAGTTGACAATGCAACTTTTCATTATTTGAACTTATTTCTAGTAGCAAACATGGCACTGAAACTTCCAACTACACATGCAGGTGCAAGTCGTCCAAGAAAAAGAAAGGCAGTACCCCCGATTCCAACTAATAATTCTCAAGGTTTTCTCATAATCCTACTTATGAACCACATTCAATTTCTTTTTTGTTAATTGAGGCTCATTTCCATGCACGCACACTATGAAAAGGTGAGCATGCAATGCCCTCTCCATTAGGATTGCAAGCATAATATTTCTTCCCTGGCTGGCCGGAGAAGCATAAACAAAACCAGCAGTCCTACGCGCAAACTCAGGAAAAAAAGGCTGGATTCTAGAGAAAACCAGCTGTCATAGTCCAACATTGTGCAGTTTCAACTGATGATCGATTTAGAGAAAACTAATTCATTCCGGCTAATGAAGATACTACCCCAGTCTTCCCATTCATTCCCAGTGGATCCTTCTTATCCGTTTTCATTGAATGAACGAAGTTAACCTATACGAGAGTGAGGCATAGAAATCCTACAATCAACTTCCAACTTTTGATGTCCCGTTTGACGATTCTGCTGCGTCTTTAGAAAAGAAAAAGGAGAAGGACAGGGGTCGCTAGTCAGAAAAGCTATAACTATCAATTCGAATTCTGAATGAATCAAATATCCCCAAGTAGGATTCGGTTGTCTGTTCCTCAAAAAAAAAAAAAAGCGAGAAAGTTTATCTGTACACCAATTATTTGGGCAGTATTGTCTCTAGTATTTCTCGACAACAGTAATGTACAGCCTAACTTATCCCATCTCTTTTTTTTTTGAAAGGATAACTTATCCCATCTCAAACATAGGAATTTCTTGAGGGTCAACCTACGTTCGTATAAAAGCCTTTCTTTTTTATATTTATAATTTATGTTTTTCTAGAGCAGTATAATGTTCACTAAATCTACTTTCAACATGTGCAGGTTCCGGATGCTATCGTGGAGGCCCAATTTCAAGGGAGCTTCGTGAACAAGGTTGGCTGTAATTCCATCTGAAGGATGCAATCATGTTACAAAATAAAGAACAACAAATCGAGTCTGTGGACTCTGTACCAGTGCTGTTGGTTTATGAACTAGTTTATTGCCTTTTAATATTCCTCACTCATGCTATTAATTAATAGTCTGAAGCTAGCAAAGCTTTTCTTGGGCACTTATTTTTCAGGCTTTCTGCTATGATGAGCAAGTTTAATGCAATTAATGCTATACTTATTGTTTGGTGGGTGTTGAGTTGACTCTAGATGCATTTTATGCTTGTGATGCCTATCTTTCTAAGTATGGTATTTCTTAAATATATAGAGTAAGCATCAATTAGATGATAATATGCATAAAAAATTATACCCCCATATGTTTGGTGCTTCAAAAGCAGTTGAGGATTTATAGCTGATCTACAAACATGAATGGTGTAAAGTACCGAGAGGCACAAGATTTTTACACTGTCCGGAGAGCGAAGATCTTGACAATTATATAGGCATTATTATAGATATAAATATATGGGCATTATTTTAAATGGAAATATGAAATCGCTCATCCTTCCCTTTTGCTTGAATTCTAACCATCGAGGGGGGTATGACTTCATGGCCAGTACTTATCAGTTGACATACGTACGTATGATCAAAGATGGTGTCTCGGGTATTGCATGTGAAGAGACCATCGGTCAATCTAGCTTCAAATAAGTTTCCTGTACAGCTCGATCGGTGATTTTTCTTTTGTCGTGAAGAATGACAACAAGAGGAAAGATGAAAGTCTATCTGCTTGCTGTGTTATGCCAAGCAAGAATATTTGCCAAGGAATTAATATTGAAGAGAAAAATTAAGCTAGCTAAGAAGATGAGACAAATATTTTTATTTTGGCACCATGCATGTTGAGATCATTGAAAGTCCAATCTGATGTTGTTGTGCAACCGGAAATAGCTGGACTAAGTAGTAGGACTAGCATTGTGGCCACATATACCTTGCATTGGGTGCCGCCCTGTATCGAATCAGAGTCGTTTGCCTAGCTTTTTGAAGAGTTTGGCTGTGAGGTCATCGCCTCCACGAACCCTAGAGGGCGCTCCCTTTCTTTATCTCGTGTTTGCTGCTGGCGCTCCATTGTGGATTGTGGAGGAGGGCGCGTCTAGGGGATTTATCTTGATGCAGTCTTAATTTCCTCTGAGTTCTTTTCTGATCGTGGCACCTCTGTACAACGGTCTGGTTGTGAACTTTGAAGATCAATCTGGTGCTTTTGTTTTCTTGGTAGTTGTTTTTCATCAAGTGATTTGTTGGAAATTCCTGTGTTGTGAGGTGATCTGTCAAGGATATAGCTAAATGATGCTGTGGATTATTGAGAATCAACCTTTAAGTCTCGTCGTTGCTTCTGCTTGACCAACGTATACATAAATCTGCTAGCTGCATTATTGTTGATTGTGCTTGTACCAACTCATAAATAGAGGGCCGAAGCAATGGCATATTGGTATTGACGTCGGTGCTCATCAGTCTGTGTCTTCGCACCATATATCAGAACTAGCAAAAGTGCCTGTGTGTTAAGTGCCCGTGCGTTGCCACATGCTGGTAAAAAAAATCCATAATTAAATCATTTAGTAATATGTGATTTTTTTCTGACGATACATTTTGATGCACAAAGAATAAAGGATGAGTAGTTAAAGTGAACATCACAACTACTCACTTAATATTGGGGGAATCGAATAAATAATGGATCGATGTTTCAAGATGGCTAAGAAACTGTATTCAGCTAGCTGTTACGCCTGATGCAAATAACTCAGGGATTTGAATTCAGTAAGACAAATAATCGATGAGTGAATATGAGAACAGAAACCTAAAATGAAAACAAAGAAGGCAACAGCAATGCAGCTCTGATGCAGATCGCATAAACATAAAAACATTCAGTATAGCAGTGCAACTCTACTGCATTCCTCCACTTGCTCCTTCCTTTATATGCACAACAGCAGTGTTGAAAACTCAACCGCAAGGCAGCAGCAGAAGCAACGTTATATGAAAATAAAGAGCAGAGCAAAATATTTTCCATCCCCATAGTACGATTCTTTTACATTGTCGAACATCTCTTAAAAATCTATCAAAATAGTCTATTTTTTATGTACCTTTTCTCCTGCACACGCGACAAGACACGTCTCTATAGCCTGAAACAAACATGATATATCTGGTCTTCCAAAAAGTTCAGACGATGGACGCCAGACATGCATGATATATCTGCTCGAGCGACTCCCTCATCCTTGTGCATCCGAGGAGATCTCAACAGCTCGAGATTTCCACTCGATCGACTCCTCGCCATCAGAAGCAACCTATGGGACAAAACAAATAAAAAGCACATCGCCATAAGCCCATAACCAGAAGACATGTTCTACAGTTCGGTAGTGCTTTAATATATTTGTGTTCTCGAACTATTAGTAATCAGCACTAAAAGAAAGAAGAAGAAAAGAGCCATGCCAAATGCAGTTACCTGCTGTTTATAGTGTCCTAATCAAGTCTAATTTTGTCTTGAAATGGTGAACTGAATGTTGCTTTAATCCAGATTATTTAATTCAACAACTTTCTAGCTGGTTACCTGTTGTTTATTGGATGATGTATTGTAAGTCAAGTATTAATATGATGCAACATGCTCATTCATGGCTTCCCGAACTATTTATACATAGCCAGCATCACAAGAAGTAAAACATGTATATTTTCAAAAAATAAAAAGCCACCTTCTTACCATTTTCGTGTCCTTCCCTTTGGAGATACAAACCAAAGAATTATGGCAGAAATATCCAAATGGGCCTCTATATGCAAACCCAAACAGCTGCAGCACAACAGAAGTAGCAATATGGTGTTAGAATATATTGCCCAAGTCAACAAGTAAATGAAAGGAAACATGATATATAACAAAAGAAGCACATCAAGTGAATCAAAGTTTGTGTAGTGCCATTTGTTCCTAAGCTATAAGTATAGAAGCATTTTTACTGAAGTACCATATGCCTTTTAAAAATGAGTTTTTCCCTAGTTTCGCTAGGCGCTAGGCGGATTCTAGGCGGTGACCCACTGCCTAGCGCCTAGGCGGGAGTAATCGCGCCTAGGCGGTCCTAGGCGTTTTTCTAGGCGTTTTGCCAATATAGAGATGAAAAGGAAAAGAATAAAGAAAAGGGAGGAAATAGAGAAGAAAAGAGGGAGACAGGCCCAGCCCACCAGCCAGCCGGCCCATTCTCCTTTCTAACCCTAGAGGACCTCACCAGGAATCGCTCCACTAGTCCACTCCACCAGCCGTCTCTCTCTCTCTCTCTGAAACTGCAACGCCGCCGCCGCCTCCCCTCTGCCCCTCGGCTCCGCCCCTCCCGGCCGCTCATGCGTCGACCGCCGCCGCCTCCCCTCCGCCCCTTCCAGCCGCGCATCCTCCTCCTCTCTCTCGCAGCTTCCGCCGCTCGCTCCCCTTCCGCCGCCGCGCCTCCCCCTCCCCCTCCCTCCCTCCTTCCGTCGCCGCGCCTCCCCCTCCCCCTCCCTCCCTCCTCCGGAGCTCAGATCCGCCGCCGCGCCTCCCCCTCCCCCTCCCTCCCTCCCTCCGGAGCTCAGATCCGCCGCCGCCGCCGCCTAGACGCGCGATTTGGCCCCAATCGACGCGGCATGGCTCCGATTCGCGCCTAGTCGCGCCTAGTCGCCGATTCGGCGGCGCCTAGCGGAACTAGGAGTTTTTCATTAAACCACATAATGCGCTCATCCACTCTGCATGAAGTTAGGCTACAAAATATTTCCAAATCAGAACTATCCCAACGACAGCTGAGACTGAGGCCACTTCAAAACTTAAAGCTCTCTTTCCATGAGGGCAGTCCACCTCCAACCTTTAAATAGATTGCCACAGGACTGATGACGTGGTTTACATGATTGGGATACACATTTTTTTTTTATAACTTAAACTAAGGAAAATACCACACACCTCAAAAAAGAAGTTTTAATAGAGATCCCCATATTTTTATAACAGACAGACATAATTTTGTAGTTTTCCAGGGTAACCTTGCTAATCATGTCTACACCCAACAACAGGAGTCAAATTAAATATATACACCATCCAACAAATGTATCTATGATTCCATGCGTCAATCCAAAGTAAGAAAAAAAAAAGCAGAGGCAGACCACATTTACATTGCTGAAATTTATTGGATGAACTGAGACTATATGAATTGGACTCCAGAAGAAACACATCTTTTGACCTCATGAAACCACTGAAAAGGAAGATTGGTTGATGAACAAATTTTTGACCTCATGGCCTCATGGGCAGTTGAAAGAGAGATGGGCCAAATGCATCAGTGTAAGATTGGAAACTAAAATTCCAAGGAAGCCATAAGAATAAGAATAGCAGCACCTTTGGAGGCTGTTGGAGACCTTGTGCTCTGAATCCAGCGTGGGGGACTGACCTGCAACTCCGCGAACTCCTTCTGCAGTCAATTGGAAGTCTAAACGCCTACACGGCTACACATGCGAAATAGGTATGAAGGGGAAAGGAGGATTTTAGAGATAGGAGGCGGCACCTCTCGTCTCGTATCGATGGAGGTGAGCTTGGCGACCTGCTCGTGGCTCGCCTTCTTGGCTTCCAGGACTTTGATTACATATAGCCGGGGAGCCGCCACCACTGTCGAGGAAGAAGAGCCCGGAGCCGTCGACGAGCAATGTCGCCGCTGTCCAGGGAGGAGAGGATGGTGGTGTGGGAGTAGCTGTGCCACAGCGCTGTGGAGCTCCGCTGCAGCCGCCGTCGTCAAGTTCCGCCGTGCTCGGGGGCAGATGAGCACGCCGTGCGAGGCCGTCGCCATGCCCACAGCTCGCAGCCCCTTCCTCGTCTCTAGGGTTTGGAGTCGGATCAGCCACACGTCTCTAGGGTTTGGAACAGACAAGGAGCGAGGAGCGGCGACGGCGGCGTCGGCCGGAGCGATGTAGGCGCCTGCGCCTTGGGACGGGCAGGAAGCGGCGTCGGCGGCGGCGGCAGTGGTGGCGACGGGCCCAGGAAGCCGAACGGATTTTTTTTCTTTTTCGCGTGGCGGGGCGGGGTGGTAATCACGTGGTGGGACCCACCTGTCGGCGCCAAATTTCACGGTGGGAGGAGGAGGCGACGCACGGGAGAGAAATCGAACACAAATAATAACGAGTAAAGAAGGTGTCATTTAATATGTAATTAAAAAAGTACGGAAATTACTCTGTGAACGCATTGCCCGTTGCACCCCCACCACGCAGCTTGCGCGTGGGGTGCACCGCCCCAATCAGTTCTGGAAGATAATACAGAGGTTATAAGATTAGACACGATGGCCTCGGATTGCCCCTGAGCTCATGCATGGTAGACACATTTAAATTCGGGGCTCGGGGTCGGGGGTGCACGATGAGCTTCAGGCGACTGCGTGGGCTTGCGCTTTGGCACTCCGTCATTGTCCCTGGCTACCATGGCGCAATGCCCCAAGCTCCCTGGCTGGTGGCTGCCACAGCGACCTCGAGCTCGAGAGAGACGGCCGCGAGGCAGACGTGGTGGTGCGACGCGAGCTCCAACCGCGCGATGAGCTCGAGGTCTGGCCGCGGCGGCAAAGACGAACGGTGAGTCATGGTGAGCTCAAGGCAACGGTGGCTAATGTACGGCGAGCTCGATTTCAGGCCACAGCTGCGAGCGGCGACCTCCACACGGGAAGGTGGTCCCCAATCTGCGCGCACGGCTGGTGGGGCGACCTCGGCCCGCTGAGCGACGGCCGCCATGGTGCGCGGTGCTTCACGGCACACGATGCCTCCGTTTGAAAGGATCAAGGGCACCGAGAGGGGGGGTGAATCGGTGGTTCAATAATTTCTCCCAAACGTACTTAAGGCGTGAAGCTAGCAAGACTAGATATGGTGATGACAAGAAGCTAGCGATGCGCATACACAATCTAGTCTAGCATAGAGCAACACCTTAACAAGCAATTCTACTAAGTAAACAAGAGACAACCTATCAAGCAATTCTGCTAGCACATAAGTAAATGCGAAAGCGTAAATGATAGTAAGTAAAGGAGATAGAGATAGGAATGCTCATGATTTTTCCTATGGTCTCGGAAGGATGGCGCCCCTACTCCACGTTGGATCACTCCCGCCGTAGTCTCGACCCCATCCCTCCGCTCGATGGCGATCCCTCCTAGAGCACACTTCACCCTCCAAATGAAGTCGCGGGCACGTCCCGCCGGGCTCTCTCCCGGGTACTCCTCGGAGGTAAGACTCCGCACTTGATGCGTGCCAAAGGACGCTCCACTAGTGATGCCTTCTTTCGCACGGGAAGCTCCAAGACCGTGTACAAACTTCTGTCGGCTTCCACAAACTCCTTGGACAGCTCAACACCGACGCCTAACCGGTCTAGGCCATGCCATATACTAAGAGTAACAAACCGAAATGACTCTCTCAAGCTCACACTAGCCTAGAGATCAAGTGGATGCAATTGCTACTCTCTCAAGCATTAGGATCACTCCAAATCCTTCACAAGTGCTTCTTTCCCTTGCTCTTAGCTTCCTCTGAGTTTCCTGCACTCCAACAATGGCCAAGAGACCCCTCAAGGGACGAGCAACCAACTATTTATAGGCTACTAACCCAAAACTAGCCGTTGCTCAAAAGTGCTCAGAAAACATAGAGACCGTACCATGCACCGTACCGTCCGGTCCCTTTCTGACCGTACCGTCTGGTCTCTATTTCCAGGCGTTCTTCTATTTCCTTCTTCTCTGTCAATGAAGACCGTACCATCCGGTCGATAGTCCGGTCTTCATTTCTTCCACTTCCAGAAACTTCAGCTTCTCTGTCTGAAACTCCTCTGATGACCGTACCATACGGTCTCATGACCGTACCGTCCGGTCAATGCTACGGTCTTCATTTTCTCAGCATCCCGAGACTTCACTTCTCTGTCTGGATCTTCAATAAAGACCGTACCATACGGTCCCTAGGACCGTACTGTCCGGTCTCTTCTGCATAAGCTGAAAACTTGATCTACTTCTTGATCCTTACTTCCAACTTCTCCATTCTTGGTTCCTCTTCTTCTCTTCAGCCACCCTAGCCCTCAAGAGACTCACAATGCATCCATATGATCTCTAACCTAGTGTGCTCTAAGAGAATCAATTCGATCCCTCTTGATAGTCCGGTTTTTCCTATGGACTCAAGCTAACATCTACACCAAGCCAACATTTGCTTGGTTCTATCATGTCCTTAGCCTTGATCCATCTTCAACCTTGACTCCATCAAGTTCTCGATCCGAATTGTCGAGGCAACCAATCACCAAGTCGTCGATAAATATAGAGTATGTGAGACGACGCTTCCTTGACATGACCATTTGAATATCCTACTTAGAAATGTTAGTCACATCAATATGGTCACCCAATCACCAAAACATTCATACATTTGGGGTTTCCGAACTCCAATGGTTATGAAGCTTACACCGTTGACGGGCCAGCTGTGCCTGCTCGCGGTGGAGCGGCTCGAGTGCTGGCGTGGACTGCGCCGGCTTCATGCCGTTGACTAGAGCTCTTGTCCGCGTCCCTTCTCGTCGCGCGCGCTGGCGCCGCAAACTGCTGCCGTGGTCGGGAACCTGCTCCTCGACGCTTACGGAGGCGACTTCCTCGCCAGGGTGGTGATGTGGTGCGCGCAGCGTCGCCTTGAGGATTTCCTATACAACGCGCGAGTTGTCCACAGCTTCATTTCCTATACATAGCCTCGAGGATGTCAACTCACAACTTCAAATCGATTTTTCTCTCAACCCATAACTTCATTTTCAAATCTTTTTAGCCGTCGTGATCATTAGAATTAATTCAACAAAAAAAATGCCACATGGGAATATTATTTATGTATTTTTCATTTTTAAAAATCCAATTTTTTAATTTGTTATTTCAACAATTTTGTTATATCATTTCAACGAAATGTTGAACTAATTGTTAGAAAATGTTGAAACTAGTCATTCACAAAGTTTCTTGCATAAAAAACATGAAATAATATTACAACTAAATAAACATACTACATGAGAGATTCATGAGGCAACCAATTCCCCTCTCCTCCCCTCCCCTCCCCTCTCGTCTCCTCCTCTCTTTTTTCTTTTTTTTTCTAAATTATTGTGCCATTTTAGGCTGAATTTTGGCCTTATATAGGACCATGAGGCAATCGCCCCGCCGTTGGGCGATGGGGCTCACCACCCGCTGGTAGGCCCTTGTCACCTGCTGGGTGGGCAAGTTGAAATTTTGAATGCCAATCGCCCGAGTACCGTCCGCCTGGGCCCCACCGACCACGCACGCGTCTTTGTCACCCGTGTGAGAGATTAGGGACCTTGTCACCCACTGGCCGGCATGTCCATTGTTGGCTCAAGATTGGGACATGGCTGTTCTATCGCCCTTCTTAGGGCGATCTTAGGGCGATAACGAACTAATCGCTTTGCACATGGGCGATAAGCTCTAGGCCCTGTTTGGTTACGATTATAATCGGCTTATGGCTAGAGAAACGCGAGAAGCGCACCAAACGGCGCGATTAATCGGCGCTTACCGCAAACGCGGCGTCGCGGAGAAGCGACCACCACACGTAAAGCCCGATTTTCTCCATCGCGCTTCCGAGGCCGCGTACCAGAAAATCCTTCGCGTTTTCCCTCTGCTACCCTGGCTCTCCCCGTCTCCCTTGCCCGACGCCCCGGCCACCTCCCCTGCAAATCGCGCCGCCGCCCGCTCCCGAATCGCGCCGCCGCCTCGCTCAAATCGCGCCGCCGGTCCGCTCCCAAATCGCACCACCGCCGCTCGCCTCGGCCCAACTCCGGAACGACGACCTGGATAGACCTCGACGCCGCCGGCCGTCGAGCCCCCGCCCCGCGCCGAAGCACCCGCCTCGTCGTCGTCGCGCTCCCGCCCCGCGGGCCCCCGCGCGCCCGCCGTCCGTCGCGGCCCCCGGCGACCCCATTCCCCTTCCTCACCCCCGTTGGATTCGGCACCCCGATCCCGGAATGCGAGAGTGGCGCTTAGTTGGTAGTGGAGCAATGGATGGAGGGGCGAGGGCGACGCGGCCGGCAGGGAAGAGCAGCAAGGCACGCGCGGGCTGGCAGCAGCGAGGGACGAAGCAGCGGCAGCCAGACTGGTGTATCGTGTTAGTGAGGAGAAAGAGAGAGAGAAGCTGGTCCAACTACTTGAGGAAGAAGCAGCCGTGGAACAATTTCTTTCTATGCGTGAAAGAACTACTTGTATATTCAGAACAATTCGTTTCACGAGCTGGTGTAGTCGAACTTCAGAATATTGAATTTTGTTTAACTTTGTGAAATTCACGTGTACAAATATCGGCTTCTCCTTGTAACAAGAACAAAAAAGAGCTATTATCAGCCTTAGGGGCATCTAGGTCATTTCAACACTCAAGACAGACAATTCAATGAAAATAATCAGGATTGCCAAACACCCAGCTTATTTCGACAGCGGATTCTCCAGACAACGGCTTATCAGAAAATCCTGCTTCTCAGATAAGCGAGTTCCAGATAAGCGGAAACAAACAGGGCCCTAACCGTCCTTTAATCGGGTGACTGGGAGACTAGTTCTGCATAATTGTCGCCCTACACATGGGCGATAAGCTCTAATCACCTTTTAGTTTTAGTCGGGCGACTGTGAGACTAGTTCTGTAAAATTTATAAACGGTCGGTTATTAATAAGAACGTAATAAAAAATCGAATAAAAATAAAAAATCGAAAAGGAAGCTCATGATTCGCGTTCGTGAGTGGGCCGATCAATGGATTGCCGTTGATGGGTCGCCACCCAGAGCTCGGCGTAGCGTGGGCCTTCAGCTGCCACTGCCCAGAGTATTTCGTCGAGCTCACCACTCGCACCATGGTCGCAAAAGTTCGCCGGCGCCGACAAGCACCATCTGGGAATTTAGGATGGCGCTCGCTAGGGTTTCATCGTTGTCGCCTCCCCGCCTCCTAGCCTCCCCCATGCTCCACTCCTTTCTACGTACCTTCCACTCCTCTACCTCTTCGGTTCGCCATTCCGCCCCAAGAAGCATGTCTGTCACCGCCGCCTTATCCGAGGCATCGCCTTCCCCCCACGCTGTTAGGGAGGGGGGAGCGATGGAGGCGCCGAGGTCCGGCCACAGGCGCACCTGGAAGCCCACGTGCTTGTATTACACCCAGGGCAAGTGCACCATGGTGAGATTGCTCAACCGTCCTATTGTGCTGCTGGTGTTGTGCGAACTTCTGCATAGGCTAGGTGGGGTGATTCGGCTATAGTAGTTTTTGTTATGTGCTCTAAGATAGCAAGTAATTACAAACTTGATGCTGGGAGGAAATGTATCTAAAAGATTAGTATGGTGTGAGAAATGGTTTAGTGAAGCCATCATGTTTTAGGTACAAGGATGTGTGTGGGTTACTGACCTGCAGCAGTATCCCAACTGATGGATTCAAAGGTTTTTCTGGATAAAATTCGGGCAGCATGGTTGGCTGTCCCCTTTTGTTAGAATTCTATTGGCTAGCTTGACATTATAATCAATCATAGGCGAAGCTATTAGAAGAACATCGCAGTGAACAACTAGTTGCATTAAATTGTTTTCTCTCTCTCCATGGCTGGGTATTCAGGTGCTGATGTGGGAGCCCTGTTTCAAATTCATAGCATTATGTATAGATAAACTAACAGAACATAGTATATGTATGCAACATAATATCCAATTATTAATTACTGACCTCCCAGTTGTTAATTACTGTCCTTCCTAAGAATGTTCAGGGATTAAATTGGCACTGACACTGTAATTTATGGGCATTTTAGCATTTGCTGTTTTCAAGCATGTTATTTCGATATGACCAGGCATTTTTTGTTGCCCTTATGGTACCCTTTTAGTTTACACTGCCATTAGTGCTCTCCAGTTTATGAACTAACGAGTACAGAAAATGAAGTCTGCTATATCCATTTTCCCAGTTATAATTTTACCCAAATCATTTACTTTGAATTCGATACCGCAGCCTTCATTGAAGATGGTACCTGATTTGTCTCAATGTTCCTATGTGGTTCTGAGCATTCGATATTTGTTCTGTCATGGTAAATAGTTCCTTCTTTGGAACACTACAATACTCAATTACTCATAATGTGACGAAGGTACATGAAATGAAGTTATGTCTCTGTTTAATTCATTAACGTAACTACGCTTATCAAGTTCTTGCACAGAGAGGGAGACAAGAGTAAATGGGGATTTAGGTCCTTCCACTTTACGCCTTTGGTTCACTTTGGCCCCTCTATTGTAAAGCAGCCCACTTTAACATCATATGATTGACATAATGGGAAGCTTGTGGCTAGTTAATATTCAGACGCATAGTATATGGAATCATGACACCTTACAGTCTTACTTCTACATAGGGGCATTTCACCAAGTTAGATTCTACTACAAGCCACACTTCATAGGCAAAAAAAAAAAAAAAAAAAAAAAAAAAAAAAAAAAAAAAAAAAAAGTTGCTATTCAAAATGTTACAGATTCTCACCAGTCATCCAGTTTATGAACTAGTTATGAATTGGCCACAGGAGGAATATAAGCTGCAGCCACAGACCCACATTGTTCATAAGCTTAGCTAAACAGCTCTGACTCAATGCTATGGATGGCCTTGTCGTCGAAATTTCTCGTCCCGTGGCAGAATGTTGGCAGCATCAACGCCCCATTGCATTCTTGCTGCTGAAAGACATCAATGTTTTCCTTGTTTCTTTCAACTCCCTTTTAAGATGTAAAATGTGTTGTAAGAGAAGACTGAACACATTTGCATACATGAACATGGAAGTGTAACTGCGAAATCTGCTTCACTAGCACTCTAGAAATTCTACGTATTGGTTTGAGCATCAATATCAAACTTTTATTTGGAGAATGTTGCATGTCAGGACCCACCTTCACATGCGATAGTTGACATGTCTTGACCTGACTGTGGATAGCCGTTATCGCTTCACAATGAAACGGTTATGGTGAAATTTGAAGTGTCCTTTTTTATAGTTGGAGTGCCAAAATGAGTCAATGGGTAAAGTGGAGGGCCCTAAATCTTCTTTTACTCTTACAAGTATTCATTACTCGGACAGTATTAAAATGTTACACCATGCTTTAAAAATGTTGTAGCTGTCGAAATGTAGTAGGCAACTATTGATTGGTGCCTGAGAACTTGTAATATATTTTAGGAGCTCAAGAAACCAGTGAGTGATATCTTTCAATGGTTCCAATAGTTAAAGTAATATTTTGGGTAACTGTCTCATGCACCTAATCCATGTCATTCATCTGAATAAAGCATCTGCAATTGAATAGTTCTGGAAATCACTTGATGGGTTTGAGCCATGTTTAATAATTTTTGCACAAAAAGATCAGAAGTGCCTAGTAAATTTTTATTTAAGGCCTCTCGTGTTTGGGTAGGAAGAGGGATACAACTTGTGGTTGGCACCTTCAGAAACTCTTTATATGGTTCCCTGTAAATTTAGAAGGACCATGTTGTAAACTGTGAGCTTCTTAAAAGTGACAACAATGAACGATCTGTTACCTGCATTCCTGACAATTCATCCAGGCCACCCACTCGAAACAGCTTTATGAATCAAATGAGCTCACAGTACCACTAATTTGTCTCCAATAAATACACAAGAACTGAGCTGCTTGGCTCAAATGAATACAGAATAATTGATCTGCTTTTTCATCCCCTTCTTTTACCTTTATTTCTCTTTTCTTTATCTTTATTTTCCTGTTTTCTTTTTCTTTCTTCTGTTTTTGGTTTGCCTCTCTTGTTGGTTCCTGCAGGTTTCATCTCTAGCCTACCCCAACTTGCTTGGGATAAAAAGTCTTTGTTGTTGTTATTGTTGAACTGCTTGGATTCTTTACATTAGTTTCTCTTATTGATTTGCTAATATATAGGCTTGCCTTAAATACTTTTAGGACGAATTTTCCAACTTGTCTCTTTATTGTGCAGTTAAAATTGTTTAGTATTGTGTTGTTAAATAGTGTAATTAAATGCTTACCTGTGTAGATGAATGACACATTGCATCTCGAGAAGTTTAATCACAATTTGATGATGGAGCTCCCAGTTAATTCGTCAGCAACAGAGAAAGTGAAGGGTCAGAAAGTGGATTATTTTCTGATTCTTGATTTGGAGGGTAAGGTTGAAATTCTTGAATTCCCGGTCGTGATGATTGATGCGCAAACCATGGAATTTATTGCTTCATTTCACAGGTATAGCTTACTTGTTACTAGGGATTTTCATTTTACTCCATGTAGTATATAGCTTATATTTGAAAGATTACCACTCCAGATACTTTTTTTTTTTTGAGATTACACAGTACAACTCAGACACTCACAACATATAGCATTTGGAAAATCTAACAGGGGACTTGTCGCACGGCCTGGCCTGCCTTGCGCATGGGCCTGGCCCAATAACATCCTTATCCACACGGCTTGAGCGAGAGGAGAGCTATGCATGCAACTCTGTGGCGGAGTGCAGCGGCGGGCAGGTGGCGAGGTGGCCGCTGCATCGCCAGAGGTGGAGTTGGGCAGAGGTTTTTTTTTTTTTTTCCGAAAACGCAGGAGAGCTGCGCATCTTTTTATTTAACGAGAGGAGAAAACGGTCCCGTACAAATAGTGCCACCTCATGTATGATATCCGAAAGCTGAAAGTACTCAAAAAGACCGACCAATGACAAACCTCCTTGGATGTCCCTGGGCCAGCTATGATCAAGAGGGTATTAGGTTGGCTGGATTGTCGGAGGGGCATTTACTCGTCGCCGCGGCGGCCGTGACACGACGGCGATGGCGCCGGAGCTGCGGGCGGCAGGCGGACGGTGGGTGGGTGGGGTATGCGGGGATGTCTCGTCGGAGAATTTAGCGTGGCGGCAGTGGTGGGTGTGGGCAGCTTGGCGCCGCCAACCGCTGGAGGTGGTGGTGGGAGGTGGTTGGGGTGCTATAGGATGCGGTGACGGCACCGGAGGCGTGGAGTGGCGGCGCGACTGGGCGGAGGAAGATGAGGAAGACGGTCGGGGACGCATGGCGACGCCTGGGAAGGGTCGCGCGATCCTGCCCCTATAGGATTGGTGTTTCTAATTTTTTTATAAATGGTTCCATATGGTAGCATAATTTAAAACTTTTCAAGTGTGTAACCTTTAATGTTTAACTGATTTGTCATTGCAATCAAATGTCTACAATGGTTTCCAAGACCGGTGGAATAACTGAGGAGAACGGTGAAGGTGTAGGGCCTGTAGGCTAATGCTAAGATGCAATAGAGAGAGAGGAAAAACTCAATCAGTAAGGAGAGATTTCCTCGCTAACTTTATATTAAGAAGGGGGCTGCCAAAGACTGGACGGGGCACAGTTCACATGAGTGACATGAGTGCTGGCAGCCCAGGACCAGCTGCAGCCAAAGCCAGGGTAGTGGGCGCAAAGCCTCAAATTGGTATGGCACCCAGGGTCTAACCCGGGTGAGTGCCCCTCCCACCTGGTGGGCGTTTCCACCACGCTGTGAGGGCCTCCACAAGATGAAATAGAGCGAAACATTACATCTTGGACTTTCATTTTCGTTCCTTTTTGAGTCAGATTATTGTTTTGTGGTGCTGCAGCTTTTTGTCATCATTTGAATACATGAAATGAAAGTGTTTAACACTGGAACCTGTCTCATATATATGTACACTTCCATGCAGTGAAAAACATTGTTTGTTGTCTTATACATATTTGCACCTATGTTTCTTTATTAATCTTGATTCTTGATATTTGACACTGATAATATTTGTTGGTAATTACATCTCAGTCCAATCTTGTGTGCATCGTAGGTTTGTGCGTCCGACAGCAATGAGTGAGCAAAGAATAAAAGAATACATAGAAGGAAAATATGGAAAGTTTGGAGTTGACCGGTATGTATGGCATAATTTCACTCTTATGTTGCCCTCTTGCATTTAACTTATGTGTGTATGCTCAGAATGCAAACTTCAAAAAGTGATCAAGCATTAACTTATTCTGTTAACGCAAATGGTAAAAGAATTTTGTTCATAGAAGGTTACATTAGGTTTTATAATCAGTTTGGCGGTTTAGCCGGTCACTTTATTGGCACTTGGGTTTCATTTAAAAAACTTCAGTGATAATTTAAAATTGTTAGATACTTCAAATTGATTGCTTTCATGATTTAATCTTGTTTCCAATCAATAAAAAAAGGGAAATGGGCATGTTTAATATGAATATGAAATAATTTAACAGAGCTTAAAATTTTGGTAAGACACAAAACTGGTATGGTATTTGATTATAGTGTAGTGCAACATCAAAACTTCATTGCTATTTAACACCAACACCAACAGTTCTGCTAGTTAAAATGACATTTATTTCAACCTTTTCCTGTTTTGTGTGATTTACTCGACTTCGATTCCTAAATCTTTCGGTTTACTGCTTTCCTCCCTTGGTTCATGGAGGTGGCTTTTCAACGTTACCTCGTAACTGATAAGCGTTGTCGTGGCAGCATGCCGCAACTCTTGTTAACGGTGATATCCCTCGAGTGGAGCTGTTCCCCTCCAACTTTATAGTCTCAAACTTTATAGGCAGGATTACCAGCAAGGGATATATTATCAGGGTGTACTAGGGCTGGAAGCAATATCTGTAATGTGTAAGGAATTCCCAAAAGAGATTTGCCTGCATTGTCTTAGAGATCTGGATGCTTAGTGCTGTTGCTTCCACACCACACACATGTTGCCTCCACCCACAGGAAACATAGAATGCGGAGTTAGTGGGATCTAAGTTGAAAATTAGGAGATAAAAATGGAAAGAAAATAGTAGCCACAACCTGTGAACCAACATCCTACATTAGTTCTGTTGTACTTAAATATCTTGGAGGTTATATGTAATATTTTTTTTTTGGGGTATCACAGCGTATGGCATGACACTGCTATACCTTTCAAGGAAGTGCTGCAAGAGTTTGAGGACTGGATGGGAAATCACAACCTGTGGAGTAAGGAGCAAGGAGGATCCCTCAAAAGTGCAGCATTTGTTACTTGGTAACTTACTGCTACACTAAAGCGTATTATTCATTATATTTTGCTTAGCCATCCTTCAAAGTTCAATCTACTAATTGTTTAAACCAGTTGACTTATATGTGTTGTTAATCTGTTTTGGATGTTTCTCTATGGTAGTGGAAATTGGGATTTAAAGACGAAGGTACCTGAGCAGTGCAGGGTCTCAAAAATTAAGTTACCTACTTATTTTATGGAGTGGATTAATTTGAAGGATATCTACCTGAACTTTTATAATAGACGGGTAATTAAATTGCACTCATGTAATGTAATGCTTTAGTTTTGAGATAGGTCTTTATTGTTCATCTGCGTCATCTTTAAACTGAAGTGTGGTCCTTTCAGATTCTTACTGGCATGTGTTTTACAGGCAACTGGAATGATGACTATGATGAGGCAGCTTGAAATGCCAATTGTTGGAAGCCACCATCTTGGCATAGATGATTCAAAAAATATTGCGAGAGTTGTTCAGCGCATGCTTGCTGACGGTGCTGTGATTGAAATCACTGCAAAGAGGCAGTCAGCTACAAGCGATGTGAAATTCCTTTTCGAGAACAGAATTAGGTGATGAAAAGTGTGACATGCAAATCTTTCATGTGGCGACGCTGATGAGTTCATTTCTAATAGTTTGCTAGACTGGTCATTTGTTGAAGATACGATACTCTATTGTGACCAATCGACAAGACTCTGGAGTAAAATGTGTACATGGAACATGTTGTACATATCTGTCACATGGAGGGACAATTGATCATCAGCTTTACCAACTGATTGATCATCGTCCTAGTTCCATTGTTCACATGGTCATCGTTCATTTGTTAGCGTATTTAGTGTGCACAGATAGAACCAGTTCACTGATTATGACCTGTAACACATGTTCACTTGTAGTGAATCCTAAAGTACTGACGCAAGATGAGGCGAAAATTCAAATTTCCTCATATTGATGCCTTGATTTGGATTATATTTCTCCGTTTTTATATATTCTTCTTAAAATAAGGTTGCAAAACCATGGACAGTTTGATTCTTGAAAACGTATGTTAGGGGGGAGCTGATTTATTTGAAACAACATTTGATGTGATTTCTGGAACGTTTTATATGGGTCCCACTGATGAGTGGAAGAAAGTGAATCCTACGTTTTGCCGCCACTTTCTTCAACCTAAAGGTGCTATAGGGCTGAATCCAAAGAACTGCCTCTTTACAATCTTGCGCCACTGTATAAGATAAATTTGTAGCTTAATCATTGTATTATTTGTGTTATATTGTGGTTTTAAGAAATATGTCAAAGTGGCACACACTATCATGAAATATTCCTGCTAGCTACGCCACTGCAACTAAAAGGCATTTCTGTTTTTCATAACATGGAATTTAAGAAAATAACGAGCAAAACCTCAAAAATTTAACAGCATATGGCTGTTGCGCTCGGGACTCCCTATATGGCACTTGAGTGCCATATAGCACGTGGAGCACCTAGCCCATAATGGCCCAGCAGAAGGAAAAATCACGGCCCAGGATTCCCCCCGCGCGAGCCCAAAGCTGCGTGTAGTTCCAGTAGTCCATCTTCCTCACGCCATGTCCATGTAAAAGAAAAATGTTCCATAAAAGAGAATTGATTGTTCCAACGAATGGATTCGAATGTTCCAGAGAGACAAATCAAATGTTCCAGAGAGACAAATCAAATGTTCTAGCGAAACAAATCAGATGTTCCGCCAAGAGAATTCTAGTGTTCCAACGAATGGAAGCCATTCTTCCAACGAGATGTTCCACGCATGAAAGAAAATGTTCCCGACATAAGAAATCATTGTTCCAATGAATACAAGCCAATGTTCCTACGAACAGAACGAATTGTTCCAACAAACATAACGGGTTGTTCCTACAAATACAGCCCGCTGTTCCAGCCATTGAATACGCTCACCTTCTAGAAATCTCGCCGCTGCTCGTCGCCGGGCTCCTCGAGCTTGGCTGGCGGCCACGATGGAGCAGGGGCAGTCGGGGCGGCGGCGGGGGCGGTGCAGGCCGGACGTGGCCAGGCGCGGGCCAGGTGTAGCCGTCGCTGTGCGCCGAGCGGGATGGGGCGGCGCGAGCGGAGCAGGGATGGCTGAGTCGGGTTGGAGAAGAA
This sequence comes from Eragrostis nindensis, assembly GCA_012490785.1. NCBI lineage: Eukaryota > Viridiplantae > Streptophyta > Magnoliopsida > Poales > Poaceae > Eragrostis > Eragrostis nindensis. Next base: position 741,675 of record JAAXCT010000098.1, on the reverse strand, counting down.
GAGTGAGCGCTCGTTGGATTTCTATTTGCACAAATCTCAAACACTAAGTGCTCTAACGGGCAGCAGTTCTTGGCACTCTGAGTGCTGTATAGAAAATCTTCACTCTCGCAGGGGTGTCCGATGGCCCAGGTATAGTCTTTTCTCTCGTGGCGCGGTATCCGAAGACGACAACGACCAGTGCGGTTCCCAAGCAGCTGATCATCGTGAAGTTGTTTTGATTAGGCCTTGCTTTTCCCAAATCACCTAGATTTATCAGAGAGCTGATCCTGCTTTCCATGCAAAGATAAGCCAAGCATGCCTGGACACCTCTGTATGCTCGCACACACCTTGAGGGCCGTGCTTCTGGTCATCACCGCATCTTCTCCTCACTGCCACGTACGGCTGTCAACCGCTAATTACGACCAGAGACTAGACGCCATTTGGTTTGCCTACTGTTGGAATGGACCGATTATGCAGAAGTTGATTGCTCTATTAGGACGAGACTCGTTGAGCTGTAGCTGTCCTGGCTGTCGTATCTCTAATATAAAGCTCTCTGAAATGACGCCCTTCTGGTGGTTAACATGGTCCCGCAGCTCTAACCACCGGGCTTAAATCCTTACTACTGCTCACGGATTAGGCTATTATTACACGTCGCACGTAACGCAAGCGCTTATGCTTCTTTGAGCGTTGAAAGTACCATGTTGCCCGAAAGTTCTACTCCTGCGGCGAGCAGAGTAGCAGTACTACCACGCTTTGATCCCCAGCAGATGGACGTATGCTAATTACACATGTAGGGTGACTAGGGTCCAATGCGTAAATGAATAGAATTGATTATACGTGATGATAATCGTGAAAAAAGAAGAGAGAATATAATAGGATATGTGATTGAAGACCGAAGGACGGAACCCGTGGCGCCAAACACGGCAACATCGTCGTCCTAGAGCCTCGTTTGGCTTGTATTGTACTGCATGCAATGGCTGCTGCGTCGTTTATGTTGGGATCCTTCGATTTGGTGGGTCGCGGCTTCAAGCTACGGCGGCCTCCCCAAAAAGATTGACCTCTCCCTCTTGCCTCCCCTGCGTAACGTAGGACCTGAACGGCTCTACGGTCGTTGCTTGTCCATGTAATACTGGTTAGTTGGTTCTTTTTCTTTTTGGCGACACTTAGTTGGTTAGTTGGTTCTTGTTTGACTGGTCTTGGTCGATGCGTCACTGACTCACTGAACTGTTAATAAACCTGATGCTCCCGTGATCAGATTAAACAAGTGGCATGACCTTTTCAGAAATCGATTTGTTACACCCCGAATTAAACACAGCTGCGATAGGTAAATTCAAAACACGACAAGGTACTGTATTTTGTATTTTTTAAATTGCACGGTACCAAAAACTGTAAACGTCCGTAAATATTAAGCGCGCCTGCAGGAGCTCGACTGCTCGCGATCTCGAGGATGAATGAACGGATTCAATGCGACTCGCGTATGACCGTGACGAGCGAGCGATGCAGGCATGCAGCAGAAGCGGCAGCAGGTAATGTCAGACCGATAGTCGCGTCAGGGCACCAATCCATCCATAGCCGGGCGATACTGTGTTTGGCAAAGGCTCTTTGTGTGGCTTATTAGCTGGCTTATCGTGAAAAAGGAAAAAACCCTGCCAAACATCTCTCTGGGAAACAGCTTATGGCTTATTTGAAGAATAAGCCGTTCTGCAATTTGAACTAGGATAAGCCGTTTTGCATAAGCCAGAAAAACTAGCTTTTTGCAGCTCACTCTCTAGATAAGCTGTTTTATAAGCTGTTTTGCCAAACAACATAACTGACAAGTCAAATAAACCAGAATAAGCTGATAAGCTATTTTGTCAAAATAAACCAAAGCAAAAGCTATTTTTGTATAAGCATAAGCTGTGCCAAACATACCTATTTTTGTCTCGCCTCGCGCTCTCTCGCCTCGCGCTGCCGCTCGCTCCTCCGCAGCGCCCCACCGGTCTGTGGCCGAGACGCCTTCACGGCTTCACTTGACAGGCTGCACGCACAGCAGGCATGCAGCGTGCTACGATCCCTTTCTCCTGCCCATCTGGCAGTTTGACCACCAGCCGCTGCATACGTGCATGATGTCTTGACCCAACCAACAGTCACGCTACGAATCCTTAGCTGCTGCAGGAGAAATAACTGCAGACACTGTAGCTGCTGCGGCAGCCGGCTGCAAAAGCAGCCAGCCGAACAGCCCCAAGCTTTCATGGAAGCACCAGGACAGATTTTTATTGGTTTTCATGGTCGACGACATGCGATTTTTCTGCTATCAAGAGGTAAATAATCTGAGCCATTAATTTATAGTAGTAGACATTAAAAGAAGACAAATGAAAATTAGGAGGGAAAAATGGTGCATCTAACATGAGAAAGGATAAAATTGAAAATCAAGTGAAAAAAAAGCGACCCATATAAGGCCAGTCTCTGCATAGGTCGTGTTCGTTTCGTCTAGGATTAAATTTATGCATGTCATATCAAAGAGAATTTTACTATTTAGAAATATTAAATAAAGTACAACTACAAAACTAATTGCAGAACCCCTGTGCTAATTCGCGAGACGAATCTAATGAAGGTAATTAAGCCGTGATTAAACTATAGCATCACTGTAGCAAAACATAGATTAATTAGGCTTATTAGATTCATCTCGTAAATTAGCACCTATCTGTTAAAAAATTTTGTAATTAGACTTTATTTAATACTCTTAAATAACAAAATTCTTTTTGATGTGACAGGACTAAATTTTAGGGGCTAAAGAAACGAACAGGGCCATAGTTTCATCTTACACTTTTCAAAAGTGTCACATTAGTTTTAGAGGTTCGGTTTAGATCAAATAGCCTCTCTCAATCCATAGTTCACCTCACGGTTTCGTAGCATTAAATTGTTACGTTGTTATTGCTCTAAACATGTTAAGATGAAACTATATGTTCTCAATGGGAATACCAGTAGAGTTTCATACATGTGAAACTATGTCAAATAAGTTTCATCTATGAAACCATTTGCTCTCTTGCATCATAAGTTCTTTACCATGTCACATTTTTAGCTGATATGACGCCTTTTAACTAATGATGAAACTTCCATTAAGACTGGCTAGTGATCGACCTAACTCATCGAAATTTGACCTCCTATTTTTTTTTGTTTGTCCCCCCTCCCTCGTTGAATCATCAAACTTTGAGCTCCCCTGTCGCAAATAATCGTCCCCTGGAACCCTTGACAAGTAAAGATAGAATCGTTTCACTTTCTTCCCCCTCTCCTTCGTTGTATATATTGATTTCCAGGTACCCTTTCTTCTAAGTCAAGTGAAGAAAACTCCCTCCCGTCGCCGCCGCCGCTGGATAGAATCATCAAACCCGGACCGCTTATATCTCACGACGCAAAGATTTCTGGAGTTTGTGATTTAGGAGGGGGCAAAAGGTAGACATGTCATAATTTAGTATAATACATTAATTGTGATAGCGGTGTACAAAAATTGATAAGCTTATGACTTATGCAAACAAAATAGTATGGAATTGAATTATTTTGAAAAAAGTTGACTACAAATGGTTGTAGGCATGATGTTAAGAATTTCAGGCCTGTTGTGCATATGAGAATTAAGTGTGGATATAATTAGCATTAAAAACAGTTAAAACTTGAAACAAAAATACCAGCACAGTACTATTAAATAACCAGAGGTAAAGGAGTAGACAAATTAAATCCTTCTTGATTGAGTTTTAAAGCCTTGCAGCTTCAATAAAATTTGGTCTCTTGTCGGGTTAAAGAAGGCATGGCTTCGTTTGGGTTCTTACTTTCCACAACGTCAATAAGAAGTGACATCGAAAATTAGTAAAAACGTAAACCAACCTCTCTGTGCAAACTATGCAAACTTCAATCTGAGCCACACGATATTGATCTAAGGGAGACGCTGAGGGGAGGTGGGAGGAGTGATTTATAAGCTCAGAGGAGGTAGAAGGGATGATTTACAAAAACGACTTTGCAAATTCCACCTCCTTTAAGCGTTCCATTGGATCAATATCGTATGGCTCAGATTGAAGTTTTCATAGTCTGCACGGAGGGGTTGGTTTCCACCAGATACATTCCCTTCAGAATTTTAATATAAAAGATCTGTCTATTTTATAGCAATATATAATACCACTTTCATTTCGTATGAAAAAAGTAGACAAATTTTATGCCTTTCTTTCTTTACGGAGAAAAGGGGCAGGGATAAAAACAAACAATGCGAAGGATAAACCCGTTGTGGCAGTGTGGGGCCTGTGGGCCCGCGCAGTCCATGCCCGAACAATTCACCACCTCTGCCACCACTGCCAGCGCCTCCGTCCACTTCCCCTCTCTCCCCTCACTCCCACTCTTCCCCACCCACAGCTCATCAGCTCAGCTCACCGCAGCAAGCGCTGGCAGCGCCACCACCAACAAACCCTAATTTATTCCCTCCGCCGCATCTAGCATCCCAGCAGCAAGCATCCCTTCCTCACTCCCTCACTACTCTTTCTTAAATTAAATCCGACAAAAAAATAAAAACAAGAACAGAGAGGTCACAAGCCTCACGCCCCCCCTCCTCCCCCTCATGCGCCGCAAGAAGCATTCGGACCGGGGCGGCGGCGGCGGCGGCGGCGGCACGGAGCTCTTCATCTGCTTCACCTCCCGCCCCTCCTCCGCCTCTGTCGCCGGCGGCGCCGCGCCGTCCTCCCTCCGCCCGTCCAGCTCCTCCAAGCTCCTCAGCCCCGGCCGCGGCGGCGGCGGGGCCGCCGCTGCCGCCGGCGCCGACGCGCCGGCCCCGCCCCTCCACCCCTCGCGCAGCCGCCGGCTCCGGAACAGCGGGAGCCTCAAGGGCGGCCAGTCGCCCATGTTCCCGTCCGGGTCCACCGGCGGCCGCCGCGGCCGGGCCGGCTTTGAGCCGGCCGAGCCGTCCTCGCCCAAGGTCACCTGTATCGGCCAGGTCCGCGTCAAGGGCGGCAAGCGCAGGCCCAAGCACGCCTCCGCGGCCGCGTTGCGCTCGCGCTCCAGGCGCGGCGGCGGAAGCGCGGAGGCCAGCTTCCGCCGCGCCGGCGACGACCGGGACGGGCCGCAGGGAAAGAACCAGGGCTGGGTCTACCAGATCCCGGTGAACATCTGCGAGGCGCTCAAGACATTCGGCTCCTGCGGCGGCCGCTCCCTCTGCTCGCCGTCTCGGGGCGGCGGCGAGCGCGGCGCTCTCTCCGCCGGCGCGCACGGCGACAAGAAGCGGCGGCGTGCGCCGGCTGGTGGCAGCTGGCTGTGCGGCGCCGCCGTGGCGAGGTGCCTCCTGGCGATCCAGGAGGAGGACGACGAAGAGGTCGGGAAGGGAGCCGCCGTTGTGCCGGCGGAGGAGATGAGGGCGTCGGAGGTGGGGCTCGTCATGGAAGGCTGGGACGTCGAGGACGAGGAGAGGGCCGTGATGGTGGGGGAGGTGGAGGTGGAGAAGAAAGACGAGATCTTTGTGGTGGGCAAGGAAGAAGAAGGGAGGGTCAGCGTCTGCATCCCCCCGAGGAACGCCCTGCTGCTAATGCGCTGCCGGTCGGACCCCGTCCGGATGGCTGCTCTCGCCACGCGCTTCTGGGGATCTCCAGCCGCGGCCAACGTGGAGCAGGTGAACAATGAGGCAGCAGGTGACGACGGCGACGACGAGGAAGAAGAGGAAGAGGAAAATGAGGCTGAGGCTGTGGTCGAGAATGAATGCAGCAACGAAGCTCGTGATTCGGCAGTTTCTGTTGAAGATGTGAAATGCAGAGAGAGGGTTGCTGGTGAAGATGATAATGCTGAGGCCGGGGAGGAAGATCGAGCGCAAGCCGAAGTTGAAGAGAGCCTGAATTGTGGTGATCCAGTGGAAGATGAGAAGGATGGACATTGCAGAACTGAAGGAGAGGAGGTGCAAATTATTCGGAAAGATGCATCTTTGGAGGTTTCTTTGGGAGACGATGAGGAAAGCGAGAACCAAGGACCAGACATGGTGGATCTGGTGGCTGACGGTAAGGATAAAGAAGGTGCTCCAGCACCAGACAATGTTGAAGAGGTGAAGGGAAGGAGATCGATCAGCAGCTATTCTCCCTCTGCAGCACTGAAGGAGGAGCGGAAATTGCGACGGTTGAGCAGCAGCAGAAGGCGTGTCAGTACCAGCAGCAGGACCTCATCTGTCAGTGATAGAGGTGGCAGGAGGCACAGCTTCTCTGCTGAGACGGAAGGACGGCGGTCAAGCTTCTCGAGCTTGAAGGATTCAAGGAGGGCAAGTTTCTCCATTGATAGGGATGGCCGAAGGTGGAGCTTCTCAATTGAGCAGGAGCATCTTGTAGCTGAACCTAAGGTTCTGATGGCATCAAGAAAGGGAAAGAAGAATTCGTCTGAGCCAGAGTCGGAGAAAGAGTGTGCTGTTGTTGTTGCTCCGAACAGTGCAGAGGAAGACCAAGAATCGCGCGATGACGGAAAGGAAGAAGCAGTACAGAATGAAGAGGAGGATGGGACAACTCAAGGTGAAGATATGAACCCGAAAGTTGAGAAAATAGAAACACAAGTTGAAGAAGGTGCGGCAGGACAGGTAGAGCGGAGGAAGAAGAGCGGTGAATTGCCAGATTGCCTCCTCATGATGATGTATGAGCCCAAGCTCTCCATGGAGGTGTCCAAGGAAACATGGGTCTGCAGCACCGATTTTGTCCACTGGAAGTCCTACCAAGGCAAGAATAATCGTAATCGCCGCCAACTAAAGGCTTCTGCTAGCGGCAACGATGCCACTACAGATGAGCTCAAAGAGACGGAGAATGCTGAAGCCACTGTTGCAAACGACGCAGAGGAGAGCAAAGATGAATCAGTGGTGAACTCGGCACCAAAGCCGCCGCTGGTCCAGAAGACAACACCACCAAAGCCAGCTACAACAGAGCAGAAGGTGAAGATAGAGCTGCCGCTGGTCGCTAATGCGGCAGCGTACGCTCCGTTCGTTCTGAAGCGTTGCAAGTCGGAGCCGCTGCGGTCTTCGGCGCGGCTGGCGCCCGACGCCTGCTTCTGGAAGGACCGTCATCGTCCCCTGAATGCCACTGGGGTCGGGTTCTGATCCCGGCCAAACCAAACCAACCAAACCGCTGGTATGCAATGCCACCTAGTTAGCTAGTGAGTCGCTGAGTTTTCGAGCCTGTTGTGTAATAGTAGTGAGAAGGTTCTTTGATCATGCTTTTATGCTGTGATGTGATGTGGACGCCAAATAATAGTTATTTTAAGTTACATCAGATGAGATAGAGTAGGGAGGAGTACATGTAAATCTTGTGGGTTTGCTTCATCCAGCGTGCTAATTCATTTTCACTTGATGATGTTGTTTTTTGAGTGCTCGCCTGTAGGCTGTAGGCCTTCTTTTACCCTCTAGCATCTGCATATTTTCAGTGCATATAGAGTTGGGCTATCTTTGATGGTGAGAAGCATCATCATTTGTCACGCATCATCGTTTGCATCTAAACCGTTGTACTTCCAGATTTCCCTACCATTTTAGCAGTTTGATATGGTTTTATCTGGAATCTTTGTGATCATTAGTTTTTTTAGATGTATTGTGATCATTAGTTCATTACAACAACGGCCGCAAGGATCATTGAAGGTACGGAGCACAATAGTGGACAATTTATGGAGTGGCGGTACATTGTGTACTGACATGCTGCATTTGTTGTGTGCCGGAGTGATATTTGACTTCCAGGCAGGAATAAAAAGAGTAATGTTTGTTTGTGCCGTGATAATGTGCAGTTGGTAAGGGTCATGGAGAGTGTACTGGCCGTTGTCTAATAAATTCCAGGTTTTCTCATGTCTCTGTCGGACGCACGAGCTGGTGCCATATCCTCTTCCTTTTCGCTAATTCCGCCTAGTCCGATTTGCAAGAATTCCTTGTTGACATCTGGGGCTGAGCAAGTGCTGCAAGATCCCATGAAAATTCCTTTCGCCGTGCTGTCACTGTTTTTCCCCTTCCTTTCTGTTCTTTTGACTGGCGTCCCACACCTTGCAAGCAAAGCACGGGGCACATGAGGAGCGCGTGGTGACTTTAACACACGGGTGCGGTTCGTTGGAAGCAGACGAAATAATCCGTCGCCTAGATCACCACCACTCTAGGCTCCAAATCTCCTTTTCTTTTTTCTGATTGAAAGAAAGGCGCTTTTGCGACCCAATCTCGCGACACAACTTTTTGGTTCCCCTGCCCAGGGTAGGCTCGGCTGGGCTCCGGCGATGGCGCTCGCATTATTATTGTATAGTCCTAATCCGCTTTTGCCAGTCGCCATTGACTGGCCGCACGGCCCTTGTCCGCCACCCTCGCACCACGCCAAGTTGCTCTCCCGGGCAGCACCGCACATGCGCCGCGAGTGCGATGGGTGGGTGCTTGCTCCTGGTCTGGTCTGGTCTGGTCCGGCGCGGCCACCATTGGGTTGGGGAGAGCAGCAGTAGTTGGCGCCTCAAATCGTCAGTCCATGATTGGGTTCGGATTTGCGATTCGGGCGCAGTGCCGGAGCGTCGCGTGTCGCCGACTCCTTGTTCGTGCACGCGCCGTTACTGGCTCTGCAGTGGAGCAAGTCTCTGTTCGATTGGCAATGGATGGTTGGGATGTAATCGAGCACCAGCAGCAACTTTCCCTGTCCCTGATCCATTGTTTCGTGTCAGGATGCCATGGTCCAGGGTTATGCGGCTGATTCGTTCTCATCCAGAGAATGGCTTCAGCCAATCAATCCCTTCAACTCTGCAATTTTTTTTTAAAGACCCGAACTTTGTAATTATAGCGATTGGTACGCGAGTAAAGCTCAATTCAGAATCATGCCTCGCTCAGTGACTCTGGCGCCCCTGATCAGCGTGGAACTAGGGACAGTGCTTGCTTGAGACATGCTCGATCAACGGCTGAGCTGTGGTGCGGGCGGGATTCCAGATGTTTTTTTCAAAATGTGTCCAGTACGTATTTCATCGAGAAGAAAAGGAAGAAAAGACAAAACAAGACATGATGTCCCATGTAGAGGGCAACCAACAAAGCAAAGCACACTAGGAAAGATCTAACCGCCTAATCTTTGAATCGCACGGGCCATGTATTGTGCTCTTTGCAAAGTTCACTTTTAACTTGTAGGTTCCAATAAACTGAAGTTCGATGAATTAGTAAGATTGTACATCTATCTATCGTATCTATATTTATGTGACGATGGTAAGAGAGAAAGTATAAGCTTTTTTGACCCCTATTCTTATAGTCTGATTTAAATGCCAATGTTAACCTAAGTGGCTGTCATGAACGCAAATGCTGCATAGCCATCAAACATTCTCTCTTCGATTCACAGAGTTTAACTTAACCCCTCTCCCCAATGATTTTGTAAACTTTGTTAGATATATATTAGAGTCGATAGTTTTGCTATGATTGGGAATATTGGTCATGTCCATTGCTCCCTGGTCATCCATTTCCCTAAGGCTGAACCAAGCTGCGGTCAAGTACTATCTAATAATAGCTACGTTTTTCACTGGCACACCATTCAACATGAATGATACTGAACAATCTCACTCTCTGCTTATCTTATAGCTACTCCACTTTCTGCAAACTCTTTAGGTGTTGTCAAGTGGCGCCCTTAAACACCTTTATTCAACAAGTATCTTAGATTAAGAATATTCATGAAGTCCAGCATATATATGCCGGGACATAAGACATGAACGATGCACCGAGATGGACTCGGTGGATGGAGAGATATTCTATAGCAGTAGATGCTGAATGATTAATTGTGCAGTATGGATATAACAGTGTTGCAACGAAAAGGAAAGGATTGATTATCTCTACTGATTCTGACGGCATCTCTGTTTCGGTTTCTGCCTCATCATCATAAATTTCAGGTCCCATGCGTTGCATGCCAGCACAGTAAGTACAGCTAGTTCACAGGCCGGCCATGTCCTGCATCAGGAGGGCACGGTAGGCAGGGACCAGCTCCGAGCAGTATCGTAACTTCGTGATGGCTCTGAAGATTACTACTCCTACCACCATTCACGAGTAGGGAACGGAATCGCGGGGGGTCCATGTGTGTGTGCACGTCCGTGGGGACCGTTGGCATGTGGTAAGAATCAAACGGAGTGATGAGTGAGGGTCGAGTACGTATATGAGCTGTGGCAACGAGGCGCTTCAACTGAATATACGTACGTGTGTACGTTCCTGGGTTACGGACGAAGATTCGCTCAACTTCGATGAAGGGCTGGAGCGATGCCTCCGCTGGCCAGGCGGCGGGAGGACCCAATTAATCCAGTCCCCCCTTTGATTAAGGCGCCGTCCCGGCAATTCGCACTTGCGTGTAATGATGTGTCTAATATTCCGGCCGCTTAAGTTTCCAGGTGAACCTACCTGGCTGGCTCATTAGGCGGCTTTACAACACTAAGAAGAAAATCGTTGTAGTAATCCACAAACGCATCCATCAGGTCGACTATCGATCTCGCTGGCACCGGGAGGAGCCGGCCGAGGAAAGTGAAGTGTAGCTAGTACAATGATGATCTCCAGATGTTCGTAAAGCACAAAGGCTATGTAAAACCCTTTGCTTATACTAGTAGGTGCTGGTGCTAGTCTAGTCCCCGATCGATCGACGCCACGCAGAAAACCCCAAACGGAAAGGAGCCCTGTCGCTTTGGTGGCGCATGCACGGCCGGGCCACGGCATGCAAGGTCCACCGCGCGTCTTGCCTTGCCGGCCACTCCCGCGCGCGTGGAGCCTTCTTGCCGTGCGCTGCAATCATGGCTGGTTGAGATGGGGATCTCGCAGAGGACAACCATTTTTAACCTCTCCCCCATCGATCCCTGCTTAATTAATTTACCAGCCCAAAGGTAAGCCAGCAATCGAGCCGTTGATGAAGGTCGCGGGGCCGGTTTCACTGCCCCAGCTGCAAGCGCGCGCGTGCAGATCGACGCGCCAGGGGACTGGGGATCATCAGATGCAGCCGAGAGTGACCTTTGTTCGCACGTGGTGTGGGTTTGGACAAACCCGAGAGACGCAGGGGTCGGTCGTGCACTGCATGCACGAGTGCAGATGATGCGAAACAGTACACCATCGCCGCTCGTCGTTTCAGTAACCGGTCATTTGCTCTAATCTCCCCCCGGCCCGTCACGGTCATGGTCTCTCATCGGCACCGCTAATGTAACTCCGTACCTCCCAGCCTGGGTTCTGAGTTACGGATGCGTGTAGCTGATTAATTATGGAGTACAAGTAACAAGCATGACAGCCTCGTCATTCTGTCAGGTTACAAAATAAAAGAGATGCACGGTAAACGCTTGTGTAGAGACTAGTCAGAATCTTTATGAGAATCTTGCTCCGAATCTGAAGCTAATGCAGGCATCGTGACACTGAATAGCTAGGATCAAAGCCCGGAAACCATAAGACGTCGTAGGATAGGCCACCAGGGAACATAATTTACTTTTCATTTTCTTATTTCGGTTGTACACATCAAAAGATAAAGATAACAGAGAATTGAGTAGTTAATATATTTTGCTTTCCCAGAGCTATAGCAGACGTTATAAAAAAATGGTAGCATGTCTGGTGAGTAGCTAGGACAACTGACAATGTTTTGGGGTGGACACCCTGAACAGTGCGGGTGGTGGCGAGCAAAGCAAAACACCTCACTACCACCAACCAACCCGGGCACCTCAAAGCCTGGGAACAGAATGATGATTACGCATTATACAAAGAAGATTAGCAGTGAGAAAGATACTCGAGTCTTTGAAGAGGATACTGATGATCCACATAGGAAAACTAGCCTGTTTTCTCACTTACCCACGTGCTGCCAGGGAAGAAAGAAAAACAAAAAGGAATAAAATCTCAAAGATGGTTGTGCAATGATACGCTGCATATGTGTCTTGCGCCGCTGCTTCTTTTTTATAACAAGGAATATAATGTACTACAAAATCGCTGAAACGTCTCTTGTGGAGATATATCTCACTGTCATTTCTGACCCTGGGTTTGTGAGGAGCTCTCATGTCATGTGCGGCTTAATTAGTTCACTCTTTCTTCTTTTAATAAAACGCCTTTCAACATCGTAACATGGGAGGCCAGACTGGATTCCTTGGGTCCCGGTGACTGCATTCATGCATGCTTGGTTTTGGAGTTTGGAGCAAGCGGTGCTTGTGCACCGTGACCAGTATACCAAGAAATTTTTTTTAGCAATATGGCCTCATCCGCTGGCCTGCGCGGGAGGCGACGAACAGGACAGGGACGCATGCATGCATGGGTTTGAAGACCGGGCCTGCCGTGGCCTTTCTTGTTGGACCACTTTGACCAGGACCCAAACCTAATCTCACTTCATCCTCGCTAACCAAGGCGACAACGAAATTCTGCTGCCCTGATTCTTCCTGCAAATTCATCACAGATCGCACAGCTGGTCGCTTTCTTTCATCCATCGAAGAGTGAACCGTCAAAAGCTAGGTGATCAAACATATTTTTCAGAATTTATTCTGAGGCAAAATAATTATCAGTTCAATATATGAGTCACCTTACGTTACCCGGCTAGGCCATTTCTTTTCCAAGTGAAATAACAATCCATTACTATCTTTAAGAACATCATTTTGGTTAAAATTATGCAGAGGAGTAGCTGCAAAACAAAACTACTTGTCTCCTTAGTGGACACTGCTAATTGCCCAACTACTCCAGTCCTTCAACTCGAACTGATCTCAGTCCAACGCAACCAATCTGTCGAAATGGAAATGTAACTAAACTTGTACTCGAGCTCGGATAAGATTTAACTGGAACTTCAACAACTTCTACTTCATTTTTTAGGGACTTCCAGTTTAGTACTATTATTTTCAAGTGAAAATAGTAGAGAGAGAAATGTAATACAAAGTACAATAATTGGTACTAAGCTTCTTGTGGTGGAATATATATGGGTCCTCTATATTTTCATCGAGTTATTATTTTAATGATAGCAGATGTACATTTTTTTTTGTGAAAATAGAAGATGTACACTTTGACCGTGAGACAGGTAGATCCAGCCTAATCTTTATAGGCGTATAGTGTACATGGGCATGTGTATGTGAGGTTTTTACTTTTTTATATAATAATGATAAAATAATACATTTTTTTCAACATTTTTCATCGGTCAATCTGAAATTTTGATAACATATTTTTAACATAATAATATGCAACTCTCCTGCGTGTTGAAAAAAACAAACAATAGAATGTGCAGTAAAAGAGAGCGCACGCGCTTCTCGCTCTACCACTTGTGGACAATTTCCAGTAGCTTTCTGTGCTTTGGGTTGCTGGGCCAGCAGCGCTTTGGGCTTTGTGGTGCTGCTTTTTCTTTGCTGTGGGCAGAAAGTTCCGTGGGTCTAAATCATCTCCAAACTACATCACGAGGTCCACTAAGGGTCTCTTTGGTTGGACTTTGGGTTCCAATTTCTGTATGTTTAAAACGTCTCCTATGCATTGGTGAATTCATTCTTTTTTTTATTTTCTTGCTTCACATTTTGACAAGAGCTAAAAAGTAGAAGTCATTTTCAACAAATAGAAGTTATAACAAGAGTAAAACCAAATGGCCTTAAAAATTAAGGAACATCGAGACTACTCTTCTTTGCTAACTGGAATCTGGTAAGTAACATAAATCTTTAATGATTGGTCAATATTCACTTTAGATTATATCATGATTACAAGGCCAAACTGTGACGACTTTCTACATGTAGTTTAGTAGTTGACTTAATTATGAGCATCTTTGCTTCTCTCCAGAAGGTTAAATAGTACCTCCTTTTGTTTTCCTTTTCTTTATATTATTTCTTTATTTGTACAATATCATTTATATTTTGTTTATATTTAACTACATAAATTTAGCTTTAAATATTTAATGTGTTGTTTCTTCGAACCTATTCCATTGATAGGATAGACTTAATAATCTATAGTCTAACAATATTTCAAACGCACATACACAAAAAATTTAAGACCTAACACATGACTATCCGGTTTCAAAAGACAAGTTGTCCTAGTTTTTTTATCTTCTAGACCCTAAAGCAAGTCATTTTAGGGCCTATTTCCTATGAAGTTGCTTGGACTTCGGCTTATGCGATGAGCCCAGCACAAACTGGAACACCTTATGCTGTAAAGTCTTCAATTAAATCACAAATATGCTATGGTATGGCGTATAGGGTAATTTTGAAGCCCATCGAAAGGTCACGTTGGAAGACTCCAACAGAAGTTTTCTCAATTATCTTATAGCTACATTGCCTTATACTTGCAATCAAATTCATTTGTAAGTAAATGTTTGACATATAAAGTTGAGTCTTTTTCTTTTGTCCTCCCCTTAAGGAAAAAATGTTTCAATTTGAGTGGATTTCACTTTTGCTAATCTAATCAGGGGTCAAGGGAGGAGGTTTCTGTTCATGGTCGATTGAAACCAAATTCTTTCCTTAACAAATGGAACCTAAGTTCTGAATCACACAGGCTGTTGCATACGACACGAATATACTATGGCAGGTACAAGTCAACCCTGCAAGCCAACCCGAGCTTGTTGCAATGACCGGCCTTCCTTTGGGACCTAATTCATACCGACCCGTTCTTATATTCACCAATGCTGCCAAGGAGGAATGGCCACAGGATATTCCCCTGCAGCTGGAAGCGATCAATCACTTCCAGTTGTATCGTTTGTTTAGCGTTCGTTTCCCGCCATTGGGACGAAACAGAAGACTTTTGATGGTTCAGAAAATGTCAGTCGCCATTGATAGCAACGGGCCACTTATATTAGTTCACATGACTTGCATTCACAAACTACCCAAAAGCCAATGCGAAGCAAGGTGATGCACATAATAAGAAATTATATATCACAAAATGACTCTTGCTTGCAAGTCTCCTCTTACTTGCGCGTAACACATCACATACTTGAGCGCCACGAACTCACTGGTTTCCCACGTCGATTAGACTACTTCTATACTCGCCCGAAAATTGGAGTCAAGCAGCAGCCAAAAATCTTTTCAGTTGATCCTCCAAGCCATGGCTTCGACGAAGCAACCTGACCTTGAATCCCAGAAGCCGGCGTCATCGGCGGCACCACCTCCGGCCGTCGCTCCGTCGGTTGCCGAATCAGCAGAGCCGGCTTTCAATGTCCCTAGGAGATCATCGGATTCCGTGGTCGTTGGCATCACCAACGGCCACGACGCGGCGCCGGAGACGGAGCCTCTCTTGGCGCCGCCGAACGACGACGACGACGAGGAGGGCGGGGCCGACGACGAGACGACGCGGCTGGAGCGCGCCATGGCGCGTGCGTTCCGGAGCACAGCGGACCTGGCCAAGCACCTGCCGACCGGCGCCGTGCTCGTCTTCGAGATTCTGTCTCCCGTGTTCACCAACGGCGGCAAGTGCGACGCGGTGAACCGCGCGATGACGTCGTGGCTGGTGGGGCTTTGCGCCGCGGCGTGCTTCCTCCTCTGCTTCACGGACAGCTTCGTCGACGGCAGGGGCACGGCGCGGTACGTGGTGGCCACGCGCTCCGGCCTGTGGGTCATCGACGGCACGGCGCCGCCTCCGCCGGCGGTCGCCGCCACGTACAAGCTCAGGTTCATCGACTTCTTCCACGCCGTGCTGTCGCTTGTCGTGTTCATGTCCGTGGCCATGTTCGACAAGAACGTCGCCGCGTGCTTCGACCCGGTCATGTCCTACGACACGCACCAGGTGCTCACCGCCGTGCCGCTCGCCGGAGGGCTCGTCGGGACGCTGCTCTTTGCCGCGTTCCCGTCCACGCGGCACGGACTCGGTTTCCCAATCCCCGCAGCCTGAGATAAATACAGATCGTCATATGGGAATTTTCTGCTCTTTGCTGCCGAGACTAGTGTTGTGTCCTCCGTCGTCAGAAGTTTGTGGTGCCGTCGTTACAGAAGCAAAGTATCATTGTTTGGGATATTCCTTGAAGTGCACTATTTTTTCAGTTCGCATTATAATTTATAAGAAAACCACATTGTATGATTCATACATGTCCTAATCAACGTTTGGTATATTATTTTATTTACTCCCCCTTTTTAAATTGTTAATGTCATTGATTTTTTTAAGTTATGTTTGCCATTCCAATTTTCGCATATCTGTTGTTGTGGCTAAAGGCCCATGCGCAGTGTTTTGTCATTCAACTGTTTAAAACTATCCTACGTTGGAACACAATCAAAGAATCGGCTCACCTGCAGGGTCAATCTGCAGGAGACACCTGTCGAGGTGGTCCCATGTGTTTAAAACAGAGGTCAACAGCCAGCAGCCGCGGAGGCTCGTTGGGGGCTGTGTTGCTGGATTGCCAGCGCTGGTGGCGCTGGTGTGCGTATGTGCGAGCTCGACGTTCGGTTCCAATCGCGAGCGGCGGCGGCGGCGCACCTGTAGAAGCGCGATGAAAATCTGTCGCCATAGATAGGCAAATCCTACTTCTGTCCAAATGTAGTACTACTCCCTCCATCCCAAAATAATTGTCGTTTTAGTTCTCGGCACGGAGATTAAAAAAAGTTGGTAAAGGTAAGTGTGTAGAAAACAAGAAGGAGAGAGATAAAGATAGAGGTGTATTGGGAAGAGAGAAAGGTGCATCGGGAAGTGAGAATGATAATTATTTTAGGAAAACTGGATGAGGCTAGAATGGAGTAGATGTCTGAATCCACAATCAATTTAGAACAAAATTAAACAAAATTAAAGAAAATTACTTTGGACATGGACCTAAAAAAACTTGGTACCGAAAATTGTCAAGGACAATATACATTCTAGAATATAATTTTAGATCCGAAACTAAATATCTAATAGAAAATCATGATGATAGAACTTTGTTATCTGAGCCATTTAGAACTGCTTGTTCTGCAAATCCATCATGTGATTATCGGAGACCTGCAATAATAAACAAGTATCTTTAAAAGAAGGCAAGATTACTTGAGACATGAAACTAGGAATTATTTACATGTAATGAATAAGTCCATTAGGTACCGTCTGATTATTCTCATTTGATGAAACTTGGATGTTAGATAACATTTCAGAAGTCTGCACAATGTCAATCCAAAAGTCAACACATGTTTTTTAACAGAGCATTAGCAGACGTGGTTGTAAGATAGGGTGATAAGCGTTGTTGACCTGAGGTAACAGAGGCATAGCATTCTGAAGTTCTTACACATTGTTAGTCTCCCTTGCTATGGTTATGTCATTAGCTATAGAACTACTACCAGCACTTTTGTCCACTTGGGGTTTACCTGTTCAAAGAAAAAAATTGTTACAACCCTGCTTCCAATAATATACTTCAGCAGTATTTAGTAAATTGATTTTTAAATTTGCATGGCCTTTCGAATTTTTTTTTTAAATTTGCATAATACTTCTCTTTGGTTGCCTTGTGGTTCACTTCAAGCCATGATTTCTTCCTTTTGTTACTATATCCTTTATGCTTCCTTTTTTGATGGGAAAATTCCTTATTGGCCATCCAGAACTTTTAAATTCCTTATCGGCCATCGAATTCAATTTCTTTTCCTTACTGGCCATCGTAGTGTTTAAAATGAAGGACAACAGTCACTTTGCCCCTGACAATATTTTTGTGGCTAATATTTCTCATTACGTACAGCCTGACACAATTACCGACATAAGACGGCTCAATCGGAAATGACAATCACACATTGATACATAATATCAAAACAAAACTAAGCAAAAGAAAAAACACCACCCTACAGCTTTCATTGACCTCCAACACAACTCTTGAGTATGGTTTTTCTCATCTACTGTTCTCTCAAAATGTTTGAAGAAAATCTAATAGATCAAGATGAACATGCAAATATCTTTTTAGCATTGCATTGAGACTCTCACTTCTTTGTATTGATTTTATATCATCACAGAATGTCTGCCGGTCATAAACCAATGACCATTTCTCTTTCTCAAAAAATTTACGCAAGCTATCATTGTCTTGCAACTCGTAATTTTTTATCATGTTATATATCCCAAAAAGATATGAATTCGTGGACGGCCTCAAAATTAAAAACACTTGCAAAATCCTGTGCAGTGACGCGCCTTTCGCAACTATCTGTGCCAGGAGGAGCATCATTACCTTTTGTTCTAATTCGCATGTGAAAGATGTTGAAATAGAGTTCATGTATTCTCAACTTTTCAAAGGTGTTGAAATAGAGTTCATGTATTCTCAACTTTTCATGTAGAAGATCACACATATTGATTGTTTTTTTTGCCAATGAAGATACTTTGAGAAATACACACTTTTAATGAAATCTAGTGATTCTGTAAGACAAGTAAAATACATAGAAAACACATCTAGTCAGGGAATTTCCTTGTATGCCACCTAGAAAACTTCTAATACCTCATATGCCATCATTGTCTCGATGACACATGGAACCGGCTGTGTCACTAACAAGTGGACCATGATGGCATACAAGAGGTTTTAGTTTAAGCCAATGGCATACAAGGATTTTTTTTTCCTAGTACACACACACACACACACACACACACACACACACACACACACACACACACACACACACTCTTATTCATTGTATCTTTTCTGATTTATGTACGTCCCTGAAGCACAAGAACAAAATGGGGACCAAGTTTCATCTTCAACTACCGATCAGTCCACTGCCTTAGAACTCAGGATCTCATCCCATGAATTTGACAAATCAATCTTCGTTAAAGGAAGATAGGTAAGATCAAATACCACTAGTCCTTCACAAGGGTCGGATTGAGCAATCACAAAAAGGCAAGAAACTGGAGAGCCTTGTTCCATGAAAGCAATTTCATCTCCCCCTTCACATTGCCGTCAAGACACCTAAGTCCCCATATATCGCGTTGGCATTTAGGCCATATTAACCAGCCCTTG
Source organism: Eragrostis nindensis (assembly GCA_012490785.1). NCBI lineage: Eukaryota > Viridiplantae > Streptophyta > Magnoliopsida > Poales > Poaceae > Eragrostis > Eragrostis nindensis. The sequence continues at coordinate 722,908 of JAAXCT010000098.1, read as the reverse complement.
CGCTAGCTCTTGGAGAGGCCCAAATTCATTTGGAAAGCCACGGTGATGCAATGTGAGAGAGATGGCTGGGTGGATTCATTTGTACCACTTTGCTCATCTAGATGAATGTATCCTAAGATATAAAGTTTTTTGTTTGATGCTTTCTAACATGAGTCAAGCATGGTAAAACACAGGATACTATATAACACACACGTTAAAGGGAGATTCTTCACCAGCACCTTGACTGCCACGTTAACTTGGGAGTAATGAGAATCGTTATGATTAATGCACACACGATTAATGTGAGTAATGGCAGATTAATTGCCATCGAGCCTTGCCATTCCTCCATCTGCCGTGCAGCGGATCGGGGAGAGCGGTGTCTCTGAACCAACGCCGGTGATCTGAAGACCTGCGTGGGTGCCGGCAATCTGGTTTCTGGGAAGTGCATCGACATGACCGCTCGCTGCCCTTCCCTCATCGATGCATACTTCCTCTTCAGCGTCTTCTTCCAAGCGGTACTTGTCGTAAGTTTATACTGTTTCTCATTCGACAATCTTCGGTTCTCGGCGCAGAAGCTAAATGGGTATCTACCAGCTGCGTAGTGTAGTTAGTTCGTTTTTTATCCAAGTTCTCTTGTAATCAGCATGTTGCTAGTCTCTTTTTTGTATGAGTTCTGTAGATCGTTTCTGCTCCTATGTTTTTCGATCAAATTAATTTTAGGATTTGTTAATTTTGTAACATATCGCCTTGCCATGGGAATTGATATAATCACCATTGTTATCACCTTCACGGAGAACAAAAAACCTGAAGCCACCTACATCGTTGCCTTTGTTCGAGACAAGGGAGCACATAGACTCAAAAACCAGAAAACAAAAGGATTGGAAATGACTAAAAATCCTGGACGTAGTACTTGATTCACAAGCACTATTACTAGAAGGACGAGTCCTCATTCTCTGTAGTCACCTACCATATCGCTGAAGGCAGAGAGGAAGGGGGACCATGAGATAGATATCGGGGTGGAAGTTGACATCTGCAATGCACACAATGCTAATATTCCTTCTTTATTTTGAAAAATGGTTACCTTGTTTCTCGTAGTCGATCATTCTCGTTTTTGATGAAACACAGTATAGATGGATACGCTTGTATACACGCATTCGCACTCACCACACACTACCCCTATGATCTTTCTCATTTTAATTGTTAACTGGACCCTTAAAGGTATGGAAGAGCCTTCAATAAAAATGAATCCTCTTTAGAATATAGAAATTTTTTCCTGGAATTTCTAGAATTTTCCTGTAGGAAATAGCCTTTTGGAATGCAGGTTGTATCCTACAAATGCTTTGAAATTCCTATAGAACAGTTTCCCTCATAGGACTTTTGGTAGATGAGCTCAAATCTTTTCGAAATTTGCTTTGACTCTTTCTCTCCCGTCAAATTCCTGTGTTGCACATCCAAACACTTTATTGGAATGTCTCATGTATTTCAAAAATCTCATATGATCGATATTGATACTAGATGGGATTGACATTGATACCATCATAAACAATGCAAGAAGGAAATTTGGAAAGATAACATGTAAGATGTTTGCAATTAATATTATTTTGTTGTACTTTAAGTGTTTTTGTTGATAACTCGTGTATATATGTATCAAATAATATCAATATTTGATATCTAGATTAATTATAGCTGAACACCCCCCCCCCCCCCCCCCCCCCAAAAAAAATATTGGCACCAGCCACGAAAATTGTAAAGACCAGCCCCAAGTAGATGCTCTTGTTCCACATCTCTTTTCACTGGTGAACTTGTCCTTCCCACTACGTAGCTTCGATCGAGACATTCAGAAAATCCTCGTATGCTTCCGTCCACGCTCATCATTCACATACAAACGGTGACTATAATAGCAATCGCAAATCCGCAGTTTTCATTGATATGCATGTTAATGGCCACTCGTAACAGAAAACAAAATATTGTTAATTTTTACTATTTGTAACATAGTATGTACAATTCATGAAGTACTACAACGATAGGCAGGATAATTCTTAAGTGCGATCACCATATATATCATTGTTGCAGACTAACTTTCTCCATCAAAAGAACAGCTTGCTTCTCATTGAATAAGTCTTGATTTGTCATCTGTAAGGGGTCAGGCTAATGCGGCCGAATGCTCTGCCTTGAAATCTTAAAATTGACAGAGTTCAAGATGAAACTACACTAGATTTATGATCTGCGATGTTGTTTACGGGCGATGGTCTAGGTTAGTGATTACAACTCCAGCATCCGGTACAGGTTATCTCAGAAACTCGGAATTCCATACAGGTTGAGTCGTTCGGGTCATTTAGTAATCTAAGGTGATAAAGTAATATCTGCGGAAACAAATTGTAGGTTTCTTATTATAGTTAGAACTTACAACAAAAAACATTGAATTCGGTACATTGGCATCATGATTGTTACTGTATAATGCCATCATTTGTATTTCAGTCCTCAACAAGTACACAGTTTAATAATGTCCTTTACATGGAAGTTGGTTTTAGCCATATGGCAAATTGTATTAAAACTTTCAAATGTCAATTCATCCTAATATAGTAACAACAAGTATTAAATCAATTTTAGAGAGTGCAGTCGTTTGCTTTGTACTTTTATACAACGGCAATTCATTCACATTAAGTACTGCATATTTTGATGGATAAGCTTGTCCACTACAATATTGTAGGCCTTCTCGGTAGGATGGAACCCGTCCCAGAAAATATAATCCACAGCATTTGGACACGCACTGTGATACGCAATGAATATGGCAGCATTTAACACTGTGCTACCGCAACAACCTTGGCTCACCACCTTGAAACCTACACGATAATTGTGCCAAATTGTTCAGTATAATGTAATAATGATACCATGTCAATTAACTCCCTTCAGTGTGAAGATACCAAGGCTCATTATAAAAAAACACAAGCATGAGTATGATTGACCGTGTTTATCATATTATATGATCAAGCTAATAGGAATATTACCTCTTGTATCTTCAGCTACTCATATGTTTTAAATTGTTTAGGCAGTGCTATATATATATAGGTGGATAAACTGTCCAAAGTTATAAATTTAGCAGACAGTATAAAGTTACAATGAACGAAAAGGTAGGACTTACCATATAAAGTGGGGTTATTAATAAGATCAAGCAAATTGTAGTATATATCAATGTAAACAAATCTTGATCCATAAGCATTGCGTTCTGCATTTAGTCGGTCTATTTCCTTTGAGATTCTAGTATTAAATAATGCTGATGCTTGGTTCCTTAGTGGTTCGCATTCACCAGATGAACCTCCTGCAAGTGTTATTTGTGAAGGACAACATCCCATTGGTGGAATACCAACAAATCCAATCTTCTTAGCTCCCATATCATTCAGAGTCTGTATACAAAATATAGAGCATGAAAGCCTTAGTACAATTTCTTAAAGACAGAAGGAAGTTCATTGCATAAGAGATACATAAACAAGACGAATAGTCTGCCACATTATCCTATCGCATAGTTTTAATGTTGAAAACCTCTGTGTGTTTTATATAGACAACTCAGCATCATACGAATGGGATAAAATATAGATATTTTGTAATTTTGAGAAATACACGGAGGCTAGGGATGGATATGAGACTTTCAAATTGATTAAACGCAACTGATCAAAATTTTGGAATGAATTTTGTACAGTTGAAAATCATGACAATTACCGTGGTGAAATTGATTGCTGAAGAGACTAGAAAGTCCACATAAGAAGAAACATCATATTGATGGCGTCTCAAGGGAACTGAGAAATAATTATTTGCAATGTCATTTGACCCCATCACCGTGAAGAAGATGCCTTGAGAGATAACACGTGTCATCTCCTCCTCTCCAACTAAAACTTTTAGCTTCTCCTTGTAGTCTTGGAATAATTCTAGTTGCCCGGTACTCGATATGGCAGTCTACATTTTCCAGTTGTGTCCATTCAAGGAGCAACATAATTCTCTTAGACATTTTCGATATGAAATCATTAATTTGACGCTGGTATAATTTTTTGTAAACATAAAAGTACCGAGAGTTTAGATGTGAGTGGATCGTATCCACTGCCTCCAGAAGCGAAGGCCACGCCAGTAAGCAGGTCGTTCAGCTGAATATCGTCGCCAAGATAAGGAGGCAGTAGCTCCTTAACTCCCAGCTTAGAAGCTGCTCATGAAAAATTAGAACACAAATTTAAGTGTTAGGAATTAGCTTGTGTGTCTAACATGCACAGAGTCGCATATAGTGCATTTTATCTGGTTGTAGCCAGCCTGAGCCTCAGATGAAGATACTGCACCTTCATATATAATACACTACATATTTTTAATTTCTGTTTGGAAGGCATGCTAAAATTTCGAAGGACTTTAACTTGAAAACGTTGAATGAAGAATTACTCCAAATAGTGTATGTAGTGTTCCACATTGTAGATTTTAAGTTTAAAATTTCATTGCAGTGTTATGGTCATATATATTTTTAAATTATAAAGTTTTTCAAAATTGTTAAGAAAACAAAATAGAAGGATGCCAAATGGCTCAAATTTTACATTGCGTTTAAAACATAGGAAATAGACACAACTAGATAATCAAAGTCTCAAATCGATGCACATATACTTAAAATTGTAAATGTTAGCCCCATTTTACTTGCTCGAGTGTGACCAGGTGTACAGTACTGTTAGGCACAAAATGGCTGAATGTGAAACAACACATTTCAAGGGTCACGCATGCTTAGCGACTGATATAGGCATTTGCATGTCCTCGCATCGTTCAGAATTGAAAGCGATCATGTTGAGTAAGTAAGGTGTATTACATATGTGTCGTTAGAGGGATGTGCTGTTAAAATTTGAGCCAAAGTTTGACTTCAGAATTCCAGAGGCCAGGCAGAGTTCATGTGACGATGATCATTGGTGGTGACTCAGCTCAATTGGGTAGTTGGCTTTGCACTGAATGAAGGCGAACCGCCTGACAAAAACGTAGTTGGACCACCGCAAAGCGGACTGTGTGGGACATGAGAAATGACTACGAGAACTCAGGGCAACAAGACTGTGGGACATTTAGTGGCGTCTCATGGCCCCCATATCCGATTTGAGTTATTGTTTTGTTTGATCCGAAAACAGAGAAGCATCTCTACCCAACTCCCTCAGTGGTCACCCCATGTCATGTTGGCTTGTACAGTAGCTACATTAGCTTCTTCTCTACTGGTTTATCTTCGTCGGTGTCGCCCACACCCTGCTGTGCACGGGTAGGTTACTTTTGGCTGGCCATATTTCCAAGCTTAGAAAACTCTGCTCTAACAACAGGATGCATGCATTTCTCTGGATTTGTGGAGACATATCGCTTCTGCCCCTTTCCAACTTTGTATTTTCTTGTATCTTTGGTTGCAACATTGTTTTTACCCGAATTTGTAATTAAACTACCTCTATAAAGCATGTCTAGCTTTTGAGTCGCACCACCTACGGACTGTGTATAATAACAAACTCTTTAAGCATGTCCAGGGTTTTGTAATGTGATTTTTCTATCAAAAAGAAGCGACTTATATGATACATTTACTCGACCTTGCACGCACCACGTTCAAGAATAGTATGGTGATGAATGAATAAATGAAGAGAGGGTAGGAATGAAGTACCGAAGAGGTCCCCGGGGACCTTGCCATTGGAGAACCTCCCAGTGGGTACACCGCCGGGGAAGTCCTGGCCATACGGCGGGAAGTTGGCCTTGGCCTCCGTGATCCGGTGGTTGTTGTTGCCGGGGTCGACGATGGAGTCGCCGAAGATGAAGACGGCCGAGATGTTCGTCTTCCCGGTCGTACCCGCTCCACGGGCGCCCGCCGGCAGAACGGCCACCGCAGCCACCTGAAGCAGCAGCACAACAAGCAGAGGAGACCCCATCATAGTTGGCTTCCTATAGCGATAGCTACTAGCTGCTGCCTGCTGCGTTTTGAGCCACGAGAGCACGACGAGCTTTATAGGCAGGCGTGGAGAGGAAAGCGCGATGATGAGGTACAGACGCGCGTGCCGCGGCCGACGATGATACGGCGGTGGTTGCGCGTTGCATCCGCCACGCTGCAACCATTAATGGCTGCCTCCGTTTCCTGCGTGCGGCGACCGTCCCGTCAGGCTGTTCATGTAGGAGTATGCAGCATTGCATGTGGGCACAACACAAGCAGCGGTCACGACGACGAAAGGTTCAGGCGTGTACATGATTGCGGATTATTGCGGGGTAGCCTAATTCGGGCAGGCACGGACGAGACGTACGACCGAACCATCACACCAATATATCGCGAGGAATTAAGACCCAAATTCTCCGTGCTAATCTTTGGTGCAAGTACTAATCTGCCGCCAGCTTGTGCGTCCGTGCGTATAAGTCGACGCAGCTACACCGCCATGTACGTCGCCTGCTTGTTAGGTTTTGTATGTTTTATTGCCTTGAATTGTCGACGCTGCTTACTAGTACTATCTTACGCGAGGTGACTGAAAAGAATAGTACGTATCAGAAAATGAAAGGAGTACGTGGTGTGGCCTCCAAACTTGGCCACCGAAATGAACAGGAATCTGGACAGAACAATGGTTTGTGGTCACTTATACAGTGGCTTCGACTATGGCTGTAGCGGTGATCATTACGGTCCCCTGTTTCACAAACTGAACAGGCTCACTGCATTGCGTTGAATTAATGTTGACTCTAGGATAATGTACTCCATGTCCCAGGCAATGGGCTTGTCACTATTCATCGCACCACCTGTAAAGAGTGAATAGTGCCACAAACTAGCTATAGTTCTGCTACCTGTCGTCGCATCGGCTTTGATTGTCCCTGGGGTCCTGCTATTATGCAAATCCTATAGAAACGTAATTACTCCTAGTTGCAAGAGAATCTCAAATCCCCGCTTCAAAGATCAATCAGGCCCCTCCAATTCTTATGCTGCTGTCTCAGATCCTCCTACTTCCTCAGCGGGAATGACCGGTCAGCTGGAGGGGATCTTGCATATTCTTCAGTGTTTTGTGTGTCTTATGTCTCCGCATGGTTTCCTAAACCGTTTATAATTTAGGAGTATATGATGCACAAATATGTCACAGTAAATATTGGTGGTATTTAGGTTTGATGATCCAGATTAGTTTTTCTTTCACCTTTAATATCAACAGTATGCTTAAATAGTATCAATAATACTAAGGTATTATATAAAAAGATCAAATGACGACATTAAATTTATGGCCGCACAGAGAAAATGTAACGTAGGGATTTCGGTAGTTGGCAGCCATGCGGCAGAAAGTTGACCGATAAAATTATCCAATGTACCCTTCGTGATACCACCGCTGTTGTGCTTTTTTAACTCCTGATTCATTTTCATACTACCCTTTCTTGTATATCAAGTGGCCAATAGGGCTCAAAATAGGTGATTTGGTATTGGTACGTACATGTTTAGGACGGAATTTATTACATGTGTTGGCCTCTTCACATAGAGACTTTGTCTAGCTCGTTGGAATGACAATGTTGCTTCCATATTAGGTCACATAGTTCTGATGGCTCTAGCCCAAATAAAGCCATGCCAAGTAATTTGGAATTGCAGATTTGGTTTCTTCTATTTTTCTCTAGCAACGGCGAGGAGGTAAGATGGATTTGGTCTCCATAGCGGCTTCGATGAAGGTGATGGTGACGACGACATCAGCAACTTCGTGACGACATGGAGAATTAGTTTTTTCAGACGGCAACATCGAAGCGGGGATGATCGTGTCGCCATGAAATAAAATTCTCCAGCCCCTTCTCCATTCTATCGTGATTAGATCCGATCACGATGGAGGCCACATGTATGAGGTGAAAGGTTGGGGATTTTAAACCTCATGCATGTGTTTCGGAAGACTCATAAATTAAGACGCAAGGGGTTAGGTTCCTGCAATTTCCACTAGTTGCAATGTGGCATCGATGCTGTTAGTTACAAGTTCATGAGCTCTGACATGCAGCCACATCGACTACACAAATATGGGAAAACAAGTTGAGAAATGTTTACATGATTTACGTTGGACAAATATTGATAAGATTGAAAAACATACGTCTAAAGTGACAAGGAACTGTTATTTTTTTTCTTTGATAGTAAACGGACTATGATCTAGTGGTTGGGCGTTGCATGTCCATCACGTTTCAGCCATTAAGTGCCCAATTTTGACGCTGCAATATAAGGTTGTGGGGATAAGCTATGAATGGGCAGGCATACATGAAGGAACGGAGGAGACGTACGACCAAACTAGCAACCTAACTAGTCGCACAGCTAGCTGGTATCTTATAGAAGAGGGATTACATATCTGTGTGTCAATCTTGGCGATTGTACATGCCCATGAATCTATACACTAATAGCGATCCAATTTAGTGGCGCAACCGGCACATCATTCGCTGTGCCTTGGATGTGAGTATCTGACCTTGATAAGGTATCTAATTCAAGTTGAGATCCTCTGCCGTATTTCCAGTCACTGACATCGAAGTACTACAGAGGATCCTGACTCGTCTAATTCTTACCAGCGTGTCCTGTCAAACTAGTATATGGACCTGCAGGTGAGATACTTTTTATTTCGTGGGGATGAAGCACTTTTTCATTCACTGCAAAGTTGCCCTCTCTCTCGTTTTCAAAAAAAAAGTTGCCCTCTCTCTTTTTTTTTTTGACACCGCCCTCTTGGTCTTCATTGAGAAAATAGAAGTTTCTCCCTTCATAAAAAAAATTTGTGGTATGCCACACTGAGTCTTAAACTCATATCTTTATCAATCCTGGCATGCTTGGCTAACAATTGTTCACTCTTTCAGTAAAGTTTAGCAGAAATACGTGGCAATGCGTTTAGTGAACCAAATGTGCCCTAAAATCTTATAGTCTAAGGACAATCAAGTTGATCAAAATCGACTGTTCCCTCCGATTAAAATGATCAAGAAATGTTGTGCTAACATCCTCAATTTAAAAAATGGAGGAATCACTTTCACTAAGATTGAACCAGCTTTGCTGGGATACTCGACCGGTGGGGGTTATTGTATATGATCTCTGGCTTAAACTTCTTTTTAGTTGATGGTGTCGAAGCGTTTTTACTTCAATAGTTCAACTAGTGCCCAACATATTGCTTAATTCAACCTCGCCAATGCAGCAGCAAAACATGATGCTTGTTATATAAACGTAGCCACGTGCAGAACAGTTGCTCAAGAAAAACAGAACAAAAATGTCTGAACGTACTACAGATGATTGATTAAACAGAAAGAGACGCACACGTTTCTTCTGCGCTGGTGATCTAGCGAGAGTTCTATCGATTGGGGACGTATAACTGCCTGGCAGTGGCATTCATCATGAACCGGAACTGAGCTTTTATAATAAAATTGCTCATGGTGGTGCCCAGTTCCGCTGCATGGTTGGAATGACTGAGGAGCAAACAGCAATCTCAAACTAACCGTATGAAACAAGTCCGAATTTACGGACAACCATATAGCTAAGTGGTTTAGATGTTGCCGGGTTTAACTGAACATATATAAATGAATATAGGTAGCTTGTGCCTTGTAAGGAGCCTTATACTTAGTCGATACAATACGCACCCAATGATTGTTGCAGACGTACATTGAATTGAGTTGGATAAAACACTCGCCAATTCGTGACATTGGACGTCTTTGGAGATAAGACCACAAAGTACTAAAAATGGTTGAGTGAGGGATGCTAGTAGTCTAATGATGAAAGAGCATCTTAGTCTGCAGCAAAATTACAACTGCTTTGTCAAACAGCCTCTCGAAACAGAGCAACAAATGCAATTACAAGCAATGTAGATTGTCAAGTCCCCTGGGACTGCAGATTAAACATCTTGTGGTTCAATAAAAAACATATATGTGGTGCGTATTGTAGAGCAAGACAATTCACCATCGCCTTCTGCAACTATGTTTCAATGTGCTTTGGATGAGATGGCACTGGGCCCGCAATGGTGTCCTGCAGAAGAGGTCGTAACCTCCAGTTTCAAGATCGATCAGGCATTTATGGGAAACACCACCATTTTAGTTTGCTCAAAGACCCGTTGACGACCCGTAGATATAATTAACTTCAGGTTTAGCTGATCTGTAAACGTCAAAGCAATCATTCCTGTTCCCTACATGCATGCCAGTAGAGAAGCACGATTTCATTAACTGAAGAATCATGCGGTCTATGGATGATGCACGACGCTCTGCGCGCTTGCAATGGGTGCACCAGAGAGTTGTGTCATCAATACCCTGCGCGCCAACGAACAAGCCATGGTAGGCGAGGAGTCGTGTTCTGCTACTGGATCATGCTGCCAGTCCAGGAGGTGGGAACTGTTGCACGGGGCATGAAATGAATTCGACCACAGGTTCTTGTCGACCATAGGTCCGTTCAACCGCAGGTCAGCGAACTCAACGCGCTCCAAGTAGCTACAAAGTGGAAAGAATGGACCATAAACGTTCATAACGGAGCAGTTTGATGGTGATAATACAGCTGCTTGTTTTCGAGAGGAAGAAAAAGCAGCTGCTCGATGCTGAGAAAGAAGCAGAGAAATGCATGGGTCCTGCGGCCATTCCGCAGGTGAAACAGAGAAAGTTTACAGGGTCATCTGATCCTGAGTTTTATTTGTATCCCACTCATATCATTTTATAAAAGCAACTGTTGGAAACTATGAGAGGGACCTGTGTGGAATATGCGTCACGTTAATCGAAGTGCTGCCATGCCCATTTGTTAGCTCACTCGATCCCATCAACCAACAAACAGTCCTTTCAACATTATCATGATCCTCATGTGACCAGATTTTTATTATATTGGCTCCTTTTATCCATCACTGTGACCAATATCCATCCAAGGCGCACCAGAAGCAGACGTATCTTGAAGAGCACGGGAGCCTGACTCGTATAGGAGGAAAATCGATCCCTCAAGACACGAAACTTGACTAAGACAATTGTTGAGGTACACAAATATTTCGTTACATAGGCGAAACGGAGCGTGTTAAACTGTACCTAAGCAAGCTTTATCCTGCCTGAAGCCCTCAACCATGGAGAGTCTCAAGCAGTGGCGCGAACGAAAAGATGACTGATATGCAAATGTTGAGGCAACCAAGGAAATAAGATCCAACAGAATAGTACAATAACTTGTCCAAAGACAGATGAGGACTGCAGAGATCACTCGACCCCTCCTTGCGCGCGGCCGGGGCACGGCTACGCCGCCGCGACGCGGTAACGGCCGCAGGCGGGGTAGGGCGCTTCGCCGTCCATGTTGCCCGGCGGGTCGTAGCTGCAGACCACGAAGGTGTCGCCGCCGCGGCACTCGGCGGCGGCGCAGCCGACGCGCTTGGTGGCGGCCCAGACCACCTGGGTGTAGTGGAGGCAGCTCCGGCGCCGCGCGCACCGGTTGCCCTCGCAGTCGTAGTGGTCCCGCTCCGCCACCCACAGAGCCACCGCGTCCGCCGCCGCCCGCCGCGCGCCGCCGCTGCCACGGTAGATGTTCTCCCCGTAGGGCCCGCGCGAGTGCACCAGCGCGCAGTCGTGGGACCGGTTCTCGGCGTACCGGCGCGCGTACGCGGCCACCGTGGCGTCCCACGACAGCTTGCCGACGCCCACCTCCGCGCGCGCCGCGTTCTGGGGGTCCAGGAAGTCGCTCGGCGACGTCGTCTGCGCCAAGGAATGTTGTGGAAAGCCGGGAACAACAGAAAGGAGCAGCAGTATCGCGGTGGCGAAGACGGCGTAGCTGTTCAAGCCCGCCATTTTTTGAACAAGTACGATGCTTTCAGTTGCCGGGCGGGCTGAGATTTTTAAACCAGCATAGTACTATATGGTAAGGGAACAGTTCGCTTTTCTTGGGAGGAGGCGATGTGGTATATGACGGACTGTCATCATGCATGCTTTTGACGCCAGGAGCGTTTCTGTTACGCATGACGCCTCTGAGTGCGAACAATACGCTAGTCCGCAGAGGGCAAACTCCTGATGATCTTTCAATGTTCTGTTAACATCATGCCCAGCCAACCAGTTCACGCAAACCGGGTTGAAAAACCATCGAGTCACGGCGAAGGACGACCCTTCCTTTCCACATAATTAAACTCGCTGATTTCGAACACAAAGCAGGGATGCCACAATTATCAAGACCTGCACCCAAGTTAGAGTGCATTTAAAACAACTGACCAAGGCCTGCAACTATACCTGGAACTGGATTTACATCCAAATCCAAAGAGCAAAGTCCAAATCAAGTCTAATTAAAAAAATCCTAATCCAATCTAAATCCAGTTGAGAAGCCCCGTCATCCAGTCCAGTCCAAGTCCATCCAACTATCCATAGATGTGACTTAGGCTTATTAATTTGCACAAAAGTAACCATCATATCAAGTCATCTATAAAAATTTTAGTTAATGTTGACAACAAATTAAGGTTTGAACGCAAAGTTTTAGTTTTAAGGTCCGGCTCTTGACGTGGGCCTCACATATAGATATAGCTGTACAGATTTGCACAGAGTTGCTAACCGTCATGGTGAGTCATCTCTAAAAATTTCGATTGATTTTGATGAAATTTTTAGGTGTGAACGCGAAGTTTTAGTTTAAGGTCCGGCTCTTGACGCGGGTCTCACATATAGATATAGTTGTATAAATTTACACAGAGTAGCTAACCGTCATGCTGAGTCATCTCTAAAGATTTCGATCGATTTCGATGAAATTTTTAGGTGTGAACGCGAACTTTTAGTTTTAAGGTCTGGCTCTTGACGTGAGTCCCACGTACATATATTGCTCCACCAATTTGTATGAAGTAGCTAACGGTCGTAGTGAGGAAGTTTAACCAAATTTTAGTTGATTTCGATGAAAAAAATATGGTGTGAACACGAAGTTTTTAATTTTAGGGTTCAACTTTTAACGTGGATCTCACATAAAGCTAAAATCTAATGTTAATCCAGAGAATATCCCATAGTCCATATGGAGTTTGGAGCCTACATCCACACACATCCATAATCCAAATAAATCGAATCCACTTGAGTCCAATAAAGAAAAGTCCAATTAGACTCTGGACATTGAAAATCCAGTTCCAGGTATACCTGCAACCCAAGCAATAAATTTGGTGAGTGTCTAAACACGTTATGTTAGCTAGGTTGAATTAAGGTTTTTCCCCCTATATTCATCCAATAGGATAATGCTTTTGTTCAGGCACTTGGACAACAGAAGGCTCATGTGCCAGAACCGCCCAATTCTCCCGACGTACATGATCTTGCTTTTTGCGGCCATTCAATCCATAGTTCAGATCAGTCAGCTCCAAGCAACTTTGAAGACATTATCACCAAGGTAAATCAACCTTTTTATGTCTTTCTAACTCGCCAATCATGCATGACACAGATTATGTGTTGCAAAGGAGGGCAATACTACCCAATCCCACACTTCACCAAGCAAACACTTGAGAGGAATGGTGTTCTTCCCGTTAGGTCATTACCATGTGACCCAGAAATTGTAAACGAATCAACGGGGTATGTACGTAATTCAATCAGAATCTGAGAAGACTGCATGGAGCATCGATTAGACTTTGTTGTTCAAAATGAAAGGCCCAAGAATATAGATGTTAAAATTCATTATAATCCTGGTGACCAACATCCCAAATTTTGCAACTTCCGAAGTTCAGTGGTGGAATTGGCCTCAAATCGATAAAATCTCGGAAAAGAGTGATACAATACAAATGCTGGTTTCTGCAAATATTATTGACAGGTCTGATAAATAGGCAAATAAGATTTTAGACACTAATGTTTGAAAAATTCATAGACACTAGTGCTAAAGTGCTAATAATGTCGGTGAAAAAGATCAGTGTGCCAAACTTTTGCACACGTGTATTCACTATGTAGTGTAACCTTATGACAGTAGGAAACACGCAGCAACTCAAGTTTAGGAGGGCCAACAAAAAGAGAGTGGCGACAAAAGGCGAGGCGAATCGGCCAGCCCGCTCACCTCCGGTGGCGTCACCGTTGGCGGAGGAGGGATATGCCTGGCATCTGGACATCCATCATGTTTGCTCCTAGGTTTAGGTTGTTAGATCTTCTCGTGATGGTCGCTCCTAGGGTTAGAGTTTCCTCTAGTGGTCCGATCGAAAAAAGTGGTGGCGGCGATGCAGTGTCGGTAAGTTCATTGACGTGAAGCAATGGAGGACGAGGTGTCTCGACGGTGGTGACTTTTTTATGGTTTCTTGTTTTCCATCAATATAGAGTTGGAGTTGTTTAGGTTGATTTTGTAATCAGAAAACGTAATTTGCTATAAACATTTTGAAAAAAAAAGAGAGTGTAGCAAGGTTTAACTCCTAGACCTAATCTCATTTTGTAACCTGGTTTCGCTTGGATTGCGTAATTAAAGGGCAGGCACGCCATGTGAGATACCAAGATGAAAAATATCATATGGAGGAGTTGCCATCGCTACAGTTGCCAGGCTCGCGTGCGCGTGGGTCTGGTTCCCCTGCCGTGGTTGCATGTTGATGTTCTGCAGGCAACCCCCCCCCCCCCCCCCCCCCCCCCCCCCCCCCCTACCGGCGGCAGCAACACAGGCTTCTGCACGTTTCCACCTTAGGCTTTATGCACCTATAGCCGCATTGTGCAATCAATTTTCATGAGCCAGTGAAGCTATTATTGCTCTCGTTTCAAATTACTTACCATTTTAGATTTTAATAATTTTCTCAAATTACTTGTCATTCTCACTTTCTAATGCACATTTCCCTCTTTCTATGAGTGTATTTGGGAAGGATTGTAACAAAACAGCTTCTCTAGAAAAACAGATTCTTTAAAGAATAGCTTCTCTAGAAAAAACGGATTCTATGCAAGAAGTATATTTTGAAGTGTTCGGCAAAATAGCTCTCTTATAGAAACAATGCAAAGATGGTTAAGAGAAGCCATAAGAAATACGCTTTTTAGCTTTCAGGAGGCATTTGGTAGGACTTTCTATTGTAGATTCTGCTTCTGCACAAAAATTGCCAAACAGGTGCACCGATTATGACAACAAGCAGCTTGAACATTTTGGATTTGAACGTGTGAGCAAAAGCTGCCATTTGTAGCTTTTGGTGCATTATGCGCCAAGTGTGTGCACCACAGTCAGGCCCGTCAGACAGAAACACTTGCTTGTTTCAAAAATCTGTAGCTTACAAACCGAACGTTCGAATTGCAAACTAATTACACCGTTGTGATCGTTGTGATAAGATTTCGAAAGTAGACAATACTTGACTATATTTTGGAAAAAATAAAAAAAGTGTTAAACGTGATCTTATTAGTTGTCATCTACTTATTAATATTTAACTTATTTTCTGCAATTATTTTCATTTCAATATCGTACACAGGGTGTGGACAAACTAGAGCTCCAGCTTTAGAGGTAGTGTGGTCGTTTGACATGCACAATCTATTTTACCAAATAGGAATAGGCTGCTTTACTAAACGGCCTGACAGACTGGATAAACTATTTTGACAGATAATCTGAAACAAGCCAAAGAAGCTTTTTTGCCTCAAAATCCAGTCCGAAGCCCTGTCAAACATGCCCTTAGCTTGTAGTACAAAATTGAGAAGTGCTTCTTGAGGAGAGGAGCAGAATCTGATTTGTTTTGAACCCGTTTGTCATGTTTCTATAAGAATCCATCCGAAGCATAAGCGCTTGTAGAATCCATACCAAACATGCCCCCCCCCCCCCCCTCCCTTTCTCTCTCTTCGTCTCTTGTGCACTCACTTTTTCTACATCTCAAAGATAGAAAAGGTAGTACAATTTATTTCACGAAAAGAGAGATAAATAACTTCATGTTACAGTTTGTATGTAGTAACGTGTCAAGAGAAGCCAAAGCAGAATAAGCATGTCAAACGAGGCCTTAACAGGTGCAGCAGAAGGAAAGAATGTCAGAATTATGTGTGCCAACCCAGTGGCCCTATGATATGTCGTTGAACATGCATGTAAATCGTACCTTTATTTGCCACGGTCTTTTTTTTTTTCGGGTATTTGCCACGGTTGACCAGTAAATCCACGATGAAGGCGTAAAATGGCCACTGTGAAGTAAAGCATTTTGTTTTCACACCTAACCTGTGAGATTCGACGATATCACTGTAACAGATAGTTCGGCAGAAAGTGAGAATAGTGCGGAAGAATCAATCTTTGCACCAACCGAACAAAATTATATACCATTGTGTAGTGCTCGTTTGTCTTCCGTTGTTGTTATCTTCGGTAAACACTCAGGGAACTGAAAAGGTCGCACAGATTCCAGGGGATATAGTCGAACTGATCCTCAGTGAACTTAATGGAGACAAGCCAACAAAGTAGACTTTTCTTTACTATTTTTTGCAGCATTAGCATGTGATAAGGACACGACGACGTGTCTGTAAATTTGTCCCAATCTTTCACGGCACCGGCAATCAAAATAATGTTTCTCTGAATTTTCAGGACTTGATATGTATGAAGCACTTAGATAAATTACCACGATAAATGATGCACAGCCAGCAGTCACAGTAGCAGGCTCGGCCAAATTTGTTTAATTAATATACCGGACAGCAATCAGTCAATAAATAAGACTAGCACTCAGGTCCAGACAATAATGAATTCACGGCAGCAATTCAAAACCAGATTAATCAAACACAATCTGTAGGATAGATAAAGGGATCAGCTTACAAGATTGCAAACCAAATCCTAAGTGTTCCTTTCACCCGTGCTTCGATGAACACGGTCAAAAGGACGGGATGCCAGCAGCTTGATTAGGCACTCCACAAAATCCAAGGGGATCGACTTCAAGTCTTGATAGCAGATGGGTTCGCAGCCATCTCAGCGTCTGGAGGAAACCTCAACAGAAAACACAATAATCAAAACCTAATCTGATACATGGCCTACCCTGGCCCTTATTATGTGCGTGCAGGCACCCATCGACCGACCATGTCTTGGACTTAGGACTCGATTAACATGGTTGAGTCGGACACAAACATGACCGGACCCAACATGACTGAAACACGTACATGCATAAATAATAAAATACTACGGCACCTTGCCTAATCCAAGTACGTAGCAATGTGATTAGCTCTCCTTCCTCCCGGACTAGGCATGTAGCCTGACGCCTCCCCAAGTTCAATATGCATGCTTCCAATACAAATATATTTCCTTGGCTTCTTCTTCTCTTCTTTCTCAAGCAATGTTGCACCTCTAATAATAATCTTTGATGTCATGCCAGCAACAGTAAATATTTTCTCCTTGGTAATATATTTTTCAGCAAAAGGAATAGTACCAAACCGAAGAACATTCTGATGGAGAGAATTACCATCTTCAATAGTTGAATCATTGCAAGTATTTCCAGAGTTTCTAGTAGAATTAATTTGATGAGCCATGGGCTCATCAGCATGCATGTGACCATTCACATTTATATAGCTAGAAGAGCAAGTTTCTTGGATGCCAACGATAAGGGATGAGCATTATTATTAGGTAAGGAGATGTGTATGGTTGTATGATGAAATAAAATTGGCTACCCACCGGCAAAGATTAACCAAGTGTTGTACGTCTTCCCATTTAGATGATGTTAGGAAAAATTTCATAGCTCAAAGCTTTTTTTGATAAATGAACAGGGATTTATATTAACAATGAAAAAGTACATACCCTTTACATCAAGACTATAAAATAAATACAAAATAAAAAAAATCTAAGTATTTTACTCATCTTCAACATCACTTGTTCGATTGAATCCGCCGAGGAGCAAGAACCAAATCACCATGTCCTCTCTAACCATTGATGAGAGACGCCAAACTTTGTTGAAGACGCAAGATCCACCATCTTAGAACTCACAATCAAGACGGATCTAATTGTTTGAGCGAGAATCGGCCGCATATCCATCAATAGGAAGAGACAAAAATCCCATCTCACTAGCCCTTCACCGTGGCCGAGTCGATCCACGACAAAATGAGAAAGGGGCAGGAGAACGTTATTCCACGGCGGCAACATCGACATCTCTGCCTCGCTATTGTCGTCAGGACACACAAGTCTCCATATGTTGTCTGGCCAAAAAAGATGTCACCATCATCGACGCAGTTGCTACCTTGGTCAGAACCACCATGGTGAAACCGACAATGGCCAACCTCCTCAAAGAGAAGATGGGAACACCAAGACCTCTCATCCCCGAATAAATCGGCATGAGGAGACCTAAATCCTAAACCTAAGAATCTGAAAACTAATACTACTGCTGGAGATGGGACCCTGCTCTCTCTAGCCACCAGTGAAAATCGCCAGAGGCGAAGGGAGAGAGAGGGGCCCGAGGAGAGAGGCGGCGGCGAGCTCTAGTCTAAGGTAGGAGCTGCGTGCGAGAGAGGAAAAGCTACGTAAGTTCATAGCTCAAAACTTAACCAAGAATGTTATCCTAAAATCATCAATTAAAATTAGATTGTAGTAGTTTAGAACTTCGTTCAGTCATAAGGGAAATAGTGCGCCTTACTTCAAAAAAATTGAATACCAAATAAAAACAAATACTTATGATGAAGTTTTCTCTTCTTTTTTTTATTTTGCGGTGGACTTATGGTGAAGTTGTGGGTTAGAAGAAACTTGTGATTGAATATTATATATGAAAAGAAATTTAAGAATGTAATGACTAATCTGAACTAACTATGTATTTATTTTCCTCAATTAAATGAAAGAGCAGTGCTCCTGCATTGGTTCAAAAAAAGAAATGAAATTTAAGAGGGAGATGTGGATTATATATGTCCTTCATCATATTCAAGTTTCTGCCCCCAAATTAATAACTCAACGCTGTAATAATCAATTAAAGGCGAGTTCAGTCACATAAAACAGTAATATATACTTTACTCATTTGTTATCTGATATATATTGTAAGCGGCATATTACTCAGAGTTCATAGGTTTTATGGCGAAAATAAAAATAACTCAATGATCAATGAGATTTGTCCTAGAATTAACTTGCTTTCTTGTCAACTGCTAATACCACTATAAATCTTACCACGCCTATCATTGCTGATGAAATTTCCTCACCTCCCAGTTTAAGACGAGGCTTGTTCGTTACTAGTGCTAACATTAGGATCTCATCATAGTATATGGCAAAGTTATGCTACAGTTGTAGCTACAACTCGGTGGTTCTTGTCCACCTTACGTTCATGACTTCAGGGATAGACAAATGCAGGTCGCATAGCTTCAAGGACACAACAGTTCTCCATGCTTGTAGTCTTTGCTTATTTTTTTTGTTACATGATCGAAAGCATAGTTTATATGGTTATTCTAGGATGTAATTAACTCACGACTAGCTAGATATATAATATATAAAGTAACACAAATACAAAATGTATGCATTCTCAGTTTTTAACGAAGAGTTCCACTTCCAACGTACAAACAGAAATAGACTACATACATGGATTTGCCACTTATAATCCTGTTCAGCTTTAGTATGTGTAATCACAAAGTGCCCAGCATACACGCGAGGCAATAGTAGATGCTCTGGACTTATCCATCCTTCGCCTTTTTCTCTTTCAAACGCCACCACGAGTTATATTCCTTCGTGATATTATCCAGACATGCCACTTGTACACCAGATGAACACCAGATGTTAGGTAGATGCAGCGTGCAAACTGCTATCATCCAATAATTAGTATGTTCTTTATGTTCCATGCGCTTATCTCCAGTTAATTACTTGATCATTCAGTGAGACACATAATCGTGAGAACAAATCTCGTAGGAACAATATGATACTACTGTAGTATTCCAATTTGTAATTTTAGAAGAAAAGCGCCAACGGAAAACTTTTGTCAGACCAGATGCTAATTCTTTATTGAGACGTTTTGTGGACACATATATGCGAACCGAACATGTTTTCATGGACCACAACATCAAGATATTTTAGCAGCCCATCTTGCAAGCCACATGCCCAATGATCTCCCAGGACTTTGAATATAAATAGCACCTTGTACTGCCAAGATGATCTCCCAAGACCTTACAAACTAAGAGCACCTTGTACTTCCAAGAATCCATGCTCAAACTTCTCCATCTACCTTCAACACTGAAACCTCGCACAAACTGACAGCTAGTTGCACAAACAACCAGCTGGCAAGCATGCCATCACGTCGCCGGAACAACACCTCCCTCTTCGAGTCGTCCACGATCATCACTGCCAATCTCATCATGGCCTCCTCTTCATACCTCCTCGCCAGGTTCAGCCCCCGTACGCCCGTAGCACAGCCTGAACAATTGACCAGGGTCGCTGCCACAGCTTCAGCAGCGTGGCCTTCGTCAGCGCAGACACGCTCCATGGAGCCCATGGCCGGATGCAGGACGGTCTTCATGGAGCCTGACGGTGGAGGGTATGGCAAAGTAGACAAAGAAGCCGATATGTTTATCAAGAGATTCCGGGAGAGGACCTACTCAGAAGCAGCCCAGCAAGAAGCATCGGCAGTTAGGCCACCACAGCCGCCGGTGGCAACAACCAAGTGGGCCAGCACTACTGTGCAGAGGTACCAACGGTGATGGGGCACACAAAGCCATGGTTTGTGCATGGTAGGGCAAGGCTTGGGAAAATTAAAGTATGATTGGTACAGTGAAGTAATTTAGAACATCAGCTGTAATAAGAGATTGTTGTTAAGTTAATTTAGGTAATGGATGCGAAATTATTGTATAGTGGTTATATATAATGAGCACTTGTTATGATGCTGTTAAGAAGAGAGTTTTACTATCACCTATCCACACAAGATCATTAACACTCCGTAAAACAAATAAATTACGACTAAGAACACTCAACATGTGGCTTCAAAACTCAATCTCAAACATGCATAAAGATTCATATAGATGACCTCACAGGCAAAAACTCAGCAAACAGGCTGATAACAGGTGCAATGTCTAGTGGAAACTATTTTGATAGTAGCACTATATAGTTCAGACAACCTATATAATATCCCAAACATATTGCGATGTGGCCTATTAAGGCCTGACATGGAGGGAACACATAACCAGGAGGGCCCATATATAAGGCCATTACTATCAGTTGTAACTTATTAGTAACAAAAGCTTTCTTATTTTTCCCAATATATTTTAGGCTCTATAGACTCTAGTCCTGGTAACAATTTTTTTGACCGAATATTCCTGGTTACATATTGATCTGGATTGCTTCCACGACAGTGATCCAGTTATGGTCAATCTAGTTCTTGCTGCAGAGACCAAGCTTCATGTGAGAAATCATAATGAGTGGGGACAGCAAACTATTTTTCCAATCAACACTGACTTTATGTTCTGTCCATCATGTTTTTGAAGTCACACGAGCTCATAGCGAGAACAAGTGTTCCCAACATGATATTGGGAAGGAGAAGTAAGTGCCTTTCAAAGGTTTTTTTTTTTAACCTTAGTGTCTTTCAAAACTTGAAGTAGCATGTTAACTAGGACAAATTTGGTCGCTTGCGCATCAGGCAAATAAGTTACACTGACGTCAATTATAAAAGGCAGAGGAGCATCAAAGTATAGAACAAAAATAAAAATAAAATGTATAGGGCTGATCTTTTTTCAGGACAATGTATAAGGCTCATGGGCTTACAGATATGGAGAGGTCCTCCAGGTTTCAATAAGTTGGCCTAAATTTATTTAGCCCATAGAAGCCCGCAGAGAAGGCAGAAACCGAAAAAGTGCATGACAAACAAAGGAAAAGAACAGGAGCAGCACGGCTTCTAGTGCTCTACACTTGGGATTGTATGAACATGTCGCGTGTGTTGATGTGCGTAAGAAAAAACACAATTGTCAATCATCTAGAGCTCATCACAACATAATTATGTTGTTCACGGCCTCACCAGAGTTAATCCGTAAGGTTTGAGCATGCATATGGAATATTGTCATAAAGATATTACATTCTAGTTCCACATGTAACAAACACTAGTGCAGATCTACTGAGGAGGTGCCACCACTCTCTTGGAACCTCTTCCGCCTGTAACAGGAATGGTTGCCTTCTGCGTGGAACTCTTCTGCCCTCTCCCCTTAAGAACCTGTGAGGCATCGACGGCCAAATGGGAAGAAAAGTTATATTTGCAATAATGCAGTGACGGAGCTTGTATCAATTTAGAGGGGAGGGAGGGGGGCGCAATAGGTTTAGAAGCTTAGCAAGAGGGGGCAGATTAGAAATTTTGTTACATTTACATGATGAAAATCAAGGGCTTTTAAGAAAACAAATCCGGTTGCAATGCCTACAGTACTTAGAAGTAACACGGTAACAATTCTGCAGAAATTTGCGAATGGAAAAAAACATTAAAACCTTATTTCTACTGTCTCCGTTTAGGGTCTCCGGCAGACCAAGGTTTATGAGGATTTCTTCATTTGCAGCAACTCTTTTCTGTCGTTGAAGTGCGTATTCGTTAGTCTCTTCCTATTCCTGGTGAAGCCCATCCTCTGTACATTCGTAAAATATATTTTTGTGACTGATTGTTTCAAATGCAAGTCGAGACAAATATCAGTTGCATGCCCATTGCCAAAACGACAAATATAAACAGATCAACATCATCTACAATGTAGGTCTCAAAGAAAACATCCCCTACAATGTACATAGAGCTATATAGAGAAGCAATATATCTGCTGTCGTCGGATTCCGCCCTGGTGCCATCGAAGTCTTGGAGAAGGACAGAGCTCCGATGCATACGACAATGAAGAGGCAGGATCACGAACGATGCAGGGGACACAGAGCAACAGAGGTGAAGCTCGGGAACGGAGGCGAAGTGACGGCGGAGCAGGGAGCGGGATCGGCGAGACAATGTTTGGGTTGGCAGCGAGGTCAAGATTCGGTGCATTTTTATGGCTCCCTTGTCATAGTTTACCAAAACACCTTGACAGCGGACCGAGAAAAGATAGAGAGGAAGGGACAATATGGACTTTCCCTATCGTGGTGCAAATTTTGAAAGAGCCGCTCTCGTTTGAATGAAAATTTGGGCTTCAGGCGAACCTTCACTGAGGTCCAGAAAGTCTTCTCTCGACGTACCACCATTTTTGGAGATTAAATTATGGAAGTCTCATCAGATTTGATGATGTTGTAGAGGTCTAAATTGATACTGACATGCCAAGTTTAGAGTTTGTTTTCTTCATCTGACACTGATCAGATTTGAGCACAGTGAAGTTCACCGGGTTCTTTTGTTCGAATAATCTCCCTTTGGCACTTTGCCAAAAAAAAAAAATCTCCCTTTGGCATGACGGATGATATCTTGTACCAGCAGTCCAGCACTGACTATTACATGGAGTTCAGAAAACTCCTGAATTTTGACAAGGCGCCGCTGTTTAACTTTTGATGCGTACGTGGTGAATTGGTGGTCGCCTTTAGCTGGTCCTGGCACTTATCCTCTTTATTTTTGTTTTTGTTTTCTCTGTCATTTCGACACTGGGTAATGGTGCGGCTGTCGCAAAAGATATCTTAGCTTTGCTCGCTGGTGCTCAGAACCTTGGGCTACTGAAGTGCGAAGCTCATGCCGTCATGCGGCTAGAATGGTACAGGCCTCAGAGTCGTACAGGCGTCGGAACAGAGTCGTACAAGTAGCCATTTTCCATTCGGCTAGGACAGTGTAATTCAGGTGGTGTTTGGACTAAATTTAGTCTCAGAGAATCTTACGATTTAGGAGTATTAAATAAAGTTTAATTACAAAACCTTTTTAGAGATGGGTGCTATTTCGCGAGACGAATCTAATGAGCCTAATTAATCTCTGATTTACTACAGTAATGCTACAGTAACTAATCGCTAATTATGTCTTACTTACCCTCATTAGATTCGTCTCGCGAATTAGTCCGGGAGTTCTGACATTAGTTTTGTAATTAGACTTTATCTAGTACTCCTAAATCGCAAGATTCCTAAAGACTAAAATTTAGTCTCTAGTCTCCAAACACCTACTCAGTATCCCTCAACCCTATATATTATACAAACACGTGCAATAGAAGACAAAGGGTCATTCTCTTATTTCCTTAATATCTTATTACAACCTTCCAAATAAGATTACAACTTCGCAGCTATTTGGCAGTACAAGAGTTTGCACAGCACGATGGCAGCATGTACACGGATGAACCAGGTGAGGCACCAAAAAAGAAACCTCTTCAGCCGCACCAACAGAAGCAAGCCGCACCAAATGGAACGTATGCACAGCGCCAAGAGCTTCTCAGATACTTTTCCTTAATATTTGTCACCATTCTAAGTACATTGCTGGTTAATACCTCAGAGATGATAAAGCTATCATGCACCCACTTCACGGTTTAAATAGTCGACAAACATCCTTTTGGCGCTATCAGCATCTGTTGGTGGTGGTGGTCCACTCAAGCTGTACTGCCCTGCCAGCTTAATGAAAGTGCGTCGCAGGCCTCGGAGCTCAGGCAGGCCAACTGATCTTTGGAGGTTAATGTAACAATCAATTAAGGATCTCAAATTACCGTTGTGTACCGTCTGGTCAATGGAAGGTTCTTTCACTTGCATGTAAAAAAGGCAGAAGAGCCCAACCATGACATAACAACAAAAAGCCAATTGCAGATTGACATTATGTGGAGACTGGATTGTGCAAAGTGATATACAAGAATCTATGCACAAACAACTTGCTAAGATATAATGTGCCAACAATATTATTTCAATTAGCAAAGGATATAGTTGGCAGGTTGGGTCCAAGAGAAATCTTACTCATGGCAAGCCCAAGACCGCCAGATTGTGCTTCTACAATCGCATTGACTACCTCCTGCAAAGGGCAGCTCGTATAAGGCTTGTCCATTATAATGATTCCATATTTCCAAAGAACATATAGCCATTCAAGACCACTGCTACTACCTGTGTTGCTTTGTCCATCTCATAGAGGGAGTTAGCCTCTGTTGTTCGCACCTGAAGTGTCAAAGTATTATACACAAGAAAAACTACCACATGTGGAATAGTACTGCACTGATAACATCAAGGAAAAAAAACAGTATAGATTTACCAAAAACTGTCTTCGCGCGCTGAACCAAGGTAATATCGAAAGTAATCATTTATAATTTGTTGTCAAATACTTTAAAAGTAAATCTTGGATGTATTTCAACTTCTTTCAAAGATTGCTTATACTTACAGTCTGAGTGGCTATCGTTGGCTGTAGAACTTTTACATCTCTTGTTTTTGAATCCACTTTCTTTGTCAAATATGACACAGCCTCAGCTATAACAGGAGATGATTCCACTATTTCATCTATTAGAAAAACAGAGAAAACGGATTAGCTGAAAGAATGATAAATTAGACTAATAATGAATATTATCAACATATCAAATGAAGGCCAGGTAGCAATTCTTGTGTTCTCCTATGATGCGCTTATCTCATAGCTGCCATAAGACCAGATGCTTTGGTTGGCAATTCAGATTAGATTTCAGATAGTGGTATTATATATTATGTTACTAGGACACTAATGCTATCACCTTTAGTAACCAAACAATTAGGGAACAGTCTTGCCAGACGAAATTATCATAATCCATCTCAACAAAAAATGGAACTAGGGAGTTTTGAATGCCGGAACTCGAACACTTAAAAATTTCTGGGTGCCTGGGTGGTATTTACACATTAGGTGACATTTGGGTAATCACTTTTATTGGGATCGCTAGAGATGAGAACGGGACTGGGGTAGTTTCAGTTTGGACAAACTTTCTTTGTCCTTCACCAAAACAATAAATTACATGGCAGCACATGCAAATGTACACCTTACATGAAATAGTCACTGCTTCTCGGGTGAATTTGGTTTTTTTATTTCACCCTTTTCCTTGTGTCTACTTTCAAGGCTGATTAAAACGGTTTCATTCTGAACCTTTCGAAACTAAGCAGGTCACTTTTTTGCTCTGCACGTGAAATGTAGAATATGAACAGATTTGCTGAAATGTTGCTGAACAGACCTAGTCATCTCCCATAGATCCCAAGACACTCCCATAGATCCCAAGACAAAATTGAATAATGATAGGCAGCTGTGCCTCAACATGAATTGTTGACGATAGTGTACAACATCCATCCTACTCTTTTAAATGAAACATTCAGTCAACTTAAAAACAAATAAAAATTAAAAGAAAGAAAAATCAAATTGAAAAAACCAATCACTGGAGAAGCTAGAGCAACTGCCTTGATGGGGGCATACAACAACTGCAGCTGCTATATATGTATGACAATGGGGGATCATACGCACGTATGTAATTGAATTTGGCATCATATACATATTAAAGTTACAAAATTGGGGAAATAAATTAAAAGTTGTCCAGGTACCTCTAGATGGAAACAATTCAAAAAGTGGGGAGTCCCAACGATTACGCCTATCTGGCTTCTCAAACCTTCTTACAAGATCTTCAAATCTGCCACGATAGAAGAGTAAATGAGAAGGCAATTCTACCTGACTGTACTGTACACAATAGGTGATGGAGCTGGATCGAAAGTACATCTGCTCTCATTCCCAAAAAAAAAAAACAAAAAAATACATCTGTTCTCAAGAACTCAATCAATACAGGAACATAAGCTCTTAAAACATACGAAATACTAGGCAATTTGAAGTAATCATATCAACAATATAGCATGTTAGCAATGTCAAAATTCAACTCAAAACACTTTTATTTTACAAATAGGTCAATGAACTCCAAAACATAAAAACTAACTTACATATTGCTATCGTAAGAAGGTTCTCCTTTATCCTGGCGTTTGCTGTTCCATTCTCTACAATGGTTCACTTCTGTATCACAAAAGAGCTGAAACACAAAATGGAAGTATGAGGGAAATTATATTGTGAAAGAATATTAAATTCCCATTATTTTTCTAATTAGTACTAATTATTTTTCTATTAGTACTCTTTTCCAAAAAGATAATGTAGGGAACACAGCCATGAGTCCCAACGTCATAATTGCCGCGCATAAAATCTCTACTAGAATCTTTAATTTCCGTATAGTTGTGTTAAATATCAAGGCCAAATTGAAAAGGAACAACAAATATATGCTAAAACATTGAAGATGTGATGGGGAAAATATTGAAATATTCATCCTGATGATTCTAATCAGAAAAATGTGTGCAACATATCCAATTTGGTTTGTCTCATTAGAAGAAGACCCAGGCCAATCCAAGTAGCTTCTTGACAAACGTCAGTGATGCCTCCACTTACTGATCCTGTTTCTTACATACTCACTGTAGTAAACTTCATTTATCCACAGATAATATGATTGACCAGTCCCGTGTCTTTACCAGACAAAGTTGTCATGCTCTACCCCAGCTCTACCAACTTTAGTGCTCATCACACGTCCCATTTAGTTATATGATTTATTTCAAGATAGTTATCATACATGACTTGTGTTCGAACCAAATGCAAAATTTCAGAACACATAATGTCATGACATAAAACTTGCTTCTATTATGCAAATAGTAGTAAAAGCATTATTTAACAACGATGTAAAAAACATGAAATGAGCAAGAGGGAGAGGCTACCACACAGTATCTTATCCCGGATGCACGTGCGAGACACCATAACTCATACCGGTACCCCTACATAAAAGTCAATGCATTATGCATTATAGCTTATAGGTAGGCCAACCAATTTTATAACAATATTTCAATGCCCTATTGCATTTTAAGCCAACACACATTGTAAACATCAAGTACAATACAAAATGCAACATCCATTTCATGTTACAAGTTGCATGAGAATTTATACAGCATTCCAGGTGTAGCAACACAACAGAAGTGAGATAGCAGAACATGCTCACAACTGGATTATCACATCAATGATTCTTACGACACTCACAGTGAACGGATACATACTAATGAGACCACTTGAGCCCTCTTTGAATCTAATGGACCAACCAAGGGGGTTTCATTACACTCATTACATGGGTCAAATTGTGATCTGGACCAACTAAAACTATATAACACATAAAAAGATCATGAACACTTTAGTCGCTGACAAATCATTGAAAGTTTGTAGCAAGGATATGGTACTTCCCTCACCTTAATGTTGTTCAAAGAATCGACAATAATTATGGTGTCTCGTGAAACAGATCGATCAACTTCTGATCTCAGAACTCCTCTTAAGTTTTTCTCCACGACCATATCTAAGAATGGAACAAACAACAAGCATGAATACAAGAAAAAAGTTGATTCAATGTTTCAATCTAAAAAAATAAGAGAACAGGTAACTACAATACCTTTGTAGCTATCGTTGCGCCCGAGATGTAGCGAGCATTCATCAATGATACGAACAGTAAGATCAGCTGAGACGGAGCGGAGTGCAGCAGTAAGACAAGCAGCAGCAGCTGACTTGCCACTGCATGGCTGACCACACATGACGACAAGTGCCATAGAAACCTTAGGTGATGGAGACAAACACATTAGTAAATGGTTCCAAGCTTTACTTTCTCCATTGGGGCAATACATTCCATAAAAAATTAATCATTATGGCGCATATAAAGTTATAAACTACAGGAGCAGCCTCATATGAAGTTAGAGCATAGCAGCATGTTCTAATTAATGTTCTACTACAATAAGCCAAGCACATTAGCACCACAGGAAGCCATCTATGCACCTAACCAGGCAAGCAACAGTGGCAAAGCTAGGATTGAAGGTCAGGGTGGGCACTTTTTTTTTTTTTTTTTTTTTTTTTGCCGCACAACAACTTTTAAGGGTCATCTTGCGATACAAGTTCCTAACCAGGTAAGCAACAGTAGCAAAGCTAGGACTGAAGGTCAGGGTGGGCAGACTTTTTTCCATACAACAACTTTTAAGGGTCATTTTGCAATACAAGTTCATAGGTTAACAAAATATCTTCGAAACATAGTAATATAAAAAATAATGGTCCAATACAAGATTACACGATTGGTTAATGTAACCTCCATTCCAGAAGGTATGAATTCTTATTGCCAATTAAAATTGTACTTCAAACCTTCAATTACAAGAACCAATTTGTAATTAGAATGAACTCTAAAAAAATTTGTAATTAGAACTATAGTTTTACTAGCAAGCAGCAATGTGATCCAATCATATAGTAGCACATAGAGATTTGGTAGGCCGACAGTCCAAACAGTAAGTAACGCTCATCCTGACAATCAATCCGGTCAGAACTCAAAACTCACAAAAGGCAATTTACGCAGGGACACTCATAAGCCCTGCGTGACTGAACCTTAGAAGCCGGAAACGCGGAACGTTGTCCGGTTCGTTGCCGGGGACGCGACTCTCAGCTGCCGGTTTGTTCGACGAGAAACAGAGCGTACCTGGAGCCCGTGGGAGGGATGGCAGCCGGCAGCGGCAGCGACAACCTGATGAGGAAGAGAGGCAGGTAGCGAGCGGCGAATGCGAGGGAGCTCAGGGAGGGAGGCGGCCGCGTCCTCTGCTTCAGCACGTGGGAGGGAAGGCAGCATGCAGCGGCGGCGCGGCGAGTGAGAGAGGCAGGGGTATGCGCTGGACGAGCTCCCGGCGGCGGCGTGCGTCCCGGCGGCGAAGTCCGATGATGCTCCAGGTGCTACGGGCGCAGCTAGGGATGTGGGGTTGTTTGCTGATTAGATCTTGGGCCAATACTTAAATACTGGGCTGGATAAGTGGGCTGGGCAATATAAATTTGTTATTTAGCCTGTTCGATCTGCTACGTTCCCTTTTATCCTTCCCAATTTAGGCATTTGTTCCGTTACATGAGGTTGAATTCACGTGGGGATCGAGTGAATCCACTCACGTCACTCAAACCCTGCGATGGTTTTAAATCCCCTCATATGCTTAATCCTTTTGCACAGAAAACTGTGTTCGGTTGGCAGGGAACGGATTAGTTAGAAGAACAAGCGGCGGGGAAGGCGAGAGGGCTCGGATGGCGTCGGCCACGGCACAAAAGATTTCGCGCTTCAGCAAGCGCCGGATCCTTTGCACCTCCTATCGCTGCGTGCTTCAGCAGCGTAGTGATGATGATGATCTGGAAGGTGGACATTTGGCCTTTGAAGACAGCCTGTCCCGAACAAATACCATCCTTTAGTAGCTCGTATTGGACACCACTAAGATTTCAGTTTATCTGCATGAACGACGCTGATCTATCTTACAAATTAAAATCCATTGCCATAATCGTATCACTCCTGCATGGATATAAATGAAGCAGAGTTAGGGAACAGAGAAACAGAGTTCAAATATGGCGAAGAAGCACGGATCAGGAGCTGGAGACGAAGACGTGGCTCATGGCCCTAGGGAGATGGGGAAGGTGGAGCATCCCGAAGACGAGCTCGCCGGAGAGGATGCAGACCCGCTCGGAGAAGACGACAACGGCAAACCGCGTGCTCGTCCTTGGCATCGTCGTGGGCTGGCTCTCCCTCTTCGCTTGCTTCTTCGCGGCCTTCGCCGCGCCACCCATCCTCCCAGCGCTGCAGCCAGGTGCTCGCGCCCTCGGATGCGCCCGCCGCCGCCGTGTGCTCGCTCTCCGCCACGCTCGTCGACCGCCTCGCCATGGGCCCGGCCTGCGACCTCCTCGGCCGGCGCCGCGCGTCGGGCGCTGCCAGCCTCCTCGCCGCGGCCGCGCTCGCGGTGACCGCGGTGGCCCCGTCGTCCCGGCCGGGTTTGTCGCGCTGCGGTTCGTGGCGGGGCTCTCCCTCGCTATCCGCAGAGGACGATCCAGTTGTACCCGGAATGGTAGAGCCTCTGCTTCCGCCAAGTCGTCGCCGTCGCCGCTGCCGTGCGCGGCTCCTGAATCCTCGAACTGGATCTAGGCGCGACAATGTAGGAAGGGAAAGGAAAGGAACCTGGCGCGGGATTGACGGCGTCCTCCGCGTCGACGCAAAGAAGGAAACAAATTGACGCAAATTGGGGGCGGGATTCGAACTATCAGAGGCGCGGGTAAGCGGGTGAGAAAAAACACTACGGAGGCAACATTCCATAAATACCTATAGCTAGTTCATATCACCTTTAACCATGTCACCGTGTCATCATCACCAGGAGTGGTCTCATGAGTTTAGGCCCACCAAGTTGGATCTAAGGGTGGAAGATATTTAAATCAAGGGTGGGTTTAGAGGAGAGTAGACACAATTTGGGTGAGGAATCATTGGTCGCATAACTCGTGTTTTATTAGTTTATTATTACTAGTTATTGTGCACGTGTGACACGCACGCGCGAATATTTTTTGATGTGGCATAGTTGGAGGTTATATGACATTATCGTTAAAATAATAATAAATAAGTAAAATGTACAGTTGTAGTATTCTAATAATCACATTCCAATATGACGTGATTTGGAAAGTGTAGTTTACTTCCAATAAACTTGTATACTTATATAAAGAACTTATTTTAATGGTCCTGGGCATTAGTTTCTTCAAACCTTAATATATCTATAAATACCATGCCATGAGAATATGTAACTCATGGACGTTCAAACCATAGTTTCTATTCCCAGAGTTGCAGCGACTTGTATGCTTAGCTGTGTAAATACAATGCAGGTGTTTGATTAAAGACTAACTGCATATCCAAATAACCAAATATTTGGATGCATACCACAGACTGATAACTAAAAGAATTGGTACCCATGGCCGTAACGAAAATATCCTCTTTTTAGTTTTAATGTCATGTTTCTATTGCAGACCTGAAAATTTTGCAAAGCCTCAAAATATTTCAATTGTTGTTTTGACAGCTAAAAATAAAGAGTGTAGCAAAAAATTAGACAAAGAAGTTTTGCTTCCTTCTCCATAGATCCGTGAATCTGATCGAGCTGCACTTCTTTTTCGGTATGCAGAATGGGACTGCGTTTAGCAGCATGCTAAGTGTTAGGGTAGCAACAAAATGTGGCAAAGAATTTTATTTTACAATTTAGCAAGGAGGAGCCAGTATGTATGGAACAAACCTTGCCAATTAACATGCACATTAGCATTCATCTTGATTGCCATTCCAAAGGTCAATCAACCATTGGTGATTAACCCAGACATGTCGACTGCTGAAAAGTATTTGCCAATGCACAAAGTACCATCAGTCAAATATTTTATACTTATGAATGTGTGAAGTGATATCAATGTGAAACCATCATGCATTGTTGTGAACTCATATTAATGTGAGTCAAATCCCTCAAAATTTCAACTGGGGTAAAAGAACAAGGAAAATTCAGACACATGCCCCATGGGTTGCCATAGATAACAATTACAGAGGAAGTAATCTTAATGATGGACAGAGTGTCACTTATGCATTCGAATAGCAGCAATAATTTTTTCAGCAGTAAAACTTGTGATAAATTGTAAATCCTTCATTCACACAAAAGACGCATTACAAAACAGTTTTGGCGAACGACTACTTGCTCGATGTGCATTAGAGTCTCCCATATTTTGACATCCAACATCTCAGCAATGATAGTTCTACATCATTCAGAGGAAACAATGTCTTGCCCATCTCAAATCATGAATCATTTAGAGTCTACTTTGGGAGTCATTTTGCCGGAGGAGATCATCTGTGCTGTTGAGATAATGTAAGTCGGCAATATGTTGCACATCTTAAGTCAATTGAAAGCCCCTCCTCTCAACCATCAGCTTGCTCTACAATTCCAATCTAAACAATGTCTTTCTCAAGCTGAAGATGTACACACATGGCGCTTAGATGGTTCAGGTCAGTTCTCCTCCAAGTCCGCCTACCGCGCTTTCTTCAACGGCGCCATCCCTTTTGGGCATCGGAGACGTTTATGGAAGTCGTGGGCACCACACAAATGCAAGGTATTCCTATGGCTTGCCATTCGTAACCGGTGCTGGACAGCAGACCGGCTTGCGAAACGCGGCCTCCCACACCCATCCAAATGTCCGTTGTGCGACCAAGAAGACGAGGATGTGCAGCATCTCCTCACCACATGTGTGCTGGCCCGAGATTTTTGGTTCCGCATTCTAACACAGGTTGGTTTCCCGGACAGAACACCGAACCAACTTGAGGTCTCTTTTGCGGACTGGTGGAGAAAGGCAGTCAAGAGAGTGCCGAAAGACAAAAGGAAAGGACTCAACTCAGTCATTATCCTGGGCGCCTGGGTCATTTGGAGGCATCGCAATTCATGCGTCTTTGACGGCGCGTGCCCTAGTGTGAACGAGCTCCTTCGAGTGTTCAGAGAAGAGCACCATCTTTGGTGCCTTGCTGGAGCTCGAGGTTTGCGAGCTTTGGGGCAGGGGCAAGAGGGTGCGCTACCGCCTATCTAGTGTAGTAGGTCAGGTCTCACCCGTTTGAGTGTTTTTATAGAAGTACAAACTTTTGTATCTTGTAAACCCGTCCCTCATAGCTCGGCCCGAAGTGAGGTGACGTAGATTGTAAGGGGCCGACTCTTCTCTCTTAATACAAAGATACGAAGCTCTCCTTCGTATTCAAGAAAAAAAAATTCCAATCTCATTATATTTTGTGATCCAGTCAATTAGATGGGAAAAAAAAATCAAATCATTGTTGATACATAGGGACTGAACCTTTGACGAAGCCAAGTAGTACAAGAAATCAGTAGCAGTAGCAGGTTATTCCCAATGACGCATGTGTACCAACAGCAAGTGGTGCATCCATGTACCAGAAGTAATCAACAAAATCATGATACAAGAAGTCTAAAAAAAAATGTTCAAGAGATCCCATAATCTTGGCAATATAACAGAGTAAGTGTTTGGATACAACCGCCATCTACTAAGTGAAATCTGAAATCAAGAAGCGTGAACAAACATTAACATGACTCTAGCACATCCCTATAAATGATGTTCTTAGTGCAAGGACCCAAGTAGGGTCTAGCAACTTATTTGCTTTAGCAAGGACCCAAGTAGTCTGTCGTGATACACCTCTAGACATCACGACATATAATTGACCATGAGCAAAGACAGGCTCGAGTAGAAATACATCAACAATAGGAATTGTCTGTCCTTGAGCTTTGTTGATGGTCATTGCAAAGCTAAGTCTGACTGGAAACTGCTACCTTTTGAATTTGATGAAAGGCAGTGATAGATCTTCCGAGGGAGATAGAGGTATTCTGGGAATAAACGCCCGCTCACGAGCGTGTGTACCACCAACAATTTCAGCATCTATGGCATCGTCTTGCAAAGCCCTAACCACCGGACAAGTACCATTGCAGAAGCCATTGTGTGGATCGAGATTGTGAAGCAAAATGAAAGGGCAATTAATCTTGATATTCAGTTCATGCTGAGGAAGGCCGTTTGGCGTAAGTTAATTCAGAAAATCAATAGGGTAATTGTTGGTGGAGTCGTCCTCAACCGAGTCAAAACTATAGTATATCCTTGTATCACCGGCAAACATGTCTATCATTTTTGAGTTCAAAACATCAACGTGCTCATTCTTAGTGGAAAGAATAGCACACTCGCTCATGTAGGTGGTAGATGATACATTGTCTATAAAACCATGAAACACATTGTTGATAAGGTTGTCGATGGCATCCTCTTGCGAGTAGTCAATTATAATATCATCAGGAACCCGAACATATTCATCCACGATAGATTCTTCAGTGCCATTGCCAATTCGGAGAAGATATTCTGAAAACCAAGGATCGGTTTGTGCTCTCATGTTTCGAATGAGCTTGATCTTCTAGACTTTCTCCCATAAGTAGGACCTCAATAGAGTTGCATTGGTAATCTGAGATTTCAAACAGGTACTTTCTGTGGTTCCACGTGGCACGAAAGCTCAGATTACCAATGAATGTCTACTTAGATCCTACATATGGGAGAAAGTCCCGAAGATCAAGCTCACTCGAAACATGAGAGCACAAACAGATCTTTGGATTTCAAAATATCTTCTCCAAAGAATCTACTGTGAATGAATATGTTCAGATTCCTGATATTATAATTGACTACTTGCAATAGGATGCCATCAACAACCTTATAAACAATGTGTTTTATTGTCTTATGGAGAATGTATCATATGTCGCTTACATGAGCGAGCGTGCTATTCTTTCCACCAAGAATGAGCACGTTGATGTTCTGAACTCAAAGATGATAGATATGTTTCCCGGCCATACAAGGACATACTACAGTTTTGACTCGGTTGAGGACGACTCCACCAACAATTACCCTATTGATTTTCTGAATTCACTTACGCCAAACGGCCTTCCTCCTCATGAACTGAAGCAAGATCAACTGTCCTCTCATTTTGCTGCGCAATATCGATCCACAAAATGGTTTGTGCAATGGTACCCGTGGTTAGGGCTTTGCAAGACAATGCCATAGACACTGAAATTGTTGGCAGTGCACACACTGGTGAGAGGGTGTTTATTCTCAGAATACCTCTATCTCCCTCGGAAGATCTATCATTGCCATTCAAATTCAAAAGGAAGCAGTTCCCGGTCAGACTTAGCTTTGCAATGACCATCAACAAAGCTCAAGGACAGACAATCCCTATTATTGGTGTATTTCTACCCGAGCCTGTCTTTGCTCATGGTCAATTATATGTCACATTGTCTAGAGGTGTATCACGACAAACTACTTGGGTCCTTGCTAAGCCTAATAAGTTGCTAGACCCTGTTGGTAAAACACCAAGAATATCGTTTATAGGGATGTGCTAGAGTCCTGTTAATATTTGTTTGCGAATTTTGTTTTCAGATTTCGCTAAATAGATGGTTGTTGTATTCAAACACTTGCACCGTTACGTTACCAAGTTTTCTTGCACACTATTTTTTTTGTATTATTTGTGTGTCATAATTTTCTTGATTAACTCTGGTACATTTATGCACCTATATGTTGTTGCTACACTTGCGTACAGAATCAAGTGGCACCTGCATAGTTTGCCGGTAGCGCTACAGCGCATCCTGTGTGCCATACTTTCTACAATCCCTATGTATAGATTGAGTAATTAATAACTAATTTAGATGGTAAGGAGACTGCCTGGTTGTAAATAAATGGAGAATTAACAAGTTCAACAATTTTGTATTAGCTAAGAGCAGCTGGTGCATTCCATATTTTTCAACCCGTGGTTATATTTCCTTTGTTTCCATTTTGGGGAAAACATTTCCTTCTAATTGATACCCATGATATTTCCTTTCTTTCGTATTGCTTGGCGTCAATAATTCTGTTTCCATATAACAATATTTGCGCGTGCTTATGGTCAACTATTCATAAGTAAAGCTGAGTGCAAAGACCAGTCTATCAGATTTTGCACCTGTTTTTCCAGATGCAAGCTTGGATTCAGCATTCAGGGTGGCTCCTAATATAGTCTCCCGCCTTCGTGTCACAACAATGGTTGATGGTGGTGTGGAAGAGACTACATTGTCAGCATTGTTACCACCTAACTGAGTTTTCTGTACCACCTGAGATCACAGACGTATAATCAAACATAAAGGCTACTTTCAAAATCCGCGGATAAACAATGTATAAAAGCCAAGTACCTTTTGTAAGCCTGCTGACATTGATACCAGCTGGTCGTCCCAAACGTACTGCTACCTGATTGACAATCTGGTTTTCCTTACCACCGAAAATATCTAGGATCACTGTTAGGACACAAGACAAAACTGAATCAACAGAACCTGTTGGCGTACAAATAACACACTCCACCTTGTTTTTGTTGACATTCGTGGGCTATGGGTTTGACCAGTGCTTCCATCTGAGAGTGTAAATAAAGATCCACACGGATCACTCAGATGCTCAGTGACATTGGTCAAAGAATAAACTGGAAGCAATAAATCGAAACATAACCTGGCTCCAAAACAGTTCCCTGAGGTGGGGGTTGGTTCTCATCTTGTATTAAGATTTTTTGGCGCTGACGGTGCCGTGCACTACTTTTTCTACTATATGAGCATTTCCTGTCAAGCATTTCATCCTCATGCTCTCCTATTGAGGACCAACAAAAACAAAATACGTCAGAACAAAATGACGAAATATGTAAGAACAATATAATGAAATATGATTGCCCATTGTGACTGACTACAAGAGTAACAGGGTTATGGGTCAGCAGATTCTTAATGAGACTGTAAAGCAACCATACAGATCATTGAGATGCTCAACAACGACAGAGAAACATAATCCATAAGCATTAATTTCGAAATAACCTGGATGCATAACCATTAATTTCGGAGGGATTTTTTCATTTCCTTTCTGTTTTATGGTTTTTTGGCGCTGACGATCCCGTGCACTACTTTCTCGACTTTGTTCTCGTTTCCTGTCACGCACAACATCCTCGTGGTCTCCTAAGCCCAACAAACAGGGAAGATGACACTTGTAAGGCCAAAACGATTGATGAGGAAACAAGTAGACAAGGAGAATAATACGCATCTCCAGTTTCAGTGTTTGATATATTGCGTAGATAATTATCCATCAGGACCAATCAGAAGTGCAAGTGCTTAGAACAGGTTTCAGAAACATTGACGAAGACAGCCCCAAAAAAATAGGATCAGTCAGAAGTGCAAGACAGGATTCAGAAACACTGAAACCTATTTCTGATACTTCTAACGCAGTATTTTTGACATGCTCCTAATCTCATTAATGGTAGAATTCAATAAAAAAAACATAGCAGATTAGGCATCAATTCAATAGCACAATTAAAAAACACTCCTGAAGACAATAAAAAAAATCAAGATTGGTGCGACTGTTTATTAATGGATTTTAACAGAATACGCATCAATTAAATATCACAGGTGGTAGAATTTAAGCACGTTAACAGAGGTAGCGCATGGATAAAATATCACATGGCAGAATACACATCAATTAAATCGCCACTTTGACAGGGGTAGCGCATCACCACCAGGAAAACGAACATAGCAAATCAAGGGCGAAGGAAATCAAGAATCAATCTCAGATGAAACAAGATTGCGGCGGAGCATGACCTAACTGTCGAAGAAGAAGGCGACCGCCGAAACTTCGGATCGCACCTACAGCCCGGGCAAGAAGAAGTCGCCGGGGCACCACGCCCGCCCCACTGGATCCAGTTCCGCCATCGCTGGAGGGAAGAACGCCACGCCCGCCCTCACAGGATCCACGATCGCCGTCGCTGGAGGGAAGAACACCACGCCCGCCCTCACAGGGAAACAAACACGGTGCTCGATCGATCAGAAAGAAGGAAAAAAGGAAAAAGGAAAGCACTACGCTACAGAAGGAAACAACGACGCTATACAAGGAAAGAACTATGGTTCCATGCAGAGGATGGAATTAATATATTCCCTTTTCTAAAAAAAAAAATACAAGGAAAGAACGATCGTTCAGAAACACCGTGATCGCGTGAATCAAGTGGACGGGTGCTGCGGGCGGGTAGGAAAAATCCCTGGTAAAAGAAAACAAGGTGAGGGGCGACGGAACATTCCATAAAAACCGATCTGTATTCTGTAGTTCATGTCACCTGTAAGGCTGCGTATCACCGTCACCATGCGTGATCCCACTGTTTTAGGCCCATCCAGTCCAAATCCAAACGTGGGAGGTATGTACGTAAATGAAGGGTGGAATTAGGGGTGAGTAGATTAGTCGTAGGTGGCTGGATTGGTCGCATAAACTCATGTTTTATTAGTTTAGATTAGATTATTATTATATTATTATATTATATATAGCAACAGATTTAATAGAAGAAGATGATGAAAGTAAGGTTTGCTGAATGAAACTATTTTAATTTAGTTCATCAATCATGCTAAACTTTCACACCCAGGTGATTCATCGTGCGCTAATAAATCGAAGCTAGATTAACTAAATAAAATAGATTGACTACGTTCTGCAGACTGTTGACATGAACTCTACCTTTACTTTTGTTTTGTTCTTTTCCCTCTTGAGTTGTTTCCCTAATTAGCATAAGATTGAAAGTTTCCCATATGCCTGATTTTTTTCTTCTAAATAAACCAATAAAAAAACCAGTTGGGAGGAAAATG
Organism: Eragrostis nindensis; assembly: GCA_012490785.1. NCBI lineage: Eukaryota > Viridiplantae > Streptophyta > Magnoliopsida > Poales > Poaceae > Eragrostis > Eragrostis nindensis. The sequence goes on along the minus strand of JAAXCT010000098.1, from coordinate 684,243 downwards.
ATTTTGACCTGCCAGATCGTACCCAACCTATGTATCAACCATTGATTCAAATCCCACCTCATCTTAAAACCGTCGGATCCTGCCATAGACTTCCCACCTGCCACGTGGGCGTTACAATGTGTGACACTGAGGTAATTTTACATTGAGAAAACGGGACATCGAAATGTTTTTTCTACCTGACGAATTCCCTACCCTCCCGCAATACTCAGCGCTGCACAGCCAATATTCTCAGCTTTCCTATTCTCATCTTTCCTTTGTTACGAAGCACTTTGAATTTTGTTTCCAAACCGGCTTCGCTGCACAGCCAATATTCTGAGCTTTCCTATTCTCAGCTTTCCTTTGTTACATGCAACCCCGTAGAATGCCATATATATTGGAGCACAAAGTTTATTCTCGCGAATGGTTCCAGTCAAATCAGCTACCCTGTTTATGGCGGTAAATAATAGGAGTAATATGTTTCCATATAAACAAAACGAACGTGCCAATCTATCACTATGATATATATGGAGTAATTATAATTATGGACGTCTGCACGTTATTGTAGCGACATTTTTGATTGAGTACCATTTATAAGACGTTCAATATTCTTTTCCGATCTAATCTTTACCTGTATATATGTCTGCTCACGTTGAATTGGTTTCTTTGACACCACGTCTGTTCACATCAAGGGAAAAGAAGATACAGGTAAGCGCTACTTTTCTCTAACTTTCATCAAGATTTGCCTCGATGTGGCGATATATGCTTCCACGTCCTGATCCTGCTCTGATCTTCAGGATCGACGTCCCTGCGTCATCTTCCTCTAAGGCCAAACCAGGTGCGATGTGATTCATCACCGTTAAATGCTTGAACCCTATAAATTATTTTTTTCAATATATGCGATTTTACTTGCTCTAACTGGTCTCCTTTCTAAATAACGTAGCTATGGCGGATGACAGAGTGCAAGAAGGGGACGAGATGGATGAACCCGTTTGTGGTGGAAGAAAACCATCAGTTAGTCACTACCCCACATTTTATTTAGCTTAAATTCAAACTACTTAAGATATTTTTGCCTACGTTTGCATGTTGATGAACCCTGCACACCAGTGTTCACGTCCACGTGTTTCTCCTTTGCAGAATGATACGCTTCCGTGATATTCAGATGCATCTCAACACCAGAAGATGTAATTTCAGTGCAAAGGTCTACTTTAAAGCAAATATACGTTTGCACAAGGATGGAAATTACATTCAGCTATACAGCGAAGTAGCCGGAACCTACGGAGTCATGGTCGTGCCACTGCTGGTGGCCAATGCAGAGTATTTGTGTTGCTAATGGAAGATCAGCCAATCTGAGTCCTCTGTGATTATCTCTGCACTTTTGTTGTGGGTTTAGCCTAGCGTGAAAATTCTCACTGTGATGCAAGTGAAAGATACTACAGAAGTTGCATATCTTGTGTTTGACGGAATGCACATGTGAGTCGTGGACTTCTGAATTTCCTGAGTTAATATTAATGCTCCGCCTCTGATATATACTCCTACATTATAATTTAGACTTGCTTACTACCTCTAAGTTTCGTGTGTATTAATATGCTTTAAAGATACTGAATTTTTTGTGGATTAATTGCCTCAAATTACAAGCATACTGTCTGATTCATCTGTTTTCGTTACAACTTACAAGAACAGATCTGTATGTATGTTTATAAATCATGTTGGCTACTAAAAAATTTATTTGCAGGCAATATAGATCCAGTGGTTCTTCCGTACCATCCAATTTTGAAGTATTTTGCGCCTCAATATAGCTCAAACGGTGTGGTGGCGTCCCCTTCCCTGGGAACGACGCTTGCAAGGCCTGGTGCGCATATATCTCGAGCCATGGTTCTGGGTATTGACACCTCCTGCCTTTTCGGAGGAATGTCAAATACGAACTACAGTGAGTAAAGCTTCATCCACACTGCTAGGACCTGGGAAACCATGCAACCTGCCAGCCATCAAGGTACATGCTGTTCTCTTCCCTTCTGATGAACTTTTCTATTCACGTGGTGATTGGTTGTCATGAGGCTTTTCATTTGTTCCCCTTTTAGGGTTCTGCATTGTAAGACGACGTGGTTAAGCGTGGTACCATTCCGTACCCGCCTGCGTGTTAATATAAGGTGAGAAAAGCCCTCACCGTGGCACATACAATTCAGTTTAGATTACAACAGAAATCTATCTCTAAGCATCTATCTCTAACTAGACTTGGAGTACAAGGCAAGCCTAACTAGATTACAACAAACGCATGTCATCACATGCTTATCTTTCAACACTCCCCCTCAATCTTAAGCTACCTAGATTAAGATTGCTTCTGAAATCCATTAGACGCTGGAGAGGAAGGGACTTTGTAAATCCATCAGCCAACTGATCATTAGAAGGAATAAACCGAATGTCCAACAATTTCCTTGCAACTCGTTCTCGAACAAAATGAAAATCAACCTCAATGTGTTTTGTCCGACCATGAAAAACAGGATTAGCAGACAAAAACGTAGCCCCTAGATTATCACATCAAAGACGAGCTGCAGGAGGATGTGGCATACCAATCTCACAAAGAAGTGTTTGTACCCACATTAGTTCAGCAGTAGCATTTGCAAGAGCTTTATATTCTGCTTCCGTACTAGACCTAGACACCGTAGCTTGTTTGCGTGCTGACCAGGATATAAGATTAGAACCCAAAAATACTGCAAATCCTCCAGTTGATCGTCTATCATCTGAGCAACCGGCCCAATCTGCATCAGAGAATGCACTCACAAGCATAGAGCTAGATCGAGTAATTTTCAATCCAACATCAACTGTCCCTTTAATATACCTCAAAATCCTCTTAACAGCAGTCAAATGCAAGGTAGTAGGCGCATGTAAATATTGACATACCTTGTTGACTGCGAAAGAAATGTCCGGACGAGTAAGAGTCAAATATTGCAGGGCCCCAACAATACTTCTGTACTTGGTGGAATCATCCGGTCCCAACCGATCACCAACATAAGCAGATAATTTTTCTGAAGTAGACAACGGTCTGCTAGCTAGTTTACAAGTGCTCATATTAACCCTCTTAAGCAATTCTGTTGCATACTTTTCTTGTGTCAGAAGAATACCATTAGACACCTTGCTAACTTCAATGCCGAGAAAATAATGTAACATACCAAGATCTTTTAAGGCAAAGTCAGCTTGGAGAGCCTTAAGTAAAGCAGCAGTAGCTTCTGAAGAAGAGCTAGCTACAATAATATCATCGACATAAACCAGAATAAACATAGTGATTCCCCCTCTAACTAAAGAAAAATAACGAGGTATCTGCTTTTGATGGAGTAAAACCAAGAGACTGCAGGCGAGTACTCAGACGAGAATACCAAGCTCTAGGAGCTTGTTTAAGACCATAAAGAGCTTTATCCAACTTACAGAGAAACGATGGTGAGCTCTTACTTTCATACCCAGGAGGTTGTCGCATGTACACCTCTTCCTCCAGAACACCATGAAGGAACGCATTCTGCACATCTAGCTGGCGAAGAGTCTATCCACGAGTGACTGCAATAGAAAGAATTAGACGAATTGTGGTAGCTTTAACGACTGGACTAAATGTATCCTCATAGTCAATGCCATAACGTTGCTTGAACCCCTTGGCCACTAGACGAGCTTTGTATCGATCCAAGGAACCATCAGCCTTGCGCTTGACCTTATACACCCACTTACAATCAATCACATTTACTCCTTTCTTTGGTGGAACAAGATGCCAAGTCTTGTTTTTCATGAGAGCAGCATACCCTAAATCCATAGCAGCTTTCCACTGTGCATCCTGCAAAGCTTCCACATAATCACGGGGTTCCCCAGTAGCAGAAAAATACCCATACCTCACTGTTCCATCAGTATAGGATTTGGGCTTCCGAATTCCATGCTGAAGACGAGTAGAAGGACGTGGCGCAGCACCAGCAACAGGAGCAGCCGCCACAGCAGAACCAGGTGAGGCAGGAGCCGGCAGGGACTGTGTCGGGATGGATTGCGGAGGCCCGCCTGAAGGCGCTGATCCAGCCGCGCCAGATGGCGCGCGCCGAGCGGGTGAGGAGCCAGCAGCGTCAGACGCCGCACGGGAGTCCCGGGACGAGGTTGCCGGGTGGGATGCGACGTCCAGAGTTGATGCCGGCACAGAATCAGGGACAACGACCGGTGCAGCAGCATCAACACTGGGAATTGTGCCGGCGAGGATTGGTTGATCAATCATGGGCACGCCAGAATCAGCAGGAGCATCATTTGCTGCAAAACCGTCACGAATTTCTCCAGGAACTTGATTAGCCATATTAGGAAAAACAGTAGGCAATAGTACAGGCTGGTTATCAGCATTTTGAGTATCTATTTGTTCATCCCCACATGCATAATTAGGAAAGACTTCAGGTAATAAAAGAATTTCACTTCGTAAGCGAGCACCGGCATTAGGATTCAAGGCAGCAAAGGGATAAACGGATTCATCAAAAACATCTCATGAAATGTATACACGACCAGCTGCTACATCAAGACACTTGAATCCTTTATGCATATTACTATAGCCAAGAAAAACACATTTTTTAGAACGAAATTGTAGTTTGTGGCTATTGTAGGGACGAAGATTAGGCCAACATGCACAACCAAATGTGCACAAGACACTATAATTAGGAGGTTCATTGAACAATCGTTGTAAAGGGGTAGAGAAATCAATCACTTTGCTAGGAAGCTGATTAATTAAATAGGTAGCAGCAAGAAAAGCTTCATCCCAGAATTTTAAAGGCATGCTAGCATGAGCTAACAAATACAATCCAACCTCAACAATGTGACGATGTTTACGCTCAGCAGAGCCATTTTGCTGATGAGCGTATGGACAAGAGACATGGTGAGAAATACCAACACGTTGGAAGAAAGAGTTGAGTTTTTGATACTCGCCCCCCCCCCCCCCCCCCCCCCCCCCCCCCCCCCCCCCCAATCAGTTTGCATAGAAATGATTTTTCTATCGACCATGCGTTCAACCAAATTTTGGAAATCATGGAACTTCTGAAACACTTCAGATTTGTGCTTGAGCAAATAAATCCAAGTAAACTTGCTATAATCATCAATAAAGCTAACATAGTATTTATTTCTCCCAATGGACTCACATGCGGGACCCCATACATCAGAAAATACAAGTTCAAGAGGAAACTTGGAAACGCTAGATGATTTGGGATACGGCAACTGATGACTCTTAGCTTGTTGACAAGCATCACAAACCGACTCTTGAGACGACTCAATCGAACATGGGAGATTATTTTTGCTAAGCACAAATCTAACAATTGACGACGAGGGATGACCTAAACGACTATGCCATCGTGTAGAGGAAGGTTTGCCGACATTGAAGGCGTGCTTATTGGAGATGGCATGTGGAAAGGGGTAAAGGCCTCCTCTAGCCCTGCCTTGGAGAAGGATTCTCCTCGTGTCCAGATCCTTGATACAAAAGAAAGTTGGGTGAAATTCAAAGAAAGCATGATTATCTGTAGCAAAACGATGTACAGAAACTAAACTCTTGTTGGCGGCAGGAACATGTAAAATTTGATTGAGATGAAGATTGCGATGTGGGGTGCGAACAGTAGATCGACCAATATGCTTAATAACCATACCTGACCCACTCGCCGTGTGGACTTGGTCGCCGCCGTGGTACTTGTCCCTCACGGTGAGCTTCTCCAGCTCGCTCGTGATGTGATCAGTGGCGCCGGAATCAGCCAGCCAGTTGGTGTCGACGCCGTAGGACGTGGTGGCTGACCCGGCGCTCCGTTCTTCCCCATTGTAGGAGGCGTCGAAGCGTTTCCAGCATTTGACCACCGTGTGGCTGAGCTTGCCGCAGAGTTGACATTGCGGCCTTGCACCATTGCCGCCAGGACGCGGCTTGTAGTTTGTGTTGGCGCCGCCTGCGCCACCAGCATAGCCGCGACCGCCAGCACCCTGCTGCTGCTGGGGGCGACCGCGAGGACCACCTGCACAAGGGCCACTTGCACCGCCATTGTAGCCGCGACCAGTGCACGCGGCAGCGTTGACGGAAGACTGTGAGCCACCATTGTTCTGCAGGTCCAGCCGCATCTCAAGGGACGTCAGCTGGGCGAATAGTTCACTGAGGGAGATGGGCTCGACCCTGGCTGCGATGGAGGAGACCAGGGAGTTGTAGTCGGAGTCGAGGCCAGCAAGGATGTAGGAGCACAGATCCTCATCATCCAACTTCTTGCCGGCAGAAGCCATGTCATCGGCAAGTGTTTTCATCTTGCCGATGTATTCCGCCACGGTGGAGGAACCCTTCTAGGTCGTGGCGAGCGCCATTCGGGTGTTGATGACCCTGGCGCGAGACTGCGATGCGAAGGTTTCCTCGATGTGCTGCCAAACTGCCGCAGCGGATGGAAGCGAGGACACCTGCACGAGGACTTCTTTGGAGACGGAGGTGAGCAGATAGCTCAGGACCTGCGCCTCCTGGGCGCAGCAGGAAGCGTGCGCTGGATTGGGAGCTTCAACATCTTTGCCCGCGCTATCCTTGACGATGATGGTCGAAGACAGCGCGACGATCTTCTTGTCCAGGAACGCGACCAGCTGCGCTCCTCGCAGGGCGGCCAGGACTGTGCCTTCCACATGGTGTGGTTGGCACGAGAGAGCTTCTCGGTGACGGGGATCAGCGAGATCGACACCGGAGCAGATGAGCTGGCCGCCATAGGATCGACGACGGAACAGACTAGACGTGTTTCTGGGAGGAAGAAGGCTCTGATACCATGTAAGACGACGTGGTTAAGCGTGGTACCATTCCGTACCCGCCTGCGTGTTAATATAAGGTGAGAAAAGCCCTCGCCGTGGCACATACAATTCAGTTTAGATTACAACAGAAATCTATCTCTAAGCATCTATCTCTAACTAGACTTGGAGTACAAGGCAAGCCTAACTAGATTACAACAAACGCATGTCATCACATGCTTATCTTTCAACATGCATATGCATGGATGCCTTCTTTTATTTATCATTGAAGCGTTTTGATTGGGTCCCTTTTGAATTTATACTGTAAATTTTCAAGACCGAGCTTTGTCATGGAATGCTCGGAAGAACAGGTAATAGTAGTGACTCATCGACAGGTAATCATGAGTAATCATATTAAACATCATGGTCTATTTGTCGGACCTTCACCGAAGGTACTAAAAGGGAGATCGATGAACGTGGTTTGAATGTATATCTTTCTCCATTTCTATGAATGCTGTTGTTTTAATTCTTCCACTTTATTCTTCTGACATTCTTACTGGCAAGTGCACAGGCCATCGTCTCCAGCCATCTGACGTGCACGAGGAGCAAATCATCAGTTCGTGCAAGAAGTGACTCACTGGTACACGTTTGACTATCGGCAGTCTGTTCGTTCTTGAAGTAGGTACCATGGGGCATTGTTTTAAATTCATACAGGTTTGGGTACACAATTTCAACTTGTTATCCGGCAGATTCAGATAGATGGATAGCAACTCGTTATCCTGCAGATTCACAGAGTTGGTCTATGATTATTTTTCTTATGTATTTGATTTATGTTCTTTGGCACCCAATGAACAGTGGAACAACATGCAACAAAGCAGGTCTCTGGTCCCAGGAGAGGAAGCATGTTCTTCATCTTGTCTGCCTCCTCAAATAGGTGCCAAGCCAAGGCTCTATCTTCATTAGGTGAAAAATAAATGGATCAGCTCCTTTTTTTTTTGCCCTTTATCTCATGTAGAACCTTGAAGCTTGACAGTATGATATTCAGTCCTGAAGCTTGACAAATAGAACAGAATTGCTCATGCTGACAAATACACAGTACAGGCCATTCAAAAGTCCTGTCCTCCAAATTTCATCTTTGTGCCATGTTGTCACTGATGAAATCATATGTGCCCTTTTCACTTTGTGCTTGTGTATTATGGGTTGCCTATATTCGTGATGTTTTCAGTTTTGTGCTTGATATAATCATTGACAGGGCATACCTTCTGACCATCTTAATTTTGTTCCCTTTAGTCCTGGGTCACTTCGTTAATAAAATATGTTTCTATTTTGGAGCAGGTGTTGTAGAAAGTTTAAAAGGAGTTTGCCTCAATGATCATCTCTTCTGGTCCATGTATGGATCCTCCAACTGAATACTCAAGAGTGAAACCTTTGTCTTCAGGAGGTAACGTTAAAATTGCTTAACACATTTTTCTTTCTTTGTCAACACTTTTCATTTTAATTGAATGCTCGTAAACGATGGCAAAGTACTGACTTATGCTCATGTTCTTTTCAATTATCTGTCATGTTTTCCTCTCAAGTGTGTGTCCTACTCTATAATAGTAGTTTTGATGCCCCTTGATTAATTTTCCAAAGAAGAATGAAGCTCAGCTCAGAACCAGTAGAGTACAAAAGAGTTTTTACTTTCTGTCTATGAATTTGTGCGAATCGGAGTTCTTAAACAATCTTTGTGTTCTTTAAGTTTACATGAACTGTTCAGATCATATTGACCAGTCCTTTACATACAATCTCACTGGGTTTATATAAATACACACAACAAAGCTGAGAAATGTAGCATGGTTTCCTAGAAGCCCACGGAGCAGCCGTCCTGGTCGTAAATGATGACCGGGAGCTTGGCCTCAACGCCATGTAGGCCGGGGCATGCGCCATATTCTACCACTGGAAGAAGAGGAAGAGACAGAGCTCCGGCTGGATGCCACGCAGCATTGCGTGAGACCAGGGGATGGGCATAATATGTGTGTCCGCCAGGTATATAATGGAATTATTTCTGAATTATGAAGCTAAGTGCTCGGTGAAATGAACATTTGAGACGATTGGTTGTGGTGCAATTTAATTTGCATTTGTATATTTGACTATTACACAAAGCATAAGGATGTATCATTGATGTTTTGTTATTCTTGGTGTCTTCATCAGAATATTTAGCGTATGCTAATGTCCTGGAAATAACCTCTTGCAAAAATGTAGGAAAAAGCTGCGTACAAAAGACCCAAAATGATCGGACCCATCCCCGAACCCTGTTTGCGCTGTGGATCATGTCACTATATGTCCGCTGTCCCATGTATCTTGCACCACTTGCACTACTTTATGGCTGTTATGTTGTGCATCATGGTATGGCAAGCACGGCAATGGGGCAACTCTGGCATAGAAAATAATGGCATCAGGTGAGTAGGGTATTTTACACTCCTTCATTTTGATCACTACTTCACTTGTTGTGCCTGATCACTGCCGACCGTGATGTCTCAGACTGTACTAATGGAAGTCTACCAAAGAGCCAAGCAGTACCGGACCCATCACCTGTGACATCAAACCATTTTGAATCTTTAGTGGAGGTTAGTATCTGGCTGTCCCGTGTCCTCTATTATCTATAATGACTTAGCCATTGAAAGTGCGATAGCTCGCATGATTATTCTTGATAGCTAACCATCTCAAATCAAGAGTAGCACCTCTATGTAGGCCTTCGAATGCCTTCAGATTTGAACTGAATAATAATGGTTGTGTTCTTTTTTGGCTCCATGATGTCCTGATTCTTTCTGTGATTTTTCTTGGCATCTGTCCAATGCGCCATCTCAATTCCTGCTCGCGTCCTATTCTTATTAGCATCAGTTGACCGTTATAGTAACTTATTTCGTATTTTTATTCCCAAGGCAACAGTTGACCGTTGAAGAACTATCGGAGAATTTAATGAGCTTCACATGGCAAGCTTGACTCTGTGCAAAAAAACTCAAGATTTTGCAGAAGCTTTATTGATGGATACCGATTCAGACTGTTAGTAGTTGTGCTATGGGATTTCAGGTGAATGGATGTATGAGGCAAGAGCCAAAACTGTGCTTGGATGAAACCATCGTTTAGATGTTTTTTTTTTTTTACAGATGGAGATGTTTTTTACCCTCTCATTGTTTGTTGAAAAGATATTGTAGGAAATTTCAGTGAGTGAAATATTCATTGCAAAATAAATGTTTTTGTTGAAATATCCAAACAAACAATTCAGTTGGGGCTCGCCTAGTTTTGTTTTTCGCACCTGGTCTCCAAATACCGGCCTTAGAGGCATATATGACACAAACCAATGCAATTTTAATTGGATGTATTATGATCCATGTGGTTGAAATTAATTATATTTTTCCTAACTAATAAATGAACATGTAGTCACTTTGCTCATATTTAATTTTCATGGTCCTGCAAAGTGATGTAACTTTTAAACATGTATGTGGCGCACCTTGTACTTCCAAGAATCCATACTCAAACTTCTCCATCTACCTTCAATACTGAAACCTTGCACAAACTGACAACGCACACTGATGCGGGGTGCTTGCCCGATCTTCTCGACGTAGGATCTGGGGATAACTTGACCCGTGCAACCTGACGAACCGATGGCACCAATAGCTGGGAACAGCCACCTGTGACAAATGATTTCGTCCAACCACACAATTTGGTCGATGCCTAACCTGAACCATGCAAAGGTGAGACAATGCTCTTTCAAATCACAAGGAAACACAAGAACAAGTGGTAGAGAAGAACTCCCGATCCTTAAGATGGCAGCTATGACACAACCCTAAAGACAAGAGCACTTGGCTTCTCTATTTTCTTTTTCTCAAATTCGTGGTTAGGGTTTCAGGACAGAAGAGAGTGCTATTTATACTAGGAACATCCCTCCTAACTGGGCTGAAATGGTTCTAGCCAGGTCCGGTTTGACAGAACATGGGCCTGATACAGTGTTCACTAAAACATGCATAATCCTCTCCACACATTTCAAAAAGATGAATGGTTTGATGCATTGAAAAGTAGACTTCAAGACACTTCCAGAGATAGAGCACACTCATAGCCAAAGTTGTTGGATTGGTATAGTTTTTGGCTTGAAAATTGGACACGTAATCTAGACGTCTTCCGGAGCACCTCTCACAAAAAGGGGCATAACTCTTTGCTCCCAGCTCCAATGGGCGTCTTGTTTGTCGCATATGAAAATAGACTTGATAAGCTTTCCATCCATATATAACACTTGGGGTAGAACCTCCCCGAATGATACAGAATTCGACGTGAAGTTGAAAGTCAGAATCCGTGCATCAGCACGTCGACTCCATCTTGCTCTATCGGAACTTCAAGTGGTTGATCCGTCCCTGACCTGTGCTTCAAACCTGAGTACAAGTAATGAACCTACATTAGGTAGTACATAATTCTTAGGAGAGACATGCTCATATTCATTAAGGAGTAGATTCACCTCATGTTGTAGTTGTTTTTTCTTGCCCAAGTCAATGGCCTCTTGTAGACAATATTGTCTTGTTCAGCATGTTTATCATTGATCAATGGGTTGTCATCAGGGATGTCCTCATCACACATCAACCACTAGCTAGCTGCACAAATAACTACTCCCTATTGGCAATCATGCCATCATCACGTCACCGGAACAACACCTCCCTGTTCGAGTCATCCACGATCATCACCGCCAATCTCATCATGGCCTCCTCTTCATTCCTCCTCGCCAAGTTCAGCCCCCGTACGCCTACCGCACAGCCTGAACAGTCGGCCACGGTCGCTGCCACAGCTTCATGTTGGCACGTGATGCACGCACCTTCTGAGACTGCAAGCGTACAGATCAGTTGTAGCTTTTCCCTCAGAGTATTCCAAGGTTTATCAATCCATGGAACAAGTGGGACGCTTATTTAGCTAAATGTTTGTTACTAACAGAAGTGGTTGTTGAAAGAAAGGAGATTCAAAGAATTAATGATAACAGAACAAATAAGAGAGAGAAAGAAAACGGCTAAGCAAGGATTAAGAGAATCTTCCCACGGTCTTAGTTCACTTGCATGCAAAGATCAAATTAATTGAGTAAAGGCTCTATTGGCTGTTACTAAAGTAGACAAAGGCTGTTTGCTGCGACCCTGTCACGGCGGCATCTAATAATTCAATCATCTAGCAATAGCCCCATCACAATACCATCATCCAAACCACTGAGATAAACAACAAGCAAGTATTGCAATAGACCTAGATAGAGCAACAAAAGTAATCAATTAACCATCACAGTGCAGATCCCCATCAACCGAGGGAAGAACAGAGAATCACCCTATGATATGAGTAGGTTTCGCCATGGGAACCACCTTAGATTGGCCTATCCTACTTCCTGGTACAATTTGGGGCAAATCGGACGCCGGAGTCGGTCGTGCCGATCGGCGCGGATTCGTGCCGACCGGCGCGCGACGACTTTTCGCCGGAACGCCGCGAAATTCGCTCAGGATGAAGCTCTCTGTTGTCTAACCCTAATTCCGCCGCCAAAAGTGCCGAAATCCCAACCCCTTGCGTGTAGAATAGGATCTTCTCTTTATAGGTCGAAAAACAGCCTTCGGAGTCCGCCTTGCGTGTAGAATAGGATCTTCTCTCTATAGGTTGAAAAACAGCCTTTGGAGTCGGTTTTGGGCCTTTTTGGGCCTCGTGCCGACCGGCACAAGTCGGTGCCGGTCGGCACCAGCGACTTGTCTGCGCAGCACATCGTGCGGAGCCCATATCTCCTAGCTCCGAAGTCCAAATAGGGTCATCCATATATGTTTCGGAAAGCTCTCGACGAGATCTACAACTTTGTAAGTCAAACTTTTCTCATTCAGAATCGTCTTGAACTCCAAAACTATGTTGCAATGTAGTGCCCTCTCTAAAGTGGGTGAATAATCCAAGCTTCATGTTGGTGCTTCGTGAAATTGAGCCTTTATATCATGCTTTCACCTGATTCTTCATCATAGCACTCAAAACACAACATACTTCAAAATGGGGTTAAAGTTAGGTGCCAAGTGGCTCAAATGATCAATAAACGCTCTAAAATGATAGTAAAAGGATAGGTAAAAGGTGGTCATATCAAGCACCAACACTTCAGCAGCGTGGCCTTCGGTGGCACACTCCTGATCTATGGAGCCCATGGCCGGATGCAGGACGGTCTTGGTGGAGCCTGACGGGGGAGGGTACGGCAAAGTGGACAAAGAAGACGATATGTTTATCAAGAGATTCCGGGAGAGGACCTACTCAGAAGCAGGCCGGCAAGAAGCAAGGGCAGTTAGGCCACCACAGTGGCCGGTGGCAACAACCAAGTGGGCCGGTGTTGGCGGTCGTTAAACCATGTTTTGACCGTCACCCTACCGGTAAATAAAATCATATCACCAAGATTCTGTGCATAGTAGATAGGAATAACACTACTCCACAAGTTTTGGTGAATATTTAGATGCAGGAGTGAATATGGAGGAAAGTGGGCCCAACCAGGGGAAATCCCTGGCCAGTCGGCCCCACCATAGGCCGACCGGCCCCACCTGGTGGCCACTGGCCCCGGGCTTCCTCCAGTGGGCTGGAAACTGGTCCACCACGCATATTTCAAGGCCCAGCTCAGGGGATTCCACTGCCATTCTAGAAGGTGGGCCATTTGGGCCTTTACTTGGCCCTCACTGCAGTTCTACCGATCCCATCAAGAAACCGACCTTCGGACCGCCATCAGGGAGTGATCAGGAGCGTCCAGAAGCAAGGCGGTGGCCAACCGCCACAGGAGACAGCCGGCCGGCCTCCCTATCTGGCCGGCCGGCCTGGCTTGACGGCCCCGCCACTCAACCTTGCACTATATGATCCCCCTGCTCATGGTGAAGCTATAAATACCCTCGGCCGGCTGCAGAACCAATTCGCACCACACTTCATCCAAGTGTTTACTTCTTGTTTAGTAGTTACTTTGGGAGTTAGAGTAGAGTAGAGTAGAGTGAGAACTCTCTCGGGCTTCCGGATTCTTCTCGGAGTTTTGGTATAGCTCTTTGTATCTTTACTCTTTCAGAGATATTATTTTGTTCAATATAATTATATTTAGCTTTATCTTTATTTGTTTCTTTTAGTAGTTCTTTTCTATTAAGTTTATTTATTTCGTAAAGTAAGTGCTCGTAGAAGTCTTATTGTGAGATTCGTGATTGTTGTCTAAAGAGTACGAGAGAGTGCCTCCGTCGGAGATGACGTCCGTGCTTGGTGAAATATGTGCTCTATTCTTAGATAAGACTGCTCCGTTGATCAAGAGTAGTTCGTCTAGGCGGGTTGTAAGCATGGAGCTTAGAGCTTGGCCTATGCACGTTTGGCACCCAACCCCACGGAGGATGGTAGCCGCGAGTGTATGTGACGGCTACACCGGTCTCTGTAATCCACCACGCCCGGGTTGGACAGGCAGGGTCTTAATTATAGCGTACGGTTCCCTAGGTCGAACTAGCAGCATCGGTTCACATGGGCTAGCACGTGCGTGCCCCGAAACAACATGACTTGTATGTGTGTGAGCTTAGCTAGAATAGATAATCCTCGTAGAATTAACCGTTAGGAAGAGTAAATACTAGATGAACATATAGGAAGTCTTAACTCTATCTCGTTGCTCTCCCAAATGTATACTACGGTTTTTGTTCTCTTTTATCACTTAGAATTAGATGGTGTGTGCCAACCCATTTATCATGCAAACCTGACCCCCGTCTCAAGTATAGTTGATATATTATTTCTCCAAATTGTGCAGTGCATTGCTACTATTTAGCTTCCTTTCCTCTACTTCCCTGCAGAAATATAAATACGATAACCTGGAATACTCCAAGGTGAAGTGCTACAATGGTGATCCGTGCGTTTGTGTAATTAATGAATTTGGTTTACACGCATAAGAACCACCAACAAGCATTTCTGGCGTCGTTGCCGGGGAAGTAGCAGCTAGGATTCTGAATAAATGCATTGTGTTTGTGAAAAAATAATCATCACTTACTTTTGCGGGCTTATCCTTGTCCTATTTTCTTCTTGTGGAAATATAAAATAGGACGGTGCATGACTGGTTTCGACCTACCAGAAAACTTCCACCCAAATCCTGAACAGTTCTTGAGAAGGGTGAGGGCCAGGCTTACCCCTCCTCCCACCCACGCTCGATCGAACATTCTGGCTCTTGAAGGATCCCTTTCACCGTCTTCATCGACAAACAACAACATGGGTGATCCGGTCGAGAAGACGATCAATGACTTCTCCGCGCCAACCACGGAGAACATCCGCGTCGGACCCAACCCACGCATCACCAACAAGGATTACGAGCTCAAGCCAGCCTTGATCAACATGATCTTGGCCAGTTCTTTCTGTGGGAAGCCGTCAGAAGATGCAAATGCTCACCTCCAGAGGTTCCTGATGACGTGCAACACCTTCGCCATGAAGGATGCACCTCAGGACACCATCCGACTGCAGCTCTTCCTGTTCTCTCTGTTGGGGAAGGCTCTCCAATGGTTCTACGCGAACCAAGAGTCCCTCGACACGTGGACAGCATGCTAAAATGCCTTCCTCGCCAAGTTCTTCTCGCGGGGCAAGGTGACTGCTCTGCGGAACAAGATTCGGGCTTCCAACAGGTCACAGATGAGTCGACCGCGGAAGCCTGGGACAGGATGCAGGAGTACGTTCTCTCATGCCCTCATCATGGCATGGAGTAATGGCTCCTTATTCAGAGTCTCTACCACGGTTTGAGGCCGTCCACTCGAGAGCATCTCGATGCCGCAGCAGGCGGCTCCTTTTTCTCTCTTAGCGTGAAGAATGCTAAGAAGCTAATTGAGAAGGTGGAGGCCAACCAGACTCATAGTGAACGCCAAACGGCTACCACCAAGACCCCTGTAGTACACCAAGTGGAGACGATGGACATGCTCGCCATCAAGCTCGATCAGCTGCTCCGCAAGGTGGACTCTCCACAGGACCTGCAAGTTGCGGACTCCCGCATGACATGTGAGGAATGCGGCAACGTTGGGCATATGGGCATCAATTGCCCAAATGCGAGAGAGGAATGCAACTTCCTCAACGATGGCAATGGGTACCACTCCCAGAACAACTGCAGCTGGAACTCTAGGCCCGACCTCTCCTTCAACAAGAAACAGGGAGGTAACAATGGTAATCTTTCCCGCTATGAGCCTTCTATCAAGGATCTAGTTCTCGGCCAGGTCAAGATTAATGATAGCATTAGTAAGAAGTTTCTTACTACCGACAAGGCTTTAAAGAGCATAAGATGCTAAGCTAGAATCTTTCAACACTGCTTTGCAAAACCAGCTGAGTCATAACTAGATGCTAGAATAGCAAATCGCGCAAATAGCTTCAGCTGTGCAGGCTCCTCGTGCGGTCAGATCCCCGGGACATCCGGAGATCAACGCAAAGGAGAGTGTTAGTGCCATCACCACCAGGGGAGGGAGAGGTACTATGGACCCACCATACCCCAAGGGTGCAGAGAGAAAGACACCGAACGCAGCACCCAAGGAGAAGGCCAGCAAAAAGATTCCTGAAAAGAAGGTCCTTGAAAAGGAAGATGCCGAGAAGGAGAGCTCCGAGGAGGAACCAACGCCAGATCCTCCCGTTGAGCAGGCTTCACCCAAGGCAGCACCTCACGAATATTTTGACACTACAGGCTTGCCTTACCCCGACCGCAGGAAGAAGCTCACCGTGGATGAGCGCTTCGATAAATTTGTTGAGGCTATCCGGCACATATATGTGCATATTCCTCTGCTTGATGCCATGCAGGTACCTACTTACACTAGGTATTTCCGGGACATCCTCAACAACAAGCGCCCCGTTCAAGCAATGGAGGTGGTAAAGCTTACGGAAGAATGCAGTGCAGCCATTCTAAACATTCTTCCAAAAAAGAAGAAGGATCCGGGGTGCCCAACCATCCTGTGTTCAATTGGCAGCCAGCATTTCTCTCAGGCACTCTGTGACTTGGGTGCAAACGTGAGCGTTATGCCCAAGACGGCATATGACAGGTTAAACTGTCTGTTATGTGCTTGCAGCTCGCAGACCAGTCTATTCGTCATCCTGCGGGTATAGCCAAAGACGTTCCCGTGCAGATCAGAAACTTCTTCGTCCCTGTTGACTTCGTTGTGCTGGACATAGAAGTGGATGTCAAGACCCCTCTCAACCATGGGAGGCCATTCTTGAGCACCACCAACGCCAACATCGACATGGGGGCGGGAGAAATACATCTGGATTTCAACGGCAAGGAAGAGACGTTCAACTTCAAGCCCAAGGTTGAGCAATGCAAGCAAGTGAGGGTCATATATGGAAAGGACCCACGGGAAGTGGAAAAGATTGAGATTATTCCACCCATGCCGCAGCTAGACAAGCTCATTGCATACATGAGAAGCTATCTGGCAAGAGAGAATGAAAAAAGGCCAGCCAACTATTGGAGAACTCCAAAGCACCACAAGCTCCTCTTGCTCCCCCACCGCAAGAAGGAGTAGGCGAATCACAATCGCCTAAGAAGAGGAGAGCTAGGCGCTCAAAGAAGAAGATGGCAGACAAGGTATCGACCGCGGAGAGTACAACAAAGACGCCCAACAAAGAAACGGTCGCCGCCATAAACACAAAGAAGACAACCAAAGTGTGGCGGAAGAAAGAAGGAACCTCAGCCTCGCCAGATTCTCCAGCGAGAGAGGTCTAAACAAGTTGAAACGACATGGAGAACGTCTAGCTCAAGACGTAAAAATGAGAGCCCTACGATTGGGGTGGCCATCCCAATCGTTATCTTAGCTAGGCCTAGCGCTTGTTTTTTCTTTCATAAAAAAAACCAAAAATAGTAGGATTCTCGGCAATGCCCATTAAGGGCTAGCCACATGTATCATCGTCACTCTTTTTTGCAGGTCAAGAAGGAGGAGGAAGTGCCTAAATCAAGCTTAAGTCTTGCAAAGACTCAAGCTTGGGGAGGACGGACAGGTAAGAAGGAGTTCAACACTAGCTCGAGTCTTGCAAAGACTCAAGCTTGGGGAGGACCCCCTGGTAAGTATTTCTAACTTTCTCAATAAATAATAAATAATCCCTGTTTCGAATAAATGCTAGAATCTTGGTGAGTTGCTACACTTAAGGAAATAATGATCGAGTTACAAAGTAGCTTCCCATGTGTCGCATAGATGCAACCTCTACTCTTGACATATGTGTTATTTTTATTTGAGCCTAATCACATCATGAGTCTTGCCTATTTCTGTGGGTTGCATTTGTTACACGAAGTATAGGAAATTTTGGGTTATGATATGGCATGATTAGGACTGGTAGCAATTTCGTAGCATGGTTTCATCCAGAGATGTTTTTCTTAAATTGCTGCAAGTACCTAAAACCCTTCTGTTTTGGCACACTTCTCTTAGTGTGGGGATTTATTTACCTACCAGAGCCATATCATAATATTCGAAACAGCCTCACTCATAGCCAATTGTTTATATGTTGACATTAGTTAAGGTTTGATGTACTCTTGAAACTAAGCACTCCTAATTTTGGTCATGATTCCTTCGCGTGTGTTTTCGAAAATTCTTTCCACCAAATAAAAAAGAGGAATGTTTGGACAAATCAACCAGACATTTTTCAGAGTTTGCAAAACCATTGGTCCATCCAAAAGCTCAAGAATATTTCAAAATGTTTCCTTGAACCATACAAAAATTTTGGCCCCTTGCACCATGGAGTATGCAAAAAAAAAAAACTCCATGGTTGCATGATAAAAGCAAAGGCTATATGGTTCTTATCATAAACATCTTGAGCCAAATAAAGGACCAATGCTTTCAAAAACCCCTTCCACAAGTGTGAGTTCATTTTCTCTCCCTCCATCACACTATTTTCTATGACCAAAATACAAAGAGTTGCTATGTTGATTGAGACTCATTCTTTAGCTTTACAATATATGTATGGCATTTGTGCATTCCGTACCAAGCTCCACATACAAAGCCTCATTTGGTAGAAGGTATGATGAGTGAAGCTTGTAGGAATAGACTCACATAAGGCTGGTAAGAGAAGTGTCTGCCAAAACAAAAAGAGATATTTTTTACACCTTACCTTGCAGCACATAAAAACTCTGGATGTGTGCCTGCTAGAATTGTCTACTTGTCCAAAAGTGCCGTTCTAATTTTCAATGATGCATGACAAGGTGTGACATAAAAGCCCCACTTTTTTTTTGCAATACTCATGAATATTTTCTGCTCTCGTAAACTTACCACTGTTTAGGGAGTATGTTGTTGCATCTTTATTACCCATGGGGCGCTTCTTTGTAACTCCTGATCCGCCGGTACCCTGAGTTGAGTTTGCTCGGGATGAGCAAAGTTTAAGCTTGGGGAGGTTGTTGGCGGTCGTTAAACCATGTTTTGACCGCCACCCTACCGGTAAATAAAACCATATCACCAAGATTCTGTGCACAGTAGATAGAAATAACAATACTCCACAAGTTTTGATGAATATTTGGATGCAGGAGTGAATATGGAGGAAAGTGGGCCCAGCCAGGGGAAATCCCTGGCTAGCCGGCCCCACCAGAGGCCGGACGGCCCTACCTGGTGGCCACTGCCCCCGGGCTTCCTCCAGTGGGCTGGAAACTGGTCCACCACGCATAATTCAAGGCCCAGCCCAGCGGTTTCCACCGCCATTCTAGAAGGTGGGCCATTTGGGCCTTTACTTGGCCCTCACTGCAATTCTGCCGACCCCATCTAGAAACCGACCTTCGGACCGCCATCAGGGAGTGATCAGGAGCGTCCAGAAGCAAGGCGGTGGCCAACCGCCACAGAGGACGGCCGGCCGGCCTCCCTATCTGGCCGGCTGGCCTGGCTTGGCAGCCCCGCCACTCAACCTCGTGCTATATGATCCCTTGCTCATGGTGAAGCTATAAATACCCCCGGCCGGCTGCAGAACCAATTCGCACCACACTTCATCCAAGTGTTTACTTCTTGTTTAGTAGTTACTTTGGGAGTTAGAGTAGAGTAGAGTAGAGTGAGAGCTCTCTCGGGCTTCCGGATTCTTCTCGAAGTTTTGGTATAGCTCTTTGTATCTTTACTCTTTCAGAGATATTATTTTATTCAATATAATTATATTCAGCTTTATCTTTATTTATTTCTTTTAGTAGTTCTTTTCTATTAAGTTTATTTATTCCGTTAAGTAAGTGCTCGTAGAAGTCTTGTTGTGGGATTCGTGATTGTTGTCTAAAGAGTACGAGAGAGTGCCTCCGTCGGAGATGACGTCTGCGCTTGGTGAAACCTGTGCTCTATTCTTAGATAGGACTGCTCCGTTGATCAAGACTAGTTCGTTTAGGCGGGTTGTAAGCATGGAGCTTTAGAGCTTGGCCTATGCACGTTTGGCACCCAACCCCACAGAGGATGGTAGCCGCGAGTGTACGTGACAGCTACACCGGTGTCTGTAATCCATCACGTCCGGGTTCGACAGGCAGGGTCTTAATTATAGCGTACGGTACCCTAGGTCGAACTAGCAGCATCGGTTCACATAGCCTAGCACGTACATGCCCCGAAACAACATGACTTGTATGTGTGTGAGCTTAGCTAGAATAGATAATCCTTGTAGAATTAACTGCTAGGAAGAGTAAATACTAGATGAACTTATAGGAAGTCTTAACTCTATCTCGTTGCTCTCCCAAATGTATACTACGGTTTTTATTCTCTTTTATCACTTAGGATTAGATGGTGTGTGCCAACCCATTTATCATGCAAACCTGACCCCGTCTCAAGTATAGTTGATATATTATTTCTTCAAATTGTGTAATGCATTGCTACTATTCAGCTTCCTTTCGCTCTACTTTCCTGCGGAATATAAATACGATAACCCTGGAATACTCCAAGGTGAAGTGCTATAATGGTGATCCGTGCGCTTGCAGAATTAATGAATTTAGTTTACTCGCATAAGAACCGCCAACCGCCGGCACTATTGTGCATATATAGGTACCAACGGTGATGGGGCACACAAAGCCAGGATTTGTTCATGGTAGGCAAGGCTTGGGAAAAATGAAGGTCTGATTGGGACAGTGAAGTAATTTAGAACATCAGCTGTAATAAGAGATTGTTGTTAAATTAATTTAGATAATGGATGCAGAATTATTGTACAATGGTTATATATAATGAGCACTTGTTATGATGCTGCTAAGAAGAAAGTTTACTATCACCTATCCACACAAGATCATTACAGTCATTTTTTTAGTTGAAAGAATATTAATTTGAAGTTGAGTACATACTCAGGTTACAAGCATACTCATGTTACAAGCACTCTGTAAAACAAATAAATTACGACTAAGAACACTCAACATGTGGCTTCAAAATTCAATCTCAAACATATATGAAGATTCATATGGATGACCTCACAGGCAAACACTCAGCAAACAGGCTGATAACAGGTGCAATGTCTATTGGAAACTATTTTGATATAGTAGCAAATATGTACTTCAGACAACCTATATCTTATCCCAAACATATTGCGATGTGGCCTATTAAGGCCTGACATGGAGGGAATACATAACCAGGAGGGCCCATAAGGTCCAGTACTATCAGTTGTAACTTGTAACTTGTAAGTAACAAAAGTTTTCTTATTTTCCCAATATATTTTAGGCTCTATAGACTATAGTCCTGGTAAAAAAAAATTTGGCCGAATATTCCTGGTTACATATTGATCTGGATTGCTTGATCCAGTTATGGTCAATCTAGTTCTTGCTGCGGAGCTTCATGTGGGAAATCATAATGAGTGGGGACAGCAAACCATTTTTCCAATCAACAATGACTTTATGTTCTGTTCATCATGTTTTTGAAGCCACGATCTAATAGAGAGAACAAGTTTTCCCAACATGATATTGGGAAGGAGAATTAAGTGTCTCTCAAAGTTTTTTTTTTTTTACCTTAGTGTCTTTCAAAAATTGAAGTAGCATGTTAACTAGGACAAATTTGGTCGCTTATGCATAAGGCAAATAAGCTACCCTGACGTCAATTATGAAAGGCAGAGGGAGCAACAAAGTTTAGAACAAAAATAAAAATAAAATGTATAGGGCTGATTTCATTTTTCAGCACAATGTATAGGGCTGATGGGCATACAGATATGGAGGTCCACCAGGTTTTAATAAGTAGGCCTAAATTTATTTGGCCCATACAAGCCGGCAGAGAAGGCAGAAACTGAAAAGGTGCATGACAAACAAGGAAAAGGAAAAGAACAGGAGCAGCACGGGTTCTAGTGCTCTACACTTGGGATCGTATGAACATGTGGCGGGCGTTGATGTGCGTAAGAAAAAAAATAATTGTTAATCATATGGAGCTCATCGATCACAACACAATTATGTTGTTCAAATTCACAACCTCACCAGAGTTAATCGGTAAGGTTTGAGCATGCATCTGGGCATCTGGCATATTCTCATAAAGATATTGCATTCTAGTTTCGCATGCAACAAACCATGCAACATTTGGACATCTGAGCAAGGAGTTATGGTCATTTTAGAGGAAGTTGTCATCGAGCCAAGTGCCTGCATGGGAGACTTCTCAAATATCAGGCAATAATTCAGCTAATCAAGAGTCAAAAAGACCTTTCGTATGGTGTTTAGCATTTATATTGACAACTTTTCACATAATATTCATAGTATAAATACTTATGTAATTCTCCAATGTAAAAGAGACTTGGATGATGAATACATAGCTACCTTGTGTGTAGGCCATAAAAGTCTTGCACATGAATCTATTCCTTAAAGGACTATAGAACACCAAACTTCGGATCACTCCATTTGTGCCTTCATGTCTATACGGTGTGATTGCATGGGCAGGTTCTTGTCGCTGTGCGGAAGGGCGGATGTCGCGGTGGTTCGTCACGGGTGCAATATCTTGTGGTGCGTTACCTCTCCGTCAGATCATGCAACAATAGTTATATATCAAGTTTAATTTCTTATGTGTTCCACCGTGACCGTGAAGATCGGACTATAAATTCATACATTTGCGCACATCATTTGTGTTCCGTGCTCTTGCTTCCCCGACCTCAGTCGACGAATTACACTTCAGATCTACGGCAAAGGGAGCCGTTTGCCAGATCACGGGCGACTGCCGTACCACATTTGGCGCCGTGAGCCGGCCGGACAACGGCAACGACGACCATTTGAGGCAGTGCAAGGCCGAGCTCCAGCACGAACATCCTTACATCCCCAGCTGCATATTTTGGAGCAGAGCACGGTTGCCGCCGGGACCCGAATGGCAGGCATCAAAAGTTGGCGTCCTTGAATTCGTGATGGACACTTCATCAGTGATGTCCTCACTCCACACGGACGACGTCCCCGTGTCGTCCGAGCGCCAGTACTAGCTTCTTGTCGCTGACTATCCATGTAGTCCACTCCTGATGGGTCTCCCGGAGAAGCACAGGGCAATCGATCGGTGGAGAGCCTCCTTGCAGATACACCGGAGGTGCACTACACGGCAGCTTCTTCACGTCGCTGCTCGTCGAGCTCATTCGGCGCGCGCTTCAGCTCAACAAGGTTTCTGCGGAGCTCAAAATCCATGGCCCGCTCAAGGGTCGACGCTGAGATCTCTGTACTGCCGAACAGCAATGATGTCCTTGCTTGGTGGACTTTTTTTTTAGAATCCCTTGGTGGACATTTTGTGATGTTAGACATTACTACATGGAGCAACGTAACTTGCAACATTACAAGTCAAATACCGATGCCATTATTAGCTCTTTAATGTTCTTCCATTTGCCGAGTGAGGTGCTCGTCAATTATTATCAGGTCGACAAAGACATCGCCGCCTTCATTCGCTTGTCAATGCCGCTGAGGTCAAGCCAACCAAGAAGGGGATAAAATCAGCGACATTAGTAGATGCCTGGAATATCTCGAATAGCTCGAGGGTGATGGCGACCAGTTAGTTCCTTTTCGTCGCGCTGGATCTGAGTCCCCGAACGCGGCGCCGAGAGTGCGTCGAAGACTTGAAGACGAGTTCGCTCTGGCTTTTGCGACAGTTATGTTCTGTCCGGCCAGAGACTGACAAGATTGTCCACGTCGATGGTTGGTGCGTGCACCAGGAAAAGTTGCATCGGCGGCTAAAGAGCTTCGTGCGTAGGAGAAGTATGCGATGGCTGATATATGTCCTGCTCGTGCAGGATCTGTCGTGGAAACTCCGGCGAGGACACCACGAGCACTTTCGTGGAAACTCAGGTGGAAGAAGTGGTAATTATACGTGGACACCACAAGCAGCTCGGCAAGCTTTGCCAAGCCGTGGAGGACCCGCCGGGAAGCGACTGGCCGGCGGCCCATATCGACGCGGATCGATCGAAATACCAAAATGAACAATATATATTACACCGACAAAAGCAAGGGCTGTGAGGTAAAGATGCTAAAATCACGCCACTGGGAACACAAGGATAGTAACATGCTGGCGCGTACGTTGCACTTGTCGTTAATTTTTGTTGTAAGCAACTTTGGGATCCCCGGCAGGTCTCAAACATTGGCTTATATAAACAGCACGACACGATGAAAAGGTTGATGCTCCTCTCACCAACCCTCGCCTGACATGAACATCTCGACCTATATCCAGTTTGCATCAAAGGATCGAGCTATATTTTCGCTCGTGCCGATCGTTGTATCATGCTTATCACCTAGTGGAACAACAACGCTTAATGTCAGCCGATACACAAAGTTTCTTTCGGCTGCTTCGAAAAGAAAGACTAAATATATACGCGGGGTAGTTTTCTTCACCAGAAAAACATGGAGCTAGACTCCTTTTTTTTTTTTTTGCGAGGGATGGAGCTAGACTCCTGTGTGTTTTGAATTGTGCATTTTGCAGATAGATCGGAAACGTTGCAGCAATCATTTCTTCTTTGTTGCTTTGGAAGTAACTGCTGTGCAGGTATTTGATTGCAGTGCAACAGGAGGCTCCAGTCACTCCAAACCATGCAACTCTCATTACCCAATGCGCCTTTGGGCAACTAGAAACGAGTGGCTATTCAACAATATGGACTTTTCAGTAAGAGCTGCAAAGCAAAGTTTGTGCACGAGTATACAACTAATGGTACATGGAGCCAAAACCAATACTTATATGCAATAAAAGCACGGATAGATTCAATCTTGTAACCTGAAAATGATTCAGAAAATACTTTTTTAAATTTGCTAATTTCAGAAAATGATTCACAAAAATACAAACGAGCATATGAAACTTGAGCCTTATCTCATCATGGTCTGCCCCCCAAGAAACTAAACCTTTTTTTTTTTGCGAGGACCCAAGAAACTAAACCTGACACGAACGTCATGCCACTCTACCTGCGCTGAATCAATGATACACTTAAACAACCTCATGCATAATAATAAGCAGATCAACGAATGCGCATTCAGTTAATTATTGGCAAGGTAAATATATCAGAGCATCTCCAAGAGAGCCCCATAAACCTCCCTTAAATCAAAATATTGATCCAATCAAAAAAACCATCTCCAACAGGACCTCAAAATCATCCCCAGTTTTTTCATAGCCCCTAAACTCCCCTTATTTGTAGCTACAAACAAGGAAAGAATTAGGCTCCCATCTCTTCTTTTTGCTATGAAATTAATGTTATTGTGGCCCAATTGCTGACGTGGCCCAATCAAATATGTTTTAATCCATTTTTAGGGGAGGACTGTTGGAGGAGGAGAGAAAAATTGTCTCTCATAATTTTTTGGTTGCTGCCAAAAACAAGTTTATGGGGCTAATTTTATAGGAGTCTCTTGGAGATGCTCTCACACTCACTACTTTTGCAGCATTGCAGTAATACGGTTGAGTTCCTGTTTGCCTTTAAATACACGGGGATGGATGTCATACTAGAAAACTTCCCGTAGATACTGATTTAGGTTGACGCTCATACGTATCGAGCTTAACAATAGAAATCTTAGATTATGTTCTATATTTTTTTTTAATTTTGGATAAAGCAAACCTTCAGTCTCTAAACTATTTGCTCGGTTTAATTCTACTCCCTCATCTTTTATACCAATTAAATTTGATCTCTCATCTCTCAGTACCATTCACCGCTAGTCCCCCAAAGTAGTTTTAATGGTGGTTTTGCACACATGGACATGCTGATTAGGATCTGACTTTAGCTTATTTTATTCAGTCCTCTCTAGTTCAGTTTTCCTAGCGCACACTTCCCATTCTAAACACTAGCTGGCTTAATTCTGCCGACGCTCACCATTATCGCGGCAATTATACCATGGAACGGGAGAGTAGCATTGGCTGATGTCGGTGCATGGACAGTGTTCACGCCCATGGAAGGGCATCAGCCTGTGCTCACGAACTGCAGATCATGCTGGATGGAATTTTATATTCATATGCTTTAATCGTTTGATCTTGTGATACAATTTGTTCAATGGAGGTTGCATTTATTTTGTCCTGGACACATCCGTTGCCATGCGTGATTTATTTTCTAGCATGCTCTGCTGACCGCTTGAGCTGGACATGCCGTCAACCTGCGCTAGTCTAGCTTCAGCTTACATGCCGTTGACCTTGCTCTAGTGCAGGAGCGCGCGCTCACGAGTCACGACGGTCGGCCGCACAGCCGCCATGACATCATCACATTTACACTAGTGCGGAACTCGGTTCGCCATGCCAAGACATGACCCGCAACGTCGGTGCGAACCAAGCTCGACGGTTCGACTGACCAAAATCGATTTTCTCCAAGGTTAGTTGCCAGCAACGTGTGTTCGATATATGGGGCCCAGACTAGAATTAAACAATGCGTATTTAGCTTGGAGCTGCTGAAGGCACATGCGGCCGTGCTGCGTTCAGATAGTCTTTTTTATTTCTCACGGTTCTAACCAAAACTAAGCGTCGATTTTGCTCTGACAGCATTCGGTTCTATGCCCGCAACGTTCTCGGTTCGATCAACGAACCGCCAGCTAGGACCACGGTTCGCTTCCGCTCAACGTTGCGGCTGCTCTGGAATTTTGGCGTGGAATTGGTAAAGTTCGAGCTGAATTAATGGAGAATTTTGTTGCAGAGAGAAATATGCTGACTCATAAAGTACCATGTACGATCCTAGTTGGTATGGCCACGGGTGTAAAATATCATGAAAACTACTTCGGGACAGATGGTAATGGTTTAGGAGTGAGGGATCAAATCTAACATGTAAAAGAGATGTGGGACGGAAATTAAACTGAGACAAAGAGACTAAAGTTGAACTTTATCCTTTTAATTTTTCTTAAATTAATTTCTGATTTGCTCCCTTTTAAATGGAGTCTAGATTGCGTCATATGCAACTTCTTTCTATGGAAACAAATCTAAAATGCCTTTTTTTTTAATCGTTGTTCGTGATTCCAGACTAGGTAGCTTGTTGCACTCCACCTTTACGAGTGTACCCAAGTGTCAATTTTCAGAGACAATGTTTACATGATTAATTAGAAAAATTATATTGGTTACTTCATCAGTAACAATGATATTGTCATACATGTGGAAATCATGATGATCCTATTTGTAGGATGCTAAACGCTCCCATAATTAATTTGCTGAATTCATTTCAATCCTGTACAAAGTCTGAGGGAATTGTGACTGCCCAAGGCTCCTTTCAAGAGGTGCCATTTTGGTTCGTTCAAACACAGCACGCGCATGGACATGCATCTTTTTTCTTATTGACTTCACGTGCAATAAAATATGAACTATTTATTTTATTTTTTTTTTTGCGAAAAGGCACTTTCATTAATATTGAAGCATATTACATTCCTGATTACAAAATCATCCTAATCAACACCAACTCTATTGATGGGAGACAGGAAACCTTAAAAGAGCCGCAAAATCCACCATCTATGAATTAATTAATTTGGAAAGAGCACACAAGTATTTGTTTGACATAATGTTTCTCTTTTCTAAATGCATATATTTTTTATCCATATGTTTTCCTGCTGTACCAACATACAATACTTTATGAAGAATTAAATATGGAAAAATTCATCTTAGTATGCACCATCCGACAACTGATATTGTACAACAAAATTCTAGGACGAGTTTGCAATGGTTCTTCATAGAAAAAATTTGGTCACTCTGACTATATGCTAACGAATTGTCGTATCAACTCACCAGAATTTCTCAAGCTACTCTTGATACAAGCTTAACGCTGAACATGCATGATTTAAGACAAGTCTACAGGTAACCATTCTACTTAATTTACCCGAGAAACAACACATTGTAATGGATGTACTTATGTTAATTCTCCCGAAGCGGGACACGGAAGTCTCTTTTTTTACAAACTCTGCACATCTTAAGAGAGTGGTCCATAAATGATTCACGAAAACGAAAAAACAAAGGCATGTCGGCAAGTTTTTTGTTGGACGAGCATGGGTCGTCGTCATCCAGAGATCATCCACAAGCTGGAGGCACATTGGCAACACCTTGTCTCTGCAGCTCGCCCATGACACTGTCCACAGAAGGTGGCTTCAGGCCAAGAGGTAGTGGCAGCCATGGTTTCGTTAAAACATCACCAATCGCTGCGTCGATACTCTCGTTTGACTGAAAAAATAAGTCAACATTGACCGGTCTAAGATTATTGCTGCCAAATTCCAACATATATATAAACCTTTCATCCTAAATGTTTGTGTAAATTATACTGTAAGAAGTACACTTACTGGTTGCGTATGTAAATGGAGCTGCGTGTCCTGCTGACCCTTGGTTGCGAGTGTTGGAGGAACGAGTGGCCTGTACAATGGGGCTGGACATGGCGGCAAAACTCCTCTTACAGGTGGCGCAGGAAATCTCTGAAAATTACACATTAAACATCTCAGCAAGTGTGGTACGTACAATAACGAATAATTATCATTCGCTAAATTGCAGGTTGATGTGAACCCTCACCGCAGCTGGCATTGGCATGGCCATCACTTGGGTCGGCATATGTCCAGGTCCCTGAAAGAAAAAACAAATGAAATCCATGATCGAGATACTAAGACTGAAGAAACTTGTTTTTTCCATGCATCTCCAAATAACATACCCTCATGTAAGGGTGGTGGTGCCAGAAGGCAGCAGGGTCAGCAGCAGGCGGTAGCGGCGGAGCCCAAGGAGGAGTGGGCGTGCGAGGGACGAGATGTCGCGGCCACATTGGCACCCGGGGTGAGTCCACCGTTGGGCTTGGATGGCCCCACACATGGAGCGGCCGGGCAAAGTGTTGCATTGGATGAGAAGGGGCCGCCGGCGGCGGCGGCGGCGGAGGGAAGCCGATGGTCGGCACGGCCCATGCATTCGAGTCCGGCCTCTTCACGGCGGTGGCAGTACTGCCCCCGGTGGCATACATCTGCCGTCTCTGGGTCCAGCTCGCTGCCTCGGCTTCCCTCGCAAGCATGTGCTTCCTGTGCGACCGGTACTTCTGCATGCACAAAGTTACATAAACAGCACACATGCAGTTAGCAACACGTAAAAGATAGTGTTTCGAACAAAAGGAAGAAAGGGTGAACTGTTGTTTATGTATTTGTTTGGCATTTCTGGTGGGGTTTGATCATAAAAAGAAAAAGACCTTTCTGAAATTTGTGTTAAAGGTTCATCAAATTTAATTACATTATTTCTTCACCTATCATGAAACATAAATCTCCACATAGAAGAAAAACTGGATTTGCAGGTATAGACGTATGAGCAACTGTGTGTTACAGTAGACGGATATGCCATATATAAGAGCACAAATACAAGGAACCAAATAGCCTGTGCTATATAGTAGACTTTCGCACATGTCTTGTACCTTTCATTTTTCTTACTACGTGATCAGTGTACTGCGTGAATCAGATATGTGAGCTGTAGGTTCACGTGTTGCACTGTCAGATTGTAAATCGGTGATATACATGGACTTTTGTTTAAGTGGGACCACCTGCACACCCCAAAGAGCAAAGTATTTGATCCACCCCAAGTAGCAAAGATCCAAAGATACGAATTTTTAACTTCGTCAAGTGCATTTCTGGACCGTGTACACTGAAACGAGCAGCGGCATCTATAGCTTCACTGTCCCATGATATAGTTTACCAGAACATAAACACCAACATAGTCCTTTTTCAAATGATGAATACTAGTAGAAGTGAACTTTTTTGTTGGTCATGAACATATGATCCAAATTGCAAACTGTCAACCAATTTTGTTGTATTATATGTTTAAATCTAGCCAAATATGAAAGCATTTTCCAGGATAGATATTGCACGCATATAATACATTTTCATATGGATGAGTGAGACGCCATATTGTGTGAATCATTTTTTTCAATCATATTTCTTTTGATTTTTCAATATCTACATCAATAATTTGCTATGTAACCTTGGCAATTATATTTATGACTTGGCGAAAAGGTTGATAAGTCTATGCATTGTGGTCAGTATATATTTCTTCTATTTGAATTGAAATAAGCTTAGGTCATTGTTATCTCGGGGGGGGGGGGGGGGGGGGGGGGGGGGGGGGTACACGTTTTTATAACAGTGTAGGGTTGTGAAATAGAAGTGACAGTGAATACGATGCTGTAGAGATGGAATTAAGCATCATTACGGACCTGCAAATGGCTGGCTATGTTGTGCCGCGTGAGCGAGTCGATGCCCATGATCTCCAGGATCCTGGACGGCACGGCCTTGTCGATGCCCAGCTGCTCCACCGCCTGGACAAATCTCCGGTGGAGCTCTGGCGTCCAGTCCACCTGCACACCGACACAGCACAGTCTTAGCGTGTCACGAGAGGCTGAACTGTGCCCCTAGCATTTGTTTGATTGTAATTAGGGCTTGCTACGCGAACATGCATTCATGTACCTTTGCTTTCTTCTTTCCATGGGAGTTCTTGCTGGACGACGACTTGTGACGGCTCTCGGCCTCCTGCGACGACGATGTCGTGGACGACGTCGACTTCTCCTCGGCCGCCGCGGCGGCGACGGCGCCTCCGCCGCCGGCGAAGTCTCCATTGTTCCCAGCCGCCACCGCCTCGTCGGCAATAAGGTTGCACTCTCCTTTCCCTTCCGCTTGCGCATCTACCAAAGCTGGATTTTCCTCGCCGAGGTCGAGTCCGGCGCATGGATCCACGGCATCTGCTACGTGCGCCCCATCTGGTGACGGGTTATTGTGAAGGACACTGGGCACCTCCTGGTCCGTGACACCATTGCCGGCGGCGGCGATGTCCTCAAACTCGGAGAAGATGTCGGCAGGGTCGACCTCGAGGTCCGGCAGCGCATCGCCGTCCTCGAGCCTCAGGAAGAAGTCCCCAAAGTCTATGTCGTCGACCGAGAAGTCGAAATCCAGGTCGGAGACAGCACCAATCGCGTCGGCCTCCATGCCGGCGATGCCGGCGGCGTCTCCGGCGCGCTCCTCCAGGCCGGCACACCTCGCCGGAGACACGGCAAGCATCTCTCAACTACTACCTAGCTTGCAATTCCACTAGAGCTAGCAAGGTGCACCGCCTAGAGCTCGGAGCTGGCTAGCAGTAGCTCACAGGAGAATTGCAGTGCAAGGAATGGCGCGTTAGGGTAGGTTGTTGTAACGCTTCCTTTTGCTAGCTAGGTCGCAGCTAGCTGCAACTCCCATGGAACAAGCTAGTGGATAGTAGTGACCAGTTGGTGCAATGCTGTACTCTCCGGGGAGTATTAGGGGAAAAGGGAGGACGCATGCCGACCACAAGCTCGCAAAGATTTCTCTGATTCGTTTGATGAGCGGCCTTGTCCGTGAGCGCAAGTGCAGCTTGGTCGTTTCTGCCAAGGGATCCCTTCTGCGAATTATTGCGGGTTGCGGCCTTGTAGCCGTGCTGTTTCTATATATGTGGATGAGTGTTTTTTAGAGCGAGGTTTTCTTTTTCTTTTTTTTTTCCTTTCATTCATGGACAATTCTCCTTGACCTGAGAGAGAGAGAGAGAGAGAGAGAGAGAGAGAGAGAGAGAGAGAGAGAGAGAGGTGGACTCGATCTCGTGAGACAAAGGACTGGAAGAAGCGAACAAATGATGACAGCGGCTGCATGTATATCGGCTGGAGACTGTCCTGCCGTCGCTACTTGCACGCTCCTGCTCATGGGTACATTTTTTATTGGAAGAGAAGGGCTGTGAGCGTTGAAACGCGTTTAGATCATAGAGGACGGATATATGAGGACACAAGGACAGCAGCGAATTGGAAACTGCAAATCAAGCACATGTTATCAACACACTATTCTTACTTTTAGAGGCTATACCGTGGAAACTAAAGAATGACGCCAAGTGCGCAGTAATATAGTGGACCCCAAACCATGACATTGTTAGCACGGCAGCATGAGAAAGTTGCCAAAACAAATTTCTTGTGTGCAATTCAAATAATTCACTTCACTCCTGCCTTTGGTTCCCTTCCTTCACATTTCCCTTAATTTGCCATTGGTTCATGGCAGGTTTATGTTGTAATGGACTAATATGGATGTTTTCCCCTTAGCTGACTAATTATGTGTCCTGACGGCAACAGCGAGACGGAGACGATGTTGCTGGAATAAGGTTCTCTGTCCCTTTCCACGTTTTATCGTAGCTAGTGAGATTGGATCTACCTCTCTTTTTACTAATGGAGATGTGTTCAATTCTCGTTCAAAGAATTAGATCTATCTTGATAGTGAGTTTTAAGGCGGTGGATCTTGTGGCTTTAACTAAGTTTGGTTTTTCTCACCGGTGGTTAGAGAGGATAGGGTTTCGATTTGGTTCATGATTTTCAACAGATTCAATCAAACAAGTGATGTTGAAGATTTTCTCAACGGTCCCTAATTCTGAAAATTCTCCTTACATCCGGAGAGGCGCACAGATTGGTTCCTGGTTACTCAGATTTTTTTTGTATATTTTTTTCGTGTAAGGAGAATTTTCAGAATTAGGGACCCAATCTGTGCGCCTCTCCGGATTTAACACCTAATCCGCGCACCTTTCGAAATAAGTGACTGGTAACGTAAATTTCATTGGAACGAGGGATTCTTGTTTTTTTTACTTAACTTTTCAATTTTTCCCTCAACTTTGTATGACGCTGCTCATTTAAATCCTCAATCTTGCTAAGCGGTTCACTCTCGAGGTTCAAATTAGTGTTCATTCCTCATGCATGGGCATGTGTCACTGAACTTGTATTTAGCAAAGATAGATTTGGACCACACATGCATCACTTTGTAAGTTTAGGGATCTGAATGTGCAAATTAAAAGTTCAAGAACCTGGATGACACTACGAACAACTCCATGCACTTAGCTCTTCATTTTATCCCAGTTGTGTAAGTTCAATAAATATTAGTGTATTTGTTTCATGAATGCCTTTTTCACGTATGTAGTTATTTATCATGTTAATAATTAACGGATAAATAGGCTTTCACTCAAGAGTAAAAAATTACCATATTAAAAAGAAAAAGTAACAATAACTTATTCTACTGATTGGTTACAATTCAAGTTAATTTTATAACGGCAATACTTTGAATCTGTAAGGGAACTTTAGTATTTTTTAATGAAAATGTAATTTATAAAAGTACTGTACATGAGAGAGAGAGAGAGATCCTCGTGGCATCTATCTGTCACCGTGTACTCCACAAGGTGCTCCATAATTTGAGCCCTCTGGTAACAAAAACAGTGGGGGCGCCATGGAATTGGCTCCTTGTTGTCTGTGATAGGACAGGTGAGAGCTGAGCGGTGTTCCTTTCCCATAAATTGCATGGCGCACCTTTTCTCGCGTTTCGCACTCGACTGTTTTTAAAATTTTCTCGCGTTTTGCAGTACGGCGAGAACTCTGAGTGGATTATTTCCCCGTTGTACACGCCGTCGCGCGCAGAAGCCTGCGGGTACAGGATTTGCAGTTGTTGGTTTTCCAATTTCAGGGTCCGTGCAGCACGTTTTTATACGTAAGCAGGAGTAGTTACAAATGCTGAGATATTAGCTACCTGTTCATTCGTTTCTTCTTAATTCATCACATTTGCTATACTACACTGTAGTGATACTACATTATTTTTTTTAAATAGAAGTTATTGCCTTATTGTATTAAAAATAAAAATGTTTCAAATTTTCAGTTGATATTTTTTAGATGATGGGAAACATCCCAGCCTTGACCTCACTAGGAGGTTACAGCCGTATCCATCCATCACTCAATCGTTTGGTCATTGCGTTGTTATTTGATAGGAAAATTCCTTTTGTGCCGTTGGTAAAACCTCTAATTTCTGATTTGTCATTGGTAAAATTCCATATCCTTCATATACCATTAGTATAAACTTGAACATCTTACGTGCCATTTCCGTCAAAGTTGGCTGTGCCGAGCATGTAAAACGTGGAGTACGTCTAATGTCAGTTGGTTCTTCCTCCAACTTCTCCTCATGCCTGGCATCTCCTTTCCTCTCTTTCATCTTGTTGTTCGTCAAACGGAGCTAGATTTAGTGGCCATGAACACAAGGCGTTGGTCGGCTTCGATTTTTTGCTTGCTGCCAACTCGATCGTGCATCTTGGCCCTTTCCATAGGCAGAGGAAGAAATCAGTCCATTCAAGGAAAAGAAAAGGTAGATCCAGCTATACGTAGTCGAAAGGACCTAGAGAAACCATCCATTGAAGCTAGCAATAACGAAAGAATAACTATGCGTAGCCACCTGCCATTGTGATCAAGAAAACATAACTGTTTTTCGTGGAAAAGAAAATAGAGATTGCTTCATCTTAGTTTCGATAGATAGATATATGCTGTAACTGAAGTGGCATAATTATTCCTCGATGGCGACTGCCGTGGATTTAGTCGGATGGCCGGTGGTAGACTGTGGTGTTTTTTTTTCTTGAGTACGGAGTAAGAAGAGAAGAGAATTGAGGAGAAAGGGCAGTGTTGGCATTATAAAAGCTGACTAACAGTCAAATGGAAGAAGTTGACGACAGTGGCACGGAGAGGATTAAATTAGCTATACTCTAGCTTATATATAAGGCAAACTTTCCCTTATTTGACTCACGGCTCGGATCACGGGTCCGACCTCCGCATTGAACAATCAGACGCATAGCCGCCCGAGTTACCTAGCCACTGTGTCTGACTCCATACAGCATATGTAGGATGCCGGAAATTGCAGGCACTGTAAAAACACATAGCTACTGAACGTATATAAACTCCACATGCAAAAAGAAAAGCACAAGCATCCGAGAACGGGCGCACGCATCATGGACGTCTTATGAGTCCAGCTTTAAGTGGACTATACGTGCACGGTGCCGACACAGAGTCTGTCCAAGAAGGCTTGAATCTATACGTACGTGGAGATATTTCTCGATCGAGCCTTCTGCTAATCGCGTGGTTAGATTTCAAACATGGATCGATCGGCAGCCACAATCATCGCAGGATCCGGCTGCAACACATCAACCAGTGTCTGGCAACTGAATTCCGAATACCTGAACTCTCTTGCTACACTCGGCGGCAAGACACTTTGCAGGAGCAGAGGGAAAGAATCACGCGCCCCGGAAGAAGCCGGAAGAAGCGTGCGTGCAAATGGCAGCGGAAAATTAACGAGAGATTCTCTTGCGTTTCACGGGGCTGGCGGCAGCCACAAGTTTTGGGGTTCGTGTCCTTGCCTGTCCGTCGCGGTCACAGTTGCTGTCAGGGCCACGCGCGGACACAGACATTAATGGAACCGCTGTACAAAACCGTCTGGCGGATCGTCGACACGTGATAGCGAGAGGGATAAGGACGGCTCGGGATACAGGAAGTACAGGAAGATAATGCTTTTTGGGGTTTAAACGACTGTAGCGACCAACAAAGCATTGTTGTTGCAAGAGGGACGCTGAAAAGTCCTTTTTGCCATCAGTTTCTCAAGTTTTTTTTTTTTTGGGAAAATCAGTTTCTCAAGTTTGACGTGGGCCAAACCTCTGAAAAGTCCTTTTTGCCATCGGTTTCTCAAGTTTGACGTGAGCCAAACCCCCGTCGTGTTTCCCTCTCCTCATCCCGCCTGGGCCAAGCCCATTTCTCTCCGAAAATGGACTGATTGATTCCGCTTGGCGGGCTTGCTTTTGTCAACGGCCTGCCACTGGAAGAAAAAAAAGACAACCATTAGCATGCCGCAGATGTCGGCATGCATGCCTGCCACAAGTGTATTTTGGCCTCTAATGAGCCGTTTCCATCGGTGATCGTTGTATGCAATTTGATAGGATTTATTATCATTCACTGCCGTAGTATAAAAGAAAAGTTGGAAGACCATTGTCTGTTATTCACAGAACAAATAATTGAGCGTACGCAGGCCCATGGACTATTTCTTAACCTTTTTATAAAGAGAAAAGTCTAATTTGTCTTCCCCAACTATTGGGGGAAGCGCCATTTTCACCCCCCAACTATAAAACCGGGTATCTGATACCCTGAACTCATCACCCCGGTGCAATTCACCTCCCTGAGCGGTTTTGAGAGCAGTTTTGTCCTACATGACACTGTAGGTCCCACATGTCAACGTCATTTTTTCTTTTCTCTCTCTTCTTCTCTTTCCTTTCCTTCCATGACGAGAGGGGGGCAGAGCACCCGCCATCGCCTCCTCCTTCGCCATCGCCACCACCAGCCTCGCCGCCGAACTGCGCCCTGGGCATCCAGCCGCCCCGCGCCCGCAACGGTGCCGCTCTCGTCGACCAGCCGCCCTACACGTTCCGCGAGCTCGTCGAGGTGCGAGGGGTTGCCGTGTGGCGGTGCGAGGCCGTTCGAGCGACGCGTCGGATCGCAGCGCCCGCCGGGGGACACTGGCGATAGCCAAAGACGCGGGGCCACGTCCGGCAACGGCGGCAGGGGGCGTGAGGCAGGGTGGCGCAGGAGACGCAGGGCCACGTCCGGCAACGGCGGCCGGGGGCGTGAGGCAGGGTGGCGCAGGAGGCGCTAGGCCGTGTCGTGTAGCGGACGGGGGGCGGTAGCGTACCGGGCCGCGCGTCGGGTGGCGGCGCGAGGCCGAGCAACGCCCGTTTCGCACTCGACTGCTTTTTAAAATTTTCTCGCGTTTTGCAGTACGGCGAGAACTCTGAGTGGATTATTTCCCCGTTGTACACGCCGTCGCGCGCAGAAGCCTGCGGGTACAGGATTTGCAGTTGTTGGTTTTCCAATTTCAGGGTCCGTGCAGCACGTTTTTATACGTAAGCAGGAGTAGTTACAAATGCTGAGATATTATCTACCTGTTCATTCGTTTCTTCTTACATTCATCACATTTGCTTAGCCCAATTTCTAGCTGGGCTAGCCCGATAGCCTAACGGGCCGACTTCTGTCCGGCCTGTTTCTCCTTTTCCATTTGTATTTTAGATCGGGCCCAATTTCTGATTGGGCTGGCCCGTCTCCTTTTCTTTCTTTTCATTATTTTCTGATTCGGCCTTATGGGTCGGTCCGGCCCATCTCGGCCTGCCTTCGTGTCCAGGCCTGCCCCGGTCGAACATAAGCAATCGGCTAGGGTTTCCAACCCTCACCGGCATACTCTCTCCCTTTCCCTTTCTCTCAGCCACCTAACGGCGGCGGCGGCAGTAGGTCGGCGGTGCGGCGCGAGACCGAGGCCATGGCACGATGCGCCATCGAGGAGGGAGGTGGGAGCCCACGTGCGATGTGGCAGGGCTGACCCTAAGCACGGCCATCCGGCGGTGCGTGGCTCGGGGCTGATGTGGGAGCGGCGCGAGGCAGCGGGCCTGTGCCTCGGCGACGGTTGATAGCGGCTCGAGCTTCTTGCTGGCCGTCGCCTCGTCGCGGTGGAGGAAGACGGTGGCCCGGGGCTCCCATGCGGCGACGAGGTTCCCGGGAGGTGGTGCGCCTCCAAGGCGGCCATGGTTGCGGGCATGCGGCGCTCATGGTGAAGGAGGGCCCCGGCCATCCGACGGCCTCGGTCAGGACGGCACGCCGTGCGGCGGCAGGGCAATGGTTCGTCGTGCGGCAGCGATATGGGAGGGGGTGCGGCTAGCGGGCCCACCGGGAGCGATTCCGGCGGATCTCGGCGAGATCTGCCTAGGTTAGGGTTTCGGACCTTATCGGATCTTGCCGGATCCGTGGTGTTTGTAGGCGATGGTGGAGTTGGCTCGACAGGAGCACAGGGATAACTCGGCGAGTTCGCGAGCTCAGTCGAGATCATCGGTGTCGACGACTTCGAGGTCGACAACAGATTCGAGCAGCTGCAGGACGCAATGGCTTCGTGCGCGGCTACTGGGCGTCGGCAGCTTCGATAGCTCGTCGACTCTGTAACTTCAGGTAGTCGTCGAGTTCATGTATTCGTGTGATGCGTGTTGGTGTGGCCTCAATCCATGTGTGTATGCTTCTGGCAAGATCGGTTCTTCAAGCAAATCGATTCTGCGATCAATTCATACCTTAATTTCTATGCGTGATTAATCCATATGACGATATTGTCGCGTAGGGCAATAATGCATAGGATGTAGCCGCGTAGGGCTTAATCACAGTGATAGAGCTGCCTGCTTGCATGTTGTTCGTGAACGAACACATTGATTTCAGCAACGTTTTCCTCGCTGCTACTTCATGCCATCGACTTGCTGCTTCACGCTGCTTCGTGTCGTCGACTCGGTGAGTTCTCCTGGGACCAGCGGCTCAGTGAGAGCGTTCAGCTTCCGTAGATCGTCGATCCTCGCAAGTAGATCAAATGAACATTAGAAATTGATCTAACAACAATGAATTGACGAACTCACCCGGAATCAGAGATCGAGAGACGATCGTGCTGATAACGTGTTGTAATACTAGATTCCGAGTAGCGTCGCGTTGCCGACGAGACAGAACAATCACAAGTAGACAAAAGACAAAGACACAGATATAGGGTGGAGCATTATTTTTATTATTCTGAATAAACTGGTGATTTACAACAAGGGGTGCTCCACTATTTATTCAGGAGAAGCCCTCCTATTCCTAGTAGGAGGACAGTTCTTTGATAAATTGCCCATATATGGAGTAGGATTAGGATAGGTTCTCCTAGAATTTTCTTTCCTTCTCCATCAAGTGTTTGTTACTATAACAAGTAGTAGAGATATAGATTCGGTTATGGCTGATATGCAAATTGTTCCGCCTCCAAATCAAGGAAATAATTATTTTTCTAAGCTACGTCCGCAGTTAAATCTCCCTTCTACACCTATTTACATACCGTATGTTAGGCTCTGTTTGGATCCTCTAGCCAGCTAATTTTAGCCAACTAAAACATTAGCCAGCTAATTTTAGGAGGTACTTGTTTGGATCCTGGCTAATCCCTCCGGGCTAATGAAACCAATTTCACTAATTCTTCCTTTTTCTCAATGTTTAGTCACTTTTAGGAGGGTTGAGGTGATTAGGGGCTAAAAGTTTAGGAGGTGGGCTGGCTAAAAGTTTAATCACTTTTAGGAGGTCATGTTTGGATCCAAATTAACTAAAATTAACGGGCTAAAAGTTTAGGAGGTAGATCCAAACAGGGCCTTACACATACGTTAGGCAAGTATTTGAAGGGTGCTACCACTCCAGATAGGCTAACAATGTTGTGTTCAGACTAAAATTGTCCACTAGGACTAAAATCACCAGGTCTTTTTTTTTTTGTTTAGTTAAAGGAAGTATAACTTCCGGCCTCTGCTCAGCTAGGGATGCATACATCCATTATACTTCACAAATATCTTAATATGCACCCACAACTCTACCACCACACCATTGGTGCTTTCGCACTAAAATCAACGGTAGAAAGGAAGTAACATTTTATACAAAAGCTAGAGAGGATGAAACATAATAAGTACATATAGATAACAATAAATATATAAAACACTTTTATCCAGCGGTAATTAATTATTCCAAAGTAGATGGACATGTATTGCAACTAAAATGGAGTGTACTTCAACTTTAGAGTCGTAGTATAGCACAGGGGCGGAGCTTAGTGAGGGCCAAGGGTGGCCATGGCCCCCCCTGCCCTCACCTAAACTACACTGATTAAACAGTAAATTAGCTACTGTTCACGAGATTTTGAGCTCATTTGCATAGACCGGCCCCCCCTCCATTTCTATTGAAGCTCCGCCACTGGTATAGCATATGATTAAGATATACTTTAAGCATAACTTATTTATTTTTATATTTTTATAAAAAAATTGAATAAGACAAACGGTGAAACATGATGTCTAAAAGTCAATAAATGCTTATATTTTGAAACGGAGGGAGTAAGAAGGAAACGACCATATTAGTTGGCTAAATGGTGGTTGGCCACCAGATAGCAAAACACACTGGCCGCCTGCCTGGCAAGAAATTAAGTGAGCTGTGATTTGTTGGCTTGCTTGCTTTGCGTCGTTCCCCGTGATTTCCACCTTCTCTTTGCTGTCCCAAGGTAGCTATAAATTAAAGAAGGAACACATGGGACCGGTTGGAAGCAGCCCAGATGCGCCTTTGAGTCAAGACACGCATGGATTGTAATAGATTCCCTCCTACCCTTATCCCTTTTGATTCCCTCCTTTTCTTTTTGAAAAATTACAAAACCTACCCCTTATCCCTTTTGATTTTGATATTGCTCTCGATATTCACTTTATTGCAAATGTCCACTCCTACTTAATGTGCAAATACTTAATCAATGTTGGAGTATAATTTCGACACTTTTTGGGGAATCGACCCAAAGAATCACGAATGAAAGGTCAAATATTGCACATGGAGTTTCGCTATTTGTGAAAGGAATTTCAATACAACATGACAAATCATCTTACTCCATGTACTTGAACAAACTTGACTCGGGGCGGACTGGTTTAGGCATATGCACACCGGGCGGCTTTTGCAAAAGAAATATGTAGACATATGTTACAGCAAAAAAATGTAGACATATGTGCATTTATAAAAAAAAAATACTTTATAAGGGCAATACCTTACACCTAATATTTGGCATGAGTGATAGGTTCGACTGTTGGAGTACTAGTACCATCCTGTCTCTACTTTTAGCACCGTCTCTCGGAACTTACACAAATGACAACTGCCTGAGCTGTCAGTGACACAGAACCCACTGACTCCCCCGAGACCCACAGGCCACAGCAGCACATACCCAAGTGTCCCCGACACTAAGGCCCCACCATGTTAACCCACCGCATTCCACGCGCATATATGTGCAGCCCGTCTGCCCGGCCTTCGTCAACCCCGGCCATCCCGACTTCCATTGCCTCCTCTCTCTCGGATCCCACGCGACGCTTGCTGCTGCTGCTGCGGCGAGGGAGGCTGAGGCTTAGGGCTTAGCGCGGCAGGGAGCTAGGGTTTTTGGGAGGCGGGAGGTGGCGTGGATGGGGACGGTGGGGAAGGGCGCGTGGGTGGCGCTGGCGCCATCGTACAGGGAGGTGGAGGGGTGGGAGGGGGTGGGCGACGACGTGCCTGGTTTCAGGTGTGGGCACTCGCTCACAGCCATCCCCACCAAGGAGCACGGCTGGCGACTCATCCTCTTCGGTGGTGCCACTGCCACTGCCAGTGCCGGACTTAGGAGAGTTAGTTCGTACTCCCTCATCTCTGCATCATTTAAGCTTTGAGTTTCGCGTCCTGGGGATGCTGGTTTTACTGCTCTAATGGTGGCAATTTTTGTTTCCGAACTGAAAAAATCAAGGTGCCGACAAACTCGGTGCACTCGTACGATGTGAAGAAAAGAAGATGGACAAGGTACGGCCGCTGCTCTTTATTTGAGAGGATTCCTTATTTGCTATTGAACCTATATTTTTTTTCTTATTTACCATCCAAAATATACATTTTCCTTATTTTAGATGGCAAATAAGAGAAAAGTACAAGTTTCAATGGCAAATAAGGAATTTTTACTCTTTAAATTTCGTGCTGCCCGAGCTAGAAGGTGGAGATTTAGCTTAGTTTTGAGTCTCCTGTTCCTTGGGAGCTTATTGTGTAGGGAAATTTTCAAAAAAAAAAAACCTACAAGCTGGGAGTTTTTCATTTTCTCCTCTCAAGTTATTTTATGTCAAATTAAAAGCCCCCATTAAGTTATGGGGGATTTTTTTCATTTTCTCCACAACTTGTAGGAAATGAATTTTTTTTAAAAAACCTAACTTGCAGGTTTTTTTTTACGCAACATAAATTGGGTGGGTGGGTGGGGGGGGGGGGGGGTGAAAAACCCCCTAACTTGCATCTTCGTTTTTCTTTCTTTTTTTTTTTTTGCAATTTTTCCTATTTTGTAAGGCTATCGATAACTCTGTGACGATGGTGTGCTGATTGCCTAATTATCAGGTTAATTCAGTGAATTCTTTATGTTATATCTGATCCCATTCGGAATTGCGTAGAATCATGTGCGTTTCACTCGTTCAGTGCTCTTTATGGCTTTTCTTGTCGGGAATCTGTCCGTGTCGTGACAACTACTATCTCACTTTACTCAAATAATTGGGTTAAATTACAATGCTGCAGGTTGCAGCCAGATGGAGAGCTTCCGTCACCGAGGGCTGGACATTCTGCAGTTGCGGTGGGCACGACGGTTGTTTTCCAGGTATTAGGAATTTGGGTCATTTGAATTCTGTTATGACGCCGTAGCTCGTCTTTTAGTAATGCAGTGTTGGTATAGGGTGGGTATGCAGATGAATCAGTAGTGCACTCAACGGATGATCTCTATGTCCTTGACTTGACAAACGACAAGCTTAAATGGCACAGGTTAGGTTACTTTAAAAGACACTGTTTCTGTTTGTGCATTCATTCCTTTCTGGGTTGATTTTCGGATAGAGATTTACGTTTCTATTTCCGTCGCCTGATGAAGGGTCGTCGTTCAGGGGCCTGGACCGGGTCGTCGCTATGGTCATTGCATGGGTTTCGTAGCTCAGCGTTACCTTGTGACAGTGTCGGGAAATGATGGTAAGCACTTTAGATGTGAAACTCTGAATTACTTTTCTGCAGCTATTGCTATGACGTCACAATTTCGTACTATTTTACGGGGCCAGTTTTACGGTATCTCGAAATAACTGTGGACCGTCCATTTTAACTAGATCGGGGAACTTTTACCTCCTAAGAGGTAATATGTTCCCATAATTATCGGAAGCTTTGTTTTCAAAATTGTTAGGATATTGTTTTCACGTTAGTTGTGGGAGTTTATTTGTTTTTTCGTTGGACGTCAAACGAATTCAGCCATGATGACATCATGCACGCTCTCCATTTATAGCTTTGGGACGTGTCGAAATCGATTCTTAACGAATTCAGTATGAGACCTCATGGACGTTTCCATTTTATCTTTTCACGTAAAAAATGTCAGATACGTGAGCCAATGAGCCACCGCAAACGTGATGGTGGCACATCTTTACGTGTGAACATGCTATAGCATGGTTTTTTTTTTTTTTTGGGCGAGGAAACATGGTACCACGTTGAAGTACATTGAAACGTAATATGGTGTGTACCTACGTGATGAGGTTGACAGTAGCAATATGACGACACGCACGAGCAATCATCAAGTGACGAATTTGTACTGCAATGGATGAGGGCAGGCTGCTATAGATCCACACGACGCGGGTCACGCAACAACGGGCGCTCCTCCGTGCCGCAAACACACCGCCACACAACAACTACTACCGAGCAGATAGGCGGCGATGCGCAGACAGAGTCGCGGCGACGGCGTTTCAGTTTGTGATGACCAGTAGCAGATGCAGATGCAGCTGCGGCAGCGCCTTGAGCAAAACGGCCGATGACGAAGTATACAGCGGAAGAACCGGAGAAGGATGCGGGCACGGGCGGCGCAAAGAATCAGATGGAACGCTGCTATACGTACGGCCGGGCCGTCCGACCCGGCCGTACGACCAGCACGCTGCGGCAATCAACAGTCAGGATTAGCAGTTATCACAAAACAAAGCAATATCCAGCGGTACACAAGTCCCCCCGGCCGTGCGACCAGCACGCTGCGGCAATCAATAATCAGGATTAGCAGTAATCACAAAACAAAGCAATATCCAGCGGTACACAAGGATGCACACACCGGTCGCACGGCCGGGTCGGAAGATCCGGTCGTGTGTGAAGCATTTTCCAATCAGATGAGGGATTGCCAGCGGAGGAAGCAGAGCCAAAGAGATTTCCTTCCTGAATTAAATTTTAATAACTTTTTTTTCCTATTCTATAATCAATGGCTCAAATGAATTTTGACTTTTTACTTCTTGAGAGGTGAAAAAGGTACCGTAACAGAGCCCTTCTACGGAAGACTTTTTTTTTTAATTTTGTCTAGCAACACTCTCTCTCTCCCCCGTAACAGCTGTCCTCAGATTCCTTTAACGAGATAGGAAGTATTGCGTTGCCTTTTGTCCTTGAAATTAATTTGAAAGGTTCCAGCATCATAAACTAAAACAAAGGAAGCAATACTCTTTTATGACATACTATACCGTTGCTGGTCAGCGTCTACTCTACAAAATAAATGTATACACACGTCTCCCAATGTGGGGTCAGTTTCGGACATTGTGCTTAAAGTTTGATATGATAATTTTGCTGCCACATGCTTAGTTTGTAAAAAGAATTTCTAGCAATGTTTACTTGTCGCTCGTGATTATAAGTCAGCCAAGTTTTGTTTATCTGTTATGTATTCTACTTCTCAAGTAGCCTGAACCATTCTCTGTTAGTTGCTTATTTACTGTGTTCTCGTGGCTGGTGGTCAGCTATTTTTTATATACTACGTAACTTGCTAGGGTCGTGGTCTGGTGCGCAGGAAAGCAGGTCTTATCAGATGCTTGGGCTTT
The DNA here is from genome assembly GCA_012490785.1 of Eragrostis nindensis. Lineage (NCBI taxonomy): Eukaryota > Viridiplantae > Streptophyta > Magnoliopsida > Poales > Poaceae > Eragrostis > Eragrostis nindensis. Next base: position 640,015 of record JAAXCT010000098.1, on the reverse strand, counting down.
GGACACGAACGAAAAACCATATAGATGGCAGAAACTTAACCCTGAAGGAGGTGGGCTATCAGCGAGAATGTAAGTTGATACGTGAATACTTGGAGAGATTTATATGTTCAATGTTTGTTGCCCTTCTATTACTTCGTTTAAGTCAATTATGCCACAATTTTAGTTGATTGATAGCCTATAACATGATAGTTATTGTAAAATTTTGGCTTTAATTTGTGCAAACCGGTGAGGTTTCCAATACTCTACTCCATGTTTGATGTTTCAGCGCACTGAGTTTTTCAAATGGTTATCTAGATATACAGGATCTGACTTTTAGCTGATTTCATATGCCTAGGTATGCTACGGCTAGTGCACGCTCCGATGACATGCTTTTACTTTGCGGTGGAAGGGATGCTTCTAAGAAGGTACATTCTTCTGTTTCCATCACTGTTTGATGTCCAATTTTTTTTTTCGTTCAGCATATTTACTCTGCTACGATGCCTACAATATGTACCTCTGGTCTAATAACTGGCAAAGCTTACAAGCATGCACGGGGAAAATGAAGATCTGTAGTTTTTAGGGAAAATATCTCTCTCTAGATTATTCTTGCACTCTCATGTGTATGTGTGTGTATATATATATTATCATGTACACATACCCAATTAGTCCTTTTCAAAATGAATATCTGTAGTTTTTTTAAGTAGATTATTCTTGCACTCTGATGTATCGTAAGTTGATCTCCTATCATCATGATAACTAGCCAAACCAGCATCACAATAACAATCCATGTTCAAATATGTCCATGACCCTTGAACATGAGTCTCTTTCCAGGACTACTCTTTAAGTATCAAAGTATCCGATAAACAGAATCCAGATGTCTGCTCCTCAGATCATGCATATACATGCCCACAACACTGACTACATAAGAGATGTCAAGCCTCGTATGACATTAGTAGATGAGTCGTCAAACAAGACTTTGGTAGCTCTCCTTATTCACAGGGTAACCTGACTCTTAACTTTTGATTTGAATCAATAGGTGTTGATATAGGTTGTAAGACCTAAGGCCCAAAATACAGATCCAGGCCCGATCGCATGTTGTGTGGGTCTCACCTCACAAAATAACTCTTACGTTTTCATCCTCGCTTCACATAAAAGGGTTAACCAGAGTTATTATTGCATTTTCGGCCTGTCTATTTAAGTTTGTCATGCTTGCTCTCAACTTCCAATATGATACCATTTCCTCACCTTGCTACAACCACACTAAGCAAGCTACGGGCCCGGATTCTACGTCCCCCACCCCCACCCCCCAGAGGTCGACGTCCTCGTCGAGCGGCAAACCAATGTACTTTGAGGGAACAAAAGTATGTGATAGCCTCTCTTGACCATGTCCATATGTCCAAAACTAGCATACGTCCCATTCGTCAAGCTAGCAATCTACTTACATACCATGCCGTATCCCTATCATGTCGGGCACATGCGCCATGTGTACACGCACCCACATCCCTACGCCGTACGCGACACATCCTTCACAACCGGAATGTACCTTCGTGAAACCTCGAGTGTCAGCTCTGAATACCACCTGTAACACCCCAGGCCAAAAATACGGCTTCAGACTCGCTCGCATGTTGTGCGGGTCCCATCTCACGAAATAACTCTTACGCTTTTGTCCTCACTTTACGTAAAAGGGTTAATCCAGAGTTATTATTGCATTTTCAGCCTTGCTATTTAAGTTGGTCATGCTCCCTCTCAACCTCCAATATAGGACTATATCCTTACCTTGCTACAGCCACACAGAGAAAGCTTTGGGCCAAATCTCTTTTGGGTCGGGATTCTACATGGGCCAACATCCAAGCATTCTTGTTTCACTTAATAAGTGTAGAACATATTTTCTCTGTGATAAAACTATGCCCTTTGGAGATCGAGCAATCTTAATACCAAGGAAGTACCTAAGTGGACAAAGGTCCTTCACCTCGTATTGCTTACTTAGATTATCCTTCAAGCTTGCAATCTCTTCTTCATCATCACGAGTGATGACAATATCATTAATATAGACAGCTAAGATTGTAATCTTATGTCCACAATGGTGGTAGAAAACTTTATGGTCTCCATTGCATTGTTTGTAACCCATGCCTCACATTGCACGTTTGAATCTATCAAATCATGCCCGTGGAGACTACTTGAGACCATACAAAGATTTCTTTAATCGATAAACCTTATCAATTGCCTTAGGTTTCAGAAAACCAGATATCTCCATATATACCTCCTCTTGAATATCACCATGCAAAAAGGCGCATTTTTAACATCTAATTGGTGTAGGGGCCAATAAAAATTTTCACCACGAGCGATTAATGTTCTTATGGTACTCATTTTGCTACCGATGTAAATGTCTCATCACTATCAATTCCATATGTTTGATACTATATCCTCTTGCAACAGACCTTGCTTTATATCTCTCTACCTTTCCTTTTAGATTTTGCTTCGTAGTGAAGACCCATTTGCAATTAACCGCTTTCTTTCCCTCAGGTAATTTTACAAATTCCCAATTTTTATTCTTTTCAAGAGCACTTAGATCCTCCGACATCGCCTCTCTCCATTTAAGTTCATGCTTCGCTTCTTTATAGTCTTTAGGAACAGCAACAAATTGTAGTAATGCAACAAATGCTCTATATGGAGGAGGTAACTATGCATAAAAGCCATAATTTTTTTTTTTGCGAAAGGCATAAAAGACATAATTGTTAATGTCGTTTCTCAAATCCATACCTCGGTGGAGGAACTCCAGCCCTAGGTCGTGCATCCTTTTGCAATACAATGGGTCAATCAATTGAACTAGAGACATTAACCTCAACCTCAGTTGCTAATGAGACATCAACAATTTTTGTGTCATTATTAGGCACTAAAGTTGAAGAAAATTGTTCCGTTGTTGATGCTTGAACCACCTCTGGAGCTTGTGTTTGAGATTTGAACTTTTCCCTCCGTATGCACCTTTTTTTAAAAAAAAAATAGATCCTTAAGACCCGGCCTTCTTTGGAGGCACTTGGTGAGAGCCAGGGATAGATCCCTGGCCGGCAGGCTCCCATTCTAGAGCCTTAACCGCCTGCTCTACGAGTAGTTCTCATCCTCCGTATGCACTTGGGATACATTTTTGTGTTGCCATCTCTCACATGCCGACGGATCTTCCTGAGAAGATGTTGAACCAGTTACCACATCCACTCTCTTCGATTGAGGAACCCAACCACCAATCACTGCTTCCATCTTTGTCGACTAATGATCACTTGACTCATTCCTCATGTCACCATTCTCCCCGTCTCAACCAACATCATCCACGCTAAGAGAAGCATGATCACAAAATAAAGAGCTCAAATTTGTTTTTTCATCATAGAAAGGAACAGACTTCCTAAATGTAACATCCATACTTACAAAAATATGTCTTTCAAAAGGACACCAATATTTGTACCCTTTTTGCCCATTACTATAACCTATAAAGATGCACTTAATGGCTTGAGGATACAGCTTTCCCGTTGAAGGTCTATGATCTCTCACGAAACAAGTACACCCAAACACGAGGAAACTTAAAATCTTTCTTTCCATACAACATTGCTTACAGAGTCTTCATCCCAACCACTCTTGATGGCATGCAATTAATGAGGTAAGTAGTAGTCATAATTGCCTCACTCCATTAGAACTTTAGCACATTCATATTATACATAAGTGATCAGGCTAGCTCCAATATATCCCAATTCCTCCTTTTAGCAACACCCTTTTATTGAGGTGTATCAAGGCAAGTGGTCTGATGAAGTATTCCTTTAGCTGAAAGGAAACTACTAAATTTATTGCTCATATACTCTGTCATAGTGGCGGACACAGCCAGGTAGCGTGGTGCCAAGGCCTACCCAAAATTTTTCAACATCTATGAAGATTATCGCATATTAGGATTAAATTTCTTATATCTATTGTCCTGCTATCTTTTGTGACTACCCATGCAACATTTCTTGGGTCTGCTACTGCTCTGTCCCATTCTCATTTCTGATAATTTTAACTTGTGTATTGAACTGATTCTTCATACATGCATAGAAATCCTTGAAACATTTAAGCATCTCACTTTTATGTTTCATAAGATATATCCAAGTCATACGGGAATAGCAATATATCAATGTCACAAAATATTTCCAAACTCACATGCATCATATATAGTGGATTAAAACAAAAAGTGATGTGCTTGGGAGTCCTCTAATCACATATGATGACCTGATGTGCTTTCCAAACTCACATGCAACATATATCAACTTGTTATTATACCCTTGCTGATGATATTAGGAAATACTTTTCTCATAGTGTCAAAAGACATATGACCCAATCGACAATGTTGGAGTACCTCAATGATCTCTTTGCTTGCTGCAACTGTTATAGCAGTACATTGATATTTATATGTTCTTCTGTCTAGAGTGACACGGCAATCTATATGATCTACTAGATAAATCAGGGATACTAGATTTATTGGAAAGAAGGGAACATATAAGACTGATAATAACGTAATTGAATGTTTCATTCCGTGTGGGAGGAAATGGATTATACTATGAAAATTCACTTGATGGGCGTGTGACAAGTCTAGATGCACCTGATTCTAGATACATGAGATGAACCTTTGTCCGGACATGCAATGTTGACTAGGTTGCTGAGGATTGTTGTAGTCTTTTTCACTCCCCTTGTTGCTAATGTTAGTTCTGAACTCTTCGCTAAAAATATTTGAGCCACCTTCTCAAGTTGGTTCGCCTTGAGGATCTTTGTAAGTTTCCCAAATACTGCTCAATCCCTTTGCTCTCTCCCATTTTTCAAAAACAACAACCAATATTCAATATTTCCGGACCAAAGAGAAAACAACAACAACCAACTCCTTCCTTTTAACGACTTGCAACTGAACAACACAAGTGCCAGCCTCATTTTCATGCTTGCCTTCGCTACAAACGAGAGGAAGCTCCGGTTTTTTTTTTTCCCTCTCTCCAACAGGAGCCTCCTTAATTTCTAGCTGAATACAGACACACCCTATCTCTTCTTTCCAACCAGTAACACCACCCAAGCACGCCCTTCCTCTGCTCAAGCCCGATTCAAGGACCTGCCTCTATCCTTCACAAATACGGCATCAATGTCTTTTCCTCTTGCAGCTAGCGTGCAATAGGATAACATGTACTTCAAATCCACCACCAGTTAGCCCAGTGCAAAGCTACTTCCCGCAGCTTTGCAGCCGCACAACCTCCAGCTAGCTCTCACCTGCCACCTAGCAATTTCAACAAGAATCCAAGCAAGATAGCTGCCGATTTCCTCAATTCCAGCCAGCACAAAGCTCCTTCCGGCTGCTCCGTCCCAATCTGAGGCATTCTTCCCAGCTCCTATACGCACAGCACCTTGATCACCAAGCTCAAATCAGTGCGTAGAAGCACCTGCTCTGCTCACCACCTACTCACACGAACGGGCAAAAGTTCAGGAGTTACCATCTCTTTAGGTGTTACCTTGCTACCAATTAAAATATATAGCATTCGCTATAATGTTAAAAATTCCAACAAAAATATGGATGGATAGCTCATGTCTACCACCATGCCAACATTGGGACGGGTGAATAGTGTGATTTGCAACTGTTCATCTCAAACTCGCAACCCGTTACTATTCACAGGCTAATTTCTCTTTTTTTTGTTTCTCCTTGCACAAGTTTCAGTTGTAAGTCAAATTTTGCATGATGGTAGATGATCGTATGCTCTATCTATTAATATTTTTGTTGGAATTTTGTATGCACATGTGGAGGTGTTACAATGATTGGCAACATGGTAACATGCAAACCCGTGGTAGCTTGATCACCACCTTGACCAGCGGAGCATTTTCTCGGTCGCCACGAGCATTGTCTCCACCACCGCGTTCATTGGCTCTGACACCATGGAGCTTTTAGGAAAAATATCTCCCTTTAAATTATTCTTGCATTCTCATGGGTACACATATGCATACAGCACATATGGGCTGATTTGGGCCTCTTACACAAACACACGCAACCCAACAAGATCACTGATAAAGTTTATGTTATGCATTCATATAATTAGTATCCATGCAAATTCTTCCTAGTTCATACTTCAGCTGAATGATGTATTGTACCTCAGTTATCAAGATGGAATGTTGTCAAATGGATGTATTTATGTTTTTAGGCATGCTCGGGAACCGCTGCAAGTTTAGAATCATGGAACTTAAATCCGTTAGATTGCCTGATAATTTAGTCCAAAGTGTCACATACTGTTTGAATAATAGGTTCGGCAATATTTTCTGTATTCTTATTTTTTCTGTTGAGATTGATTTGAGGATAATTTTAACGTGATTGCAGCCACTTTCTGATGCTTATGTACTAATGCATGCAAATGACAAGTGGCGGTGGATTCTAGCTCCAGGAAATTGTCCATCTCGAAGATATCATCATGCAGCTGTAAGTTACCTATATGTGCAAATTGACCTTGTTTTATTTGTGATGAACTTGCACCAGCTATTTAAACTATTTGCTTCTTTTTTTTTGGGGGGAACAACTATTTGCTTCTGATAGCGCTTGTGGATCTGAACTACGCATTTCCTTGTTTTGAAGAGTCTTCCATATTGTATCTAATTTGTTCACCTAAGTCCAGTGTCCTTTTTTTTTTTTTTTGCTTCTCCTGACGGTCTTTCGGCTAGGTTTTTGTTGGTGCTCGGTTGCATGTTACTGGAGGTGTCCTTGAGGAAGGGACAACTATTGAAGGAAAGGGTGCAATAGCAGGTGAGCTCATCTTTTTGCTCCTACTTTCAGTTTTGCCTACTTACTCTCTTGTCTGACCATACCATAATTTCTGAAGTCTTGGACAATGATGCCGGAGTTTGGTTGGATAGAAATGGCATTGTGACCACATGCACTTTAAAGTCTTCAAACGAACATGATGCCTCTTCAGATCTACTTCGTCGTTATCGTCATGCAGCTGCTTCTGTTGGTTCCCAGATATACATCTACGGTGGTCTGAGGGGAGGTAACTGAGAATGGATAACATTTGCTGCTTCTTTTTTTCTTTTTTTGAGGGAACATTTTGCTGGTTCTTTGCCATTTGCTTTGGTTCATCTGGAATAAGAAAATATATTCCTCCACACCATGCCCGTTATTTCCTGAGATTTTACCTTTCTTGTGTCGAGGATGGCATTTTCATGCTGAGGAGTAGCTTGTTACTTCAATATGTTTAGTGTAGCGCAGTCCTTACATGTTCAAATGATCAAATCCATAATCTGGAACATTGCAAACTTAGGAGCAGCTGAGCTGATTAGTGCCTCAACAAGAGAGGACGGCTACCTGGGCTCTAACCGAGGGGGCTTCAATTTATGGGTTCCTCCCTGAGGAGCCAGTTTCAGCATATTCAATACTCCCCTAGGTTAAAATTAAAAGAAAACAAATAACTTATGGAGAGTCTCCTCCTGGTCAAGGAAAGAAATAATAATACATTGGAACATTGGTACATCATTTGCTTGATTTCATTTTAACCTCATAAATTATTTAACCGAAGTCCTGATATTAGGTAATGATAAGGCATTCTACATGTGAACTGATCAGTAGCTCGTAAACCTGCCAGCCGGGGTTCAAACCCGGTATAACACACACAAAAAAAAGCCCCTACCTATGCTACGTTGCTGTGCGCCAGCCCAAGTTCAGCTTAGCCTCAGGTTGCTAGTTTCCAGTCCACGGGCATGGGCTAGGGGTCGGAGGGTTTTCTCGACCAGGGTCATATGCAGTAACTTTCTTAAGGCAATGCTGTGGTGGCCTCCCCCCCCCCCCCCCCCCCCCCCCCCCCCCCCCCTCGGTCGGGTTTTTTTATAAGGCATTCTACATAAGCAAACTAGTCAAGTGGCCCATGCAAATGCATGGGCTAGCCATCTTTGTTCTTGTATATTTAATGCAAAGAGTCCCTGAGAGTGTATATTGTAATATGACAAATAGAGTTTATAGCTACCATAAAATTTTATTAATGTTTAAGACAATATGTTGTAATTCATGATATGATTTAATGACAATAATGGTGTCATATGATTTTTTTTTCATAATAATTCCAGCTGCATTACTCTTGTTCATTCTGTGACATAAGTTATGCTTCATATTCCTTAGTTTTAGTCAGTGCCTTGGTAGTATGAGATATAGAATCGGAATTTGGATGAATGTTAAGGAAAATATTTCACTAATGTATTTAGCCTTTGAAGCCATTGTGCTTACTTCCCTCAGAAAGTGATGAGGTTATTAGACTGAGAAGCCTAACCTCTATGTATTATAGGCTATTATTGCTCCATTGCTTCATATCGAGACAATTGGATCTGCTTATTTGAATCGATGTTCTTTCATTCCTCAGAATAATACAAATGGAAAGAAATAAATCTACATTTCAGGTTGTAATGTCTATAAAATTGGAGCGACAGTAGTCTGGGAGTTGAACACACCTGTTTCTATGCAAATTAAGCAACGGTTAGTATCAAGGATTAAACATGGACACTGCTTTTATTATGTCAATTCGAGAAAACACACAAATTTCTCCAAGTGTTTCCATTTAAAATGCGATTTGTTTAATTATATTTACAAATTTGTATGTAATTGAATATACAACTTAGAAAGTCTATACAATCCCACGTAGTTCTGTAGACCAATAACAATTTTTAAAAGGATGCACAATCTTACTATTCAAGTTGTATTTCTCCTTTCTTTTCTCAACAATATTCCATCCATTGTTATTTTCACACGTCACTGCTCTTGATATATTCATTATATTTTACTAAGCATTGATTCCATGTGTTCCCTTTCCAAACGGGAGATTTCAGTAAACTCCAAAAATATCTAAGCAAGGTATGTTTGTCAAAATTCGTATGTATTAGCATCCCCTTTTCAAAATACTCCTCCTACGTTCATGGGGGAATAAAACTTAATTTCTGGGGGACTGTAGCTTGTTGTCACAATCATAAGCATCAAACACCATAACTTTACATGCAACAACAGTGGTGGTTTTATTTGTGTTCAGATGCACCAGCTAGGCAGCTTTTCTTATTTTCTACAAAAGGATTTTTTTTTCCTGTAATCAAAACTGACAAAAGTAAGAGGCATCCAAAACAACGACCTGGTGTAGCTGATTGGCGCTGTGGGGTTCCAGTACCAGGCGATCTGCAAATTGGAGATCAGCTTCCACGCGTGCATGCGCGACCACGGCGCCGTCAGCGTCGAGCACGACGATGTGACCAGTATATATGAAAGCATACATCCCACATTCCCACTTACGCAGGGACAGGATGGAGGTCATGTGGGGCATCAACACATGCAATTTTTGGTATCATCCGTGGCGGCAGTCTGGTGGTTTTGTGGACGTGAATCGGGGAGGATTACAATGACATGCGCTAGGTTATTCTTTTGAGGGAGGCAACCACAAGGGAACGCAGGGCTGGATTTGTTTTCAATATTAGATTAAGGGCTGGATGTTTTGCATTTTTTTCAGAATTTTTAGATATTTTTTCTTTTTCTTTTAGCCACCCTGGTGGGATGATCATCTTCTTTTATTAAGAAAATAGATAGATACTCCCTCCGTCCCTAAATATAGGGCTTTCTAGCATTCAAACAAGCATAAAAGACTACTATACCCTTCATTTTTACCTCAACTCATCCTTCCACCAACCCTCCCACCAACCCCAGAGTTTGTTTTATCTGTAGAATGCCCTATATTTAGGGAAGAATTGAAACTCCAAAACGCCCTATATTAAGGGACGGAGGGAGTAGATGGTTTGAGTAGGTGGGCGAAGTGCCTACTCCTCACGTCCACTAGTTTGGTTTGTTATGTTCCAGTGTACTAGGTTTCAGTTATCTAACAACAATTTTTGGCAATATAAAACTCGACCGGTGGGGGAAAGTAGCCCCTACAGTATTGGTGTATATGGAACTCAACTGAAGCTCCAGCTAAGAAAATTCACGAACCCTAGTCCCATCCTCAGGGTGCCACCCTCTGTTGTTCGGGCCTTAACTCATGCATTGGGCCCACCCCATACATGAGGGCCCATCCACCACAGATCAGATTAGACCGAGTAAATATGATGCAATGAGTGGATTTTTTTTATTCCACAAATTGTGCACATTAGGATTTGAACACCTGGAGGCTCTAACCATTTGAGCTATTGTCAGCTTGCTTTTTTTTTTGTTGGTGTTATGACTGATTTATCATCAAACTTGTGCAGATGAAATCTAATACACATTCTTTTTCCCGACAGATATCCTTCTTGATGATTTCCTTGTTGCCGAGGATGCCTCTTCCCAATCAGAAATTACTTCAACTATGTACGGCACTGATCGAGTCCCAAGAGAGGAAAATCAAAATAGAAACCATAATTTTAGTTCAGACTCTTCTTCTATCCAGCACTCTACAAATGATAGGTAAGAAACATCTTCTGGTTTCAAGTTTCTAACTTGTCACATTCGAGGCATTTAGAGTACAATGGTTTTGTGAAATCTAAATAAGTTCACATTAATTTCAGCACCGACGAGATGTCAATTGACATGTCGACAGAGACTTCACTGCCTGAGAGATCGACAATGCTTGTGGATTTAGATGATCGCGGCTCCCTAGAACCAGATGTGAAGCTGCATTCTAGAGCAGTAAGTATTTTGTTGACTATCAACAGAAGCATCCTCACAAAATTAGTTGGGGATGACATAGAATCCTTCCCTTAACATTGCTTCTACCTTCAAACTTCTGTTGGGAGTTGTTGGCTAAATTTGTCAGTACGAATTTTTAAAATTATAGTAGCATTTGCCTAAGTGGAAATGAATCCAATGCTATATCGTAGGTAGTAATATGTCATCTACTAAGATTCACGTCCCTCTACTAATGTCTTCCCCTAGTTTAATCTTACATGTGACTTGCTCAGTTGTAGGCTTAACAAAAATGATGAGATTTCACAGTCAGCAGCTTTACCAAGTCTCTTTACCTAACGGTTTCTGTGTGATTTACCAATGCATTGTTTTACTTCATCAAGCTGTGTATGTTGTCATCGCCAAAAAACAAAATCTGTATTCTTTGTCAAGTTTGGACAAGTTAACAAGACCTAACGATCCTTATGTTTGTCTTGAATTTTGAAGGTTGTAGTTGCTAAAGAAGCAGTCGACGATTTAGGATGTCAGGTGCAGGTTTCACTGGATCTGGATCAACTCAAGAATGTAACAAGAGGAATGCACCCCTCAAGTAATGACCAATCTTATCCAGGAAAGAAAGCATTAAATAGACAAAGATCCCCACAAGTTTTGCATAAGAAGGTATGCTCCATATTTAATTTCTCCGAGTTTGTGTGAGGAGGTCTTTGTTTTTTTGAGGGGGAAGGAACTCTTTGTTTTTACTCGTATGTTTCTTACAGGTCATTTCGCTCTTACTTAAGCCGAAGAATTGGAGAGCTCCTGCCGATAGAAAATTTTTCCTCCATTCTCACGAAATTGGCGAGTTATGCAATGCTGCCGAGCAGATTTTTATGCAGGAGCCAAGTGTTTTAAAGTTAAAGGTACCAATAAAAGTATTTGGCGATCTTCATGGGCAGTTTGGAGACCTAATGCGCCTTTTTGCTGAATATGGTTCTCCGTCAACTGCTGGTGACATAATGTAAGTAGATCCTGAGCTTTATATTTCCCTTTTTGAATGCGCAGTTGAAAAATAGACTGAACTGAAACTAATGCTCCTGAACTTTGTTCCCCCTTCCTCCTTTTTAGGTGTATTGATTATCTCTTCTTGGGAGACTATGTTGACCGAGGCCAGCACAGCTTGGAAACAATAACGCTGCTTCTTGCCCTAAAGGTGAGTACCAATACTTGGAATATGGAATGATATTATCTTACTGCAGGACTCTTTTTAGCTTTGTTCTGATCCTCTGAAGAAAATTGCAGATAGAGTACCCTAAAAAGGTCCACATGATTAGAGGAAATCATGAAGCTGCTGACATCAATATTAAATATGGTTTCCGCGATGAATGCATTGAGAGAATGGTACCTGTTATAATGCTACTTTTTTGTCTTTTGAACCGAATATTTGTCTATTGGATGCATTTGTAAAACGAGCCCTTTTATGTAGGGTGAAATAGATGGGATTTGCGTGTGGACAAGATTCAATGAGCTGTTTAATTGTCTCCCGTTTGCTGCCACGGTAGAAAAGAAAATAATTTGCATGCATGGTGGCATTGGAAGGTCAATAAACAGTGTGGAGCAAATTGAGGAAATTAAAAGGCCTATCACAATAGATGGTGGGCCTACGATCCTCATGGACCTTCTATGGTACTTGGTTGCCTTGTCTCCATCTTTTTTTTTTTGGGTAACTTTCATGTACACCATTATATATTATATTGTATAAATGCAGGTCTGATCCTACGGAGAATGATAGCGTACAGGGTGTAAGGCCAAGTAAACGAGGACCTGGCTTAGTAAAATTTGGGGTATGGCATACGATTGAGGATTCAGTTCCTCTAGAAATTCTTGATATTAGTTTTTTCTAGTATATCAAGTGCCGCCAATTCTAAATTAAATATATGCCCTATCTTCTTTGTGACGATTGTCTCCTTTTCAGCATTCAACCTTATGTTAATATTATCACTAGCTTTCTTGCCGAAACTTCTTCATTTTTTTTTCCCAATTTGCAGCCTGATCGAGTGACAGAATTCTGTGAACGAAACAATTTGCAAAAGATCATTAGAGCCCATGAGTGTGTTATGGATGGGTTTGAGAGTTTTGCTAATGGACGGTTGCTCACTGTATTTTCAGCAACGAATTATTGCGGTATGTATCTTGATCCTCTCATTCGGTTGTTAATTTCATATAGCATGTTCTGTTTTTTTCTGAGATCTTTCATGCACTAGGTTCTCAAAACAATGCCGGAGCCATATTTGTGATCGGCAGGGAATTACGTATTGTACCAAAGTTAATTCATCCACTTCCACCACCTGTTAATTCTCCTGAGTCCTCCCAAAAGCATGCCATGGACGCCACATGGATGCAGGTCAGTATCTAATCCCTTTTCTCATTTTCTTTTTGGGAGGAAAAGTGGGGATGAACTTGATTGTGGTGTAGAATATTTGACCGACAGCACTAGGATTCAAATTGTTGGAAACTATTGATCTCATATGAAGTTCTGTTGTGATGTTAGTTTTTTCTCGAACTGTTCTCTTGTAGTAATAGATTAACTGAAGATGGTCCTGGAATTCTGATTTTCATTGTAGGAACTTAACATTCAACGGCCACCAACTCCACCCAGAAGACGGCCACAAGCTGCAAGTGGTAGAAGTTCTGTTGCTTACATATGATATATAATGCTGTACAGACACTGCAAGTTTTCTTCCACTTCCACCACCTGTTACCTCAAGCTTCTGCATCAGTATGTTTGTAATCAGAATTTTCTTGTGTTGAGATGTACTTCACAGTTTATTTGGTGATTTGCTATTTGTCTTATGGGGTAGACGGAGTCTATGCATAGTAAAAGTTTGTAATAATGGACGGTTAAATTCATCAAAAGATGGAGAGGCAGGGATATTTTCATTTGCTTCATGAAATAAAATTTCCCTTTATCTTAAAAAAAGGTACATATGTTATACCTCAGAAGAACAGTCAACCAACAGTGCATCGTGGATCCATCCGTGGAAAGATCCCTGGTAGTCTGTCACATTGCATCAGTGTAAGGTGATATACTATGACTTCAGGTTCTCTTTACGAACTAGGAAGCATCATAGCAGCTATTGAGGTCATGTAAGCGACATTATGTGCTTCCCAACCTGATTCAGGCTCTCTGTGCTCCAGTTTTCTGAGGGAAGAACAGAATGCTGATTGACAATAACCAAGTCTAGTGCGCATTTCGCCGTAAGCCTGTAACAGCTCTCATAGTGTACATGGTTAGATTGTTGTTTACCCATGGTAAGAGCTCGCAGTGTCTGTATACCGTGTAGCTCTCTTTAAGCAGAGCAGCTATACATGTTACCAGATTCTGAGTTTAGATTGCCTGGAGAGATTTGAGGCTTTCATTTGCTGTGTTGCAGAGCGTTAATATTTGTAAGTGAACTATGCTTTCAGTCATTGAAGTTTTAGGGATCTGTGCAGTAAATTATGTCATGCTTAATTTCTGTGATTGTTTCGATCCCCTTGTTATTTTCCTCTTTCTTCTATCCATGCCCCGGCTTCTGTTTCCTTTGATTTTACATGGACTGGTCTCAGTGGTTACCTGAGCATACGAGCTCTTGCAGTTACACATGAGTGCTTATTACAATGTGGGTTTTTCAAGCGGCACCGCGACGTATATTTTGCTCAATGGATTTTTGTTTATTTGATCATTGTTGGTAGAATTATCATAATAATGCATTGACATGCCTTGTTTAAAATTTGGTAAATGCTAAAACGATATAGTTATAGTATAGTGTAACTAACACATTGATACTGGCATAGATCCTGAACCGTCAGGTTGTGAAATCTGAATGAGCGACTATCAAGGTATGACGCTACCATGCACTTTTTGATAGATTTTCATTAGTATCACTAGCATATCAATCCATGCTCCTGCACGGGCTAGCAATTTTAGTAGAGTAGAAACTTGTGAATAACTTTTTTTTTCAGTAGCCAAAGGAATACGATTTGTTATTCATCTATTTCATTTTTTTGGCAAATCATTCATGGTGTATATATAATGTAAAGATAGTATATATGTCCTTTGGCAAAGCTAATGAACACCTTAACCAGCTAGAGGAAGCCTGAGAGCATGCATTAATCCTGTCTGCCAAGTATTAGCAGGGCTTCTGATGATACCATCAATAGCATGAACGTGACCGTGCTATTTCTGTTGGTGTCCTAGTCCTTCGCAGGATTCAATCCCAGAATACAGGCACAATCTCTAACCCATTTGGGAGGGTCGATGAAGTCACGCGCCCGTGGGCCTACAAGCTGAAGCACGAACAAGGCACGACAGTTCCCAACTCTTGGAACATTGATCAACTATGTTGCTTCTTCGCTCAAAATTTTGTACTAAGTTTCAATAGGCAATAAAATAAAGGAAGAAGTTTATTTTACTATCCTCAAATATTCATGTAACCCCCTAAACTAATTTTTGATCTATGTTACTCCCTCAAACTATTTAGATTGGTTCAATTCACTCCCTTATGAATTTTTTTTTGTATCTCCAGGCACACATCATGTTGAGCGTAAACTTTTGTGAGATTATAAGCTAAAACATACCTTATGTTAGAAAAATATTTTAAAAAAATTTTAAAACTTTTTTGTATGTGGAAAGTTTGCAATACAAATTCGACATGTGAGATAGAATAATTTAAGAAAATATTTATGAAAAAAATCTGAAACATTTTTTCTAGCATAGAGTATGATGTCATCTACCATTTTACAAAATTTGAGCTTTAAATATAATCCATACAAAGAGAAACAAAAAAAAATTCACTAGGGGGTGAATTGAACCAATCTAGATAGTTCGGGGGAGTAAATCAGATTAAAAATTAGTTTAGAGGATTAAGTGAACAACATGGATACTTAAGGGTAGTAAAATAGACTTCGTCCTAAAATAAATGCTCGCTTTGATACAACGTGGAACTTTTTTTTTTTGCTTCCGACTACTTGATCGGCCCAACTGAAATGATAGATGGACGTGACACCAAACTGGTGCATGGTGCTGCACAATTAAAACGTCTCCGAGTAGCAAAAAAGCTCGATGCAAAAAGAAAAAAAAATGCTTTCCCACCCAACGACGAACTCCAAGGCTACCTATCATGCAGCATGATCAGCTCCCAGAGTCAACATCCTAGCCACTCGGAAACTTGGACTAATCGAGTACAAAGCTACTAAAGTGGAGAGTAAACTACATGGTGTGAAAGGGGTCTTAGCCTAGTAGTTAAACCTTCCGAGTAACACCTCTCAGGTCCTGAGTTCGACTCTCTGTGGGAGCGAATTTTCAAGGATTTAACGGCATTTGTGCTTTTAGTGGTAGGCGACGCTCCCGTCGACAGCGAAGCGCCAGTGGTGACTTCGTATCTCTGGATTTGCCGGTTCAGTCTTCGAAGATACTCATAGGGGTAGGGTTTACGTACGTGTGTTCATAGGGGTAAGTGTGTGTGCGTTGTGAGTGTCTGAGTTGTACTGTGTAATCTCAAAAAAACTACATGGTGATGCAATGTCAAAACCATTATAAATTATCCATCTGCAGTTAACCATTAATAATTACAGCGATTTTTACAGGGGATCCAGCTGCATGCAGTCAACCAGAGCCTCGGCCCACCCCCGAGTTCATCCATGATGCCCACCTCCATGACATGGTTCTTTAGCCGAGTGGCCGCCGACTTTAGCAAGTCAATCACACAACAACAAAAAAGGTTTTCACCGACATATACATTAGCGATGTCTTTTAAAAACCCATACCTTGCATTACAAAAATCAACAGACATGTGCCTGACCAGGAATTGTACCTCCATCTCTCACCGAGTTGAAGAAATGACGCGACGACCAGGTGACTTTTTTTTTAGACTACACAGTACAACGCAAACGCTCACAACGCAGGCACACTCATCCCTATAAACGCACGCACACAAACCCTATCCCTATAAGCACCTCCGCAGGCTGGCCGGCAAATCCTCGAGATTGACAAAGTCATCACAGGCGCCTCGCTGTCGACGGGAAACGTCGCCTACCATTCAAACCACAAAGCCGTTAAATCCTGGAATATTCGCTCCTATGAGGAGTTGAACCCAAGACTTCAAGTGCTATTGAGGCTCTTATAACCACTAGGCTACAGGCTTTTTCGCACCAGGAGACTTGTTGGTTGACTAACAAAAGGAAATTACTATTCTATTACACACTTGTTTACGGATCCCCCGTTGCCAGTTTTTCCTAGGAGAACAAGATACGCGAGAGCTCGTTCTTGAGACGACGTCTTATACTAAACCTCCGGCCCAGCCCAACAGCCTCCATCAGTCTGCTTGGCCACGTATAAAAGCTCGTCCCTAGGGTTTCTACCATCTGCCCAAGCCACTTCTACCTCCTCCCCAATCCCACCCCATCCGATCGCATCTATGTTGCACCTCAAGCATGGAGGTCTGGATCCGGGCCATCTGCGCCCTCCATGAGATCCAATGCCGGCCGCGTGTGCGAGATCTGCATCAAGGTCGCCAACAGCAGCGAGGAGTCCCGCCTCACGTGGGCAGTTGTTGTGCTGCCGTCGGCGCGCGACCGATCATCGCCGGGCCAGACGCCGCGCCTACGCAGATGCTCTTCCTCCACCACGTGCTGATCCGCGAGTTGTGACACCCCGTGTCACTTAAAGCCCAATCAATGGCAAATCAAATGCCTAAACTAAACCCAACCCAAATTCAAAAGAAAAGAATCAAAATTTCAAATTCGAATAATTGATAAACCCTCACATGTGAAGCAATTCAAAATTTTCAGCAACAACTCGACCTGACCAAAAAATTCATTGCAAAGAACATCAGAAAATAAAATTTTGGGGAATTTTCCGAGATTTTACAAATTCAGGAAGTACCACTAAAAATTCAGTGAATTGCCCTCAAATCTCTCTGTTCCTTTAATTTTATTTAAACATATGTAGCTCAAAACCACCTGGACCCAATGAGAAAGTTGGAGCTGGTTGATTTATCTTCAATCTCAGAAGTTTTCGGAATTTTTGGAGGAATGGAAGTGCTCTGTTTAATTCAGCAAAATCGGCTGGATTTAAATCCCGAAAATTGTGAGAGAGCTCCGGCCCCGCCTGTCATCCTCTCCTCTGCTGCCTGCTTCCTCCCGACTGGGCAACGGAGGCGGTGCTCGCCGCACCATTGGCCAGCACACGTCGCTGCTCCCTGTCCTTGAGCTGCAAGAGCGAGCCCTCCCCACAGCCTTATCCGTTGGCCGAGCCGCAGCTCCTCCTCATGTCTGCCTCGTTCTCTCGACCAGAGCGAGCAGCAGCGCCGCCGCAGAAAACTCGCAGCGCCTAGCCGCCTCCTGCCGTCCCAGCGGCGACCGAGCTCGTGGCAGCTGAGCGAGGCTCTCCTCCTTCCATTCCCGGCCTCTGTTCTCACTCTCTCGTCGAGTAGGAGAAGATCGAGCTCATTCTTCCTCCTCGGCGGCAACCACGCCGAGCTCTGTGCGCCGCCGGAATTCGTCCACTCCGGTTAGCCGTGTTTCATCTCTCCCTGTCAGTAGCTTCAACACTTACGTCCGCTCTACTCATCATGGTGCTTATTTCTCAGTTCCGCGGCCGCCGCGCCGTATTTCATGTTTCCGTCGCCGTCGGTCCTCTCAGCCGCCGTGTGCAGGTTCCTCGCCATGAAGACATGACCGAGCGCCGCTCGTTGGCCAAATCTGCTGCCCTCGGTGAGCCATGTGTCAACAGCTATTTTCCTTAACTTCCTTGTCCCTGGGCTATTTTCCGTGACCCATTTTGATCCTGAATGCACAGCTACGCTGGACGTATTTGGATACCCCATCGCTGACTGAACTTGGCAACTCTGCCGTCAAACCCCTGCTCCGGGCCTTCCTGTCGCCTTGGTCCTGCAGAGGAGCACCGCAGCCAGCTTCTTCTCGCGTCCCTCGATCTGCAGCCGTCTTCATTTCTGGGCCGGAGATTAAAGTTGTGCGTGCTCTTCTGCTCCTTCACGGCCAGCAGCTGCAGAGCGTCTCCATGTCGTCCCGGACAGTGATGAGCTCCCCATGGTGTCTCCAGCTGCCGTGGATTGAAATCCAAGGCCGATCTGTTTCAAGGGTGGCTGCATGCCTTTGATGCCAAGCCGCCGGCCTCCTCCGTTCCTGTCACTGCACCGTGCATGGCCCTGTATCGTCGAGCAGGTAGCAGCTAGCTAAATGTGCCTCCTTGCGTGTACTAGTTCATCTCCAATCCTTGTTCTTTTCCCTTTTTCTAGCAAAATAATCAGAGCTCCTGAAAAGGCAAATCCATTTGTGTTAGCTTTGAACATATGCACAGTATTTACTAAAAATACATCACACCCTTAGGTATTTCTGCATGTCTTGTATTTAACCAAATGTGTTCGAAATTGTTTAAATAATAAGTGAATACTGGTACAAGATAAAACGCTGAAACCACTTCTGAAATTTCTTCTTATGATGTTTTATACCTGGTAAATATTCACATGCGTTTCTCTGTCAGTTTACCTGTGTTTCTGAACCTTGTGCATATGCTCCTTTAAACATTTCGAAAATTGTAAAGAAATTATTTTAAATCCAATGGACGTGTGACCACCGCTAAAATCCAGGTTTTCATATACACTATGCATTGATTTCTCCACTGCAAGCTCTATCGTTTTGTGGTTGCCATGCACATACGGCTCTGCATACAGTATATGGAGGCAGTACCCAGCTAGTTGATGCAAATCAAGTTAGTACTAGTCCGCTCTCAGCCTTGTAAAATGCATGGAGAAATAACTACTGCTCAGAAACATGTGAAACAACTTTTGTTTGAATCACAATGAACATGTCTACAAGATAAAAATACCTTCATGTCATGAAATGCAACTGTGCTGCACTGATTTATTCATTTATGTGTGCGTTCTTTATTGCATAACTTTGTTTCTGTGCATCCATAAATCATGTAACGTTTTCAATATGCTACCTGCCATGTTGCTCTAGGAATGACACAAGTCTTGTTTCCACAATGCTTCAACATGCATCGTGTTTTATTCTCTTAATCATGCTTAACCCAAGAAAAATGTCATTGTACCAAAATTATTTTTGATAATAAAAATTTTCTTACTTAAGCTAATTTAATTTAACAACTTAAACCTTGATTAATGAAGGAAATACTTCAGACGAAAGTAAGATTAACAAAGTTACTCACTCACAGCAAAACCCCACCACCTCAATTAATGAAAAATAATTTGTAATCGCATCATTTCATTGCATATGACTTGCATGTTTTCCTTGTCATAACGTACAGTAGCACAGAGGAGATCCCGGAGCCGTTGGAGCACCAGCTGCCGGAGCAGTCTCAGGAGGAGACACCCACTGACCCCACTGTTGAGATCGAGAATGCTAACCCCACCCTTGAGCCAGGCAAGCTCCGGTGCATTCTGACCTCCGTTTTCGTTTTGTTTTATTACGGGTCTATGGCTGTAGCTATGGTTGTGCATTAGGTTTGTAGGAGTTGATTGGAACCATAGCTTGCATCAGGTTTACCTTTCCTCATTATCCTTATTAATCCCTGTTTAGTAGTCTGCTAGTGGTGTGTCAGTCGTTAGAACTGTTATGCTTAGTTGCTTAGTGTCGGTAGAAGTCGAGTGGTAGGTCCCACTCGCAATGTAGGATCATGATGCTTTGATGGATGATGCTAGTTGTTGGATTATGTGGGACAGGACGGGGAATGTGGTTAGGATGGATTGCGAAGGCTGGGCCTTCACGGTGGTAGCTCCGTCTGTGTCGGTTAAGGACCGTTTGTTGTTGGCCCTGTTAAGCAAGTTCGAACGTACTGACCGCGTGCTAGTGTTTATGGGGTCCAGTAAACCGACGTAGCCCGTGACGCCCTGGATGTCTGGTGGATACCTGCTCTTTCTATCATAGTACGAGGGGAGAGAAATGATAACATCCCACGCAGATCGTACGTCTGGGACGGGGGTCGCGTCGGGAGGCCCATTCTCGGGAGGAGTAGGATTTGGTACAGCTCCAGTGGTGTACAGCGCGAAAGGTTGCCACATACGGCGTCACTACGCGTATGTGTCGTGTGTGTCAGGTTTCTCCTGCAAGATGTACATCGATGCCGCCGCTCTCGGAAATGAGCAACCTCTTGTTCACTGAGTCACCTTGTAGTGTGATTATGGATGATGTTGATGATTATCTTACTGCTGTACTTACTTATTGTATTTACTATTTTATCTACTTGTTGTTATTTTACTTGCCTGTTTTACTTGCTAGCTGCACACACATTATTTTGTTAAATACTAATCTTGAGCTAAAATTTGAAAGTAAGGGCTCAGTAATTAGTGCTGTTTTCGCAAGTTGAGTCAGCCTTACCTTTTTGTAGCCTTTGCATGCTAGGAGTCGGCTGTAATTAGCCATGTTGACGGGTAAGTCTTGCTGAGTATTAGTTGCTCAGGGTTTGACTCAATATGTTTTTGTGCATGTACTGAGTTTGTTTCCACTGACGTGTCTGGTGGAGGCTACCAGTGGGAGGGTCAGCCGCCCGAGGGCTAGACAGTCTGGCCATGTATCGTCGAGTGTTGTAGTTGGTGTTGTATCGTCAGACTTCCGCAGTGCGACTCTCGTGTTTTAAATCATTCTGGACTACTGTAATAACTTAAAGACTTAAATTTGTGCTATTTATGTGATGTACTATCTGTGTCTGTTCATCAGCACTTCCGACTCGATGTTGTGAAAAGCGGTAACGCTTCACGAGTGGACGCTCCTCCCCTCACTGCGCTCCCTCACGGCACTCTGCGTCAGGCACCATTCCCGTTGGGCCAGTGGTACCTCCGCTATTGAACAAGCGCGTCGACATCCGCCTGCCGCACCTCAAGGTCGTCGACATGGTCCATGTCGTCCCACCTGCCGCGAGATGGAGTTCTTGGATAAAAAGAAAATTCCAAACAAACACAGAAAACCCCTCCAAAACAAAAACCCCTCCATAAGCCTTGCCAAACGGGCCCTAAACCTTTCCTGTTGTGACCTACCAAAAGAATTTTGTGTCTACGTTCCAAAGCCCACAAAGCATATAAGATTCAAAAATAAATTTTAAACTATCAGATGTTGCCTCATGCATCGCGGGAACCATTCAAAAAAAAAAAAGAAGAAGAAATAAGAAGTTCCCAGAAGACATAAAAAAAAGGCACTATGGTTCTATTTCATAATTTGCTGGGGCAAGGCAATGACCAAAATTCCTCCACCATGTGAGTTCACTCTCTACCTTTCCATATTCATTTTCTCTATATGACTAAATATAAGGATGTGCAATACTCTCATTAGATTTACTTCGTAACCTTACAAAATCATGTAAAAGATTGTGTTCTCCCTACCAAGCTTCACTTTCAAGCCTCATAGAAATAGGGAAAATATCTTTGAGGCAAAGGGAGGCTTTTCACCACCTCGAGTGACTCTTATGAAATTTTGTGACAAATAAGAAAAAGGGAAGAGTTAAAAAACCCAAGGAATATTTGCAGCGACCCTGTTATACTCACTAAGGGTATAACTGGTCTTTAGAATCATTACTCTGTAAACTTGATGTTTACATTACAATGTCTCATATCAGAGTAGCAAAACAGAGGCATGTAGTGATACTACATTATTTTTGTTTAAATAGAAGTTATTGCCTTATTGTATTAAAAATAAACATGTTTCAAATTTTCAGTTGATATTTTTTTAGATGATGGGAAACATCCCAGTCTTGACCTCACTAGGAGGTTACAGCCATATCCATCCATCACTCAATCGTTTGGTCATTGCGTTGTTATTTGATAGGAAAATTCCTTTTGTGCCGTTGGTAAAACCTCTAATTTCTGATTTGTCATTGGTAAAACTCCATATCCTTTACGTACCATTAGTATAAACTTGAATATCTTACGTGCCATTTCCGTCGAAGTTGGCTGTGACGGGCATGTAAAACGTGGAGTACGTCTAATGTCAGTTCGTTCTTCCTCCAACTTCTTCTCATGCCTGGCATCTCCTTTCCTCTCTTTCATCTTGCTGTTCGTCAAACGGCAGCTAGATTTAGTGGCCATGAACACAAGGCGTTGGTCGGCTTCGATTTTTTGCTTGCTGCCGCAGAACTCGATCGTGCATCTTGGCCCTTTCCATAGGCAGAGGAAGAAATCAGTCCATTCAAGGAAAAGAAAAGGTAGATCCAGCTATACGTAGTCGAAAGGACCTAGAGAAAACCATCATCCATTGAAGCTAGCAATAACGAAAGAATAACTATGCATTGTGATCAAGAAAACATAATTGTTTTTCGTGGGAAAGAAAATAGAGATTGCTTCATCTTAGTTTCGATAGATAGATATATGCTGTAACTGAAGTGGCATAATTATTCCTCGATGGCGACTGCCGTGGATTTAGTCGGATGGCCGGTGGTAGACTGTGGTGTTTTTTTTTCTTGAGTACGGAGTAAGAAGAGAAGAGAATTGAGGAGAAAGGGCAGTGTTGGCATTATAAAAGCTGACTAACAGTCAAATGGAAGAAGTTGACGACAGTGGCACGGAGAGGATTAAATTAGCTATACTCTAGCTTATATATAAGGCAAACTTTCCCTTATTTGACTCACGGCTCGGATCACGGGTCCGACCTCCGCATTGAACAATCAGACGCATAGCCGCCCGAGTTACCTAGCCACTGTGTCTGACTCCATACAGCATATGTAGGATGCCGGAAATTGCAGGCACTGTAAAAACACATAGCTACTGAACGTATATAAACTCCACATGCAAAAAGAAAAGCACAAGCATCCGAGAACGGGCGCACGCATCATGGACGTCTTATGAGTCCAGCTTTAAGTGGACTATACGTGCACGGTGCCGACACAGAGTCTGTCCAAGAAGGCTTGAATCTATACGTACGTGGAGATATTTCTCGATCGAGCCTTCTGCTAATCGCGTGGTTAGATTTCAAACATGGATCGATCGGCAGCCACAATCATCGCAGGATCCGGCTGCAACACATCAACCAGTGTCTGGCAACTGAATTCCGAATACCTGAACTCTCTTGCTACACTCGGCGGCAAGACACTTTGCAGGAGCAGAGGGAAAGAATCACGCGCCCCGGAAGAAGCCGGAAGAAGCGTGCGTGCAAATGGCAGCGGAAAATTAACGAGAGATTCTCTTGCGTTTCACGGGGCTGGCGGCAGCCACAAGTTTTGGGGTTCGTGTCCTTGCCTGTCCGTCGCGGTCACAGTTGCTGTCAGGGCCACGCGCGGACACAGACATTAATGGAACCGCTGTACAAAACCGTCTGGCGGATCGTCGACACGTGATAGCGAGAGGGATAAGGACGGCTCGGGATACAGGAAGTACAGGAAGATAATGCTTTTTGGGGTTTAAACGACTGTAGCGACCAACAAAGCATTGTTGTTGCAAGAGGGACGCTGAAAAGTCCTTTTTGCGATCAGTTTCTCAAGTTTTTTTTTTTTTTGGGAAAATCAGTTTCTCAAGTTTGACGTGGGCCAAACCTCTGAAAAGTCCTTTTTGCCATCGGTTTCTCAAGTTTGACGTGAGCCAAACCCCCGTCGTGTTTCCCTCTCCTCATCCCGCCTGGGCCAAGCCCATTTCTCTCCGAAAATGGACTGATTGATTCCCCGTGGCGGGCTTGCTTTTGTCAACGGCCTGCCACTGGAAGAAAAAAAAGACAACCATTAGCATGCCGCAGATGTCGGCATGCATGCCTGCCACAAGTGTATTTTGGCCTCTAATGAGCCGTTTCCATCGGTGATCGTTGTATGCAATTTGATAGGATTTATTATCCACTGCCGTAGTATAAAAGAAAAGTTGGAAGACCATTGTCTGTTATTCACAGAACAAATAATTGAGCGTACGCAGGCCCATGGACTATTTCTTACCCTTTTTATAAAGAGAAAAGTCTAATTTGTCTTCCCCAACTATTGGAGGAAGCGCAATTTTCACCACCCCCCCCCCCCCCCCCCCCCCCCCCCCAACTATAAAACCGGGTATCTGATACCCTGAACTCATCACCTCGGTGCAATTCACCTCCCTGAGCGGTTTTGAGAGCAGTTTTGTCCTTTTTTCTTTTCTCTCTCTTCTTCTCTTTCCTTTCCTTCCATGACGGGAGGGGGCAGAGCACCCGCCATCCCCTCCTCCTTCGCCATCGCCACCACCAGCCTCGCCGCCGAACTGCGCCCTGGGCATCCAGCCGCCCCGCGCCCGCAACGGTGCCGCTCTCGTCGACCAGCCGCCCTACACGTTCCGCGAGCTCGTCGAGGCGCGAGGGGTTGCGGTGTGGCGGTGCGAGGCCGTGCGAGCGACGCGTCGGATGGCAGCGTCCGCCGGGGGACACTGGCGATAGCCAAAGACGCGGGGCCATGTCCGGCAACGGCGGCAGGGGGCGTGAGGCAGGGTGGCGCAGGAGACGCAGGGCCACGTCCGGCAACGGCGGCCGGGGGCGTGAGGCAGGGTGGCGCAGGAGGCGCTAGGCCGTGTCGTGTAGCGGACGGGGGGCGGTAGCGTACCAGGCCGCGCGTCGGGTGGCGGCGCGAGGCCGAGCAACGCACGTTTCGCACTCGACTGCTTTTTAAAATTTTCTCGCGTTTTGCAGTACGGCGAGAACTCTGAGTGGATTATTTCCCCGTTGTACACGCCGTCGCGCGCAGAAGCCTGCGGGTACAGGATTTGCAGTTGTTGGTTTTCCAATTTCAGGGTCCGTGCAGCACGTTTTTATACGTAAGCAGGAGTAGTTACAAATGCTGAGATATTATCTACCTGTTCATTCGTTTCTTCTTACATTCATCACATTTGCTTAGCCCAATTTCTAGCTGGGCTAGCCCGATAGCCTAACGGGCCGACTTCTGTCCGGCCTGTTTCTCCTTTTCCATTTGTATTTTAGATCGGGCCCAATTTCTGATTGGGCTGGCCCGTCTCCTTTTCTTTCTTTTCATTATTTTCTGATCCGGCCTTATGGGTCGGTCCGGCCCATCTCGGCCCGCCTTCGTGTCCAGGCCTGCCCCGGTCGAACATAAGCAATCGGCTAGGGTTTCCAACCCTCACCGGCATACTCTCTCCCTTTCCCTTTCTCTCAGCCACCTAACGGCGGCGGCGGCAGTAGGTCGGCGGTGCGGCGCGAGACCGAGGCCATGGCACGATGCGCCATCGAGGAGGGAGGTGGGAGCCCACGTGCGATGTGGCAGGGCTGACCCTAAGCACGGCCATCCGGCGGTGCGTGGCTCGGGGCTGATGTGGGAGCGGCGCGAGGCAGCGGGCCTGTGCCTCGGCGACGGTTGATAGCGGCTCGAGCTTCTTGCTGGCCGTCGCCTCGTCGCGGTGGAGGAAGACGGTGGCCCGGGGCTCCCATGCGGCGGCGAGGTTCCCGGGAGGTGGTGCGCCTCCAAGGCGGCCATGGTTGCGGGCATGCGGCGCTCATGGTGAAGGAGGGCCCCGGCCATCCGACGGCCTCGGTCAGGACGGCACGCCGTGCGGCGGCAGGGCAATGGTTCGTCGTGCGGCAGCGATATGGGAGGGGGTGCGGCTAGCGGGCCCACCCGGGAGCGATTCCGGCGGATCTCGGCGAGATCTGCCTAGGTTAGGGTTTCGGACCTTATCGGATCTTGCCGGATCCGTGGTGTTTGTAGGCGATGGTGGAGTTGGCTCGACAGGAGCACAGGGATAACTCGGCGAGTTCGCGAGCTCAGTCGAGATCATCGGTGTCGACGACTTCGAGGTCGACAACAGATTCGAGCAGCTGCAGGACGCAATGGCTTCGTGCGCGGCTACTGGGCGTCGGCAGCTTCGATAGCTCGTCGACTCTGTAACTTCAGGTAGTCGTCGAGTTCATGTATTCGTGTGATGCGTGTTGGTGTGGCCTCAATCCATGTGTGTATGCTTCTGGCAAGATAGGTTCTTCAAGCAAATCGATTCTGCGATCAATTCATACCTTAATTTCTATGCGTGATTAATCCATATGACGATATTGTCGCGTAGGGCAATAATGCATAGGATGTAGCCGCGTAGGGCTTAATCACAGTGATAGAGCTGCCTGCTTGCATGTTGTTCGTGAACGAACATATTGATTTCAGCAACGTTTTCCTCGCTGCTACTTCATGCCATCGACTTGCTGCTTCACGCTGCTTCGTGTCGTCGACTCGGTGAGTTCTCCTGGGACCAGCGGCTCAGTGAGAGCGTTCAGCTTCCGTAGATCGTCGATCCCGGCTCAGGGTGGCGCAGGAGACGCAGGGCCACGTCCGGCAACGGCGGCCGGGGGCGTGAGGCAGGGTGGCGCAGGAGGCGCTAGGCCGTGTCGAGCAGCGGACGGGGGGCGGTAGCGTACCGGGCCGCGCGTCGGGTGGCGGCGCGAGGCCGATCAACGCAGGAGGCGCGGGGCCGCGTGGAGCAGCGGCGGCCAGGGGGCGCGAGGCTGGGCGGGGCATGGCGATGCCTCCAGATGAGCGGCAGCGCGCGTAGTCGAGCGGCGCGTAGGTGGAGAGCGGCAGCGCGCGAGGCCGCGTCGAGCGGCGCGTCGGACGACTGCAGCATGGGGTGCGACGTCGCGCGTCTCGTCGAGCAGCAGCGACGTAGCCGGGGGCGTGGGAGGCGGCGGAGGACGGCGGCTGCCGAGGGCGCAAGGCCGCGGTGCATCGGATGGTGGCGGCAGACGGCGGCCACCGAGGACGCGAGGTCGCTGTGCATCGGGTTGTAGCGGTAGTCGGAGGAGGAATAAACATAGCTGCGCGCAAGGTGTTTGATGAAATGCTCCTTTGAACCAGCAGGGGGAGGAAGAGAGAAGAAAAAATGATGTGCCACCTGATATGTGGGACCCACAGCACGTAGGACGAAACCGCTCTCAAAACCGCCCAGGGAGGTGAATTGCACCGGGGTGATGAGTTCAGGGTATCAGATACCCGGTTTTATAGTTAGAGGTGAAAATTGCGCTACCTTCAATAGTTGAGGGAGGCAAATAGGACTTTTCTCTTTTATAAAACAAGTACAAAGCTCTTTCTAAATTTAGTGGAAAGAAAACAAAGAGAAATAAAATTGGAACTTTCAAAAAAAAATTTGGCTATAAAAATGTAAGGCGTGGAACAATAGACCAAGTAATTGAGTATGTTCATATGGCTATGTTTCATACTTTCATTTTGCTATACAGCGAGCTCGTCATTGTATCGTCATTCAGCGTTGTTTAAACTTTCGTATATCTATGCTGTTGGTGGCTTTGCTCCACAATCTCCGGGAGGGTGCCTGTGCACTGCTGCCTTTTTCTAGTTTAGCTGCATATTTCCTTTCGTCAAAAAAGAAGAAAAGAGCTACAGAGAGAAGCTACTGGTGGCTGCTCCTTGGTGGGTGCTGTCGGTCAGCATTCAGCCAGGAGAGTCGGTCAGCATTCAGCCAGGAGAGAGAGAGAGAATGGACACCCGGCTGAAAGTTAATTCAGGAGTCAGTCAGATGCGTTCAAAAACATTTCATCTCAAATTCTCCATTATGACAGCTCTGACAACAAATGCAGATCGGTGCAAATTTTTGGTATATGACGAAAAGAGTGTAACACCCGAAGCCTAGAATGTGCACGGAAATAATGCAATATTTTCTTTTCAAATCATTCAAGGTAAAAGCTGCAAAGACCACCACCCTTATCATAACACCTGCATTTCTTACTTTGCCCCTCTAGCTTATTTTTGTTCATCGTGAATACAATCTCACTTCCCATTCGTTAAGGACACATGAAGTTACACAGCTCAAATGCATATGCTTGCAATATGTACCACCACCAAATCACCAATTTACATGTTTTAAGATGTACTACAACACCGGTCAAACAGGCACATCATACCATGAGAGATTTGCATGCTCCCAGCGGCACTTTCGCCCACTGCAACCACATAAATGAACAAATCTGTGCATGCTGGTGTTAAGACAGGGGCCTAGATGGCTTAAAGGCAGCATAAGAAAGCAACACTCTGGCAGCTACCACCATCATGCACATCTTGGGAAATAGTGTTGACCAACGTAGCCTCCAGCCATGGCTCTTTTAACATTAGCCTCAAACATCTTTGGATTGTCACGGAGGACGACCGCTGCTTCATGGTTCAATGGATCCTCATCGTTTGGTTGCTGCAGATAAAATAGACACACAAAGCCAATTATGAACTTTTTGCTAGTATAAATAGAAATTCAGGAATGGAAGTAGCAACAAGTAAACTACAACATACTAGGTCAAAAGGCATTTGAGCTGCAGGTCAAATTTGGTCTCCCTATGAATTATGAAACAATGGTTCCCAAGACATCATCGTCGAAAGAAGGGTTCAAGGAGCAAACAATATGTACTACAGTATGTTATGAAACAATACATTTATAAAACATATACATCACAATTCAAACAGCTAGATGACAGTTAAATCAACCAAACTCCATTCATGCCGAACATGTCATCAGAATTTCGAGTTACTGACTCATCATGACAATAACTGGAATCACGGACCGCACCCTCCGTTACCTTTCATGTGCTAGGATTAAACTCCACTTGACGGGTACACATGAACGATCACTTATCAATTACTTATTAGGTCCTGCTATAATTGGTATGTCCATTTTGAATGTAACCTTCTCGCGACCCCCAGCAATTACTTTTTTGGGGGAAAAGAAAGTAAGCAACTCTTGAACCATAAAGTTCATGAATGTAGCAACACAACAGTGCATGCTCGATTGAAAACACAACTACAGTTTCACTCAAGAGGGAAACCAAAGGTAGATGAAATACCGTAAAAAGAAGATTGAGCCCATAAATGACAGTGTTGATATTGAGAACAGGCTTCCAATCTTCACGCAAAATGTTTAGACAAACATTTCCTTCCAAATCAATATTTGGATGGTACACCTGCATGTTGGAATAGAAAGTGATTCACTGTTCAAGAGGGAAAGGAATTTCAGCAGATAATGAAAGGATAAATCATATATTTAGAGAGGACATTGTCTTATACCTTGGTCTTGCACTTGACCTTTGGAGGCTCATGAGGATAAGATGGTGACACTTGAAAGGTGAAAACGAAAGTGCCTCCCCTAATAAATTAAAGGAAATAAAATAAAATGAGTCAGCCATTTGACAAAGAAATTGATGTGAATGGTACTTGTTGGCAAATATACTGACAAAACACGAATGCATTCAATATCATAGGCTGCAATTGGCGTAGCAGAGAATTTCATTATGAAGTTCTATCTTACCATTTTTGGACATATTAAACTGATAACATCTTCTCTAGAACATATTAGAAACATTCTTAAAATTGTTAATGATTCCCTTAGCGATAGATCACAGCAATATCTAGCCTGAAGAAAGTACTTACAGGTAATATCCTTCATCAGGTCGAATGATGATCTCAAAATTCATCAGGTCATCCTTGCCATTGGGAAAAGAAATCGATGTGGTCTTTGGTAGGTTGAGTTCACTAATATCTGCAAAGGTTTCAGATAAACTAGCAATATAAATATTCAAATCGGCCTGTCGAAATTCTCATGAGAAGTATGGGATCATAAAATCCAAGGAGGAATTATAAAAGTCAATAAAAAATAGAAGATGTTAGCTACACAAGCATAGGAATATATGCATCAACTTCCCACAGAGCTTAAGTTAAGATCGTAGCTTATTCAGTTAGAACTAAGAAATAATTAAATAATGTGCTAGTTTTTCACTCTTTCCAACCAAAGAGTTCTATCAGATAGTCCTTGAGGCAGCTGCAAGTTACCCTTGTAACATAAATCAATCTTCTTATTGATACAGATGGCATGCATGCCATATCCATAACCTTCCAGTGTAACATAATTTTACTTTTTGCACACAGATTAGAAAAAAGTTAGATCAGAGCAAGAGCAAGGAAGATTTACGTGTTTACCTGAACAGGTAATCACTAAATGCTAAATTAGTTTATATGGGGGCCTTAAATATATTAGAAAAAGTGGCCAACCATTCAGCATATTATAAAGCATATAACTCAACATACCTTTATGAAGACGGAGCTCCCCAGCAGATTGCTTCTTGACAGGGGCCTTTCCAGCAGCACTTGCCGCCTCTTCTTTCTTTTGGCCCTTTATTTTAAAAAGGTTAATCATTTTTTTTCTGCAAAAGTGGGGAAAGGGAGAACCACAGTCAGACATTCACAAAATAGATATTGGTACACATGTTCCAGTTTTATTCTCTGAACAAGGATTGAAAAAAAGGGTACTAATCTTTTCAGTCCCCAGAGAAACCAACTAGGTTCACATCTGGTGATCTATTTTATTTGGTGCTGTATCGTTAAATGGTAGTTCCATACCAACCTTGTAGATAAAAAATATGCCTAGACGGTATACGTCAAACAAAATATGAAAACCCAATGTGGATTCCAAACCGCAGGGAAAATAGTACAAAACAAAGTTGATTTGATGACATTTTTCATCAGACAAGTGTTTAGCATAGTAATATGCACAAGCAGAACAAAAAAAACTATTCATAGAACAATTTAAATGTGACCAAGGTTATCAAGGCACCACGATAAACCCACTCACTTGCCGGTGACCTAGTCATCTTAAATGTTAGTTTCTGTGGAGATACTAAGTAGGGGATTTTCATTTAACCAAAGGTTAACTAAATGCAAGGGTAACCAAGCCTTCCAGACTAATTAAGATTTCGTATAAGATTTAACTTTAGCCGAATCCATACTCTTGTCTGCAATTATGTAACTGGCTGATTTTTTTTTAACGTAGTGCAACTGGCTAGTTTGCAAGGAGGTGTTAGTCAGTTATGGTTTGCAAAAACTTACATCTTGGGTTACGGTTTTTATCCCAAAAATCTGCGCCAAATGTTCCCACTAACTAATTATTAGTAGCAGTGTTGGACAGGCAACCGAGGCTGAAAACATTCACAGGAGAGCAGTTCCGAGAAACTGAATGCATCCAGGGCTAAAAGAAAGCAACCATCCAGTTGTACCAAAACAAGATCAATTTAGCAAGCAGTTCGAAGGTGACAGGTGAACAGTTATTAGCACCTGTTGCAACGGATCGACCAAACGCAGGCAAAATTGCGAACATACCACATCAGCTGCGGCCACAAGCTAGTCGACGAATGAACAAACTCATTAAAGGATAGGGGAAGGCACACGCGTATGATGCATAAAGCGGATGAGTTGGGCTTGCCAGCTACCTACAAGATTCGACGATCTGCTAAGCAAGCTAGGCAAGGTAGGGTTCCTCCTTACCAGGCGCAGGCTGGCAGCCGAAGGAAAAGGGCTGGTTCCGGAGGCGGATCTCCGCTGCGCCTGCGCGCACGGCAGCCAAGGGCGGGGGACGGCGGGGAGACGAGCGCCCCCGGATCTGGCGAACTCGGGGAGGGCGCGGTGCGGTGGAGGAGAGGACGAGCCTGGGCAAGAATAATTGATGGATTGGAGGCGGTTGCTCAACTTGGGGAGGGAGGGGGGCCCTTCTCGAACACGATTCCATATTTCGCCTCTTTTTTCCAGAACGGATCCCAAATACAACATGACCGCGCATATTACATTTTTTTTTTTTGTGATGATGCCTTTGTGTTGCGTATCAAACTACCTCTCCACTGTTTTCAAATATAGCGCCGCATCCTCAAATCAACTTGTTCGGCAGCACTACGAAAATAAAACCTTCGGCAGGTTCTAAACTTTCGCCATGGGCAATCACGGATTTTTTTTTCCAGATTATGGCACACGTATTTATCATAGTGTCACAGAAACAAGAGACCCCCTTATAGTTAGTCGAATTTGTATTTTTTCCCATGACGAATTTGGTGAAGATAGGCAAGCTCATCGTATATGCATGTGAAAGATCAATCTATCTTTTTTTACGAAAATAAAAAGTTGGATTTTATTTTACCAAAGATGAGGATGATGGGTGGTGGATGGTGCGATGATCGTGTTCGTTTAAATTAGAGTTCTCGTTCGTGACATGAAGCCTGAAAATAAGCAAAAACTAATCCAAAATCTAAACCAAACCATTTATTGTTGCACAGCCGGCCCGACCCACTCAAGCCAGACTGAAGGAAAAATTTGCCCAACTCCAGCTCAGTTACCTCATCTGCGGTTTGGAATTGTGCTAAAAAAAATAATGTGCGGTTTAGAATCCATTTCAAACAGCGGTTCGTAACCACGTTTGTGGAGGTGTATTTCGCGAGTGTGCACTGTGCAGAGCAAGATGAGCTGATTTCGCGAGATGCTTCGTCACCACTCACCAGGAGGTGAGCCGCTCATTCATGACTGTTGTGGTGCATCGTAAACAAAGAGGCTGTTCGGTTGGAGGCTTTTAATGTAGCTGCTGTTGGAAAAATAACTGCGAACACTGTAGCTGCTGGAAGCAGCACTGTAGCACTGTGAGGGAGGAGAAGAAGAAGCAGCAGCAGCAGTAGGGCTGCCGAACACTCCGAAAATGTTTCTCATTAAACATCTACAATCATTGAGTCAGTAGTAAACGAGCCGTTCTTCATGTACAGAATCAGTGCAATAGCAGTTCTGTATTTCGTTGAAAAATATCAGATAAACAGCTCAAATACATTCCGAATGAGCTCAATTACTACATAAATAACTAAAGGCTAAAAAATATGAAATACCAATGACAGCAACCATAACAATATACTACAGACATTATAAGAGTTTCAAAATTGTAGAGAGGGTTGAACCTAAATAACAGGGGAACCAAGTGTATACAACAACTAAAACAGAACAATAAAATTTTTTATCAAAAGCTTGGTTATGGTGCACAATAAGCACGGTCAATCCGATGAGCCAGGACAGCACAATAAGCACATGAGAGGCTCATTTTATATGAGAAATTCAAATAAATCAAAAAACATAATGAAAAATTAGGAAAGTAATGATATTTTAAAATATCAAAACAATTAATAAGATGAATTTTTTTGAACTGTAATAAGATGAATATTAAAAACATATATCTTTCCTTTATCGACCGTGTTGTAGGCCTGGTCCAATCATGGCATGCCTAGGTCAGTCCAAGCACGATCCTATCAAACATGCCGGGCCGACATAGTTCAATTTTAAACTATATTTTCGCAAAAAAAATTTGAAACGGACGGAGTAACATTAACACCGGTTTAGCCAGCTGGTCTGTCAGCGGTCAGCGTATAGCAATCCCAATCCCAATCGCCACCGTGTCCAAAAGAAAAAAGAAAAAGAAAATTCCCATTCCTCACTCCCGTTCCGAGTACGGGAAAGACTGGCGTGGTCGCGTGACTCGCGTCCAGTCCGGTCCGGTCCCTCCACATCCCAACTCCCCAGACTCCCGACTCAACAGCGGCGGACATGGCGCGCCCCGGGGCGCCTGCCGCGGCGCACCTCCTCCTGCTGCTCCTCTGCCGCGTCGCCGCCGGCGCCGGGGCGTCCCCCGCCACCGATGCGCTCCGGCGAGTCGCGCCGCGCTCCGTCGCAGGCGGAGGTCTCTGCGAGCAGCTGCTGCTGCCGCAGGGCTACCCCTGCACCGAGCACACCGTAAGCACATCTTGCCCGCTGCCAGTTCTTAATTTCTTCAGTCTCGCAGTCGCTGCTCAACTTGCAGCCAGAAATGATACTTTGTTTGTAGTCTACTGATCGGACCCAAATTGTTCGCGCAACAACCAGGATCGGTTGCTTGTGTATGCGTAGCTGCAGCTCTGTTTCGCTGCGAGTTCAGAAGTCGAATTGTTCTCAAATTCCTATTTGAGCTGGCGTAGAGACACCGCATCTTTGTCTCGCGTAGTTAGGCGTGGGGAGGAGGGAATTTTCACCAATTCCTATTGGAGTAGCGTAGAAACACCGACTCTTTGTCTCGCGTCCCTTTCCAAGAAATGAAGCACGGCATTTCTTGTTGAAATGAGAGGGTGCACGTGTCTGAATGGGTTCAGTTAATTCGAACCAAAGCTACTCATGTAGCTTCTTTATGCTTATCAGAATAAACTACTACAAACATGTATCCTTGCTTTCGACTCCAAGCAAAGTATAATTTTTCTGACGACTGACTTTGCTCACCTTTTTCTTAGTGAATACTACTATTGTTGCATAGTTTCTGCCTTCCAGGGGACAAAACCATTTTCCATTACGTTCTTTCTTATTTTAAAAATACATTGCCTTTTTCTTCTATCTCATGAGAACTTGCCACTGGCCAGAACTAATGTATTGTACTACTGTTCTGAGATTCAGATTTTTTTTTCATTTACAAAATTTTCCATGAATCTTTAGTGGTATGATCATCTTCTTGGATTTTTTTCTTTCGTATTGTTCCTGCTACAAAGTTTGTCATGCAACAAGTACAAACTGTATCAGAAGATTCCTATACTAATTTTGTTTAGTATATTCATTGTTCTAGTTTCTCCACAAGGATATTAACTTAGCTTTGGTGCAGGTTAAAACCAATGACGGCTTCCTTTTGTCTATTCAGCATATTCCGCGTGGCAAAAATGGAGTAGCAAATAATGCCGGACCTCCAGTTTTTCTTCAGCATGGTCTTTTTCAGGTTCTTGTCGCAACTGCAAGCGTTATATTTTGGGGGATTCAGGCCTTGTCTAATTAAGATTGTAACCAGTTTGATTCGGACCTTGTTTTGGTTGATAGTAGAGTTCTTAGCCCAGGTTACTTTATTTTTCATCACTTTAACTTTCCTGCCATCATTCCATTTTCAATTGTCTTCCTTTATCCATGTCCCTTGCAGGGTGGGGACACATGGTTCATAAACTCTCCTGAACAGTCTCTTGGATATATCCTTGCTGATAATGGTTTTGATGTTTGGGTTGGAAATGTCCGCGGCACCCATTGGAGCAAAGGCCACTCAACTTACTCTGTTCATGATAAGGTGAATAAACTCCATATGAAGTTGTCTCGTAAAACTGCATAAAAACAAAAAAAACCTACAGCTATTACACTAGAGTAATACTCCCTCCATCCTAAAATAATTGACGTTTTAGCTCTTGGCACGTAGATTAAGGAAAGTTGGTAAAGGTTGGTACGCAGGAAACGAGAAAGAGAGAGATAGAGATAGAGATGTATTGGGAAGAGAGAAAGGTGCATCGGGAAGTGAGAATGCCAATTATTTTGGGAAAATTGGATGAGGCTAGGATGCCAAGTAAACTGAGACGGAGGGAGTACACAGCTGCGACTTTTGAGTTCAGTCTCATTACACTATGACTCTTTGCATTAGACTAACACAAAAATATGACTTCTCAGCCTGGTCCCACTCACCAGCCACACATTTCTGTTTATTCTCAAAAAAAAAGCCACACATTTCTGTTTTGCTGAAATGTGTGGCTGACGGGTTGGGCCAGGTCAAAAAAGTCATAGTTTTGCGTTACAGGGCGTGCAAGTAGTTGCACTTTTCTGAAATTTACTCCATAAACAAAGAATATATAAGATATGTACAGTAAAAATCTTGCCGCGTTCTAGACTGCATACTAGCGAGAAATAGTGTGTATAAAACTATGTCTTTGGTCCTTCAACCTCTAAGCAACAACTACAAAGCATAATGTGCCATCTAACCATGCTCCTAGGTAATGTTTGATTCTTACCGAACTCTATGAATTTTTCAGCTTTTCTGGGATTGGACTTGGCAAGAGCTTGCTGAATATGACCTTTTGGCGATGTTAAGCTATGTCTATACAGTTACGCAGTCCAAAATTTTATTTGTGGGACATTCACAGGTACTACCTAGTATACATTGGTATAGTCAAACTCTTGCCATACTGTTACTAAGAATTATACGTTTTTGGTAGGGAACCATTATGGGTCTGGCTGCATTGACAATGCCTGAAATAGTAAAGATGATTAGCTCCGCTTCACTTCTTTGTCCCATTTCTTACCTCAACCATGTCAGTGCTGGTTTTGTTCTTAGAGCAGTTGCCATGCATCTGGACCAGGTGACGCAACAAAACTTCAACTAAATGCAACAAATAAGTGGTAGCAACTTTTTAACTGACTTATGGTGATTGTTGTTGTAGATGCTTGTTACGATGGGCATCCATCAGCTGAACTTCAGAAGGTTTGTCACTGTTTTACCTGACTTCTTTTTCCTTTAGGCATGTCTATAATTGTTTTTGACAGACTCTATGTACAGTGATATGGGCGTACAAATACTTGATTCTTTGTGTGATGATGAATATTTGGACTGCAACAACTTGCTAGCTTCAATAACAGGTTTTGCATTGCCGCACTAGTTCCTTGTTAATTTTTGTGTTTCCTGTATCTGTGGCTCTGTGCATTGTTTGAGCAACACAGTAATACTATATATTTGACAATGGGTTTCCTTATAAAGTGTTTCTGAACATATGGATCTTTCAATAGCTCACACTCTAGTAAGCAGCTATTGACTTGATATGGAAAATTTGACATGATTTTAACTCAAATATCCAATAGAGTACAATACGTTCTTGTTCATAGCTATAATTTTGAAAAATAGTGGAAATTGTATGGCTCAGTGAAAAAACAATGACTTTTCCTTTTGTTGCATTTCATGTATAGTGACACATAATTCCATCTCGAAAGAAGGCAACTCTTTATTTTACATTTAATGCTTCTTTATCAGGAAGCTACAACAATATTATCGCCCATGTAAAAATTTAAATTGATCATGTTGGAAGGGGACGGAGAAAGAAGTGTTAATGATTGAACAAACACATTAGCTCTGGTTGCCTTTTTTTTTTGGGGGGGGGGGGGGGGGGGGGGGGGGTGGAAGCTGTGGATGTTTAAACTATGATTAGTTGGATTTAATCTGTACAGTACTTCGTTTCAGGTGAAAACTGTTGCTTCAATTCATCACGAATTGACTATTACTTGCAGTATGAACCCCATCCGTCATCAACAAAAAATTTGCGTCATCTTTTCCAGAGTATGTTGTCTCGTCTAATCTTAAACTGTTTACACAGTATGGCTTCAGAATATTAGTTAGACTCATTGACTGCATGATTGCCACAAAAATTGACCATTTACTCCCCGTTCTTCCACCTTATCGAGGATACTCAACCTTCAATATCCCAGGAGTCAATTTGTAGTATGATTTCCTCTAAGGTTCAGCTATGCTAAGTGGTTTCGTATTTTAGATGAAGAGATGAGTGTTTGATCTGGATAGTGCACTGAATTGATGTGGAAATTTATTTCTAGCAGAATATCTTGTAGAAATTGTCTGGGCTGATAATTAAATGAACTTGAAAAGTAGTATGTGTGAAGGATGATGATGCTTTGAGAATTGTTAGCCTCTACTATGTACTTGGGTCAATCCGTCGAATAAAAATTGGATAACTGCAAGGTTCTTTGCTGAACCCTCAAGTAATCCAGATATCCCCCAACCCCCAAATAGTCAGCTGAAACATTATGCAAGTATTTTGTGTTTGAAGTAGTATTGGCTCATTGAATAGTGTAAATTGCCTTAGGCTACTTCGGATTATCCTTCATGGCACTTGAGTGCTGTAAAATTAAGATTATTATGCAGAAATAGCATAAATATGACACATCAAATTTTCTTGATCGTGTATGACTTCCTTTAGTTGCTATTAGCTCTGTGGTTAGCTGATTCTCTAAACGTAGTGCCACATTAGTACAAGGGAGATGCAGATATGTCATTAATTTTGCTACTGGGGTGGACTATTGCCTACAATGGTTATTGTAATAATTCCAAAACAAGCATTCCTATGCTCCCTCTTGCAGTGATCAGGAAAGGCACTTTTGCCAAGTACGACTATGGATGGTGGGGAAATTTAAGGCTATACGGACAGCTGCATCCTCCCCCATTCGACCTAAGCAACATACCAAAATCATTGCCAATTTGGATGGGATATGGAGGCCGTGATGCATTGGCGGATGTAACAGATGTTGAGCGCACTGTTCGAGAGTTGAGATCCACGCCAGAAATGCTTTACATTGATGACTATGGCCACATTGACTTCATCATGAGCATCAAGGCAAAAGATGACGTCTATGTTGACCTGCTGAAGTTTCTTAGGGGCAAGGAGGGATGGCACAGTAGTTATTAGGATGTCTCGTCATCGTTGCAGCACGGCAGCACGATGGTACCGTGTTATGTATATAAGCATTCAGGTACGGCGAAATGGTCTGACGTCCATATGATGTTCAAAAAGGGCCATTGTAAATATATAGTGTTCCACCGCCTGGAAATTGACATAAAGTATATAGATGTTTGAAAGGACCATTCAGGTACGGTAAAATGCTCTGACGTTCATGATGTTCTTTTTATTTATACATTAGTGTTGTTGCAAAACATGAATTCTTTCGTATTTTTCTCTTTGCTCCGATCTGGAGCTCATCATTTCTATAAATGCTGGAAATCGGGAGCACAATGCCTGGAACACCATCCGGCCAAATCAGGACTGACCGGGTGTAGCAAATATTGTTCCAGAGCACCATATTTGGGAGCAAAGCATCTATCCCAGCCGGATTATTCCTGTATACCCGTGGCATCCGTTTGTTTATCAGTCGAATTCGACAAGAGTGACATTTGTAAATGGCAGAATAAAAAGAAACAGTAGCTGTCTCTATATGAATCACAAAATATGTGGTTTCATACATGTCCCTTGAACAATGCATGAACTGGATGCGTTTGTTCGAGCTCTTGATTGAACTTTTCATCTCCCCGCAATGCATTCGGCTGTGCATGAATTGATCCAAGTCAGAATCTGATACCTCTTCATATTCCGGAGAGACAATTAGCAGGAACATTTGTGAGGTCTTGATTGTGTGGTGGCTATGTGTGAGCACTACACAGGGCCCATTGATCCTAACCTCTCTACTGCACATACTAGGATATCTGGCGATCGTAGGATGATGCCATTTTTCAAAGCTTGCATTGGAGCGAATGCACTTCCACATGATCTTATTAGGAAAATATTATACTGTTGATGCCAGACATCCAAATCGACCTGGTTATTTGGCACCCTACAAGGGGAAAAGGTATTTATGTCCCACATTGGAGGAGGGGTCCTGCTCCAAGTGATGAGCAAGAGAATTTCAACTATTTACATTCCTGTATAAGCAATGTAGTTGAGCGCATGATTCGGTGTGTGGAAAATAAAGTTGAAGGATTCTTGTAAAGATGCCGAGCTACCATTTGGACAAACAAATGATGATTGTTGCCGCTACCATATACGGCTCCATAGATACACTCGTGAGAACCAACCGAGTGATATAGATTTTTGCAGGTGTGATAGAAATCCGGATAATGTGCCTACCATTCCCCAAAGACATGCAAGATATCTTCCTTCGCATACCTCACAGTCAAATGGTCGGAGCATGGATAAGTTTCGTGATGACGTCGCTATAGTAGCGATATTTCTTTCCAAAACTTCAGGATGTTGTATGGTTGCATGTATCCTTGAATACTTTGACACCATTCACATGTGTTGTGTCTATTTTGGAAAGGGAAAGTACTCTCTGAGAAATCACTAAATATTTTTCATATATTCATAAATATTCGGTTATTAGGTGTGGAAATACCTAAGTAATTGTGGTCAACTAGTTAAACTCTGTCATAAGCACTATGGACATTTCTACCTCTTTATCCACTCTACAGAAATTAAGAGGAGTTGTTATTTTTTTGGGGTAAAAAAGAGAGGAATTGTTTAGTTACCGGTTTCTGCATATGAAGAGCCACATACACGGATGCACCAGAGCAGCCAGATTTGTCATAGCCCTGCCAACCAGTTATTCAACGGCTAGGACAAAGGCGGCAGAATTAAGCCCATTGATCGAGGCTTAATGGCGATCAGGACGGCGGCGCTCCTCTTCCTCCGGCGGCGGGGGCCACAGCCGCTAGAACAGTACGCCGCCAGCTTATCTACCGCAGCGGGACACGCCTCTTTCGACGGTGGCGGTGGGAAGGAGCAGAAGAAGCGGTGGGTGGAGCTCCCTCCCTTCGCGCCGCTCGACGCCAACGCCGCCGCGAGAGCTATTTCCCGGGGAGACGGTGGAGAAGGGACATGTTCCAACGCCACGGCCATCAGATGGGTCCGTCAGTGCTGCCCGCACCTGCCGACGTCGCTGGTCCAGAAGCTGTTCCGCCAACGCAAGGTGCGCGCACTGCATGCTCGACCAAATGCTCCACTGCCTCCCTGTTTACTAATTCGTTTCGATGTAAATGGAAACAACATAAGCTTCCAGTTTGTTGCGTGAGTAGTTCTCTACTTTATCGTCCATGTGTGTGATGGATTTGTTGTTTAAAATTTCAGCATGCGCAATAGCAGTCCACTGCATCCGTATGAAAAGGTATATGGTTGCAATTTAAGACTGGTAGTAACGAACACCCTTTGTTTGAGAGTTTACTGTGAAATTATTCAAAATTGCCAGCATGTCTTTTTTTTTTTTTTACTGTCATCTATAACAATCTGTGCACTCGCCTGATAATCTTGTCAGTGTGCTGGTTCCTGCGAGGTGTTTTGTTATGCTGTATGTTACCTACTGCTGAAAACAATAGTGTGTTCGCTAGAAATAATTGGGATGCGTTATCTAGAAAGGCGATGGGAGGTTTAAGTTTACTAATTCCTGTCAACATCGATAAGTTCATTTGTTTGTTCGATCTAAGTTTAGCTTTCACACATAACCTGCACTCTTAAATCTAAAAGATGAGAATATGACCCTTCTCTTGTTTCGGAACTCTACCTCTATCAATTGCTTATAGTCACAAAATTACTTTTTATTAGTATGACTGTTCTTGTACCTATTGTAACATTGTATCTCTTTATCCCTTTAGTGCTGTTCCATGAAGTTCCTACTTTTTCTAAGATAGTATTGTGATGCACATGCATTTTGGCAGGTCAAAAGGAATTTTGTGACTGCTGATACCTCTGCGACAGATGCTAGTGCTCAGCAGCAACGGTTGAGAAGGGTAACAAATCGCATTAGCGAATAAGAAGTACCTCACAATCAGATTTTAAAATGCCTTTTTATGTGCTTCTCCTTACGTTTGTTGCTCTTCAGGCATACTCCATTGTGAGAAAAAATATGTCAATAACTCTATTCATCGAAATGAATGAAATGTCTTATTTTTCAAATAAGATTAAAATTGAAGGAGTGTCCCTCTGCATTACTTCCTTGTAAAATTGTATTAATATTGAAGCAAACTAGCTAACATTAAGGTGTAGCATTTTGTTCTACCTCCAAAGATCAAATCTAAGACATGGCTCCGTCTAGTTTATAGACCTTTATATATATCTAACCATTATTTTTATTTATTTTAGGTTGGTACAGATTTTGCTCTGACTAACTATGATTTTTTTATGGTTTTACACTCCTGTCATTCGTAGTTGAGAGTTAGTGCTCAACCATTCTCGACCTTTGGGCTAAGAGCAAGCGTAGAATTTGCTACTCGATGTATCACTGACATGTGGTTCTTGGATCCACATGTTTGAAAGGCAATGGATTGCGAAATCCACAATTTCCCATATAAATGTCACTGATCTTCACATATATCATCATTTTGATCAGTAACTTATCATAATGGTTGCAAGGTGTATGATAAATGTCAATTCTAACAAAATAATAACATAACCAGTGATATTGGCAATCAAGAGAAGATGTGATACATCTACTTTTCAAAAAAAAAAAAGAAGGTATTTTAGCAGTATTTGAACTGCTATCTAATTGATATCTCTTTGCCATACTATTAGCTCTATTGAATTTGGGAAGTTTGGATGGTCACAAGGCCACAACTATTCCTCATCCTTTCTATTCTTTTTTTTTTTCATGCAACCGTATCATGTGGTCCGTATCACAGGGCCTGGTCTGTTTACAGTCCATCCTGCACAATTGTACCATGTTTTGATCTCACTAAAGATCTGATGCCAATAAAAGGTTGCCTAGTTTTATAAAATGAGACAATTTCAGTTGGTAGCCTGCTAAGTTTATAGAGCGTGGTATTTTTTAACCGGTACCAAGTCGACTCTTGCGATATGTGATTTTGCTTTCATTCTTTGAAAGGTGTCAGCCAAAGATGAGCTAGTGCCTGGTGATATTCTCTTCCTACCTGTTAATCCTCAAGAATGTTCTGTTGCTGAGAAGACCAAGAAATTTGATAACAGAAATGAGATAGATTTTCTTCGTAGCCTTGAGATCTACAAGGTCATAATTTGCTTTTATGCTTTGGTTGATATATTGATTGAGTTGGGTAATTCATGATGATTTTGATATTCGGAATTCCTTCAGGATAAGGACATCATTGTGATCAACAAACCACCTGGAATGGCGGTGCAAGTAGGTACCTTGTAACTTGTATACTTTTCCTGCAGTTTCACAAAAAGAAAAATCCAGTATCTATTTGTTTATAGCCCTTTTTTTTATTTAATCCTTTAGGGTGGTGTTGGCATAAAAAATAGTATAGATATACTAGCGCAGATGTTTGTGGAAAATTCTTCTGAAGCGCCTCGGCTGGTAAGTTCTGTACAGCGCAGTTGCTACTCACTTCCATTGCACACTGAACATTAAATTAGTTTGCTAACCTGCTATAGTGTGTTCATTTGAAGAACTGTTGTTTCCTTGAATGAAAATAGTGTGTTGGCTTTTCAACTTTGGTTTAACTGAACTATGGGGAACAATTGGCACTTACGACTTATCTAGTACCTTCCCTCGGAGTTTTGTAAAAATAATATGCAGAATCTGTATGTCAGATATAATTAATAAGTCGTAAGTGACCCTAATATTTTTTTCTGTAAAGAAACAATCAATTTTATATGTTGACTTCAGTGCACTTTTGTGGGGCAAAGAATAGTCAGTTTTTATGTGTCTTGTGAACTTTCTGGTAACTTAACATGCCATTCCTATGAGTGATCTCAATAATATAAAAGCATGCATAGCAAGAATATTGATGAGGTTAGTGTCACAGATGCTAAACTGTATTTGATTTGAAGAATTATAATTTGTATTTGAATGACAAGCAAGAGTGTTAGGAGATGTTGATGCCATTGATTTGATTTGAAGAATTATAGATTGTATTTGCTAAACTCAGTTCATTGAACGCTATATTTGACTCAATATTGCAAATTCACAGTTCTGTGAACAACTCATGTAACATATTATCATGGATCATTCAAGCTCTCTTTTCATTTTTTGTGCCTCTGCAAGTTGGGAGATGTTGATGCCATTCAATAATAACCTATTTGTTTGTTTAGTCAGGTCTTGCATGTTTGCTGATTTTCTTATCTATTACTTTGCAAGGTTCACAGGCTTGACAGGGATTGCAGCGGAGTCCTTGTTCTGGGAAGAACTCAACTTAGCACTTCCATTATGCATGCTATATTTCGTGAGAAAACTGCTGATGCTTTATCTGATGTAAGTCCAATATAGCTTGTACTGTTCTTGTAATCAGTTTTCACATCGTTTTGTTTATTATGCAGCTGAAATTATCATCTTTGTGTGTATGTTGACAATCATTTCTTTCATGTCAAGGGTGCTCAACAAGTATTGCAAAGAAAATATATTGCACTTGTTCTTGGAATACCTAGGCATCCTAAGGGTTTATTATCAGCTCCACTTGCGAAGGTTTGCAAGTATATGTGTTCCAGATTCTTTTGCTGTTTTATTATGTAGCATTGACCTTCGTTATAGTTCAGAAATATGTATCCTTCAATGAATTGAAATCTTACCA
This sequence comes from Eragrostis nindensis, assembly GCA_012490785.1. Classification (NCBI taxonomy): domain Eukaryota; kingdom Viridiplantae; phylum Streptophyta; class Magnoliopsida; order Poales; family Poaceae; genus Eragrostis; species Eragrostis nindensis. The sequence goes on along the minus strand of JAAXCT010000098.1, from coordinate 595,759 downwards.
GAAATTACCTTAAACAACAATCTGAACCTTAACAAAATCTTTTGCTGGGCCATAATTATTAATCTAATTGATTTCATCACTAGCTATTCTGTAGAATTGCAGAATCACCTCACGGTAATTATGCCCGGGTGCGGTGCTTTATATAGACGCCAAATGACTTGACTTGTACAACTAGGTAGAATTACAACCATAGATCATTAACAATTTTTTTCTCGAAAAACGCAGGAGAACTGTGCCTCATTATATTAAGAAGAAAAGGGGCAAGAGCCCGTTACAACACACCACACAGCTCCAAAAAGAAACTATTATACATTCGCGCCTGTGAAAGCAAATAGAACCGACCAACAATATATCATTAACAATCAGTTAGCCTAACCCAGAACTAGTAAAATATCTCTGACATCCGCCCGCGGTCACAGCAGGAGAGAACTGGACACAAAGACTGGACCGGAAGTCAGTGAACAACTATACAGGTAGACCCTTAGCCATAATGTCCATGAACTAATGCGAGGAATTGACATGGAGGACCCGAACCTGCTCAAGATACCTTCTCGTGGATGAAATGAATATCTATCTCAAGGTGCTCCGTGTGACAATGTTGAACCGGATTGGACGACATGTAGACAGCATTGACATTGTCGCAGTAGGCAACAGTCGCTGAAGAAGGGGAACAGGAAGTTCCTGAAGAAGCTGACAAAACCAGCAACACTTGGCGATGACGTGAGCCACAGCAACAGTACTCAGCTTTAGCACTAAAGAGTGAGACTGGCGCTTGGATGACCATGAGACAAGGTTATCGCTGAGGAAGATGCAGTAACCGGGTGTAGAGCACCGAGAATCTGGGCAACCAGCCCTATCGGCGTCGGAGTAAGCCATGAGCGAAGTTGGTGAAGAAGTCCCAATGTGAATGCCTGCCGTCAAGAATGCCTGCCCTCAAGGCATAGTGAGACTCACGAGGACCATGCTGAACAGGATATGCTAGGTCCGGCCTGGTGAGGGTGAAGTACTGGAGAGCCCCGACGTTGCTCACGTAACTAGAGGGATCAGTAACCGGCGTGCCATCATCAACAGAGAGCTTGGAGCGGGTGTCAACATGTGTCACAGTAGCATGGCACTCCACCATGCCAGCATGATGGAGCAAATCAACAGCGTACTGTCGCTGGGACAGGAAGAGGCCATCTGAGGAGCGTGTTATGGAGATGCCGAGGAAGAAGTGCAAGTTGCGGAGGTCCGTCATGGCGAAATCTAAGTGGAGGGACTCGGTAATGCTCCGAAGTAGAGCATCTGAAGGGGCAGCGAGCACTATACTGGCCACTAACACATTCGTGCAGTAATCCATAATATCATAGTGACAGCACACATCCAAACATTGTAACAAGATTAATACTATCACCCTGTTGTTACCTCTGCTTTCCCATACGTTTTGGGACAATGCTAGACTGTAACTGTCTTTGATCCCATATGGTTTCTTCGTCCAATAATTTGATCATTGTTTCCTCTGCTACTGATTTGATCGGTGTTTTGTTTTTTCACAGCTTGTATTACAAGATGGAAAGTCTGAGCGCCTTACTGTTAGGGCTGGTCCAAATACTACTTCTGTTCAGGATGCTTTGACAGAGTACCGTGTGATCGAATCTTCTCCTCAAGGTAATCAAGAATGTTGCAGGGCAGATGCTATTTTTTACTTCTTAAAAGTGGATACTGCTAGCAGTTTTATACATTTATTGGCATCTATAACCGGTCCCCATAATGACACCATCACGAGAAATGTCAAAACAACGGTAGCGAACAATCATTATTGTGCTGCGATATTATATTATTGAAAGTTTGCTAACGGTTGCAGGGTACACATGGTTAGAACTATTTCCTCGCACCGGAAGGAAGCATCAGGTAATTATAATATGTCACTTTACCTGAAGAAACTTATTCCATCTTTCTACGTGCAAATAGCACGATCAGACTAACCACCAGAAAAACTGCTCCCGTTTCTGCTTGAACCAACTCAGCTCCGAGTTCATTGTGCGGAGGTTCTTGGAACACCAATTGTTGGGGATTCCAAGTACGGACGGCAAGCGCATCAGGACTGGAAGCCTCTTCCCATGCCGCAAACAATCGATGAGGAAATGCTCAAGAAAAGAAAGCTTCCTTTTGGGCTTTCTGTGGGTGGTGGAAGCATCGCAGAGGAGCAGCCTCAGCTACATCTACACTGCAAGCAGATGATTCTTCCCAACATCTCGGCTGCCGTCCAGCAGCTGCACTCTCCAGATGGAGATCGCGATTTCTCTGATCTTGAGAAACTCAGCTTTGTCGCTCCGTTGCCATTGCATATGCGGTTGAGTTGGGAGATTTTGAAGTCTGTACGCAAGTAACGTTGCCCTTGTATCTGTCTGTCAGACATTATTGTTGAGCTGTGGCAGTGGATTTTTAAAGCATGGTTTAGTAGCCTGAATGACATTTTTTTTTGGTGTCCTGTTTACCTCCACGGAAATTGTGAACGGTAAAATATGTCAGATAACACAGTGACCCTCTTTTCCGACGGCTGAAGGTTATAATCTTCGGAGTTGCCAAATTGACGATGATTGCTTTGTTTGTAGAAAACAGACTAGTTTTCGAGTAAATAAGCAAAGAGATAAACCTCGATCTGTATCAGGGAACTGGATGTTTTACAAGCAAGAGCAACAAAGGATAACTACAACATTGCAGGAGCGCGCGTCTTGTTTACAGGCAAATTAGCAAAGCATAAGCTATTCGGCTTAGACCTAGATGCGAAAAGGGAAAGAAAAATGAAAACAATACGTAGATATGTTTGACAGTTGTGTTGTTTTGTGAAAACAGTCTGACGTGTCCTGTATTCATTTGGGCGAGTTGGACTAAGTATTGAGAAGGGTTGGAGGAGAGATTATTTTTTGCTTTCAATAGTTTTTTGAAAGCTCCCAAAACCAATTTTTTGGGAATTCTTGGTGATGCTCTAAGTCACGCGTGATGCAAATCACATCAGCCCAGGTAGCTGCCGCTTCGTCAGGATCTGTGGCCCAATGATAATCACCCTCACCGCTGTTTATCGTCATCATGGTGAACAACTCCGATGTAGAGCAAGCAATCTATGTGGTAGTGCCTACAAACAAGACGCGTGCTCCTTGGTTACCGTGCAGCACTGGACGCGCTCTATCTTGCTCAAGGGCACAGCTAAGGCCTAGTGTACGGCTCGATGACCCTTGTCCATATCACCGTCCACGATCTTCCGTTGCCTTCCTTCCATTGAGCTCGTGAATTATTTGATCCATATGATGCTTCGTTTAATTCTCCCCATCGTGTAGGTTGCAGCTCAGTTGGACGATCGGACTTTCAGTTTCTGGCATATGCAGGTAGCAGCAAGCTTACGCACCCACCTGGGCTGAACATCGTGTCTTAAACAAAAGGAAAAGGCAGGTGCAGATGTATGGTTTAATTCTTCCTCGAATCAATCTAGTTAATCATCAGGTCAATTAGTATCAAGTTAAAACATTAGGGTCAGTAACTGATGAACAGTACCTTATATTCCGTTGAACTGAAAGCCCCGGTTAATAGCCAGTGCATTCCTGAGTGCATTGGTGATTCTCAGCTGTGTTCGTATTAAAAATAACTCAATAAGATAAAATGGAATTATCAACCAACATGCACGAATGCAAACACCACAATACTGAACGAAGCGCTCAAACACAATACTTCACGTTTACTTTCCTCAGCAGCAAATTGATCGAAATAACCATTAAACTTGAGACAAAACTATCAGATCGATATCGTTACATCAAAGTGACAGTAATTACATGCAGCTGACAAAGCCAGCAAAAATGTTAGGCATATTTGAACTACCCAAGTCTCAAAAATACATTACAGAAAGATCATTACTTCAGTGGTTTCAATCCTAGCGAGGCTCGGAGCTTGTTCATTTCTATGATCTCTGGATCATCCGGATCCGGAACATTTTTACCTTCAGGCTTCTTCTCTTTCTTTTCCTTTTTCCTCTTAGGTTCCTCTCTTTGACTACCATCCTCACCACGCCCTCGAGGACTAGCACTACCACGATCACGCCTCCTACGGTACTCTCCTTCTTCACGGTCTCTATCTCGCCGATCCCTGCTCCTCGAACGGCTCCTGTGCCTGCCCCGATCTCTGTCTCGGCGTTCCCTATCCCTACCATCCCTCCCCCTTTCCCGGTCCCTATCTCGATTGTAGTCATCATCCCTCATGCGATGACGGTCTCGGTCCCTATCCCTGTTTCTGTCTCTTTCACGATCTCTATCACGGTCTCTATCCCGTCCCCTCCCATAATCCCTATCATAGTCCCGATCTCTATCATAATCTCGGTCCCTGAAAAGGCAGAAGTAAAAGATGTAGCAGTCAGTATCTAATTGTAGTGAAATTGATAGACAACAATAGATACAAGGGAGCACCAGTAAGTTCTCATTCAATTATGTCAGTACACTCAATCTAAAGAGACAGTCAAATTACCCCATCGACAATTGAGAAAAGAATGGACCTAATATCATCACTCATCAGCAAAATACAACTATCATGCCACCAATAAGGGTTTGTTAATATAACATTTAGGCCTGCAATACCAAAACCGAGTTGAATTGGAATTGGCCTGCAATGCCAATGCTGATGTTTGGATGTGCATGTAATTGATAGTTGGAATCAAAGGGTAGCAGCCAATTGGCCAATTCCTGTTTGGATGTACAAAATGTTGAATTGTAGCTTTTGAACAAGAGTGTTTAATATACAATCTGTATATGTATGAAAATATATTCTGGACATTTGGTGCATATATTTCAATCAATATATATCATTTTGAAGGGAAAAAAAAGCATGAGAATATTGCCAAAAAAGGTCATAACAGCAGCAATATTCTAAAAAATTCTAAATAAGCAGCAACATTTTTAAAAATATTGATGACAGTTGGGCTCTCGGCTGAACAAGTTTAGCAGATGCTAATGGAACAAATCTCGCTTTCTGGCGGGCCGCTCATTAGAATACGGGCGTGCCTGACAGAGTCCGGCAGCAACGACCGATTTGACCCTGTAGTGCGAGCTAGCAAGAGGCCACGAACTGATAATCAGAACATGTTTAACTTCAGAATAACCAGAAATTTTGGTTTAATGCCAAGGAGAGTAAACATAGTTTCAGAATAAGCAGAGATGAAACTTTCTCAGAACAAGCAGAACATTCGGTTTTATGTAGAGCAGAATAAGCAGAGAGTAATGCAGGAGAGCCGCTAATTCTGCTGAGGATGCCTGCCTGCCTTGATCGATCAGCACAGTTCTCCACGGATCTGCTGGGTTTAGAAAGACGAGGGGATGAGGAAGGGCACGAATCTGAAGATTTCAAGGGCAGGGCAGCGGACAAGGGACAGCGCTCCACGGGCTGCTGGCGGAGGTGGGCGAGGTCATCCATGGCGGATTGAGAAGGGATTGCGGAGGAAGAGGATGGTGGCGAGTTTGATTCGCTAGGTGAGAGGCTGGGATTCGTACTGGAAGAAGGCCGGGGTTGGATGGGGGCGAGAGCCTCGCCGCGCGCCGAGTCCCCGTCGAGCGTCGCCTCCTTCCATTCTCTTCTCTGCAGGCGCGCACGGGAGACGAGCAGCAGGCAGGCGGCGTTCTTTGCAGGATGGAGCGGGGTGATTTTGGCTGAATACAGAGGGCGGGGGCTCCGAATTGACCGCCGTGGTGCGGGAGTGCGGAGGAAAACGTCTGGCATTGGATCTCGTTTCCGTGAGACGATTCCATGGACGTCCAAACAACGGCACTGAGGGCAGGACAATGCCAATTCCGAATTCTAGGCCTGAATGCCAACAACCAAACGCAGTGTTAGAGATAATTGTGTTTTTACCCTCACTTTGAACACTAATTGTGATTTTACCCTTAATTTTTAACTTTGTGATTTTAACCCTGATTTTCCAACCCGTAGCCAGAGTTTACCCCTACTGAGGGTAAAATCGCAATAATTCTATTGTGATTTTACCCCTACTCTGGCTTCAGGTTGAAAACAGGGGTAAGATCACAAAGTTTAAAAAAATTAAGGTAAAAATCAGAATTAGAGTAAAACTTATTCAGACCCTATATAATAGTTTGTATATGAAATATGTTTAGCAAGTAGGGGAGACTAGTGCCTATAATAGAAACAGATATGTAAAGAAAAATTCAACCTTAACAAAAATTCAGGCTATAATAATGGCAACAATGTTTGCATATACAGAGGAAAAATAATTTAAAAAATATTGTTTGGCATACTACTGGTAGGTACTAGGAACACCCAAAGATGGCTATGTTATGGAGTATAAATCTGGAACATTGAATGTGGCTAAGACTACTTGATTTCTTGTACGTTATGATCAGTTGGCCCCTTCAAACAGTACAAGAATATCAGTGATATCAGATGAAAATCGATATTTTGCCAGACAATAAAGATACAATACGAGGAATATATTTAATTACAGTGGTCTGTATTATTAGTTAGTATTATGATAAGGTAAGTATGTCTACCCTAAGTCAATACATCTGAACTAGGAAGATGCAAAAGTTTTTTCCGTGACATTATGATGCGCAAGCATTTTCCCTTGATGTAAAACCTAGAAAAGGTTCGTATCTCAAGCTATTCGCCTTTCACAAAGATCACCAAAAATGATGTAAAGTTCTTTCGCCCAAAGATCGATGTGTCAAAATCTACACTCCCAGGATGGAAATTATTTAAGACAAACCAAACATAACTCCCTCACTTAAAACAAGCAAGATGGATACTTCTAAGAAGAAAGGCTAATTGCAAAAGCAGTAGAAAACAAAAGAGGAGAAACACGATGCTGTCAACTTCAAGTGGAACTGAAATAAGAGCGAAAAATTCAACAAACTTCAAATTTGAGTCACTGAAAACATGTTTATTTGTTTGACCCATCATACTTCTCACTGCACACTATCAGTGCAGAGAAACCTGGCAGAGCCACGTTTTTTCACTCTAGGAAGTGGTTTACCTGCCAATGGCTCTTGACATTAACATGCCATGGCAGTAACTCTCGTATGCCACGCTGCAATGATATAGAGTAACGGCATCCAGAATAACCACTTCCAGTATAAATCTTATTCATTGCGCTTCTTCTTTCTCTACTATATTTTTTACAGTCTGGTTAGACAGCTCATAGCAGTAGCCTTATTCCTCCCTCCTCGTTGTCTAGCCCTCTCATCATTAGTTTTAAATTTTTGCATATCCTTTATTTTCCTTTTAGTTTCCAGATAAAAAAATGGCACGGTAGGTGCTTCGCACACTGTATTTCCCTCAAAACAAAAAAGAAGCAAACTAAACTGCCCGTTTTATCAAAGCAAAAGAGCCATATTAATCAGGGGAAAACTGAGGACATTGTACCTACATAATGAATGACCTTGGAGAGCACCTTTTAGTAAGACTCGTTCAAAAAGGCATGGTATTTTTTTATCATCAGATTCTAATAAGTTATATATATATCAAGAGAATAGGGTCCTTAATCAGCCAAAGGCATTCTAGAATATCCTTGGCCTGGACAATAAAGCATCAGTAAAATCTACTCAGCAATGGCTTCCCATCAAATGAGAATGGTACCTTATTTACTGACATAATTCTTATTTTAACACACAAACAATATGGATGCGAAATGTATTAAGCAGTTCCAATCCAATAGACAAGCAACAGCAAACCAAGCACACAAATGCAAGAAGAACAGCAAACCTGTGATGCCTGTCATGCTTCCTGTCTCTGTCCCTGTCTCTATCACGTTCTTTGACAGGGCTCCTTCCACGATAATTATCCTGATAAATATGAACAAAAAAAATCAAGTCAGCATACCAGTGTAATAAAACATGGCTATATCCACTGCAGATGAATTTCATGATTTATAGTAGATTGATTACACAATTGCACTAACCTTTTCACGGACATTAGGTTCATCTATCTCCATAGGTTGTTCCTCTTCTTTATCTTCCTCCTCCTCCTCAAAATCATCCTCAAGCGCACTTCTTCTTGGTTCTAGAGTTCCAGACGATTCAAGAACCCATCTGTTGAAATCAAACAATATGCAAAAGTTTAGCATGTTCTTTCCCACAGGAACCCTCGGCTCACTATGTCAATTTCAGAAACATTCTCTACAACTGGGAATCTGGACCTCATCTTAGATATCTATGGAGCAATTTGAGCAGTCACAGCTATGTCAATTAAGAATGTCGCTACAAAGATGAATTTCAAGTGCGCAGCAGATGCTCACTCCACAATGGCAACGAGAAAACTAACCTTTTCTGGATGCGCGGCAGAGCTGTATCACAGGAGTAGTCCTTGGTCAGAAGCTCATCGATGAACTCATCTACATGGGTGCATGTGAACTCTGAAATGAAACCCATACCCGTGTAAGTACCGGCCAAATGGCAATCCAAGATATAATTACCAGTGAGAATTCTAGTTTCCCTTAGGGTAAGAAAACTAAGCTGTAAATTCGGGCTATTAAGTGCATACTTCCATCGCTGAGCTTGTGCCTGATCTTGCGGTAATCATTGTAAAGCGGCTCAAGGTACTGGTAGACATCAGCGACTGTGCCAGTGAGGCGCAGGTAGAATGCCCCAAGAACCCGCACATACCTGCCAGAACAAGGAGAGGAAACAACATCAGTGCAATGTCCGTTAAACAGCCATGGAACTGCTAAGCCGCTGGGAGAAGAAAAACAAAGGTATGGACGGAAAGGAGGAAACTGAATTAGAAATCAGTAGGAAGAAACAGAAATACAACTTACTTGTAGTCCTCGTTCTTGATGAACTCGACGACGATGTCCTTGTCGGGCTGGATCTGCAGCATCTTGAGCGCGAGGCAGAGGAACGGGGTGGGCCTGCGGTTCCCTCCGTAGGTGCCGCCGGTATGGTCGAGCTCCATCGCCTTGTCGACCAGCGTCTCCGCGGTGAGGCCGAAGCACTGCTCCTTCCAGTAGATGCTCTGGTAGATCTTGGAGCGCACAATCTTCTCAATCAGGTTCTGCGGGTTCGTCCCATGGATGCTCTTCGCGAGGGGGTCCGTGCGGTTCGCCATCCTCCGCGCCCACGGGGCGCTTCGCCGGCGGCGATCAAGGCGGCGGCGGCCCCGGCGGCTGGATGTGGGGTGGGATAGGATTGGGGTTTGAAATCAAAACCCTAGCTATTGCCTTGCCGTAAAGACAAGCTTACGAAAACCAAACCGACTTCGTCCAAAACCGGACTTGTTTGGTTGGGCTCAAACGGTCCGAATCCAGAACCCCGAGGCAGGGTACTCCCTACGTCTCAGAATATAAGCGATTGAACGCAGTTAGGTTTGTCCCACAATATAAGAAATTGAGAGGGATAAGTGGGTTTCACGCTTGGATTTTTCCCCATCCCCTCCGCATCCACCGAATCCCATCCGTTGGGGTGCTCTGCTCGCGCTCCCTACCGCGCCGCTCGCCGCCATCGGAGCACGCGCACCGCTGCGCACACGCCCGTCCATCGAATCCCATCCGTCAAGCGCTCCATCTCGCCCCCGCACCCGGCCGGTCGCCGCGTGGGGAAGCTCGCGTCCCTCTGCCGTCGGGGAAAGCTCGGCTCTCTGCCGCCTCGCGCGGCCCACCCCGCCGCCGACGGGCGCGGCTTGGCTCTCCGGTGGAAGCTCCGCTCCTTCCATCTCCACGGCTCGCGAGCTCGTCGTGGAGCATCCCATCGTGCCGAGCTCGTGGTCTCCGTCATGGAGGAGCCCAGGACGCATTAGCTCGAGGGCGGGGAGGAAGAAGGGCTGCGCCGAGCTCGAGGCTCCGCAGATCGCCGCCGAGCTGCCGCCCAGGCTCCGCCGCGCCTCCGTCCAAGGATCCGCCGCCGAGCTCGAGGGGCGCGGCGGCGCGAGGGAGGCGGATGGGGGCCGAGGTCACCGTAGCGCGGGCGAGGCTCGCCGCCATCGCCAATGCCTCCCGCGCTCATGTTCGTTGCAGCAAAGGCGGTGACATCGGGCCGCCAGCGGCGGCAGGTTGCGGCGGTGGTGCGAGGGGAAGAGGATGTGCTGGCCTGTTGGGTGAGATGGCGAGCAATAATGGCGGGGGCATTTTCGTCTTTTCTCTCATCTGCTCTTTTGCTCGGGAACTCCCCGATCCCTTATATATTGGGACAGAGGGAGTATTCATTTCATTCACCCTTTGGGGGATTTTTTTTTTTCATCTTCAAATTGTGACACTATAAGTTCTTGTGTTTTTGTCATCAACAATTATAGAATTTGAGTTCAGCATACTTTTCATTGTCTGTAGAATTGAATATTCTCATCCAAGGCTTTTTTAAAGTAAAACAAGATTCTAGTTTACAAATTTGGAATAGAGTTCTGATTGGTGAGCTTGTCGAAGTTGAAAAAATAAGTTGTTAGAACTATTGACATGCCACATTACATTATTACATTATAGAAAAATAAATAAGACGAGCAAAACTTGATCTCTTTATAATTCTTGTAGTATAGATATCTCCTTATCACGTAAGCTTTTCTTTTACTCTCATTGACCGACCTTTATAGTGCAATAGATTTTTGATCTAATATTGTAGATGTACATGTCTCTCCCTTTGTCATAATCTTGATATACAAAGATCCAAGAGGGCATTCTTTCCTCTAAATTGATGTATTGGTCTCTTTACCAACTTGCTACTGGGTATGAATTTCCTTGTTTTGTAAGACACATCCAACAATAATGGGGAAACAGTTAAACTCTTTTGTGCCATCTCACTCAATAGTTTCCCAAGCAACATCTTCTTCAACATACAAGTCAAACATAACTATATGTCATCAAATAGTTTTTTAGTTTGTTAAAAAGTCGATGAGTGACTTTATGTGCAAATTTTGCCTCACTGCTTTGATCTGATAATGGTGATGCCAAATATAGCATGGAATTTCATCTTACTTGAGAGGTATATATAAGTCTACAAGGATATGTACGATTGGAGGTACTAGAGAATAAGCTGATACACCATTTTTCACATATAAACACCACCCAATGCAAAAAAATGTTTTTATTATTTTTAAAATCTATCAGCTATATTTATTTTGAATGATGTTTCATTAAAAATTCCACACGCGCTATCCATGTATTGGCGATCTCTAGAACCAAAACACTACGCTTGTATATTAGACATATTTTCATTTGTGATGTTGACTAGCTCATAATTCCAAATGCGCTATGCATAACTTAATATACTTTGAAATTTTGAAGCATGATATATTAGAAAAGAACTACGACTTTATAAAATTTCAAAATTTACAATTTCAATAGTTTATTAGAAAAGAACTACCGACTTTACCTTGAAAAAAAAACTACCGACTTTACAATTTCGAACATTTTAAATTCGGTGGCGAAGTACCTCTCCGGGGGCAAATTTTGTTTGACCACTTTTGCCAGTCCACACGTATATCCGCCCATCCAGGAGACTTCCAGAGAGCTCTCCCCGTTGTGTTCGCCTCCTTCCCCTTCGACTCGTTCCCCAATCGAGCAAGCCGGGTTCCCAATCCTCCCCACCAAACCCTAACCCTACCCATCCCTCGGCGAGCGCGACTACCGGCGAGCGAAGATGCCGGCGACGGCGGGGCGCGTTCGCATGCCCGCGAACAACCGCGTGCACAGCAGCGCGGCCCTGCAGACGCACGGCATCTGGCAGAGCGCCATCGGCTACGACCCGTACGCCCCCGAGAACAACAAGCAGCAACGCCCCTCCTCCTCCGTCTCCGCCAACGCCGCCGCCGCCGCCGCCAACGACGCCAACAGCGCCCCCGCGCCCGCCTCCACCGACGGCAACGCCTACACCAGCTTCCAGGGCCTCCTCGCGCTTGCCCGCATCACCGGATCCAACTCCGACGAGACCCGCGGCGCCTGCAAGAAGTGCGGCCGCGTCGGCCATCTCACCTTCCAGTGCCGCAACTTCCTCTCCGTCAAGGACCTTGACCTCGACGACGCCAACGCTGCCGCCGCTGCCCAGGCTGCTGCGCAGGCCAAGTTTGAAGAGATCAAGAAGAAGGCCGCTGGTAACGCTGATGAGGATTCTGAAGAGGAGGAGGAAGAGGAGGACAGCGATTCCTCCGATTCAGATGTTGATCCTGAGCTGGAGAGGATAATTGCCGAGCGGGAGCGTGCCAGGAATGGGGCAAGGAGGTCCAGGGACGAAGACAAGAAGATAAGCCGCCATAGGAGCAGCAGCAGCAGCAAGAGAAAATCGAAGAAAAGCAGCAGGAGTGATAGCGAGGATGACGAGGAGGAAGATAGAAGGGGCAAGGACAAGAAGAAGAGGCACAGTAAATCAAAGAGATCTGAAATATCAGATGAGAGCAGCGACAGTGACTCCGACAGGAAGAGGCACAGGAAGAGCAGAAAGGACAGGAAGAGGCGTAGGATTCACCGCAGGAGTGATGACTCATCAGATGATGACGATGAGTCTGGAGGCGAAGAAAGGAAGCGCCATCGCCACCGCAGGCGGCGTCATCACCGCAGGGGTGCATCTGACAGTGATGGCAGCGAGTCAGCAGATGACAAGAAGCGATCTAGCAGGCGGAAGAAGCATCACAGGTCAGAAAGCAGTGGGTCGGATCAGGATGAGCGTCATGGTCATCGTGGGGCAAAACGGTCTGGGGAGAAGAACAGAAGCTAAAGAGGAGTACTGAATCGGTAACTCACTCTCCGCAACGCTATTTAAGTGCTCTTTAGCCGTTTATCAGTCTGGCATGGTTATTATATTTGAGTCATGGTGCCTAGTTTGTATGGCATGCTGATGTATCACTGTATGTCTTGCAAGACTATAAAACTATTGTGCAAGTGTCATTCAATAATCAAAAAAAAGATTTTATTTTTGAGTTATAAAGAGTCCAATTGCCTTTCTCCCTGCTTCACTAGTGCTGCTGCAACAGATTAGAACTAAGCCGTTTTCATGCATTTATGGTGCCGGGAAAGCAGCCAGTTTTATCAAGATAGGCAATGTAAAAGTGTAAATAAGCTGAAACCGCTGTTATTTTGACAGTACGTCTTTGGTGGTCAGATGGCTTGTTTAGTTGATAGCATAACGTGTCTTTGATGTTACGTGTTTGATATTTCAGTTGTATGATGGAATACATAACATTGATGTTGAGATGTCATTTTGTGCCCACTATTTCTGAATTGTTTGAGTAGTTAGCTTTTGGAATGGTTAGCTTGTCCTTGACAGAATTTACAGCGACAGTGTGCCTTTGTGATGTCCTCATTGATCTTTTGGTATATGTGGTTATTTTGCTCTAATTGAGTTGATGTGTGTGGTCAGAAAACCTGGCTGCCCCGATCAGTAATGTTATCCATTAATTTTTTAAGTGATCACATATTATGATAGTATTATTTTGAACTGCATGCTGGAATTCAGAGTTCTGGTGGAGCTTTTTTTATGTTCGCCACGTGATTCGCAGCATGGGTTATCTGAGGCTAGGATTGCATCTGAAATCTACCATCGTTCTGAAATTGCACTGGCTGAAAACTGAAATAAAAAACTTGTGAAGATCCTTTGACCGGACAGTACTATCTTGTATCTTTAGTTGATGGATGGTGCATATTTTTCAAGGCGCTGTGGCGTTCTACGGCTACCAGACGGTGCCTTACCGCCTAGGCGACACTACAGCCTAAGGCGCCCCTGGGACGCCTAGGTGACGCCTTGAAAACAGTGAGTTGGTGTTCTGTACCTTTGAGACTTTGGGTGCTTTCGAGGTTTAATTTAAACTTTTTAATTTTATTCTTTGAGATAGTGTAGAGTGTAGCCGGTTTAAAAATGATATGCTTCTCTTGCCTAGCTGAATGTCATACTTGTTTCATTAGACTGTAATGCTGGTGCATACTGTTGTAGTAAGCCAATGAAACTCTGGAATACGCGCATTTATGTCCATTGGCTGCTGTTTTCCATGATTTTTTTTATTTCTCTCCTTGCAGTTCACATAAACATGATATTATGTGTCCTGCATTGCATGAAACCTGAAACTATGTTTCATACTTCGACATTGGAGATTTTTGTAGTGTGTTTGTGTCCCCTTTGTGAAGAATACGATATTATGTCTTACCTTCTCTGGTTATTCAAGCATATGGTACTGCTACAAATATCAGCATTGTATTAAAGTGAAGTGATGTAGTGATGGTTCCACAATCAGCATAATTAAAGTTTGAACTCACAAATCATTTCATGTTCAACTGTGCATTATTAGGATGTGACGAATAACAGAGTTCGTGAGTCCTCGTCCAGTTTGTGTTCTATGATGTAGCTGTTAGGATCTACTGTTCCATTTTGTCGCAGATCTATGGACCTACGAGTGCATTATTTTGGGGCTGCTTGGTTGCACGCCACCATCCGCCACACCTAAGCTTAGGCGCCGCCGTAAAACAGTGGAAGGTGCTTGGTTTCTGCACAAGGTAAGGCTGCCACTGCCTTTTTCTCTCACGTTTTGCCTGTGGCGGGTGTGGCAGATGTGGCGTCGACGCCACAACTGTGGCGATGGTGTGTGGTAAAGTATGGCTGAGATCCAAGCAGCCCCATTTGTACATCTCTGATGGCTATTCCCTAAAGCATTCCTCTCTTGGCATGAAATAAACTTGACTTCTATGGTATATGTATACTGTTGGACTATATATTGGTTTGAGACTCTTGATTCCTTGGTCGATGCGATTATATCTGCAGAAGCTGAGTCTTCATTATCAATGTGAAAAAAAGGTAGTCTGCGAGTGTTTTTTTTCCCATCCGAAAGTGCTGAGTACTGAGGTACTGTTCAAGCAATGTGATTAGTTCCTTCATTGTGTGATACGAATAATATATATACTGTTGGACTATGTATTGGTTTGAGACTCTTGATTCCTTGGTCGATGCAAATATATATGTTTAATTCCATTATAACTCATATTGATTCTTTCTAAGTTCTCTGTTGCATTATTTGGTATTCCTTATTGTTGGCATGTTGGCAGCATAAACCTCTCTCTTTCTTGACAGTACTTTCTTCTTTGATTATAAATGTGGAATATACAAACTTCTCTAATGATAAGGGTTTTTTTTTTTGAAGTTATTATCCCTGAGGTATGCAAGTCTTAAGCAGAGTTGGCGGGCAAGTACTACAATTGGATTTTTTTTTTCCTGATTGCAGCTTGTACATGGTCACCGTAGGTGCATTAAAAAAATGGTATTGGCAAATGGCAAGTACATTTTTTTTTTTTTTGGTGTGTGCGGGCGCGCTGGCGAAACGATTCCATTCAAAGCTGAAGCAGCGTCGACCAACATACGTTTGCTAATAACCATGCTCCAGCTCACTGAGTAGCTAAAGCGTGAGTACAAACCAAATGAAAGTTTCACCGCCTCTGGAAAGCAAAATGCATTGCCTCTCTTACTTTGTAACACACTGACTAAATTGAACCCATTTTGATTCTAAATTTACTTCACCAACTCCGGATGTTGAGGACTGCTCCACCGATGAAATCCATCTCCATAAATCAAGCCAAACATCCCAAGCTCACCAACAAGTGTAATGTTAAGGGATGTTTAGGATTGCTCCACTCCAAATTCATCTTCATAAATCAAGGCAAATACCCTAGCCCCAAATACCACCCACTCCAGGGAAAATGCAAATCTAAGGCCGCGTTTGGCATAAAGGAAATTCAAAGGAATTTTGAAGGAATCCGTTCCTCTGGAAGGGAATCACGTCGACGCGTTTGGAACGAAGGAAATGTGCTTTCCGTTCCTGAGGAAAGGAACACACGGGTGTGCATTTCACAGGAAATAAACCCTCCACTCCGATTCAAGGGAAAGAATCTTCGCTTGCTCTCGCTCTCTCCCTTGCTTCTCTTCCGCCATGGATTTGTCGCTAATCCTTCGATAATCAATCTGCTGGTGCAAGAAATTGAAACATCTTTGGACGCGCGACGAAATCACATTCCGCCTCTCAGATTCCTTCGCCTCCTTCATCGATACAGGGAGAGTCAGTACGTGGGAGCGCGCAAAGGAACGTGGATCGAAGAGGATGCCTTTGATTGCTGGTGATGGCGCACTGTGCTAATTTGCGGCAAGCTGCTAACACCAAAGGACGAAGGCAACAGAAATACTGGCTGGGCCGAGAGGAAAGAGAAACGGATAAGATGGTGTGAAAAGAATGGATCATTAGCTATTGTATTATATATTAACATTTTCCTTTTACGAAAGGTAAGCTATCGTAATGTGTGATAGATCTTATGAGTGCCATTTAATTTAGCAGCGTAAAGAATAGTTGTCAAAAATAGTTTCGTTTTGAAGTGCACGTGAGCTATATACCTTATTAAGTGAATAATGACAATATATGGCTATCTTAAACAATTTATTTAGTTGTAATCTATTATGTTCCTGTGTTTCTATTCCTGCGTTCCAAACGCCTCAAGTTTTTCATTCCTCTATTTTGGATTCCTGTGATTTTGTCACTTTTTTCTTTCCTGTGTTTTCTTCGTTCCTGCGCTTTTTCCCATTCCCGTGTTTTCCATTCCTCTGTTCCAAACTGGCCCTAAGATTTTCGTGGAGCTCTTTAAAGCATGCTTCAAGAATAGAAGTTCTTAAAATTATTAAAGAGTGCATAGAAATTTACGCACCCATGCTATTGCCTACTACTCCCTCTCGTTATGTTTTCCATTCATCTTATTAATTTTTTTCAAATCTATTATATATTTTGTTATGAGTTGTTTTTATCACTAGAGAAATTTGAAACACAACTTATAATTTTTCATATTTGAGCTAATATTTTAAATAAGACGAATGGTCAAATGTAACTACAAAGTCAACGACGACAACAAATTTAAAAACGAAAAAAGTAGTTAGTAGCATGTACGCCATTTCTGTCCCTCCTCCCGCCAAACCTCCTCTCCTTGTAGCGCCTGCCGCCGAGCACTCGTGCTCGAACTTTGGCTCAACCGCCACGACGACGCATCCGGGGAGACCACCCTATATATCCACCGCATTGGTGTGGCTGGCCCTTCCCGCTGTGGCCCTCGAGGTCGCTATCTCACCGGGTCGTGCTCCTGCATGTAGTATTTTGTTTCCACCTACAGCATGTCTAACCTGTTACTCGTGCTGCTCCTGCATAGTACATCCTTCTCCAACTCGGAGTATAGATTACCTCCGTGTATTTTGTTGACACATACTCCCTCCATAACCAATTATTGACGTCTCAGACCAAAGAAATGAGCTAAAAAGCAACTATGGTGGCCTGTCCGGATGCATTAGGGAAAAATAATAGAGATGAAATGCATCTGAAATAAGCAAATAAGGAAAATTCAGGTTTAAATTTGAACAATGGCTTTGTTTTTTGTATTTATGAGCCATTTTTCACTGCTCTTAATTTGGAATTTATTCTTGTTAACGCAAGCTTGACGAGTGGTCTCTAATTTACAAAATTCGACTTTTCTTTTGTCTATTTGCTTTGGAATTGTTAACACGCTTTATGCGTTATTTGTAATACAATATAATCTGCCAAAACTAAAAAAAATAGTGAGCAAAGGATGTGATAAAAAGATAACCATTTTTTTTAGCTTAAGGCTAAAAGTTAAAACTGGCAGCACTTTGTAGAGAAAGGACATAAGCAAAAAGTTTCAACTTATCTGGGAGGAATTAATTGAGTACTACTTGGTTAACTTAGGCTGAAGACGAGTAACAATAAAGAAAGGAGAGAAAAAATAGATAATTTAACAATGGACAAATTATGTTTCTTTGCTGTGTCTGTTTTGAAATCGCTCACACACTTGCTAGTGAAGATAGTGTTTTTTCTTTTGGCGAATTAGTTAAGGTACTATACTTGACAAATGCGTGTACGGGGACATTGAATTTTGCACACGCGGCAGCAGTTCAAATGCATTTCTCCAGATTCCTGAAAGATTTGCTTATTTTCAAGCAACTGAAAGAAAATGAAGAGGTATTTTTCAGTTTGCCTAGAGAGCGGGAAGTCACCGAAAATCGGCAACTGTCTTGAGAGCGGCAAAGTCCCAAATTCCTCCCGCGCGCGCATTCCCCTCGCGGTGGCCCCCCAACACCCGCCGCCGCACCCATCCACATCGGAAAGCCTTCCCTCGCCCTGCCGCCGCTCTCCCGCGCCGCGCTCCTCCAGAGTCCAGGCCACCCGGCGCTCCTACGCCACGTCCCCAATCCCCGGCGCCATCGCGCACTTCAGCCCCTCCCGGACTCCGGCCTCGCCCTCCCCGCGCCGCTCTGCAGCACCCTGCTCGCCGCGCGCGCGTCGTCCAGGCCCCTGGCCCACGCGCGCGACTCAGGATGGCGGCGGCGGCGGAGGATGCGGACGGTGACCGCTTCATCGAGGTCGTGTCGGCGGGAGGGCTCTACAGCGGGGAATGGGAGCGCAAGTACTGGAGCTGCTCCAGGGTATGTCCACCAACTAGGCTCCCCTTTCGCCTCGCATAACCTGAGCTGTTGCTTGCTCTATACCGTTTTTGTGGATCTTCTCGCGCACGCCATTGTTGAGGATTACTACCTTAGCCGCGTAACTACTACTTCCATTTCTCGCGTTGAGTGCCCAAACTGTCATTGCGTGTTTGATTGGGGATCTGACTGACAGAGGTTAGGCTAACAAAAAAAATGCTCAGATGAATCTGACTACATCATCTCAGCTTGGCATCAGTTCAAGCTGCGTTTTCAGCTTGCTTTAGTTTTTGTTCATTAGAATTTCAGGATATGGTACGTGCCTGATCTGATTTGATTTTTGTAATTTTACCCCCATGCTCGACTAACTCGAGATGCATGTTCACTCACCGGTCTCAGGGCAAAGATCGTTACCCCTACCCGGTGGGCTACCACACCGTCCGCCATTTCTTCGGGATATCCTACGCCATGGAGATCCAAGAAGGGCCTAGGGGGCCTGTATTCCTTGTGAGGAGCCTGCTACCACACCAACTTCGCTTGATTCCTTATGGAAATAGAGGATGATCTGATGAGCTCCATTCGCAGGTCACATCCACTGAAGGAGAGTCGGCAACTGGACCGACACCTGATATCGCTTGGAAGAACTTCCAGAAGAAGTCTGGGGCTAAAGTCAGGAACTGGCAGAGAAGAAGGAGCTTCCCTCAGAAGATTGATGGTGCTGAGGCATGTCCTCACTTTCACGCCTCTCTTACTTTGCATTTCACGTACATCAAAATTGCATCCCTACATTATCCTGCCTATTTTGAGGGTGACTTGATAAGGAATAAAACAATAATCTAATATAGTTAATTGTGGTCCATCTTATTGTAAGTTTATAATCCTGGAGTATTTCCCCCTTGTCATGCATTTGGTAAATGAAATATTTGGTTTCCCTAGAGTCTGTAGCGTATGAGCATTTGCTTTTTGGTCAATGGAATACCAATGGGAAAAAAGAGGTGGTAGCCATGCATAACCATGAACTCATTGATGAAGCAATAGTGTAAACCTCCAGGGCCCTAGAACATATGCCATTGGTATCATTGGAATCTAGTTCAGTTTCAGTAGGAAAGAAAAATATAGATTGGACACGTTGCTTTCCTTGTATAATTTAACAGACAATATCTGCACATGTTTAGAGTGTTTACTGTAGTCGGATCCTAATTTTGCTACTGCCATTCGCAGCTTTTCGGGTTCAAAAATGCTTCTGTACGGAGATTGCTTCGTGAGCTTATTGTGGATTCAACTGGAGCAGCTGTGCTAAACTTGCCCTGTGCAGTCACTTCTGATGCTACTTTGCCATCAACAATTAAAAATGCATTAAACGTGCCTTCATCATCAAGAACTACAGATGCATTAACCTTGCCTTGTCCAGTCACTTCTGATGCCGCTTCACCATTAACAACTAAAGATGCAGCTGATGTATGTGATGCTGGAGACCTGCATATTTGCTTGAACAAGATAGATGGGACTGCTAAAAGAAGTATAGAGCCAAGCCAGATGGAAAGTGCTCCTAAGAGGGTCCACTACCAGGACACTTTTTCTTCTGCTCGAGAAAGTGCAGATGAAGTAAGCTGAGCTTTTCTTTCATAAAAACCCCTCCTGTTCAACTCTGGTCGTTGTTGTCAGTCAACTCTCACAACTTTCTTTGGTCTGTGGGTGATTTTTATCCAATGATATATTTTGTGCTCTGGCTTTGTTTCATATCACAACATCATGTGGGTGATTTGAATAATATCTACTAACGGAATTGTCATCTAGTGTATTGAACCTTTTGTTCCCTTACACACTATTCACGGGTATATGTTAAATATCTCATGCGAGGGAGACAACTTTTGTGTTATTCCTTAAAGCATCAGCAATCCATATTGTGCTGTCAGATCCATGATTTTTTCTTAAAAAAATCAGTTAATTGCTCTGCTCTATTTCCTTCATTATCCCTCTTTTCTTTTTCAAATTAATGCACAATTGCATTTTCTTTTCCATTAAAAAATAGTGACATATTCTTGGAGGATAGTTGTTTTTTCCCGAACAGATGATACCTGTTATACTTACACCCTATATTGAACTGCTTGCACGAACTCACCTAAGAGTTCAAGGTTTTAAAGAAAGGCAGGAAATATACTTCAACAGCCTTTGTTGAGAACTTGCATCTTCTTAAAGATTGCATACCTCTTTACTTGGTTGCGAGCTTGCAAGTTCTTATTGCCTGCATATTCTTTTTGCTAATGCCATGGCAGTGCATAAATATATTTTTATCACTGTTAAACAAATCGATCCACACAGTCAGGATGTTAGAGAGTATTGATTATCATGCAAGTTTTTTTTATATAGAACTTTACTCTTGTTTTATTTTCTGTCCAACCATCCTCATATACGCGGCAACTTTTGACTAGTAGTGTTACACTGCTACTTCCGAGGTGAAGGGTCACTACTTAAAATAATTATTGTGTTTGAAATGTTTGAAGGGAGGCCCTGCAAGTGCATGTCTGCAAGATATTTCTGATTCAAGATGCCCTCCTCCACTGCTGGAAGAAGTCCTTGACCAGTCAAAACACTCTTCCATTGATGATAATGTGGGAGAGACTCCCCCGAGTTCATCTCGACAAGATGATTCGCCTTCTGGTTCTTATCTAGGCTCTGAGAAATCTGATCTGGAATCAGCTGAGAAGGAGGTAGCATTGCCTACTATGTCTATTTTGCTTCCCCAAGCTACCCCTCTTCTCAAAAAAAGTAACAAGGAAAAGAAGTCCAAGCATAAAAAGAATGAACAATTTAATGCTTCAGTGAGAATGGCTTCAGCTCACATTCCCTCTGATGATTGTTGCAAAGGTAATTATTTTAGTTTTAGTGGAATTGCATTTTCCATGAAATCTTTGACTCGCCGTCACAATAAAATAGTTGTCCTTTCTTTTTGGGAAGGGAAACTTTCTATAGCGATGTACGCAACCTACAGAAAGTAGAGCTTTGGAGTTCTTCAACATTTTCTAACCTCTGTGTAAGAGAGCTATTGTCCTGAACAATTTATTCTCTTGAACAGGTGTAACTGTCCCTACAACTATTGGCAAAGAAACAAATAGAAATAGTTCTGAAACTAATGTTCTTGGGGACTCTTTTTGTGATATGGTTAAAGATGGCTGTGCTAATGACTGCACAAACAATGACTCAGCATTTAAATTAGATGAGATAAAAGTTGTTGTTGAAGATAGTTTTGAGGATGATGATCATATTTGGGGTTATAATAGATCCAAACCCAAGGGCATTCGCCATCACGAGTCTGATGATGCATGCTCTAGGGATCTGAATGAGAACTCAAAGGTGCTAGATGGCACAGCTGAAGGTCATCCTGAACCGTTTGAGTGTCAGGTTGGTGTACATGATAGCCCAAAACCACCTGATGTGGTATATGATCATGAAAAAGGCCAGTATATTTTGTCAGATTCACTCCTTGCTTGCCTAGAGGAAGAGTTTGGTGGGGAAGATATGTCCTACCCAGCAAACTCCAATCAGTGTCACAGAAATGTCGAACAAATGCAAGTTGAGCAATTTAAAGACCCTGATACCAGTTGTGTGAAAGATGGCTCGTCAGTTTCCTTGTATGTGTCATGCCACCGGGACATTGAAAATGGATTGGTTGATGTTCGTGCACAAGCTCAATGTAGAACTGGTAATGAGAACACCATGACGCCGGTCGAATGTGAAAGCAATGTTTATGAACACCTGCCTCCCAAGGGCGAACAAATTGCTTCCCACCACCAACCTGATCAAGGATACAGATACACAGAAACACCTGGAAGGGGATCAGACCATCACCTAGAGTTTGTGGGATGCTACCTACACCCAATGCCTGTCTTGTCCATCATGCTTAACACCCGAAATCACGGCATCTTATACGTTTGTGTACTCTGTGGCTTTCGGGATAGCTGCCAAAGAGTCCTTTATGTTTATACTATCACTCCTAAAGACCAGCAAGATGCACCACCTTGTTTTGTTGGTCACACTCCTCTTCTACTGCCCTCATTGGAGCAATCTTCTACAGGAAATGTAAGACCTATCTGTGAACACATCTTTGTTCGGTCATGGCACATTGCATTCACTTTTATTTGATGCTTAATTTTCTTTTCAGTTTTCATTTGGACGATCTGGTTTGCAGCTTACACCTGACGGTCAATTTCTGGTCCTCCTGAGCAGCATCAGAATTCCTCTTTGCAGGTTATAATCCTGATCACTTAGTGGTATTCAGGAACATGTTGTATGTGTCCCTTAGTCGGTGCTAAAATGTGCTTATTGACAGGATGAAAAGCATTGATTGTTCGTGCTACGAGTGCAAATCAGGACGATGCGAGGATAGTTCTTTGAAAATTGTATCTGTTAACTCTGGTTATGTTTCTGTCAAGACTAAATTGATGACTTATGGGATGGTGTCATGCATTTTGATGTGTGAACCAAATTACATTTTAGCTGCCGAAGACAGCAGAAACTTGCATGTCTGGAAGATGATCACTGGGTGGAGGTACCTGTTAATATTATAAGTAATATGTGCTTTGTGCTCTCAATCCATGCAAATTTTTACTACCTTTGCCTTAAAAGCTGAAACGGGTCATCGATCTTTTTAGATCTGTTGGAAATGTAACTATTTAGATCTGCCTACGTCTCAATGTATACAGAGGGATAGTCTGTCTGATAACAATGGGATTCTGATGCTTTTTAAAATTATTTTCACACCAAATTTACAAAGGGAACTTTGATGATTCCAGCATGATGCGCAATAATTAATCTCGAATACAAATGAAAACTCGACCCTGGGGGTTATGACCGCCCCCACGGCATTCAATTAAGAAGTCAACCTTCTCTCACGGGCTGAGAAAACCCCCAAACCCCCTCTCGCCTTCCTTACCCAGGGACCCAACACCCTGAGAGGCGACCAGCTGGGCCGGCCCACCGCCAGAACCCCCTGGTTGGGCTTTGTTTTTTTTTATAATCATTCTGATGCTTTAGTCTTGCTATTGTTTGACGGGAATTTAGTCTTGCTATTCATCGCCATTTTTTGTACATGCATTCATAATTCAAGTAATTTCTGAACTTATGTTATTTTAAAAGCATTGCTGTGATACATCAATCATGCGTTATGTCTATGGTTGCAGTTGACTTTTGCTAGAATCCTCATTTCGATTTAGAAATACATTTATTCCTGGAGTTCTTTTTGGACATGATTTAGATGTTTATATCAACTCGTTGATGTAACCATTTATTACCATTTCCTTCTGTATACAGTAGTATATCTGAGGAGTATGTGATTCCTAGTTTGGGTCATGCGGGACCTTCAATACTGGAGCTTAGAAGAATGCCAAAAGGCAGCTCACTCATTGTTGGTCATGATGGCGCAGGTGGCTTTTGTTTATGGTAAGTTCTCTTAGTTTTGTCACTTTGGATAAAGTGTCGTGCATAAGGACTGGATAACGATATTGTAGTGTTCTGGTTACTGTTGATGTAGCTGCTATTCACATGTTCAGGCATATATCATTTGATAAGTTTGTTCATCTTCAATGCTGTTCAGCTGTATCCAAGTTCTTTTATCATGAGCTAAATTACAAGACACAAACAAATACAACAAATAACCTTATCCTTATCATGCGAGATATGTAATTTTCTTGAGTTAGCAATTAGCATCGGAGCATCCAGCCCGAGCTACTACACGTTCCCACGTATTTCTCAGGTTCATACATTAGTTACAATATTGTGGATCCATCTATATCCAAAGATACAGTACAGTGCATTAAGGCTTTTGCATGTATAGGTGATAAGGAGCACTTGCTCAGCTTATGCTTGAGCCTCCATTACATCCATCCAACCTAATAAATCTCTAGTTATTCCCTTAACCAAACTCAGATCCTTGTGGTAGCAGTGGCCGATCAAGAGCTAGTTCCTCGCCCTTGGCCTGACCTGTACCCAACCTTTGATGCACCAGCGTGACAGTGAGAAAGATGTGGAGGATGGGGCCAAATTATGCTCATCTTAGCCCCAGTATTCTCATGTCCCCACAGATGCTCATCTTAAAGCGAATATTCAGTTTTTCTGGAAAGATCAACGCATAATAAAGGGCCTGCTTAGTACAATGTTGCTGTTTTTTCCTTTTTTTCAGAACACATAGATTCACTATGCGTTGAATGGTGTTCATAGTTCACAGGACATGCCATAACAACCTAACCTGCATGCATGTTAACAAGTTAGTTTTAAGCATGGCTCTTCATAATGGCATGCTTCTTCATATACTGTTTTATCATTCATATTAGTTTGATGAAGTGAAATAATTTTCTCAGGGACATCTCCAATCGATCATTATTGTCAACTTTTGCTGCTCCAGGGAATATTGTCTTCCAGATTCTGCCAGTAGGCTTATGTAGTTTGCAAGAGGATATTATTCATGCTTCTGTTGGTGACATAGAGAAACGGCTAAAAGAGATCACGGTCAGTGACATGTCCAGAAAAAATGACAGGGAGTCCATTCTGATACCACAAAGGGAGGATATAGCAGTTTGGGTTCTGGTCTCTTCTGCTTCTGTAGCTGAGTATCAACATGATCTTCGAGCAAAGGAATACAATGCACGATGGAGGTTAGCTCTGCTAGCAAAGAAGAGAATTCTATTGGGAAAAGTTTTGGATTCAAGGTATTCTAACTTATACTGCATGCTGACATATTCTTTTTCTGAGGAAGTACTGTGGGTTACCGTCTATGGGTTTGAATTAGTATCATCATGACTCATGAGTTTCTGGACCTTCAATTTTATTATTGGTGATATAAAATTATTACTCTGCATCAATTTCCCTATATTTCACATGCTTGCTGCTACATAGCAAGGATCACATGATCTGTAACCTCTTTTGCATATACTAAAAAGTACACCTATGTTGGCCATAACTATCGAGAAAGTACAAATTTAGGGTTGCTGCTTCAGAATTATAGATTGGTGCAGAATATTATCGACGGATGCAATCCAGCTGTACCGAACAGAAATTCACAAGGTGGTTTTGGGTTTCAGCACACCAGCAACTCATCTTCAGCAACCTGCATTTGGAGGTGGCCTTGTCCTAGTATATCAGACCAGCCGACCTGTCAGACCAAGACTGACAACCTGATTCTTCATTTCATTGTTTACTTGCCCTGTAAACTCATTCTGCCCGCCGGCTATCCTTTGGTTCAAGCGTCAATCATCATGGAGACTTCAAATGGAACTTGGCTTCCTGGGGCTATTTTTAACACAGTAATTTAGCATGAGTTGGGTTTGTAGGTTTCACTTGAACTAGTGGATGAACTTATTGGATAGTTGCTAGCTTAAAGCTCCTTATCAAGAAATAGAAACAGTTGAAATACTCTAACAGGAAGGGTGTCAACACTCTAATAATCCTGGGAGCTTGGTCATTGTGGAAACATAGGAACTCCGGGGTGTTTGAGGGCACTGCTCCGTCAGTTCAGAGTTTGCTAAGCAACCTGAAACACTCAACTCTGGACTTTTGTGGGAGCTCGTGGCCTCAAGGACTTGGGCTTGGGTCGGCTGCTTGGGCAAACCTGAGCACTGTTTTAGGTCGTTTCTAGTTTGTTTATTCATAAGTTAAAAAAAAAAACTTTGTAATGGAGTAGACCCCTCTCGCCTTGGTCCCAGCTTGAGGGGTCCTTGTACGGACCATCTATTCTTCCCTATAATAAAAAGATACGCAGCTCTCCTGCGTATTTGAGAAAAAAGAAACTGTTGAAATACAAAAATAAAAGACCCAAAAACAAAAATGTCATCAAACCGTTACCCTATTGAACCTTTTATTTTGGGATCCATTTCACTACGGCAATATGTTTTCTAGAACTATATGTTCAATGGCATAGCATGGACAATTTTCATTTTCTCAGCTGATTTATATTTTTCCTTTTAGAGCTACTGCTGTTGATACCTCTGGTAACTATGGGTTTGCTGGAACATGTGGAGGTCTGCTGTATATGTGGGAGGTGTCTTCTGGGAGAAAGCTTGCTGGTACACACTGCATCAACCGTAAGTGATACAATGGCATTATGAAGCCGCAACGCTAAGCTGGATGTTTTCCTGTTGCGATATATTTTATGAGTGATCTATCTGTTTCATATAACAAGTCTGTTGCTCAGTGAATGAAGTCCCCAATTTAATAATCAATTGTTAGAATAATTCACTAATCTCTGAATTGTGCAATCAGGTGGACGAGTGTCGTGTATTGCCGTTGATGCCGAATCAGGTGCAGTGGCAGTGGGTGACGATGGATGCCAGTTACTACTTTACACCCAGAAGGTGCAAAAGTGATGGCGGGAGCGTATCTTCAGGATAATGTAAATGGTGCAGCAAACTAACAGGAACCGATTGTTTTTTTTTTTTGAGAGGAACAGGAACCGATTGTAGTAAAGGTAGCGCGGTTATTCCCCACCCACCCATTTAGGTTGCATAGGCATCTGATGTACGACGTAGCTGATCATACCTTAATTGTTTCTAAATGATGTACAGGCTTATAAAGGCAGTAAATATCAGTCACCCACCTGTTATATGCGAAATACTATATTGCAAGAGTGCAATTCAAGATTCAAAGCAAAATGGAATGGTCTTATTTTGATGTAGGAAGAATAGTAGTCTAGCACGTGTCTCAAAGGTAACAGGCTAACCTCTTTTGTTAACCGTGCAATCTATATAAGCGCTTTTCTGGCACGTGTCTCGAAGCAAACATACTATGATTGTAGCAATATCAATTTGATTGAGAAATTTCTTCTCAATGCACAATGTTGCATACCTAAATTTGCAAACTTTTTGCTACCTAATTTGACTAAGCTACCTGATTAGTCTTACTCTAAAGCTTAAATAATCAATATCACAACTAATAATTGGAGACGAGTACTTAAGACGGCCAGATGAAGTGTAGCCTTGCCCTTTGTGTGATTCCTAGCTTCACGGCAGGAGTGGTCGGTGACGAGGGAAGCACGGCCATCAGAGCCCGCTCATTTGTCGTTGTTATTGGCCTTCCTTTTAAGTCATTCTCGTGGTTCTTGACAGGCTCAAAACTCACATGAGCCCTTTTAATTTTTTGCTTAAAAGGAGCCTTTCAGACATCACATCAACAATTAATACTCCCGGAAAAATGGTGTCAGGTTCTGCGCTCATTAGCGACGCAGAGGACAATAACATCATGTCATTATTAATAGAGTACGAAACTTTTCTTCACCCAGACGATTTGAGCTTCATTAGGGCATGTACAACGCAAGTAATGATGCTGTCTGTATGGCGCCACGTAGGACATTCACGCTGAAATTGGAGAGAAACGGAGGAAAGAGAGACTGCTGGTTGCACTGCTTGCCGCACAGCAACGTCCCTGTCCTTGCCGCATCTCCCGCTCACGCAAACACGAAGGGCTCATTTGGATTGGAAGAAAATTTTTCCTTTCTTTTATTTTTTCTGTGAAATTCCTGTGCTCCTGTAAAATTGTTACGTTCTAAAGGAGGCCGAAGGCTGCTTCCTCGGAGAAAAGGATTGGCAAGATAACTATTGAACGGTTGCAAGGACTTCGACGCATACACTGTCACACCCCAAAATTTCAGTTTTGGGATGTGAACCGTTTTCAATTTTAAAGACCAATTTTCTCATTTTTAAAAAAATATTTTTCCTTATTTCAGAATATTTTATCTTAAAAATATAATAATTTTTGTTTTCATAAAGCACAAATGGATTTTAATCCGTTGTCTTAGATTGATTTGATTTTAGATTGCAAACTTTGATTTCATGAATAATTTTGAAGTTTAAAGTAAATATCAAAAGGATTTGATTTGGATTGCAAACTTTGAAACTAAAGAAAAATAGCCTTTTGAATTTAAACTTGAAAATGATTTAAGGTATAATTTAAAAGGCTTTTAAACTTTCATTTGAATTTATTTCATTTTACCTAATTTCTCAAAGAAGTTTTGAATACAAAATACAATAGGGAAATCCCTCATCTAAATGGACCTCGAGCCGGCATATATAAATCTTGTCGAAATATCCGACCTGACTTTTCTCCTTCTCACTTTGTTTCTTTCTTTCATTTTTTTCCCTAAGCCATTCATCTACCACCGGTTGCATCCAAGCTTGTAAGCTAAGCTTCACCGAGCCAAGTGCATCAAGTCGATAACCACTTTCTCTTTCCCTGTCGTTTCCTTTCCTAGCTACAGTACACTGCCTATCCACCTCCTCGAGCAGGCACACGATCCAGCTTGAGTTAGTGCCCAGGCTCTTCATTTTCTTTTCTCAGTACTAGCAGCATGCAGAAACGCCTAATGCCATGCAGGAAACGGCAGCTACTGCTTCAATGCCGAACCAACAAGACAGTCACGCGCAAAGGCACAATCTCCGGTAATGAACAGCCACCGCACCACACTTCCCTCCTGCCCAGACACCTCGCCTCCCATTTTTCCTCTCTTCTCCCAACGCCCTGCTGCCCAGGAAACGCGTAGAGACGCCGTCTTCTCTCCGTACGGCCAAGGTTCGCCCTGCAGCGCCACCGCATGCTTCGTCGCCCTCAACTCCGGCAAGATCGTCGCGGTGCTCGAGCTCGACCACGTCGACGTCGGAAGCACGCCCACGACCTCGCTATCGTGCCCCGTCAATCGGGCACTGCCGCAAGTCTGCAACGAGATGCATCTGCCGGCCGGAAACACGTCTCCTTCGAGCTTTGGCTCAGTGACTCTGCTGCTTCCTCGCCATCGACACCACTGCGCCTTCGCTCGAACCATCAAGTCCTTCGGCACAGCACGCGCAGAAGGATTCCTGATCCTTTGCTTTGTCTCCACGTGCAGTGCGACCACCTCGACGTCCACACCGCAACGCCATCGTTTTCCTCGCCGGAAAACGCGCCGTCGACCCGCTGTACATGATCGTCCTGACGAAGCACCTCCACGAGTTTCTAGCAGAGCAGAGATGCTGTCCGCTACACACAATGGCCCGAGCTGTGCTCATCTCTCCAAACAGCTGCATCCCTGTCTTGGTAAAGATCATAGGAAAACCTGTCATTCCTGTTAATTTCCTACCTAATTTTGTTGTCTTGCGACTCCTGTTTAACTGAATATAGTTCTGTTCTAGCCCTTTTCAATGCAAGCTCGTTTCAGTGTTCACATGTTCAGCAAAACTCCACAAACAAAAATTCATTGGTCCTGTTGTTGCCCATTCATCGTATACGAGCAAATTTATGCTACCTTATATTGCACAACTAGGCCACGGTTAATGTATTATTTTAATTATCAAATTTGTGTGGTACAATGGCAGGTGCACATGCCATTTTGGCACAACATAAGTTTGTGATATTAAAATAATATATCATTCGTGTGCCGCAATGTTATCTCCTGTTGACATATTGATCTCCTATGAATTATCCACCCAATCAATGTTTCTCTTGTAATTCTTGCCTTGGTCCAGAGTTTTGATTGGTCCAACAGTAGCCCGTGTTGAACCTTTTCTTGTTTTAATCCCGGCATTGTGTATTTATTGTATACTTGTTTTTTCATGTTTGCACGAATAGGAATATACGCATGGGAATCCGCACGAATATCGTGAACATCAAGAATTGAACTCACTGAGCAGCAATACCATCAAAGAGGCAAGTGTCCTTGATCATTTTGTGCCTATTTTATAAATACTTTGTTTGCAAACATGCATGCTTGAGTCAACATGATACGAATCTATGTGTAGGATGTTTACTAGAATTTCCATATCATTCCTTGTCGCTCTAGTTTTCTTTACTTGTTTATGGGTAGAATTGCTTAGCCTTGCTCTGTGTCGGGTTGGGAAGTTTACAAATTGATTAATTGAACTTCTGTCATATGAGGGTTAAAGGGTAATCTTTAGCAACATGATTGGAGCTTAGGGATTTAGGTGACTGGTATGGGAGCTGTGCTGGGGTTACCGGCAGCTCGGGGGTTGTTCGGGGTTACCGGCAATCCCTTGGTTTTGTTGATCATCTAAATCTAAGGACCGGTTCGTGGAGCGACCACCCATGAATACCGTACAGCCACGCGTCCAAGTATGGGCGCGGCCTGGCCTATTAAATAGTGGAGACCAGTTATGTGCGTGCCAAACGGTGGTGCGAGGAAGGCGGGTTACGCTGGAATCGTCGGGAGAGAGATGTGTGGGGACAGGAGGGTTACTCCTCGGAACCATCTGGCACAAGAGGGGGCTTCTAGGGTGAAGGGTGTACTTCCCCTATCGGTGGAACCTAAGTGGGCACGTACAAGCTGGAGGAAGCTATGGAAAAGCCTTGTTGTGATCTCTGGCCGCACACCTAAGGAAGTGTGCATGTGCTTGGCCGGCACGGCATAAAGGAGATTTTAGTCCACCTGGCAACAGGGGATGAAATCACAAACTCGTGGGGAAATGTGTACAACCTCTGCAGAGTGTAAAACTGTCATGACAGCCGTGCTCACGGTCAAGAGCGGAGGACCCTCACACGATTAGTTGGGAAAGGTGGTTGGAAGGGAATCACAGTAGGTAACTGTGATCGGGTGGTGTAACCCATAGATGTACAGGTGGAGTAACCTGTAGGTACGTGCAGGGTGCTTGGAACCCTTCATCTTGGCAAGGTAGAGTAACCTTGGCCGTCTGGAGATATATATCATCTACTCCCTCTGTTCAAGTTTACATGTCGTTTGACTTTTTTCATCTCAAGTTTGACTGCTCGTCTTATTCAAAAAATTAAGAAAAATATCATATTTTTTGTTGTGGCTTGCTTTATTAATATAAGTTCTTCGAGAATGACTTAAATTTAACTATGGTTGCACAAATTTTTTGAATAAGACGAGCAGTCAAACTTGAGATGAAAAAAGTCAAACGACATGTAAACTTGAACAGAGGGAGTAGTAAATAGGAGTTGCTTTTATAAAATATTTTACCTAATTGCATTTATGCAAATAAACCCCTTTAAGCCTTTCTTGTTATTAGCCAACATGTCATACTTTCCCCCACTTGCTGAGTACTCTATGTACTCACGCGGACCCAAAACCACTTTTTATTTGTTGCTCAGTGAATGAAGACATCGAGGAGTACAATGGAGTTGGAGAAGCGATGTTTAGGCATGCGATCTTCCGGTCGACTTCCTGTGGAGTTGAAGGACGCCAACGTTTAGATTTATTCCGCTGTAATGTAATCTTTTCTTTTAGACCAATTGGTCATTCTTGTAATAAAGTTATCGATTTAATAAAGATATTGTTCTTTTATCATACAAATTGTCTTGTGTGCGTGAAAACTTGATCCTGGGCACGCATACAGATGCATTCGGTTTTGGTCTTTAAAACCGGGTGTGACATACACCATGCCACATCTTGTTGGAATCAAATATCTTTTGTTAAGTATAGTTGAAAGTTTAGCGATAGGTTATGTGATGATAAACTGTTTGCTTATATTCTATCATTTTGTTTGGTTATTTGGCGTGCTCTCTATAGATTACATGGAGTCCTTTTTTTTTTCTTTCTTGAATACGCAGATGGTTTTATCTGATTGACGAAATCCTTATTAATAAAATTATATTCAATATAATACGAATTTACCATAAAAGTATGTATAGTGTTATTGAATGAAGTTACAAAATTATCTGATCCTCTAAGATTAAGGTAATTGGGAAAATAAGGGAGGTCCTAAGGGCATCCCATCAGATGCTTTAAAATAGGATAGTGCTTTCAAAATTTAGGAATATACATCACAAACCGGTGCCTCAACCCTAGCGTATTATGAGTCTACGCGTGTTCGTGAGAGAGGATAGAATAGAACGAAACTAGCAGAATGAGCATAGCTCATATAGTTCGGTTCTTTGTGGTGAAATCAACTTATTTGAATTCAAGTTCCATACTTATCATGTGTACGTGTTGCACCTTTAAAGATATTTATTCTTTCATTAAGAGAAAACGTCTTTGTCGACAGCGAAGGCTCCCGTAGTGATTTCGTGAATTTCAAGATCAACCGAATCATTTTCTGAGATGATCATAGGCTAGGGTTTGTGTCATGTGTTTATAGTAGTGTCTGTACTGTGTTTTATAAAAAAATAGAATGAAGCTTCGAGGGGGAAAAAAAAACCTCACAGCCCGTGAAAGGAAGAAAGAGTGACTGTGAGAGTTGCACTTACGAGAAAGCTGCCATGTCTTTTGGCTTTTTAAAAACAAAAGCAGATTTTGAAGCCAAATCAAATGGGACCCTAACTCTTCCTCTCTTGGTGTCAAAAAAAAAAAAAAAAAAACTCTTCCTCTCTTCTAACTCACTGGTGCGGCGCCGCCGTGGTGAAATCTGCACGCCGGAGCAGGCGACAAGCAATCAAGGTGCTCGCGAGTCGCGGCTGAGCTGCTCGGTCCATCGGCTTGTGCCCGGTGCGTGGAATATGAGCTTGGAATTTCCCTTTTCTGGTGCCCTCTCTTCCTTCTAAACTTCAGCCATCCAGGTAAAATTCTTAAGATGTTACGTCCCCATGTTGAATGGAGATCGAATTTGCTAATTTTTCAGTAAAAAAAACGTGGATAGCACGGATTTTGCAACCAATTGATCAATTATTGTTTTAGATGCTAGTGTATGGTTCAATGGTTGGTTGGCAAACGATAAATGCATAAACCACGGATAAGGGAAGACCGATTGATTTTCCTTTTTCACCCCAAAAGAAAAGGAGCTGAATAAGTAGATGAAGATCCTCTGCCTTGGTTAGAGTAGTTCATTTATTTATCACTCTTGACATGATATTTTGATTCATGATTAGTATACAATTCGTTATTTGCTCAGTTCTTTTTTCGGGGTAATAGGTTCAGATTTTAATTGGTTTTAGTCCTTATGAACTTGTATTGCCTTCAGCTCATTGATTTTTTTTTTTGTGAGGAA
The DNA here is from genome assembly GCA_012490785.1 of Eragrostis nindensis. NCBI lineage: Eukaryota > Viridiplantae > Streptophyta > Magnoliopsida > Poales > Poaceae > Eragrostis > Eragrostis nindensis. The sequence goes on along the minus strand of JAAXCT010000098.1, from coordinate 562,452 downwards.
GCCCATTGAGATTTCAATCCATTTGCACTTGCAGAACACACAAGTAGAACTTCCTTTGACCCGAACCAATTGGAAGAGTAACAAATTGTTCCTATGTTCTTCTTTTAGCTGGATTGATTTTTTGGTAACGCCGGAGCTGCCTGCCGCTGTCAACCTCAACAACCCACTAGACTTTGAACAAAAGTTACTCTTATTTTCAGAATCACTGTACCAGCAAGGAACAGTCAAGGTGAGCGAGCCATGGCAGAAATCGTGATGAGCGCATCCAAGGGGGCGTTGGATCCCCTTCTTGCCAAGCTCAACGACCTGGTTGAAGACAACCTCATAGGTGTGTCCGAGCTGGATATAGTATTCCTCAGAGATGAGCTCCGCTCCATGAACGCTCTCCTCAACAAGCTGGATGAAGATGCGGATGAGCTTGATCCACAGGTGAAGGATTGGAGGAACCAAGTGAGGGAAATGTCATACGATGTTGAGGACTGCCTTGACAAGTTCATGCACCGTGTCGGCTGTGTGGATGTGCAGGCTGGCTTCATCCACAAGGCTTCTCACTTCATCAAAACTCTGAGGGCCCGTCTTGAGACTGCCAAGCAGATCAAGGATCTCAAGACTCGTCTGGTGGAGATAAACGATCGGCGTAAGAGGTACAAACACAAAGGATGCATATCCAGTTCTAGCTCTGTGGTTGTCGATCCTCGATTATGTGCACTCTACAATGATTCAGCAAATCTTGTGGGTATCGAAGGCCCAAGGGAAGAGCTTATCAAGCTGCTGACAGGCCCAGAACAACAACTTAAGGTGCTATCAGTTCTGGGATTTGGAGGTCTGGGTAAAACCACGTGTCATGAACAGAACTAGATCGGCCTGAACCCAAGCGGCGCGACCTCGCCGGCGGCGTCGGTCGCACTACAAGGGCAGGCGTAGGTAGAGATACTAAGAACTCTTGATATATTTCTTGCTTAATTGATTCACGTTGCCATGCTCTCCATTATATAGGAGTCAGGCTTACAATCGTATTGGACTCCAACTCTAACTCTATCTAACAATTCCTTAATTAACTTAAACCCTAAGGACTCACGGATGGGCTTGGTTAAGGCCCATGACACTTCCCCCCTCCTTCGAAGACAGCTCGTCCTCGAGCTGTGGACTGACTTCACGATAATCGACTCAATGCGACACTGACAAACTAAATACAATAAAGTCTTTTACATCTCGACTTCATATTGTATTTTCCTCCTAAAATTACTAGAGTCTGCCTTGAATAATTGACTGAAAACAGGCCCAAACCTTAACTGCCATCATCAGCCTATTCCTTGGGCTGCGAGCTGGCGCAAAGCTAGACCAAGGTGGCCCATAATTGGCAGCCCAACAGAAGCTGCACCTAGCCCACGACTGGCCTGCTCGTGTGAAAAACTCAGCGTAACCCTAGCCAAGCTCTGCCTTGCACGCACAGCACCAGCCGCCGCTTTGCTTTGCCTTGCACGCACAACCGCCGCCTTGTCGCCTGGGATCGCAGTCACACATCCTCGCGCCGAACCGCGCCGCCCAGCTTGCATGGCTCGTCGTCGTCCCGCGACTCCCCATGCCGAACAGCACCGACGGCGCCTCGATGCGACGCCATGCCGCTCACTGGAACGAGGACCAGCTGGATCTGCGCGGCGCAGCGACGTCGACGGCGGGGCGGCCGGACGCATGGCAGTTGGTCGATGGACATGGGGCCCCTTCCAAGGCAGCATGGCTGCTCCAATTCGGCGGTCGTCGTGGTCGATCTGGTGGTCGTCCCCGTGGTGAGGAGCTGCGCGACAAAGATCAGGTTGGCCTTCGATCTGCTGGTCAGGATCCTCCTGGTGAGGAGCGGCGTGACAGAGAGCAGGTTGGGCTGCTCTCTTTTCCTCCTCTGCTGCCCTCATCTTCTCCACCGTAGCCTTCATCTCCTCTATTATTGCTAAGGCCCCGTTGATGCACTCCTGAAAGTCAAAAGATGTCCACGCCATCGGTTCCTCAATTGTTTCGCCCATGGATCGTTGATGGAAGCTGATACCAAATTGTCATGAACAGAACTAGATCGGCCTGAACCCAAGCGGCGCGACCTCGCCGGCGGCGTCGGTCGCACTACAAGGGCAGGCGTAGGTAGAGATACTAAGAACTCTTGATATATTTCTTGCTTAATTGATTCACGTTGCCATGCTCTCCATTATATAGGAGTCAGGCTTACAATCGTATTGGACTCCAACTCTAACTCTATCTAACAATTCCTTAATTAACTTAAACCCTAAGGACTCACGGATGGGCTTGGTTAAGGCCCATGACACCAGCAGTTCCAAGTTGCCTCTCGATGCTGATGGCAAGCCTATTGGCGTTGATGGCAAGATCCCTACACAGGACAAAGACTCGTCCTTTTCCGAGCAACCAAAGAAGCCAGCTAAGAGCGGCGATGATGGCGGTGGCGGTGGAGGCGGCAATGACAGCGATGATGGCGATGGTGGTGGCAGGCGCGGCGGCGGCGGCGGCGGCGGTCGTGGACCCCGCAACGATGACGGGCGACATCCGCGTCGTTTTCCGCAACAGCTACATCGGATTCGTTTTCCGGTGTATGATGGCACGGTTGATCCCTTGCCATGGCTTAATAAGTGTCAACAATTCTTTCGGGGACAGGAGATCGCCGAAGAAGACAAGGTTTGGTATGCCACTCTCCATCTTGAAGGCGCTGCTGACTTGTGGTATTACCGCCTTGAGCGTGACCATGGCGAGCCTTCCTGGCCAGAATTTTCATCCTATGTTAATCAGCGTTTTGGTCCTCCACTTCGCACAAACTCGGTCGGTGAACTCGCAAAGTTAAGTCAGACCAGCTCGGTGGCCGACTACCAAGAGCAGTTCTTCACACTTCTATGTCGGTGTGATGCCATGTCTGATGGTTATGCGATGAGTCTTTTTACTGCCGGTCTTCGCCAACCTCTTCGCACGGATGTTGAACTTCAACGACCAGCAACATTGGAGGAAGCCATGAGTCTGGCTCGTGCTTACGAGCGCCGCAGCACCTCGTTTTCGGACTCCAAGCCACATTTGTTTCAACTGACCCAATCCTCCAGCGAGAAAACAGAAGTATCCACCACCCCGGGAACAACAGCAGCGCAAACGTCGGGAACAACTCGTCGTGTCTTCAAGCTCCTAACGCGTGAAGAGATGGCTGAGCGCAAAGCAAAGGGACTTTGCTACAATTGCGATGAACAATTTTCTATGGCACACAAGAAAGAGTGCCCCAAGCTTTTTCATCTTGCGCTGGACCATGATGGTGGCGGTGCCATCTATGAGGAGGACAACGACATCCGGCCTTAAGCTCGAGGACGAGCTTTTTCCGAGGGAGGGAGAGATGTCATGGCAAGTGAGTTCACGTCGTGTACGTAGAGGACGTCGGTGTCGTATTGACGGCGGCAAGACTAGCTTCATGGCATGATTAGAGTTTAGATTAGAGTCCTAGTTAGTTTTCAGGTTTCCAAGTCTATGCGTTGCTTTCCTTATTGTAATCAAGTCAGTTTTGTGTTAGTCCGGTTGCTATATAAGGCGCCGAGGTCGAACGATTCAGGCAAGAAAAGTATTAGCCCAAAACCTGCTACTATCCCGTGCCTTGCATCTCGGCGACGTCAACGACGGCGCCGGCTTGCAAGCGTGCGGTTCGGCGGCCGCGTACTCGACCTCCAGTTTATCACCCATATAATCTACGTTCATCAACTAAAGCTCGTTCTGTTGCAGTCAAGGGCTGTGACACCACGCTTGCCAAGGAAGTGTATCATAGGATGGCAGGCCAGTTCAGCTGCATGGCATTTGTGTCAGTCTCCCAGCGACCTGACATGATAAGGATTCTTGATCGCATACAATCAAAATTTGGATTAGCTGGGTTTTCCTCTGCTTGCGAGGTGCAAGACATCATCGACAATATTAGAAGATATCTAAAACAAAAGAAGTAAGTGGCTATTTACTTCTGATTTTTTTTTAGTGATAGGAAAAATTGGAGTTCTTACTGCTATTACTTTTAGAAATTTACAAAATTGATTACTATGGATGCTTCATTAACCAAATCATGATCCTAGTGTCAATTCTGGCAACAAAATTTGGACAATTCCATAGCCTGATTGTTCAAGTCAAACCCCTTTCCAAATAGGAAAATGCTGGAGGGATCTAAATACTGTTTGGGGGACTGCATTAGTGGGATACTCCTGATTTTAGTGACTGAAAGGAGTATATATTGCATATAATGCGTGTGTGATTATTTGCACTGAGTCTCTCAAAAGGTGTATATAGAGTACATAGACTTACCCCAACTCTGATACATATGATACTACAGAATACATATTGTAGACCTCCAAGTATACCCTACAGATGTAGTGGGAGCATTCCATGCAGATTGTCAAACTGGAGAATAATCTAAAGGTTGTAAGCTGTTGGACTGACATCCCGCCATAGTTACTTAAAATATTATGATTAGGGCAGCCTATCAATTGATCCGAAAAAGACTCCCTAGAGGGGCCTATCAACACGATCTGCAGCACAAACCTAGCCACAGGTTGCGCAACCCCCAGCAGAGATCATAGAGATCGATCTACGTGGGTGCGCGCGGTGCAGAACTGGCAGTGGCTAGGGTTTGTGGCCTAGGTTCATAACCGAAACTCGTTATACCATGAAAGAATAGTAGGTTGGATATGAAGTGTGGGATTATTTGCATTGACCTCTCAGACGATTTGTATAAAGTACAAATACTTGGAGGTAAGACCTATCCGATACATATGTATGTAAAACAGATCCTAGATTAACTCAAATACTGTTGTAAGTTGTAACTATTAGATTGTGTTTATATACGTATTTTGGTTTTTCCTAAACATTGATAAAATTAGAAATGACTATTTTTGCAACCATAACTTAATGAATTTACGTGGTTCTAGGTCAAATCGGTATTTTTTCTTACAACTTCCCCTCCAGGGGCCCATGTATCATGTGCTTCTCTCATGGTACAATCCTCTTCCTGCTGAGCCCCCTTTCTCCTCGGTCCACAGAGAAAACATGTAGGACCCTGTTGTGGAGTCTTTCTTCCGTAATAAATATCAACGTCGTCTGAAGGATAAGAAGTCCAGTTAGTTTGTTAGTTGCCGGGTAGGACTCTGTTAGCCGGCTCAGGATTTTATTCAGTTGTTAGGAGATTTGTTTCGTGTACTCTATATAGCAGAGTCCCTGTCGTGTTGAAAGGGCAAGCAGAAGTAGAACCCGATCTCAGAGCCTCCTAGGGAGGGCGAGTTAGGTTACTTCTCCCTGCTTGTAATCCGAGTCTAGTTCAATAAATAAAGCTATATCATCTTTGGTATCAGCTGGGAGATCCTCGTTCCTGTACATCGCCTCCTCAATCACGCCCACGACCCCCTGCCCCATCGCGCCGCTAAACCCACCGCTCCCACTGCCACCATGGTCGACGCCGACAAAGTAGCCGCCGACGCCGCCGCCGCCGCCGCCGCCGGCAAGGCGTTCGTCACGGTTGCCGATCTGGAGACAATCGTCGAGAAGATGATCACCAAAATCAACGACCTCGGCGCCAAGATCGAAACCGAGTCCGCAGCCGCCAAGCAGGAGAACGCGCGCCTCTCGGCTTCGATCAGCAACGTGCAGACCCAAGTCCTCGAGAAGCAGGGTCGATTTGATTCATCGTCCGGTTCCTCCAATGGGCCGCCACCGCCTCCTCCCGCCATCACCCACAAGTTACGTTTCCCCAAGTACGACGGCGCCGACGATCCGCTAGGGTGGCTGCACAAGTGTGAGCAGTATTTTCGTGCCCAGAACACGCCGGACGATCAGAAGGTGTGGACCGCCTCTTTCTATCTGGAGAGCGCGGCCAGCCAGTGGTACTATCGACTGGAGAAGAATCGCGGCAGTGCACCGCCATGGCCGGAGTTCGTCGAAGGGATCAACAAGCGGTTCGGGCCTCCCGTTCGCAGCAACGCCCTCGGCGAGCTCACACACCTGCGTCGCACGGGCACGGTGGCAGATTACCAAGACCAATTTCTAAAGGTGCTGGCGCGCTGCGACCTCACAAAACGCCAACAGATTGATATTTTCATGGCGGGCCTCCGTAATCCGATGAAGACGGACGTCGAGATGCAGCGACCGGAGACCCTTGACGACGCCATGGCTCTGGCTCGCGCGTTCGAACGCCGGACACAGCTGGACGAGGAAGACACACGCCCTATCACCAAGTTCACTCCGCGCTCGACGCAACGACACGCCGTCTCCACGTCGCCACAGTCCAAGACTCCTCCACCTGCGACATCCTCGAGCGCGCCAGCGGCAGCACACGACGCCAAGGACAAGACGACGCCTCCTGCCGGCGCTCGTTTTGTGCGTCTCTCGCCGGAGGAGATGGCACAACGCCGCCTGGACGGTTTGTGCTTTAACTGTCCAGAGAAATTCTCCCGTGAACATCTCAAGGTTTGCACCAAGAAGGGCATCTATTACATGGTCGTACATGCTGATGACGATGACGACGAGGCGTTCCTGGAGGAGGCCATGCAGATTTCCATGTGCGCCCTCACGGGGATCAAGTCTGATTCTACTGTGCAGCTTGCCACCACGGTACATGCCGTGCCCATGGTGGCCCTGGTTGACTCGGGCTCCACCAATTCATTCATCGCCGAAGCAACGGCGCAGCGCATGGGTCTCCAGCCGTCACCGCGTCCTGGCCTCACGGTGGGCGTTGCTAATGGCGAACGCATTCCGTCCTTGGGCGTGTGCAAGGGCGTCACGGTCACCATCAAGGACGAGAAGTTCATCGTCGACCTCTACGTCATTCCTCTCGGCGGATTTGAGCTTGTCTTGGGCTGCGACTGGCTGCGCTCTTTAGGTCCAATTTTGTGGAACTTCGACCGGGGGACGATGGCCTTTTGGCATGGTGGTCGCCGCGTCAACTTGACAGCCACCACAGCAGCATCACAATCACATCTGGCTGCCACCAACATGAATGACTACATGCAGCTGCTCTTGGCAGAATTCGCGGACATCTTCACGCCGCCGACTGGTCTCCCTCCTCAACGAGCGTTCGACCACCGCATTCACCTGCTGCCGGGCACGGCGCCAGTCGCGGTTCGTCCCTACCGCTACCCGCAGCTGTTGAAGGATGAGATCGAGGCCCAATGCGCCGCAATGTTGCAGCAAAGCATCATCCGCCCCAGCACAGCGGCGTTCTCATCACCGGTCCTGCTGGTGCGCAAGAAGGACGGCACGTGGCGTTTCTGCGTCGACTACAGGGCGCTGAACATGAAGACGGTCCGGGATAAATTTCCCATACCGGTCGTCGAGGAGCTGTTGGACGAATTGAAGGGCGCCATGTTCTTCACCAAGCTTGATCTCCGCAGTGGCTATCATCAGGTGCGCATGCATCTCGACGACATCGAGAAGACGGCGTTCCGTACCCACCACGGCCACTTCGAGTTCCTCGTCATGCCGTTCGGCCTGACGAACGCACCGTCGACCTTTCAGGCTCTCATGAATGAGGTTCTTCGTCCTTTTCTGCGTCGATTTGTCTTAGTATTTTTCGACGACATATTAGTGTTCAGCAGGTCGTGGACTGAACATCTCCAGCATGTGCGCGCGGTGTTCACGGTTCTTCGTGAGCATGGACTGGTCCTCAAGCAATCCAAGTGTGTATTTGGCGAGCAGCGTATGCAGTACTTGGGACATATCATTGCCGAGGGTGCCGTGGCCATGGATGAGGACAAGGTGGCTGCTGTCAAGGCATGGCCAGTGCCGCACTCCATCAAAGGGTTGCGCAGTTTCTTGGGGCTCACGGGCTACTATCGTCGCTTCATCCATAATTATGGTGTCATTGCTGCTCCATTAACAGCTTTGCTCAAGAAGGATGCCTTCATCTGGTCACCGGCAGCTACTGATGCTTTTGAAGCCCTGAAGCTTGCTCTCACCACAGGACCTGTTCTCCAGCTGCCGGATTTTGACAAACCATTTATGGTGGACTGCGATGCTTCCGGTTCTGGTTTCGGTGCTGTACTTCATCAAGGCCAAGGCCCAATTGCTTTCTTCAGTCGAGCTGTCGCGCCACAACACGCCAAGTTGGCTGCCTATGAGCGCGAGCTCATCGGCCTTGTGCATGCGGTGCGACATTGGCGCCCCTATCTCTGGACGCGGGAGTTTATTGTGCGAACAGATCATTGCAGCCTCAAACATCATTTGGATCAGCGTCTTTCAACAATTCCACAACATACCTGGGTTAGCAAGCTATTTGGTTATAGTTTCCAGGTAGAATACAAGCCTGGCAAGATGAATGCAGCTGCTGATGCTCTGTCCCGACGTGATGAATCAGCTGCTGGTGTGCATGCCCATGCTCTGTCAAGGCCAGAGTTTTTGCTATTTGAAGAATTTCGTGCTGAGGCTGCCACTCTTCCTGAAATTGTTGCAAAACAGAAGGAAATCGAGGAGGGGACTGCAGGTGCGGCATGGACTGTGGTTGATGGTTTCGTCATGCATCGTGGTCGTATCTTTGTGCCCGTCTCTTCCTCACTGTGGCCTCAGATTTTAGACGCGGCCCATGGCACAGGACACGAAGGAGTTCAGAAAACGCTGCAGCGTCTCCGCTCCTCGTTCTACAGTCCTCAAGCCGCCAAATTGGTCCGCGATCATGTCAAGAGTTGCATTGTGTGTCAGCGGAATAAAACTGAACATCTGCATCCTGCTGGTTTGCTACAGCCGCTGGATGTGCCTACATCAGTTTGGAGTGACATTGCGATGGATTTCGTGGAAGGATTTCCTAAGGTTGGCGGCAAATCAGTTGTGCTAACAGTAGTTGACAGATTTTCGAAGATGGCTCACTTTATTCCTCTTGGTCATCCATATACTGCACTGACAGTGGCACACGCATTCTTTGATCATATTGTTCGTCTTCACGGACTGCCATGTTCCATTGTCAGCGATCGTGATCCGGTGTTCACTAGTTCTCTGTGGAGGGAGTTGTTTGCTTTGACAGGGATCAAGCTTCGGCTTAGTTCAGCTTTTCGACCCCAAACTGATGGCCAATCAGAAGTGACTAACCGGATTTTGGGTGTGTACCTGCGTTGCCTTGCTGGTGATCGTCCTAGGAGCTGGCTCAGATGGCTGCCTTGGGCAGAATATTGCTACAATACATCCTTTCAGTCGGCCCTTCAAACAACTCCGTTTCGGGTAGTGTTTGGTCGTGACCCTCCTACATTGGTGTCTTATGTGCCTGGGCTCGCGAAAGTGGTGGCCGTTGATACACAACTTCAGCAACGTGATGAGTTTCTGTCAGAGATTCGAGAACGTCTCTTGCAGGCCCAAGATTATATGAAGTTGACTCATGATAAGGATCATCGGGATTTGGAGTTTGAGGTGGGAGAATGGGCCTGGTTACGACTTCGTCAGCGCCATGCTACTGCTATTACTGATCGACCTAATGCTAAGTTGGCGCCTAGGTATTATGGGCCGTTCAAGGTGATTGAGAGGATTGGAACTGTAGCTTATCGTTTACAATTGCCTCCTAAAGCTCGAATCCATGATGTGTTTCATGTTGCTTTTCTGAAGAAAGTTCATGGTGAGCTACCAGCTGAGATGGTTGCTCTGCCTCACATTGTGAACGGTCGTGCTGTTCCAGAACCAGAGAGAGTTGTGCGTGCTCGCCCTAACAAAGCATCGTGGGATGTTCTGGTTCAGTGGGTTGGGAGAAGTTCTGCTGATGCGACATGGGAGCCAGTGGAGGAGTTCAAGGCCAATTATCCGAATTTCAAGCTCGAGGACGAGCTTTTTGGTCAGGAGGGGGGAAGTGTTGTGGAGTCTTTCTTCCGTAATAAATATCAACGTCGTCTGAAGGATAAGAAGTCCAGTTAGTTTGTTAGTTGCCGGGTAGGACTCTGTTAGCCGGCTCAGGATTTTATTCAGTTGTTAGGAGATTTGTTTCGTGTACTCTATATGGCAGAGTCCCTATCGTGTTGAAAGGGCAAGCAGAAGTAGAACCCGATCTCAGAGCCTCCTAGGGAGGGCGAGTTAGGTTACTTCTCCCTGCTTGTAATCCGAGTCTAGTTCAATAAATAAAGCTATATCAGACCCATGCCGCCACACCACACGGGGGGACATGGGGACGTCAAAAAGGGGATCCTATCACTATCAACTAATTACCGACCTAGGATAATAAGCTCATGAGCTTGGTCTTACTTCACCCTTTCAATAAAGTCACCAATGTTGCCGCTTGCTTGACTTTGCTTTTTTGAATCTATTTTTGTTGTCTCTTAGAGGCAAAAAAGAATTTTATCTTGTGGGAGTGAACGGCTACTGTGTACATAACTTGTCTTCCTCTTTTCAAGGCTTCACGTCGAAATGGGTTAGTCTGCATCTGAGAGACCCCGCCTAGCTCTAAAATGGTTTCAACCTCCATCTCAACAAATTCTTTTTTTTTCCACAGGGGGTCGTGATTGAAACTTTCGTAATTGGGTTAGCCATACACTAAGGAGGATGTAATTCAAATCAGATGAGGAATCTTTCCTTCTATTGATTTGATCGACGCAGTCACGAATAATCCCGCTAAAGTAATAGGAATTAGGCCAAAATAAAGAGCCTTGAGTAATAAAGGAAAAGCACCTATACCTAAAAGTTGTTATTTTATTTCTATCTTTCCATACATAACCAGAGAATGGAAAAGATTCTTCAAGAGTCTTGGGTCCCAAAAGCGCATGATAAATACCACCGATGCCTAAGACTGCTGTCAAAATTAGGTGAAGTACTCCAGATACAAAGTATGGAAAAATATCTTAACAGTAAGTTGTGGGAAACTTTTGTGTAGTTGTTGCTATTTTCCATTTTAGCATGACAGACATGCTATTCTGTGCTAGGTTGGATAGTTGTTTTGCTTATCTAATGTTATTATTCATTTTTTAGACACAAAGGTACTCTGATTCTCCTGAATAGGGTTGGCCTTGCCTTAAAAATAAAAGAGAATAGAGTTGGCCTTTTCAATTAATATATGTTACATGTGCAAAACAATCAACAGGTACTTGATTGTGGTTGATGACTTGTGGGATGCACCATCATGGGATATTATCAGCAGTGCCTTTCCGCAAAATGATAATGGAAGTAGAGTTATTGTAACGACACGAGTTGAACATGTGGCTAGTAAGGCGTGTTGCAGTCACCATGAATGCATTTTCAAAATGAGGCCCCTCGACAGTCAAGAGTCAAGGCGGTTATTCTCTAAAAGAATATTTGGCATGGAAGATGGATTTCCTTCCCACTTTAGGGAAGTTTCTGCTGAAATTTTGAAGAAGTGCGGAGGTTTGCCACTTGCAATTATTACTATAGCTAGCCTATTAGCTAACCAACCAGCAAGACTAAGGAATGAATGGGAGAGCATCCGGAATTCTATGGGTGCGCAGTTCGGTGCAAATCACACCTTGGAAGGGATGAGGCAAATTCTGCACCTTAGCTTTAAGAATCTTCCTCTTCATCTCAGGACATGCCTCCTATACTTAGGTATGTATCCAGAGGACCATGTGATTGCGAGGGATGATTTGATTAGACAATGGGTGGCTGAAGGCTTTGTCAGTCGTTTCTCATGGCCGAGATTTGGAGGACGTTGCGAAGAGCTATTTCAACGAGCTTATAAACCGGAGCTTGATTCAACCTGAAAGCACTGATAGCGAGGAGATAGTTTCCTGTAGAGTCCATGATATGATGCTTGATTTGATCCTAAGCAAGTGTGCAGATGATAATTTTCTTACTGTGGCATACAATGCAGAAAAAATAGAAACACAGCATGAGTATAAGGTCCGTCGACTATCCTTGGACATGAGAGCAGGTAGTGCAGCAAATGGAACAATATCATTAACATCTGATAATAGCCTGATACAAGTTAGATCACTTGCACTGTTTGTAAAATCTATGTGCATGCCTCCCTCACTGTTGTCGTTTGAGTACCTCCGAGTGTTGGTATTCGAATCTCTAAGTACCACTATGGGTCACAAGATAAAGGTCGACCTGACTCGGATTGGACATTTGTTTCAACTTAGGTACTTGAAGGTTTCAGGTGATGCATCAGCCATACTAGAGCTCCCTACAGAAATTCAAGGGCTTCAGTATCTGGAGACACTGGAACTAAATAGCATAAACATAAGAAACATGCCATCCGATATCATTCATTTGCCCCGCTTGACCCACCTGATTGTTCCACGGCTTAATATGCTACCTGACGGGATTGGCAGCGTAAAGTCTCTGCGCACTCAGAAACTTAGATATGTCAGACACAAGGATCATTAAAGCACTCAGCAAGCTGACCAACCTGACAAGCCTTGGGCTGTACTTTGTTTCGGTGCCAACAGCCACAAGGATTGATTTGGTAACTTCACTTGGAAAACTTGGCAATCTCAGACATTTGGATGTGTGTCATTGTGGTCAGATGTACAATGATAAGGCTAATCGGTTGGACTCATTGTCCCGTGCTCCTCTCCATCTTGAAAGGCTTGAAGTGGGAGCATGGCAGTTGCCCAGAATTCCCAGATGGATCTGTCGTGATCTTGGAAGCCTCAGCCGCTTGAACCTGCTCCTGAAGGAGATGTCAACCAACGATATTCGTGTTCTTGCAGAGCTGCCCTCCCTCGTCGTCCTCTACTTGCATGTGGTGGATCGTCCTAAAGAGGAGGCTGCCATCATGTTTGGCATGGGATTTCCAGCTCTGGAGCAACTTTATTTCTGGTGCGGTAGGGATACTCCATCATATCTGTGCTTCCTGCCAGGGGTTTTACCCAAGCTTCGACACCTCGAGATATGTTTCGATGATGAGTGGGAGTGGGGCGGCGCGACCCCGACTGGCATGGATCATCTCCTGGGACTCCGATCTTTGGAAGTGTACATGTGTTTCCGTTGCAGCGAAGGTCGTCACTCTTCGCCATACAGAAGAGCAAAGGACAGCCGTGCCGGGTGTCTGTTTGTTGACGCCACCCAAGTGCACCCAAATCGTCCTGCTTCTAGCTTTAGTTTGTACCTGTTCCCCTACTGTAAAGTTTCAATCCCCCCCCCCCCCCCCCCCCCCCCCCCCTTCTCAATTTTCCATTTTTCACGGCATTCTTATGGCATGCAGCATATGGAAAACCAGAAACAAATGAATTTTTAATGGGGTGGTCCAACAATAGAAGGATGCAAGGATGCTTTCAGAAAAGAATTCGCCAGTTATCCATAGGGCCAAAGTGACACGTACCACACATCAAAGAATGGATAGAAACCTTGTAATTTCCTCTATTTTTTTTCCATCTCAAAGGGTTTTCTTTTCTTTTTTTCTTAATTTGCCTTTAACATAAACTAAACTATTTTATTAAATATATTTAACAAGTAGGGGTGAGCCCCTCTTGTTCTCTAAATAAAGTTGTCTTTAGTGTAAAATAAGAGGGGCTCACCCCTACTTGTTAAATATATTTAATAAAATAGTGTGTTAACAATGTTGTCTTTAGTGTAGGGGTGAGCCCCTCTTGTTCTCTAAATAAGGTGTTGTCCACTTTTGAAACACATTTTGTCCAGTGTGTTACCACTATTAACAATGTTGTCTTTAGTGTAAAATAACCAGCAATCATATAATGTAACACACTGGACAAAATGTGTTTCAAAAGTGGAGTCCATTGTGCTGCGGCTGCTTCGTTCACCCCCTACAATTTGGGTCCATCTGCAGCCTCAGTAAAGTTAGACAATGGAAAGACATGTACATCTACATTTGACTAGGGAGCGTTCCAACAAATATATACACATTTACCATTTGTTGCAGCAATTTTTTTTTAAAACTGCTACTACTACATATATACAAGCAGCTCAGCCTGACAGCACATAAACTGCAACTACTATAGATAGAAGTTAAGTTTTACGGCTTCAACTACTGACTATTATCTTCTCTGGAATGCCACGTTACTGAGATCAGCTGGGTACCACAAAATTCATAGTTCGGCCAGAAGCCTGCAATGAATGAACATGGATAAGGAATAAATAATATGAAAGGACGATGAGCAGAGAGAAACAAAATGCATGAACCATCACAGCAACAGTTTTGCTTGCAAATGTCATGTACTTCTAGTTTGCTACAGAAAATTGAAGGCGATAGTATCATTTGGCAGCATGACAATCAAATTTCATGCCTCACGTAACAGGAAAAGTAGAATCACCATTACTCTTTGTTCCAACTACATAGACTACCTTCTGCTGCTATTTGGAATAATGATACAACGGTTATTCAGAATAGCATTATACTAAAGTAGTTCTACACCAAAATCGATCTCAAGCAATGAAATATTACTGAGTTCATAATGGCTAGCTTGTTTCACATGCCTCTTTATTATTTTGAACAAAACGCATATGGCATCTGCCTATTACTGTTTGTGTTGCGGCATAGATCAGAAAGATGCCCCTGAAGATACAGAAATACTGTATTGCATACAAAGATATTACACTTGCATAGGTTAAACGTTTGTTATTCTATTTCTATGGTCTATGGTGTACCAACTGACAAAATGATGCTGCTTAAATTCACATCATGAGAATTTCTCTGTTGAACAGAATGGTACCACTGTTACCCATACAATTTCTACAGTGACAAAAAGCAAAGCTGCTGTGGCGCATTGACATTAAATGCTAAAAATACAAAGGAACATACCAGTAGTGTGTGCTTCAGCACAGTTGCTGTGCAAATATGCCTCCCACGATCACGAGATAACATCAAGCGGACATGTGGAACAGTTTTCCAGCTCTGCCCAAGAGCAGGCTTGAGAGTTCCATTGCCAGCAGAAACCATATGATTGGTTACCTGGACTTAATGTGAAAAGAGTATATCAATGAACAAATTCAAGAACAACCTTTTTGCATAAGATTTTGCAGTGTTCACTAAAAGTATTATAAGGCACATTTCAATCTTTATAAGCCTACATAAGCAACTCTTAAAATCAACTATTTAAGAAAATAATTTGTGAATGCCTATAACAGAAACATCAGCTTGAAATATTTGAAAAGATGGTAAGTGACTTATCAAGCACTAAGTTAGTAATTATACCTCCCAAATAGCAGATTATACTATTCTAACAAGGGTAGCCCTTCTTTGTACATGCCACAAACCCACTGTTCCATTTTATTACATGGAAATACGTTTGTACTGAATTGTGAAGACTGAAGAGCATAAATTAAAACACCGGTCCACCCTTGGACCTTTCTACGGATAGCACTCAAACAATAAGAGCTAACTGATATCTTATTCAAGTACACAACAGAAGCAAAAACCAGAGCATTATTGCCATATGCTTTTTTGTGGATTGCTCCCAATCGAAGCGTGTAAGTGAAGGTTGTGTTGACTCGAACTAGAGCATTATCTGTACAAAAGCAGCAGAACCTCAAAACTGGATTACAAAAAGGTTACTCAAAAATCAAAAGGTGATTTTTTTTCTATTCATTTTATAGTTTATAAAAACCTTAAAGACCCGGATATCGACGATGTGCAAAGCCTTTCTTCTCTGATCAAACAAGGTTACGCATCATCATTTTCATGATAACCAGAGTTATATTACAGTTCCTGATGGTTTTTTTGTTTTGGGAGGAATACAGTTCCTGATGTTCTCCGAGAATGAATAGTACTATAGACTGAATTGTATAAGCTGCACAAAAAATTTGATAAAGATTTTTGAATACATACATTAACTCCGTGGTAAAATGAGATACCTATGAGCAATAAGTATCTTTTGCATTAGTAAGAAAAAAGGAACCCAGTACACCAACTGAGCACTCCATAAATGCTAAGGATCTCAGCATGATAATCTAGAAAGATAGTTCCAAATATCTCATTCTAAAGCACACAATCAGCACTCCATAAATATTTACCAAAAATTAGAGTTGAATAAATTTACCAGAACAGATAGATTATGCTCATCTGCTAACTTCTTTAGAATCATTGCCACTGTTATCATCATTGATCTCCCTGTTATTTATAAATACAAGTCAGAGGGAAAAACAAAAACTACACTTCAAGAATTAATGGTGCCCTAATCTTAGGAAGCAGTGATGCAAAGCAACATTGTTCTGGGCCTTAAAACACCAAAAAGGAAAAAAAATCAATTTATAACTAGCTCAAGTTATGTTAAGCTACTTAGCAGCTAACTTTTGTATTAGCTTATAACTGAGCGCATATATGTTTTTCGAAACCTCTCAATATTCCTAATTAAAGTCAGATTTGTTTGTTGCATACTTGGATTGTTAACTGTGACTTAAGCATGCCAGGAAAGCTATGCAATTACCTTGTGGATACTTGCCTCCAATGATGGGAGCAAGCAGAGATGATACCGAGTCAATGATAAGCAAGCATATCTTGCTACCACCAATGTTTACCTATTACGTTCCATAGGAGATAAGTATTCAAGATGAAATCTGAATTCATATGGAAGACTTTCTTCATACTTGCCTTGTCATTCAGCAGAGATAGTTCAAGCCGACGTAATACTTCAAACAAAGCAAATATATCAAACACAGACTCACAGTTGATGCTTCTCATGACCCTCTTGAGCCTCACATCTTTTTGCTGCAAGTCAAAACCCAATAACTATACTTCTATCACAGGCAATAGATAACAACACACATGGTGAATCTGTTGCTAGGGTGAACTAACTGCAGTTGCAAATGTTCCGACAGGATGTATCATCTACTAACACTAATAGAAATGAATAGTTAGAGAAACTCTTTGAAGGATAGAAGGGAAAGATAAGTACAGATATAATGATGACTGCCTACCTCTCCAACCAAAGGGATGGGAAATTCCTCAATTATGCTAGCAATGCGGCCCGGAGAGAAGGAGTTACTAGTATCCAAGTACATAACTGCACCCATATGCCTGGCGGCAACATGTGAAGCAGCATGTAGGCAGAGCTGCAGTTGATGTATGGTATTAACAACAGTAGACTGACAACATAATAATCTATATACTTGTTCCAAGACAAACATGAAAAGAGGTGCTGATGCGAAATATCTTGACTCTCCACCTGAGTTTTGCCAGAAGATGATGCACCAGTAATCTCTGTCAACTGACCTTGACGTAGACCACCTCCAAGAAGCATGTCGATGCTGGCAATTCAAGGATCATATCATAAAGATATCCAAAAATCACGAGCAATACGATTTTAGATGCGTAACGACCATCATATAATATTGATGGGGATCTAAGAGGGTAAACAAAAGAACAAGTCTGAAAAAATATTAGAGATGGCACCATTGCTCAAGATTGAGAATTACCCTTCAATACCAGCAGGGAGGAAGCGCTTGCTTTCAGTGACGTCCCTGAGCAGGTCCATCCCGTTCGACCACCGCTTGCGCCGAGCTTGAACAGGAGGCTGATCTTGATTCACCTCCTCCTGCCACAGATACCATCGCGTATCAGAGAAGCTGTAGCCTCTCTCAGGCTAGGGCATGAAAACGGAAATGGATTCTGACCTCGTGAGAGGTTGCTGCGTAGCGGCGCTTGAGACCGCAGCCGGAGGTGCTGGCTCCTCCTCCATCCCTCCCGCCGCCGGCCGCCGCCATCTCCACAGCAGTGGCGCACGGCACACCGTTTCGACTCTTAGATGGGCCGCGACTTATCGTTTTCATATGGGTCGTTTTTCCTTATGTCATCGAGCCCAGCCCAGCCCAGCCCAGCCTGAAATTAGTTAGGGCTATCATCCGAGAGAGGACGCCTCGCGACGGCCGGCAAGTACCAGCCGGACAAAGCCGAGACCACCCAGCAGCGACGGCGACAGCGGCGCGCGGCGTGGCGGCGAGCCAGCTGTTTGACTGCTGCAGCTGTGTCTGATTCCCGTTGGAAGGCCGCTGCGGCGTCCAGGTGAGGCGTCAGGCAGGATCCAGGGGCCCCGCGTGCTCTAGGTTTCTGGGCGCCAGCTCAAGGTAAGAAACTCTCATCTGCGCTTGCTCGAACACACGTCTCTTGTAGAGCCATGGGTACTGCCGTATCTGTGCAGATGGGTAGGTGGGACGTATAAGGTACGATTGGGTCCCTGATGTGAGTGCTGTTTGGCCATAAGGATAGCTTGGGCGCTGATTCTCTTATAAAGCTAGGGATTGGACGCTGTTGTTTGTAATCTGTGAAACGTAGATGATTCACACCCTTTATTTTCAATACTATCTCCAATATGCTGCTGCAACTACTTTAATGGATGCAATTAGAGGTCTTCCGTTTTCCTCTGGTGGCAAATGTTTGCAGGATTATGATTTATAACTAGTGGCAAATTATTTTTGGAGCATACCTCAGTTTTGGTTGCGCTTGATAACCGAAGAAAGAATGCTTTTTATGTTCTCTTTCTTATCACTCACTTTTTCCGTTGTCTGCAATATATGCTCACTCAGATTTCACTGGTACAATAATTAAATTTTATTACACAACTTTCAAACTTGAATGTTATTTCTAACTCAGATTTGCATACTGTTGTTGCTTCTGCATGCAGTTCCAAATTTCAAGTTTTTTGTGTTCCAACTTTATGGCTTTCTGGCAAACCGTTATTGTGCTGTTTAGCTGTCCAGTTTATGAATTTGAATCTGCATAGTTTGAGCATCAAGTCTTGAGATCTTTTCGATTGGGTACCCGACGCTCTTATCCATTTTCATTTTGCTATGTTCATTCAGTTCGAAAGACGAGTTGGATCTGCAATGTCAGCACCCAACAGAGATAGCAGCATGCAACAGCTAGTCCCAATAGCGCCACCAGGAAAGGTCTCTGAGGGTGACAGTGGGAAGGAACTGGTTGTGGTGGAGGCTCAGGGTAAGAGCTCGGGAGGTGTAAAGCTGCGAGAGGATGAGGAAGACCTGGAGGTGAAGCTCAGACGCATCATGGAGAACGTCCCTGTCCGTGTCAGCAACACCTCCGGGTCTTCTGCTGGATCTGGCTCTGGTGATTTCCACCAGGTAATCCTTCTCGCACAATTAAAAAGAGTATCAGGTTGATTTAATGGCTTATTCATGTGATATCCTTCGCTGGTTCATTTGCTCAGCTTGCACGTTGAATATAATATCGTTCACTGGTTCATGTGACCTTGAAGATTAAAATAACCTCCTTCGACTCAGTGCCTATATTCTCAGCTAGCATGTTAAATATATGCGGCTTATTCAAATACAAGTCTTTTTTGTGAGATTTTGAACATGAAGTCATGAAAAAACTAATTAAGCCTTTGTTATAAACTGTGGCTATGTTGTATAATTACCATGATGTGACCTTGAAGATTACAATACTTCCTTTGACTCGGTGCCTATAGTGAGATTTATTTTCTCAGCTAGCATGTTAAATATATACGGCTTTATTCAAATGCAAGGTTTTTTTTGTGTGTGACATTTTGAACATGAAGTCATGAAAAACCTAATTAAGCTTTTGTTATGGACTGAGGCTAGTGTTGTAGGACTACCATGATGCTACTTCTTGGGTAAAAAATTGAGGTCGGGCATGTGAGTCAAGTTAGTCAATATGCTGTTGGGAGCAGGAAAATACTGATGTTTTACATGGCTGCATCCCTTTTGACGCAATACATGGGCATCCTTATTACAAGATTTTCTTTTGGCTTCTGATTAGGATTTAGGAGTTTATAATGTTACTGATAATGTGTTTCCATTATACAATAAAAAGCCAAAGTGGGTCAGGGAAATGATGCGATGGATAACAATGGTGTAAACACAGATCTCTGTGCTTGTAAGCAGTAGGATTTACCTCATGGACAGTGGAAATTGAATAAAATACTAGAGTCAATATGGAAAAGATCTGTCACCTGTTTGCATATGTAGTATTTTGTGTGCTCTTACGGAGTACCATGGCATAGAAAACTAGGCGCTTCTTTGTGACAAATCCCTTAGATTTATAAACTTCAGTATGCCAAACACCATAGCATCTTTTCGAAAGATCCACACCCAAAACCAACTTCTAGTGGTGCCTTGTGATCTTACCGGCTAGCAGATGTTTTCTTTTTTCTCGAAAACGCAGGAGAGCTGCGCCTTATTATATTATAAGAAGAGAGGAGGACAATAACCCGTTACAACGCACACCACACACACCCTTGCTGTCCTTAAATTACATTCGCGCCTGTTAAACAAAATAAAGCGACGAAAAACACACATCACTAAACACTTGGGGAAGGGGCAGTCAAGAGGGATAAACCTTGAGCCCCTGCCAACTCCCATAAACGACGTCCATTCCCAGCTAGCAATTATTGGTTTGTATGTTGATCTCCACTGTCCTTATATATGTGAGTCTGTTTAAAGAGGCAGCTGCATGCGCTGGGTATCCGCATCACTATCCCATGAGCGGCGGGTTTAATTGGATGAACGCTTAAGCGTCCGAAAGCACGCCTAGGCGATGCTTTTCCCGCCCTTTTGCATGGATGAGGTGCGGCTTAATCTTTGATTTTCAACTCCCGTTGGACCAAATCGAGCGCTACCACTCCTCTTTGGCCTGGCACCATGTTGTTTCCTGCCGGCCGCTAACTCTTTAGTATTTGCAAAACCACTGGCAGTAACGTTCTTTGGTGAAAAGATGACAGCATGTATAGAATTGTCATTCTGTTTTCCTTTTTGCATTTTTTCATCTTAGACCTGGAATCTTAATGTACTATTTGATGCTTTTATTCTGGAGTAGCCTTTTATTCCATTAATTGGAGTTTTTGAATGATGTCATTGTTATATTGTCATTTGCTTTTAACAACATATGTGGTACAATACTAGGCTAAAGTTTGTAAATAAAGAACAGTCATAACTGCCTGTATCATGTGCTTGGAATCGGAGAGTGCAATCATGGGGGATAGGTCCCCTGCACTTGGGTTGTGGCTGTGATCTTCCTATGGTACGTGTGCACCTCTTAGAGAGAGGGAAGTTAGAACTTTTTTATTATTTACTAGAATGCAATGGAAAGGCTGCGTACAAAAGACCCAAAGTGGTCGGACCCTTCCCGGACCCTGCGCAATCGGGAGCTACGTGCATCTGGCTGCCCTTACTAGAATGCAATGAGCAGTAATGACTTGGCTTATATTTTACATCTTCATTGTCCACTAAATAATACCGATGCAACCAAATTTATAAGTAAAGTTGGTTACTACTTCGACACAGGTTGTGTACAATGTTGGTGTCTTGTAGGCTGTTTTTTAGCCTCCACCGTATGCTATGGCACACATATATGATTTAAGAGATGATCCTTAAAGTGGGTTAAGTTGTCGTTATGTGTCTCTACAAGATCTTTATGTTGTCTCTGATTTCTACATGAGTACAAAAGTCTACATTACGGTCAAGAGACAACCTATATTTCTCTCCTTGTTCTCTGCACTCCACCTAGCTTTGCTGCTGTGGGCAATGTCTAAATAACAGCTGAGGTGGCACTCTTCATATGTTTTAACCCTTTTTTTCTGTCAGTAAGTCACACTAATTCAAGACTTGTGTTGCATTTTTAGCCATCCGAACTATTTTTACATTTTTTATCATCTGAACTCATGGCTTCTTATCTTGTTACGGCATATTTTAGAACAGAATAATAGCTTTTTCTCTCAGTGATTTTGACGATATGCTACTCCCCTAACTTGATTTTCAGGATGTGTGAGCAAGATATTGGAATGCTTTCTGAACTTGAGTCCTCAAAATTTATTCTCTTTTATGTTGTAGCAGCCATCTTGTTTCTTGAATTATGTAATGTCGCTGCGACTCCAGATTAACCGAATTAAACAAATCATGCTATCATTATTTTGAAATTCAAGAACTTGTGGAAATGATATGATCTTTTAAAAGTAAGCATTCTTCTTTTTACAGTATCGGCAAATGAGGAGAAGAGTGCAGGATCGGATAGCACGAATGGAAGCTGATTACCAAAAGAGAAAAGAGATGGCTGAATTCGAATTGCGGAGGGAGGAAAGGCTGAAAGCAGCAGAGGAGAGAACAGCCAAAAAGCGCTTGAAGCGCCAAAAGAAGAAGCAACGGAAGAAAGAGAAGCGACCAAAAACTAGCAGTGGTGGTGAAGAAACTAACAGGGTGGAATCATCTGATGATGATGAGGGTTCGGACAATGATGACAAGTCCAAGCAATAGCATATCAGTTGTTTTTGAAGTTTTTAAACTGCAGGACACTGTTGCAGCAGTAATATGGATCCTTAATGAAGAAACCCTGCGAGTTTCTCACCAGTTGGCTGTGGGCAATGAACTAACGTCTGGGACTACAGTTGCTGCAGGCTGAGTCCCATCCGTTCCCTCGAAACTTTTAAGCGTATGTAGAATATTATATTTTCAGTGCCCTCGAATCTTTCTGAGGTATGCGTAAGAGGAGGTAAAACTTGCATGAGTACCTTTTGGTCAGCTCTATGCTTCTAGCCTGTATTGTATCAGTTGCCGGTTCATTTTCTCCCCCTCTCCATGTATGAGAAACGAATCCGGCCTTCTGAATTCGTCACGTCTGGTTAGTGCTGTTCTTTTCAATATATATATGAAATTTAAATGATCTTTGTATTTGGAGATATGGGATGTCAGTTTCTTTTTTCCTGGGTAATGCGAAAAGGTACCCTGATTTCTGTTATTAAAGATGGTTTTACTATGCTGTAGGGCAATGTGAAGTCGATCGTCAATTCAGACAAAATCTAAATGCTAGTTGGAGTAAGTGACGGGATAGAAACTGTGAATTCGATTTGATTTGCTTAAGTTGACGGTGAACTGAATTCGTTCTGGGCCTTTCAATAATCTTGCTGTTTTATTATTGGGCCGCAGTCCTTGCAATTTCAGTATTCCAGTATCTGAAACGCATTTCCTCGCAAAAAAAAAAAGAAAAAAAAAGAGAACTGAAACGCACATTTGACACACAAACGAGCTTTCCCGTACGTGGAAACACCTTTAGTTACATTAATCTTTGCTATATTATCTAAAGATGCAAGCGGGTACTCACCGAGTATTTGTCGGTCAAGCCTTTAGTTCATTTGCTCTACTAGCTTTCTAAAGTGGTGGAAAATTCTAGTTCATTTTTAAAGAGTTTTGGGGACCCAAAACTTTGAAATCTGCATCTCTAATATTTTCGTTCCTGAAACCCCATCTTATATACTTTGTATGCTGAGTGAATCTTTTCTTCGAGGGTCTGTCTGTAGAAAACTTGATTATTGGACCCTAGATGTTCTTCCTCTCCTGATCTAGAATATCAGACTTCTTTGGAGTCCCCGAATCAATTCTTGTGAAATTCGTGTGAAATTCTTGGGTTCCAAATGAGGTCATAGTATTTTTTTTAATTGCCTTAGCCTATGAATACTTTGTCCTGTCCCAGTCGACATGATCATAATAAGGGGCGGAGCTATGTGTAGTTGTCGGGGTCTGGCGACCCCGACGACCTCGGCAAAACTCCATCTAACAGCTGCTTATGGGTAGAAGAAGACCCCACACTCAAGGCAGATTAGTGCTTAATGACCCCGACGAATCCATGTTCTGGTTTCGCCCCTATTACATGCGAATACATCTTCCGCTCCAAATGTCACTCACGACAAATGGGGTAAAAGGACAGCCAGAGATCTTGTCACATGCTTTATGTAATCTCCAGTTGGCAGCGCCTGATAAACTGAAGACGTATCTGGTCAAGTAGCAATTTCATAAAAAAATGCTATTTTTTACAGTTTAGCTTAGCTTGATAACTTCATAACATTTCACGGCTCATTTAGTTTGTTATCAAAGTATCTATTGCAATAAGCCAGAGGGCACAACAATCGAATCAATCATTTATGAAAATTGCCTTGGTCATCCTTTTAACACGTAAAATCGTTAAATGGTTGATTAAGTAGTTACATGAATGTCCAGATCCAGGTTAGTTAAAGGTCACTAACACAAGAGTAGTACTGAATACAGGAACGATAACGTGTCCATTTCCGTTGCAGCGTGATATAGACCAGTTGAGAATCAATCAGTGGAAAACCGGTAGCCGATCACAACGAGAACTGCTTTAATTGTTGTCTTCTTTTCCCGTGAGAATCTTGTTAATGCAGGTGTGGAGGATATATCCGGAAGTTAGGTTGTGATGGTTCCTTCCATGGGTCCAATCGTTCGGAAGGTCACATCAATGGCAGTTGGAATGTTTAGCTCCCTGCATGCTTTGGAGATGGACGTGTTTGACCTGAAATTGATGTTGATTTGTATTCAGATTGACGACAGTGTTCATATAGAAAAAAAATAGTTGAATTGCTAGTGATTCTTGCCATTGAAATCATTCAACTTTTTTAAAGGACAGTGTTCAATCTCATAATTCCCCCTTCTATTCGTGATTTGACAGCTTCTGCTCCATTTCCGAAGAACTGGGTGAGTTCCATGAACTCTTTCATGGGATTTGGAGTTGGGATCACATCAATTATGTTTGTTGTCATGCAAAAACGAACGAATTACCAAATTTAAGAATAAAGAAAGACAGATAATAACTATTTTTTTTACGAAAAGGGAATTTCATTAATATTGAAGCATATTACCTCCCCTGATTACAAAAGCATCCCAATCAACGCCAACTCCATTGATGGAGAAAAAAAACCTTAAAAGAGCCGCAAATTCCACTATCTAGGATCACCATCCCAAACGGATATGTCACGAACGAAAACTCCGATTTGAAAGAACATAGCCGTCTCACCATCCACCACCGCCATCCTCATCCCCGAGGGGGGAAAATTGAAACCCGACCCTTTCGCAAAAAAGGGGAAGACTGATATTCCACATGTAAGTACGAAGAACTCACCGTCATCGAGCCTGTAGCCGAGACCATCGTCGCCTCCTTCACCATATTTGCAATGGAAAAACACAAATCCGAGCAACATCCAGAAGAATATCACCGGAAACCAAACTCTCACTAGCCCACAGCCATGGCTACGAAGAACCACGACGAGACAAAGGAGGGGCCGGAGTACCTTATTCTTCATCGATGATGACGCCTTCGACTCGTCGTCACCGTCAAGACGCATCTTCCTCCAGTGTTTCATGCCAACGAACTTGAGGACGCTGCACTGCCGCCGTCGCCTTCTTCCACCGAACCACTAGAGAAACCCTAACCCTAACAAACACCGCGGTCGCCGCCAAGAACGACCACCGTGGGAAGACCTACCTATCTAAACTTATGAAGGAACAAAATAGACATCGGGATGCCGGGCCTCCCTCCTCCGCCGACGGCGAAACCGCCGGAGATAATAACTTTGCTTTTCATATAAAGGAAAATGCTTCACATATGACATATTTGTCTGACTTTGTTCCGACCGATTGATTTAGACCATTTGATGAATATATGAGCTACATCCAAGTGATTTCAGTCATTAGATCTTCTGGTTGTAAAAGGGTCTACCAAATGAGTCGTTCCTACGGCTCATAAAAATTATTCATGTCACTTTTTATACAACAATAATCTCAGACATGTTCGCCCAAGCATTGATCATAGACAGGGTGAATATAATGCAATTAAATCACCACTTAACAGTAGAATGAGTGCTTGTAGTTCCATTCACCTCTCTCATTAAATTCACCCAAGCACTGATTATAGGCCGGGTGAATCTAATGCAGTTCTCTTCTCTAACAATACAATGAGTGCTTGTAGTTCCATTCACTTCTCTCATTAAATTTACCTATGCAAAAGGGCATGTAGCCTAGTGGTTACAAGAGCCTCAGTAGCATCTGAGGTCCTGGGTTCGACTCCCCGTAGGAGCGAATTTTTTAAGATTTAATGGCATTGTGCGTTCAGCGGGAGGCGACGTGGCCGTCGACAGCGAGGCGCCAGTGGTGACTTCGTCAATCTTGATGATTTACCGGCTCAGTCTTCAAAGATGCTCATAGGGATAGGGTTTGCGTATGTGCATTCATAGGGGTGAGTGTATGAGTTGTACTATGTAATGAAAAAAAAAAAACCAAAAAATGTTGCCTCCTTCCTACAAGGCTACAACTCTTCCTCTACCCTTATCCAAAAAAAAAAAAAAATCTCCCTCTACAGCTTTTGTTGTTGCTAATAGTATTACCACAATATTACCACCGGACTAGCAAGAAATATTTTACTACTATTTCTGGTGCCCTCCTTAATTAACGTCCGGTTTGCCTGTTTTAATTAATAGAGCCGGCACTATAGGCACAAAAAAGTGGTTTACCAAGGTTTGAATAAAACAAAATAGTTTTATCCCCCATCTAGTTGGCTTGGACTCTACATTACAAGATTAGTTAAGTTTATATCGTTACACTCCTGTAGTACATTTCTAACACCCACCTAATAATAATTAATTTTTGTGTTATCATTATCTGGCTTACCCTCTGTCCAATTGCATTGTCGCCGCCATCCACTACTGATTGTTCTAAGAGCTGATTCTTAATAGACTTCATTCCTCTTTGAAGAGAAAAAAAGGATATCATAATACCGTCCATCTAAAGAGAACCAGATGACCTTAGTACCATTGACATGAAGACTTCATATTTTTTTTAGCAAAGTTTCATTATTTGAGATGGTTAGTACAATGATCGCAAACAACCGGACATCCCTTGCAACTGCCCATTGAATTCACATCCTGCAGGTGCTTCTTCTAGTTTAGTTATTCAATACATGTAATGAATTTAGGTTGTGTACGTGTGTTCTTTACCTTTCTTTGGTGTTCACCATTGGTAAAACTAGAAGCATGGAAATGATCTCCTTTTGGACCACAACGGTTGAAAGCATATTCCTACAATAAAAGGAACTTCATATGCCATCCGATGCTACACCAATACCAGTTGTTCATTAGCACAAAAGAATATAATCGGTATATTCCCGACTTTAGAAAACTTAAATGACAGGATGTGATATGATTTTAAACTTATATTGAAGGATTGGCCAATTAATACTCCTGTCCTGAAGCTACTTCCACAAGGGAAACCGTTGCTGCATACATGCATGTGTCCAGTATCGAGAGTACAGCTTACAAAACCAAATTCCCTGTCTGCCGCACTCGTGTCACACTTGCACCGCTTTAGGAAAAAGCAATTTGTTTGTTTTTCGCGCACTACAAATTTAAAATGCGCTTGTTGTTCCAGTTAGTGCAACGCAGCATGCACCTCTTTAATTAACCGTACCAAACCTAATAGCTTTCAATATGGAATGAAATAGAAAAGAAGCATCGATGTATGAGCGTCTTGCTCTGATTGCAATACGAGCCTTACGAGTGATCCAAAAGTGAACAACGCTACTATAAATTTTAATTTGTTGCTGCTAGATTACTGTTGTTAATGTGGATATCCACAGCTCAGTCATGTGGCGCCACTACGGTAGCACATCCGGTCTCAAGATTCGGATACAAGCACCTTTAAGAGAGACAAAGGATCAACAAAAACCTCAGCCCATCATCTCTAGTATATGTAATTTAGGCCTCCGTGCTTTTCCTTCGATCAGGTTGCTAAAGGTTAGCGAATTTGGACACACATGTTACTCTTCCTTCCATGTGACATACGAAGAACTTCACTGCTATCCGACACTGCACACCAATAAAAACTGATGTTTAGCATCAAAGAATATAACAGGTATATTCCCAACTAACACAACTTAATTACTTTGGGTGTGGGATATGATCTAATATGAGAGCTGGAAGATAGCAGAAGCCCCCTTGGTATCTTCCAAAAAGTAGTAGTTTTGCTGCCTGCCTATGCATGCCCACGATCCACATATCTGGACTGTGGCTTATAAAAAGAAAAATCCCCTGATAGCACTCATCATGGTAGCGTCACCCATTTTAACAATAGATGGCTCGTCAGTTTTTGCACACTAAAGCTTTTTAACATCTTCTGCAAATAAAGTTTGAAACCTTACCACCGCAAAAAAAAAAGTTTGAAACCTTAAATTACTTTTTCTCTCAGCTCTCGTTGCAAATATAACTGATGTACACAGATAAGCACCTGAATTTAGTAGGGGTGGTAGCATATATATATTTACCACAGGTATAAGAAGAAGAAAAATGATCCATATTTATAGCAAGTCTTTTTTTTGCGAAAAGGGAATTCTATTAATGTTCAAGCATATTACATCCCCTGATTACAACCCACACAACTCCACCTCCACTGATGGGAGACAAGAAACCTTGAAAAAGCCATAAATTCCACCATCTAGGATCATCATCCCAGACGGATATGCCACGGATGAAAACTCCGATCTGAATGAACACGGCCATCTCACCATCCACCACCGCCATCCTCATCACTGACGGGGGAAAAAAGAAACCCATCCTTTTCGCAAAAGAAGGGTAAACTGCTAACTTTCCACACGCAAATACGATGACTTTGCCGTCGACGAGCCTGCAGTCGAACTCATCGTCGCCTCCTTCACCAGATTCAACGTGGGAGAACACAAATCCAACTAACATCCATACGGATGTCACCGGAAACCAAACTCTCACTAGCCCGCAGCCATGGTCAGAAAGAACCACAGCTAGACAAAGAAGGGGCCGGAGTACCTTATTGTTGGCGATTTCTAGCATACCATTTTATATGCCAATTGCGCCCTATTTAGAGCATAAATGTCATCATTATAGGCCATTAACCCTTGATAATAGCACCACATTTGTATATATGTCGTTCTGGAGCTTTATTGCAGAAACAGATGAAAAAGACGACATTCTGGACATTGAGGCTGATCTGGACCTGAAGAGAAGAGAACCAGCAGAAAAGGCCCACTGTGCCGATCGGCACAGCCATGTGCCGACCGGCACATGGGACTCCAAGGCCACCGAGCTGGCCCACCATTCAGTTTATTCTAGAAGGAAGTTATCCGAACCAATCTTGGGAGATATTCATCACGAAGAGATAAAAGATACTCGAAGATTTGAAAGAGCAACACAAGACTTGATCTCGAAGAAAACTGATTGGAAGGCCCACATGGAAGCTACCTAGGACTTCGGAACCGACTTAGGGAGGAAACCGAGCTGGACACGAGGTGTGCCGATCGGCACAGGAGGTGTGCCGATCGGCACAAGGACTCTTTTCCCGAGAATCCTTTCCTTTCTGATTTACAGCCCTATATAAACTTGTAAAATCCCTAGGGTTTGAGGATCCGCCGCCAGAGGGACAACACAGCTAGTAAGTTTAGAGCCACCGGGGCTTTGCCCCGTTCTTCATGTTCTCTAGTTATTGATCAAGAACCATTGGTGCTAAAGAGGTGATCCATCAAGGTTGGCCTACTAGATGGTGATGTATCTTGCACTATGTATTATCGAAGTATGGTTGAATATGTGGATGAATGGTTTTGATTATTGATTGCCTGGATTTTATGGTCTTTACATGCACTTGTTCCTACGCTTAGTGACGACTAAGTATTAGATGTTATCTTAATGGTGGTGGCAAAAAGAGGTGAGAGGTTCAATCTCTCACTATCTCCATTGTGGTTAAGGTAGCATTGGGGTCTTGTAATGCGTCATAATTGCACGTTGTCTCTGTACCCCCACAGCCGCTAATGCATACGCGATGATCCTTGAGATGATGTGTAGAGTAGGAAGAGGTCAGCGACTACGGCGAATTGGTCGTGACAGGGCATTCCGGAAAGGGGCTTCGACCTACCGATCTTCGGTTATCAATAATTGAGTAATCCCGTTTATGATGCTATTTGATTAAGCTTCTTGGTTACGATCTTAACCAGCAGACTTGGCTAACTTACCCCATGACCTAATCAGTTCCTATGCTGTTCGGACAACACTTCGGACAACTTCGACTTCGTGCCGACCGGCACATCCCCTGTGCCGATCGGCACGGCCCCCTGTTTTCCTGAAACTCACGCTCACGCTCACTAGAAGGCTTGGCTAACTCTTTTACTGATGATTTTGCTTAATTCCCATTGGTCCTTGTGGTTCGATTAAACCTTGGAATACTCTTCTAGGGGAAAAAGACTACAACTGTACACCGTGCTCTTGCGGTATATAAGTGGGTGCGTAGATACGACCAACAAGCTGTCTTTTTCTGGCGCCGTTGCCGGGGACCTTTGTTCGAATTAGGCATTGTTTGAAGTTTGAGAAATTGGTCACCGTGCCGATCGGCATCTGTGTGCCGACCGGTACGGAGCTTTCTTTCTTTGATTTCTCTGTCTTTTCCAGTATATATGTCCTGTTTTATTTAACAGACAGGTATGGACGGCGCTAAGTCAAATAAACCCTTTAATTATCTCGATGATCCAGAGATTCTCTTTCGCAAGCGTAAGGCGGAAAAGAAAAGCAAGTCAGTGGGAGACATAGAAGACAACCACGAGCCACTCAGCCCGAAGGCATTGTTTGCAGCTTTGGAAGAAGACAAGGTAGAAGAAGTTCCTGAAGAAGAAGACAGGGGAGACGCCACACCAATTGCTAATCGTCTCAAGCCTGCCTTGGACAATGTTATCAAGACTGAATTCACTGCACAAGCTCAACCCTTTCGGCTGGAGCGCTACATGTCTTTGGTTGGTCAACAACCGTTCACAGGTTCTGAAGATCCTAATATGTATTTGCAACACTTTCATGAGATCTGCGGTACCTTTCAATTGCAACATATGAATGACAATGAAGCCAAGGTGCGATTGTTCCCTCTATCTCTTATTGGGCGTCCTAAGCAGTGGTACCATGGGCTACCTACTGCGACCAAGATTAGTTGGGATCAACTTTCTGCAGAATTTTTGGCAAAGTACTTCCCTCCAGGCAAGACTCAAGCTTTGAAGAACAAGATCCTTGGATTCACTCAACCTGCTGATGAGAGCGTTGGAGAAGCATGGAATCGATTCAATGAGTACAAGGATGCTTGTCCGCACAATGGTCTTGCTGAATGGGAGCTAGTGGAGAGGTTCTACACGGGTTTGAATCTTTTGTCCCGACAACACTTAGATGCTTCGGCTGGAGGATCGTTTTTGGACAAGACACTCGCTCAAGCCACGGCCTTGATCAAGAAGATAGAGCAAAATCAATCATGGGTTGGTGAGAGAGAAAGTAGGAGCCTTCAACCTTCCACGGGAAAGATGAAGAGTGTGGTGGAAAGAGCTTATGATGAATTGCTTATGGACAAGCTTGACACCATACAAAGGAGATTGGACAAGATTGATCATATTCCCAAGGAAGAGACCGTTAAGCTAGCGGAAGCCCGTTCCACATGTGAAGAATGTGGAGAACTTAGTCATGTGAGCAAGGATTGCCCCGAAGATGTGAAAATGCTCAATTATGTCAAGAATCAAGGATGGAAGACTCCATATCAGCAAGAAAGGAGTAGCTTCACCCCGTCATCGTCTATGCAAAATGCCATCTCTCTTCGTATGCAATGCCAAGAGTTCTTTCAAGCCCAAGAGAAGGTCAACAAGGACACTCAAGCCAAATTCAAAGAAGTTGATCGTGTGCTTGAGACAATCAATGACAAGGTCATCGAAGTGGGGAGTTCTAATCAGCAAATCCTCCAATTCATGAAAATGATGGAGAAACAAATAGCCCAATTAGCGGAGTCGGTAAAAAGCGAGAAAGAAGCTCTTCCTGGTAATACCCGCTCTGCAGAACAGCTGAAATCCATCGAGACGAGGTCTGGGAAGCAAACTGAAGATCCGAAGTTTGCAGCTGGAGCAAGACGACCCCGTGCCGATCGGCACGCTACAGTTGATGGTGCCGACCAGCACACAGAAGGTGCCGATCGGCACACAGAAGAAATTGACCTCTCGGGTCTGAAAAAGGGAACTGAGAACAAGGAACACGGTCCTGCTACCTTTCTGGATACGCAGCTGTTGGCCAAGACAGAAAGGATTCGACATCATGATGAGCAATTCTCCAGGTTTGTCGATATTATGAAGAAGTTATATATCAATGTCCCGTTCCTTGATGCTCTTCAAGTGCCCACCTATGCTAAGTACATAAAGGATATTATGCAAAGCAAGAAGTCCTTAGCATCGGAAGAAGTGGTGAAGATGACAAGGGAGTGCACTGCAGCTATTAATGACACTACACCAGAAAAGAAGCCCGACCCCGGATCTCCTAGTATCCGGTGTTTGATGGAGCTCAAATCTTTGAAGGGGCTTTATGCGATCTTGGAGCAAGTGTAAGTGTCATGCCTCGCTATGTCTTTGCAAGTTCGAATTTACCAGAGTTGGAGCCTACGGCTATGTGTTTAGAGTTGGCCGATCAATCGGTTCGCTATCCCGATGGAATTGCTGAAGATGTGCCTGTCCAAATTGGTGATCATATAGTTCCTGTGGATTTTATTGTGCTTGATATGGATAGAAGGACAAAGACTTCATTGATTTTGGGCCGGCCATTCTTGAGGACAGCGAAGCCAAACATTGATGTGGGGAGTGGAAAGATAAGCTTTTGCTTTGACATAAGTGGAGCCTCCTACACATTCAATTTTCGCCTCAAGGGAGAAGAAGGCCGTACGGTGTCCAAGTGGGTTGAGAAATACAAGTCTCCGCACCGTAAAGCAATCGAGGGTAATTGGAGGAAGGACATGTCCTATCATTAAAGGAGAACAGACAAGAGAACCTTGTAGTGTCGCAACTTTTTCCCGTAAAGCGACGCTAAGGAAGTGATTTATGCGGGGAGGTCAAGCTCTACGACCTTTTTAAAACTAGGAGCGCTTTTTGGGAGGCAACCCAAATTTCGGGAGCGAGTCATAGGGTGAGTCTTTGTGTGTTAGTGCTTTCGGGAGGGCAACCCGTGAATTAGAAATTTAGTGCTAACCGGGAGGGCGACCCGGCCTTTAAATTGTTTGCTTGTAAGCCAAAATAATGCTCCCGGAATAAAATTTGTTAGTCCAAGTGTTTGTTTTAACTTTTGTACGAACACCTGTGCTGTCTGTTTACTTTCTGCAGTTTTTGTTTTTGTATTTTGCTTGTTCGCTAACAGCGCAGGAAGAAAAGAAACAAAAAGAGGAAATTCTGGAAGGCGCCGACCGGCACTAACTGTGCCGATCGGCACAGGAGCAAGCACGCCAGATCGTGCTCTGTAAGTTACCCCGAACTGGAGATGAAAATTAATATGGGGTAAAGTGAAGAAAATATGCGGAATATTCGAGGAAGGAAGAATCGGAAAGGTAAGTGCAACAATTGTCCCGAAAATATTTCCGTCCTTTTGGTATTTTTCTGTGTCACAGGAGTATGTTGGATAATCCTTGCGGAAGAAGGAGGTACTGGCGGAAATTTGGCACAGTTGCCGACCGGCACAGCCCCATGCCGATCGGCACAGCATGGAAACGCCGCCTCCAAGAATCTCGATGCTATAAGAAGTCTGACATCCGCAAGAAAATTTGAAATTTTGGCGACACAAAGCAACGAAGTTTGAATCGGGCGCTGTCCAAGAATTCGAATCGGATCATCTAAGTCTGCGCACATTGGAAGGAGGAAAAATCAGTGACGCCCAGGCAGTTGCCGAGCACAGGGGGGACACCGAGCACCCAGCCTCGGGATGGAGCAAAGGAGCCGACCGGCACGGTCCCCGTGCCGATCGGCACCACCTGAAAAATTCGAATTTCGAACGTGCTCCCCTATTTCCCGACATGCGACACTGTATCAAGCATGGGGAAGAGGAAAAGAAGTTGCTGAAGCCAAGGTACGTGCGAATTTGTGCAAATTTGAATCGTGCCGAGAGGCACGGTCTCCGTGCCGATCGGCACACCATGGGAAAGCCAATCTTTTGCAGGTGCGCCCCTGTTCCCCGACATCCGACACTGTACAAGTCATGGAGAAGAGGAAAAAGAGGCGTGGCAGCCGAGGTATGACGGAATCCGCGAAATTTTCAAATGTGCCGGTCGGCGCGGCTTTGTGCCGACCGGCGCGCGCAGGGAATTTGAACCGGCGCGGGTTCCTTCCCTTGGACGCCATGGAGAGATATAAGAAGGGGCATTACCTCCCCTATTTTCGCCACAACTTCCTGGTAACCCTCTCCACTCCTCCACTTCCTCCATTTGCGCGATTCGTTTCCATTCTTTCGCAGGAAATGAAGGGGTTTAGTTCCACGCTCAAGAGCGCCGGCAAGAAGATTCACCGGGGGTTCAGCTCCGGCGGATCGCACCACTCCGGTGGATCGCACCACGCCGGTGGATCACACCACTCCGGAGGGTCGCACCAAGCCGGCGACAACAACTCCGGCAGCGACTCCGGCTCCTTCACCTCGGCACGGAAGGCAAGCTCGGCGGGCTATGATAGCCCCGAGCTCTCCGTCGAGATGACACCGCCACGAGGGCGGGATGACTTCTTCATCGGCCACCGCGACATCGGCATCCCTTGAGGACCGAGGCCGCGCACGAGAAGCGCGACCGCCGCCGCCGCCGCCGCCGCCGCGGCGGGCGGACCGCCGATGGAGGCCGAGCCGAGCGAGCCGGCATATGTACCGCGCGCGGTTCGGGAGGGGTTCACCCTCACGAGCCGTGAGGAGGAGTTCTACTACACCAACATCCGCGGCCGCATCTTCCCCAACATCGACATGGATGAGGAGTTGTTGACACCAAAATTTGGACTAGGGCCCGCTGTCAGTGGAAGACGGAGTGCGCGGCAGGTATGAAAAGATTATGTGCCGAAGTGGTGGCCCGCAGGATATCATGAGGCCAAAGAAATCCCGAAGCCGCACGCGCCCGGTTGGTTTGGTGTCCTTTTTTAATTATTTCCTAGATTTAGGAAGGATTGACCGAGTTGTGGTCAGGTAGGGGTCGTGTTTAAGTCCAAATCGGACTCTTGCCTCGGGTGTATAAATATAGACCCAGGCGCTTGTAATCAAAAACAATCAATACAATCAACTCTTCGGCGCATCGCCACAATTTCTCGACGGGTTTTTTCGTCACCGGCGTCCATCGGGGCTCCGGCTCGACTGGATCTCGTCAGGTAAGCGCATCGATCTGGTTATGTCGACTTGTCCATGATTAGATTGATGTGGCTGCTAGTTATCCGGTAATCTAGATCAATCTAGGGTTTACATCGTGCGTCGACTGCATGGAATTGTTTAAGACCTGGTCCAATTCTTTGTCACGGCTAGTTGACTTGTCCTCGCCGCGACCTTGTTGCCGATTGCTGATGTCGATTCCTGTTTGATCTGGTTACTCGAGTCACGGTTAAGGTGCTTTGTCGATTAGATCTGCTCTTGGTGATTGGGTAGGCAGTTTGACTTGTCCTGTCTGCTTCGCTTAGTTGACGTGTCCTCGGCGAAACAGTTGCCAAGGGTTAAATCTAGTTTGCTGAGTACCTGGGACCGGTAGTTGCCGATTATACTTGTATCTGCCGATCGTGTAGAGCAGTTTGACGTGTCCTGTTCTACTTCACTTAGTTGACGTGTCCTCGGTGAAGCGATTGTCAGATTACGGGTATAATTAGTGGTTACTGGTTTAATCGTTCTTTCGGGGTGTTTAGCCGATTGTTTACCACGTTCAGACTTATGCTTGCGTGCCTTTAAATATTTTATTGCTCCTGTTCAAGTATAGTCTGAGCCTCCCTTTGTCGATTGTCGATCTACCTTACTGTGCTACTTGCCGATAGATTTTGCCGATCGCATGCTTTGCCGATTGCCGATTCTGATGCATGCCTTGCTTTATGTATCGTGCGAGTACTTACTGTTGCGACATGTCGATTCGTTTCTAGCCGACAGCCGAGTGTTTTATCTTATTTCTCTTTTGTTCACTAACCATCGGCTGCGGTTACGCATCGGCCTGTCCGGGGCCGATAGTCCGGGAATTTTACACGCTTTTCTTGTCTTTGTCGGTTTGCAGGGAAAATCGACTGGCACGCTCCGGAATTCACCGCGTTCCAAGTTTTGGCGCTGAACAGAGTTAAGCAAATCTCTCAGGCCGCGTGTGCGAGCGGTAGAACACACATTTTACCGTCAACACACTTTTTGGCACGCCCAGTGGGACAGATCGAAGTCCTTAGAAGCAGATGGCGTTCGTTCAAGCTGTTGCTGATGATGGTACTTTGCTCGTCGACGCAAAGGGCCACAAGATCATGATTCCTGCTCCATTTGTTCGAGATGATAAAGATTCTTCTGAAGTCACTGGCGACAATGAGCTCAATGCTTGGGAGAAGATGTCTTTGGATCAGAAAAAGGCATATCAGAGTTATCTGTACGATTGCCAAGTGAAGTACTTTGAGACCATCAAGATGACACGTGGCAAGATTACATCAGTGTTGGCTTCGCCAGTGGTGATGAGAGCAGAAGAATTGGCTGCAATCAAAGCTGCGAAGATGCCAGATCAAGCTCTGTTGGATGAAGTTGTGAATACTGCGGTTCACAAGGCCTTCATTAACCAGTCAGGGGTGCTTGTTAATACTCTGTACAACATGCTCAAGGCATTTGCTGATGGGACATTGCAGTTTGATTCTGGATTTATGGGGCCATCATTTACTTTACCACCTACTATTCCAGCACGTCCTGCACCTCATGGTGGTCAACCCACAGCTCAAGAAGAAACAAGCGCTGCTGGTCAGCAAAGGCAACCATATGGCATGCCACCAGAGTTGTGGTCCACAAGTTCTCAAGCTCTGGCTGCAGGGGCTGCTCGGGTATCGGCGCCAAGTCTTATTGATGCGCCGTTGTCCACGCAGAAAGAAGCAGGTGTTACAGCTCCTGAGCCAAGGGTTAGTCAGACGCCTCAGACGAGGTATCATTTGGCCCCCAATGTCAATCCTGCACTGTTCAATCAGGAGATACCGCCAGGCTATCATAGAGTGGCAGATTACAGTGAGCACTACACCAGGGAACAACCTGCTCAGGCTCAGTCACAATTACCCCAGCCAGCTCAAGTGGCTGGGGGGCAAGTGCAAAATTCATCAGAAGATATAGTTGCCAGGTTGGCTGAAGTCATGAAGGAGCAATTCGACCTCAAGCCCAAGGAGCAGAGCTTTCTGTATCGACGTCCATATCCAGAGTGGATGGAACAAGTTGCTCTGCCACATCGTTACAAGCTGCCAGAATTCTGCAAGTTTTCTGGACAAGACAATGTGTCCACAGTGGAACACATTAGCAGATATTTGGCACAGTTGGGAGAAGCATCAGCGCAAGATGCATTGAAGGTCCGTCTGTTTCCTCTGTCATTATCTGGATCGGCATTCTCATGGTTCACCTCCCTCCCTGCGGGATCCGTGCGGAATTGGGCCGATTTGGAAAAGAAATTCCACTCTTATTTCTTCACTGGCATGGCAGAGCTGAGCATATCAGATTTGACAGCTGTTCGTCAGAAGGCTGGAGAGTCAGTTGCCGATTTTGTCCAAAGGTTCAGAGTCATCCGTGGCAGGTGCTATAACCTGAATCTGACGGATCGGCAAATGGCTGAAATTGCTTATCAAGGTTTGCTGCCCCAGATTAGAGACAAGTTTGCACCTCAAGAAGTCGATGGCTTGGCACAACTCTTTCAGAAGGCGTCGATTCATGAAGGGCGTGTTCAGAATACACGTGGCAGACAGTTCCAGGCGGCTTATGCCGATTATTCTTCTGATTCTGATGACGAAGGTGAAGTTGCTCTTGCTGAGTGGACCAGGAATAAGAAGACTGTTCTCTGTCCATGGGTCAAGCAGAAGGCAGAAGAAAAGAAGTATGACTTTGACATCAACAAAGCCGACAAGATATTCGATCTGCTGCTACAAGAAAAGCTTATTCAACTCCCACCTAATCATACATTGCCTCCGGCTGAGGAGTTGAAGAAGATCAAGTGGTGCAAGTGGCATAATACTCCCTCTCATCACACCAATGAGTGCAAAGTGTTCAGGCAACAGATCCAATCGGCAATTGAGAGTGATCGTATTAAATTCTCTGGTCAGAAGCCGATGAAGATTGATGGACATCCTTTTCCAGTCAACATGATCGGTGGATCTGCTGCTTTGATCGGCAAGTACTCAAGGAAAAGGGAGAGGGAAGACAGGAGGACGAGTGATGATGACTTCGATCCACACTGGAACTGTCCGTTCTTCCAGTACTGTTGGGAGCAGGGTATGAAGCTGCCACCAATTGAAGGCTGTCCAGGTTGTAGCAGAAGATCCGGAGATTTGTACAGGGAAGTTGGTTCTTCAAGCCGAGGTCCTATGAGGAGACCATCATCAAGGGTTTCTGTGCATGAAAGACTTGGTCCTGTCAATCAAGTTGAAGATGATGAAGATGATCAGGGCGAATTCACAGAAGAAGGCCAATGGTGTCCGAGTGGTATTTTTACCAAGACTCAGAAGAGAAGAGTACAGAGGGCACGTTGCCGGGAGCTGAACAAGGAAGTGAACCAGGAGGATGATCATGACAAGGGGCCCAAGTCAAAAAAGGTATGGAGACCAAAAGTCAAATCTCAAATACATGAAGTTGAAGCTCCTGTCAATATGGTATTTATGCTGCCACGAGAATTTAGTTCTTTGGACATTAATGAATCGGAAGAAGAAGCTTCTGCCGAGTTGTTATTGGGTCCACAGCAGGCAGTGTTTGAGAAGCCGTCTGGTGTTGATCATCTCCATCTGAGGGCTCTGTACCTTAATGGTTTCGTCAATGGCAAGCCGATGAGCAAGATGATGGTCGACGGTGGTGCTGCTGTCAATGTGTTGCCGATGGCGACATACAGGAAGATCGGCAAATTGCCTGAAGAGCTGACCAAGACCAACATGACATTGAGGGATTATGGGGGCAGGAGCTCTGAAGTCAAAGGAGTTACCAATGTCGAAGTCACTATCGGAAGCAAGACCTTGCCAACGACGTTCTTTGTAATTGAAGGCAAAGGTTCGTACGCCGTACTGCTGGGTAGGGATTGGATTCATGCTAATTGCTGTATCCCTTCCACGATGCATCAGCTCCTTATCCAGTGGATCGGCGACGAGGTGGAAACTATTCAAGCTGACAGATCGGTGAGTGTGGCTACTGCGGACTTCTTGCCGACGATGGTTGAAAGCTTGCCTTGCATATCAGGAACTTACTGGGAAGGCGAAGCATTGGATGTTACCGATGAAGGTGTTTGCATTACTGAAGGATCGGCAACTCCACGGTTGTTATAGCAATTACCGAACCTGGACGTCGATCGGCCGACGGAAGCTGAGAAGAAAGAAGCAATCGACAATCAGCTGATCGATGAAAGGGAGGAGGGAAAGCTTGGTCATGGTTTCGTATCGGCCGATGAATTAGAAGAAGTTGATATTGGAAATGATGACAAGCCTCGGCCGACATTTATTAGTAAGAAGATCTGTAAAGACTTCAGAGAAAAATTGATAGCATTATTGAAGGAATATAAAGATTGTTTTGCTTGGGATTATTCCGAGATGCCTGGTCTCAGTCGAGATATTGTTGAACACCGATTGCCTATTAAGCCTGGGTATCGGCCGTTTAAACAACATAATCGGAAGATTGATCCAAAGATTTATGATGCTGTCAAGGAAGAAATTACAAAGTTATATGATGCCAAGTTCATCCGG
The DNA here is from genome assembly GCA_012490785.1 of Eragrostis nindensis. NCBI lineage: Eukaryota > Viridiplantae > Streptophyta > Magnoliopsida > Poales > Poaceae > Eragrostis > Eragrostis nindensis. Next base: position 523,097 of record JAAXCT010000098.1, on the reverse strand, counting down.
CCCTGTCGATATGCAGAATGGGTGTCCAGTATCGTCCCAGTGATCAAGAAAAATGGGAAGATGCGGGTGTGCATCGATTTCAGAGATTTGAACAAGGCTACACCCAAAGATGAGTACCCGATGCCGATAGCAGATGTACTGATTGATGCTGCTGCTGGACACAAGATTTTGAGCTTCATGGATGGGAATGCAGGATATAATCAGATTTTTATGGCTGAAGAAGATATTATAAAGACTGCATTCAGGTGTCCGGGAGCTTTGGGATTGTTTGAATGGGTTGTGATGACTTTTGGGCTGAAAAATGCTGGCGCCACATATCAAAGAGCAATGAATTTCATCTATCATGATCTGATTGGTCGATTAGTGGAAATTTATATTGATGATGTGATGGTGAAGTCCAAAACAGTTGAAGATCATATTGCTGATTTGCGGCAGGTACTGGAGAGAACCAGAAAGTATGGCTTGAAGATGAATCCGCATAAATGTGCTTTTGGTGTTTCAGCAGGACAATTTCTGGGCTTTATCGTTCATGAAAGAGGAATTGAAATTGGTCCCAAGAGCATAGAGTCGATCAAGAAAATTCAACCTCCTACCAGTAAAAAGGAATTGCAGTCTCTAATGGGCAAGATCAATTTTGTGAGAAGATTTATTTCTAATCTTTCTGTGAAAATTGATGCTTTTACTCCTCTGTTGAAGTTAAAAGCTGATCAAGAGTTCCGATGGGAAGCCCAGCATCAGAAGGCGCTTGATGATGTCAAGAAATATTTAATTTCGCCACCTGTGTTGATGCCACCTAAGCCAGGTATTCCTTTCAAGTTATATTTGTCTGCCGATGACAAGTGTATTGGTTCGGCATTGACGCAAGTACAAGATGGCGATGAAAGGATTATCTTTTATCTCAGTCGGAGATTGCTGGATGCAGAGACAAGGTATTCTGAGATTGAAAGGTTATGCTTATGCCTTTATTTCTCTTGCACTAAGTTAAGACACTATTTGTTATCCGAAGAATGCACTATTATTTGCCGATCCGATGTCGTCAAATACATCTTGTCCGCTCCAATATTGAAAGGCAGACTTGGGAAGTGGATGCTAGCAATTGCAGAATTTGATCTTAAATATGAATCTCCTAAAGCTGTGAAGGCCCAGGTATTTGCTGATTTGATAGTTCAGCATAGGGGGCATGATGAAAGTGTGGTGGAGCCAGTCCCATGGCGCTTATTGTTTGATGGATCGATTTGCAAAAACGGATCTGGTATCGGCATTGTCATTGTCACACCAAAAGGATCCAGGTTTGAATTCTCATTCACAGTAGAAGCTCATACTAACAATCAAGTTGAATATGAAGCTGTGTTGAAAGGACTACAACTGTTGAAGGACGCCAATGCCGATTTCGTTGAAGTTGTTGGGGATTCTTTGCTGATTGTGGGGCAATTGAATGGTGAATATGAATGCAAAGATGAAGTGCTTCGGAGTTATTATCAGAAGTGTCAAGATCTAATGAAGAACTTTAAGCATATCACATTCAGCCATATTCCTCGACAAATGAATTCTGAAGCTAATGATTTGGCTCAACATGCATCTGGGTATCGGCTTATTGTAGGTTCTGTTGATAATGAAGCCGATGTCGATTTGCAAGACTGGAGGGTTGAGATAGTAAATTACTTGAAGGATCCGACCCAGAAAACGTCCAGAGAGCTGCGGTACAAGGCAATAAAATATGTGCTAGTTGATGATCAGCTTTATTATAGAACATTAGAAGGGATTCTATTGAAATGTATGAATGCCGATGAAGCCAAGAAGATGCTGATGGAGGTTCATGATGGGATTTGTGGGACTCATCAATCGGCATTCAAGATGAAATGGTTGATCAGGAGAGGTGGATATTTCTGGCCTACCATGCTCGAAGATTGTTTTGAATATTATAAGGGCTGTCAGGATTGTCAGAAGTACGGATCGATTCAAAGAGCTCCAGCATCAGCGATGAACCCTATTGTCAAACCGTGGCCATTCAGAGGATGGGGAATCGACATGATTGGTGAGATTAATCCTGCTTCCAGCAAGGGGCATAAGTATATATTGGCAGCTACGGATTATTTCACCAAGTGGGTTGAAGCAGTGCCTTACAGAAGTGTGGCATCAAGGGATGTGATTGCTTTTGTTAAAGAGCACATAATCTTCAGGTTTGGTATCCCTCAGACTATCACTACAGATCAAGGTTCTATTTTTATTTCTGAAGAGTTCAGAGATTTTGCTGATGATATGGGTATTAAATTATTGAATTCATCGCCGTATTATGCCCAAGCAAATGGTCAAGCCGAAGCTTCGAACAAATCCTTGATCAAGTTGATTAAGCGCAAGATTAGTGATCAGCCGAGGAGATGGCATATTTCGTTAGCCGATTCATTATGGGCATATCGGATGTCTCGTCATGGGTCAGTACAAGTAACACCATATCAGTTGGTGTATGGTCATGAAGCTGTTTTGCCATGGGAAGTTACTGCCGGATCAAGAAGAGTCGATCTCCAAAATCAACTGACGGCGGAACAGTACCATGATCTCATGATGGATGAATTAGAAGATGTTAATCAGCAGCGGTTAATTGCGTTGAAGAAAATTCAAGATAATAAGGCACGGGTGGCTCGGCATTATAATAAAAAGGTGGTGACTAAGCAATTTGATGAAGGAGATCTCGTTTGGAAAGTCAAGTTGCCGATTGGCGTGCGAGATAATCGTTTCGGCAAGTGGTCACCTAATTGGGAAGGTCCTTATATAATTAGCCGATGCGTGCCCGGTAATGCTTATTTTTTGAAAGAACTGGATGGAGAAGAATTTGGCCGAGCGCTTAATGGAAAATATTTGAAGAAGTATTACCCCAGCATCTGGGTTGGTTCTTAAAAGTGTTCGGCTAAATTTCCAGTTGAGCCGACGTTAAGAGCGTCGTCTTCGAGATGGCCGATGTCGACTGGTATCGCCCTTAGGGAAAATATGCAGAAAGAACAAAAGAAGACAATGAAGTTCTTATAGTTTACAAGGGGTTACATCATACATGGGAGTACAAAGTTCTTGCACTAAGAATACACACTGCGGCTGCTGTCAAGTGTCAACCAAGTGCTGACACAGGATAGGATGGGTCGTTGCTCCAGCATACGAGGAGAGGAGCAAATGCATGGACCGCATCATGTCGAAGAAGATGTTATCCCTGAGAAGGAACCTTGTCTGACGAAGAGCATGAGTTCTTCCTCGCAGTCTGAAGAGGAGCCGCCATCTTCAGGGATTAGCTCAAGAGGGATAGCGTCGGGATGAAAGAGATAGGAGAGAAGTAGAAGGAGGGCAAGAGGTCGGAGCGTAGATCTGTGAGAAGAAGAGCTCATGGTTGCTTTCTTGCTGATCAGAATGCATTGGTCAGGCTTTGTAAAAGGGATTTTTATTGCTGGCCATTGTGTTGATGATTTCGGTGAAGGAAGCCGGTCCTTTTATAGGCCAAGATGCGGAAGAAGATAAGATCGTGGAATAGTGCAAGACCTATTGCAAATTAAAGCGATTGGTACGAATTGTCTGCCGAAGAGGTGCACGCCATGTGAAGACGAAGGTACAGTTCATCAAGTCAAATGTACAGTTTTCACGTGAAGGGTCATTTAGAAGCTTGCAGACATGATAGATGGTGGAACAACCCGGCGCATGGAAATTCCATACCCCGGCTTGGGGGGCATGTGTTGACACCAAAATTTGGACTAGGGCCCGCTGTCAGTGGAAGACGGAGTGCGCGGCAGGTATGAAAAGATTATGTGCCGAAGTGGTGGCCCGCAGGATATCATGAGGCCAAAGAAATCCCGAAGCCGCACGCGCCCGGTTGGTTTGGTGTCCTTTTTTAATTATTTCCTAGATTTAGGAAGGATTGACCGAGTTGTGGTCAGGTAGGGGTCGTGTTTAAGTCCAAATCGGACTCTTGCCTCGGGTGTATAAATATAGACCCAGGCGCTTGTAATCAAAAACAATCAATACAATCAACTCTTCGGCGCATCGCCACAATTTCTCGACGGGTTTTTTCGTCACCGGCGTCCATCGGGGCTCCGGCTCGACTGGATCTCGTCAGGTAAGCGCATCGATCTGGTTATGTCGACTTGTCCATGATTAGATTGATGTGGCTGCTAGTTATCCGGTAATCTAGATCAATCTAGGGTTTACATCGTGCGTCGACTGCATGGAATTGTTTAAGACCTGGTCCAATTCTTTGTCACGGCTAGTTGACTTGTCCTCGCCGCGACCTTGTTGCCGATTGCTGATGTCGATTCCTGTTTGATCTGGTTACTCGAGTCACGGTTAAGGTGCTTTGTCGATTAGATCTGCTCTTGGTGATTGGGTAGGCAGTTTGACTTGTCCTGTCTGCTTCGCTTAGTTGACGTGTCCTCGGCGAAACAGTTGCCAAGGGTTAAATCTAGTTTGCTGAGTACCTGGGACCGGTAGTTGCCGATTATACTTGTATCTGCCGATCGTGTAGAGCAGTTTGACGTGTCCTGTTCTACTTCACTTAGTTGACGTGTCCTCGGTGAAGCGATTGTCAGATTACGGGTATAATTAGTGGTTACTGGTTTAATCGTTCTTTCGGGGTGTTTAGCCGATTGTTTACCACGTTCAGACTTATGCTTGCGTGCCTTTAAATATTTTATTGCTCCTGTTCAAGTATAGTCTGAGCCTCCCTTTGTCGATTGTCGATCTACCTTACTGTGCTACTTGCCGATAGATTTTGCCGATCGCATGCTTTGCCGATTGCCGATTCTGATGCATGCCTTGCTTTATGTATCGTGCGAGTACTTACTGTTGCGACATGTCGATTCGTTTCTAGCCGACAGCCGAGTGTTTTATCTTATTTCTCTTTTGTTCACTAACCATCGGCTGCGGTTACGCATCGGCCTGTCCGGGGCCGATAGTCCGGGAATTTTACACGCTTTTCTTGTCTTTGTCGGTTTGCAGGGAAAATCGACTGGCACGCTCCGGAATTCACCGCGTTCCAAGTTTTGGCGCTGAACAGAGTTAAGCAAATCTCTCAGGCCGCGTGTGCGAGCGGTAGAACACACATTTTACCGTCAACAGGAGTTCCTCTCCAAGGTCGGGGTATGGCCGGACCTCCAACAATGCCTCCTCAACCTTGGGTGGGAGACCCTCCACGATCAAGCGAGCAGCTTCGACATCGAGCTCATCACCGAGTTCATCACCACCATGAGCCGCGAGGTGGACGAGCAAGGAGACGACAAGATCAAGTTCCGTGTGCGGGACGAGCTTTACTCCATCACGATCGAGGGCATCTCCGATGCTCTCGGTTTTGATAGGGAGGCCCCCGTATACGGCGCGGCGACTACGGAGATGCTCGACACATTTTGGCGCCGCATCGCCGACGCGGACGAGCGCAAGAGGGGGCACATCAAGAACCCCACGATCCAAATCCTCCACCGGTGGATGGCCGCATGCACCACCGGCCGCCTCGACACCACCAACATCTCCGACCCGGACTTGCATTGGCTCTACAATGCCATTGTGAGTCCGTGCAAGTGCAATCCCGTCATGACGATGGTGGGGAGTTGGTTTAACCAAAGGGGCAACCCTAAGGCGAGACTAGCTTTTGGAGGCTACCTCCAAACAATCATCTTCCAAGTCACCGAAGGTAACCTCATGATGAAGGATGATTGTTGGATAAGGTCCACGCTCATCGACGAGTCCATGGTGCGCGGGAAGACCATCACGGGGAGCGCCAAGCTCGGCTACTACGTGTGCGGCACCGGCATCAAGCTTCCCTGCCCCGAGCTCGCCCTTTTCCTCCCGAACAAGATCGACGGAGGGAATTGGCTTGAGGCCGACCTCCGCGAGCGACACAAGGTAACGAAGACCAAGCGCGGAAGGAAGGAGGTCGTCGGCCAGTCTTCGGCGAGCGCAGCGGCGGACTGGGACAGCTGGGACGCGGCAGCAGCCGCGCAGAACCAACCGGCGCAGCAAGCACCCGTGCCGATCGGCACGTGCTTCGTGCCGACCGGCACAGGTCAGGTGCCGACCGGCACCGACCCCAGGTACTTCGGTATGCCCCCTGTCTACCCTCAGCACTTCCAGGGGGCACCCTACTATACTCCTGCAGGTCCTCCGGGGGCGAACTTTGCCCCTATGCATCGATACATCGACAACAACGTTCAATACGTTGAACGCATCGACAACTTGGCGGGCGAGATGCGGAGCAACACCGACGCGATGATCGATGAGTTCGCAAGATTGGAGGCGGCATACTACGGCTTCGACTACACGCAGCCACCTCCATTCGATGGGTAGAGTGTTGTGAACGGCACAACTTGTATCGGTTTCCCGGTTTGCGTTTTTCTTTCCCTTTCGCATTCTCTTTTTATTTATTTACTTATGTGTGTGTGAGCGGGTTGGGAAACCATGTATCGGGTGTGTTTAGTTTGTTCGTGTGCTTTTATTTATGCAAGTGTGCTAGTAGTATGTTTAGAATGATACATCACCATGTAGCCCGCGCTTTCAAATCCAATATGATGATGATCTTTATGCTTTATTTGAAAAATGATACGAGTAAAGTATGTCCATCTTGAGAAGTGTTAATGATAATCGAGCGATGTTGAGCATAAATAAAATTTCAAACTTTTACTATAATATATTCGGCAAACACTTCATATGTGGCGTAGTTCATTTCAAAATTCCCATGCAAGGTCTAACAAAAAGATCAATTTTGGATGACATGACTTAGTACCTATTTCTTTATAAAATTCAAATGTTTTTATTGTGAGCTTTAGAGTTACTCCGTATCATTCGGTTGTGCCTACCAATGCCAAATATATGAGACTCAATTTAAACCTTTGCTAAGTAGAGACTATGATTGATGATTGAGCGCGGTTAAGATTTAATTCTTAGGGTATGAGACTTGGAAAATTGGCCACATCTTTCGCGTATCGTGTTGATTTTCTAGCCTATTCCCACTCGAGCTATGCAAATTACCGCATTGGAATTATGCATAAATCGCCGAGTATCCGATACTTGAGAACCAACATCCTTGATTCAAATGTCAATCCTTGACCACATCCTACTGTATTCTTAGCTATACATCTGACACAGCAGTTCTAATGAAAAATCCAGAGCGAAATTGGCGCGTACAGACAGTGTGCCGACAGGCACACAGTTGCGACCGGCACACACAGAAAAAAAAAAGGGAAGAAGAAAAACAAAGAAGAAGAAGAAAAGAAAGAAAAAGAAAGGAAAAAAGTCTGTACCTTGCGCTGTTTTGCTCGGGACTAGCAAAAATTTGAGTGTGGGAGGGAAGAGTGAATTCCCTTGAATTCTTATCATCTATTAATAGCCAAGAATTTCTTTTTCCAATCATGTCCACAATTCTATCCTTCGAAAATGCCAGGAAGTTTCTGATAGATATGCAAAGAAGAAAGGACAGCTTTATCACCTGTTTAAAAAAGATTACGTTCTCCACTTGTGATTGTTCATTCACACAAGTATATGTCCACTATTCTAAAGGTGTGAGTTCTTTCTCAATTCAATTCCTAATGGCCTTTTAACAAGTCTCAGTAAAACCAATTAGAGTTATTTCTTAGCTTTGCAATATGTTGTTGATTTATGTCAATTTTCCTTGAAATTCCTCACCAAGCTACTCATATGGCCTTACACATACATATATCGAGCTTTTGAGTGATTTTAGGTGAATGATTGAAGTTGAGTTGTTGACTTGATCGTTTGAGAAGGATAGTTCTTTTGCTCACAATACCTTTTTGGTGATTCACATAAGTGGAAAAGTCATGTGCATCAAGTTGAATATTTTCAAGGTTTGCTTTGGGAAGTACTCTTTCATGCTCGATACCCATATTGTGAACATGTTTGCTGAATACTAAATTGATTTAATCTCACAATGACTAAATGCTCAGCTCGTGTAGATTTGAAATACTTTCATGATTGATGTGACTATATGCGAGTCGATTTTCATTCTTGACTTTCCTCGGGACGAGTAAAGGTTTAAGTGTGGGGGAGCTGTTGGCGATTTCTAGCATACCATTTTATATGCCAATTGCGCCCTATTTAGAGCATAAATGTCATCATTATAGGCCATTAACCCTTGATAATAGCACCATATTTGTATATATGTCGTTCTGGAGCTTTATTGCAGAAACAGATGAAAAGGACGACATTCTGGACATTGAGGCTGATCTGGACCTGAAGAGAAGAGAACCAGCAGAAAAGGCCCACTGTGCCGATCGGCACAGCCATGTGCCGACCGGCACATGGGACTCCAAGACCACCGAGCTGGCCCACCATTCAGTTTATTCTAGAAGGAAGTTATCCGAACCAATCTTGGGAGATATTCATCACGAGCAACACAAGACTTGATCTCGAAGAAAACTGATTGGAAGGCCCACATGGAAGCTACCTAGGACTTCGGAACCGACTTAGGAAGGAAACCGAGCTAGACACGAGGTGTGCCGATCGGCACAACCCCTGTGCCGATCGGCACAAGGACTCTTTTCCCGAGAATCCTTTCCTTTCTGATGTACAGCCCTATATAAACTTGTAAAAGCCCTAGGGTTTGAGGATCCGCCGCCAGAGGGACAACACAGCTAGTAAGTTTAGAGCCACCGGGGCTTTGCCCCGTTCTTCATGTTCTCTAGTTATTGATCAAGAACCATTGGTGCTAAAGAGGTGATCCATCAAGGTAGGCCTATTAGATGGTGATGTATCTTGCACTATGTATTATCGAAGTATGATTGAATATGTGGATGAATGGTTTTGATTATTGATTGCCTGGATTTTATGGTCTTTACATGCACTTGTTCCTACGCTTAGTGACGACTAAGTATTAGATGTTATCTTAATTGTGGTGGCAAAAAGAGGTGAGAGGTTCAATCTCTCACTATCTCCATTGTGGTTAAGGTAGCATTGGGATCTTGTAATGCGCCATAATTGCACGTTATCTCTGTACCCCCACAGCCGCTAATGCATACGCGATGATCCTTGAGATGATGTGTAGAGTAGGAAGAGGTCAGTGACTACGGCGAATTGGTCGTGACAGGGCATTCCGGAAAGGGGCTTCGACCTACCGATCTTCGGTTATCAATAATTGAGTAATCCCGTTTATGATGCTATTTGATTAAGCTTCTTGGTTACGATCTTAACCAGCAGACTTGGCTAACTTACCCCATGACCTAATCAGTTCCTAGGCTGTTCGGACAACACTTCGGACAACTTCGACTTCGTGCCGACCGGCACATCCCCTGTGCCGATCGGCACGGCCCCCTGTTTTCCTGAAACTCACGCTCACGCTCACTAGAAGGCTTGGCTAACTCTTTTACTGATGATTTTGCTTAATTCCCATTGGTCCTTGTGGTTCGATTAAACCTTGGAATACTCTTCTAGGGGAAAAAGACTACAACTGTACACCGTGCTCTTGCGGTATATAAGTGGGTGCGTAGATACGACCAACACTTATTCATGATCGGCGATAACATCTTTGCCTTGCCATCACCGTCTGAAAACTGAGCCCACCATGTTCGTGCTGTAGAAGTTGCCGCCACCGCCGCCATCTTCGACGCCGCCGCCGTCATCTCCTTCTCCAAACCCGCCATGGAGGCACCTAAACTTAACCCTAACTAGAAAAAACTAGACCTCAAACCTGACGAGTACCACCCAGCCGCCCACGCCCAACCCGAGAGACAGCCTTCCCCAAGCCGGCGGCCGAGGAAAGGCGCCCCAAGGGCTGCCGGCGCGAGCGGCGGGTGCGGCTCCTGTTGGCGGCGGCTGTTGGCGGCGGGTCTTTTTTATGCCGCGTAGCTAGAGAACGTGTTTTTATTTATAGCAAGTCTAACCAAACTAAAATCCAACCAGATGATTTTACCATTACCATAATATTCATCAAAAGTTTCCAGGAAGATTTATTTGTTTTTGTAGAATCTCACCAAAACTTTACACAAAAACGATAAAACATATTCATCAGGACATCTAAGAAATTGTTTGCATGCGTCTAACTTTTTATACATAAAAACGCCATACAGTTAGAAAGGAGCAGCTTTAAATAAGGATTAATTGTTACGGTGCAAATGTTAATATGAATTACAACTTCTTGATTATTCGATGATCAGATTACTATTTCTAAAGTTGAGCTTCACAACTGGAGTTATGTGCTTTCAGAATATATGGTACAAAATATTCTCTCAATTTGTTTTAGGAAAAGTCTCAAGTTCGATGTAAGAACTCTTGCGAGACCAAATAGACTTTTTCCCCCCTTTTTGGCGAAGGGGAGACCTAATAGACAAGGTGATGGTAAGATCATTGATAGCAGCTCTTAAGTCATGGATTCCAGTTGGACATTGCTAACTATAAATCAGAATTCATACGTGCTATTAACGGTTTAGTGAGTGCTGCGAAACTTGTACACCCTCACGGCCTCACCCAACTAAATAAAGACCTCTACAAATAGGAAAAACACTTCCATTACAAAGCCTTCGTAAAGTTGGGAACTGTTTATCTGATTGGCATTTGTGCACTGCTGTGGCCGCCAGTTGAACTGAAGACAGAATGAAACTGAAACATATGCACAAGTCCCGCTAAATAAGTGATGACTAGCAGATGTATTCGTTCATTGCCTTCTGGTGCATGCTAATAAGACCAAACTAACAAACTAATGCCAATGTAATTATTCAGCGCAACTTAATAAGTTAATGATTTATGTCCAGTCCTAATCAGGAGAATGGTTGAGAAGGCACTGTCAGTACGTGGATACGGATGCAAAAGGATATATATGTGCTGCTGAAACGTCAATGCAAACAGATTGACAGACGCAAACACAACCATCAAAAACAGCTGTGTGCAGTATAATTTGACCAATGGTTCCATCTGAAAATGACATGCGCACAATGCAAACTCTGGAGTGTAGTTGAGTGGCTGTACCACAGCAGATCATTCTCGCACAAAGGCACTTATTTTTTTTCGTATTCAGTCGAAGGGAATATTATGCTAATCAGAATAAACAATGAATTTATCAGAATAAAAATTGGGTGAGGACAGTACTAAAATCACATACGGGCTCTTCCTTTTGTTTTGACATGTTTATCTTTTTGCATCCCTCTAACACGTAGTGAAAATCATAATGCTAATGTATGAGTGTGTTGAACAGAGACCTTTTTTGGGGGGAATAAGTCCATTTTACTCCAACAAAGTATGTCTGAAGCCACCTCCAAATCATTCATTAGGTTTACTTAATCCCCGGGTTTCCTTAAACCACTTTGCACCTTTGGTTACTAACTAAATCTGGTTGGTCCATGTGGATTGATGGAATGATGTGGACTAGTTCAATAGGCTGATGGATTAGTAATACATGGGAAATTAGTTATTAGAAGGCTAATAATTGATTTTTTTAAGCAACAGGAGGGGGATGGAGCCCCTACTGATTATATATATTTATAAGAAACAAAAGTATGTCAGTTTAGTTTACATTACAAGCAGGAAAATAACAAAAAGGAATTAAGAAGGAAGACTTTGTATCCATTTGTTCAGTCTTTGGAAAATATTTGCGCTTTCCTCTATGGATAACTACAGTAAATTCATATTTGAATTTTCTCCTGCAGTCTTCTAGAGTTTTGGATTTCCTGGTTAAAAATGATCCCATTCATTGTGGTTCAGATGCTCCAGCAAAGTAGGATTATAATTTCCATATATATCCATTTGTTCAGTCTTTGGAAAATATTTGCGCTTTCCTCTATGGATAACTACAGTAAATTCATATTTGAATTTTCTCCTGCAGTCTTCTAGAGTTTTGGATTTTCCTGGTTAAAAATGATCCCATTCATTGTGGTTCAGATGCTCCAGCAAAGTAGGATTATAATTTCCATATATACAGGACTAAGTGTTCCTTTCGATTTTTTTAATAACAGTTAGTTCAATTTAAAGTCATGTATCAATATAAACGGGAGGGGGTAATTAATTACAATACCACACTGTTTATCTATAGAGTCCAGTTGTGCCCTGGAACATGCATGGACAACACCTGCCTCATCCAAATAAACACTCTCCTCCAGTGGCGGACCACACCCAAAAATTTAGATGGGGCAGAACTTCACCCAGCCTTGGCAGGCACCAGAGTTCTGATCGTGCTCATGCAAACCGCTAACTATTTTTACTTTCAACATTGTTTTTATTTATGCATGATAGCTAGCTAAATAGTCATTTACTGGAACCTCTTCAAAGACGTTGCTGCTTGTTCATCATTCTCATCATCTCTCTGTTTCACTCAAAGGGCTGAACTGTAGGAAACTCTGATCAAACATGAAGATGAGATTTTTTGTGCCGTGATATAGCTGGGGCAGCTGCCCCATCCCGCCGTATGGGGCGGTCCGCCCCTGCTCTCCTCCAACTAAGCAGGAAAATGGAATTAAGAAAAAACACATTTACTCAATTTTCTCACATCGCAAGCTGGTGACAAACGAAACAGACCCTAGCAGTCATCTCAAGATGGAGGAAGAGTGAGAGAGACACATCAATCATGCACGGTTGAATAATGACCGGTACTCGGCACACGAAAGTCGTGAATGAAACTAGCTAAAGTGCAAAACGACAAGGCTAGAAAGCAACGAGTTAGTAATTTGGACGCATATGATGGAGTAGTCCCGGGGAAGGAATGATACCGCCCGTTGTTTAAGCACAGCTTATTATGTTAATCAGTGCTAAGCTATAGTTTGTTAATGTAGTCCGGTGGGTGGGTTCAGGAGACAAACAGATTTAGGAGGCAACTAACTAGGATTAGGATGAGCTACGTACGCGTGGTGGACTAATAAAGTAGAAGCAGTTGGTCAAAGCACTGGTCAAGGTGCGTGACAACTAACAACCGGCATATGCGCACGCAAGCCGGTGCATGCATATAATTGTCGCATTCTCTAGCTACACACCTGGCCAAGCGATCACCGAGCTAATCTTGTGGATAGGCACGCATGGCAGGGCGTGGTACCGACGGATAATATTTTTGTCCTACTCCATGTCCAAGAATCATGCGAAGCATGTGTTGTACTCCCTCCGGTTTCAAAATAATTATCGATTCTGTTTATAGATTGCTCAGCGTGTCTGCCGCACGCCATTCACTAACTAGCAGAGGGGGCGCTGGTGGGGTGCCACGTGTGGGCCAAAATAATTGTCGTTTAGAGATTGTTTTAAGTCAAAAATTTTAAACTTTGACTATAAATATTTTCTAATTATTAAGTTTATAAATGTGAAAATAGTATGAGCTGATTCGTATAAAAATATGATTTCATAAAAGTACACTTTAATTTATATTTCATAAATATTTTATAAAAATAAGTATTAGTCAAAGTTGTGTTTTAAAGACCGTGTCAATGTCCAAAACCAGAACTATTTTGATATTAGAGGAGTAGTAGCGTCTATAGCTCATATTGCTGGTCGTTATTGCCCAGATGCCGCCCAGTCGTACCGACTCGTACGTGCTGCTTCCTTCGTCCAGAAATAAAGTGTTCATCTAGTTTTGTCCTAAGTTAAATTTTTAAAACTTTGACCGACAATATATATAAATATATATTGTTTCAAACTAAAAGAGTTACATATTACAATAGTCTATTTCACGATGAAATCCAAAGACTTGATTTTTGTGTTGTCAACATTTATAGTTTTGTCAATATTATTGGTCAATTTTTAAAAAGTTTGACTTAAAACATAACTAGATGGACACTGAAAGAGGAAATACACGCGTTGGCAATGCACAACAACAAATTACTCCCTCCATTTTATTTGCAAGAAAAAAGTACTCCCTCCATTCTGATTTTTTTAAATTGGCTAGCTCAAATTTGAGCCAATATATAAAAACCTTAATATTTTCAAAACTTTATATTTTACGGAATTGTAGAGGAGCTCACACTTATTCCGTTTGTCTCGCTAGCTAAGCCAGTGTATAAAAGTTAGAGTGAAATGCATTCAGTGTACTCATGCAACTGGCTATTAGAGCACAAACGTGTGTTGCCATATCACTGTTGGCGTGGACATATGGATGTTTTGCAATTATTGTTGAGATTTATGGGCCTTTAAGCCCATAATAGAGCAATAATTCTACTTTAGTTTAGGCCCATAATTAATGCAATAATGGTTTAGTCCCACATGGGATTCCTATCATTAATTGACTCGACTTATTAGGTGGATTTCCGGTTGATCCCCTAGAGAAGTTGAGAGAGGCTAGTGCGAACCACACGCGCGCGCGCCGCAGCCGCCGCCGAGCCGAGCCGAGCCGTGGCGGGCGCGTCCGTCCGTTATGGAAGTTTTGATATATCGAAACGGCGCATCTCAGATGAACCGATGCCTTTTCGAAGGCCGTCTGTTCCGTCTCTATATATAGCGCCTTCCATACGCCTGAAACGTTTGCTTACTAGCTCTCGCATTCCATACTTCCGCTCGCTGTTGCCTTCGAAAACTTCTCTGTCCCGAACTTCTGCGCGCACAGAATCTGGGAGAGCAGGCCTCCGAAACCCCGTTCTGCAAGAGACATCTGCCGGGTGTGCGGGCGATCAGGTTTTTGAGGAGCGACAACGCGACTGCTCCCTGATCGACTACTTCCGGACGCGATTCTGCACTGCATCGACTAAGATCGACGACATCGAACATACTCAAGAACAATGGTTCTTGGGAATGGATCTTCCAGCGCCTCCGGCGCAGGATCGTCCGCTGGGTACGTTTCTAACTTTCTGTTCAGTTTGTTCATCGCCATCACTTTGTTGGGAAATTTATGGATTAAATTAATTAAAAAATTGCCTAGATTCTTAACAATCCAAAAACCTGATATTAGGCAATTTTCTGTTAGCGGTTTTGCTGCTGCACTGAAACCAAACGCTTTTGATGGGTCTATCTATAAGAGATGGCGTGCTCAGATGGTCCTGTGGCTTACAGCAATGAACTGCTATCACGCCGCGAACGGTAAGCTAGAACAGTTTACTCCTGAGGAGGAGGAACGGTTCAATATGGCTGATAATCTGTTCAGAGGCGCCGTGATTAGCGCTCTTGCTGATAAGTATAAGGATTTATATATCACGTGCACCTCTGCGAAAGAACTATGGGATGCTCTGGACGTTAAGTTCGGTTTCTGATGCCGGTAGTGAACTGTATATCATGGAGCAACTTTTTGACTACAAGATGGTTGAGAACCGTTCTGTAGTTGAACAAGCTCATGAAATTCAGTGTATGGCAAAAGAACTCGAACAGTTTCCGTGTGTGTTGCCCGACAAGTTTGTGGCTGGCAGTATTATCGCTAAGTTGCCATCTACTTGGAGGGATTTTGCTACCCAACTGAAACACAAGAGACAAGAGTTTAGCGTGTCTGAACTCATTGGGACTCTTGATGTTGAGGAAAGGGCGAAAGCAAAAGACACACGTGGAAAGAGCGTAGGAGAACCTTCTAGTGCCAATATGGTGCGAAAGGTCAACTCATCAAAGAAGAAGAAGAAGGGGGCTGAGAAGCCTAAGCAATCAACCACTTTTAAGAAGAAAAAGAACAAAGAAAGTGGCTGCTTTGTTTGCGGGAGCACTGAGCATTGGGCAAGTGCATGCCCAGACCGCAAAGTTAAGCAGGAGAAGAAATCTGCAAACGTGGTCATTAGCGAGACTGGAGGGACTTCTGGGTACGGTAATTCTACACCCATTGTCCTTTCTGTTTGTCAAACGCCTGAGTGGTGGATTGACACTGGGGCTAATGTACATGTGTGTGCTGATATTTCTTTGTTTTCTTCTTATCAGGCCGGAGTGACAGGAGACTTGTTGATGGGAAATGGGTCACATGCTCGTGTTCTTGGTGTTGGTACGGTCATTCTGAAGTTTACTAAAGGAAAGACGGTGCTATTGAAGCACGTGCAGCATGTCCCCTCAATCAAAAGGAATCTTGTTAGTGGCTCTCAATTGTGTCGAGATGGTTATAAATTAGTTTTTGAGTCTAATAAATGTATACTTTCTAAGTATGAGACATTTGTTGGAAAAGGCTATGATTGCGGAGGCTTGTTTTGCTTTTCTTACTTGACAATGGTTGTAATAAGGTTGTGAATAATATCCTTACTTCGAATGAGTCGAATGTTTGGCATTCACGACTTTGTCACGTTAATTTTGGTTGTATGACGCGGTTAGCAAAACTGAATTTAATCCCGAAATTTGATATGGTCAAAAGTTCTAAGTGCCATGCTTGCGTGCAATCTAAGCAACCTCGCAAGCCTCACAAGGCTGCGGAGGCGAGGAACTTAGAGACATTAGAACTTGTTCATTCCGATCTATGCGAGATGAATGGCGAATTGACTAGAGGTGATAAAAGATACTTCATGACTCTCATAGATGATTGTACTAGATATTGCTATGTGTATCTGCTGAAATCCAAAGATGAAGCTTTGCATTACTTTAAAATCTATAAAGCTGAAGTAGAAAACCAACTAGAGAGGAAGATTAAACGTTTAAGGTCTGACCGTGGTGGAGAATACTTTTCTAATGATTTTTCTGAATTCTGCGTGGAACATGGTATTATTCATGAGAGGACACCGCCTTACTCACCTCAATCCAATGGGATTGCTGAGAGAAAGAACCGAACTCTAACTGATTTGGTTAATGCCATGTTAGAGACAGCGGGTCTTTCTAAGGAATGGTGGGGTGAGGCGATATTGACTGCATGTCATGTCCTGAATAGAGTTTCCACAAAAGATAAAGAAATCACACCATTTGAGGAATGGCATAAGAAAAGATTAAATCTCTCATATTTGCGTACTTGGGGTTGTTTGGCCATGGTGAATGTGCCAATCAATAAGAAGCGCAAACTTGGACCTAAAATTGTTGATTGTATCTTCCTGGGTTATGCTATGAACAGCGTGGGTTATAGATTTTTAGTAGTAAAATCTGGAATACCTGACATGTTGGTCGGTACAATTTTGGAGTCCAGAGATGCTACATTCTTTGAGAGTGAATTTCCTTCTAAAAATGCACCTAGCACATCTAGTCATGATTCTACATTACCCCATGAGCATTTCATTCCGATAACACAAAATGAGGAACCACCTGTGCACATTCCTGAGGAGGATGACAATCTAGTCACCCGTAAGGGTAAGAGACAGAGGACTGCAAAGTCTTTTGGAAATGACTTTATTGTGTATCTCGTGGATGACACTCCCAGAACCATTGAAGAGGCACTTTCATCTCCCGATGCTGACCTTTGAAAGGAAGCAATAAGGAGTGAAATGGATTCAATCATGTCTAATGGTACTTGGGAGCTGGTCGAGCGTCCTTACGGGTGTAAACCATAGGATGCAAATGGGTGTTCAAGAAAAAGCTTAGGCCTGATGGTACGATTGAGAGGTACAAGGCAAGGCTTGTCGTGAAGGGATATTCACAAAAAGAGGGTGAAGATTATTTCGACACCTACTCACCTGTTGCTCGTATGACCACGATTCGAGTATTACTTTCCCTGGCAGCCTCACATGGTCTTCTCGTCCATCAGATGGACGTTAAGACAGCTTTCCTTTATGGAGAGTTAGATGAAGAGATCTATATGGATCAGCCTGATGGGTTTGTAATAGAAGGTCAAAAGAGCCTAGTGTGTAAATTGTTAAAATCCCTGTATGGCCTCAAACAAGCTCCTAGGCAATGACACGAGAAGTTTGAAAGAACTTTGATATCGGCTGGCTTTGTTGTGAATGAAGCCGATAAATGTGTGTACTATCGGTATGGTGGGGGCGAGGGAGTCATTCTGTGTCTATATGTTGATGACATACTGATCTTTGGGACCAACCTTAATGTGATTAAGGAGGTCAAGGGCTTTCTGTCCAACAACTTTGATATGAAGGATTTGGGAGTAGCAGATGTTATTCTTAACATCAAGCTACAAAGAGAAGGCAATGGTGGGATTACTCTTTTGCAATCTCACTATGTGGAGAAGGTCCTGAGTCGTTTGGGTATAGCGATATTCAATCTGCTCCCACGCCTTATGATCCTAGCGTGCTATTAAGGAAGAACCAAAGAATAGCAAAGGATCAATTGAGGTATTCCCAAATCATTGGTTCGCTTATGTACCTGGCTAGTGCTACAAGACTTGATATCTCGTTTGCTGTGAGCAAATTGAGCCGGTTTGTGTCAAAACCGGGAGATGATCACTGGCGAGCTCTTGAGAGAGTAATGCGCTATCTTAAAGGTACTATGAGCTATGGCATTCACTATTCTAGGTACCCTAAAGTACTAGAAGGATATTGTGATGCAAACTGGATATCTGATGTTGATGAGATGTATGCCACTAGTGGATATGTGTTTCTACTTGGAGGTGGCGCTGTCTCTTGGAAGTCCTGCAAGCAGACTATTTTGACAAGGTCTACTACGGAGGTAGAACTTACAGCATTGTATACTGCTGGAATTGAGGCCGAGTGGCTTCGTAATTTCCTTATGGATTTACCGGTGGTTGAAAAGCCAATACCGTCTATCTCCATGAACTGTGACAATCAGACTGTAAGAGTCAAAGTGAACAGTTCAAAGGATAACATGAATTCGACAAGGCATGTAAAAAGGCGAATAAAATCTGTCAGAAAATTGAGAAACTCCGGAGTTATTTCGTTGGACTATGTTCATACGTCTAAAAATCTGGCAGATCAATTTACCAAGGGACTGTCACGTAATGTGATAAACAGTGCATCGAGTGAGATGGGCCTGAGACCCACTTGATAGGCTGTCATAGTGGTAACCTGTTCTATGCGATCGGAGATCCCGTGAAGTAGAATGGTGAAACAAGCTAGTGACAG
This sequence comes from Eragrostis nindensis, assembly GCA_012490785.1. Lineage (NCBI taxonomy): Eukaryota > Viridiplantae > Streptophyta > Magnoliopsida > Poales > Poaceae > Eragrostis > Eragrostis nindensis. Next base: position 504,306 of record JAAXCT010000098.1, on the reverse strand, counting down.
TTTGAGAGGAAAGACCCTTGATTGGTCTATCTCAGATGTAATTTTTTCCTAGAGAACTGTAAGGCAGGTTGGTTTATTAACCTTAATGTGTTCCTAGTGGCTTATGAGAAGTAAAGATATTGTCCTACAGGATATCTTTAAAGAACACACCTATATGAGTTCGACTGCTAGTCACAGTCTATGAGATGGTTGGGATCTTTAGATACTCATGAATGGGCCAGAAGTTTGACTTATATGCTTCAAAACAGAGGGGATGTTTTTTGGCAACCTAGTATCGGTAAAGGACTTAGGCAAAACCTCTTTCGCACAAAACTGACAATTCAAGGCGTAGTCCATTGCTCAGTTGTGAATAAGGTGTAACCTCTGTTCTAGATGGAAGTTCAACTTAACAGTCTCCATCGAAACACCGGTATATCAAACGAGAGGAAGATGATTTGAGTGCTTCCTTATGAGCTCTAGACTTGGTGGGGATTGTTGAGATTTATGGGCCTTTAAGCCCATAATAGAGCAATAATTCTATTTTAGTCTAGGTCCATAATTAATGCAATAATGGTTTAGTCCCACATGGGATTCCTATCATTAATTGACTCGACTTATTAGGTGGATTTCCGGTTGATCCCCTAGAGAAGTTGGGAGAGGCTAGTGCGAACCACACGCGCGCGCGCGCCGCCGCCGCCGCCGCCGAGCCGAGACGTGGCGTGGCGTGGCGGGCGGGCGCGTCGCGTCGCGTCCGTCCGTCTGTTATGGAAGTTTTGATATATCGAAACGGCGCATCTCAAATAAACCGATGCCTTTTCGTTACGAAGACGTCACGCCTGTTCGTTCTTTACGAAGGGTCGCGTCTGTTCGTTCGAAGGCGTCGCGTCTGTTCCGTCTCTATATATAGCGCCTTCCATACGCCTGAAACGTTTGCTTACTGGCTCTCGCATTCCATACTTCCGCTCGCTGTTGCCTTCGAAAACTTCTCTGTCCCGGACTTCTGCGCGCACAGAATCTGGGAGAGCAGGCCTCCGAAACCCCGTTCCGCAAGAGACATCTGCCGGGTGTGCGGGCGATCAGGTTTTTGGGGAGCGACAACGCGACTGCTCCCTGATCGACTACTTCCGGACGCGATTCTGCACTGCATCGACTAAGATCGACGACATCGAACATACTCAAGAACAATGGTTCTTGGGAATGGATCTTCCAGCGCCTCCGGCGCAGGATCGTCCGCTGGGTACGTTTCTAACTTTCTGTTAGTTTGTTCATCGCCATCACTTTGTTGGGAAATTTATGGATTAAATTAATTAAAAAAATGCCTAGATTCTTAACAATTATTACAATGTTTCATTTATTAAGCTCAACAGTCAACACATACGCTACACTTTTATTTCACTTAATTTAGCAAAAAAAAAAAAAAAATCAGTGGTTCCATGTCTGCACCGCTTTGGCAATCCACATGTCAGCTCTAATTATAGCCAGGGTGACCTCTGTTGCATCACTTAAATAGATCATGAATCTATAATCTTATTTTGAAAACTTATAGACCAAAATGAGAAATTAAAAAAGTTTCGAGACTCGGAGTGAAGAGGGGCCTTCTGCCACCGAGGGTGGATTCTACCTGCTGTGTGCCCCATATATAGCGCCCCCTGTACCTTTTTTTTTTCACCAAAATGCTTGGAACAATGAAGTTTTATACGGAAGAAGAAGAAAAATAAAGGAAAGGCAGGGAGGAAGAAGACATGAAAGCTCAGCCCCCACTTAGCTTTTGCTCTTCGTCCGCCACAGTCAATCTGCCATCATGTCAAGCAAGGGTACACGGCGGGAGCCTCAGCTCGTTTGCGTCCTGAACCTATTCGTTGCATGTTCTACATACCCGAAAGTTCTACGGTATGCATATATAATCCATGCAATAGGCATCTTATTCACGGAATAAAATCAAAAGCAGGAGACGAAGGATGCCAATTATAAGAGGCAACTGATGACAGTGACGTGATGGAGAGTGAGAGACGGTTTGGCCAACTGGCGTGCAACAAATTAACGGCCGGAAAACGCAACAAAATGGAGGTTAGTAGTTATATTAGCTGGCAGACGGCGATGCGAGTCAAAAGGAGCGCCGGCCGGGCGAACCAGGGCCATGCACGTCCGCGTCAGATCACGTTAAGTACCGTGTCCACGTCTTCAACGGCATGCATATTAGAAAGCGACCTTGACTTGTTAGCTTGCTCGTTTCAGTGATGCATGCCTCCATGTGTACTATATTATGCCCAGACTTTGATGATTAACCGATCTAGCTAGCGTCTGCTAGCATCTAAATCCATAACTTCCGGTACTCTCCATGCCCCTAGGCATTGGCGGAGACCGAGCCGAAGCCGAGTAGGGGTCGAAATGAACAATCGAACAAGGCCGCCGTCAGTCTTCTCTTCTCAGCGCCTGCTATTCTCAGTTCTTCAAAGATTTACACAAAGCAAGGGGAGCAAGAGCGCAGGAATGCCTACACCTGGCTCCCGCCAATGCCCCGTGTGTTTTTTTTACCGTAACGTGTTCTTTCTCTTGGTATCACATATACTTTGAAGCAGATGTGAAGATAGAGATAGTGTAGCGTTGATTGTGCCTTACATTTTCGACGGATAGCGCTTGATGAACGAAGCAGATGTAAAGATAGAGATAGTCAAGATGGGGGTCACAGCCTCACATGTTCCTATTTGGCACCAGTCCTACCTTTTTTTGCTGTGTGGAGAGGCTAAATAATAAGTTGTACCAAAACAGGTCCTGCAATCTGGTTTCAGGTGAATAGAATGCAATGCTTTCTCTATTACTAGTTGATAAGAGAATTATTTGAAGATAAGAAGGACGGAGCAGTCTCCTTTGGCTTTCATTAACATTCAGTCCCAAACGGATAGTTAGCTTAAAACGTATTTTATGTGAACATGTATTTTAGTGACATCGCCGTGCATTCAAATCTCAACGGCTTGGTTCTATACATTTCAGTGACATCACCTTGATGGTGGTTAGAATTTCTGGTTCTTGTGTCATCCTCACCTTTTTTTTGTAAATGAAACAAATACTAGCACCGACTCGAAAGTTAAGTTTGGTGGGGCAAATTCCCCATGCGAAAAAGGTTCAGTGGAAGTACAATCCCTGGCCAGCTGAAACTTTCAGTTTTGATTTAGAAAATGTTTGGAATTTCTAGCTGAAACTCTTGAACATTAATTATCAATTGCCGTGCTCGTGCCTGCCGACTTGCTTACCGCTCTTCGTTCCGTCACGTCGCATCTGCTTGGTTGGCCGTCGCAGCTGGTACGTCGTACGTCGTGGTCGGCATTTCGACCTTGCCGTGCCAAGCTGCCTACCGTTCCAGATGCAGGTACGCACACAAAACAGCAGCAGCAGGTTGCCTGCAGAAAATGTCATCTCCTCTGTAGGCTGCAGCCGCAGGTGTTCTGGTCCGTCGAGACGTTGCTTTCGTTCGTGGTTCCACAAACACTAAGGCCCCGTTCGGATGAGGGCTATAAAGTGCCCTCTAAAGTTCTACCCTCTAAAGTAAAAAGAATCTTCCTATTTAAGGGTACTAAATAAAATTTAATTGTAAAACCTTTCTGCAGACGGGCGTTATTTTTCGAGACGAATCTAACGAGCCTAATTAATCAATGTTTTGACACAGTGATGCTACAGTAACCATCGTCTAATCGCGGCTTAATTACCCTCATTGCGTTCGTCTCGCGAAATAGAGGGGGGGTCCTGGACTTAGTTTTGTAATTTGACTTTGTTTAGTACACATAAATCGTGCCGGAAGTATTGATGTGACAAGCTACAGTGCATAATAGGCCTATTATTCCCATCCGAACGCTACCTAAGCAAGCTATAAACCAGCACCGATGGACTCGACGCTCTAACAGAAAACGGCCTTTTTATTTTTGTTCCATCTCGAGCTCAGGGCCTCGACACGCTGCATTTCTTTCCTCTTTTGCTTTCTCGCGAAAGGCTTCCAGCTGCCTGACAAACGAGCGGCTACTTTACTTGCCTCGACTTCGTTCCATCCGGTAGCTAGCGCAGTGACGTGTAACATCCTTTTTGTGATTCTACGTGTATACAGCTAGCAAGCAGTAGAGTACTAGTACTAGAATACCACTGGTACTACCAGTATGCTACTGACCTGTTTTTTGGTTTTCTGTTGGGCGGTCAGGTTCAGATTCAGGCAGTGGATGGGACGGGTTTAAGCCCACCGACGATACTCCTACAACGGAGTAGTAGAACAAGTGAGCAATCAACTAACTGCCCCCGAAAAGAACACGTAACCAGAATCCCTGATGCAAACGCCCAAGCAAACCGTAGTAGTAGTTGAGTTCAGTCTTGAGGACTGGTACCCAGCAACAACCAGACCAGTCTGCAAAGCATCCATCGTGACCAGTCTGCAAAGCATCCATCGTGCCGCATTGCTTGACCTCATCAACGGAACAAACCGACGCGCAAAATGTTAGTAAAAGATCGTGTTCTATCTCGTTCTAAGTCGCCTGAAAACAGGGTTGCTATCAGTTGAACAACCGTGACAGTTCGCCCGACCGTCGTCATCTTTCCTTCTCCCCTCTAAAACAGAAAATGCCACACTTTCTCTTCTCAACAATACGGTGTTTGCGCCCCCACCATCGCTAGAATCGGCATTGAGTCTGCCATAGTTATCCCTCCGACGCTAACCAATTTGTCTCGACATTCCAAGGCCGCTAACCAATAGTGGGTGACGCCTCACCTCGCCACATATCTAAGCTAGTCACCTCCCAAAGGCCCCCTTCTATTGTCGGGGAAACAAATTGACCCTGGCAAATTTACTAGTGAAAACTTGTGACTGTTGAAGTGTATGCTTACCAACCAAGCCGAAACCAAACATAACCTCAGTTTCCATAGAACCGTGCCGATGTTAGATTAGAAAAGAGGGAGGCACAATTAATCTAATCTTTACAAGGACAAACCTAGAAACTTGTCACCGAAGCTCAGTTGTTACATGGTTGAGTTTGCCCTACTCAAATCAACGGCGCCTATAATGAGCTCCAAGCTTATCTGGATTTGACGCCTGTTGATATATGAGCAGACCTAAGCGACCAGAAAGAGTCCTCTCGCGAAACCTCCCCCTGCTACAGTAGAGAGGAGGCGAACCGAGGGCGATTTCACTCCGGCGGCGGCTCCCCTCGCTCTCCCTCCCCTCCGGCGGCCCGCAGGGCTTCGGAGGGACGGGGGAGCGGCGGAGCTGCCGTCCGGTTCCCTTTCTAGCCTATATACGGTTAGTAGTTTAGGTTAGGGTTAGGGTTCCGCCGTCGTCTCCGTGATGGCGGTCGGATTTCGTTTCTCCCGCGGCGGATCTGGCGGAGGCGGCGTCGTCGGCGACGTCTTCTTGCTCGGTGAGTCCGTGTGGAGTGTGTGTTCCTCCGTTTCTTCTGCGAAAGGGTGGAGGATCTTTTGGTCACCGTCGCCGGCGTTGCTTGCGACGGTTGATCTCGTTTCCGGGCTATCGGCGTCGAGTTTCGAGGCCGATTTCTTCGGTGTTTTGCTTCGATCTGCGGATTCCTTGGCGGTGGTGGTTCGGCTCAGCTCCTTCTTCCCGGAGTCGTCGCGATGGCCGGCTCGGGGCGTTCTTCGTGACATGGGCATGCTTGCCCATCTAATCGGCTCTTCCAACAATGCGTTGTGGTCGCGAGACGGGAGGGAGGAGAAGGCCAGTTGCTGCTGCCGGTGGACGTCGGCGGTGAGAAGATTGGGGATCGATGCAATCCAAGAAGAAGAAGGACCTGTCTGTAATTTCTTTTTCTTTGAGGGTTGTGTTGTAAAATTTCCTCAGGGGTGTCCCTGTAAAGGTGCGGGTGTACTGTGCTAAACTTTAATATAATCTCCCCTTTCGCAAAAAAAAAAAAAAAAAAGATATATGAGCAGACCTGCCCCACGTACGTATGCGGAGGATCGCATCTGGCGACGCGCTTTGGTGCCAACATCAAACACCAACTCCGATCCAAGCCGACGAGTTTGGGATTAGCCTGTTCCTTCCTTCTTTCCTGGGGGCCAATAATGCAAGTGAAGGACATGGTGGAAGCACTGACTTGTCTCCTAGTACCGGCTAACCGCATCGCGTCATCCATCCATCCGTGTTAGGTGAAGTAGCACAGCAGGGTGCCGTTTCAAACACACACTCTCATCTCGATCTCTTTGCCACTCACCGCAGGAACAGCATCAGTTTAGTAGTACTGCTAAATTATTCTACTGTATTAACACACGCGAAAGATGAGAAAGAAGGAGATAGAACGGTCGAGGGAGTGGCTCACAGGCAGGCAGTTAGCTGTCGCTCGCTCATCGTCCACTCTGCAGTGCCAACGGCTGGCACCTAGCCCCACCCCCACCATAATTCCGTTTCGTCCTTGCCAAAACAAGAATCCAACCAAGTTGTGCTCAAGTCCCCCAGCTAGAGAACAACAACAAACTCGAACAAAAATCTCCATCTCCTGCCTCCTGGTCCAGTGCTACTACTAGAGTATGGCCGTACGGTAGTGTACCACAACTCGTATAACTGAATACTACCAGCGTGATCCATGAACAAATTCTTGTACTATGATCCATATGGAATGGATGGAACTCTGATCTCTTCCTCGTTGATTGGTGTTTTTTCTCCTTATTTTGCTTCTCTCTCTTAATGTACAAAAAAGAACTAGACAGTTTCGGGCAAGAAGGGACCTTGCTCTGCTTATTGCTTGCTGTTCCTCTACCTCCAGGCAGGCAGACAGACAGAGAGTTGTTCTCCGTCTCTGACTGGAGTGCTTAGCTACAACTGACTGATCGATCACTGGAGAAAGGAGGAAAAAAATATGGACGAAAAGAAATGTTCCGCTAGATAACAAGAACTAGACAAAGCGATCTTGCTTGGGAGTATTCTACATGGAGCTCTGCTTCTTCCTTCTGTTTCAAGGCGGCCGCCGCCGCGTCCTTGCACGCGCCTCGGATTCATTCGCTGGCCCCGCTGATGATGATTTCTGGCTGCTTACTCGATCTTGGCCATGCCCATCATCCGTTGGGTGGCGGCGCGCACGGCTGCGCCGCCGTCGGAGCCGGAGCGCGGGTCGAAGCCCGACCCGGACATGTAGTTCCGGACCTCGATCCGGATCATCTCCTGCATCATGGACAGGAACTCGGAGCTGAAGGGCGCCGGAGCTGGGGCGGGGGGCCGCGGCGGCGCGAGGTTCGCCGCCGGCGGCGGGTGCAGCTGGAACGGCAGGATCGGCTGCTGCTGCTGCTGAAGCGGCGGCGGCGGCATCTGAGAAGGAGCCGGGCGGTTCTGTACATGGGCCAAAGGCGTAGGAGGCGGCGGCGCCGGGGACGGGGACGGGGACGGATCGGGGCGGTCGAGGCCGGGCAGGGAGAGGGAGAGCGACAGGGAGGTCGCCGGAGCGGGCGAAGGAGCCTGTGGTGGCTGTGGTGGCGGAGAGGACGCTCTGGGCGCCATAGAGGCCGGGAGCACGACGACGCCGCCGGCGCGCGGCACGGGGCGGTACACGTGCTGCTGTTGTTGGGACTGCTGCTGATGAGAGGAAGAGGAAGTTGCGGCGGCGGCCGCGGGGGATGAGGAAGGCATGACGGATGGGAGGCTGTGGTGGCTGGAGTCGCTGAGGTCGGATCCGGAGGGGCTCCCGGGGCTGAAGCAGAGCCCCGGGTGTCCGTCGCTGCTGGTCCGCTTGAGCGGCCGCCGCATCTCCTCCTCGTCAACAACCGCCGCATGCTGCTGCGCCGCAAGATCAATCGCACCACCAGAACCGGATGATGCGGCGTAGTACTTGCGTTTGAGCGTGGAGTTCCAGTGGTTCTTGATGGCGTTGTCGGTGCGCCCCGAGAGCAGGCGCGCGATGGTGGCCCACTTGTTGCCGAACTTGGCGTGGGCGCGGAGGATGGTGTCGTCCTCGTCGGGCGTGAAGGGGCGGTGCTCCACCTGCGGGGAGAGCTGGTTGCACCAGCGCAGGCGGCACGACTTGCCCGAGCGGCCCGGGATGGAGCGGCTGATGAGGGACCAGTTGCGCGCGCCGTGGCGGGCCACCAGGCGCTGCAGCGCCTCGTCCTCCTCCGGGCTCCAGGGGCCCTTGATCCGGTCCACGTCCTTCCCGCCGGACGCGCGGCACGACGGAGACGACGACGCCATGGTCGTTGGTTCTGTGGGTAGTATGTGGTAGATTTGGGGGATGAGATTGATTTTGAGTTGTTTGATGGATGGAGAGAGAGATTGAGGTATAGGAGGAAGAAGAAAGGGAAGGAAGGAGCGTTTCCGTCCGAGGTGGATGGGAGTGGAAGAGGGGAAGGGGAGGGGGATATATAAGCAAGCGGAGGAGACGACTGGGGGAGGGGAGAGAAGAGTAACCGACCGGTGGGAGGTCGCCGGTGCGGCAGGCAGAGAATGAATGGAATGCGTGTGCGTGCGTGGAAGACTGCTGGAGAGGAGATTGGATACAGCTGGCCGGGGGACACGCGTCCACGCACGCCCGCGTCTGCTCGCAGCGGCTGCCTCGTGCTCCTGCCTGCCCCCTTGTCCCGCCCGCAGCGGAAAGAAATGGATGGTGGGAATGCGCAATCTCGAATCCGTTACGGTTGGTTGGGTCGGGTACTCATCATCAGTGGACTTGCTGGACCGGGCGCTTTCACGGCCCACCACGCCCGCGGCCTTTCTCTCGCACTCCCTTGCTCATTTCGCCACGCCTCTCTTTGAGTCTTGCCTTCCGCTGCCCGCCTCAAGAACCTAGTACGACAAACCCTGTTTCCGGATTTCATATACTACGGTTTCCTACTGATTGATCGGCCCTTAGGGGGTGTTCGTTTCTCTAGACCTAAAGATCACATCAAAACTAATCTTATTATTTAGACGTTTTAAATAAGTCTAATTAAAAAACTAACTGCAAAACTTTATACTAATTTGCGAGACGAATCTAATGAGGATAATTAAGCCGTGATTAGACGATAGTTACTGTAACATCACTGTAGTGAAACATAGATTAATTAGGCTCATTAGATTCGTCTCGCAAATTAGCCCACATCTGTAAAAAAGTTTTGTAATTAAACTTATTTAAGACGCCTAAATAGCAAAATTAGTTTTGATGTGACCTTTAGGCCTAAATTGCCGAACACCACCTAATAAAAGAAGTAGCACAGTATTCAGTTTTGGTCATCGGAGAATCGGACAGGACGCAACCACTCATCAAAGATCATGCAAGGCCGACTACAGATAAGCACGAGTGGGCGGCACTGGCCGTTGGTTGCGTCTTGTGTTGACGACGACCGAAGCGTTCAGTTGCGCTTAGTTTGGACGGCGCACCTGGCATCACGGGGATGCTGCTGCAGCCTGCCTACAGCTCCAGCAGTCCACCCATGCTGACATCAACATACGACACGATGAACCAAATTAAGGTGCCCGTGCGCGTGGTGTCCCCCTCCGACTCCGAGGGAGGCAGACAACCCAACGAAGCAACCCCTTTGAGTCGTTGGTTACACCAGCTATAATTAACTAGGTAGCCGAGCAGCAGTTGTTACCTTAAGACGGCCAAGAGTTCGTCTCACGAATCTTTTCTAGCTAGTACGTACGCGTGGCGCCATCGGGGAGACCATTCGCCTCAACGATCGAATTCCAGTGGGTGGGTGAGTCGTCGTCTGGCGTTAACGACTCCGACGGCACGCCGCAACTGAATCGTGTTAATTTAACAATTAACACCGAGTTCGAACCCGAGAGCACCTTATTTGTTCACCGGCTAATTCGGTGATACGTCTGGTTCCTTTTCCGTTGCCATGGGCATATACATAGCTGGTGAACGAAACACTGTCAAACTGAGGACGACCACCACCGTTTGCACGTCTCGGTCGATGTCTTCTCACGCTATATGTAAAAAGAGAGATGCCTTTTTTTTCTTTTTTCTTTTTTTTTGGAGGATCAGAGAGATACATGTACAGGTCAAGAAAACGGTTTGCACATCTCAATCTAGCTAGTCGTTCTAAGGTTGTGTAAAAAGTAAAGGTCCAAGACATGTGTTCCGTGCCTTCTTAGCCTTGAGTTTTCCTCTTAGCGTTGCAACATGATTGCAAATGGCAAGGATTCCGTTTGCATCACTCACTGTACCCTCATCCGCAACGACCATCGCCACATCTAACGTAACCAAGTTGGGTAAACTTCTAATTAAGCAGGTTCAATATGGATACAGAACAGTGGAGGCAAAAAAAAAACATTATATTGTCAGGACGATCATGGTGACATGAGTTACATAATTCCTCCGGGCATCCGGCCAAACTCAGGCCACCAAACGTAGGCACACAACGAATCCCCAGAACTGGAGATGATTATCACCACGGCGCTTGGCTTGATGAGAATATTAAAAATATACTAGGCCAAGGTGACAAACACGCTTAAGCTTTTGGTAGGGTTGCTGCATGGCGGGGACATCGGGCCTAATCCCAATCATCTCGCATCATATCATTGATACTATATAGTCGTCATATATTTTTGTTTGTATGCTTTGTTCTGTGATGGACCCTGGGCCCTTAATCCGTCTCTTGACTAGTCAAATCGCGACCAACCACTTGTTGCACTCACGATAAATATGATGGAGGTTAGTTATTATTAATATATTGTTCTAGCTAGTTGCACAATGGCATGCATAGTGTAGTTATTATTAATATATTGTTCTAGCTAGTTGACATCGTTGATTGGCCTGTGTCTTTTTCCAAACTAGAGAAAAAGCTTCTTGCTTTCTTTGAATCGCACGCGGCAACCCTGTAGTAGCAACTCCTCAGCCCTATTCTTTATACTATCGTTTTCCTTTCTACTACTACTATGGAGAACCAAATCTTTCATGTTCATAGGAAAAATGAGGACACTAAAAAAGAAATCCTAATATTCCTCTTAAGAAAAGTTTCTCTACTAATTGTTTTTGCATTGGGCTTGGGCAACCCATTTAGGTTTGAAACAATCCTTCCCTAGCTCAAACCTGGCCTGAATAAAATGAAACATTGAAAGGGCTATTATTTTGGAAATGTAAAAAAGGGTTAATTCTAATGTGCGTAAAAAAGAATGAGCTGCTTTGAAGTTGGGTCCCAGCCTGACCCAGCCCAGCCCTACCCATGCTCAGGTCCAGATGGGTCGTGGTGTGGACAAGGCCCAGCATGGACGGTCCCGGGGCATGATGACACGCACCGCGGACATGCAATGCGGGTTAGTTTGGTTGCTCCCCTGAGCAATCTGCCTGAGAAAAAACGGTGCCTGGTCAGGCACGAGTGACTTGCCTGCTCAGGCGCCATGGAAGCTACTCTGTTTGGATGGTGCCCGGTGCCTGAGAATAAACGTAGCCACGAAGATACGCCTTCAAACAAAGAATATGTGAACTGTGTTTCCGCCTCCACCACTGCGGAGCTTGGAGCTCGCCGACGGCGAGTCCCCGGCGACGAAGGGGTGCTGGAAACCATTCAAATGGAACCATATCGTGACAAGAACCTGCCAGAAGTAGCAGATCTAGGCAGAGGAGCATGGGACCAGGACGAGCAGCAGGTGAGAAAGAGGAACTTGCATTGGTAGACGACGAGGAAACTTCAATCCATCGAGCTCCGTTATTAATCCACGAAGAGAACAGATGGAGGAGGTGCGCAGATGAGTAAAGAAGACGTGCTCCAAAGGAATCGTGTCCTGGTTCACTAGAGCTGAGGAAATCCGAGCCGCCATGGCTGTTGGTCTGAGGCAGGCCGTCAGCGCATCGAAGCTGGATACGCGGGGCGTCGTTGCAGTTGGGCGCGAGTGGCGAGCGCCTGCTAGCTGCTCTGCACACGCCGAATCGCTGCCGACACGCACCGGGGTGGGATCCTGGCCGCCTCTCCTCGCTGCGTCTGAACACCACCGCCTCTCTGCGATGGTGCGCGCGATAGAAGGGAGCGTCAGGCAAGTTGCGCTGCGAGACGCGCGAGCTCAGGCGTCCGATTTCGAACGCCTGAGCCTGACGGACGTGCCTGAGCCAGGCTACATCTCAGTATAGCAACCAAACACGAATCACTCTCGCTCAGGCATGGCTGAGGCTCAGGCAAATTGCTTCAGGGCAGCAACCAAACTAGCCCTGCATGCCGTGCATTTTTCACGTGCGAGGAGGGGGATGTGGCATGCGCACGCAGGTCTCGTTGTGCTTCTCATCACACGCGGGGCAAACGGACGAATCCGGCGGTTTGCGGGGACAAGATCTGCGGCGTCCGTACGCCGGTGGATCATCATTGCTGTGCGTGGGGAATCAAAAACTCGACAGCCTGGACACCATTCCCTCCCTCCTTGGATCTTTCCGGGCGGTTGCTCGCACGGTTTCGATCGGTTGCTCGCAGTGTCCCGCTGGCAAATCGCCGTGCGCGCGCTGCTCGATATCCAGGGGAACCAGGGACCCAATTCGAAATTGACCAGACCCAATTCGAAATTGACCACGGACAAGATGCAGCTCAGCTGTTGGGGAAATCATTTGCACCCAGGGAGACGGGCGCTGCAGTTCGTTAAGTACTCTCATGGAGTACTATGCTACTAGTATATCACCATGATCATGATTTCTAGTTTATTACTCCGTCTATTTCATTTTAATTGACGTTTTAGGTGTACGCACAAATGTTAAAGATAGAAGATGGTCTCAATAAAAAGTTCAGCACATGCTTGTCGGCGGGATCTTATCCTCCCAGTTCCTCCCTGTCGGATACCTATTTTCTAGGTACCCTACACGGTATACACGCGGGATAATAAGGTACGGGAGCCGCCCGAGACCCAAAGGCCTTGTATATAGCTAAGAAATGGAAAGCTGGGCCCCGGGAGTGGCCCAGTCGGGCGGAAGGCGCAACAACGGCCTTCGGCCCACAGAGCCTCCGTTCCTCACGGCCTGTTAAGGGACCGGGCGCACGTGGCTGCACGAGCGCAGCCCCCCACCCTGGACCGCGATTGGTCCAGCGTTAGAGGAGCCCGCCTTGGACGTGGCAACGAACCCGACTCCCCGCGGTAGGAGTCGGGCGCCGCGGAGTCGAGCGACGCCTCCGACCGAATCCCGGCCAGCCGCCGTCCGCCGCCCATGTACCCCGGTGGTGGTCGGGATCGGCGGAGGGACACGACCCGAAGCGAACCCGACCACCGCGGCCGGAAAGCAAGCTCGGCAGCGGCATGGAAGCGTTGGTCAAACCCAAGTGTACGGCCAGCCAGATTTGGATAAGAAGACGCTCCATATCCACTCCTGAGCGGTGCGAAGGTACACTATGCCTGACGTACGGCCGCGTGGGGGCGTCGCATCCGGATCAGGCGTGGAACGGGGAATGCATGCACCAAGTACGCTACACAGTAGCAACAGCGCGCGAAATGACCGTCGCCCAACTCCACAGGTATCAACAGCACACCAACAGCGATCAACAGTGCGGATCAGGGAATGGGCGCTCCACAGCGCCCAGACAAGACCCGGATGACATCATCACACCACCTGGCGCGGAGATTGCGGCGGAAGACACCGGAGCCAGCGAGGACGGCCCGACTCCGCCTCCGTCGCCCTCTCACTTATCTTCCTTTTCTTTTCTTTTTCTTCTTTCCTCCATCTGTACCGTTCTTCCTTGTTGTATAAAAGGGAGAATTGGGCCCAGGAGAGGGAAGGAGACTTCTTTTGGGCTGACACAACAGCTCATTTCTCACACGAACAAACACACTCGCACACAACGCAGAGACAGAGACTTGGGAGCGAATTCCTCTCTCGCCATGGCTTGTAACCCCTACTACGAGCAACACGAGCGAAACCTCAAACTGGACGTAGGGCTACTTTTGCCTGAACCAGTATAACCCACCGTGTCAAACACAATCCATCTGATCGCCGTCGAACCGCGCACAAATCTACTCGTCGGCCGGTTACCAAACACCGACAGTTGGCGCGCCAGGAAGGGGACCTCAGCGCGTTCGACGACGACCACATCGCCAGCTGATGGCTTCGTGGCCGCCAGCATCTCGCGGTCGTCTCCCGCTTCGTGGGAGCGTCCGCGGAAGGGACCGGAGGCGCTCCGCCGCGCCTTCTTCCCGGTTCTACACCCCAGTCACGGTTCCGTACCGTGTCTTCCGCTTCGGCGACGTGGACTTCTTGACGGACCACGCCGAGCTGCAGCGGATGCGCAGCAGCGCCGGCGCGGAGCCGCTGCGCGTTTTCACTTCGGATGTCTCCCTCTCGCGTGGACCGGGGGCCCGGGCACTGCCTGTGCGCATCGAGGCGTACCTCGGTGCGAACCCCCGGCCAGATGAATGCCGGCGTATCTTTTACGCGCTGGCACTCCTCAACAACTGCCTTGTTGAGGAGCCACCACTCCCGCCTGGCTACGAGGCCTGGGAGCGTCGAGCCTCCCTGCCACCGCGGCTACGGGAGTCCATGGAGGCGTTGGAGCACGAGCTCGCGTGCCGCTTCCCGCCAAGCCGGACTGGACCTCCCGGTCCCGCCATTGGCGCTTCCTCGTCGGTGGGCGCGGAGCCCGCCGACACCCAGGACCACGACTCTGTCGAGGACCTCCTTGCTGAGTGCTTCGACGCGCTCACGTTCGACCCGTCCCGCGAGTGTCTCATGGCCGAGATTCGGGACGAGGATATCGCCGACCCCAGCAATGGGGAAGGTGATGACGGGAACGAGCCATCCGGCGATGGAGGCACGGACCCGCGCCCAGTGCCTGTGGTAGGGGGCGTTACACCCCCACCACAGGACCTGCCAGCACTGGAGCAGCTGCTCGCGCGGCGGCGAGAGCTCGCCGACATGGAGTGCGGCATCGAGCGGGAGCGTCAGCTCCTGGAGCAGGCGATTGCCCAGCGGCGTACCCCCGCGGGGCGCGCCCGCACCATGGCGCGCGATGTACAGCACCGCATCATACACGACATCGCGGGCACTCCGCTTCAACTCCCGCGAGGCAGCCAAAACCTGGCGGCGGCAGCGGCCCTCGCGCGAGACCTTCCGCAGCCGGCGACTCCGGAGGACGAGCGGAAGCGCAAGGAGCTACTGCGCCTACTCGAGGTAGCGGCGGAGCAGCAGGCCGAGAGCTCGCTGTCCCGGCAGCGCGTTCTGGGCGCCCTGCAACGCTCCGTCGACCGCCGCGACGACAAGGAGGTGTCTGTAGCGCAGCCGACGCGCGGATCGGGCGGACGCAACATGCCTCCCATCAAGGAGCGCGTGGGACCAGTGCGGGATGCGCGCATACTCCTCGAAGCGCGCAGGCGTGACCAGGCCCGTGGCACTCGGCGCGAAGCCGAGATGCGCGGCTACCAACCTCGACGAGGTGGACGCTACGACCCGGAGGAGGACCGGAGCCCGAGCCCTCCGCCTCCGGGGCCACGCGCCTTTGGACGTCACATTCGGTGCGCACCATTCCCGCAGCGGTATCGTGCGCCGACCAGCATAACCAAGTACTCGGGTGACTCGAACCCGGCTATTTGGTTGGGTGATTACCGACTCTCCTGTCTGGCGGGCGGTGCCGACAGCGACGAGTTTATCATCCGCAACCTCCCGCTCTACCTCGCCGACCCAACGCGGGCATGGCTTGAGCACCTCCCGGAAGGGATCATCCAGAGCTGGGAGGATTTGGAGGACGTCTTCATCGGCAACTTCCAGGGGACGTACGAGCGCCCCGGGAACCCGTGGGACCTCCGGAACTGCCGCCAGAACCCCGACGAGACCCTGCGCGACTACATCCGGCGGTTCTCGAAGCAGTGCAACGCGCTGCCCAACATCGCCGACGCCGACGTCGTCAGCGCGTTCCTCGCCGGGACGTCCAACAAGACCCTGGTGCACGAGCTGGGGCGCAGCAGCCCACGCACAACCAAGGACCTCCTCGACATCGCCACCAACTTCGCGTCCGGCGAGGACGCGGTGGGGGCGATCTTCACCAAGACTCCGGCCAAGCTCAAGGCCAAGGCCAAGAGGGAGGAGTCAACGGGAGGGGCCGGCCCCTCCAGCCAGCCCAAGAAGAAGAAGAAGAAGAAGGGCAACGTCGCGCGACAGGAGGCATCTCTTGTCGCCGCGGCGGAGCGCAAGCAAAAGCGCGCGCCTGCGGAGGGCGCGTCCAACCACTTCGAGAAGAAGCTCGAGGAGCCCTGTCCCAACCATGCGTACCCCGTCAAGCACGCCCTCAAGGACTGCGGGCTGCTCCGCAAGTTTCTTGCCGGCAGCTCCAAGAAGGCGGAGCGCGACGACCCGCCGCCCAAGGGCGACGATGATGCCAAGGGTGGGGATGACGATGCCTTCCCCCATCCTGATGGCTGCCTCATGATCTTCGGGGGACCGGATGCCTGCGCGCCGCGAAGGCAGCAGAAACTCGTCCGCCGCGAGGTCTACGCCGCGGAGCCGGCCGTCCCCACTTTTCTGAAGTGGTCCGACTCCGCGGTCACGTTCGACCGTTCCGACCACCCGGAGCACGTGCCCCGGCCGGGGCGCTACCCGCTTGTTGTCGACCCCATCATCGGCAAGAAGCGGCTCTCCAAAGTCCTCATGGACGGAGGCAGCGGCCTCAACATCCTCTACGGAGAAACTCTCGACGCCATGGGGATCAGTCGGGATCACGTCCGGCCGACTCGAGCGCCATTCCACGGGATCGTCCCCGGCAAGCATGTGGTGCCGCTCGGGCAGATCGATCTGCCCGTGACCTTCGGCACCGCCGTCAACTACCGCACCGAGACGCTGACTTTCGAGGTGGTGGACTTCCCTGGGGCGTACCACGCTGTTCTTGGGCGGCCATGTTACGCGAAGTTCATGGCCGTTCCCAACTACACCTACCTCAAGCTGAAGATGCCGGGCCCCAAGGGGGTCATCACGGTGAGCACGTCCATCCAGCGCGCCTACGAGTGCGACCGCGAGGCCTGCGAGGTCGCGGAAGCACTCTTGCACAAGGACGAGCTCCCGGCTGCCGCTGCGGCGGCGGAGGAGGCCGGGCCCGACTACAAGAGCACGACCGGGTCGTTCGACCCGGCCGAGGACATCAAGGAGATCCCGCTCAACCCGGCCGACCCCGACAGCAAGACCGTGCGCATCGGCACCGCGCTTTCCGACAAATAGGAAAGCGCGCTCGTCGACTTCCTCCGAGCCAACCAGGACATATTCGCGTGGAAGCCCTCGGACATGCCGGGCATCCCGAGGAACGTCGCCGAGCACTCCCTGTGTATCAAGCCGGGCTCTCGCCCGGTGAGACAACACATGCGCCGCTACGACAAGGAGAAACACAAGGCCATCGGTGAGGAGTTATCGAAACTCTTAGCTGCTGGGTTTATCAAAGAGGTGTACCACCCCGAGTGGTTATCCAATCCTGTACTTGTGAAAAAGAAGAATGGGAAATGGCGGATGTGTGTTGACTATACGAATCTCAA
Source organism: Eragrostis nindensis (assembly GCA_012490785.1). Taxonomy (NCBI): domain Eukaryota; kingdom Viridiplantae; phylum Streptophyta; class Magnoliopsida; order Poales; family Poaceae; genus Eragrostis; species Eragrostis nindensis. The sequence continues at coordinate 486,950 of JAAXCT010000098.1, read as the reverse complement.
TAAGGCGTGCCCAAAGGATCCGTTTCCTTTGCCGCGTATTGATCAAATCGTAGACTCGACCGCTGGGTGCGAAACCCTCTGCTTCCTCGACGCGTACTCTGGTTACCACCAGATCCCGCTGAAAGAGTCCGACCAGCTCGCGACTGCGTTCATCACCCCGTATGGCGTATATTGTTACGTAACGATGCCATTCGGGTTGAAAAACGCCGGGGCAACGTTCCAGCGGTGCATGATCAAATGTTTCGGCGATCTCATCGGTCGGATCGTCGAAGCATACGTGGACGACATCGTGGTGAAGTCCAAGAAGACCGACGACCTCGTCGCCGACCTCGATCGAGCTTTTCAGAAGCTGAGGGCGTGCGGCATAAAGCTGAACCCGGAGAAGTGCGTCTTCGGAGTTCCGAAAGGTATGCTACTTGGGTTTTGCGTCTCGGAACGCGGCATCGAAGCCAATCCCGAGAAGATTGAGGCCATCGCTAAGATGGGCCCCATTCAGAACCTGAAAGGCGTACAGCGTGTGATGGGATGTCTCGCGGCTCTCAGTCGGTTCATCTCCCGACTCGGGGAGAGGGGTCTGCCCCTATACCGATTGCTCAAGAAGTCGGAACACTTCGTTTGGAGCCCCGAGGCCCAGACCGCGCTTGATCGGCTTAAGACGGTGCTATCGAACGCACCCGTCCTGACAGCCCCTGCAGAGCGCGAGCCTCTCCTCTTGTACATCGCCCAACCACTCAGGTGGTCAGCTCGGCGCTGGTGGTCGAGAGGAGCGAGCCCGGACATGCTCTGAAAGTCCAGCGACCGGTATACTTTGTCAGCGAGGTTTTGTCCGACACCAAGACCCGCTGGACTCAGCTGCAGAAGCTGTTGTACGCGGTCGTCATAACCAAAAGGAAGCTACGCCACTACTTTGACGCGCATCCGATCACTGTGGTCACCTCCTTCCCTCTCGGCGAGGCGTTGAGGAGCAAAGAGGCCACGAACAAGGCCGCGAAGTGGGCCCTCGAGCTCATGGGACAGGAGCTCGAATTCGCCCCGCGCACCGCGATCAAATCGCAAGTGCTCGCGGACTTCGCTGCCGAGTGGACCGAGATCCAGCTGCCACCCGCGCCTGTCGAGCAAGAGTGTTGGAACATGTTTTTCGACGGCTCGCTGACAAAAAGAGGTGCCGGAAGCGGCTTTGTTCTTGTCTCGCCACTCGGGTCCCGACTGCGCTACGCGGTCCGACTCAACTTTCCCGCGTCCCATAACGTGGTGGAATACGAGGCACTCGTCAACGGGATGAAGGCGGCGATCGAGATCGGCGTTAAAAGGCTGGAGGTCTTCGGCGACTCCCAGCTTATCGCCGATCAGGTGACGAGCGAGTCGAATTGCTCGAACCCGAAGATGGCGGCGTACTGCGCCGAGGTGCGGCGACTTCAGGAAAAGCTCGAAGGCTTCCAAGTCAGCCATGTACTTCGCCGCTACAACGAAGAGGCAGACGGCCTCGCGAAGATGGCCTCCAACCGGGACCCCGTCCCTGTCGGCGTCTTCTCCCACGACCAACAGAAGCCATCGGTGCGTGAGGCGCCATCCACGCCCATGACGGACCCTTCCACAACCCAACCAGACGGCGTCGACTTCTCGGCAGTAGAAGGTACACGCCCTCCTCTCGGAGAAGACTCGGGTCGAGCCGTTCTTGCCATCCCGACAGCTAACGAAGCGGTCGGGGGCTCGAGTCCGACTGCCGACGAGGCGGTCGGGGGCTCGGGGGCTGTGCCCGACCCGGTGCCCGAATGGAGGACCCCATTTCTCGACTGCCTACTCCGAGAACAGCTCCCCGCCGACCAGACAGAGGCAAGACGCCTCGCGCGTCGGGCTAAGTCATTCGTCATAGTCGGCGGCGAGCTCTACAAAAAGAGCCACTCGGGAGTGCTTCAACGTTGCATCCCCATCGAATGGGGAAAAGAGCTACTGTCCGACATCCACGCTGGCGAGTGCGGTCACCACGCGGCCCCTAGAAGTCTAGTCGGAAAGGCGTTCCGGCATGGCTTTTACTGGCCCACGGCCGTGTCCGACGCCACCGATGTAGTACGCACTTGCGAAGGGTGCCAATACTACGCTCGGAGGACCCACATGCCGGCGCAAGCCCTTCAAACCATACCCATCACTTGGCCCTTCGCCGTGTGGGGATTGGATTTGGTCGGGCCCCTGAAGAAGGCGCCCGGCGGCTACACGCACTTGCTAGTGGCCGTCGACAAGTTCTCCAAGTGGATCGAGGCACGACCCCTCGTGAAGATCCGGTCAGCAGAAGCCGTTCGATTCTTCACCGACATCATCCATCGCTTCGGAGTGCCGAACTCCATCATCACCGACAATGGGACTCAGTTCACCGGCAACGAGTTCCTCGAATTCTGCGACGACTACAACATCCGGGTCGACTGGGCATCAGTCGCGCACCCACAGGCCAATGGTCAGGTCGAGAGAGCAAACGGAATGATCCTGCAAGGGCTCAAACCGAGAATTTTCAACAAATTGAAAGTTCACGCTGGCGGGTGGGTGCGAGAGTTACCTGCGGTGTTATGGAGCTTGCGCACCACACCGAGTCGGGCGACTGGGCAAACGCCGTTCTTCATGCTCTACGGAGCAGAGGCGGTGCTTCCGACTGACATCGAGTACGGCGCTCCTCGGGTTCGTGCTTTCAACGAGGAGGCCAACAGAAGTTTTCTCGAGGACGCCCTCGACCAAATCGATGAGGATCGAGAAGTCGCCTTGATGAGATCCGCCAAGTACCAACAAGCCATGCGCCGCTACCACGGACGACGAGTTCGCGGCCGCGCATTCAAGGAAGGAGATATGGTGCTCCGACTGGTGCAGAGCAACAAGGATCGACACAAGCTGTCACCGCCGTGGGAGGGACCGTTCATCATCGCCGAGGTGCTGCGTCCCGGAACGTACAAGCTCATGGACTCGGAAGGCCAACTCGTCGCCAACGCTTGGAACATTGAGCAGCTACGTCGCTTCTATCCTTAGCTCTGTAATTTCGTTTGTTGTCTTTCTGCCGATGCATCAACATCAAACGAACGCGGTGTTTTCTTTACACACCTCTTGGGCAGCCGCCTGGGTGCACTCCCCTCGGAGACTCCACCCGGCGGGTGTGGCCTTGTGCCGCGTTGATTTTGTATGCGCCGGGAGCGATGCTCTTAAGAGAAACAACGCAATTCGACTAAGAGCGGGCCTCCGCGAACGCAAAACCGACGTCCTAAAACTCGAAGTGTGACGAATCGCAGCGAAAATCGTGAGCCCCGGATATTGGCTTAAGGCTCGGCCAGTTCGATCAAGGGCACCCGACGCCCCAGCGGATAGGGTCGGCCCGAGCGGCTGGTCGGAATTGAGTTAATCTTCCGAGATCACGAGTCTTCGAGGCGAATCGCCGCACGAAAAGAGTTAAACGAACGAAAATCTTGCGAAAAGCGAAACGAAAATTCATATAAACAAACGGGCGCGCATGCCCACATCGTTGTTTACAAAATAAGGCCCACACGGGCCCGACTCCGACTATCACCGCCTAACCTACTGATTTTCACCCCCGCCACGGCGCGAGGGGATCATGTCCAGGTTGTCATCGGCAAGAAGGCGCGCAAAGGGAATCACCTCTTCCTCGATCCGCTCCAAGTCGGCCTCACTACAGGAAGGCTCGTAACCTCTCGCCAGCACGTCGATCTTGTAGTGGTCACCGTAGTGACTCCTCGACACGGCAAAGGCGATCTGGACTCCGGTCCGAAGGCACTCCTCCTCCTGTATGCGGAAGTAGGCGGGGAGCCCGGCGACCTGCGGGATCACAGATGTGGCGTCTGGCGGACGCGGCACACCGATCTCGTTGCAAGCGATCTCCATGGCCTGCCGCAGCAGGTCAAGGTCCGCCAGCGCCGCCTGCGATTGCACCTGGAGCTCCTGTGCGTCTGGCCAAAATAACGGGTCACTCGCTCGGTCTAAAGACAACAAAAACCGACACGGCGGGATGATCAAAGAGCAGGTAAATTAACTTACCCTTCAGCTCCTTCTGTGTCTTCTGGAGCTCACCGGTCACGTTGGTCAACGACGACTGGGCGGCGACCTTGAGTTCCCTCTCCCTGCTTAGCGCTGTCTCAGCAGCCTCCGCCCTCTTCTCGGCGGCCTCGGCGCGCTGAGTGGCCTCCAACAGCGCCTTGTCGGCGGCGGTCCGGAGTCCGCGCTCATTCTGCAGCTCCTGCTCCTGGGCCTGCACTCGCTTTTCCGCCGTCTCGGCGCGCTCGACCATGCCGCGCAGCGCCGACTCCGCGTCCGCGGCCCTCTTCTTCGCATCCTCCGCTGCTTTCGTCGCGGCCTCGGCGGCCTCGGCTCGGCGGCGGATGGGCTCGGAGACACGCAGCGCGCGCGCCAGCTCGTCGCCTCGCGCGACGTATTCCTTCAGCTGGTGCCGGATGAGGTTCGACTTAAGCTTGCTGTTTGCAAGTAAAGTCTGCGGAAAGCAGGAAGAAACCGTAAGGCAAAAAAGGCAAGTACGATGAACTCCCAAAGCAAAAAAAGATAAAGGGTGGAAAATTCTCCCACTCACGTCAATGGGAACCAGCGCGTTCTTCATCAGCTCCTTCGCGGCGTCGACCTCCGCCGTGACCGACGTCTTGATTGTCTCCAGCCTGCTGAAGGTGTGGGAGAGCTCTTGGGCCATGTACGCCCAGGCATTCGCCTCCGCTGAGCCCTTCACAGGGACCGGACCTTCTGGCGTGTTCACCAGTACATCCGGCCCCCAGCCGGACCGCGCCAGACGTTGGATCAGCGGCACACCGGCGGCGGCCGCGTCCCACCGTGGATCACCGGCCGCAGTCCCCGGCTGCGAGGCGGCTCCCTGACGAGTCCCCGCAACTTTACCGGCGTCACCGGCCCTCGACGATGACGGGCCTGACGCCGGACGGACCTCGGCGGTCCGATCCCCTGCGCCGGCGACACCTTGTGCACGCGGTGGGGCGGTACCAGGCCGTGGCTCGCCGGCCCGACCCTCGGAGTCGGGGGCTGCACTCGCGACGGGTGCGGAACCTTGTCGCGTCGCCGCGCCGTCGACCCTCGGCGTGTCGCGCTCCCGCGCCGTCTCCTCCGACGCTGCAGCGACTTCCGGTTGCCTCCGCGCGGTGTCATCCTGCCGCGGAGCGGAGCCCTCCTGACTCTGACTCTGCTCGGCGGCGAGACGCAGCGCCTTGTGAGGGGCCAACTGGGCCCCGTCCCATTTCGGGGCGGGGCTGCAAGGATGCACGTCGCGATTCAGAAGAAGGGCGAACAAAGACAAATCAAGCGACTGCAAAAGACACGATAAAGCAAACTCACATGTCGGACCGCTTGCGCTTCCGCGCGGGCTTCGTCGGCCGGCGACCCGAGCCTTGTCCGGCGGCCGCACGAGCTGCTGTGTCAGGAGTGGGCACCTCGCCACCCCGCGCCTCCACATCGGGGATCGGATGAGGCACGCCGGCTCTCTCGGGCGGGATCGTCTCCCGCGCGATCCCGGATTCGGTCGTCCCCGCGCCGGTCTCGGGGGCGGCCGGCGACGCGGAAGCCGTCCCGGCAAGGGAAGAAGTCCCGGCCGGAGCGGCGACGGCAACAAGGACCTCGAGGCTCCCTGCCGCCGCCGTCGACGTCGCGGCGACCGTGACCACCTCACCGGGACCGCTCGACGGGGGCCCCTGGCCCTCGCCGGCGACACCGCCGGCCGGAACCGGCTGCGCGCCGTCGTCGTCTGGGATGACGTCGTCAATCCACGCGTCGTCGTGGTGACCACCGTCGCCGGCCTCTTCGCTGCTGTGGTCGAGCGCCGAGTCCGTGTCGAACTCAGACTCAGTGTCGACCGCTTTGCCTCTCCGACGGCGACGCGCCCGGTCTCTCCTCCTCTCCTCGTAGGCGTCCTTGCGGGCCTTGCGGCGATCCTTTCGCCGCTTTGTCCTCTCGCCGTGGGCACGGTTCACCGCCCGCCGGTCCGCGTCCTCAGGCACGGGGGCTGTCGAGCGCCGAACGGCTAAGCCCGGCTGCACCCAAAGGGAGAAGTAAGAATGCTGCAATCATTTACCACAAACAAAAAATGCCAATCAATCAAGAAGAGGTGGGGGAAGGACTTACGAAGCGAATGGCGTCGGCGTGCGGCAGCGCAGCGGGGTGGCCCGCGACGGGCCACTCGAACTCGTTGTCGACGAAGTGCAGGGCGGACTTGCCGGCCGCCTCCGACAGCCGCGCCCCGATCTCGCGGTGGCTCAGCGGCTCGTCAATCACCATCGCCGTCCCTCGGAGGTCGGCGCCCGGTGTCATCTCCCACATGGGGAGCGCGCGGCGCATCAGCGGCAGCACGCGGATGCTGTGGAAGTGGCCGGTGATGCCGACCATCGACACCCCCCGGTCACGCAGCACCGCCACGGCGTCGAGGAGGGGTTGGATCGCTGCAATCTCCCTCGCTCCGAGACCCCAGTGCCAGCAATCGGGGGGCCCGGACAACCGGGCGTTGGTGAACTTGGGCAGCGGGCCGGTGCGCTCGTTCTTCAAGTAGAACCACCGGTTGTGCCACCCGGAGTTGGAGGAAGTATGCACCCACGTGATGTAGCCCGACGCCCGCTCCACGCGGAGACGCAAGCTCGCGGAGCCCATGAGCGGGACTCGCCCGCCGACGGGCTGGAGCGACGCCCTGAAGAAGTACCTCCACAGATCGAAGTTGGGGGGAATGCCGAGGTAGGCTTCGCACAGCGTGATGAAGCCGGCGACGTGGCCGATCGAGTTGGGATTGAGGTGCTGAACCTCGATCCCGTAGTAGCCCAGAAGTCCGCGGAAGAAGGGGTGCGCCGGCACCCCGAGCCCGCGGGAGTGGAAGTGGAAGAATGAGACGATGTAGTCGTCCGGCGGCGAAGGCGACCGCTCCGACGGCACCATCCACTCCACCGCATCGGAGAGCGGGCGAAGGAGACCCTTCGCAACCAGCCCGCGTAGCAGTTCCGGCGTCACCACCGACTCCGGCCACTCGTCTCCCTCTTCCGCCATCGGATTCAACGGGATGAGGGGGCGAGGACGACGCCGGGACCGAATCGACCGACGGCGGTTGCGAAGCGGACGGCGAATGGTGGCGATTGGGACGAAGAATGGCGCGGAGCGAAAGGAATCGAAGCGATCGCAAAGGGAGAAGAAAGGCGAACAGTAACGGGCGATGGAGTATGCGAGAAGACTCCCCCGGATAGGTATGGCCTATTTATATGCGCCGAACCGGCGCTGTGCCGTTTCCCGCCTTAAATCTCGCGTCCCTTCGTTTTCCTCCGCCCTAACGTGTGCAGGTGGAGATAACGCACGCCTCGTCGCCGCGTTTCGTCCAAACGCCGCGCCTCTAGATCCGCGCCGGCGAAGCGACGCGACGCCTCGCGTCCGACGCCTCATGGGCCCAATCGGTAGGGAAGCCGGTCTGGGCCCCCAGGTAAAGCGGCTAGGAGCTGTACACGCTCCGACGGCCCATTCCCGGCCCAAGAGTTCGAAGGCCGGCCCAGCGTTGGGTTCGACGGCCGCTCTGGGTCAAAACGAGAGTGAGGGGTAATCAAAGGGGGGCACCAGCGGCCAGTACCCAAGTGCGCGGAGCATGAGGGCCCCTGTCGAATACGTCCGAGTCCGAGGACGAAATAAGCCCATGGTTTGCTCATCGAGAGCTGGCAGCGAGCCGCCGAGACCGGTCGAACGGACTCGGAAACTAAATGGGACAATCTCCCGGATCATATGACACTGACCCCCGCTGGTCTCAACCGGGTCCCCGCTAAGGGCAAACCGGGGTGTCACTCGAACGAGCCCGTTTGCAACTCAAATGGCACCGCCCATCGAACCATCGAGGAATGGCGCGGACGGCCCCGATCCTCCATCCTCCCGACAGGATGCGGAAGGAGAAACGAACAAAGTCGAAACTGTCTTCGGCCGGACCCCCGAAACGATCGGGGGCTCGAAGGCATGCATTCGCACAAGAGACCAACAACGTGGTCGCAGCACAAACTAAAACGGGTCTCGCGAAATAAGCCTCTTTATTCCATGGTTTTCTTTATACAAAGTCGATCGAAAGATCGTTAAACTAGAAAAGAAATTACATTAGTCCCATGAATCCATGGATTGGCCACAAATGGCCGGATAAAGAGGCCTAAGGGCCCCGCTGGCACCACCCGCAGCAAAAACTCCTATGAGTGGGTGGAACCAGCATGACGGCGCCAGGGACTCTCCCTCGAGGGTGGCGGTGCTCAAAACCAAGGCCACGTAATCCTCGCAGGAGCGACTCCTGGGACGCCGAGGGCTGACGAGAGCCCGTTTAATCCTCGCGGGAATGACTCCGAGTTCGGTGGGCCACGCCAAAGCAGGACGAAAACTTGCGATGGCGCCGGCGAGCACCGGCCGAACGTCGACGGCCGGCTTGGGTCGTTTGGCTCGAGTCGTCGTCTCCTCCCTCGTCGGAGGAGAGAATGATGACCTCAGGCTTCTCCGACTCGGGCGCCGAGCTCCCGGCTACCGGATCTGGGGGCACCACCGCGAGCGGAACCGCTTCGACCACCGGAATCAGATCTTGGCAAGTGCTTGGAGGTGGAGGAGGCAAAGGGCGCAAAGCTAGTATAGGGGGCACGACGCCCTCTCCTCCTCTTTCCTTCGAGTCTCTCTTGCGCGAGTGGGATTTCTTATGCTTAGGCATGGTGAGTTCGAAGAAACCCGGCTCAAGATGCGGGCCTATTTATAGGCGCATCGCCCGGTCTAACATGGACCGGGTGCATAAGGGGGCGGCCGCGGAAGCCGAGGAGCACTGCCCAGCCGCATCGACGCCACGTGGACGATCCCCCACACGCCGCGACAAGCGAAGGAAGGATGGAATCCCACCCCAGTCGGCCCGTGGGCTGCAGGCTTCGGCGGCCGCACCCTCTGAGCAAGGGCAGGGAGAAGTCCATCGGGCACCGGTTGGCCCGCAGGATAAGCGCACTCCCCCCTCGGACAGAAGAAGGGGCCCGGGGGCTCGGTCATCGTGGCTACGGGAAGACGACACAGCTCGCTGCCGCGTTACGCAGTGAAAGCCAGAGAAAAGCCTGGAAGCTAGTCTCCTACTAGCTCCCAGCCTCGGGGGCTACACCCGGCGGGTGCGCTCGCGCGCACCCGCCGGCGAACTGAATGGCCACGTCAGGCAGCCGTACCAGTCCCGACGACAGCACGGCGCTCTCGCCAGGACTCGGGGGCTACTGTCGGATACCTATTTTCTAGGTACCCTACACGGTATACACGCGGGATAATGAGGTACGGGAGCCGCCCGAGACCCAAAGGCCTTGTATATAGCTAAGAAATGGAAAGCTGGGCCCCGGGAGTGGCCCAGTCGGGCGGAAGGCGCAACAACGGCCTTCGGCCCACAGAGCCTCCGTTCCTCACGGCCTGTTAAGGGACCGGGCGCATGTGGCTGCACGAGCGCAGCCCCCCACCCTGGACCGCGATTGGTCCAGCGTTAGAGGAGCCCGCCTTGGACGTGGCAACGAACCCGACTCCCCGCGGTAGGAGTCGGGCGCCGCGGAGTCGAGCGACGCCTCCGACCGAATCCCGGCCAGCCGCCGTCCGCCGCCCATGTACCCCGGTGGTGGTCGGGATCGGCGGAGGGACACGACCCGAAGCGAACCCGACCACCGCGGCCGGAAAGCAAGCTCGGCAGCGGCATGGAAGCGTTGGTCAAACCCAAGTGTACGGCCAGCCAGATTTGGATAAGAAGACGCTCCATATCCACTCCTGGGCGGTGCGAAGGTACACTATGCCTGACGTACGGCCGCGTGGGGGCGTCGCATCCGGATCAGGCGTGGAACGGGGAATGCATGCACCAAGTACGCTACACAGTAGCAACAGCGCGCGAAATGACCGTCGCCCAACTCCACAGGTATCAACAGCACACCAACAGCGATCAACAGTGCGGATCAGGGAATGGGCGCTCCACAGCGCCCAGACAAGACCCGGATGACATCATCACACCACCTGGCGCGGAGATTGCGGCGGAAGACACCGGAGCCAGCGAGGACGGCCCGACTCCGCCTCCGTCGCCCTCTCACTTATCTTCCTTTTCTTTTCTTTTTCTTCTTTCCTCCATCTGTACCGTTCTTCCTTGTTGTATAAAAGGGAGAATTGGGCCCAGGAGAGGGAAGGAGACTTCTTTTGGGCTGACACAACAGCTCATTTCTCACACGAACAAACACACTCGCACACAACGCAGAGACAGAGACTTGGGAGCGAATCCCTCTCTCGCCACGGCTTGTAACCCCTACTACGAGCAACACGAGCGAAACCTCAAACTGGACGTAGGGCTACTTTTGCCTGAACCAGTATAACCCACCGTGTCAAACACAATCCATCTGATCGCCGTCGAACCGCGCACAAATCTACTCGTCGGCCGGTTACCAAACACCGACACTCCCTCTCCCGCACTATTTGGACACACCCTTCACACGAGCTCTCCTGCACCTCACGTCGCCGCTTTTCTCGCCGTCGACGAGCTCACGCAGTCACATCGTGCCATCACCACCAGCCGCATCGCCGCTCCCGTGCCCCTACTCTCCTTCGCACCGCGCCCCAACACGCTCCGCCGAACACACCGTCGCCTCGTGCTCGACCCACCGCCGCCGCCCCGAGCTCGCCTCCGTCGTGCCACTCGCTCCCACCCGGATTTGGAAGAAAGAGGGCGGTTTTCCATCGCTGTGCGCCGCCCAACCTCCTCGACAGCGTCCTTCCCGAGGTCGTGGCGGCCTCCCTCCCCGATATGACGGCGATGCCTTTCCCCGAGCTTCGCGCGACTGGCGCCCTCTTCCGGACTCAATCCCAATTTGCGCCCTTCGCGAGCGCCCCGTTCCGAGCTCGCAGCGGCCTGGGATTGGGGAGGGGACTGAGGTGCCGAGAGTCAGGCCGTGGCGGCTGGTGATTGGCGAGCGGAGGGAAGTAGCGAGGGAGGAGCAGTGCTCAGCGGGAAACAGGGTAGGGAAGTAGCGGCACAGAAGATCCTTGTGTGGTGGTTTCACGATGCCTATGGTGCTTTCGAAGTCGAAAACATCAAGTAATTTGGGGGAAATAAAACAGATGCAGGTAGGACGTGCGGTTTTTGACATGGAAGGGAGTGGAAATAAGCAGGTGGAGCTAATGCGTCTCATCCACCGCCAAGGAGATTTTGGACGGAAAGGACCGAATAGGTGAGGCGGCGACGAGACTCCATTGTTCCAGGGAGGCTATACGTGGCGCGGGTACCGAGACTGAGCAGTGGAAGCCAGGCTGTGCTGCTCCAGGACCCGGAAGGAAGCCTGCCCTCCAACCGACATGATTTCGGCGATCGAGCAAAAACAAACAACGGAAGCGGCGATCGACACGTCCGTCCTCCCCTCCAGGTGGAACAACAACTCGCGATCGAAACAAACCGCCGAGCCAACTGACTGCTCGCTCCCACGCACGCGCGCGGCTTCGTGCGCATCTTCCTCCTCCCAACCTTTGCCTATTTCTTTATTCAGAAGGAAAGAAAAAAAAGAAGAAAAGGAGCCCGAGTGATCATTAGATGGATAAGCAAACGGCCTGATTGGACCAAGGTCTCCTTTAAATTTGTCACCCTGTCTACTCACATCACCTAATAAGCATCTTTAGTTTGTGGTGCGAAACAGTTCCAATCAGTATCTGCCATTAGCCGGTGAGTCGTGACGGCCGCACATATGGTATTTGTTCACATCTACATCGTGCAACCTGATGTTTACTACTTTCTCCCTCTGTAAATATAAGACGTTCTGGGTTTGGTCAAAATCAATTCTTGCTAGTTTTGACCAACAATATCTATAAAAATAAAATATTTTAAATAAAAAGAGTTACATACTCTGATAATTGTTTTTATGATGTATCTAAGAATATAAATTAGACTTTGTAAAAGTTTTTTAATATTTCGCTATTTACAGTCAAAGTTTACAAAGTTTGCCATGTAGTGCACAGTTGAACGTGTACTGATAGAATACGATTTGTCAGTCGATTGATAGACCTGAAGTAAATTCGTTCTCTTATTCGTGTAGATCGAATAATTCTTTTGCTTGCGTGTTTGCAGCTTTAGTCCACTCCACGTGTGTTGGCATGCATTGCAACAGGCAAAGCTATCATCATCTCATACTAGTATGCTTTTTTCTGGCTGACGTTGCTATCAGGAATATTTGTCCCGGTCGACGACACCACGTACTGCGGCAAAAAGTACTGCTCTCACAAGAGTCGTGAGTCGTGACGGCAGCTGTAACGAACCGCAACCGCTGCTTTCTATCTTGGTCGTCGTAGTCGGTCGCGCTTTAATTTGGACTAGGTGTTTCGTCGGTTTTGTAGGCTCGCGTATGTTTTATGCGTGCGCGTATTCCATGCTCACGACCAGTCTCTATATAGGAGCATACGGTGGACGTTGCAAAGTGGCACACGTGCCAGGCGCCAGAGCTCGAGGTGTGGTGTGGAACGGAACACGAAAATGCCGTGCCCACACGTGCCGCTAGCTCCACTGAAGATGCTTAATTGGGCCGAGTGCGTGAGTACCGTTGCCGGAAAAGGACATCACACACAGCTCGCCGCCTGAGAGTGGCGTGAGAGAGATAACGATCGAAAACACATTTGCTCCACTCCTTTTGGATTATTTCATCGATCTATCGGACAAAGAAAAGAACGGCTATCAGAACCGTGATGGTGGATGGAGCAGGAGCAGCAAAGGATTGATGTTAAATCAACAGGAGCCACCGGAATCCTGATTGCGGATTGTCTCCTCGATCACGCGCGAACATCGCCTCCTCCGGAGATGAGGGTTCCAATTGCTTTGCTTCATGTTGCATGGTCATGGAGTATTGCTGATGCCGGGATCTTGGACTGTATAGATCATTCAAGATTACTTTCACGACGACTATCTGCCCTTATACCTGTTGCAGCTTGGCTTTGTTCGACCCAGCAGGTGGCCGGGTTGGCGACCATCGACGTTGCTGTCGAAAAGATCTAACATTTGAACGGGCCGCTGCATGCGAGTCATCAGAAATAAACAGTCGTGTCGGCATCTGCAACAAACCGTAACCGTCGCCGCAGTGTGACCACACACTCAAAAGCTCTTTCGGTCCCGTCACCCAGCTGGCCAGCTCATCAGTACTACACTACAAAGTACAAACTGCTGCTAGCTGTTTCCATTTTCAGTTTCGGTTCCACACACGACGGCATGGCCACGGGTGGGCGGTGAGCCGTTGACGCACCAGTGGACGCAACGAAGCACAGGGATCTCAGCTGTTTGATCCAACAAGTCAGATCGAGTAATCGACGCAAGTAGTTGGGCCGAGTGCGTGACCGTTGCCGTTGGTAAACGACGTCACATAAATCACGACATGTACAGCTAGCTGCCCGTCAGACAGAGACTGGGGCTACCTCCAACTTGTGTTCGTGACTCATCCCACGGGCGCCTTTCAGTGTCAAACGGAGCGCAAATTAGCTCTTTGTAGAATATTTTGCTTTTTCCCCACAATAAGAAGAGAACGAGAGCTCCATGAATTGCTCATCAAAAACGTTACATGAAGAGAAGTGATCTAGCAAGCTCCGTAGCTCGCCAATTCGATCAAGCTCATGATACACGACCTATATATGCGTGCCACACACTGTCCTCTCTGGTCACCGCTTCTTTGTACTTCTCATGATACGCTTCGTTGTTTTATGATACATCAATCAGAGCGGGGCCTTTGAAGATACATGATACTTCGTTGTGTATCTACTACCGCGTTTTTTAAGATACACGACGAAGTATCCAGACTAAGAGAAGGATTTCAAGTAATCAACACAAAGGATGCAAGCGTATTGGTCATTACTTAGGGTCTTCCAACTTTGTTTGCAGTCCAAACGCTGCCTTGCAGCCTGTCACAAAGTGGGAAGGAGGCTGGATCTCTTACAGCTTTCAAGTGAAGGAAAGAACCAAGCATCGGAAAGCCACATTATTGGTTACATTTGGAGCTCCCACTAAACCAGCAAAAACTTAATTGTACGCTGATTAGGAAGCAATAATGCACCATCTTCTGAATTATTTAACTGATTTCAAACACCAACCCACCTGGTAACATCAGCGATAACAAGATATGTAAAGATTTCATAAGATTGTTCAGGCCTCTGTTTGGATACAAAGTACTTTTGAGGTTTTGTAAGAAAACTACAGTTTAGCAAAATTCTTTGGTTTTAAGAGGTATGGAGGTGTTTGGATGTAACGAGTTTTGCAGTTTTAAAATCCATGGTATTGCTAAAAGTGCACCTATTTTGCTCCTAACCTCTTCTTTTCTTCTAAACATTGGTTTTGAAACCATGGTTTCTTGATACTTTGGTTTTCAAAAACTACAACACTCAAACAGACCCTTAGTTTTTGGACTGCAGCCTTTATATGGGAGAAAATTGGTTTCCAGGCTTATGAAATATATAAGCCAATTTTATTTAAAAAGAATAGCAATTGCATCTAGCATGTGGTCTTGGTTTCGTCTCAGATGGTAACTAAACTTGCTTGATTTGCATAAAATTAGCAGTAACAAGAATTGAGCCATTTTTATTTCAAATATATATTGCCACTTAAAGTCATAAACCATACGGACTCTGAAATATTTGATATTTCAGTAGAGGGAAGGAGGCAAGGACCGCCCATGGCTGTTGAGATCCAGAATCAGCTTACCCCTTCGGACGAAATATTAGCAGATAAATATTTCTTCCTTTCACTTCTAAGCATATAAGCTCAATGCTCAATTGAATGGATCTCGCATATCATCTTATCCATTGGCTCTTTTAGCACAATTTTAATTAGTCCCCTTCGAATGTGGTCTTGAAGTGGAATATGAGAATATTTATATATGTATTGGACACTGGCGTGGCTCTTGGTTTAACTTTAGTTAGCACTCAAATATTAGTACACCAGATTAAGATTTGTTTATTCATGATTGATGGGCATATAACTGCAGCCATAGATGTTCCGCATAGGTCAGTGCTTGATTTGCAATGTGTCATGTGTTGTGCTTTTTGGAGTAATATGCCAATATGCGACGGTAAAGTAAAGTTAGTTACCCTTTAGATAGCACTACTATGAAGTTGCCTCTCATGTGGTAGCAGCCATTACGTGTGTATATATATAAAGAATGACAATTCGATAGTTAGGCTGCTGCTGGCTGCGGCACCTGATTTACGAATTCATGAACATATTTTAATTCCTGCAGAACATATCAATAAGAGTTTTACAACACTCCCCCTTGGGCTCTTTATCGTGATAAGTATGCTTCATAAAAACTCCTAAAAACCCAGTGGGAAAAATAGAGAAAAAAACACATATTACCACCACTCATATTGCACACATTGCCTCGTTAAAAACCTTATTGAGAAAACTTCATGTGAAAAACTCATAAGGGAAAAAGAGTATAATGTTTTAATCTCTATGATTAATTCTTATCAATCTGCATGACTGATATGAATTATTTTCGAGATAACTCATTTAATTTGGGAATGTGATGTACTTAGGGAAGTTCTCCCCCTGTTCCAAGTACTTCTCTAAGTCTTCTCATGCCAATACCACGCCGACACTTTTCAAGAGTGCGGGAAGGTAATGCCTTTGTGAACATATCTGCAAGATTGTCACAAGATCGGACATGTGTTACCAAAATCTCTTCCTGCTCTTGCATTTCATGCGTGTGGAAGAATTTAGGTAACATATGCTTTGTCCTATTTGACTTTACGTATCCCGATTGTATTTGTGCAATACAAGCTTTATTATCTTCATAGATAATTGTAGGGGATGGAGTATACGCCACTCCACAAGTATTCATTATGTGGTTTGTCATCTTCCTGAGCCAGGCGCACTCCTTTGCAGCTTCAAACAATGCGATGATCTCTGAATAATTTGTCGATGTAGCAACCAATGTTTGCTTCGTTGACTTCCAAGAAATTGCAGTTCCACCAAATAAAAACACAGATCCCGTTTGAGATATTGATTTATGTGGATCAGATAAATATCCAGTATCAACATAACCCACAAGGGTTAATTATCCATTCTTCGTGAAAAATAATCCAAGGTCTTCAGTTCCTCTCAAATATCGGAGGATTTGCTTGATGCCATTCCAATGCCTCTGAGTCGGTGCTGAGTTATATCTTGCAAGTAGATTAATGGCAAAAGCTATATCGGGTCGCGTACCATTTGCAAGGTACATCAAGGCACCAATGGCACTGAGGTATGGATATTGAGGTCCCAATAATTCCTCATCTTCCTGCTTTGGTCTAAATGGATCTTCATCTATGTCAAGTGATCTTACCACCATAGGTGATCTGAGTGGATATGCTTCGTGCATATTAAATCTCTCTAATACCTTCTTGGTATAGTTCGATTGATGCAAGAGTACCCCTTCAGGGGTATGTTCAAGTTGCAAACCCAAACAATATGTAGTCTTGCCCAGATCTTTCATTTCAAATTCAGTCTTCAAGTATGAGCAAGTCTCTTCAATTTCATTTGTAGTACCAATGATGTTCAAGTCATCAATATAAACAGAGATTATGCAAAAGCCTTTCTCTGATACACAAGGACAATCTTCATTCTTCACAAATCCCTTCTTCAATATGAATGTACTCAACTTGTTGTACCACATTCTTCCTGATTGTTTCAAACCATATAGTGACTTCTGTAATTTGACACTATATAATTTGCGTTCATCTTCATTTGGGACTTTGATACCTTCTGGAACTTTCATATAGATTTCTGTATCTAATGTTCCATATAGATATGCTGTGACCACCATCCATAAGTCGCATCTGCAAATTCATATTCACTGCCATTGAGATCAAATACCGAAAAGTAATTCCATCCATTACGGACATCGATACTACTTCATTTATCAGAAGAACATATTTCATACACATACTCCTAACAAGTTAATTAAATATAGGACAATAGTGTTTTGACCATAATTTTGAACTCCAATTGTGAAACAGCCATCAATTTTCAGATTTTGCAAGATCACCACTGATTTTTTTTTTTTTTGAAAATCTGTGGTAAAATCGCAAAATCTGAAAATCGATAGTTGTTTCACAGTTGGACTTCAAAAGTGTGGTTGGTTTGCAAATTGCCCCATTAAATATAGGATGTACCTTTGTTATTTATATGGCAAATATTTGCTGTACATCTAAGAACAAATATTTTACTTTTCTTGTTCCAATTTTGACAGTGTGCTAAGCAGTCTTAGAAAAAGGACCCAAACAAAAAATTGTGCCAGTGTGCCATAGCGAAGCAAAGTTAGTTAGTCTCTCCTTTTGCGAGCACGACTCCAAGTTGCTTCTCCAACGGTGGCAGCCACTGATCACCAATTAGGAGAAGTCCACTATGTTCTGTTGTGCCTGTTTCAATCTCGCATGTGTGCAAGGACCATTATTTTGATGGCTAGCCATGGGTGACGTATACTTCATACCGTTCGCTGAAACAGCCTTTCCTCCAGTCCGTGGCAGCGAATGGTATGACTACTGCAGAAACGAAAACTAGCCACACTGCTTAACTTGCGTATGACTCCTTTTTTTTTTCCCGAATACTTGTATGACTGTACGTTGCTGAAAAGCAAAAATCACGTTGCTGAACTTGTGACATGGATTGCCAAGGTCGATCTATGCGATGATCCTGGAAATACAAGACATGCGGTCCTGAAAACATTTTCATGTTCTTCTTTTGTACCTTTTGTTAGGATATTTACATCTTATCACATTTTATCATTATATTATACGGTTTCAGTATGGGGCGATCCCTTTTTATTTTTTTGAAACAAGCGATCCCTCTTGTTTTACGTTTATTAAAAGGACAAAAAAAAAAAAGAAACTAGCTCAGTTTAGTGGCGACATACTCCGTGTCCATGTGACGAAGAATGGCTTAATCTGGCGGCCTAATAGCGATAAATGACAAATGGACTTAACTACGTACGGCCATTACCCATGCTGTCTTCGAAGCTGGGCTAAACCCATTAAACTTTGGCATATAGGGGATGTTTGGATGCCCGCCTCATTCCGCCACGCCAAACTGTGGCCTGCCACAGCATGTGCGGCTGTTGCTTGGATTCTGCCGCCGCCACACTTTTCCTGCATGCGAGCTTTGGCGAGTTGTGGCGCCGATTTTCGACACCACACTCTGTGTCGAAGCCGGCCGTGGCGTGGCGACCCGCGGCTCGCATCCAAACATCCCCATAATAGGCCTAGCCATCCAAAAGGCCAAAAAGCTTGCACTAGAGAGTACGAGTGCAAATGTGGCTTCACTTTCTTCTTCTTCTGCTCTTCTTCTTCTTCTTCTTCGTCTTCTCTAAGCATTCAAACTTTCAAACCCTGCAACCCCATATTGTCACTAAGAAGTTATTTAGCCCAACAACGTTTTTCATAAGACCCTCCGCTCTACTAGAAGAGCATTTCTACGGAGAATCTAGAGCCCGAGTCATTTTAAGGGAAGCTACAGCACTACCAAATGAGGGCTAACAATGACACCAAAAAGGTATCTCACTCAAAAGGTTTCATTTACGAGGGTAAAATAGTTTAAAGTGAGGGTAAATACACAACTGCCCCTTTATTAAATACAGAGCCTCCCCTATTCATGTGTTTTCAAATATTTCAATAGTGTGGCACAATATCCTACTCTTTCCTTTTTCGTCCCCTCTTCTATTCTTGCGTGGCTGAAGATTGGTCCTGGTACCACGACCTGATAATCTTCAAATTAATGTTTTATGCATCTCGAAGGCTCAAGTGAATTGCCTCAGAAAAGTTTTATCTTTGGATTAACGTAGTAGAGTTGTGAAGTGTTCCTTTTCAAACATTAGTCATGGACGGGTTTAAACTAAAAGTCATGGACGGCTCAAACTAAATTAAAAAATCATAAGGGTGTCCCTGACCAAGAGTGCTGCCATAGTTTGGCGAAATTGACGCTGCTTATAAACTTCGCAAGAGATGATGGTGGTGCATAAGCCCAAGTCTGATGCTATGTGATACAACAAACTGTGATTCCCACTAAAATTATACACCGGTCATTGGGTCCAAATCAAATGAAACAGCTCATATTATGAACAAGTTGACACCAAAAAGGATATACCAATCACTATGGGTGGCATAACGTAGGACGTTCATACAACCAAACAATTTCCGGGCTGTTCTGAATCTTGCTCGTCGTTGAGTTCACAGGACATCTAAGAAGCTACTTCAGAAAATATGTATTAGTATCGTCACATATTTTTCTCGTCCTCAACCAAAGTACAAGCTTAAAAAGTATCTTGTCGGATTGAAACCTATTAATATCACTGCAAGAAGAGAGGAACATGTGAGATCATTGCCAGGAGAACAATTCAAAACAGTACCGCAAACTATGCCAGAATATGCACTTACTAAGCGGAGATAGGATGATGACAAGACCGATTGGGTACAGGAAAAATGTTGTTCTGTCCAAAAATGGTAGAACTGCAGTGAAATAATAAAATTTTGTTATTATAATGTGCACAAATACAAATGCAATGGAATTTCTCAAACGATCACAACTCTAACTTACCATCATATCCTAGAAAGTTCAGGTAGTGATAATAAGAAATTGCCACCACGAAAAGTAAGTTCGACAACAGAGCTGGAAAGAAGCCATGCGCTACCAATAGAGGTGACAGAAAATATTGAAGCACTGAGAAAAGGAACTTTGTCAGATGAAATACAATGCATGTTGAAACTAAGATTGAAATAGACAAAATTACTGATATTACCATATAGGATGACAAATGCAGGAAAGAACGAGTTACAGTGAACATCAAATGCATAGAGCCTGCAAGAAATTTTGTCTTCATTGTTACTGATTGATTAACTACTTAAGAACAAAAGAGCAAGAATATAAAATGAAAATGATGTCTATCTGAATAGGGGAAAAAAAGACAAATCGATCATAACCATGTACACCTCCCCATGCGCTACCATGGAACAGTTTATGAAAACACGCTATGAATATATCATTTTCAGTAAACAAATGGTTGTGTTAAATGTTATTGAATGGTTTCAAACATTCATTAAATGCTAAAGAGAAAATATTAGACCTCCGTAAATGGACAATCGTATGGATGTTTGTAATAGAAAATTACCACTCAACACGTTGCTCAACGACATGGCTATTAGGTTCCTCTCTCAAGTAAGAATTTGTAAGAAACCTGCATCAAAGTACAGCAGATAATTGCCAAATTACACTATGGACGTGTATGCCAACATATACATCATCAGAACATCATAAGTAAACCAGAAATAGAATTGTAGGCATCAAAATATAGAGTAAAACCTGTAAAGCCTATGCCTTGGAACTTGTATCTAAAAGCTGTACAAAATTTGGGTGATATCACTGCAGACCCATGAGACCAGTATCTCACAACAACAAGTTTCAGTGGAACTGGATACTTGAACTTATATACGTTTACCATCTTCTTCATTTAACCATAACAGTAAACATGACGATAACACATTGAAGCTAGTAATTACTAATTAAAGTAAGCAGGCATGGTGACTGATAAAACTCCCAATATTCTATCAATGTTAGTATTATTAGGTTTCATGAAGACATGGAGCAAGACAGCAGGAGCACTACAATACCGGAGACTTACCAGCAAAGTGTGGCCAAAACTATCCCAGCAAACAAGAAATGGATAAGCACAACTGAAGTGATTGTTAGAGCAGCATGTGAGGCACTCTCTCCATACCTACAGAGTGAAATAAGACAGTTTAATACGGGAAACAAAAATGTCGCTAATCCATAAAAGAGTCATGTGATAGTACCACAATAACAAACAAAAAGATTTTGAAGCTTTCGAATATGATAAGATACATATTTGTATGGTAGAAATAAAAAAGATAATGTTATCAATAGAAGATCGGAAAGAACTTACGCTGCACAATATGCTGAAGTTGCAAACACAAGAAAAAGAATTAGAATGACGATAAATGCAGGATCATCCCTAGCCCATTGGTTCTTTGTTTCTGAAAGAACAGGGAAGAGAAATCAGGAATTCGTAATAATAGTATAATACTGAATGAGCAATAGGTGACACGCGTAGTATCGACAAAAACAATTTTCAACAGTGTGTTAACAATTAAATGATCAGCTAGTTTATACACAAATGTGAATTTGCGAATGCGCATAAAGGGGGGAATTGCTACCTACAGATCTGGTGCTTAAATAAATCATAAAAGATGGTCAACTGTCGATCCTTCACAACAATTTAACAAAGCGTTACTCTCAAAACCCACATAAATAGCTACTCTTCAGAATTAAACTTAAGTAATATGAGATTATCTACATGTATAGCACATACTAATGCAATATAAACAAAGCCAAGTCTGTACCCACGAAGAAATATTGTGGTCCAAAAAACACTGAAATGAATATCATCTTCAAAACAAAATGCTCATAAAAACAATAGAGATATCCTATGTCCAAGATGCTGTTGGGAAATCATGTGGCAACTGGTAATAAGAAAGGTACAAGAAGACGACGTACGCTTATGATATTTGGTGTGCTGGTAGCTGTCTTCCAGATAGTAACATGTAAAGAAATAAACAACTGCTAGTGAGATGCATAGTCACATAATGAATATAAAAAAACAAACATAACACTACAATTCCTTATCGTAAGACCATACAACCCAAAAAATGGACAAATGAATCAGGAAAGGTATCCCTCATCCTAAGCATAATAAGGTGGCGAACCTTTGACAGCAGGCGCAGGACATGGATAGATCAAGTTTTTGGTGGGTGGTCGAATATGGGTTTTGGGGATGCTGGTATGTGACCTTCTAGGTTGAAAGTTTAAAGTGAAGTTTTCTAGAGTCTTATTGAACAATCCTATCTAAGTACCAGTTATGACAAGATGATTCTACTGCATAACCTAAGTATCTCTGAGTCAGACTCAGCAAGTTATGACTACCAAAATTAGCATTGAGAAAGGGCTGTATGGTGCCATCATTGTTCATGATTGTCCCAGAGATTTAGCATTAACGAAAAGGAAACAATATTTACAGAAAATTTTGGTATGAGCAAAGAGAAAATACAAACAATTAAGAACTAGATGAGTGCAGGATGCGTACACTACTTTTGGTGAAGTACAGAGATGAACCATTTGCCAAAATGTGTACTCGATATCCATTTGTTGCCACTATCAATGAAAAGAACAATATTAGATAACCATATCTTAATAATGAACTGAGCCTTTGTTAGAATATTTAATACAAAACAAGGAAAGTTGGACAGAAACTAGGTTCGGCTTACTGAATGTCACTGCATTCAGTAAGCTCAAAGTTTAGAGTTTTAAAGGGTGACAATTCAGAAGGAATGACCATAACGTTGATGTTAATGTAGTCGCTAAGACTGCACTAATTGATGGATCCCAGTGTCAGTCTGAAATGTCTACACAACAACCTAACATTGCAAACAGAGAACTAGAAGCTAGAAATTAGCAGTCCTAAATCCAATGAAGCAGCAGCGATATAAGCATGAGTAACCTTGGTGTATCAATTCGATTAATGAGCCAAGGCAAGTAAAGAAGAGACTACAAGGCCACATTAACAACAATACCTATAGTATCAGCTCATTGTGCAGCGGAATGTATGAACTGAACCTAGTACTAGCTCATTGTGCAACGCAATGTATGAACTGAACCTACGCGCAGGCAGGAACCCAAATACATGTTTCTTTCCTATAAGCTGGTCTAGACACCGGCCCCCATGATTCGTGCATTTGATTCACTAAATCAGCACCAGTACTGGATCCTCGGCACCCCCGTGTGCGGTGTGCCAGCATTCCATGAGGAAACCAAACCCTAACGAGAATCCCCGGTCTCCAGCACCGCCACGCCTCGGATTGCAGCAAAAAGACCCCCCTAAACTCACCAGCCGCGCAAGACGTCAGATCGCCAGGCGTCAGGGGCAGAGTAGAGTAGGGAAGCGAGATGGAACGGGAGTGAGGCGGCGAGCACGGACCTTGACGATGCGGCGGAGGTAGGGGCCGAAGAGCGGCGGGGCGGAGCGGGCGGCCCCGCGCCCCTTGGACGCCGTCGTCGGCAGCATCGTCGTCGCCGCCGCCGCCGCCTTGGCTGCTGGTTCTCTCTGCTAGCGGGATCCGCCGGCGCTGCTGCTCCGATGGATTGCTCTTGCTACAGCTTCTCCTGCTCTGATCTGGCGGAGTGGTGACGGTAGCTGGCAGCCGCGGCGGGGGCTCGCGAGATCTGCCTCGCTGCTGCCTTCGCTTCGTTTCGCGTTTGATTCTTTTTTTTTTTTCCTCCTTTTCTTCTTCTTCATTCGCTGCGGCTGCCCCGACCAACTGCTCGTTGCCTTGTTTCGGTCCATATCCGGCCCAGCCCGGATTTTGTGGTTCGATCACAAATCTCGGGGTGTCTCGGTTTCTTTCGTTATATATCTAATTTTCACAAAACGATATTATTTTTTCAAAACAACTAGCAACATGATATGCGCATATCTTGACCTCAAGGATATTCATATGTAATTTCATAACGTGAAAGCAACCTCTACATGTCTTATTAATAGTTATATTTTTTAAAAAAAAAGTTTTAAGAGACAATAGAATCATAAAACATGTGGCTTGACACAAGCCAAAATAACTAGGATTATAAGAGAGAAGGATCACAAAACTCGAGGTTTTACAAAATTTACTATATCATTATCCATTATCTACCTAATCTCTATTACATACAAGCTTTTTGAAAGTTTCTTATCCAAAAGTTTATAAAGAAGTTACCTAATTTTCTATATATATATTAGAAAGATATAACTAATAATTTTTTGGATTTTTTGTGTCGATGGAAAGAGGAATTATCAAAAATGGGAATTGTGAACTGACATAAGAAGGTGAGCTACTTCGTGGGCTTACTAAAACCGGTCGATAAATGCAGGATGTGCCATGTGCTGCCAGGTAGTGCACAAATTTTTTTAAAAAATATTCTGTTTAAATTATCATGTCAGTTTAGAGAAAGTTATTAAATATAATTATATGCATATGTTGCTACACACAATTTTTTGAAAATTCCCTAATTAAGTTATCATGAAAAGTTTAGAAAAAATAATCGAACAACTTTAGGCATAAGTAGGAAGAACTTATCTTTTTTAGATAACTTTTTAAAAAACTAAACATGAAAATACAAGCGGAGGAAAAAAAATTGATAGAAAAACAGTGGACCGATACAAAAGATGTGTGATTTGCTTCCAATCTAAGCATGCTCTATCAGCAAACTCTATTGTATACGGTATTTGACGCTCACGATCTACCAAAACAATATCAATTACTCGCTTTAACAATTTCTAGGATGTCATTTATTTGCACATGTTTCTCTCGTCCCACAACAATGGTATTTAAAAAAAATAAAAGTGAAAAAGAAATGACATCATACTTTTAATTATTTGTGATAATAATGTGTATTGATACTTGACAGATAAATAGAAAACACTACTTTTTAATTACAAAATCGGTTTAGGTGGACGTTACAAGTTGACAACAATACTATTTATTGTGAAAAAATTTAAACAATTCGATGTCATTTGTCGTGGGATGAAGGAAGTACGAAGAGAGTATCAATTTGTTGTATCAGTTAGGCTATTTACTCTTTGGTGAATCAAAGACCAAAATCCCAGACAATTTTAGGCGTATTTGTCCTTCTGTAGCTACAAGCAAAGGTGAAGAACTTTTTTTTTTAAATAGAACATTCCCTATTCCTATCTCTGCAAAAAAAAAACATGTGCCTATAATAAAGACAAACAAGAAAAAGAACCTCATAGTTGGGCTAATTGCCAGAATAGCACTGGTAAGAGGCGCCCTCTCCAAAATAGCATCAGTAAACCATGACAGCTCCACAACGCCATTGGTAAAGCAATCCCTCGTTCCACCATGCCAATAGCCGTTTGAAACGACGCTTTTGCCCTTATTCCTCTCTTTCTCTGCTCCAGACGCTCCCCGACCCAACTGCACGCTTTGCCTCTCGCCATTCTCGCCCAACGCAGAGCCCACGCTGAGCATAACTCGCTCGGCTTCTTCCCCTACTCGTTTGCAGGACGGAGCGGCGGCGCATTTGGAGCTGGGGCGGCGGCGCAGTCCGTTCCGGAGCTGGAGGCGGGCGGCAGGGGCGACGTCGAGCCCGCGGCAAGGCGCAGCAGGGGCGGCGTCGCGCGCTCGCGGCAGGCAAGCGCGCCGCGTGCTCAGGAAGAGTCAGGGCGCATCGGGCGCGCGGACGGCCTCCTGCGCCGTCGCCCTCGCCAGATCCGGGGGCGCGGGGGCACGTCCCTCCCCTGCCGCGGCGTCTGGCGCGCGGCCGCGTCCCTCCCCTGCTGCGGCGTCGCGCGCGCAGGCGCCGCCCTCCCCTGCCGCCGCCGCGGGCATAGCGTGGCGCGGGCTCACTCCGGCGGCGTCGCTCGCCTCTGTTTCGATTTTTCCTGGTTCAATTTGCGATTTTTCCTGGTTCAATTTGGCTCACGGGAGGACAGAGGGGCATTCTCGGTAGAAAAAAGCCGAATGCCGCTGGATTTGGTGTTTGGGAGTGGTGGACGCGTTCGCCAGTAGTGTCCGGGAGAAGCAGTCTTTACTAATGGGGTTTCGGGGATGGTCCTCCTTACGAGTGGATTTGGTGTTTGCCTATAATAAAGACAAACAAGAAAAAGAACCTCATAGTTAAGGGAAAACAGAGCAGACAACAAATAAAAAGAAAACTCTAACCTACCGCTAAGTACCATCAAACAGAAGAACTGATCGAAGATCATATCGATGCCTGATATATATCGAATCAAACTATGATGCCAACAGCCATATTGCTGGAGATGCTCTAAGCAAACAAAAGAACTGAAGATCATATTGCTGGAGATGCTGCAAGGAAACAAATGGATGTATCAATAACACAACTGTGACTGGTAGAAAGAAAAAGACTGGCACAGCATAGGCTTGATCTAAGACCCGGCCATATCACATTCTCCACTCACTCATCAATAGTTCAATTTACAAGACCACACATGAATCACATCACAGAGCTTTATTTTGCAAATCTGGATTCGAAAACGAGGTAACAGCAGCAGCACGGATCACACACCAACTCTCAGCTGTATTACATATCCTGTTCTTCGAAGTGAACCACAGTAGTTTAGTCCTGCTTGATGGCGGCGTGCTTGGCCTCCTTGGCGGGGATCTCGTGCACCACATGGACGGGCTTGAGCACGCCCTCCTCCTCCGGCTGCCCCGCCGACGACCGCACCTCCACCGTCTGCACCGTCTTCGTCACCGTCCCGGCGTCCTGCTGCTGCTTCTCGTCCTACAAACACCAGAGCAATCAATCACCCATCAAGGTCGAGGAATGCAGAGGTAATCGAGACGATCAACGGAGTAGGACGACCGGATGAGGGATGACGCACCTGTACCTTGGGGGCGCTGGCGTCGGTGGTGGTGTTGGCGGACGACGACATGCCGACGACGCAGGCAGACAGTTGGACTTCTTGACTACTTGTTGCAGCTCGCGAGAGATGGTGAGAAGAAGATCAACAGGATCGCCTTGCTTGAGATGAAACCGTCGCTCGCTAAGCTAGATTTTGTTGCGGGAGCCGAAGCTACGGGAAGGTGGTGAGGTGGCGCATGGGCGGCGGACAAGTGCCGGCTGGCGAGAGGACCACGCAACGCAGGACCGTTCCGGCCGAACACGTCCTTCCTTCAACTGCACTTTGACAGAATATTTTATTATCGTACCAAGAAGGAAGGTTGAATAATCTCCATTTCGTCTGCGCCACGACCGCAGATCAGTTTTGTGGCAAAGTGACACATGGCGTGTTCGTTTTTTAAGCCCAAACTTTAATCTGGCGGACCCAGGATTTTTCCGAAGGGTATGCCGCGACAAAATTTTCAATATACATCGATATAATCCATATAAAATTTGTACTGTAGTACAGCTTATTTGCACGCCAGATCAACAGCAAGTCGAAGTAGCAAATAGCCAAATGAAATGCATGAATGTAAGCACTTCTTTGGTTCATGCTGTCAACTTGCGTCCCTAAAGTTAACAAAGCTGGAAAATGGCAGGTCACTAGTTGCAGGAATAAAATCATAAACAAAGTAGTTTCACTAGTTCAGGATTAGTTCATCACAATCGCATCAATCGCGAATTGCCGAAGAGGAAGCCGCCGTGCCGGGGGAAGTCGCGCGAAGCAGAACTGGCTGGATGGATAGGGACGAGGACGTAGGAATCTGGACGAGCGGGTGAGCCTTTAGGTGAGGCGAGGAAGACTTTTTTTTTTTTTTTTTTTTGAACCTCTCATTCCTGAATATAAGAGTAGTATCTGTGAGGCGAGGAAGACTTGGAGCCGTGCGGCAGCGGAGGTGCCGACGCCGGGGCCTCGCGCGCGCATCGCGGACGGGCAGAGGGCGGCCGTCGCGGCTTCGCCCCAGCTTCGCGCGACTGCGCTCAAGTGTTGCGTGCAGTTTCCATCGACTGGTTGTGTGGGCTGGGACAGAAATTTAGGGTATGCCGCGGCCCACGTGGCCCACCCCGTGGGTCCGTCACAAATTAATCCTGTCATATAGATTTTTTTTACTATTTAAAAGTATTAAATAAAGTTTAATTACAAAATTTTTTTGACAGATGGATGCTAATTTACGAGATGAATCTAATGAGCGTAATTAATCTACTTCCTCCGATTTTAAATTGATGACGCTCGATCATTTTTGAGTTACGTTTTGATCATTCGTCTTATTTAAAATATTTTAAAAATTATCATAGATTTTGTTACGATTAGTTTCATCACTAAAGGAAATTAAAATATAACTTTAAATTTTGCATATTTAAGCTAATATTTTGAATAAGACGAATGGTCAAACATAACTAAAAAATGGACAAACGTCATCAATTTAAAATCAGAAGGAGTATGTTTTACTACCGTGATACTACAACCATTGTATAATCACAGTTTAATTACTCTCATTAGATTAGTCTCGCGAATTAGTCTAGAAGGTCTACAATTAGTTTTATAATTAAACTTTATTTAATATTCTTAAATAACAAAATTTTCTTTGATGTGACAGGTCTAAAATTTAGCATAGACGAAACGAACACCTCCTAACATCCGCATAACATTCCAAAAGTAAGGGAAGACATGCGTACATGTATCCTCCTCGCACACAAACAATGGTACCTCGTCAGGCAAGTACAAGAAAAAATCTAGTGATCTACGTTTGAAACCATGCAAGCATACATAAGATCAATAATGGAGCCAGGCAAGATCATTGAAGTTGTATGTAAAGTTGATTGAGACTCGCTGGAAGTGATCGATTCTCTGACTGAAAGTCATTTTCTGGTAGAAACTCTTTGAAATCAGGACAGAGAACTTCATAGCATCATAACTATTTTTTAGCTCCCAACTTATTAGTTTTTTTTACAATTACACAGTACAACTCAGACACTCACAACACACACACACTCACTCCTATGAAGGCACATACGCAAACTCTATCTCTATGAGTATCTCCAAAGACTGAGCCAGCAAATCCTCGAGATTGATTCACCAAAGAATATATTTTGAAGGAAAGTAGGCGCGTGCTAAGGAGAAGACAGACCGGCCAGCTCCACCCTTGGGCCGGTCGATCACACTTTGTGCGCAAAGGCCTCGGCCTTCCTCTAGTAGGCTGCACACGGCCTAAACACGCAAAAGGATTCCACCGACATTTCAGAAAGTGGACCAAATAGGCTTAAAGTTGGCCCTTACTCCAGTTGTGCCACTCCCCGCACATCACGGACCAAAGAAATGACCTCAAGAGCAAAAATCTGGAGCGTTCGCAGGCAAGGCGGTGGCAAACCGGCATAATATGGGCGGCTGGTCGTCGGCCTGTCTTGACGGTCCGCCACTTTATCTTCTATTATAAAGCTCCTCCTGTCCTAAGGTGACTATAAATACCTCCTGGGCTGTAGGAACAATTCGCACCTCATTCAAGTAGTTCTTCCATTTCTCATTTAGAGTAGAAGTAGTGTTACTTTGGGAGTTACAGTAGAGTAGAGTGAGAGCTCTCTCGGGATTCCAGAGGTCTTCTCGGAGTTCTGGTATAGTTTTTGTATCTTTACTCTTAGTAGAATTATTTTTTTAATATAATTAGCTTTATCTTTATCTATTTTTTTTAATAATTATTTTTCTATTTAGTTTATTTATTAAGTTAAGTAGTGTTCACATATGCGTCATATTGTGGGATTCGTGATTGTGTTAAAAAGTGTGAGAGAGTGCCTCCGTCAGAGATGGCGTCCGTGCTTGGTGAAATCTACACTCTATTTTTAGATAAGACTGCTCTGTTGATCAGGAGTAGTTTCTCTGGACTAGCTGTGGGCATGGTGCTTAGAATTTGGCTTGGCAAGTTTGACACCTAACCCCACGGAGGATGTTAGACGCGAGTGTATGTGACAGCTACACCGGTCTCTGTAATCCATCACGTTCGGGTTAGCCTAGTAGGGACTTAATAGCGGACAAATCTCTAAGGTGAACTAGCTGCATCGGTTCACTAGCCTTAGCATGACTTGTATGTGCATGAGTTTAGCTTGAGTAAATAACTTTATAGAATTAATTGCTAAAAGAGTAAATATAAGGTAAACACGAATCTTTGTCTCTTCTCGTTGTCCTCCCAATTTAGCTTGCTTCTATATCATTTATCTTAAGATTGCTTGATGAGTGCCAAACATATCAACCATGTACCTCAGCCTCATCTCAAGTATAATTGTTATTATTTTTATAATAAGTACAATACTTTGTTATTATTCAACTTCCTTTTTCTCTACTTTCCTGTGGAAATATAAATACGATAACTGTAGAATACTCTAAGGTGAAATGCTACAATAGTGTTCCGTGCGCTTGCAGAATTAATGAAATTTCATTATACACATAAGAAGTGCCAACAATGTCTCAATGGTGGTGGCGACGCGAAAGCGTCATCATCCATGAAGAATAAGGTTACCCAGACCCCTCATTTGTTTTGTCGTGGTTATTTTTTACTATGGCTGTGAGCTAGTGAGATTTTGTTTTCGGTGACATCTGGATGTTTCTTAAATTTGTGTCTTCCCATAGCGAATCTGATGAACAAGGCAACGATAAGTTCAACAACGAGCTAGACGACAACAAGTTCATCGTATTTACGTGTGAAAGATTAGCAGTCTATCTGTTTTTTTTAACGAAAGGGATGGATTTCAGTTTTTCCCCGTCGAAGATGAGGATGGCGGTGGCAGATGGTGAGATGGCCATGTTCGTTCAGATGGCAATTCTCTTCCGCGCCGTATATGTCTGAGATGGTGATCCTGGATGGTGGAATTTATGATTCTTTCAAGGTTTCTTGTCTCCCATCAGTGGAGTTGGAATTGTTTCGGGTGTTCTTGTAATCCAGAGATGTAATATGCTTTAATATCCATGGAATTCCCTTTTCTAAAAAAATGTTGAGGAGGGCCTTATTTAGCTTACTAGCCTGTGTCCCGCGCGTTGTCGCGGATGTGACAACATATTGTTTTTGTTTTTAATGGTCAAAACATATTGTTGTCAAAATATGTTCAATTCAATAAACATTACAAAGCTTCACGGTCATGAACAGAGAAATAACATGCTACATCGTATAGATTTATTTGGAGATCAGTACAATTCACTTTTGGTTTAACTATGTTTAATGATTGGCTGATGCTAAATCAAAAGTATAATTGTTGTGTGGAATATCTGCTTTATGCTGGCTCTATAGTTAAATAGAAATGATATGGTGTTTCATAAATCTTCTATGAAAACAGTAATCTACAGAGCAACACATTGGCTGCGGATGTGGGTGCAACTTCAGAAGTGTGAGGAGGAATATAGCTAAAGTGATAGAGATTTTTAGGTTTCAGGCCGTTTCTTATATATTTTAGTTTATTCATTTTAATATTGATGGAGAAATAGCTAAAGATATGAAATTTTATGTTTTGTAATAGTATTTGGATACATACTATTTGTATGATGATTTGGATACATAGTATTGGGATGTCCACAATTTGAAATCATGCTATATTTTGGATTTTTAGGCCTATAATTTTGCTTTCTGTGCTAAATGTTTTGCAGATTGTGAAATTTTGGATGATATAAAAACAATAAGATATCTCCATCATGTCATTTTCATATAAATTTTAGAGCCCGTTCACATAAATTTTTTCTCAAGGCTATCTCTTTGCGGATACAACTCTCTGGATTTCATATTTATCACTTAAATTCTAAAAAATAATTTTTGCATACATGATCTCTTGTCATTATTCTTCTCTGCTCGAATTAACTGTGTAAGACCCATTTGTTTTGAACATCAATTGAATTTACATTTTTTATTTATGTGCAATTTATTTTCATGCACAAGGATTTATCTTCATTCATCGAATTGACTAATTCCCATAATTTACAATTAACTAATAATACTATTCTTTTACAGATCGTGAGGACATGGACAATAGAAAAAAGAATCCTAGACGGACTTCGTTCGTGGATGTAACCAACCTGACATGAAGAATGTGTCTTTCAAATTAATTCCCAGTACAACGATACTTCCAGCGAGATGCCATACAACATTTTCTTTATCAAACTCACTTCATAGATTTTGTGGTGCCCCCCTAATCGTCGTCTAAGCAGAGAATTAACGGAAGAACAAAGACGGGAGTAATGTGCTAGGGATAGTAGGGACCGACATCCGAAAGCGCATCCAATCCAAAATAGGGCTAGGAAAGATAGCGGCATGCCGTTGCATGTCAATCTGAGCATGACCAAGGTATGTTCTTTACACGATGATCTATGTGAATTGTTTAGTTAAAATTATCTAAGATGCTAATAACAAATAATATAGTTCTCAGATGTGTAGATGTCAAGACCGTCAGGAACTCATGAGGAGCTTATTTCACAATCTCAAACGGTGATTGTGCTTGATTTGACTGCACCTTTTTGCATGTTTCTGACACTTAGGTATTATTATGTAACCTCAAGAAATTACATAATTTAGCATGAGGTTTAGCATGAGGTTTTATTAGTTAATTATTTCTAATTATAATCATATCGACTACGTCAGGAAATAAACACGTTGATGGATCATGACATGCTAGCTTGCCGAAAGAGCGCAAGCAATCACATTGTGATGTTCCTTTAGACGTCTAAGCATGACAACCAATGATTGTGCTACCATTGCACCTCTTGATAAGAAGCCAAGACGTGGGAAATTGTAAAGCAAACAAATTGAAGCAAAATGCGCGTGTGTGTGTGTGAGAGAGAGCACGTTATGCAAATATGACACAACACTTATCTCAAAAAAACAATATGACACAATAGCATAGAGAAGACAGACGTGAACATCAAAGAGTGCAAAAAGCATTACGACACACAACACTACATGCAGAACAAATTGAAGCGAACTGCAAAAAGCGGAGGGTGCATAAGATGACGCCTGTGCAAAAGCAGGCGATGAGAGATTGTGAATATATACGGCGTTTATTGTGACGTATCACTCTACATCCAGCACCATCGCCATGGACAATCCTTTGTGTAAACCCTGACTAATTTCTTAAAATTGGTCGACATTAAACCATAAGACGGTGAACGCTTGTTAAAATAAACGTTAGTATCATTTAGCATCACTAATACATGATATCACTATGCAATCTTTAGATTCCGTGGCAATGCACGGACGGACATTGAGCTAGTTCATGTTAAAAAACGAAGCAGCCCAAAATTAAACTGTTTAATGGTCGCAAAGGGTCCATGACCGAATTTTTTTATTTTTAATCGAATTTCTTATTATATTTTTATTAATAACCGGGTGTTTTCGAAATTTGCAGAAGTAGTCACCTAATCGCCTGTCGAACGGGCGATAGGATGCCTACGTGGCACAATTTTTTGAGTCAGCAAGGCCAGTCGCCAATTTACCGGGCGACAAGGGCCTAGTCGCCTAATTACCGGGCGACAAGACGCCAGGTGGGGCCAAGTCGTCCAGTTTACGGGCGACAAGCTTTGTTGTGGGGTCCAGCCGCCCATGCGCCGGGCGACAAGCCCATTTGCTCGCCATTAAATTCTTTTCTCTTTGTGTCGACAGCAGGCCAAGGCATTCTGATTAAACAAAGTAAACCAACTGCTACCCAACCCAAGAGCTAGATGCATCCCGATTCATCTCTCCCAAGTGCGTCATCTCTTTTCCATCTCTCGTTCCTCTGCCTACTGCGCTCAAGCACAAATCGGATATCGGAGGCTGTAGCTGCGGGTTGCAGCAACCAACAGTAGCAAACAGCAGCTCACAGGAAACGAACGGCTCACATCACAGGTCAAAAACCTGCGCCAAGGACAATGGGGTATTCGTTGCATGGGTCTAAATTTTAGAGGGTTTTTTCGTCGAATATTGTGATTACAAATAAAGTTTAATTACAAAACTAATTTCAGGACTCCGCTCGAATTCGCGAGACGAATCTAATGAGGGTAATTAAGCAGTGATTAGACGATGGTTACTGTAGCATCAGTGTAGCGAAATTTAGATTAATTAGGCTCATTAGATTCGTCTCGCAATTTAAAGGAGGGGTCGTGACATAGGTTTTGTCATTAAATTAATAAAAATATATTTAAATAGTAAGATTCTCTTTGATGTGATGGGTGTTAAAATTTAGAGAGACGGTGCCGAACGCGCCCATAGGTCCAGAGCTAATATGAAGTAGGGCCTGTTTGAGTCGAATCTTTTCGTACCTCATGGCCACAGACGAAGCTCTAGTCTCAGTCAAAACAGTCTGGTGCCAGTTCAAAAAAAAAAAAAAAAAACAGTGTGGTGCCTTGTCGCCTGTTGAACAGGCGATTGCCCCTTGTCGCCCGTACATCAGGCGACAGGCCAAGGCCCCAGTCGCCCTTGGAATGGGCGATTAGCCCCTAGTCGCCCGTCTAACGGGCTATTGGCCCTTGTCGCCCACTACTAAGGCGATTAGAAGACTACTTCTGCAAATTTCGAAAACACCCGGTTATTAATAAAAATATAATAAAAAATTCGATTAAAAATAAAAAAAATTCGTCCATGACCTGGTAAAGATTCGGTCGACATTTAAGCCCAAATAAAAAGTAGGCAGGCCTGGCCACACGGGCAAGCAGGCACGGATGCAGCCCAAAAAATGAGGCGTCAACGGGGTGTGAGTCAAGATAGTGGGTGGTGGAGGCTGGAGAGTGGAGAGTGGAGACTGGATCCAAATCGCTTTTCTTCTCCGCGTGCATCCGAGATCCGACCTCAAAGTCAAAAGCTCAATAACGCGCGTGAATTTTCCAAGCAATTCCACCACTCACCGTCCCCCCTGCACCATGGGTGCCGCTGCGACGAAGACAGTGAAAGAGTTCGCCGACGCACCGAAAACGCAGGAGGAGCTGCGACTTGCCGCTGCCGAGCGATTCCTACTCCGATGGCGTCCCTCCCGCGGGGCCGGCACCGGGATTTGGGACGCGGAGGCGGTGTGCGTCAACAGAGGCCTCGTCTCGGCACTCGACGACATCGTCCTCCTCAAGGAGATCCAGGCGTTCCCGATGGCTTCCGCCGCTCGCACCCGCGTGGACAGCGCCCTCGGCGTCGCCATGGCGCGCCTCATGGAGGAGTTCCTCCTCCTCAGGGTCTGGGACGCTTCTGGACTGCAAGGTTTGACCGGCCTTCGCTTCGCCCACGAGAAGCAGCAGCGCTCGGCCTCCGCGTCTCTCGCGTTCTTCACAAGCTGCAGCACCACCACGGAGGAGCTCAGCCTGATGAGCACCAGCGACGCGTCCGGCGGGAGCCACTCGAGCCGGCCCGACATGGTGACCGTCCTTGTGGACGGCACATTCTTGGACGACCTCGATCTGATCTGCCCGAAAAGCTTGCTTGCGCTCCATGAGATCGCGCTGCGTGTCAACCGCGCCGGTTACACCAGAGAGCTGCTCCGCGCATTCACCAAGGCCCCCTGCGATGTTTTAGACAGGTGCGCTTCATATGCAAATCTTCTTTTTACATTTTTCTTCTATACTAACTTTTAGATCCGAACTAGTAGTACTATGACTTTGCTCAGGAGTTTAACTTCAATCGAGTGTAACAGGTTTTTATCTATACTGCATCTCGGACGGCGTTTTCTCGAGGCCGACCGAATAAGCTTCGAGGAAGCAGAGTGGTGGACAATCGAGGACATGGTCAAGCGGTGGAGCTTGCCGAGCAAGCTCCTCGGGAAGGCCCTCGTGGTCATGCAAAGGCAGCTCCAGGCTAAGAGCTGTGGAGCCTTCGAGAGGTTCAAGAACGACTACTTCTTGGCCATCGCGGAGCAGAGCATCTCCGTCCTTCTCAGATTTGCGGACGGGTTCTCCAGCATCCAGTCTCCTGAAATGCTCGTCTACGTCCTGGAAATATACGAGGCTCTAAGCAACGCTGCTCCTGGTTTCCTGTTCCTGTTTCCTGGCGAGCACGCGAAGCTCATCTCCGGGCAAGTCGACGTCGTTGTGGAAAAGCTTGAGCGCGCGTTGAGGATCGCGGTCGCCGGCCTCATCACCAAGGTCCGAACAGACTGTTCGCATGAGGAGAGCGCGACGCGCGGCGTCGGCGTTTACCCGCTGACGCAGTACGCCATGTTCTGCGTCGAGATGCTGGCACCGCACCGCGCCGCGCTGGACTTGGTCCTCCTCGCGGCTGGCGGCGAACATGAACGTGGGGCCCTTGCCGAGGCGGCGACGACATTTCGGCGGCCTTGTCGCGGAGCTAATCGAGGGCCTGGAACGAATCCTCGAACAAGAGAAACCCGCAGGAAGCTCGGGGCACCTCTTCCTGGCGAACAACATAAGCTTCGTGTTGAACTGCGCCGCGGACGCCGACGTGTTGTCTCTGCTCGGAGACGAGTGGGCCGCGCGGCGTCGGAGCCAGCTGGAGCGGCACGCGGCGAGCTACGTCAAGGCGTGCTGGGGTCCGCTCGTCGCTTGCCTGGAGACGGGCAGGCCGGCGAAAGCGCTGGCAAAGTTCAACGCCGCGTTCGACGAAGCGTAAGGCAGCCAGGTGTACCTCGAGGTCCCGGATCCCGCGCTCCGAGCGGCGCGCGGAACAGCGTGTCGCAGATGGTCGTTCCTGCTTACATCGAGTTTATTGAGAAGCACCTCAAGCTTGAAAATTCCTTGGCTCATCTTCTGGCAGCGGAGTTGTCCGAATTATTCCAAGGATAAGCCGCGGATGGCAGAAGATCCTAGTTAGGGGTCCATTTATCGTGAAAACAACTTATCCTGTCATTTCTGAAAATGAATGGAAGTAGTAAAATGCCCCTAGTGCCTTTGTACATTTGACATGACTATACATTGATTTCTATAGAACGAATAATGCTGGCAAACAAATATAGTGACAATTAATATGCACGGCATGGAGCTTGGCAGCGACGGAGTTCGTGCGGCAGAGTGTTGATTCAAATACTGCATCTAAGGGTGCGTTTGGATGCACGAATCGTTTCAGATTCGAGGGAGAATCGGTTGGAGCTCCTCCAAACGGCAAAACGGCGAAACGTTTCGTGGTAGAATCGGGGCGAAGCGATTCGAGAGTTTGGCTTGGGAGCGTGAAATGCCCAATATGGTGTTCCGCGCGCTGGAACGGTTCGGCCATCCGCACCTCTCCTTCCATTTCAACAAAAATTACTCGAATTGCCATCGGGTGTTGCAACTCCTCCTAGCCTCCGTTGCAATTCTTGCTAGGGTATCGCCGCAAGCCGTTTCGTGTTTTGACATAGGGGAATGAAGGAGGACGTTGGTGGCATTCCATTTTGTGCTCTCATGAGTGTGGATGGCATTCCATTTTGATCCCTTAGAGCTTCCATATGTTGGCCATGGCGGACAGGAAGTGCAAGCGAGAGGAAGACGAAGGATGAAGAAAACGATTCGTTTTTTTTTTTTTGAGTTTGAAAACGATTCGTTTTGCTTCAGCTGCAGTGGGATTTTATCGACAGCAACGGGCTAATGGGCCAAAAGAGCAGTAGCTCTGTTCAACTTTCTTTATCTTTTCTTTAATTATTTCCTGTTGATATTTGTATTTGTTCACCATTGATTTTTTAAGTCAATCTTTTAGTGTGTTAGTGCAGTTGTCATCAGGCATGAGAACTCGTTACAACAAACTATAGTATGACCAAGGGTATATGGGTCAATTCAATTATTATTCTTTTTTAGTGAATCTGAGTCCGGAAACTAGCCAAACAGTTTTTGAAGTGATTCTGTTTCAGGTTGTGAAACATTTCTGGGTTGAAACTGAAACGTTTCTGGGTTGAAACTGAAACGTTTCTGATTCTCGATGAATCTGAAGCTGTACCAAACGCACCCTAAACTTGAACTCGGGAAGCAAGCAATGACAGCAGACCAGGAGCGCCTCGTCACGCGAATGAAGTCAGGAACTCAACGACAGCAGGCAAAGATAACGCCTAATGCAGGAGGACCCACGTTTGCGACGGATAGCAGCCCAAGCGGGAGTATCTTCAGTTACATGAAGGATTTCATAGCCAACAACAATAGGGTGGCTGATGGTTTAGCAGGCCAAAAAATAGGGCCTAGATGGGCCGAATGAACGGGTGGATGGGCCAAAGTTCGGTCATTCTTGCTTTTCGGTTTAAATCAAAACATTTCGCTCAAAACATGTCCGCCGCCAGCTCATCGGCAGCAGCGGCGGCGGGAGCAGAGGCCGTGGGTGGGGCCTCCGACGACATCCTGGCGGCGAGGAGAGGTGAGGGGAGGGTTTTGGAAGCGGTGGACAGAGGACGCGGTTCGATTCAAGGCATCTCGAACTGAGTCGCGCCGCCGCCTATTGTCGTTTCGATGCTGCACGTCGCCACCGCCGCTTGGGGAGCTTGGGGCGCTGGGGCTGTGGCCTGTGGGTTAAGAAATTTATACGAGCGAGTGGGGAATAGGCCGAACAAGGTGGCCATTCTGGTCAGGTCATTCTGGTCCAAATCAACGGGCGGATAGGTTAAAAGTTCCAGGATTCCATTTTTTTCTTTAATCAAACACGGCAATACCCTGCTTCAATCTCGCGGCGGGCGACGCGACGGCGGTGGACGGCGCGACGGCGTGCCCCAACTGAGGAGGCGGGCGGCACGGATGGGCAGGGGCGGCGCGGGTGGGTAGGGCGAGAACAAGAGGAAGAGAACAAAGAAAAAAAATAAAAATGACGGCACCTGACATGTGGGTC
Source organism: Eragrostis nindensis (assembly GCA_012490785.1). Taxonomy (NCBI): domain Eukaryota; kingdom Viridiplantae; phylum Streptophyta; class Magnoliopsida; order Poales; family Poaceae; genus Eragrostis; species Eragrostis nindensis. The sequence goes on along the minus strand of JAAXCT010000098.1, from coordinate 448,730 downwards.
TCACTGTGCCACGTCAGACAATACCGCTCTGAAAACCGCCGAGGGAGGTAAATTGAACTGAGAGAAAGAGTTGAGGGAGTCTGGTTACCCGGTTTTGTAGTTAAAGGGAAAAGTTGCAACTTCTATAAGAGTTAAGAGAGGCAAAATAGACTTTTCCCTACTGAAAAGCAAGAATGACCGAACTTTAGCCCATCCACCCGTTCATTCGGCCCATCTAGGCCCTATTTTTTGGCCCATCTCAATCGGCCCATAGAAATTTCCTAACCCGCAGCAGCCCCGGCCCCGGCCCCCAGGCCCCAGCCGCCACTCGAGCTCTCCACGCGGCGGTGGCGACGAGCCAGCATCCAAACGACAATAGGCGGCGGCGCGGCGCGCGGGCGACTCGGTTGGAGACGGCCTGAATCTTCAACTCTGTGTCACGACTGATGGCGGCACAGGCGTGACAAGCACCAGTGTAGGCGCGGCAACAGGCGGGAGCGCTACAGATAAGGCGGGAGCTTTGGCGCGCGACAATTGATTGGGCCCTGGGCCGAAGGAAGGATTGAGGCGGCCCACGTCGAGTAGCTTATATACCGCTGCCGTGCTAGAGTCGAGCATCGTTGAGATTGTATTCTGTTTCTCGCCTATCCCCATTGCTTCTTCTCCAATCCTATCTCTTTTGGCTACAATTTGTACCGGATCCTATTTGTTCATGATTAACTCGATATCATCGTGAATTTCTGTGTGTTGTTCTTCGATTTGGTTGAGTGTTACACTGGTATCAGAGACTGGTTCTGGTTGCGTTCTCTGAATTCTCTCGGCTTTGATCTGTTAAATCCCGGGGGAAGGTTGTGATCGTCTCGGCGATTGCAGTAAATCCGATACCTCGGTTGGATCAGCTTGGAGTGAGAGCGCAACGGCGTACAATCCGGGTCCCCAAGCTCGCTACCTCAAGCGCGCCATGGCGGATGTTGAGAAATCAGTGCTGGAAGCGGTGGCCAAGCTGCAGAGCTCTGTTGATGGGCTCACGAAGAAGGTCGACGACCAAGGAGCAGAGATGTCACGCATCAAGTCCAAGGTCGAGCTGGCCATGAACGGCCTCACGCTGGTGCAGAAGGATCAGATCCAAGTACTTCAGACAATGAAGGCGGCAAACCTACTCTCGTCGGTGCAGGTCGAGGCAGGAGTGGCAGGCCCTGATCCGATCGGTCCTACTTCTTCCAGTGCGGTGAGACCTCCTCCTACCTCCCATACTTGTCCTCCGCCACCACCGCCACCTCCGCCTCCTAAATTTGGGAAACAGAACACTGGTTCAGAAAAGGTGTCTGATGATTCTGTCAGTAGGAAACAGTGGATGCCTAAAATGGATTTTCCTAAATTTGATGGATCTGATGCTTTAGTGTGGGTTGATAAGTGCACTACTTACTTTACCATGTACCAAATCCCTGATAATTTCCGTGTCATGGCATCTTCTGTTCATCTCGAGGGCAGAGCAGCACACTGGTTTCAGTCTTACAAATTCACACCTAGATTCCATGTTTGGGAACAGTTTGCTGAAGCAGTAGTTGCTGAATTTGAGGTCGACACCCACCGTATGAAAACTAATGAACTGGTAGCATTGAAACAATTGGGCTCTGTGGAAGAATACAGAATCTCATTTGAACAACTTGTTTACAGCATCAAACTGTATGACTCTGCTATCAGTGAAACATTTTTAGTTGCTCAATTCTTAGCTGGGTTGAAGGATGAACTGCGAGGTTCAGTTGAAATGCAGTTACCTGAAACTGTTCAGCGAGCAGCTGTGCTGGCACAGGTTCAGGAGCAACTACTGGCTCGTGCTAGAAGGAATGGTGGGCGTTCTTCTTATCAGAGAAACAGTACTTTGTCTAGCAAACCTGATGTTAAGCAGCAAGTAGCACCTGGTGATGCTTAGAAGGCTAAACAACTGTATGAATACAGGAAGGCTAACCATCTCTGTTTCAAGTGTGGGGAAAAATATATACCTGGTCACAAATGTCAGGTCCTTCCTACTGGTGTACCTGCAGCTCAACTAAATGCTATGATGGCAGAAATTGGAGATGGTGGTGGTTATTTATCTGATGCTGTACTTGATCTGATGGAATGCTCTTATATTGCTGCTAATGATGAGTGTTATCTCTCTCTGAATGCTATTTCTGGTACACAGAAACAGAATGCTGTTCAGTTAAGAGCCTTAGTTAACAATCAGGTTCTGTCAATATTGGTTGATTCTGGGAGTTCCCATACCTTTCTGAATTCAGCAATGTTAGACAGAATCAAATGTGAGCCTGTTGCTGTTTCACCAGTGAATGTCAAAGTTGCTAATGGACAACTCATTCAGTGCAAACAAGAGGTCAAAGGGCTAGAATGGTGGATTCAGGGACACACTTTTCAAACTGATGCCAAGATCATTCCTCTGGGGGCTTATGATCTCATCCTAGGCATGGATTGGTTGCAACAATTTCGGCCTATGAACTGTGACTGGCTACTGAAATGGTTGGAGTTTGAATACAAAGGCAAGCTTATCAGACTGCAAGGGGTACAACAACATGCTAACCACCAAGAGGTCACAGAAATATCTGGGGAGGACCTCTTGAAGTTACATAAAGGCAATGATCTGTGGGCCACTGTGATTGTATCTCCTGTTTCTGACTCTTCACATATGCAGGAGAAGTATATGATGATGGGCATTCCTGTAACTGTGAAGACACTCATCCATGAGTATGACCACTTGTTCCAAACTCCAACTGAACTACCTCCTTCTAGAGTATATGATCATTCAATAGCTCTTCTCCCTGACACTGTTCCCATCAACAGTAGACCTTACAGATACTCCCCTGAACAAAAAACTGAAATAGAAAGACAAGTTGCAGCAATGCTTAAAGCTGGCACTGTTATTCCCAGTTTGAGTCCCTTTGCATCTCCTGTGCTTCTAGTAAAAAAGAAGGATGGTTCATGGAGATTTTGTGTGGATTACAGGAAATTGAATGCTGCAACTATCAAAAATAAATTTCCTATGCCTATCATTGATGAGTTCCTAGATGAAATTGCAGGAGCTGTTTATTTCACCAAGTTAGACCTTAACTCTGGGTTTCATCAGATTAGAATGAATCTGGAGGATGAGTTCAAAACTGCCTTCAAGACACACCATGGCCATTTTCAATTCAGGGTAATGCCTTTTGGTCTAACAAATGCTCCAGCCACCTTTCAGTGTCTGATGAATTCTATTTTCTCTGAATACATGAGGAAATTTGTACTTGTATTCATGGATGACATTTTAGTATATAGCAAGACACTGGAACAACATGTCCAGCACTTGAGAATGGTCTTTGATATACTCCAACAGCACAAGTTGTTCATTAAGTTCAGTAAGTGTGCTTTTGCACAAAATCAGATTGAGTATTTGGGGCATATCATATCTGATAAAGGAGTGGCCACTGACCCTAGCAAAACTGCTGCTGTTGCTAATTGGCCTACTCCACAAAATTTCACTGAACTTAGGGGGTTTCTTGGGCTGACAGGCTATTATAGGAAATTTGTGAAGGGATATGGTATTTTGGCTAAACCTTTGACATCCTTGCTGCAACATAAACACTTTCAGTGGACTATGGATGCTCAGCAGGCATTTGAACAGCTCAAGTTGGCCCTTACTAGCACACCAGTACTGGTGCTTCCTGACTTTGAGAAACAATTTGAAATTGATACAGATGCTTGTGATAAAGGAGTTGGTGCTGTTCTGTCACAAGAAGGTCATCCTGTAGCTTATTTCAGTAAAGCTTTAAGTGTGGCAAATCAGAAACTCTCTACTTATGAGAAGGAGTTCCTTGCTATGTTGATGGCAGTGGATAAATGGAGATGTTATCTTGAAAAGAAACCATTTGTGGTGAAAACAGATCATAAGAGTTTATGTCATTTGCAAGATCAAACTCTGTCCACTGAAATGCAGAGAAAAGCAATGAACAAGATGGCTGGCTTGCAGTTTAAGATTGTATACAAAAAAGGGCATGAAAACAAGGTGGCAGATGCTCTATCTCGAGTAGGCCAGCATTTTCATTTATTTGCTGTCTCTGCAGTTGTCCCAGTTTGGATTCAAGAGGTGATTAATTCTTATTCAGTGGATCCTAAAGCTCAGGCCCTGTTGACTGAGTTGGCTGTTGTTAATCCTAATGCTCAGGGATACAGTTTATCTGAGGGGTTAATCAGATATAACAAGAAGATCTGGGTAGGTGACAACTCTGCATTGCAAACTAAGATAATCAATGCATTTCACAACTCTGCAGTAGGTGGACACTCTGGCATCCAAGCTACATATCAGAGGACTCACAAATTGTTTCATTGGCATGGTATGAAACAGGCAGTAGAATCTTTTGTCAAACAATGTGCTACCTGTCAACAAGCTAAGCATGAACACTGCAAGAGCCCAGGTTTGCTTAGTCCTTTGCCTATACCTTCTGCAGCTTGGAAAGATATATCCATGGACTTTATAGAAGGGCTTCCCAAAGTAAATGGCTATTCTGTGATATTGGTTGTGGTGGATAGGTTCACAAAATTTGCACATTTTATACCTGTCAAACATCCTTATTCTGCAGCCACTATTGCTACTCTCTTTATGGATCATGTGGGTAAAATTCATGGCATTCCTTCATCTATTGTTTCTGATAGAGACAAGGTATTCACCAGTTCATTTTGGCAATTTGCTCAAGATTCAGTTACAATTGAGCTCAGCATATCACCCACAAACTGACGGCCAAACTGAGAGGGTAAACCAGTGCTTGGAGATGTTTCTCAGATGTGCTGTCAGTGAAACTCCCAAACAATGGCTCAAATGGTTGCCTTTGGCTCAGTTCTGGTATAATACCACTTATCACAGTTCTCTGCAGTGTACTCCTTTTAAAGCCCTGTTTGGAACTGAGCCTTCCTTTGGAGCTGTTCCACAGCTACAACTATCTCAGAATGAAGATGTCACAGTTACACTAGCAGAAAGACAGCTATTCTCTGATTTTTTGAAGGAAAAGCTCACTGCAGCACAAAATAGGATGAAGCTTTATGCTGATCAGAACCGCACTGACAGAAGTTTTAGTGTGGGTGAACAGGTGCTTCTCAAGTTACAACCTTATGCTCAATCTTCAGTGGTCAATAGGCCATTCCCTAAATTGGCTATGAAGTACTTTGGCCCATATGTTATATTGGAGAAGATTGGTAACACTGCTTACAAGTTGCAACTCCCGGCTGACAGCCTCATTCATCCTGTGTTTCATGTGTCACAACTGAAAGAGTTTCATCCAAACTTCTCTCCGGTGTTCTCTGAGTTACCTGAGCCACCTAAGTTTGATGTTCATTCTCTGGAACCTGAAGAAATTCTTGACAGAAGGCTGACTAAAAAGGGCAATGCTGCTGTCACTCAAGTTCTTATCAGGTGGTCTCTCTTACCAAAGGAAATGACAACTTGGGAAGATTATTATGTCTTGAAGACCAGGTTTCCAAATGCAGCAGTCTGGGGACAGCCTGCATCTCAAGGAGGAGGCACTGTCACGACTGATGGCGGCACAGGCGTGACAAGCACCAGTGTAGGCGCGGCAACAGGCGGGAGCGCTACAGATAAGGCGGGAGCTTTGGCGCGCGACAATTGATTGGGCCCTGGGCCGAAGGAAGGATTGAGGCGGCCCACGTCGAGTAGCTTATATACCGCTGCCGTGCTAGAGTCGAGCATCGTTGAGATTGTATTCTGTTTCTCGCCTATCCCCATTGCTTCTTCTCCAATCCTATCTCTTCTGACTACAATTTGTACCGGATCCTATTTGTTCATGATTAACTCGATATCATCGTGAATTTCTGTGTGTTGTTCTTCGATTTGGTTGAGTGTTACACTCTGCCCACCGATTCCAAAACCCTCCCCTCTCCCCTCCTCTCCTCGCCGCCACGATGTCGTCGGAGCCCCCACCCGCGGCCTCCGCACCCGCCGCCGCCGGCGATGAACTGGCGGCGGACCTCGCCGCGGCGGCCGCCCTCAGCAAGAAGCAGCAGAAGAAGGACGCCAGGAAGGCGGAGAAGGCCGAGAAGGCGGCGCAGCGCCAGCAGCAGCAGCAGCAGGCGGCGGCCGACGCCGAGGACCCCTTCGCCTCCCACTACGGCGACGTCCCCGTCGAGGAGATCCAGTCCAAGGTCATCTCCGGCCGCGTCTGGAGCAAGGTCGGCGACCTCGACGCCGCCGCGGCCGGGCGCTCCGTGCTCATCCGCGGGTTCGCGCACGCGATACGCTCCGTCAGCAAGAAGATGGCCTTCGTCGTGCTGCGCCAGAGCATGAGCACCGTGCAGTGCGTGCTCGTCGCCAGCGCCGACGCTGGGGTCAGCACGCAGATGGTTAGGTTCGCCACCTTGCTCAGCAAGGAGTCCATCATCGACGTCGAGGGCCTCGTATCCCTCCCCAAGGAGCCGCTCAAGTCCACCACACAGCAGGTTCCTCATCTCTTCTTGCTCATGTGGCTTAATTCATACTGCAAATTATTACATGTATTCTGTAATTGTGTGTTCTGTTTAAGCCATGTGATTGTTACCAAACGAATGAATGTGTTGGTTCTTTGGTCGTTGTCGACACAATCTTGCAGGTGGAGATTCAAGTGAGGAAGATCTATTGCATCAATCGGGCCATCCCTACCCTTCCAATCAACCTTGAGGATGCAGCGCGTAGTGACGCTGAATTTGAGAAGGCTGAACAAGTAAGTCATATATGCAAGTGATGTTGCTGTTCGCATTCACTTATATCAGGAAGCACACTATTTGGTGCTCTAGCTTTTCCTGCTACGATTTTTCTGGATTGCGTAAGGTTTAAGGGATGAATGACTGTTACGTGATTGCAGGCTGGAGAGAAGCTTGTTCGTGTTGGCCAGGACACCCGCTTGAATTATAGATCTATTGATCTGCGGACACCTGCAAATCAAGCAATATTCCGCATCCAGTGTCAAGTTGAAAACGTGAGTGTTATTAGTTTTCCTGACTGACGTCTAGTTATTGTCAAGTAGTAATGAGTTCTGCTATGTCTGATACTCTGATATCATGTCATTACTATATTTCCTATGGTTTAGCCAGCACCATGTGTTTTATGATCTATGGTTTATTGGTTTAGCAGACCCTGTACTGTTATAACTGAATGATAGAGTCTGCCAAATTTCATTATTACAGCATAAAATCAGTTTAGATAAATGCCTCTTGTAGCTAAGGGTGACAGGAATGACTTTTGCAGTTACATTTGCTGTTGTTTGGCCAAACCCGAGTGTGTATTCATTTTATACAACCCTATTTAGCTGCCTGATTGCACTATTCAGTATTCACAGTTGAATGTCGGACATTTAGAATGAATAAATGATTTTTAAAGGCAATAAATATGTTGTTTTCATTCAAGTCTTCATCTTGTGTAGGTGATTTGTTGAGTGCCAAGCATTGGCTTTTTATGATGTCTTTCTTTGTCATGTATGATGTTTTCTCTGTTGGATTATAAATGTATTTTTTTTGCCCGGTATTATGCAGAAATTCAGGGAATTTTTGTTGTCAAAGGACTTTGTTGGGATCCATTCTCCAAAGTTGATTGGTGGATCAAGTGAGGGTGGTGCAGCTGTGTTCAAGCTGATGTACAACGGCCAACCTGCTTGTTTAGCGCAATCTCCTCAATTATACAAGCAAATGGCGATCTGTGGTGGTTTTGAACGTGTATTTGAGGTTGGTCCTGTGTTCAGAGCAGAAAATTCCAACACCCACAGGCATCTTTGTGAGTTTGTTGGTCTGGATGCTGAAATGGAAATTAAGGAGCACTATTTTGAGGTAAGAATGCCCAGAAGACAAATACTTGTTTCATTATTGCATTACTTGTGATTACTAATTCATTTGTTTACGCAGGTTTGCGACATTATAGATGGCTTATTCGTGTCAATATTTAAACACTTGACGGAAAACTGTAAGAAGGAACTTGAGACCATAAATAGGCAGTATCCATTCGAACCACTTAAGGTAACACATTCTTGGGTTCCTGCTTGTTTTATGGTTCTCGTTTTGTTATTATCTGGGTCCTTTAGCTGAACCTGCGGACTAAGCTTGTGCTCATTATTCATACAGTATCTTGACAAAACCTTGAAGCTCACTTATGAGGAAGGAATCCAAATGTTGAAGGTACCACAGCTGTTTCACCTTCTTGATTTCGTTGAGTAGGTTTTCTTGTAGTACGAGTGAGGTTATGATCGTTTCTCTCTACTTGGTATATTGATTGGACCATCCTAGTTACCCAGCATGATCAAGTTACATGCTGGGTTACAATGAGAAATATACTGTGAGCACTAGACGGGTTTGGTGCTCTTAGGGTCCGTTTGGCACAGCTCCATGAAGCTTATTCTCAGGCATAATGTGTGAAGCTGTACCAAACACTGTTTTCAGGAATCAGGAGAGTGATTCTAGGCTGTGATTCTCTGAAATGAACTAAGAAGCTGGAGCTGAAAAAAGTAGCTTCTGATTCTGTGAAGTGATTCTCTCTCCTGATTCTAAGAGTTTATACTAGAATCACGGACAATCACTTCCTTTCAGCTTCTCACGAGAATCACTTCCAGAGAATCTATACCAAACAGGCCCTTAGTAGCGATCCTGAATTTGTTTGCGCGCACGTTTAATATTTGTGACCTTCTGCAACTTGGGGTCTGTTGTCAGAGATTAAGAAATATCATTTACCTCTGTTATTTACAGCTGGATGATTCTGATTATTTACTAATTGCTTGGTTATCAACATATTATGTTTTGTTTCTGGTCCTCAAAGTTGCACCTTTTCTTTATGGTACTATTCTATGATTTTTTTTTTGCATTGCCAGAAAACTCAGGTATACTGATCATTTTGAGGCCTGTGCCAAAAAGTTTATTCAATAACCTGACCAAGATTTTTTTTTCTTTTTTGTTCTTTCTTTTTTTGGGAGGACTGACCAGGATGTCTATGATGTTTGAAGTACATATGTTTGTTCTGAATCTTTAACCAAATACATGAAGTCTAGTGTGCTTTGGGTGGAGTTATTTTCATAGATCTTGTTAAACAAGCTTTATTGACAAAATTGGATTATATTCTGCGTTTTCGTGAAGAAATTGCGCAATATTTATTTGTTTGAGTCACAGAGAAAAAAAATTCATTTTTCGAATACCCATAAGGGCCTTTTCTGGAATGCAGGAACTTTGCTCTCAATATTTTCGCTGGATTTGTGACCGCATCTAAGTGTGTTGACATCCAAGTATGTTGTGTGTTGGATGCATGCTTACTAGATGAAGCTGTCAAATTTAATTTTTCAATTATGTATGCTGGTAGAGATTGCAACTGAATATATTGGAGACTAAGCTTTCTTTCATGACAATACATGCATATAATCTTTGCTTGGTGTAGAATAATGGATGAGCGTGATATAAATTCCTTACTAGTATTTACTTCATAAAAAAATTGATGATTTATCTAATTTGCAGGCAGCTGGAACAGAAATCGAGCCCATGGGTGACCTCAACACTGAGGCTGAGAAAAAACTTGGTCGGCTGGTCAGAGAAAAGTTCGTAGATCCAAAGTTATTGATGTTTTATATATTAAATTCATGATTTGGTGTCACAATTTTCTGTTTTATTTGTATAGGTATGACACAGATTTTTTCATTCTCTATCGATATCCTTTGGCTGTGCGCCCTTTCTACACCATGCCTTGTGTTGACAACCCAGCTTACAGCAATTCGTTTGATGTTTTCATTCGAGGTAAGCGTTAATACTGTCTTACTACTATCAGTACATAGCAGGAATAAAAATATATATGTGGGTGTCATTTTCCTTAGAGTTGTTATTGCACAATTTCTATTTTCGTCCATACACATAATGTTGGCTTCTGATTTGTATTTGTACTAGCAAAACTAGCAAAAGTGGAATCTTGTTTTATATTGTTATTTGATTACTTCCAAATCATTTGAATGCAAGTTATCTATTTTATTTTAAAATGTTTGCTGTTTAGTTATTTTCGAATTATCCTCTGATCTCGGGTATATTGCTGTGCTCCTGTTAAGCTTGCATTATAATATTATTCACTAGAGATATCTCCAAAGGTTCTTAAAAAGGGTTATTTGGTTTACTGATCAAGTTACCAAGTTAAGGTGTAAAACTTTTTTAATATATTTATGTAATTTTGTTACTTTCTTTAGATTGCTAAAGTCGTCTTTGTTCTTTCTGAATGATGATGAGTTCATGCATTACAGCCATTCTTTTTCGGAAGGATATGTCTGCAATTTAGATCTTAAGAAATGGTTAGGAACTTAGTACCGTGCAGACATATCACGAGTTTTGCACTGGGATAGATAGATTATTGATAGACTAGCTATATATCTCTTTCTACTCTGCAAATATCTTAAGTGGAAACTTTTAGTGCGGGATGACAAGTTCGTTTTTATTGCTTACCACCCTTGCAAAGAAAGAAAATATACAGTTATCTGAATTCTGCTCCCTCGTAGATTCGACATTCAAAATGTTTTCATGTTCATTTCATTTTACCACATTCTTTTACTGCTTTTGGCACTATCTTAAAAATGCATATATACGTGATGCAGTTGTAAGTAGGTTGCTGTCCATTGTAGATGCACTTATCATTAATACTGTGGTCGGAGCTGTTCTTGCCATTGTGCTCTATTAATATCTTGCTGTTTTGATGTTGAATGGTAACCCCTAGGGTTCCCTTCATCTGAGTTTTTTTTGGGGGGGTGAACCTTACTGTTCATGCTTTCCTCCTTTGAAAAAAAAAGCTGTTCTCCTTGATGGCCCATTCTGTTGCTTTCATTATATATTCATCAGTATTTGTTTCACATTGTTTCACATGAAGTGTCCAGAAAATATTGTCACGGGCAGCAAAGAGCATAGTCATAGGATGTGAACATGTGGTTGGGCAGTGGGCGTGGTCTGGGAGCCATGATCATTTGCCACAAGCCAGGAGGCTGGAATAAAATAGTCCGGGAGATTGTATTGCTTTATCATAAAAGCGACGCGCGCTCAGCTTATATAGAGCTAGAGCCAGCTCAAAGAACTAACAAATCTTACTTTAATAAAAATTGTTTACCAAAGCTTAGCAAAAGTAGTGCACTAGAGATTGCCGCCTCTAACTAAGGAGGTTTATTTTATGCCTATGATTCAGTGGATGAGTTGTCGCTTCGTCTTGAGCAGCTGTTGACTTCTTGTTGCTTTGCTTGTATGTGATACCCCACATAACACAGATGCACCAGTGAAGATTTTGCTATAAATTATTTTGGAGCCTGCAATGTTAAGCTGGGACTAACTTATAAACTTGATCTGAATCCATGTTACTTATGTGTTAGGCGAGGAAATAATATCTGGAGCACAAAGAGTGCATACACCTGAGTTGTTGGCAAAACGTGCAACAGAGTGTGGAATTGATGTGAATACTATCTCGTCATATATTGAATCATTCAGGTATATTGTTTCATAACCATATTTCCTGTCCATAATCATGTAATGTTGTCACAGAATGTAAAAAAAAAAAGTAATGTTGTCACAGTATCTTGTGTCTGGTTCTGTTGGATCTTTTCCCCATCTTTTATTTTCTTTATCTGCTCACTTGGTACTCATTTCAATATGTACTCGACCATTGTAGTTATGGTGCACCTCCACATGGTGGTTTTGGGGTGGGTCTGGAGAGAGTTGTGATGCTGTTCTGTGCTCTAAACAACATCAGGAAGACATCACTCTTCCCTCGCGACCCACAAAGGCTTGTCCCATAGTTTCCTTTATTCCAAGGACGAGGCTGGTCCCATTGAGAAGCATAGGTTGTTGCCATACTGTCATCATATTTACCAACCGGTCATCTCAGCTACTGAAACAAGAGGATCTAAACCTGTTGGCACCCTCGAGCTTTTATATTCGCAGAGCTACTTGTATCGTTTCTGTTTTCTGAAAGCCATGAATGAACGGATTAACCCCTGGATCAGTGTTCTATTATGGGTTTTGCTCAGTGTTGCTCATGTACTCCGGTGCGGTTCTTTTGGTTCTGTCGATGGGTTGGGTTTGCTTATCCAGCTGCATTCAAGTGTTTTCCTTCAGGCAACTGAGAAGATAAATGTTTTGTTCCGTGAGCTGGACATGGTGGACGTGCCCATCTCCCGGCCTAGACGTTGCAGCTGCCATGCCAGAGATACTAATCAAGCAGTACAATTCTAAAATTGTGTAGTTTGCACACCATTACAACCGGTCGTCCACTGGTTAAGCGTTGAAGCTATTCTACATGCATGTGTACAATGGCCTGCTATTTCCGTTAGTTTGCACTAACATGAAATTCAAAGTAGAGTAGTTAAATATTTTTGCAACCTCGCTAAGCTACGCGCATACTTTGATGAGCAGTTTATCCAGTCCAGTCGCAGATGGATTGCGCTACAAAGTCTTCTGAATGTAGTTCTCGCTCTTCCAACAGTGCGAATAGTGCATTCTGCCTATTCTAGTAGCTAAGTGTGCAGGATATTTTACGCTTTGCCTTGACTATATAACATGCTATCTTGATCCATTAGTCACTATAAAATAAAAATAAATCCAAAGTAGAGCTGGTGCCCTTATAAATTGTGCACACTATCTAGGCGCCAAATTGAGCTAGAATCAAACGATATTAGCTGGCCATACTTCGACGGCCATGATTTTCAAACAGTACATGTACCGTTTCAAAATATGGACTTTTGATCGTCACAAATCAAATGAGATATACTACTACGGTACTGCAATGGGATGGAGCCTCGGAGGCTAAAGAAAGGAAGCCTGCTGATAGTTAAACTAGAGAAAATTCTGAAGTTAATCACAGAGATGCAATTTATGGTATTTTTAGTTCTTCAATAAGTGTGTAAAATAGATCCCGTACAAATTACTTTCTGATTTGACTTCTTTGATGTCAGTATTACTTTCTGACTTGATACAACGGCACACTCTTGTGGCGGTGCATCCGTGCAATCTTGTGGCTGAGAATCTAGCTGTTTTAGGCAATAACGAAACAATCATGGTTCTATTCAAAACGCAAGAGTAGAAGAGAGAAGAAAAGAAAAGGAGTACGAATGGCGTGCCACACGAACACTGGTTTTATTTCTATATGGAAAGTGGAAACATAAGACGCATAATTTTGTAGAAGAAATTTGAAATCTAAGAGGATCCTTTGACGATCCTGCCATCCAAAGGAAGGGACCCTTCAAAATCAACTGAAAAGACATGGAGGATAGAAGTCGTCCTGTCTATGCTGCCACTTGGAAGTTAAACAAATACTAGTATGCATCTTTCAGCATCATTGACTTTCTCTGCAGCAGACGCTACTACTCTTTTGTCTCCACGGAACCATCCGCTGGGAATTGACCTTCTTCCGGCATTCGAGGTCAGCTTCTCGAAGAATGGCCGAGGAAGGAGGACCGCTCAGGGGCGGAAGGCACGAGCGGAAGAAGAAGAAGAAAGGCGAGTACCTTATCGGAGGCCGGAAGAAAGCCTGATCAACGACTACGCGATCCTTGAAGCGGCGACAGCGAAGGCTGTCAGCAGCGCAGCCTACCTGTCGCTGATGTGGTCCACCGTCGTCCTCCTCGGCAGCTTCCTCAGCTTGCTGCGAGTCAGCGAGTTCTGGTTTCTCACGGCCATCAGTCTCGTGCACGCCTCCGGGTAAATCTGTGATATATATATTTGACTGTTTAATTATTCCCCATCTAAGGAACGGGGATCTTCAGTTGATTGTTGCTCCTGAATTAATTTGTCCTCTCAAAGTTTCGTCTCTGTACCAGGGCGTTGACGGTGTACGAGTACGACGTCGCGTTCTTGATCACCGCAGCTGCGAACATCCTAAATTCGCATCATTCTAGGACACGCCGCCTCGTATCCCCTTGTTCGTTCATCATCACGTGCCTTGGGACAGCAGCGATCTGGCTCCTGCTCTTACCCGCGGCCGCCGCCGTAGCAGTCCTGTACCTGTTCGGCCCGGCGGCGTGCGCGCTGGTCTCTGTCGCGCGCCTCGCACAGCAGCACGATTACTACGGTTACGGCGGCGACGATGCCGCAGGCGACGCGGCGAAGCTCGAGGCGGCGCTGCTCATCTTCTACGCCCTGTCCCTGGTGCAGAGCGCGCTCTTCTTCTGCTGGCTCGCGTTCCGCGCGGCCGAGCCTCGCCGGGGCGGCCGCCGTGAGCGGACGCTGCGGGTTCGGCGCCGATGACGACGACTGGGGCGCCCGCATGGTCAGGAGATACGCCAAGGAAACGAAGACCAGATGCGCAAGCAGCCTTGCGTTGCCGGCGGGCTGGAACCTGGTCGCCTACGCGGTAAACTTGATGGAGGTCGACGACGGGGTCACTGCGGCGGATGACCATCTCGCCGGAGCGAGAATTCTGTGAGCATTTCTGGACGAGGAGAAAGAGAAACCAGCGGCTGTAACTGTGATAAGCAGGCGGCTGCTGTCCTCCGGCCGTGCCGTGCCAAACCTCATCTGGCTGCAGAGCGACGGACGACGACGCGGCAGAATTCACCAGACCAGATGCGCCGCCGCGATTCTGGAGCACGTCGCCGGAGACCTCCACGTGGCTCGCCACCCGGCACTCCTGTACTGCTTCTCGTCGCTGCTGCTGCAGACCACCGGCTACCACACCTCTACACCACCTACTGCATTATAAATCATTGTCACCAGCAAGTGGGTCTTAGCCGTCTCACGCTGCGGTACGGTGTGTAGAGCAGAAACAACACCCAGGACAGGTCAGAACTCAGAAGGCATGGCGTCGTGGCGAGGTTTCCGTCTGTCACGAAAGAGTTGATCGACCATGGCCTGCGTATTCTGGATCAGCTTGCGCGCGACCAGCACAACTGCGAAGCGATCTGCAACCACCAGGGCCTCGTCTCCCAAGTCACGGCCCCTCTGAAATCCCCTGCTTTCCTCGACGCCGAGTACCACGACGACACGCTATGCGCATCGCTCAAAGTCGTGAGCCGGCTTGTCCGCGCTCCCGGAGAAGCCAGCGCGAGGCTGCGCCGCGAGGTTAGCCGCGACACGCAGGCCATGAGCAACCTGGCGCGTGTTGTGGAGTGCACCAGTTACAGACAGCAACTGCGGGAGCAAGCCATTGAGATTCTTGCGGAGCTGGCTCTTGATGTGCCTGCAACCATGTCCAGAAAGATCGTTACAACACTGCGACACATATTCCTCGACGGCGGAAGCAGCAGCAGCAGCATCATGTCGGAAGCAGAGGAAGGCGACAGCAAAACGGCGAGGAGAAAAGCAGGGGAAGCACTGGCTAGGTTGCTATCCAATCCAACTCAAAGCACTTCCATTGCTATACGGGAGATGCTATTAGATCATGACGAATCCACGGACGCAGTCGTCAACTGGGGGCAGAGTGCTAGTAACCTTGTTGCTCGGCTCAGCGACATGGTTGAGGACAAGGTTTGCCAAGTAAGCGCGGCTCAAATCATTGAGCAACTATGTTTGCATTGTACAAAGTACTTTCAGCTTCCCAAGCAAGTCGTGATCAATCTCTTGGCAAAGGTACCTCTTTATATTATATTAATAAGCAGTTATGTGCTCTTCAGTTTCTTAACAACATTTATCTTATTTATCAAAGTACCATTTGCATGTTCTGAATTTTCTCGCTGCATATTCTTTGTAAGTCAAATGCAAATGTTTACACTAAAATTTACGAGCAATAGTATGGATATTGTTATAATATCATACATGATACTGTTGTTCCGACCTATTGTCTATATAATTGGCATATCATCGTTATAGTTATAATATCATACATGATACTGTTGTTCCGACCTGTCTATATAATATGTTTGCCACCCGTCTCAGGTCATGAATCAAATACTATCTGTAAAAACGAGGGCAAATGATGATCCAGCAATAGTGGAGACCGGAAACAATAGTCCTGTAGCACTAAACGATGTAGAAAGCCAACCTCCAAAAGATGCCGACATAAATCAGTCTTCGATTCAGCAAACGTATGACCCATCCGAGGAAAGAAGAATTCTGACAGCCTTCCTATCCCTTGCCTTGCTGATATGCAACAAACTGGTCGATGTAGCTGATTTTAGTTTTACCGTCACTGAAGATGCAGCACTAATGAAAAAACTCGAGGAGGTTACTAATATGAACAACTACATCACGGCTGACTGCCTCAGAATAATGAAGCTTACCTGCCAGATGATGATAGCAATGATTTACCTCAAGCCTAGCTGCATCAAATACATCAGAGAATATACTTTCATGGAGGCACTATGCAACATTTCAAAGGCCATGTCAGATCTCGACAACTGCATGCTGTTTAATGGGGACTACCACGGGACAACAAAGCCTGTCAGGTCTCTCACTTCTCTTGTGAAAGAAGTACAGGATCTATTGAGCAAATCACAAGAGCAAGGTACTACCATCTCTACATAGAGAAAATCCGATCGTGCGATTGGCATATGTTCTTGTAGCATTTCGTAATTATTTTTAATTCCGAGCTCTCTGTATTTATTTTGGCTGTTGTGGTTAATTCAGTTTCGCTTGTAGTTTTCTGTAAACTTCTCCTTCTGAGCTCAGTCTTTAGGAAACGGAAAACAATGTAGTTGTGTTACTTGTGTATCCCTGTCAGAATCTAATTAGGAGGATAGCTGAGCTCGAAACCGAAGAAGAGATAGTTGGGTTCACTTCAGAAAGTTCCTGCCAAAATAAATAACTGACGGCAAAATGTTGAATATTTTGCATTTGGGTTTGCTTTAGCAAGTCGTTCCTTTCTTTGGTGCTTTTCTTCCCTGCTGGCATAGTTAAAATGATGAACAGTTAGTTTGTAAACAGATATGTGTCTGTTTTTCTGTGTTTACCCCATGACAAGTAGCCAGCATCTGAAATTATGCTTAGAATTTTGATTTGAATTTGAAACCAAGTAACGTTTTTTTGGCTAGAAAAAGAGAGCTCTTTGTTGGTTGCTAGGGAACAGAAGTACAATTCTGAGCAGCCAATGTCTTAACATAACAGGGAACCTGCGTACGTCACAATTCTGAGCTCTTTGTCACTGCAATCTGGAAGTTAAATTCAGAAACCTAATTCTTTGTCACTGCAATTCTGTCACCGCTCTTTGTCACTGCAATTCTGAGCATTTGATATTTATATGTGATAGAGCAAAACAGGTGTGGAAACACCTAGGAGTGTGGAGCAAGATTGAAGAAATTTTGAATATAGATCGCTCAGGCTCAGTACTGGTGGAAAAAAATAATTCTGTTATGAGAAACAGTCCCTTCTCTGAATAATGTTGGTTGGGCAAAACTGGTCTTAACAGGTGGCTGGTACATCTCGTGGGAGAGAAGACAATTAGTTCAAGGGGAGAATATTCAGACACCAGTTAGAGCGGCGATGTCAATTGCCACCCTGACAACTAACTACATGAGTCGATGAGGAAAACAAGTAAAAGGCGTGTAGGATGGAAGAAACCCTCAGAAGGCAAACTGATGGTGAATGTGGATGCGGCCTTCGATGTTATCAGGTTCAAGGAGCACAGGTGTTGTTATAAGGGACTCTTGCGGAGTTTGCATACCAGCTTCCCAGTGTTACATGCCACATGTGATTGATGCACCGATGGTGGAGGCTTATGCGCTCAAAGAAGGTTTGATGTTGGCGCCACACATCAGATGCAATCGTTTTATCATTCAATCTGATTGTATGCAGGTGGTCGAGACGATGAAGGAAGGATGTTTTTTGGAACAACGGCAGCAGCCATATATGATGAATGCGTCACTCTTTGGCTTGGTTTTGAAGTTGCTATTATAAAGCTGACTTTAACAAGGGCAGGCAAACCTAAATATACATCACCATCTCTAGTGTGCATCAGGAATTTCATCTCCAACAGAAGAGGCAACACGCCATGCAATTTTAGCATCGAGGAGAGAGAAGATGCAAAAATGCACTCTCTCTCTCCTCAAATGCATCCGTCGACGCGGGATGGGGCGGAAGCTGCGGGCAGCGAGTAGGCGCGCGGGGCGAGCGGCAGCGGCGCGGAGGAGGTCGGCGGGGTCGAGGCGAGCAGCACCGTCGAGGAGACTGCGGTGAGCACACGGCCCTCCTCAGGCTCCACGGCGGTGGCGGTCTCCTCGAGGACGTCGACGAGGAGGAGGACGCAGTCTCCTCCTGTGCGCCGGCCGCCGCGTCGGGGGCGGTCTCCTCCTTATCCGTCGACTTCTTCCCCGGCAGTGGCGGTGGTGGTGGAGGAGCTGCGACCGAATCATCAACAAGCTATGATCCATGGCGGCCATCCAAATCGAACTCTACCTGAAATTGAGGCCGGCGACGGTCAAATCGCCCTTCCCCAAGCTCCTCTGCATCCAGCTCGGTCGGAATCGGAGTACCTCGTGACCATGGTGGCCATGCCGTTCGCGCCGCCGCCCAGGGCCACGGCCATGGTGATGTCGCACCAGATGGCGCCGGTGCCGCCCCAGTTCGCGGCCGCGCACTTCGTGCCGTTCCACGCTGTCGCTCCCCATGCCGCGGCGCTCGACCTGTGGACCTCGCAGCCGGCGTCGGTCAGGAGCCGCAGCGGCGGCGCGGTGGGCGCGCGGGGCTCGCGGGCGCGGGCGTAGGCGCGAGCGCGCGGGGCGCGGGGGCTCGCGGCGGCGGGCGCACGGGGCTCGTGGGCGCGGGGGCAGGCGCAAGCGCGGGGGGCTCGCGGTGGCGGGCGCGGGCGCAGGCGCAAGCGTGGCGGGCTCACGGCGGCGGGCGCGGAGGGCGCAGGCGCAAGCGCGCGGGGCTCGCGCCGGCGGGCACGCGGGCCTCGCGGCGACGATGTGAATGCACTCTCTCTGTTGGAGATGCTGCTAATCGAACGCAAGGTGAAGCACTGTTTAGGTGATGCAAATGTAAGTTTGCCTCTCAAAAGTAGCTACCCTTGTTGGAGTCAGTCTAAAACATTGTAATAGGAAAACCAATCAAGTAGCTCATGATTCTAAGGTAGCTTTTGCTTTGCATCAAATTGGTACTACCTCCATTCCACAATATAAGCATTCCTAGAATCCCAATGCAAAATTAGTCAAGTAG
Source organism: Eragrostis nindensis (assembly GCA_012490785.1). Lineage (NCBI taxonomy): Eukaryota > Viridiplantae > Streptophyta > Magnoliopsida > Poales > Poaceae > Eragrostis > Eragrostis nindensis. The sequence goes on along the minus strand of JAAXCT010000098.1, from coordinate 429,668 downwards.
AGAAAAGTCATATATACTCTTCATTTTAACTCAACTCGTCAACTATTCACCCACTCACTAACCCAACATATTTTGTCCTATCTCTAGAAATGCTTACATTGTGATAAAACTTTTGAATACTTCAAATGCTTATATATTGGAACGGAGGGAGTATTTGGGTCGATAAACCTCCTAGCTTTATTTTGGAGGCTCTGGTGAGCTATGTTATTTTGTTTTCTAATCAATAAAGAGTGCCGCGTGGCTTAAAAAAAAAAACCTGTGCCATCTGCAAGATTTATGGGTTGAAAAAGGAAGGGAAAAAAAGAAAAAACCTTTTATTAAAAAACCAGCAAACTTCTTTGATTTTTTTGACCAAGCAAACAATCGAGTTTTAATGTTTTTGCACCATTGCGCTGCAAATTGCATCTAGTTTTTTTACATATTTTTTTCTATTTTTTTCAAATGTTCAATATTTTATAATTTTTAAAATAAAAAAGGGGAAACCGAGCAAAAACCGGGCCGCATCGGTTTTCCGTTTTATGCTCCAGTTTTTCGGAAATTTGTTCGGTTTACCACGAATTGGTCCAGTTTACCACGGTTTATTGGTCGGTTTGAAAATTTTATATTCAAATTTTGGATTTTAAATTTTGTCTGGTTTTCGAACTGGTTTTTTCAGTTTTCACAAAAACTGAAAAACCGTCCGGTCCGGTCCGGTTTGAGTGGCGGGAACGGGATTGTAGTCCTTGGAAACAGATAGGACATCGATTATTTTTCATTTCTTTAGAAACGGGATGGATCTTTCCAGGTCAGTCAAATCAAATTTTATACTTATACACATAAGCTTGTGGGGAACACGATACTGCCCAGGATCAGAGTTGTCGTGGTGTTGCGTGTGACAAAATGACCTGACCGGGGCGAAGTGGCCTTTGACTGCTAAGGTCTATGGTTGCGGAGCCTCTCCATCCGGGTTTAAGTCTTAGATTTGATACGGATGCTTTCACTTACAACTATTTATTTTTTTAGTGAGTTGATGGTTTTTTGAATCTCAAAATCAGTCGTCATAGAAGAGGGTGTGTGTGTTTATAGAAGTGAGTGACCGTCAAAAGCGGAGCTATGTGTACTCATTAGAGTCAGCGGACCCGAGGAAATTTGGTAATACCAAGGTAAATTAGTGCTAAATGTAGTAGATGATCCCGACGTTAAGGTGGTGTTTGGATAATGGGAAATGAGAAGTGGGTTAAGGATTGGGAAATAATGCCTGAGGGAATGAAGAGTTGAGATTTAATGTGATGAAGACATGAATGGTCTTGATTTCCCATTCTATTTTCTTATCTCTATCCCGATTCACATTTTCCGGTTGCCAAACGCCACCTAAAGAGGCAGACCCGGGGACGTGCTTGGATGCTGGCCGCGGATCACCACGCCACGGTCGGCTTCGCCACAGAGTGTGGCGCCGATCTCGCCACAGCACATCAAGTCAAATCGTCGAAGGAAACGCTGTGGCGCCTATACGTTTCGGCGGAATCCAAGCACCAGCCATTTATTTGTGGCTGCCTAACCGGTGGCGCGGCGAAGTCTGGCCACAATCTAACTACGCCCGGACGGTGACTTGCCTGGCTTTGCCCCTGGTCACCACCGTGTCTCTTGAGAGCGTCCCTAGAGGTAGAGGCAGTGCTGACTCTCCATGTCATCTAAAAGGCAACATAATAGTCTATATCAACTCTAAATAATGCTTGACCCCGCATGTCAGTGCCTCAATAAATGTTAGAGACTGTCTCTTAAAGAAGAGTTACTAGCCTTCTCTCTTTTCTTTTCTCTAATAAAAAATTCTGAGAGTTAGCTAAAAAGTAGCCATTGAAGACGCTCTGATGCCATGTTGATAGAGTTGGCAAGCAGCACAAGTAGAAGTACTGACTACCGTGGGAGCCTTTGGTTTGAGTCAAAGCACATGTTCACAATTGCAGACGGCCACGTGTTAAAAAAAAATTGCAGGCGGCCAGGCAGGCGGCCAGATATGCTACGGTGATGTATACGTCGCCCGCGTGATCAGGAACATCACTTTTGTCCACCCGTTGTCTTCCACTCTCTCTCACCATTCAAAGATCGCGCCGTCATGGTTGAGCGCGTCGGAGAATCTCTTATGCGCGTAGATTTGTAACCCTTTCGATCCTCCACCTCATCCTCAGACATAGAAGCACCGTGGAAGGTCGACATGGCAGTGGGCGGGGTCAGGGTGGAGGTGTTGCGACGCGATGACGAGCTTGGCGAAGCTTGGTTAGCGTGGCCACAGTCAAAGGAGACGTTGGAGGTGGTGGGACGCTGCCAAAGCCGAGGGTCGCGGCGGCGACGGTGGCGCCACAACGGTCGGATTAGCGCGAGTGAGTGACGGTGATGAAGGATGGGGCGGATGCATCTGCCAAAGTTTGAGGAAGAAAAATGTTGGCGGTAGGCGAAAGGTGTTCGTGGGATCGCACGGTTAGTGCACAATGGCCCCTGATTTGTGCGTCTATTGTATCTAAGTTTTTGTTAATGTGGACGAATGCTTAATATCATATCACCTTTAAAGAATAATTTGAATGACAGTGTAATACCCAGCCGCACGCACAACATTACTCACAATTGTCCTTGAGAATGACAATTATTGTTCAATACAACTTGAATATAGAACGCCACTTAAACTACAATGGACAACGAATCTTCGATCTTTTTATAGAAAAAATAAATACAAGTAGTAATAGCAATGTATTAAATTTTTTTTTTACTCCTTCCGTCTCAAAATAGTTGTCACTTTTGACTTTCAGGCATCAAGTTTGACGATTCGTCTTATTCAATTTTTTTTTGTCCAAATGGTATATATGTTTTCATAACATGTTGTATCAGTAAATATTGTTCTGTCATTATATATTTGTTTTGTTTTTAGCACAAAAATTTTAAATACGATGAACGGCCAAACGTGATGATCAAAAATCAAAAGCGACAACTATTATGGGACAGAAGTAAGTACGTTAAGTTTAACTTTTTAGCCATGGAGAAAAAATGTACGTAACGCACGCAAGAGCTTACAGTGGATTAATTGTGCACCACCTATCTAAGCCTTAGATCTGCAAAATCAATAGCTCAGATTTACTACTGCATTTCAAATTACTTTGAGTGCAACAATCTGAACCATTCAAATCTGCAGACGTGCGATCCAGATAGACAACTCATCTTAATTGGTCCAGAATTGATTTATTAGCCGGCAAGAGCTCGACGGATTGTTCCTTCCGACCCGTCCGCCCTCACCTCAGCAGTAGGATTCGCTTGATCCGATCCTTCGTATACGAAGCGCACGCGCCTGCCGGACACGTAGATCAACCCGGTCCGCGCGACATTCTCCGCCAAAAGCTATCCAATCCCCCACAAAAATTCCCCACTTCCCCACCGGAACCCTAGCCGCCGCCACGGTCAACCCTCGACCCACCAAAGAATGGTCGACCCGCCGGAGGAATCGCCGCCGACGCCCCCGAGGATGATTACTCCGAGCCTCGCGTCTCTCACCATCGGCGAGGATCTCCCCAAGAAGTTGCGGCTTTCGTGCTTCCACGACGCCGGCTCCGAGATGGAGGCGTCCATCCGCACCGAGTTGGGGAAGCCTATGGAAAGGGAAATAATGGCCTTCTACAAGGAGGCTGTCGGCAGGCTTCCCGTCGCGGACATGCCGGAGCTTGTAGATTGCATCCTCAACGGCGGCCACTGCATCGGGCTCCTCGACCCCGTCTCCAACATCATCTTCAACACCCTCAACCTCCTGTGCCGCCGCAAGTGCAGCGGTGACTCTGCCAAGCCTAGGAGTGGCAGGAAGAAGAGGGAGGGGAACACGCCGCGATTCAGCAGCAAGGGAACGACAGGGAAGGCGGAAGCGGACTACAGGTGGATTACAATAGCATTTCGCTCCTACACTGGTCTCATCGCCTTCATGCAGACCTATTTCCGGTACCTATCCACGGGGCAGGCCTTGCGCTACCTCCGCGTGGCTGGTGCCGACCTCGCCGTGGCAGTCCAGCTTGGGGAGCACCAGCAGTTCGGACCTTAAGATCGCCAAACCCCCGACCTCTGCTGCGGCCGGACCCAGTTCGCTCTTAAGGTCGCCGCAGCCAAAGCAGAGCATCCGGAGCCCAACGACCTGGCTCAGCTAGCCAAGTCACCTGCCCCCTTCAAGGATCAGAAGCCTCTCGCTGCTGTGCTGCAGAAAGGGCGGCTCCTCAGTGTCGAGGATGTCAACGGTATCCTCAGCTCGCTGCAGCGGCTGCATTACGCGGCCTCTCCTCCCGTCCAAGTCTCCTTCATGCGCCGCCCTCATCCTGATTTTGATCAAGACTTCGGATTACCAGGGCGGCAACCTTCCCAGTTCTCCTGTGTCATTGGTGGAAGTTACATTGCCAATGTGGCTGTTACGCCTTATGATGGACCAGTATCTAGCATCTGTAACCTGCGGACTCGGAATGAAATGAAGAAAATGCTTTTTAATTGCCTGGATGTTGCTTCTACCATCATTGGCAATTGCTGCTCTCCGCACAAAACTGAGGTTCTTGCTACTGCTCCACCTTCAGCCACATGCGAGTGTGAGCACATCAGGTATCTGAAGACATGCCTTGTCGATACCATCCATGCCTTCTACATCAAGGCACTGTCCCTGCTTCCTCACAAGCCTCTCCATAAGCATCTCCGTGGTATCCTAGTGGCTGGGCATTGCTATGGCCCAATGGACCCCGTGTCCAACATCATTCTTAGTGCCTTCTGGTACGACACCCATTTTCCTCCGCTTGAAATGGATGCTGAGGTTGAGCCAGACATCATGGATAGCAAATCGATGCTCCGCATGGAGGTCCGCTCCCTTGATGGCCTTGTTGCCATGTTCTGCACAGCCACTGGTTTATCAGAACACTATGCCGTGGAATACCTTTGCCACAAGCAGTGTGATATATCTGTGGTGTTACAGATGGCAACAAAGGATATGCGCTTGAAAGCCTATGATCGCGCTGGCCAAGCTGGGAAACACCCCAAACATTCGGAGCTTGCATCGTTTCTTGCGTCTATGTGCAGTAATGATATACAATGCTTGAGGGTCTCACTGACCAATGAGGAAAAAGGAGGAGGCTATGTCATTTCTGATGCAAGTCTGGAGCGGCTGCACAAAGTAGTGGGAGATCAACACTCTCTCACTGCACCATCTGTGGGTTGTCCTAGATTATCCCCCATGGGATGGAAGAAGCTGACATCTAGGAAAGGCGACTTTGTGCAGAAACAGAGGCTTCTTCGTAAAATATTGGAAGAATTGCTCCTTGACTACTCTAATCAGCATCCTTGGGTAATAATAATAACACCATGGCTAATAATTCAGCTGTTAACTATTTGTTGCTGCTCGGACATAGTCTATTCTTCGAAAACATTGCTTCAATTGCTTCTTGTACGAGTATATTTCATCTAAGTTATTACAGTAGTACCTTTGCATATTTGTTTAAATTGCTATTCTTAGAAATACATGTTATCTCTTGATTGCTTGTTTCGTTGGATTCTACAGATTATATCCGTCTAACAGTTCACTGAAATCGATTGTTTTAGGAGCCAATATACAGGTTAGATGTCCTATGTGGTGTGAAGGAAAACAACTGCGAGCATTCAAAATGTTACCATGTCAATTTTCTGGCATATTGTGCTGATGCTTCCTACAATGCAGTATCAACTACCCACGTTCTCTTTTTCGCTGAAGTGTGGGGGTCATGCTCAAAGGCCAAGCCATCAGAACTGGAGTCACTGGACTCATCTTTGAAAATGGTTCCTGTACCTTGTACTGCAAATGGTCACCGTACCAATTCAAATTCACATGCTAAGATTTATTCTAAATCCGGTCAAATGAAATCAAGAAAATCATTTTGCTGTCCACTACCATATTACAATGTCGATCACCCATACCTCGGTAAGTACCTGGAATATAGTTCTTTACTGGTTCCTTTTGCTCATTTGATGAGTATCTCTTCAAATCATTGCCTTGCTCATTTGATGGTTCCTTTTGCTCATTTGTTAATCAATGTTTAATGCTTGTCTTAATTTTCTTTTATCAGGACGTTGTGCCATTTGTGAGCCGACTTCGAGTAAGATTGTGCATCCTCCTTCTGGAAATCATGCAGGTGCAAACTGCCGTGAGATTGGAGCCTCTGTAGATTATCTGAACTTTGTTGATGAACCTGCATCTGCTGCGGATTGCGTAACGGAGTCAGACTTTATGCACTTTGATTGCCTTAGGGACATTAAGTTTGCGGAAGTTCTCAATGGCAAGCCCTCTTTGGAGATGAAGCAGCCGATCATTTAGTCTTTAGTGGTGAAACTAACTACTGACGTAACCTGCGTAGCCAAGGTTGTACTAATTTAATCATGGTGGAGATGAATTCCATACTACTGTTACTGTTTTTTTGTGTGGCCTTGTTAGCCCTTATAAAACCTATAAAGCGGGAGGCGTGTATAAATATGGTGTTTTGAAATGTGTTGGTTCATACTACTGTTACTGTGCTTTCAAATAAAGCAGGAAACTTTGGTCTAAAAATATGGTGTTTTGGAATATGTTGGTTCGGTTTGTCTAATATTTTTTCATGGGATCATATTAGGTGAAAATTTTCCTGGCTTCTAAAACTTAGCCCATTTTCATGGATTTAGGGTGCGTTTGGATGGAAGAATCGTTTCTAATTTTGTTCAGAATCGGTTAGAGCGGTTCCAAACAGCAAAAGATCGAAACGTTTTGGAGGAGAATGGGCTGGGAACAATGCATCGGTGTTCCACACAGATTTGCTCCTATTCGCTGCTCCCGTTACTTCTTTCTGCTCCTGCTACTTCTTTGCTCGATTCGCTCCTATTTGCTGCTCCTGTTACTTCTTTCTGCTCCTGTTACTTCTTTGCTCCTCTCTGCTCGACTCCATGCCTTTGCCACCGATGCCGCCTGGAGGCCCCCTTGGATTTCTCCTTCAAATCTAACTTTAAAAATGGGTTGCTCTTGATCCCAAGATTACTTTAAAAACTGGCCGGCCCCCTCACCTCCGACGGTCTCGCCGTCGGCGGAGGAGGGAGGCCCGACATTCAGGCATTCATCTAGTTCTCTTTTAGGTTTAGATAGTTAGGTCTTCCCGCGGTGGTTGCTTTTGGTGGCGGCTGCGGTGGTTCTTAGGGTTAGGGTTCTTCTCTTTGGTCGAATCGAAGAGGGCGACGATGGCGGTGCGACGTCGTCAAGTTCACCTACATGGAACAGTGGAGGACAAGGTGTCTCGGCGGTGATGGTGAGTCGAAGGCGCCATCATCGATGGAGAATAAGGTACTCCGGCCCCTTCTTTGTCTTCTTATGGCTCTTCTTGACCATGGTTGTGAGGTAGTGAGAGTTTGGTTTACGGTGACATCTATCTGGATGTTGCTCGGATTTGTGTTTTTCCATGACAAATCTGATGAAGGAGGCGGCGATAGGCTTGGTGATGGGCTCGACGGTGACAAGTTTATCGTATTTGCGTGTGGAGGAATTTACCCATCTTTTGCGAAAGGGTTGGGTTTCAGTTTTCCCCCGTCGGAGATGAGTATGACGGTTGTGGATGGTGAGATGGCCGTATTCGTTCAGATCGGAGATTTCGTCCGTGGCATATCCGTCTGGGATGGTGATCATAGATGGTGGAATTTCCGTGTGGGATGGTGATCATAGATGGTGGAATTTGCGGCATTTTCAAAGTTTCTTGTCTCCCATCAATAGAGTTGGCATTGTTTGGGTTGATTATGTAATACGGGGATGTACTATGCTGTGATATCAATGAAATTCCCTTTTCGCAAAAAAATATATATTTGCGAACAAAAGGGTGGGATTTAAAAAGAAGGACAAGCGCGGTGGCCGTACCTTAAAGTGCCGGCACGGCAACTCGTAATAAGAAAGCAAACCCGCCTCTCCGAAAAGTCCCGATTGTTTCGATGGAGCTAACCTTTTCTGGCACTTCTATCGTTTTGCGCGAGGGCGCGAGGCCGAACCAAGCGGGGCCCATATAAAGTTGATTTGTGCTGGTGTGTGTGATTGAGACTATGTCGTGTTCTTTGCAGCGTCATCCTAGGCTTGCGGCAGCGCCGCCATTGGCGATAGCCATTGTTGGTCTCGAAGAAGTAAAAACAGCTAGAACCAATTCAGATCTTTGCACATACTCCCTCCATTCTTATTTTGATGTTGTTTCAGACATCTTGTTTGTACTAGCTCCAAGTTAAAAAATCCTGTCCGAACGACATCATTCCAAGGAAGAAGGGAGTACATCGCAACACTTCATCTATGTGCAAAAAGTAATTGAAACAAAGTCACACCCCCCCCCCCCCCCCCCCCCCCCCCCCCCCCCCCCCCCCCCCCCCCCCCGGGCTCTCCCCCCTTGAATACTTCCCCTTGTAGCAGATTTGCTTGAAAAAAAAAAGAAAAAAAGAACACAGAGCACAGATTTGCAAAGAAAACAAGGGGATTTAGATAACACGGTAGAGAATATATATGCACTTTTTCTGCTAAGTACGAACTTAAGCGTACGTGGCTACTTCAAAGCACCTGGTTTTTGCGGCTGCCAGTTTGACACAAGTTTGCATCTAGAAAGAAAAAGGTTCCTGCTGCTAAGAGTACTTGGCAACTTCAGAGCACCTGGTTTTTGCTACCAGATTCATAGAGTTGGTGCCAGATATTTAGATGATCACAAAAAGTAACCCCCGCATTGACTACTTCACAAAGCATTTTTCTGCAAAAAAGGGCACCCTATATTCTTCTTCACACACACACATACACACAAAAAGCACAGCAGAAACAGAACTTTGTGATGCACACCAGCATTTGGTCACCTCTGTCATCATCCCACAACACTTTGTCACATTTGTCAAAAAAAGAATATAGGCATTTTAAAAGCACTACATGAATTTCCTTTGAGAGTACAGAAACAGAATATTACTGATGTATAGGTGATAATCAAGTTCAGAAAATTGCTTTCATATTGGTCCTATATGTAATATGTTACTGAAGAAGATGCAACAGTTGAAGGCATGAATCCTAGTTTTTCTACTCAAGTTACAACAACACTAGCTAGGAGAAAGGGCTTCTCAGTTTGAACTAACACATCAAGATGCTCAACAGTTACAACAGAACTGAGGAAACAACAGTTTGAATGCAACAAAGAAGGATATGGGAAGAAGCCTAAGACAATCACAGAGCAAATCAAAGACATTGATGCTGCTATTGCACAACAAAAAGTGAAGAGGAAGCAAACAAATCAAACAAGACAAGAATAAGCAAGAAAAGAAAAAGAGAGAAGATGAAGTATACCAACTGCCAGGCCAGGATGGTTATCACATTCAATGGTGCCAAGTGAGAAGTGTCTCAGTTCATCACAGAGCACAATCATGTGTTAGTAAACAAACCATCTCTTGCTAAATTCCTAAGGTCACATGTAGGGATACTAGAAGAAGAGGTTAACTTTCTAAAGATCCTGCATAACTGTAATCTAGACACTACCATGATGATGCAGCTTATTGCAGAGCTGTATGGGTCAGGACACCATGTGTCGTATACAACTAAGCATGTTGGCAATTTAAGGTCAAGTATCAGATCTGAGATGGAGCTAATGATACGGTAGAAAAAATTGATTATTATTTCTATGAGTTGCAAAAGGAAGGTCCTAATTTCTTCTTCGAGTTCAAGCAAGACAGCTTTGGCAAACTTGAGAGCCTCTTTTCGGCTGATGCTGCAGCAAGAGAAGCATACAAGACCTATAGCAATTGCATATCTTTCGACAGCACTTACTTGACAAACAAATACAGAATGCCCTTTGCCCCATTCATTGCAATAAACAGACATGGGCAGTCAGTGCAACTGTGCAAGTAGGCTGCGGCTATCTAAGAAATGAATCAACGAAGAGTTATGAATGGTTATTCAAGGTATTTCCCTGCTCAATTGCTCATAAATTAAAAGTGACTTCATATAGTCGATAAAGTGCCAATGTGTAGATATTGCTTACAATTAAAATGCTTCACAAACAATAAGGTACTTTGTTGCTAACAATTGAAATGCGTTCGCAGGCGTTTTTGAAAACTATGGATGGTAAGGAGCCGGCTAACATAATCACAGATCAAGACCTATCAATGGCAGCAACTGTTAAAACTGTTTTCCTGTTAGCAACACATCGCTTCTTCCGCTGGCATATTTTGTCGAAGAGAAAAGCGCAGCTTGGAAAAATCTTTACAACAAAAGAAGGAAAGTGAGTTTTATGATACCACCAACCACAGCCTGAATCCAGAGGAGTTTCAGACAAGGTGGACTGAAATGATTTCAAGATTTGAGTTTTGAGGGAATCAAACTATGTCTGAACTATTTGAGATTAGGAATTGTGGGTTCCTGCCTATTATATGGAGTGCTTCTTCCTCTTCTTGCAATCTACCCAGTGCAGTGAGGGATTTATTGCTGTCTTAAAGAGATATATGAACACAAAAAACTCAATATTTGACTTCACCCATCAATATGAAAGGATTCAGGAAAAGATAGCTATAGTAGAAAGTGGCCAAGACTATGTAACAGATAAAAAAAAACTGCACTTTGGTCTAGATACCCCATGGAGCGTCATGCACTTGATGTCTACGCTAGGGGAATCTACTGGATATTTAGGGCAGAACTTGAGAAGACCACAAAATATGTTGCAACGTAGATAGACGCTGGCATTTTTAGGTTGGTTCACATTGTTGATAACGATGCAAGCATATTTTTTTAATGCTACAAATTTCAAAGGGATGGCATTTTGTGTTATCATATTCTGAAAGTAGTAACAGAGCAAGGCATCAAGAACATACCTGAACACTACTCACATATTAAAAAGATGATGCAGTGAGATGATTCAGCAAGCACCTATGTTGGGAAAGAATAAAAAGTCGCTACGCTTTACTAACATCGTCCTTATCAAAAATTGCACTTGCAGCTAGTGGATCGGATGAAGCACAAGATGTTGTTAGACCTCATGTACATGCTATGGAATCTGAACTAAGTACCCTAAAGAAGTCTGAAAGGATCTTAGGTACCGAGAGGGGTGAGGGGGAGGGCCGGGGGGGGGGGGGGGGGGGGGGCGTGAATCGGTCTTTTTAAATTCTTTCGACAAGCAAACATACTTAATCTAGACTAAATGTGAGAACGATAAGCAAGCAAAGCACACACACTAACAAGTCTAGCTAAAGCAACATCCTAACAGGCAAAATTCTACTAGATATGAAAGAACAACCTATCAAGCAATCATACTAGCAACAACAAGTATGAAATGCAGAAACGTAAGTGCTAGAAAGTAAAGGAGATAGGAGTAGAAATGCTCATGATGTTTCCCGTGGTCTCGGGAGGATGACGCTTCCCCCTACCCCACGTTGGGTCACTCCTGCCGGAGTCTCAACCCCGTCCCTCCACTCAATGGCGATCCCTTCGAGAGCACTTTTCACCCTCCGAGTGAAGACATGGGCACGTCCTGCCGGCTAACCACGGATGCTCCTCCGAAGGTAAGGCTATGCACTTGATGCGTGCCAAAGGACGCTCCACTAGTGATGCTTCTTTCGCACGGGAAGCTCCAAGACCGTGTACAAACTTGTGTTGGCTTTCACACTCCTTTGGACAGCTCAACACCGATGCCTAACCGGTCCAGGCATCATCATAGACCAAGAGTAACAATCCCGAGCGGTCGAACCAGTTCAAGCATCGTCCCAGGCCCTCCTGGAAATGGGGCGGCATTCCCACATGGTGACCCATCGCATGACCACGCTCCCTCACTCGCGAACATTCTTCTAGCACCAAGACGAAAGCGCCGGCAACTCGATCTGGAGGGCGCACCCGAATTCCCACTCTGCAGGGCTCGAAATCTCCCAACATCCTCACGAATGGATCACTGATATCTAAAAATGGGCCACGATCTCCCTATTTATAGCCGGAAGGGCAGATGGAAGTTCCGGGAACGTCATGATGCACCCGAGGCAGAACCTTAGGCCCACCAGCATTAGTCCCATGACAGGGCCGTCCCGGACCATGTGTGGACGGTGCGGTGCGGCCGCACAGGGCCAATTGAAAGCATGTGTGGACGGTGCGGCCGAATTGTGTTGCACAGCCCACACCAGCCCAAGTTGTCAAGCAGCCCATGAAAGGAAGATCAATGTGCAATTGAGACACTCTGAAATTGCGAAGCAGGCTATTCTGTGGCAAATGAGCATTCGCCCGTGAATCCATGCAGTAAGCTGAAAGCCCAATACTCTCCAACTGATTGCAGGAGGCCCTTGTATCGATGCTCACTTTAATTAGGATTTAAGGAAAGCCTCTAGTTTTGCCCTATTGTATGTTTCTGTGCATCACAATTCTCGAGGCAGTCATGCACTGCGCCAACTCCTTGTGTCGCCTCCTCCAAGTGTACACTCACGCTTTAAGTCACCATGGTGGCGCCACGCGTGTGGCACAACACGGTAGCACCTGGACTAGTTAGTATGTATTGTTATTGTTTTTTTAGACTTAAGTTTGGGGCCTCATCTAGTATTTCGCACAGGGCCCCAAAAAGTTCCAGGACGGCCCTGCCCACGAGTGGAGAAACCAAAGCGTCACTTTTCGGAAATGACAAGGAAATACCAGTCCTTCAACTAAATCAAGGACGTGACTGTGAACCATGTGGCGAACCAAGAGGGTGTTAAGAATTACACCATATCAGCAACACATATTAAGGTGAAAGCTACAATTAAATCGTTTTGTAATTATTTCCATAAGGCAAAGCTACTACTGGGATTATATGATTGCAGGTTAAAGCATTTAGGTGTATTTGAAGAGTTTCATGTGAACGTACAAAACAACCTATCACACAAGTGGAAGGAACATGGCTACGTAAACCGTTGGCCGAACCAAGGAGCACTCATGAGACAAGTAAACCATGAGGATGGTTACAAGAACCGTGTGCGACCACACCCACCAGTTACACCAATTCACATACCAGCTACACTCGATGAAAGATCAGCTATGCAAAAATAAAGGCCAGTTATGCAAAGTCAAACACAATTAAATAAAAAGGTGAACTCCATCCTTACTAAATTTTGTATTACTTTATATGAGAACTTTATGCTACCTAAATAGGATATATTTTTATTCACAAGGTTTACACACAAGGGAGCAGCTTCTGGCCGGGTCAATCAAAGATGGGTTACATGACACATCAAAGATGGGTTACATGACACATGATACAAGTTGCATATAGAAACTGAACGGGCCGGCTCAGTATCTGCTGACATTAGAGCCAACTTCCAAGAGTCACGCGCACCAGAACTTCGAGATTCAGCAATCAGCATACACAGTGCACATTGTTGGAAAGATAATCAAGTCTTCTTTCACCTCCAACGACTTGTCGTTTCGACTTCGCAATAAGGATTTATATATGTTCATTTAAGTGAAGACTGCCAGGGAGGCTAACGGTCGTGCGAGACTGCACGGGATTCCAACTTTGTGACCTTTCGTCTAGATTTTCTTAGTGGAAACTTAAGAACCTTTCACACCTAACTAGGAGGGTTGTTCCTAGTATAAATACCCCATGTATCTAAGCTATTCTCAGACTTGATGATTCAGAATACAAACCCCTTTGATTAGCAGTTTGCTATCAAATATCAGAGAGAGATCTCTACCCCCTTTGCTCTTGTGGTTTCCCCGTGGGATTACAGAAGCAGACGGTTTGACGTCACCCAATTGGTGCTCCTGCTCCTTTTGATTGTAGGCTGTGTTGGTTGGTAACTTAGAGTGTGGTTGGGGGAACCCTCGATTAAGGTTGCCATATAGAGACGTGTCGGATACCCATTTTCTAGGTATCCGACTACACTATACCCGATGCGTATCGAGTACAAGTACACGCCCTACTCCCGCGAAGGAGTAGGGCCCAAGTCATCGGGCCCAGTGCCACGAGGCGGCGGACCGCTCGTACTCCAAACTAAAGGCCTCATCCCGCATGGCCCATGGTGGGGCCAACGCGCGGGATCCACGCGTTGGGAGGAAGCAGCCGCGGTTTTTCCCAAAAAGGACGACGTGGGCCCCTCAAGGGGCCCACGACCAGCGCGGGCCGTCACCCACGACTCCCGCGCCCACGACTCATGCGTCCTCGACTCCCTCTCGGGCGAGGCTGTCGCGGGGCAGAGTCGAGCGACGGCCACGACCAAAGCTCTGGCGGGCCGCCGTACCTCGTCCGTTCACCCCGGTAGGAGTCGGAAATGGACGAGAGGGGTCGACCCGTGTTGGTATTTCTTACGTCACGAATAAATCCGCAAGCGCACGGAGAATACCGTTGTAGCACTTCACCCGTGAGTATTCAAGGGTATCGTTATTTATATTTTCCCAAAGGAACGGAGTGGAATTATCTTCTAGTCTAGCTCGTCCAAGGACACGAAGAAGGATGGTAGAAAAGGGTAGAGAGGATTCCTATGGATGAGGTTCTTTCTAGAAAAAGACAGGATTAAACACAGTAGGGCTGTCACCACCTACCGGCAACCCTCTACCACTAGGACACGTGACACTAGGGCTATCAAGTCCCTATGCCAGTCCTGAGGTCGTGTGACAACAAGGCAATCAAGACCTCACTGCCAAACCTATGGTAGATCCCTCCTCTAAATGCTTACTTTGGGCGCCGGCTTAGACCTGGTCTGCCAAGTCACTCCGGCCAAGGGGCCTACTACGTACCCGAACGTGGAGGATTACGAAGGACGGATAGGGCTGTCACCACCTACCGCCTACCTCAACAAACCGTGGAGCACGCAGCAAACAAAGGTAACCTCTAACCTAGACACCACGTCTAAGTTATTGATTACTACCTTAACTTGGTTGAAAGGTAAGGCACTCTAGAACAGAGCAATGATCCCGTAAGCAAGTAAAGGAAGAACTTAATCTAGATAAGAAGTACTCAAATCATAAGCAAGCCAAGGATCCACAACCAAACAAGGAACGCTTAACCAAGGCTAGGCTATATCCAATAGGAGATCGAGAATACTTACTTTGATGAAGATGAACGATCGACGAACGAACGATGAACGAACGACGAACAATGTATTATCAATAAGTATCCTCAAAGATACAAGATTGGGGCTAAGTCCTCACAAGGGAGGACTACCCTTCTCCTCTACCCAACTCTCTCCCTACTCTACTAGTATACAAAGGACCCTAGGCCCTTGGGAGTGGAATGAGGCTCTCCTTCTTGTGTGTCTTGAGAGGAGGGGGGTACCCCTTTATTTATAGCCTCCAAAGGCGGTGGAATTGAGGCGGTTCCTTAGGTCGGTGGCATTGATTGCAGGCAGAACCGACCTTGGTACGTCGGTGGGGAACCGCCACAGAAAAATGGGCCAGAAAGGCCACTGTAGCAGGTCGGCCGACCTACTGTAGCAGGTCGGCCGACCTCCCCTTGGCCCCTTTGGTCTTGGGCCTTTTCTGGTACCTTCTTCACTTGATTTTGTTTCCAGATGGGCCTGCTATTGGGTACCTAGGTGTTTGCCATTTGTTGAGTTGGTTTGGCACTGTTTGGGGGTCCAAAAGTCCCCGGGAATGGCCTTGATTTGTCGGGGTGTACAATCTGCCCTTTTGGGTTGAGTTCCCTCTCCATTTGGGTCTTAAATCACCTGCATGCATAAATTCACCAACACTTGTGGAATTGGTTAGTAATAAACCCCTACCACTATGTTTGGTGTTCATTTTAATTCTTTTATGCAGATAAATGACGGTAAAAATCTTGCTCTAAGGACCGTCAACAACTCCCCCACACTTAGCCTTTGCTCGTCCTCGAGTAAAGTTGAAGGACTAAGGTGGAACAAAACTTCCTTTGGTATGATGCTAGCATACAAGTTATTCCAAGCCATACCTGTACCTGTGAACTTTGATGTGTCTACCACGTTATCTTGGGCGGTTGAGGAATGGAACGGTCTTGATTCAAGTCATCATTGCCCCTCTGTTGAGTAACTTGGGTTTTTGATAGATTTTCACAATAAAACATAGCTTGTACTCCTCAAATGATAACTCTCAGATCGCTCAATGTGTATGATTCCTCACCAAGGCATTTGAGTTGCCTCTTTTCATCCTACATCTACAAATGGCTTTTTGTGGAGCTTGGTAGGGATGGAAAGGAGCATACTTGCATCACTTATATTGCTAAGTCAAAGAGCGGATCCAAAGAGAAAACAAGTCATACAATCTGATCAAGAATGTGCATGTGTGTGGATATGTGTATATGATGGTGAATGGAATGAGATGGATACCCCTTGATATGCGATGATGTCTCTCTCTCGATTGATTTTCATTTGAGAGCATGGCTATCACCATTTTTTTTTTCACACTCAGCATGCTAGAGCATGTATTTCTTTTATTCATGCTTCTCATGCATGTAGGCACTCTTTTTTTTTTCTTCTCTCTCTTTTTTTTTTTCAAGCTTTCTTTTTGTTCTTGATAGCCATGTCTCTTTTGCAAGGATATTTTAGAGAGAGACATCAACAACAAGTGATGGAGTATTTATTTTTGGTGGATGGGTGAAGGTGGTGTGTGTACGTGATTCTTGATCAAGAAAATATGACAAGCATCTCACAAGGGTCACACAATTTGACAAAGCTCAAAGCAATAACAAGCAGCATTTTGTAGGGGTTTTCAATGTGATCATTTTTTGGCTCTGGTAGGAATATAAGATCGATCATTGAGGAGTGCAAAGCTATGGAATTTCAATTTTGCAAATAAATTCCCAAGTACTCTATACAGAAGAAGCAAGATTCCTATCATCCAACCATATCACACTCGCCAACAACTTAGATAAACATGGGTTCCTATGATATTGGTGTTCACAAGAAACAAGTGTGCGAAGCGAGGAATAAAGAGTATGCAGGCCAACCAAACAGAAGCATGTATGTTGAGGGATAAAAAGATTTGTTCTTATCATTGAGTTAAATTTTGGTGATTGATGCAAGAAATTTATTCTAACTCAAGAATTGGAGAGTAGGGTATAGGATGCGCAAACCGTCGCCTTAGATGAAGTGGAGACCAAGAGGGGTCATGTGATTGATCTTTGTCTTCTAGTCCCGATGGCTCCACTCATTTGTGTGTTGATTGGTGCGATGTTGTGCATCGTGTTGGTGGGAGATCTCAAATGTGTGCTTGATGAAGGACAGGAGGTCTCCCCCACACTTGTTCTTGTACCTGGCTTATTTATTCAAAACAAACAAAAGAGTGTGGAAACACAAAAAGGGCTCTACCGGGGTTAAAGACCGGCGAGCCTAAATTTATTGAATAAAGCAAAAATAACTAAAGGTGCAAAAGATGTTTGCAAAAAGGGAAATAAGTACGCCTAACATTTTTTTTTTAAGGGGGAAACAAGGTAGGAAGCTACGGTGGGTTATTGAAATCAACTAAATCGATCACGTCTACTTCCTCATCTAGGTTTTTATCAGGCTCTAGGAAAACTTTTAAGCGTTGACCATTTACTTTAAAAAGGTTACCTCCATCATCTTGAAGTGTGACTGCTCCATGTGTTGCAACATCGACGATGGTGAATGGCCCTTCCCATTTACTCCGAAGTTTTCCATGCCCGAACAACTTGACCCTAGAATTAAAGAGTAGCACCTTGTCCCCTGCCTTGAATTCCTTTACTTTTATTCTCTTGTCGTGCCATCTTTTGGTTCTTTCTTTGTAGATCTTGGCACTATGGTATGCTTTATCCCTTGCTTCCTCCAGCTCGGATATTTGTTGTTTTCGATGCTTCCCGGCTTTTTGGAAGTCCATGTCGAATTTGCGAATGGCCCAATGTGCCCTATGTTCCAACTCAACGGGTAGATGACATGTTTTCCCGTACACGAGTTGGTAGGGTGACATGCCAATGGGTGTTTTGTATGCCGTTCTATATGCCCATAGTGCATCGGGTAGCTTTGACTTCCACGCCTTCCCCATTTCATTGACAGTTTTCTGCAGAATATTCTTGATCTGTTTGTTGGATGTTTCTGCTTGTCCACTTGTTTGGGGGTGGTATGGAGTTGCAATGTTGTGTTGTGCTCCAAGCTCCCTGAGAAAGCTTCGGAAGGTCTTATCTTTGAAATGAGACCCTCCGTCACTTATCACCATTCTTGGTGTTCCAAAACGAGGAAAGATGACCTCGTGGAACATCTTGCGGGCATGCTTGGAATCAGCGGCTGTGCATGGCATTGCTTCCACCCACTTGGACACATAGTCGACTGCCACCAATATATACTCGCAGCCTTGGGACTTTGGGAAGGGTCCCATGAAGTCAATGCCCCATACATCAAACAGTTCCACTTGAAGATTGTATGTTAGGGGCATTGCGTCGCGAGCTGTGATGCCTCCAACTTTCTGGCAACTCTTGCATCTTCTAACAAATTCCTTGCAGTCTTCATACATAGTTGGCCAGAAGAAACCACTTTGCCAAATCTTTGTCTGTGTTCGGAATGCACCATAATGTCCCCCATATGGTGCGGCGTGGCATTTTTCGATAATTTCGGTGCCCTCAGCTGTCGGCACACATCTTCTTAATTGGCCATCAGCACAAACTCTATAGAGGTATGGGTCATCCCAATGGTGACGTCGACTCTCATAGATCAACCTTTTTTTGTTTTCCCCTGGTGGGACATAACCTGTCACAATGAAGTTCACAATGTCTGCATACCAGGGGTTTGTGTCTGTCACTTTTAGCAACATGTCGTCTCGTAGGAAGTCGTTGATTGGGAGTTCCTGCATGTTAGTGACTTGCATACGAGACAAATGATCTGCTACAGAATTTTCTACTCCTTTCTTATCTCTTATTTCAATATCAAACTCTTGAAGTAGAAGAATCCATCGTAACAGACGGGGTTTAGCATCTTTCTTAGTGAGCAAGTATTTTAGAGCAGCATGATCAGTGTAAATGATAACCTTTGCTCCCACTAAGTAAGATCTAAACTTGTCGATAGCGAAAACAACAGCAAGGAGCTCTTTTTCAGTAGTTGCATAGTTTAATTGAGCTCCTGTCAAGGTTTTGCTTGCGTAAGAAATTGCATGATGCTTCCTATCTTTGGTTTGACCAAGAACCGCCCCAACAGCATAATCACTAGCATCACACATTATCTCAAAGGGTAACGTCCAATCAGGGGGTTGTATGATTGGGGCTGATATGAGCGCGTTCTTGAGGATGTTGAAAGACTTCAAGCACTCATCATCAAACACAAAAGGGGTGTCCTTAGCTAAAAGGCTCGTGAGGGGTCTAGCAATTTGAGAGAAGTCTTTTATGAAACGGCGATAGAACCCCGCATGGCCCAAGAAACTGCGGATCCCTTTCACGTTGGTTGGAGGTGGAAGCTGTTTTATGACATCGATTTTAGCCTTGTCCACCTCTACCCCCCTTTCGGACACAAGGTGTCCAAGAACTATCCCCTCTCGGACCATGAAGTGGCACTTTTCCCAATTAAGTACCAGATCCTTCTCTTGGCATCGCTGCAAGACCTTGTCTAGATTTTCAAGACAATGATCAAAGGTTTTCCCATAGACAGAGAAGTCATCCATGAAGACCTCCATGATTTCCTCGATCATGTCAGAAAAAATAGACATCATGCACCGTTGGAACGAGGCGGGTGCATTACACAACCCAAAAGACATTCTTCGATAGGCGTAGGTTCCATAAGGGCATGTGAAGGTGGTCTTGCTTTGATCCTCGGGATGGATGGGGATTTGATGATAACCAGAATATCCATCAAGAAAACAAAAGAAAGAGTTCTTTGCCAACCGCTCTAACATTTCATCAATGAAGGGCAGTGGAAAATGATCTTTCTTTGTTGCCTTGTTGAGTTTTCTGTAATCAATGCACATTCTCCATCCCGTGACGGTTCGTTGTGGGATCAACTCATTTTTATCATTTTTAACGACCGTCATTCCTCCCTTCTTTGGCACTACCTGGACGGGGCTAACCCACTCACTATGCGGAACAGGGTAAATTATTCCGGCATGAAGGAGTTTCAAGACCTCTTTCTTGACGACCTCTCTCATCGCATTATTTAGCCTCCTTTGAGGCTCCCTAGAAGGTGTACTTTCAGGATCGATAGGGATGCGATGTGTGCAAAGCGCGGGGCTAATCCCTTTGAGATCTTGAAGAGAGTAGCCCAGGACAGATCTATGCTTTTCTAGAATGGCCATGAGTCTAGCAGTTTCGTCTTCAGAGAGCTTGTCACTTATGATGACAGGAGCTTCTTTATCGCCATGAAGAAAAGCATAGCGTAGGCCAGGAGGTAAGGGCTTGAGCTCAATTGGAGGTTGTGATGGTGTTTCGACCTTAGGAAGCTCAAGAGGTTCTTCTAAATCTGCCTCCTCTTGGATAAAATCGTGAGCGTATTCGTCTAGGAGTGATTCAGGAGACTCGAGAGGAAAGATAGCCATCACTTCCTCAATGGGCTCGTCCTCAGGGAGACTATCTGTCAAAGTGTTTCTCGATCGAGAGATTGGGATGGAAAAAGAGTCTCTCCCAAGCTTGATATCAAGGGTTCCTAGTGTCGGCGCATCAAAGAACAACTTTTCTATGGGATGCCCGATAAGAATATCAAAGTCATAGACTTCAAAGACATGGAAATCTAAGACGGCCTCGATATTGTTGTGACCAATGGTCACATTTTGCAAAACCCCATATCCTTCTGAAAGATGTCCAGACGGGCTTTTGAAGGATTTGGTTGTTGGCATCAAAGGTTCATCGCCAAGAATGGCTAACGCAAAGGAGTCAGCGATTAGATTTGCACCAACAGTGGGGTTGTAGTGAACATCGACCGTTGCTCCTCTTATGTTGCATTGAATGATTGAGGAAGGTTGGCTAATCCGAATTACTTCAGCAGAAAGCTCCACCTCTCTCAACCATTCATCGCTCATGATGGTGGTCAACTCCCGAACAGTTTCTTTAAGGAATTTATTTTCGAGTGGATCAGGAGGAGACTTAGGTGCTGGTGGTTTCCTTTGATAGGAATAATTCGAGGTGTTTCCATAATCTTCAAAGAGATCATCCTTGAATTCAAATGGGAACTCAAGAGGTTGAATTTCTTCTTCCTCTATCATTGTTCTTGGTACGGGGGAGGGCTCAACATGCGAATCTTGGGATGTGGTAGAAGAAGTGATGGGTTTGGATGTTGAGGGTTCCTCAATGCTTGACACGACGTGTTCTTGGAGGGGTTCGTGAAGATTATTGGTGAAGGAAGTATTTTCTGTGATACGGTGTAAGATCTCTCTTCCTTCTGTCGGGGTTTTGGACGCGAAAGATCCTCCAGCGGTGATGTCAAGATATAGGGCGGATTCCTTGTCTAGACCCTTATAGAAGTGTTGCAATAACATGGGGTCGGGAATGGACAAGTTTGGGCCGGAAAGAGTTAGCAGGAAAAACCTAGCCCAGGCCGCACCTATAGACTCCTTCTCGTTCTGACGAAAGTCGAGAACTTCCATACGGAGAGCAATGACGCGGGATAAGGGAAAGAAGGCTAAGCAAAATTTATCTCGAAGCTTTTCCCAATCACCGTACGTGCTTCCGACGGCATATATGTACCATTGTTTCGCTTTCTCTTGAAGGGAGAAAGGAAACAACTTCCATTTCACTGTTTCTTGTGACATGCCTTGGATCATGACGCATGAACACAAGTGCTCGAACTCTCGCAGATGGTGATACGGATTTTCATGGTCAAGTCCAGAGAAGGGTCGTTCCCGTATCATGGTTATAAAGGTGGGGTGGAGTTGATAGCCAGATGAGGAAATTGATATTGAAGATGGTGGTGGCTCAAATAACTCTCCCCTTGGAGCAGAAAATGATTCGAGTGTAGGTTCTGGCTCCATGATAAATGTTTTTGGTATTTTCTTTTAAGTGAAAAGGTGATGATGGGGATTCGATAGGAAGGATAGATGGTGGAAGCTTGAAGATGGAAAGAAAAACAGAAGAAAGATTTTTTTTTTTTGAAAGGATACAATACGAGGACCAACTAGGTTCGAAGATAAAAACAACAACCGTTCCCCGGCAACGGCGCCAGAAATGCTTGTTGGTATTTCTTACGTCACGAATAAATCCGCAAGCGCACGGAGAATACCGTTGTAGCACTTCACCCGTGAGTATTCAAGGGTATCGTTATTTATATTTTCCCAAAGGAACGGAGTGGAATTATCTTCTAGTCTAGCTCGTCCAAGGACACGAAGAAGGATGGTAGAAAAGGGTAGAGAGGATTCCTATGGATGAGGTTCTTTCTAGAAAAAGACAGGATTAAACACAGTAGGGCTGTCACCACCTACCGGCAACCCTCTACCACTAGGACACGTGACACTAGGGCTATCAAGTCCCTATGCCAGTCCTGAGGTCGTGTGACAACAAGGCAATCAAGACCTCACTGCCAAACCTATGGTAGATCCCTCCTCTAAATGCTTACTTTGGGCGCCGGCTTAGACCTGGTCTGCCAAGTCACTCCGGCCAAGGGGCCTACTACGTACCCGAACGTGGAGGATTACGAAGGACGGATAGGGCTGTCACCACCTACCGCCTACCTCAACAAACCGCGGAGCACGCAGCAAACAAAGGTAACCTCTAACCTAGACACCACGTCTAAGTTATTGATTACTACCTTAACTTGGTTGAAAGGTAAGGCACTCTAGAACAGAGCAATGATCCCGTAAGCAAGTAAAGGAAGAACTTAATCTAGATAAGAAGTACTCAAATCATAAGCAAGCCAAGGATCCACAACCAAACAAGGAACGCTTAACCAAGGCTAGGCTATATCCAATAGGAGATCGAGAATACTTACTTTGATGAAGATGAACGAACGATGAACGACGAACGAACGATGAACGAACGACGAACAATGTATTATCAATAAGTATCCTCAAAGATACAAGATTGGGGCTAAGTCCTCACAAGGGAGGACTACCCTTCTCCTCTACCCAACTCTCTCCCTACTCTACTAGTATACAAAGGACCCTAGGCCCTTGGGAGTGGAATGAGGCTCTCCTTCTTGTGTGTCCTGAGGGGAGGGGGGTACCCCTTTATTTATAGCCTCCAAAGGCGGTGGAATTGAGGCGGTTCCTTAGGTCGGTGGCATTGATTGCAGGCAGAACCGACCATGGTACGTCGGTGGGGAACCGCCACAGAAAAATGGGCCAGAAAGGCCACTGTAGCAGGTCGGCCGACCTACTGTAGCAGGTCGGCCGACCTCCCCTTGGCCCCTTTGGTCTTGGGCCTTTTCTGGTACCTTCTTCACTTGATTTTGTTTCCAGATGGGCCTGCTATTGGGTACCTAGGTGTTTGCCATTTGTTGAGTTGGTTTGGCACTGTTTGGGGGTCCAAAAGTCCCCGGGAATGGCCTTGATTTGTCGGGGTGTACAATCTGCCCTTTTGGGTTGAGTTCCCTCTCCATTTGGGTCTTAAATCACCTGCATGCATAAATTCACCAACACTTGTGGAATTGGTTAGTAATAAACCCCTACCACTATGTTTGGTGTTCATTTTAATTCTTTTATGCAGATAAATGACGGTAAAAATCTTGCTCTAAGGACCGTCAACAACCCGCACCATATCCGACTATTGTGCCCACATGTCGCGCTCATCCCCGGAGATGGCGGCCTAGTCGACGCATGAAAGGATCAAGAGCACCGAGAGGGGGGGGGAGGGAGGTGAATTGGTGTCTAGTTAATTTCTCCCAAACGTACTCGAGGCGTGAAGCAAACTAGACTATATGGTGATAACAAGAAGCTAGCGAAGCGCACACACAATCTAGTCTAGCAAGGAGCAACACCCTAACAAGCAATTCTACCAAGTAACAAAGGAACAACCTATCATGCAATTCTACTAGCACAAAAGTAAATGCGGAAGCGTAAATGCTAGTAAGTAAAGGAGATAGGGATAGGAATGCTCATGATGTTTTCCCGTGGTATCAGAAGGATGGCGCCTTCCCCTACTCCGCTGGGTCACTCCCGTCGAAGTCTCGACCCCGTCCCTCCGCTCGTGGCGCCCTCATAGAGCACACTTCACCCTCCGAGTGAAGTCGCGGGTACGTCCCGTCGGGCTCTCTCCTGGGTACTCCTCCGGAGGTAAGGCTCCGCACTTGATGCGTGCCAAAGGGCGCTCCACTAATGATGCTTCTTTCGCACGGGAAGCTCCAAGACCGTGTTGGTAAACTTGTGCCGGCTTCCACAATCTCCTTGGACAGGGGCCTAACCGGTCTAGGCCTTGCCATAGACCAAGAGTAACAAACCGAAGTGACTCTCTCAAGCTCACACTAGCCTAGAGATCAAATGGATGCAATTGCTACTCTCTCAAGCACTAGGATCACTCCAAATCCTTCACAAGTGCTTTCCTTCCTTTCTCTTAGCTTCCTTTGAGTTTCCTGCACTCCAACAATGGCCAAGAGAGCCCTCAAGGGCCGAGCAACCAACTATTTATAGGCTACCAACCCAAAACTAGCCGTTGCTCAAAAGTGCCCAGGAAATATAATGACCGGACCATTGACCGTACCGTCCGGTCCCTTTCTGACCGTACCATCCGGTCTCCATTTCCAGGGCGCCTCTATTTTCTTTTTCTCTGTCTGAACTTTTTCAAATAGGACCGGACCATCTGGTCCCTAGGACCGTACCATCCGGTCTCTTCTCGATCCACTCTAACAGAAACTTTCCTTCTCTGTTGCTCATCTCTGTAAGGACCGTAACGTCCGGTCACATGACCGTAACGTCCGGTCTATAGTCCGGTCTTTATTTTCTCAGCATCCCGAGACTTCACTTCTCTGTCTGGATCTTCAACGAAGACCGTACCGTCCGGTCCCTTCTGCATAAGCTAAAAACTTGATCCACTTTGATCCTTGCTTCCAACTTCTTCCTTTTTGGTTCCTCCACTTCTCTTCAGCCACTCTAGCCCTCAAGAGACTCACAATGCATCCAAATGATCTCTAACTCTAGTGTGCTCTAAGAGAACCAATTCGATCCCTCTTGATAGTCCGGTTTTTCCTATAGACTCAAGCCTATATCTATACCAAGCCAACACTTGCTTGGATCTAGCATGTTCTTAGCCTTGATCCACCTTCAAACTTGACTTTATCAAGCTCTAGATCCGAATTGTCGAGGCAACAATCACCAAGTCGTCGATAAAGGTTAGGGTTTGTGAGACGACACTTCCTTGACATGACCATCAATATATCCTACATAGAAATGTTAGTCACATTAATATGGTCACCCAATCACCAAAACATTCATACCTTTGGGGTTTCCAAACTCCAATGGCCATGAAGCTTACAACGCGATGCTTCACGACTGACCCGATCCGGATAAGCTACTCGCTCGCATCAACTCCGAGTCGGTGGAATAGAGCGCTGTGGCTTACGCACGAAGAATGGGCTCATCACGTCTGCCCAGGAGCGACGCGCCGCCCACGCAAACTAAGTACACAACAACAATTGAGTCCTGTTGTAGGAATGACCATCGCAAACCCCACAGGGGTCGCATAATGCTGCATAGTGCCGCACAGCACCGCTCCAGGCGATGGGCACGCCACAATACTCGAGACGGGATGCGATCGACGTCATCACACGTTGCGGCAGTAAGGCGGTAGAAGAAGGCAACGCACTCGGTCAAAGGATCTCGACTCCGTTTCCTTCTCTTTTTCCTTTTCTTCTTTTTTCATCCATCTGTAACCGCCTCACCTTAACTATAAAAGGAAAGGCCGGGCCCAGGGGAAAGGGAGGGCTCGCATTCGGATAGAACACTTCACTTCACGAACACACAGATAGAGACTTGGGAGTGCATCCCTCTCTCGCCTTGCTTGTAACCCCTACTACGAGCAATCCAAACCAAGCCATGAACTGGACGTAGGGCATTCTTAGCCTGAACCAGTATAATCCACTGTGTCACTTCGCAATCCATCAATCGCAATCGAGCCGCTTACCCAAATTTACTCGTCGGCAAGTTACTAAACACCGACAAGACGGCGGTTGGCTTCGAGTGCATTTCGTCAGGTTGCACTGTTATCTTGGCTGCTTGCAGCTAGTTATCTTGGCTTCTTTGAAGCTAGTTATCTTGTTCTTGATCTACGTTGTGAAGATCGGGACCCCATCCGTATCAGGAACTCCAGCGGCCACTGACACCAAAAGGTCTCGGGGGCTGCGCCCACTAAAGTCACGTGTGCGGATCCGGTGAAAACGGCACCGCTTAGATCGAGCTAGAAAATTATCCGAGAAGCACGCTCCCCGCACAAGCCATGGCAAGCGTGCTCGCGACTCCCACCTCTTAAACCCTAGCCGCCAGCCGCCGCCGCCGCCGGCCTCCCTCCTTTCCCCTCCGGCTCGCCGGCAGTGGTCAGGAGAGGAAGCCCCTCCAGTAGCCTGTAGTAGTAGTTTTTCTAGTAGTTCCTCGGTGTTCCTCGATGTGGGCCAAGTGCTGTCGTTTCTCCCTCCTTTGGTTGGTCGCCGCCTGCCGGCAGCGCGCTATTCTTCATTGCCGGCTGGCTGGATTCACAGGTGAGTCCCAATAAAATAAAGTCCCCTTTCGGTTCCTTCCCTGCCGCCCCTTCTGTCGGTGACGAAGGCCCAACCCGGGCTCCTGCTGCCATATTCGGGCCTCTCCAGGCCGGACCCACGATGGTGTGCCCTGGATCCATGGCCCTCACTGCCACCCCCCGGCCACCCGCCTTCCCCTCTACCAGGGAGTGCTCCGAGTCGCCGCCGCCTTCGTCTCCATGGCGATTGGTCGCGAAAACGACCGGATCCGCCTCACCGCCACTCCGCATGCCTCCCGCCACGCCGCCCCTCCTCTGTGAGGTTCCCGGTTCTTCTTTATATAGCGCCGCCAGTGCCAAGGGCGGTGAACGGGAGGGCCATGGGCCTCTAGTGTGGGACTCCAACCCTGCTCCAGGACCCAAGTGTGGCTCCCCTATGCAGTTTAGGCATGGCCGCAAACGGGGATCAACTCCATCGACACTCCAACACCTGCAGCACCACCTTCGTCCTCCAAGCACTGATGCGGACCTTCCCCGACATTTTGATCTTCAGCGCCAACGACATCAAGCTACATCCTCGTCGATGATACCTGCTTCCTCGACGTCCACGACGACATACCGTACTCGCTGTCTCCCAATAGGAGCCGACCGCTACGGATGCTCAGAACCAGCAAGTCTGGCTCCAGGATATCCACCACCCAGAGGCGGTGTCTTTGCCTACTTTATGCGTTTGGATGAAGTACAACCGCATCAGATTTCTCCGACGATGGATTTTCTTGCAGGCAGAGCACCCCTCGTCCAACCTCAGCTAATGTAGCGAGGCCCCTCTGGCGACCATCCGACAGCCAGCCCGTCGACAGTAGTTCTTGGGCTTCATTGTTGTTCCTTAGGTTTCTTATTTTGCCATGTGCTTGACGTGCCTGAGTCTATTCAGACACGTGTACGCTATACTGGCGAGCTTGTCGGCATGGTCTTTGGTGCTATGCACCGTTGTACTACACTCTTTTTGTAAGAGTGCATGTCCTGGTTCATGTTACCTCTATGTCTGTAATTTATCTTTGATGAAATACAGGCACCCGTAGACCATAGTATTTAAAAAAAAACTGTATCAAAGCCGCGTTCTTCCTTAAAAAAATCCTGAATAATGCCGCTGCCTATGACTTTTTTTTTTTCTCGAGGGAATCACGCCTCCAGATCAGGACCTAAAAGAGAGGCCAAGGCGTGCATGTAACCGGGAGTAGACAATTTACCCGAACAGTCTGTTGATGTGACGAGTAAAAAACACCAAAAGTGGGTGTGTTTCGATCTTCAGTTTACAAGGCATTGATTCGGCGGCTTTCCATGCTCGTCCCCGGAAAAGGATCACAGCGCGAGCCGTTCGATGAACATCTAACGGGTTGGAATCTGTTATTCCGGTCAATATTACTAGATTCAATTGCAGGTCAGGAGGATGCCTTGCCCGTACTAGCACAGTCGCACATTTGCTGCTCCTTGTTTCTCAATGAGTCTGGCAACCGAAGCAAAGCTCATCCCTGCTCATCCCTGCACCCGTTTATTCTCGGTATTCGCCTCGAGTCTCCACTCTCCAAGCCATGGCCTTCCTGGCCCTAGAACTCATGGCGATTCTTCCGAAGGTTCAGCTATCTTCATCTTATTCCTGCTACAGGCCATCATACCGCTCTTTCTTGTTTCAACCAAACTACATGCAGATACCTATGAAGTTCATCCCCACAAGCAGCCAGCAACCCATTTTTGGCTACCTGGCTTGATTCCCTTCAACCATGCGTCCATGCCTACCCTACTCTACAACTCTACTAGTACTGTACCCAATAGAAGAAGACGAAGATCACCTCACAAGCTTAGCTGCTGCAGAGATCAACCCTAGGTCGCATCAGATCTGGTTGGATTATCTGAGTTCGTATGGAAGCCACCTAACTACAACGTATGGTCACATGTTCTACCTGGCCTCAGCACAAGCAAGTAACAATAGTTACTGATGAGTGATGATGTTTGCAAGCTCAGAGATCCATCAGGATTCCCCTGTTCTTTTTGGGTTTTTGTCATCATTTTTGTTTTGTCCTTTCAGATTTGCTGCAGCATGGAAGGGGAGAACATCATGGTTCAGATTATTTTTTTGTGGATTTGAATCCAAGACACTTTGCTGTAAGTTTTTTTATTCTCTGTTTTTCTGAAATTTTTTTTTTTCGTATTTGAGAAGTACTAGCAGGAGCCATTTTTCCTATATAGGCAGCACAAAATCTACCTAATTAATTAATTGGGTGATTTTATTAATGACATAAACCATATTACTGACTGAGCCCTTTTCTGCCATGACCACCAGTCCAGCCCTGCCCAACCTCAAATGAATATTTGTCTCGATAGGATCGAAAGCGAAGGTGTCACAGTGGCTGAGCTCGCTTTGGCTCAGATAATTATTCGGTCACATTTATAAACAATGGCTCGCCCCACCATTAGAAATCGAAATGATGATTTCTCAAACATATCACAAGAACACTCGGATAACATATTCTGATGGCCCTGTTGCTTTCATCTGGAGGCGAGGGCAAGGCACTGGTCGTAGTCGCCGTGCTGCCTATCCCATGACGCACTCGACCAATTATCCCGCGAGGCGAGGCAACTGCTTGCAAGGGGGCAGTAGGCTAGCGGGCAGGCAGGACGATGGGGGCGGCCGTCCTCGAGGACGGCGGCAAGGTAGGAGAGCTCCGTCTTTTATGTATTTGGCACGAGTCAAATGTTTTGGTTGCTTTGAGCTCTAATCTATTCTATTAACTATTTGGAACGACCAAAGTTAGGGCACGATGGATTGCAGCCTAATAATAGGCTGCCAATTTCTCATTAGTGAGAGAATGATACATGGGTCCTGTATGGAATATAGTTTATTTTAGTGGAAATATAGTTAATATGGATCTTTAGTAGATTATAATAATGAGAAATACATTACTTCAAATGAATCACAAACAAGATATTCTGGTACGGAAATATAGTCATTTTAATCTTTCCTCAAAATATTGCATGTTTGTTTCGTAGCCACAGTTTGCCATGCCACAGCTTAGACGCAACACATCTTGTTAGGTTTTTTCTTTTTTTGCGAGGGACATCTTGTTAGGCTCGTGTTAGCTAGGTTCAATGCCACATGTTATAATTAAGTGTGGCATCAAATTTGTTCGCCACACTTTGCCTAAGGGCGTGTTTGGATCTTAGCCACATTACAGCTGCCTTCGCCACAAAGTGCGGCGTCGTTTTCTGGCGTCTCACTCATGGCCGCCACAACATGCAAAATGATGAACTGCAACATGTGTGGTTGCCGTTGCTCTTGCTAGAAACCAAACATCAGCCACTATCACGTGGCTGCTACAGGTACGGCGTGGCTGGCTGCGGCCGTAATCCAAGCACGCCCTGAGATTAGTTATGGCAAAATATGGCTCGCAACCAAACACATATATCCTTTTTTTTGAGACCATATATCCTTAATGTAGCCAATGAAGACAAAGATATCTCAGCATAGAGAGAGCATGGGCAACAACTAAAAAAAATTTGCAGAAGCAATCCAAAAAGCAGCCAATAGTAGATGGCCCAAGAAAAAATTGGATTCGGCAACATATATATTGTGATACTAACGTATCCTCCGTGGAGGTCCTTAAGTAAAAAAAGGAGAGAGTAGATTTTAGAAACCTACGACTATTTCCACTAAAGTTTATTCCATAAAACTACAACTTTTGGGATTAATTTTAGAAAACTATGATATTTGGATCCAGATCCACCTATAATTCAAACATTTCAGCAAGATGAAAATGTGTCACTCACGGGCGGGGCCAATCCTAAAGTTCGTTGTTTTGCATTACAAAAAGTGTAAATAGCTATAGTTTTCTGAAATTGTACCCAAAAGTCATAGTTTTGTGTTACTCCGGTGCAAATAGTCTTAAATTTTATTTTTGGTATTGGTGCTTATATGAGAAAGAGTTTTTGTAAATATGCTTAAATTTGAGCTCAAATTTACAAAATCAATACCTCCAATTTTGAGTTTAAATTTGCACCTGATGCTTGAGTTGTGTATCAAGATGACTAGATCTATTTAAACATCTTTTTTGCATCATAATTTTTTTTGTACATAATGTTTGATGATTATTGCATGAAACATTTGTTATAACATTACGGATGCGGTTTGTAAAAAATGAGAAGCTAGAACTGTTGTCTTATATCCTCTTATTACTTATTATATTTGGGCCTCTCTTTTTTTCCAGAAGATAGGGGGAAAAAGGGAAAGAAAGGCTGAATGGTCAAGTTCTGCTGGCCCAGTAAGGCGGCCCGATTGGAGGGCGAAGCACCCGGCCAATGGACTCGCCTCCTCCGTAGACATTCCAGAAACATCCACAGACGCCGACACCGGAGTGGCAACTTCGCTCTCCTCCTCTGTTGGGTGTTGGCGCTGCTGCTCAGCTTCGAGCTTCCACCGTGTGGCTACCGAGGTAAACCCTAAATCAATAGCGATTTTTCTCTTTAACTTGGAATAATGCTTTTTGAATGTAGCCATTTGCTAGCTGGTAGCCTTGCTCGATCTGATGCCGTTTATTCTTTAGAAACCCTAGCCTTTGCTGTTCTATGGAGCTCCTTAACGGTGCTCATCTCCCGTTTACCATAATGGGGAAACTTAAAATGCATTTGGGAAGTCGCTCCTCCTTTAGCCATGTAGAAAGATCCTCTGTTTTTCGGAAATCGCAGTTGGGAAGTCCTTCGATCTGTTTGCTATCCTCTGCACGGTGTAGAGTGTTTGTGCCAGCCCCTGGCACCACCCCAGTACCCCACACACAGGTGTGGATCTGGATGTAGCCCCAGGCAGTTTACCGTCAAATTCACGCATTCCTGAGCCAGTGTTGTGTGTCATTTGGATCTTATGATGAGCCGGAGCTCTTAATATAAATTGCTTTTTCTCAAAGGGGGCAGCCCAGTGCACGTAGCTCCCGCTTGCGCAGGTTCCAGGGAAGGGTCCGACCACTTTGGGTCTTTTGTACGCAGCCTTTCCCTGCATTTCTGCAAGACGCTGCATCTCTGGCTTTTCTCAAAGTCTGAGAAAAACTAGATTTGTTTTCTTAAATGGATATATAGTTGCTGGAACATAATTTAGCTCTCTCCTTCCTCCTTTAGAGTACTACGTCTGTCAATTACTTTTGATGCTGCTGGTATGATTCTTCTGAAATTTCCGTTTTTATCCTTAGGTGGAAATGGATTGGCATGGAATGGTGCAGTCTCCAGATGTTCAGATGCTAAGTGCAGATTTAGTGAACAATCCTGGAGACAAGAGTGGTCGCCTTGCCAGTTATCCGTGGAGATGCTCACAGTGCGGTGATCATTTGATTCCATCTGTGAATTACCTAGCCAATCTTCAGCCCTTTAAGTGCATCATTTGTGGCATTGAGGTGACTCAGTAGTCATTATACCTTTACATTTTGTTTGGTGACTATCCTTTCTCAGTTTGGTGCTAATAACTTTTGCTTTCT
The DNA here is from genome assembly GCA_012490785.1 of Eragrostis nindensis. Lineage (NCBI taxonomy): Eukaryota > Viridiplantae > Streptophyta > Magnoliopsida > Poales > Poaceae > Eragrostis > Eragrostis nindensis. Next base: position 397,681 of record JAAXCT010000098.1, on the reverse strand, counting down.
GTTTGTTGTAGAACAAAACAAGTTACTTTTGGTCAATGACTAAATGTGATCTTAATGGTGTCAGCCTCAACTGCAAGATTTACATTCAAGAGCGAAGTTCGTATTACTCTGATATATTTTGACCTCTTATATGTTTGTGATCTTTTGATAGTTGATTGAAGGCTGATAGTTGGATTAGTGCTTCTACTTTTTATATTTTGAAAATATTATCTGCTTGTTTCTGATGCTTTGCTTGATTGAACGTTAATTGTTAAGTTTTAGTTACTGTATGTCAAAACTGAAGAAGATTCGCTGCATACAAACATAATATTGTGGTTTCCTTTGAAAGAAATATGTGGTATTGGCATGTTTAATTTCTATATAAGTATCACTCACGAATGTGACCTGTATTACTGTTTGATCTGCAGATCAATGTGTGCTGTATGCATTATTTGCACTATGTGACTTTGCGAGAAGGGTGAGGGGCGCTCGTCGGGGTTTCATCGAGTCAAACCCTTTTTCACCATCAGTCATGCGCAGATACTTCCAAGATGTCAATGGTTATTGTCTGACGGCTGGGCCTGATGAAGATTATGATATAATTGAAAACATGCTCAGAACTGCTTGTCAGCGTGGTGTTCCCTATGAAACCACAGGGTACGATCGCCTACTTTCAGTACCTCCTCAAACCGCTCGAAGACATTTGAGGATCAAGAGTTGGTATGCAACTAAGTATCACAATTCAATATTTGTTCTCTTCGTTACCTTTTCTGCTTAGAGTAGTTCCAGCTTAATGATAGCTTCTGGTTAGAGTGCTGATAGCTTACTGTTTTTCTGCTTGTTACTGGTTATTTGGTATCCATAAAAATGGGATTAGGAATGTATCAACATAGCAAAAGATGGATTTTATCTGATGCATGAATTGATGAATCCTTCGTTAAGCAGTGGAAGCTTCTCCCACTGTAAATACCTTAAAAAATGAATCTTTCTGTTAGGTGTTAACAACTAAGTAAAATGAATGCGCAACCAATATTTAGAAAGTGGCGGCAGGGAGAGACACAAGATGCACACATAATCTGATACATTTGCAGTCAAGTACTTTTTCTTTTGCACATTCACTGAAATCTCCCCGTCAACACCACTCTTTCATTTGCGTCAATAATTACCTGTTTTTTTAGTGATTATAATTTATTTCCAGAATAAATCTTTAATTGGTCTTCTGCAGGTTCCGAGTTCCATCTTCTAGCATTGAGGAAATCACCAGGCTGCTGGCGAATGGCATCCCCCTGATTGGTTCTATTTGCGATGGCAAGCTATTTCCTTTTGTGAATGCCCAGGACATCTATCTTGCTCCAATTTCATACGAGTCTGGACATGCAATCGTTCTTCATGGTTCTGGTTTGGCTGTTGGAAACCAAGGTTCTAGGGACGAGCACGGTTCTGCATTGCCTACCGAGCGTGGTGATGGCAAGCATGGAACCTACTATAATTGTAGGAACTCGCATGGTGATGATGCCCACCCCTCTTATGAGCAGAAGGGTCGTGGAGGTGATTTTAATGTCTGGGCTTCAGATCTGCTTGGATATGTTTATGGGCTGCATTTAGCAGATGATGATGATGATGATTTGGTAGCTATGGTGGGCAGCTCAAGGAGTTCTACGCCAACTAAGGTATTTGATTGAAACTACATTCTCCATTGGTTAGTACTTTGGTGTTCAATGACATTTTTACGATTTTGTTCATTTTTATCAATATTTGAAGGAATTAGAATAACTTTCGACTGAAATGTGCTTTTCAAATCTTCAGCTAAAGTTTTGTACCTCGTCTTATGTTGAGAATGTATTAGAAATGAGCTTCAGTGCCAATGCCCTTCCTATTTCAACAACTATACATATTGCTGCCTATATCCTTTTTATTCATCCATGTTACAAACAATGCATAACCAACTCATATTATATCTTTCATTCACTCAACCTGTCAACCAAACAACTAGGGATAATGCTACATAGATTTACTAACATAAAACATCTCATCACGTATTTGTTCTTCGATACATTCAATCAAACCTCATCACTTATTTGCAATACTGATTTCTTCTTCTGTCTAAACCGAATCAGCCAAACGAGGTCATCAAGACTCTACGAATTAAACCACTTACAGTGACACTAGAAGTGATTGAGCAGTCTATTGGAGCTATTGGACAGGTATAAATAACAGGTTCATTTTGTTCAAAGCACTGTAATTAATAAATACTTACCTATCACATGTTATTGATTTGTAGATCGTTCGTCAAAAACTATACGAGGAATGGGGACTAAGATACTGGATCTTGAATTTCAATCTCGTGAAGAGGCTAAATATGTAATGGATGTTATGGATGCTTACGAAGGGGACTACAACATTGTGTGGGCACCGTATAATCTCTCGGCATTGAGATTAAGTAAGTTTCAGCATAGTATATGATTAGATAGAAATTGCAACTGATAATATATTGGTCTTATTGTAAACAGTTATACTAACGGCTACATATATATTGATCTAGATGCAGGTACAAAAGTGGAATATCAAGAGGCTGAGCGGGATAAAGAGAGAACTGGCGAGGTACGGGAGCATAACTAAGATCTGATTGCTCTGCATTGGTTGTTGATGCGCATAAAAGTGGACACTTAGTCTGGATCTTATAAATATTCTCATTTTAGTGTGTATAGGGTGGAGGGTGGGGGGGGGGGGGGGGGGGGGGGGGGCTGGCTGTCTTTGATATCCAAAGGTTTACTTTTGTTATTCATTAACTATGTACGGACCATTAACTTCTCTAGCTTAAAGAAAAATTTTAGCACTAAAAATGTCTAAAGTGCCAATGAGACCCCTCTATGATTAATGACACTGCAATTTTCCAAAATCTCAGAAGGTGGGCAAGGATTCGTCTAACCAACTGCACCATAAAATGATGATCATGAAAACATAACTTGATTAGCTAGAGAATAATGTATGCGGTCTGAGCTAGCATTGCCTCCAAATCATTTTTACTTTTTATTTTGGGTTCTAGTTTGTGGAGGGAGAGTGCAATAATAGTGCAGATGTCATGGGGATCAGGAGGAGATATAAATGAGCTAGTTCATATACTGTTTACGCTAACTCATGTACTGATTGTTTTACTAGAAATGTGTTGTAGTATCCAAATCTTTTTGAGATCCATGAGAGTTTGACAATCCCTTCTCTAATGGTATCCATTGCTTTCCAAAACCTGGATTTTTTTGGGTACTGTTTATACTTGACCATTGTTGGAGCCAAAAAATAATTTGGGTATCAGAAGCAATTTTTATCGTTGTAAATGGTCAACAGTGAATTATCCTAATAACTGTCAGACTAGACAGACAGGCCACCATTTATTTCAACCTGATCATGATCTTTTATCCTCCTTGATTGGATTCTGTTATGGTCGAACTTGGCTGATGGTGGTGGATGAACTGGAGATCGCCGGCCGCAGGGCTTCGCCCACGGCACAGCAAGAAGAAGGGATTTCCTTCTTGTTTCTTGCTTGCCTAAACCGCATGCCGTGTGCCCCATTAAGTAGAGCACGCTAGACTCCTAACAAACCTCTAACAAACCATGCTAATCTTATCTTATCATAACAACTCAATCTAATCAACTCAACTAATCCTATCTCTTCATGCATGCGTTGTTCTTCCTTGTACATCCTTGGCAGCGTAGACTGACTGGCCGACGTCCCTAACACTACACCCCTCTTCGGCAAGACAGCTCGTCCTCGAGCTGTCAAGGTCATGGCGGTTGACAGCAATCCCATGTCGAAGATAAGCTGTTCCTGATGGCGCGAAGTCGATGCCGATGTGCTCTCCTTGCATGCGGCCTATCTTGTTTTCCATGTCGATGCAAGTGATGGAGTTGTTGTAGATGGCCTTGCTGCGGAACCAGCTTGTCACGAGAAGCTCCTGATGGATAGACTGCACCAACACGATGCACTACCTCCATTGCTTTCCCTAGAATTGTGCAGGCCGTTTCAGTGGTTGCAGGATAGGTTGTTGTTGTAACCAAAAGGAAACAAACTGCATGCGTACAGTATGTTTTTCCTGGCTCCCATGGAAACAACACGACCGTGCAACCCTCATCGCTGATTGAGCGATTATCTCCTTCCTGAATCAAATGCAAGCCCCGCAGATCACATGCACACAGGTTTCCACGGAAAAGATAGAGAGGGCGAATCCTGTGACGCGCCCTCGCCTGCATGCATGGCGCACCAGGTCCACCTGGCTCCCATTGAAACACCTCAGACAGCTTCTTGTGACCTCCATGGCCACTTGCTTGCAGAGCACCTTCAAGGCCGTCGATCGTGCCTTCGAAGAGACCTGTGCTCATGGCTCTACTTGCATGCGTCTTCTGTACCCCGGGCGAATGACGTGCCACCGCCAATGACATTTGACATGCCAATGACAGTTGCGGACGAACAGCAGCAGCGATGGGCACCGGCTTTGATGGCGATGACGACGGCTCCAAGGAAGGCGACGGTATTGTGGCTAGTTGCAGCAATGCTTCAGCCGGGATCAAAGGCAATGTGGTCGACGTTGGTGGCACTTCCATCACGGCTGCAGCGTTCGTTGCCGTGGTCGCAGATGCTACCATAGGTGGTAAGCGGGCGTGGGGTTCTCCCAATGATGGCTTGGTGATGTTCACCTGGACCACTCCTGATGTCATGATATCAACCAGCGAGAGAACAGCCCACCCGCGGCTACCCGAGGTCTGCCGTCGCCTCTGCTTGACAACGGCACGCCGCGGGCCGAGGACAGTAGCGCCCCAGATGGAAGCAGGCGTGGCTGAACCCGTGGGCGCTGGTGGAGGAGATGTAGCCACAAGTAGGTTCTTCTTCTCCCTAATCTTCTCAAGGTCGGCGAGGATCCGTGCGCAGGTGGCCTGTACGCGAGCCTCAATACTCTCGAAGTCGCCCTGATCTTGCGCCATGGCTCCCCCTGGTGGTGTCGCTCTTGGAGACAGCGACAGCAAAAGCAACGACGGCGTGGCGGAGCCCGGATAGAAACCAAAGTCTCTGATACCAAATTGTTATGGTCGAACTTGGCTGATGGTGGTGGATGAACTGGAGATCGCCGGCCGCAGGGCTTCGCCCACGGCACAGCAAGAAGAAGGGATTTCCTTCTTGTTTCTTGCTTGCCTAAACCGCATGCCGTGTGCCCCATTAAGTAGAGCACGCTAGACTCCTAACAAACCTCTAACAAACCATGCTAATCTTATCTTATCATAACAACTCAATCTAATCAACTCAACTAATCCTATCTCTTCATGCATGCGTTGTTCTTCCTTGTACATCCTTGGCAGCGTAGACTGACTGGCCGACGTCCCTAACAGATTCACCAAGACGAAACACTTACCTGCCCATGTTGCCCTCCCTCGCAGTGGCTGGTAGTTCTTGACCTTGCTGTGGAAGGAAAGCGCGCATGCAGAACCAACGGGGACAGAGTGGCTGAGCAGCAATTCTTTTGCATGCACCATGACCCTTTTCATGGAGCCAATGCTAACTCATCAAGCCTTGACAAGTGGAGCAATGGGTACTCCTAATCAAACCCCTTTCCTGATCAACTCCTGGTGCTACGACGGGTACCACCAAGTGATCTTCCAACCTTCATGCCAGCGACAAGAATCCAGATGCTCAGACCACTTCTACCAAGCTCGACACAGTATTGGGTCAGCTGAGCAAGATCATGGCTGGCCAGTGCCAAGTGGCCTGCTGCGTCAAAACCTAGCACTACAAAAAAATTGTTGATCCATGACAAAATTTGGATGACGTTTAAAGAAAGCGTCACAAACAATATCATTCTGTGATGATCTGCAAGTGAGCATCACAAACATTGTTATTCTATGACGATCTATTAGTGAGCATCACAAACACTACCATTCTGTGACGGTACATCATGGATCCCATTCTGTGACGGTACATCATGGATCATCGTCGTGTAGGCTCCAAAAACTACTCAATGTTTGGAATTTTCACACACGTTGGAGTTTTAATTGGGCACCCATGCCAGTTTGGCTGCGGGTTCCAAAAAAATGTGTGCACAGGAGATGATTGAACACGTCTCAAGTATCTATAGTTCCTTACCACTGCGGTATTTTTTTTAAACGTATCAGTGCGTTAGTTGACTTTTTTTTTGAGAGAGAGAGCGTTATTTGATTGAACGTCGTACTAATAGGACTTGTATTTGTTTTTTTTTAGATTAAATAGTAGGACTTGTATTTGTACATTGCGCACGCTAGTGTGTTGTCGTCGTATGGGCCGGCCGTTTTAGGCCCAAAGCCGTGTCCTGTTATAAAATCAGGGTAACCCTAAACTACCGTCATCTCTCTCCCATTCACCTCAGGCGCCGCCGCCTTTCTCTCTTCTCTCCTCATCCTCTTCCCTTCTCCCTGCTGCGCATCAATCCCTTCGCGTCGCGTGCGCCCCGGCCTTGCTCTCCCTCAATCAATCGAGCGGCGTCCATGGCGAGCGGCAAGGGGCTCGGATCTACGGCGAAAGGCGAGGGGCTCGGATCTACGGCGAGCGGCGCTCGGATCTACAGCAAGCGGCGTACACGGCGGCAGCGAGGGGCTACCAGGCTCGGCGACGGTCGGCTCCCTGGCTCGGCGGCGGGCGGCACACAGGCGCGGCGGCGGGCGACGGCCAGACGCGTCGTGAGGGCTCCCAGGCTCGGCAGCGCGGGGCTCCCAAGCTCGGCGGCGGCGCCGTCCAGGCGCGACGGCGAGGGTCTCCCAGGCGCGACGGCAACGTGAAGCCTTTGTTTCGATTTTCATCTGTGATTATTAGTCGTAGCTTTGTAGCATTATTGTTGTACTGATTTCGATTGGCATGAGCGGAGCCTTTGTAAAGTTGTGTGTACTGATTTTGAGCAGCTGCTGGTGTGATGATTTTGATTGCCAGTTCGATTGTGAATTTGGTATGTCTAATTCTGTAAACCTGGATTCGTCATGGATGGGTGACCGTGGGGTACAGAATGAAACTAGGCTGGGACCAAGAATCGTGACGCCAACGAATCGTCATGGATGGCCGAGAGTTCCGTGACGATTATATGAAAATGTCACTTGGTTTAATCTATGACGCGAGATACATGATGAAATCATTGTTCGTCATGAACTTGGCTTTGTGATGGTTTTTGGATGATTTATGACGAAATCAAAACGTCATTGATCTCTAGATTTCTTGTAGTGTAGGGTCCTCCATAGTTATCTTGTTATCGACACCATGATATTGTCTCATGAAGCATCACCGCAATGTGTTCGGCTGGAGCTTTCTTGGCTGGCAACTATGGCACACCCCAAATACTTGTGAATACTGAACACTACCATAGGTCCTGTTGTTAGCAACCACAGTCCACAAGTCAGCTTCTGCTGGGTTGTTTAAGGGACACATTGTTTTGTTAGAGATAAAACATATTTTATCCATTTTATAGAAAAAATAGATCTTATTTGTTGCCACACGGAGCCTGTAGCCTGCCTGCTGTCTGCATATCATGTACTTAAGGGAAGGAATGGATCATTATAGATTTTAGTTTCATACTCATTTAGTCTTTTTCAACTGTAGTCCTTGTCCGTTCCCCATCCCAACAAGTTGACTCTGCCCTGCCTGGACATCATTTGTGCCACAAGTGGGTCAGAGTCCTTAGATTAGGGTGACAACATATGGGTGGACGCCCTTTTTTTTAAGCATAAACAACAAGAAGGGCTTTATTTGTGAGGAAAACAAATGTTGTTGATATTTTTGTGATTGAGGGCGTTGAAGGTTCATTCCATAAGGGGCGAGGCTTTGTATAGCCATTGAAGAAATTCTTCAGTGATATATAAGGGAAAACAAATGTTGATGGTATTTTTGGGATTGAGGGCATTGAAGGTTCATTCCATAAAGTGGCAAGGCTTTGTGTAGCCAGTGAAGAAATTCTTCAGTGATATATAAGGAAACATGGGATGGGTTGTATTATGCAGATGGATTCACTAATTTTATTAGGTACTTAACAATAGATTGGACAATTTAAGATAATTCATGAAGTTATCTTTTGCATGCACGTGTTATGTTCAACTGTGAGCTAAGTATTCGAGAGCATTTGTTATCTTATTATCATTTCTAAGAATCATATGATTTATTTTGTAGGAGGATTGTTTTGAGGACGATTTTGAGGATGAGGATGATTGATGCAACCCTTCGTGAATTGCGAGCTTGACATGTCTTTATAATACATCTTCAATAGAACCAAGTTAACTCGATTAACTTATTGTACCATCGTCAGGAACTGACATGTCTTATCATGGGATTCGATCGAACCAAATTAACTAGAGTAACTGGTACCATTGTCATACTGAGGCATTATTGTATGGTTCTGATTGATTGTGCGAGCCGGCCAATTGTTTTAACTTATGTAGGGTTTGTTTCGATCTTATGAATGTAGACACTAGGTATTTAGCTGTTTGTATGACTGGCTTGCCGGGCTGCGGGCTCTTTTGGAGATGCTCTTATATATTGTGCCACTCCATAAGTCTAGCCAACTTGATTGACGTGGACCTTTGCAACTGGAGCAACTAAGTAGTCATTGACGCGGGCACCTCTAGTTCGCGCGTATAAAAATTCATAATAGTGTAATTGTCACGTCCACGTTTTTTTTCTCAGGGTGTGGCCAGAAACGCCACCATGTCCATCTCATACGCCCGGACCAGGAGAGGTCGCCGCCTGTGCCCGTCACGTACGTCCGCCACCTCCTCGGTACCAAGGTTGAAAGCGAACCAGCCCTCCTCCTCGACGGCCGTGCCTCCGTTGCCAGTCTTGGCCGTGAAGAACACGGTGCGGCTCTTCGTGCAGAACCTCCGCAGCGTCACAGACCCGGCCGATAGTTCCGGTACGGACTGAGCCAGATGGATCGTCTTATTAACCGGGAGCCAGCATCCGTTCAAAGTGCCGTCACCTAAGCAGAACATGTCTCCGGCGTGGCTCCGGTGCCGGACGCGTATCTTGCCGCCGTCGACCGCCTCGACCAAGCAGAGCCTGCCGGTCCGTGACAAACCAAAGAGATTCGTCTCGCTGTCGATGGCAGCGGTGGCCATGCCCTTGACAGGGGCCGCCGCTTCTTCGCTGCTCGCCGTCGTCGGCGGCGACGGCAGGGTGAGCAGAGGCGATGCCAGAACACGACGTCGCGGTGCGCGACGGCGGTGGCCGCCGCGTGCTGCAGCCGTCCCCGGCCGATTCTCGCGCCTCCTGGCCCCGGCTGCCAGTCTCGGAGGAGAAGCACCGTGCCGCCGTGAAGCTGCGGCGGTTGTACACGATGACCAGGATGCACGCCGCCGCCGCGTCGCCGTCGTCGTGGGGTTGCTCGCAGAGGTCCTCGGCCGTGAGCAGCGCGCACGCGTAGGCGCGGGGGCAGTCGCCGCCCCACAGGCACGGGAGCGCGTTGGCGTCGCCGGTGACGGGGTCGCACACGCACAGGGTGAGCGCGCGGCCGCTCTTCCCGCGGCGGACATCCACGACGAGCCGGCTGTCGTCGCGGGACGCGACCACCTGGGTGGACGCCGCGTCACCGAAGACCCAGCGCCCTTCGTCGGGCCGGTGACGGGGTCGCACACGCACAGGGTGAGCGCGCGGCCGCTCTTCCCGCGGCAGACATCCACGACGAGCCGGCTGTCGTCGCGGGACGCGACCACCTGGGTGGACGCCGCGTCACCGAAGACCCAGCGCCCTTCGTCGGGCCGGTGACGGGGTCGCACACGCACAGGGTGAGCGCGCGGCCGCTCTTCCCGCGGCGGACATCCACGACGAGCCGGCTGTCGTCGCGGGACGCGACCACCTGGGTGGACGCCGCGTCACCGAAGACCCAGCGCCCTTCGTCGCCGACGAGCCAGGCGAGCGAGGGCTGGCCGAGCCGGAGGAACCGCGGCGCCCTCGACGAGGCGGCGGCAGCGGTGCCGATCTCGTTGGGCTCGAAGAAACGGATGCGCGTGTCGTCCGAGCGCTTGCGCCGCGGGAGGGACGGGTGATCGTCGAGGCGGCGTCGGCGGAGACCAGGCGGCGGCGCACCTCACGAGGACGGCGGCGTCGACATCCGACACGCGTGAGAGGATGAGGAGGACGGCCTCGTCGGAGAGAGGCAAGCTGTCGTCCTCCTCGCGCACGGGCAGGCGCGGCTCTGCTCCCGCGACGCGCTTCGTGGGCTTCAGCCGCAGCGCGTTCAGAGGGCCGTTCCGTCGTGCTGTAGTTGTTGCGCTCCGCCGGCAGCGAGGAACGGACACCATGGCCGATGTGATGCGCCTCTCGTACGGTGCAAAGCACGTTTCTATCTACTCTGTCAGGGTACGCTATTATATAGGGGAAATTCTCTAAGTCGTGAAACTCTCAAGTCTCAACATCATGGAACAAAGATGCCGTGAAACTCTCAAGTCTCAATATCATCGAGTTCTTATGCAAGTCCACAGCCATTGTGCTTGCAAACTCATCGAAACTAATAATGGTTTCCTTGTCGAGTTTGCTCCTGAGTCCTGACAGAGTCCGCTCAACGCAAGGTCACCAGGCCTCCGTCGCTCCATTTCCCCCGGCCCCTCCCCCCTCCAGTCTTCCTCTTTCTAATCAAAATGCAAGGTGTGCCCACCCCCAACCCGGTTGCTCTCGGGAGTGTGAAATTTTCAAATGTGCCTCCCCGGGAAGGCACATTCTCTTCCACTCTTCTTCGGTTTGCGTGCACTCTCTCTCGTCTCTCTAGTGCATTTCATTACACTTTTTTTTTCTTCTCTCTCCTGTTGCACATATTCTATTATTGCTTGGTTTCTTTTTTTTTTATAAAAGATGGTAATATATATTATATTATGGAACCCGTACTGATGCACTCTCAAAAGAGAGTGGAGACACATACACCAACAGATGGGTCCACACACACGACACGAATCTAGCGCATGAGAACACGCGTCGGACAGAAAACATGCATGCGCACCACGTAGCTAGAACTCGACAACCGACCGGCGACAACGTCGGCGAGCTGGACTCCGGTGAACTGGTCACGGCTGGTGACGGCATCGAGGCCTACAAGGTGATCGGCGGAAGGGCCTCCGCAATGGAGGTTGAAGGGGGAGGAGATAGAAACCTGCTGAACGAGGCATCTCCGGCCAAGATGAAATTGTTGAAACACGCCAAAGTGTTGAAGATGGGCTTCTTCCTCTTCCATGGGGGCGCGGAGAACAGCTTCGACGCACGTCGTCGTGGAAGTCGAGGAGGTTGTCGGCCGAGTTCATTAGTAGCCGGCCGAGGACGAGGGCGTAGGGCGATGGAGGATGAGGACGATGTAGTCTCCGGCAGTGAGTGAGCGAGATGGAATCATCGATGTCGATGCGTGGTGGAGGTGGCGATGCTCCTTGGCGTCAGCTTCGCGTTCCGGTTGGCGGCAGCGGCGGCGGCAGGTGGCTCACCGTAATACTCCGGTGGCTCGATGGCAGCGGCTGTGGCGGCGGCTGTGGCAGAGGAATCCCCTTCGGGGCCTCCCAGATCCAGCCATGGATCGATGGAAAGGCCACTCAAAATTTTAATCTTCATGTTAAGAACTAAAACATCAATTATACCGAGACGGAGAGAGTAGCATTTTAGCTTCATGCGCGGGGAGGTATGAGTACCCCTTAATGCTCCATTCAAATGGCATCTTAAAGAATTTTGAATATTTAGCATTTGATCAGCATTATTAGTCTTTTTTTTTTTTGAGCTCCAGCTCTCATCTATTCTTTCTTTATAAGTGCAACTAACTAAAGGTCCTTAACTCCTATTTCTCTCAACTCTCATGCAGCCACATCATCTTCTAAATTCCCACTGTCAGATCGTGACTATGAATCCCATCTGTCCGTTCATTTCAACCTCATTCCATACCACGCCTTGAGAACCATTTCCACGGCTGCCGAATCACTCTTCCACCACCACCATTGAGTGAATCTTTACGTCATTCTTTTATAAGCTACTAAAAACTGAAAAGAGTGTAAAAATGGTGGCTACAGAAACTCCCCACCACCACTGAGCAATAAAAACAATAACACCATCAATGCAGCGTTTCCTCTTCCTCTCCTCCCCTCTAAATACTCCTTCTCGGCCTGCCCAAACGCAGCCTCGACATGTAGGACATCTCTTGGTTTCACCCTAAGGCTCAAACATTATTATTTGTCTTGAACCTGTTTTGTAGGTCCCTTCCAAATTCCTGCGTGAGCGACTTCTCTAGCTTTGGTATTCTTCAATCATGCATTCAGGCAACTATGCATTGTTTAATATTTATGGCTTAATATTTATGGCTATCAGATTGTTGTTGCACAAATCAACAGATCATACATGTTAACGTTCTAATTCTTTCTTCCTTTAGGCACTGACTATGTTTATATTTGTTAGTCTTAGTTAGGAGCATGAATGAGGGGCAATGTTCTACATTATTTGTAACTCAGCCTGATTCCACTACAACTCATGAGATTCAGTACACATGTATGGATGGTCACGGTAGAAGGGGTTGGTTCGGTACTTCAATATATTTTGTACTAATCTTTGTCAACATCTGCTTTCTATGTTCATATTTTCACTCAGCTCATCACTTCCTAAACCATTTTCTCTATTTTTTCTAAGGATTCCATTAATTTTTCTTTCAGCTCGACTTATATGGCAGAGGAATGGTCTCATTTTGTTGCGGTCTTGCGAAGGATCCACTCACCTCATACTTGGCCGGGTCGTTACATCTTCCTCTGCTTTATAATTAACTTTATCTCTAGCCACCATATGCTTAGTTGCATCGTTCTTTGGTGTTTGATACAGGTACATTAAGGAAATGCACAAGCATGGCTACCATGTTGGATAAAATGTGTATTTTAGGTGTATATAATTTCAATTAATAATTCAATAGATGAAAGGTCAATTTCATTATTTCCCTCTAAAGTATAATATGAATACACTTTATTTTCCTATATTATTTTTCCCCATGATTTAATATGAATGCATTGTATTTTTCCTATATTTGGTTTGTGTTTTTATGTACTTTAAATTGGTGCCAAATCATCACAAGAAGTTGAAGGCTTTAAACAAGATAAACAATGAAGCATGCGTGGAACTTTGCCATACTCTAGGAGTTCAGGGTTCGTTTCTATTCTTTGATGAGCTTAGAGATTGCCTCTAAACACATGGAAAGATAGCAATTCAATTGCAGTTACATTGATGCAAAATGACATATGTGTCCCTTATGCATCTCAAAAGTTAGAAGATTTTCGGTTTTGTTGATTATTCTTCTCCAGTATTTTAAAATCCCCACGCCTCATCATACGTATTCCATCATTTTCACAGCAACAAAAAGACCCGCAGCAACGCGCGGGGTATTCATCTAGTATACTATATAGACGCAACCCACTAACTATCATAATTGCTATAAAACCGCTCTCACATTGCGCCACATCAGCTTAAAAGTTTTGTCCCTCCGATTTTCTCCTACTACACAGATCATGACCATCCATGCAAGTACTGATGATAAACGCCACCATCAGCAATCACTTCCATGGTTAATTGTAATCAATAAATTCCATTTTATTGTGTTAGTCCAGTCGTCACAATTGCAAATTAAGCTGCCTACTAAATTGTCACTTGCATGCTGAAACTGCCGCCGCTAATGGAAAAATCAACACAATGATGTTTCTAATTCCTCTCCCATTCATATCTTCCAACCATCCTTGAGTCTGCCCTTAAAATGCGATGAGGTTAGCATATTCTATGACTAGCACCCATGCAAGAGAACACGGTGAGGCTCGGCTTGCTACAACCGACAATGTGGAATACAAGCAAGCGGCGATCAGCCTCAACAAGAAGTTCTCCGAATCATCAATCAAGAAGTTCTCCGAATCATCAACCATGGCGATCTTGCTTTCTGCTAGATGCCTACATCCAACCCGTAGCAATTTCCAACTCTGACTGCCTCCTTCAGAGCACATGACATACGGTCTATTCATCACACAAGTCTCTCTCTCTCTCTCTCTCTCTCTCACACACACATACACACACAATTACATACAGATCTTCCTCTAATGCACAGTTTCAATAGGGACAATTGCACATAAAGGAGCACGGTTTGTGTACTTGTTGGTGCTTTCTATGTACCCATTTTATATGACAAATATGGTATTTTTAATACCTTATTATGTCATTATTGCTAACAATTAACCCCCATTATTATATATATGTGTAGTTTCTGTGTATTCGGAAAGATTTGCAGGAAACAGGTGAAAATGGAGAGACTACGGATAAAGAGCTACCGGAGGCCCGAAGAACGAAGAAGTTGGAGGCCGTGCCAATCGGCACAGACCCTGTGCCGACAGGCACCACTAGGGTTAAGCCCAAACATAAAGCCCACTCGGAGAAGATGAAGCCTAAAAGAAAATATCAGAGTCGGAGTCGGTGAAATCCAGCCCACAATCGGAAGGAACTATAAAGATAAGATCTTGGTCGCGAAGAAAGGAGGGGGGCGAACAGATAGAAGTTTTGACCTAGGTTAAATGTTGTGGCGGCGAAGACGGCGATCACCGATCATCACCACCAAAAAAGAAGATTGTGCCGACCGGCACACCGCCGTGCCGATCGGCACCTGTGGATCCACGCCAAAATCCCGTGTTCTATTGTAACCATGTTCATGTGTTGCAGTATGATGCGTGAGTAGATCTCATATTCTCTCCGTGGCGAGGGAAATCTGGTTATGTAACTCACACTTACGCTACTCTTTTGATGCGTTCGGTCTATGTGATGCACTTATTCTGTATCTGATCAATACATGACTCTTAGTGTAGCTGATTGCAACGGTTATGCTATCGATTATCACATAGTGCAAGAAACCAGTGGGGAGCTATTAACTCTTGTGGTGACAGGATCGGAGCGAACGAAACCACCATGTCTTGTAGAATACTAAACCTATCAACTAAACATTAATTCGAGTTGCATGCCAGTATCCCAAACCATAGGAGAGAATCCCTTTTATAACCTTGTTACAACTGCAGGCTTTTTCATCTCTAGTTGTTAATCATCCTTTTCACACACACTTTTACTATATTAATTTAGTAGTTTAAATAATAGTTTAAGTCCCGCTTGTTCTCTGTGGTTCGATATTAAACCTTGGAATACTCTAAGTGAAAAGTGCCACAACTGTACACCGTCCACTTGCGGTATATAAGTAGGTGCGTACAAACGACCAACAAGCACATTTCTGGCGCCGTTGCCGGGAAGCAAGCCAGTTCTTTTACTATTTATTTATTCTACTAACCTCTAATCCTCTCTTTTCTAGTTTGTTTTTGTGTTTTCTTTCTGTGTTTTCAGGATGGGTACTCCTGAACCGACTCATACGGTTAGGGAGCATTCACTACCGTCAGGATTGCTGATTCCACAAACTTCTGATGAGAAAGTCACGGCTTCGTCATACGTTCTCAACCCGACCATCATCAGTATGGTCGAGAATGGCAAATTCTCTGGGATGAAGGACGAGAACACGTACACACATCTGCAAGATCTGGAAGTTCTCTGTCAGACCTTTAAGCATGAAGGAGTGCCTCAGAATTGGTACAGATGGTTACTATTTCCATTTTCTCTAGGTGGAAGAGCGAAGGATTGGTATAAATCTGCAGCCCATGAAGCTAAAGAAAACTGGGATAAGCTTGTAGGAAATTTCTGTTTGCATTTCTTCCCGCTTCCGAAGGTGCAGAAATTGAGAAGAGAAGTGGTTAACTTTGAGCAAATGAAAGAAGAAACCCTCACGCAAGCATGGTTTCGCTTCCAATCTTTATTGAAGCAAGGGTCCGACTTGGGCATGGATGATAACTTGACTGCTCAGACATTCTACATGTCTCTCGTAGGAACCTCCAGGATGCATCTGTATAGTTCGGCTGGAGGGAGTTTTCTCGACTTAACAGCTACTGCAGGTCTGGATCTTTTGAGTAAGATATCAAAGACTGAGGCTATGCATAGACATTGGGAAGAATTCCAAGAAGATCCAATTCCCCTTGAAAGGTCTACGCTAGTCAAAGGTTCTTTGGGACTCAAAGCTGAAGCGGAAAGCTGTACAGTATCCGAAATTGAATTAACAGTAAGGACAGAAGAACCAGTGCAAGATGATTTGAAAAGACCAAAATCTGAGGAGGTGCCGACCGGCACATCTGCTGTGACAACCCTTGTGCTGACCAGCACGAAGCCTGCTGTTAAGGGGATTTCCAAAACTGAAGCTGCAATATTAGAAGAGCATGAAAACAGTTTCGTGGATAAATTTCCAAGACCAATGGGAGATCCAACCTTGAGCAACGCTAAACCATTGGATGAGTTTGAACCGTTGGATTGGATTCCTATAGATTTCAGCTCAAATCTGCTAAATATGAGGAGAACATATGACCCAAGGTATGCCTCTACTACAGGAGTTCAGTATAACTTCCCTAAATACACTAGAACTTCGGAAATCCTAGACAATGTTATCATTGGTGAAGTATTGGGGAAATTGTATAAGGATGATATGGAAATTGACCGGATGGAGGTTCAACAAGCAAAGAAGCTATTTGATAGTTGTTTTGTCCCGTCGCCGTACGAAGGATTATGCGGAGTATATGCAGTTGTCCTTACAGAAGGAACGGAAGTTGATCCTTACATACCGTGCGAAACCGGGCATAGAAGCTTTCCTAAAGCACTATGTGATTTTGGCTCCCGCGTCAGTTTGATGACATATGAAGCATTCATGGATATGCCTTATGACATAAAAGGAAGATTGCTAGGACCCGAGCTTGAGCTAATCATGGCGGATGGAATGAGAACTAAACCACTGGGAGTTATCAAGGATATTAACGTTGAGGTAAAAAACAATGCTATACCAGTGGATATTTTTGTTCTTGATAAAGGTGAAGTTGGAGTTGAAGATATTATCTTAGGAAGACCCTTCTTGAAGCTTGTACAAGCTGTTATTGATGCTGGAAAAGGTCATCTCAAATTGACTCTGGGCGGAGAGGAAGTCCTTTTTGAATTCAAAGACCCACCCGTCATTCAAGAAAGTGAAGACCCACCCTCTCTCCAGGAATTCTTTTCAGAAAAAGGTGAAGAAATCAGTACAGGATATTCAGATCCGTTGAATAAACTGTTTGAGGAATCAGACAAGGAAGAGGTGGAAATTCAAGCCACACTACTAGAAAACCAAGCAAGGCAAAGGTTTTTCAACCCTCGGGCATTAACTTATACCATCGGGAATCATAATCTCCGAGCGTGGACCGTCGGCCATTCACCGTCGCGCACTCGTGGTCGGGGATTCGCCTATTTCCCGACGGTATGCTCGGCAATCTTGTTATCGACGGTAAGTTGCCGACGGTTGACGCTAGCTCGGTTATTGGCTGGTCAACATCCATAGGACCGGCATGAATCCCCGACGTGTACTACGCAATTTGAACAATATATATTTCAAACCTTTTTAAAGTTTCACTTACCCTTTGGATCCAAATGGCAAGTCGCATGAAAATGTATTCTTCAATATGTACTATTCGAGTTTATGAACTTGTGGAGAAACCAATATGTAATGAGATGTATTCATAAAATCCCAAATATGTGATAATCAAAAAGGAAACTTATAATTATGAATCTCTTCATGGAATTAAAGTGACGAAATTAATAAGGTAGCTTTATGGAAACCTATGGAAATTCTATGCATCAAGAGCCGCAACATTCATACGACAATTTTGTAAGAGATATCAAGATCATTGTGGATGTGCCCACAATACAGGTCAAGTAATGTCACCATGAGGAATAGTCATGCCTAACTACATCAAACCATAATTAGTTGTACCCGGTCAAAGTCGTTGACTCTAATCCTTGGACAATATCTTTGAGTGATATTCTGGCAGTAGTATAGCTCAAGCTACAATAAACTTCGGTGGATCGTATTTAATTCAACAATTTGTCTCCTCTTCTATTCAAAAAATTCAAAAAGTACCAATTTACGTCTTTAAAACTATTGGCAATCTATCCAACCGTCGGTCATTAAATCAAAAGCCATGTGTTATTTAGTAACCGTCGACAAACTTAGCACCTTCGGCTCTTAAATTTAATGCTCGACGGGTTCACCAGGAACGGTCGGCTATGTTTTAGCTAGTCACCGACGGTTACTTATAAGACGCTCGGCATTTGTGAAACGGTCGGCAATCTGTTTGGTGCCCGATGGTTTAAGGTATAACGGTCGGGATTAGTTTGACCCATCGGCCATTTGTAACATTTTCCGGTGGTGAAGCTTAAAACATTCGGCAACATCCCTACCGTCGGCCATGACACAATGTTCGCGACGGTTCGTCGGGCATTTTATAAAACCTTCGGCCTTGCTTGGTTTTCTAGTAGTGCCAGTGCCGACCGGCACACAGGTTGTGCCGATCGGCACAGCGACGGTGCCGACCGGCACAGATGCGAAATCCTCAATTTGAGCCTTTGGGTAATCTGGATCCTGGTGCAGCACCAGAAGTAAAACTGAAGCCACTTCCTGATGGTCTACGGTATGAATACTTAGGTAAAGATAAAACTTATCCCGTCATCGTCAATAGTGTTTTGAATAAAGAAAAAACAGAACGATTGCTTGCTGTTCTGAGGAAATTCAAGAGAGCCATCGGCTATAGTATTGATGATATCAAAGGAATAAGCCCGGCTTTTTGCACACATGAGATCAATCTCGAAGAATCAGCGAAGCCAGTTGTTGAAGGCTTGCGACGATTGAAGGAGGGCATGAAGGAAGTTGTGAAGAAAGAAGTAACTGAGACTTCTTAATGCAGGAATGATTTATCCTGTTGCTGGTAGTGAATGGGTGAGCCTAGTGCATTGCGTACCAAAGAAAGGAGGACTCATAGTTGTGCCGATGAGAATAATGAGTGGATCCCTCAACGAACAGTTACAGGATGGCGTATGTGCATTGATTACAGGAAACTGAATACCGCTACAAAGAAAGACCATTATCCATTACTATTCATCGACGAGATGCTTGAAAGGTTAGCAAAGAACTCTTATTTTTGCTATCTCGATGGTTGTAGTGGTTTCTTTCAAATTCCTGTTCGACCTGAAGATCAGCATAAGACCACTTTCACTTGTCCTTATAGAACTTATGCTTATCGACGAATGCCATTCGGTCTTTGCAACGCACCAGCTACATTCCAGAGATGCATGAATGCTATATTTGCTGAATTCATTGAAGACATTATGGAGGTATTTATGGATGATTTCTCTGTTCATGGTACTGATTTTGATCATTGCTTAGCAAATTTAGAGAAAGTACTCAAGAGGTGCGTAGAAGTTGATTTAGTTCTTAATTGGGAGAAATGTCACTTCATGGTAACCGAAGGGATTGTCTTGGGGCATGTTATTTCTAACAGAGGCATTGAAGTAGACAAAGCTAAAATATCTACAGTTGAAAGGTTGCCACCACCAACTGATCTTAAGACTCTTCGAAGTTTTCTTGGGCATGCAATTTTATCGCAGATTTGTCAAGGATTATTCAAAGATTGCTAAGCCATTGACAGAATTGCTGCAAAAGGACGTTGAATTTGAAATGAATGATGAAAGACTTACCGCTTTTCGGAAGTTGAAAGAAGCCTTATGCTCAGCGCCTATTATGCAACCTCCGGATTGGAATTTGCCCTTTGAGATTATGTGCGATGCAAGTGATTATGCAGTAGGAGCGGTTCTTGGACAGCGCAAGGAAGGTAAAGTGCATGCTATCTACTATGCTAGTAAAACTCTTAATGAAGCCCAGATTAATTATACAACAACAGAGAAAGAGATGCTAGCTGTCATATTTGCATTTGAGAAATTTAGATCTTACATCCTCAACTCTAAGGGCATTGTTTATACGGATCATGCTGCTATTAGATATCTTGTCTCTAAAAAGGAATCGAAACCTAGATTGTTTCGTTGGGTTTTGATGTTGCAAGAATTTGATTTGGAGATTAGAGACAAGAAAGGGATTGAGAATTCAGTAGCAGACCATCTATCTCGTTTGATGATTGAGGACAAGGAATGATGCATTGGTGATGCTATGGCGCAAGAGCAGCTATTTCGAGTTAAGAATTATCGAGAATCATGGATGCAAGATATCATAAATGGATTCACAGGGAAGCTGAATGATTGTAGCAAGAATTCAAGAAAGAGGATTGTCAGTGAAATGAGGAAATTCATATGGGATGACCCTTATTCATATCGATATTGTGAAGATGGAGCTGTTAGAAGGTGCGTACCTCGCGAGGAACGCGAAATCATATTGGGAAAGTGCCATTCGTCTGAATATGGTGGACGTTATGGGCACTTTCGAACACAAGCAAAGGTATGGGCTAGTGGATTTTATTGGCCTTCGATGCATGAAGATGCGAAAAGGTATGTTGCTAGATGCCCCTAATGCCAAAGAATTGGAAACGTTAATGCTCGTAATGCTATGCCTTTGAAGTATAATCTGCAAGTTGATATATTTGATGTTTGGGGCATGGATTTCATGGGACCGTTTGTTAATTCTAATAGCTATGAATATATTTTGGTTGTTGTGGACTATGTGTCAAAGTGGGTAGAAGCAATACCATGCCGCACTAGTACAACTAATGAATCCAGGACGATGTTGAATGGATACATATTTCCAAGATATGGTGTCCCTAGGGTTATTATAACAGATGGTGGAACTCACTTTACTGGACATGAGTTTACTAAAACTTTGAAGAAGATGGGTATTGAGCATCGAATTGGAAGCCTATCATCCACAGACCAACGGTCAAGCAGAAACCTCTAATAAGCAGTTGAAAGGAATTCTCCAGAAAATTGCTACAAGAGAAGGAAAAGATTGGTCAAACAAGCTGAATGGCGCACTTTGGGCTTATCGCATAGCATTCAAGACACCAATAGGTATGACACCCTATCAATTCGTCTATGGAAAGACTTGTCATTTGCCTGTGGAATTAGAACATAGAGCATATTGGGCGATCAAAGAGATGAATTTAGATTTGGATGCTGCCGCAGTGAAAAGAAAGATTCAAATTAGTGAACTCGAGGAAATGCGCTTAAAAGCTTACGAGAATACAGCTATCTATAAAGAGAAAACAAAGAAGTGGTATGATAAGAAGCTATTGAAAAAGGAATTTCACGAAGAAGGTAGAGTGCTATTATTTAATTCAAGATTTCGGTTGTTCGGTAAAAGAAAATTGAAAAGCAAATAGGACGGACCGTATCTTGTTCATAAAGTTCTTCCTTCTGGAGCTGTTGTCATCATGGATGGAAAGAAAAACATATACACGGTGAATGGCCAACGACTAAAGGTATATCTTGAACCTGACACTTTTGAGTTAAAGTCATTTGATATTTATTATGTGGATTAAGTGATTGGGTGGTTGAGCTTAACGACGTAAAACAAAAGCACTGTTGTTTTTGCTGTTTTTCTGTGTGTTTTCTATTTTCTTGTTTTTATTGAGTCGTGCTGGCAAATTTGCCTCTGCGCCGACCGGCACACACTTGTGCCGATCGGCACAGGAGAGTCCGTGTCGTTTTCGAGTCAAGTTTTTGCCCTTCCTCCAAGACATGCTTCGATGACTTCCAAATTTAAGAGATAGATTTCGTTTGGAACAAGAGAATTAAAGATATATATATGAAGGAGTCGTCGCGAATCTCAGTATCGGAAATCGAGCACCGCCGGAGTTCCAACCTGTCATACCCCATTTCTGGAATATGTTGTGCATCCTGTATCAGTCCCTGGATCAGTAGCTGATACGCACAAGAACACAGATATGATAATCAAAAGCATACTTCGAATAGGTAAATAAGTATAATACCTGATATAGGACCCTTAGTGGTGGTGCGACAGGGATTCGTAACTATCCAAGTCCTTCCAACCAACTAAAGGTGAAGCAGACAGCGGAAGACCGTGGCCCAAAGCCACAAGCAGACTTGAGAAGTAGAACCGAAAACCAAATCGTCGTCGCCTTCTACGAAGCCTTCTCCTACTAAACCAACAAACGCAAACGCGTGAGTACATAAGGTACTCAGCAAGCCCTACACTACACAAGGGGATGTATACATGCATATTTGGTCTTAGCAAGGTGGAGGCTGTACGGTTCATTTGCAGCAAGCAAACTTTATGCAAGGTTCACTAAAGCAAGTGAAGGAATCAGTGATAAAACAGGGGATTTATTGTCAATATTTTAGTTGGTTGGCCCTGGGGGAGTATGAGGCATTCCCGCCAGTTCCCAAGTTTTAGTTGGGCCTTCTGATCTCAAGGATCATACCGACCCGGCATCTATGCCATCACTTCCAAAACACGGGTCGACTACAACCCACTCACACTCCAAGGGATAAAAGAGGTGGCTAATCCAACGTGCGCCACAATAATGTGTCATATGCCGTGACAACGTCCATCCGGATGAATTTTACACTCTACAGAGGTTGTACATCTTTTCCCACGGGCTATGCACTCTTGATCGGAGAGTACATAACGCCTAGTCCATCTTCTCCGAGTAGTCTCACAAGTCCACCACGGAATCACACTCAGGGGCTTGTGACTTGAAATGTCACACTACGGCACAACACCTATAACAGGTACGTCGTGCTCCTGCATTAACTTGCAGGATCCTGAGACAGACAACAGGACGGGCGGCTTTCCCATGTACCGACAATGGGTTCCCGAGACAGACAGCGGGTTCCGCAACCGGACCACGGGTACGTTTCCCGGGCCTGTTCCTGAGCTTCCGTTGCCTCTACTGGCCTCCAGATGGAATGTGTAAGAATACCAAGAAGGTAGGGTAGGTCCTTCCGATACAGGTTCCGTGGTTGTACGAGAAATCATTATGTTAACGGACGTCAGAACCGGTCCTTATGTGGCCGGGCAAGCACCAGATCTCCCACACTAGGGGACTATCATACCATCAACATCTCACTAGTGGCCTTGCCCGCAATCCAACCCATCCCATCATCACCGTCACCAACATCATCATCACCTAATACAGTTGTGCTACTCCCAACCCAAGTATCACACACACCACCAAACTCATTTAACACATTTATAAAAGCAAGTATGTGAGATGGTGTGGCAATGTAGAAACATTGCGGGGTCCTAAGCATATCTAGTAGCAAGGTGATTGTGCCATCATAGAAATGATGGAAACTATCCTAGGGCTATCAAGGTGACAGGTAAACAAGGGTAAACAAGGATTAAGATATTAATGTCTTAAGTAACAGACATCAATATCAATAAGCAAGTAGGATCATAGCTACACAAGCAGTAAAATAACAAGTAATGCATAATACGAGAATAGGCCATATAGGTGCATTTGCAGAAACAGTAGGTTCAATCATGATCAAGGAGAAGGAGAGCTTGCCTGAAGAACGATATCCTAATCTTCCAATACTTGGTCTTCAGATCTTGTGTCGAAGTCGATGTCTTCAAGTCCCTCTCTTCAGCTTGTATCTTCTCGCTTGTCCTTGAGCTTGGACTTTTCTAGTTCTTCCTTGAGGCTTGGATCCTTCTGGCTCCTCTTCGAATCTAGCGTAAGCTAGCGCATAGAAACATACCGTATAAACAAACTACCGCAAAAGAAATAAAGATCGAAAAGAGCCAAGTAAGATCTGATTAATTCCAATAAGAACCGATGGAACACCGAAGAAGGATAAGATACAAATCATGTATGATGCAATAGGTTTTATTTTAGGAATGTTTTATTATCTTAGGAAGATTATTAGGGACAATGCATCGAGTTCTAGGGCTTTTGTTGTCAATGAGGGATGCTAAACAGATGAGGAGTGCATGAGTGCAGGTGAAGGTGGGGACAGTGCATGCACATGTTGATCATACATTTGTGGCACTAAGTCTTTATACAGGTCGTAGCCTATATAAAGGTTCATGCGACACAAGTACAAGTGCAAGGTGTGTCACTTTAATTACTTACCTATAGATTATGGTATTACCTAATGGTGATTAGCTATTGTATTATCTACTAACTTAATTACTAAGACTAAGCTACTAGTTATTGGTCATGTGCGGAGCGCATGACCGTGGTACGTGCACGTGATTATGCATGGTATGATGCACGGTTGGAAATAGAACAATTAATCGATTAAGAATAAGTAGCGATTAAAATAGCAATAAATAGTAAC
Organism: Eragrostis nindensis; assembly: GCA_012490785.1. Classification (NCBI taxonomy): domain Eukaryota; kingdom Viridiplantae; phylum Streptophyta; class Magnoliopsida; order Poales; family Poaceae; genus Eragrostis; species Eragrostis nindensis. The sequence goes on along the minus strand of JAAXCT010000098.1, from coordinate 373,539 downwards.
CATAATAAGTCCAATGAAATACCAGATATAAATAGAGCAGCATAATAAATTGATAGAGCTGGGTGGAGGTTGGTGGCAACATTGGTTAAGATTAGTTGAGCTTGGTTAGCGTTGGAGCTTGGTGAGAACAACGGAGGTTGTATACTTTGATACGGAATGATACAATATGATAGGTTAAGTTCAATGTCACGCTAAAAGGTGAGCGAGCATTCGTGACACGTGGGATCAACGACATATGATGAGCTTGTCGAGAGAGTGTGGGATTTAGAGTATTGATGGCTCGTAGATATAATCTAGAGCTTTGAGATTAATACCAAAAGGTACTACGCGTTTCTATGAACGCGTGAGCGCAAGAATCGCTTGAAACGGAGTTACGGATGGAAAGATATGGGCAATTAAAGATTCCAGGGGCGTATTTATAATTACAGAAAGGTTCTAGGGGCTTATCTGTAAGAACAGAAAAGATCTAGGGACCTATCTGTAATTATAGAAAAGTTTAGGGGCCTCTGTGTAAAAAGACAAGGACTGAAAGGTAATTATAGAAAAGTATAAGGGTGTTTATGTAAAAAGACAGGACCTAAACAGAATTAGCATAAAGGTTAGGGGCTAATCTGCAAATTGCACAGGGTCTGGGATTTTCTGGATTTTCTGGATTTATTTTTGTAAAGGATATTCTATTTCTTGCGCAGTGCTCACGCAATAAAGAGTAAATGATTTATTTCTGAAAGGGAAAAGCTGGTGGACCGGGTCTACAGGTGTGTGGACCGAGTCCACGGGCGGTCCACACACGTCTACGGTGGACCGGCGGCGTCGGCGCGACGGCGCCGTCGCCGGAGCTTCGCCGGAGCAGCCGTTCCGGCGCTCCGGTGGGCCAAATCGAGCAGAATTTGAACCGGGAGAGAGAGAAGAGGATGGGTAGCTCACCGCATGGACTTGTTGACGACGCACGGTGGCGGAAACACGTCGGCGACGGCGGGGCGCGAAGCCAACGGCGGCGTCCGACGAAGAAGGAGGAAGAGGCCGGCTCGACGACTCCTTGCTAGCCCGGGAGCTTCGCGGGGTCGAGGCGGAGCGGAGCGGCTAGGTGTCGACGACGGGCTCGCAACGGGGACGGCCGGCGACGAGCGACAGCGGCGGCGCGGAGTGCGACGGCGGCGCTCGGCGAAGGAGGAGGAAGAGCGCTGCGCGTCGAGTTCTTGCTAGTCGTGGAGGTGCGCGGTGGTGCTGTGGAGCTGGCGCGCGCACGGGACGAGCGAGACGAGGCCGGAAGGGATGCCGTCGTCGAGCTCGCGCGGCGGCGGTCAGCGGCGCGGCTAGGGTTTGGTGTCCGCGCGTCCCTAGTGCTCTCCGAGCTGCGCGGAGGGGCGCGCACTAGGTAGAGGAGCACCGAGGAGCAGGACGGCGAGGGAGGGTAGTAGGAAGGAGCTCGTCGGAGGCGAATCGGGCGTCGCCGGAGTTGGGGAAGATTTGGGGAAAAAGAGAAATTGGAGCGGCCGGGAGCTCGAGGAGAGGAGCGGCGAGTGGGGAGAGGGAGAGGAGAGTGTGGCGCGTCGATTTTTATAGACGGAGCGAGGCGTTTGAGGCCAGGAGCAGCTCGGCTTGGTCGTTGCTCGTCATCGGCTCGGTCATCGCCATTGAAGGCTGACGGGACGCGACGAGGTGCGGCGTGATGGGCGCCTGCGCGCGATGACGAGGGAGAGAGCATGGCCACAGGAGCTGCGACGCGACGGGACGACGAGGCCGGTGACGGAGTGGCGACGTCGGCGGTATGGGCGGACGGACCGGCGGTCCATTGACGGCGGCGGCGGTTATTGCCTGACAGGCACAAGGAGGAAGAAGGAGACTGGGCCAGGCTGCTGGGCCGGAGGGAAGGAAAGAGTGGCTGGGCCTCGGTGGGCTGCGGCCTGGGAAGAAAAGAGAAAAAGAGAAAGGAAGGAGGGCGAGTTGGGCTGGGCTGAAGGAGAAAGGAAGAAGGGGATTCGGCCCGAGAGAGAAACGAGATTAGGAAAAGGTTTTCATTTCTGGGATTTTGAATTTGAATGTCATTCAAATTCAAGGGGAATAAAAGCAAACAACTTGCAAATCAAAAACAGAGAAAGTCAAAATGCGTTATGGTGGAATTTGATGCAGGTTCAAATTCAAAGGTTTTAAATTCGAGGTGAATTCACTAGAGTTTGACATACATTTATTTTAGTTTGTTGTAAATTCCAAAAAGTTCAAACTTTAGTGTATTTTAAATGAAAGCAAGCACTTCAGCACTAGTTTTAATATTTATAAAATTTCAGATTTGCAACTAGGTTGACTTATTTTAGTGAATTTTATTTGGAAAATTCATGGCAAGGTAAGAGCGGGACAAAAATTTAAATTTGCACTGATTTTTTTTTCCTTTTGTTTTGCTTCAAAGATTTGGGGTGTTACACAACCAAACCTTAGAACCAAGAGCAATGCAAGGCAACGGAATCGGCAGCGGAGGGGATGGTGCCGATCGGCACGATGGCGGTGCCGACCGGCACGGCAGTGCTGATCGGCGCGACGGTGGATTTTCGCCAATGAGCCCGACTCTGCCAGGGGAGCGCGACAGGAACCTTAATCCCACCAAGGACGATCCGATTGTCTGGTCGCACTTGAAGCAACGATGGATGTACAAGAGTGAAGCGGATGCGTTCAATAGAGGGAAGAAGGAGATGGATGAAGCCCTCCGGAAGAAGGTCAGAGAGGTGCTAGTACGCAAAGGTAAATTCAAGGTTATTGATGATAGCACACCAGTCTCCGATAGGTACACAATGGATAGACTTCTCGCTATGGAACGTCCTTTGACATATGATGATCTTATCGCCTTTGAATCAATACTTGCTGATAGCAAGAAGGAAGAGTTAGATAGAGATTGCTTTCTGACCATCCATAGATCTCGGCTTAATGATGGAAGGACTTTCGACGGTGGTGCCGACCGGCACATAGCTGGTGCCGATCGGCACCGTGTGCTTCCATGCGTCATGACTGTTGTTGGCGTTTCTTACGCAAAAAGATTTAATTCAATTTCCGCAAGCGCACGGAACACCATTGTAGCATTTCACCCGGGAGTATTCCAAGGTTATCGTATTTATATTTTTCCACAGGGAAGCAGGGCTAAGAATATCATGAATTAACAAAGAAACATCTATTATTTATAACTTGCAAACTAGACCAAAGCAGGGGTACAGATGTTTGATATGTGTGGCACTCAGGAGAACATCCATTGATATAGATAACAAGGAGTTAGCATTTAGTTTGGGAGGACAACGAGAAGAAGGTATCAGTCAGCCTAGGGTTAGCATTTAGTTTCACGATAGTCTACCATTATTTACTTAAGCTTTCATTACAGATACATTCAAGTGCATCAGGGGCACGGCCGCCGCCAAGACACGCAACCCGAGAACTAGGTTCAACGTATCCGGTCAACGGACCGCGTCTAGGCCCCTACACACTCAACCCGAACGTGGTGGACTACAGAGACCGGTGTAGCTGTCACCTACACTCGCGGCTACCACATCATCCCGTGGGGTCGAGGGCAAAACACGCTAGAACAATTCCAAGCAACTTGCTTACGACTATCCTAGTAACTTACTCTTGGCCAAAGAGCAAGCCACCCATGAACAATAAATCCAAATAAATTGTGCGGGACACGTGACAATAAGGCAATTATGTCCCTACTGCCAGTCCTCAAGCAAACAACTCATTCGTATCTACCATACACAGACGTGGATCCAACACAAGAATTTCTCTATAATAATTACTTAAATAAATAAATATAAACTAAAAGGAAAACTAAATTTAATAAATAAGAAAATAATTATATTAAAGAAAGTCTAATAAAAGAAAAGATACAAGAGAACTTTACCCAAACTCCGAAGAGAACTCCGGAGCTCCAAGCGAAGCTCTCACTTCTACTCTAACTCCCATAACTAAAATACTAATCCTACTCTACACAAGTGGAGTGTTCTTCCATGATATACTGAGGTGCAGGTTGGAGTGAGGGGAGGGGTCCTCTATTTATAGTGGAGTTGCCTTGGGAGAGTGGAGAAGGTCTTGGAGCATTTCGTGGAATATTCCTTCTTGCCGACGTCCCCTTGGCTTGGCCGGTGCGTCAAGTGGCTTGTGACCGCCTCTGGAACCGACTGGAGGAAGATTGAGGCGGTTGGAGTTTGGCTCGGGCCGGCCGGCCAGGTGTTTGGGCCGGCCGGCCAGCTTTTTCCTGGATTTTCTGCAATCTTCCGCGAGGCATAACTCCTGCTCCCGCTCCGAATTGGGTGATCCAAAAGCCCATTTCGACTATCTTGACGAGGCCTTTGACATGGAGGGATCAAATTTCTCATTTGAATAATTATTTCTTGATGTCCAAGTCATTCCTTATTTCTTGCGTCGAATGTCGTCGAGATGTCGGAGCATAGTCTTGCTTTAACATGTGCGTTTGGATATTTGCTATTTCTCCATGATTGTAAGCACAATTACACCAATATTCCTATGTACCTTGCAAAACAAGATCTCATCCAAAACTTGTGGAACTTTATTAGTTTAATGCAAGAAAAATTGGTGTATACCTTTTATTCGCCGATAAGTTGACGGTCATTTTATGATTTAACGACCGTCAACAACTGTCTGGGAAGATTTTCACGAAAAGATGATACACAAGAACACCAGAGGTTTTGGATGTAAGTGTTTTTACTGTCTGAAGGACCATCAGAGGCGGATTGAGAATTATCTAGCTGATCCTGAATGCATCCCTGCGACTTTCGTCTTTGATGATGGATTCCCCGTTGCTAAAAGGCGTATGACCCCTAAAGAGATCAATGATGAAATTCAGAGGCGTATTGACAGGGACAATGCTGCAAGGAGAAGAGCAAGTAATCTGGCAGACTTAGAAGCGTATTTTGCAACACGAGGCAACCGTGCCGACCGGCACAACACACGTGCCGATCGGCACGACCTCAAGATTGTGGATTTCATTGAAATAAAAGATGACTCCTCTGATGATGAGCCAGAACCGAAGAGATCAAAGGAAATAGAGGGAGTTCGTCGTTCCAACCGTCTTTCTTCAAAGCCACGAGCGAAGTATACCTTGGAATCGGTATGCTACTTAGAAACATCTCCTGAGCATGAGCACCCATTAGCTAATCTTGTTGCAAAGGATGAAGTCGAAGCAAAGGAGGATTCGGAAGAAGATTCCGAGGAAGAACCAATGGAAGAACAAGAAGAAGACGAAGGAGATGTGCCAGAACCTGTTGATGCCGAACCACCTAGTGCAGAAGGAGCTACAGGAAGCCTTGCAGGAGCTCAAGGAAGTACAGGGCCGTTATCAAGTAAACAGTGTCTCGTGCCGACCGGCACGTAGCCCGTGCCGACCGGCACCGAGGGGATTTAGCAGGAACTCGCCCCTGCAAGATGAGCGTCATGATCGTCCTGCTAACTGTTGCCTGATCTGCAGAAGAAACATCGAACGTCTTCAGTATGACATGGAGAGACGCCATAGGTATCAACGGGACATTGATAGAAGAGTTGAAGACATGATGAGCATGGCCGAAGAGGATTACTCCTTTCTCTTGCAGAACATTCGAAGCATCTTTAGCATGTTGAGGAGGCATGGCATCTACGATTAGGTTGGTCTAGTTGTCGTTCTTTTGCAATAGGGACATTGCAAGATTTGAGTGTGGGGAATTCGCCCTTACACTTCTTAAGGTCGTTTGCTTCGATTTAGTATGGTTTGAGTTTGTGTGCGAGTGTGAGAGTTTTCTTAGAGAGTCTTTGAGATGGTGTGCTTAGTTAAGCTTTGAGGTCAAGAATGATTGCAATGTCTTGAATAAAGTTGGTGTTAGTTGTCAAATCGATGCGTTACCCCATATTCTTGATTTTATTTTTGACGATCGTTTTACCAATCTATTTGAGTTTATTGAATAATCACTTGGCTTTAGAATATACCAACTTTTCGAAAACCCCTTCTATCATTCTATTGAAGCATTTAGCTAAAGATTTGATATTGTACCTATTACACTAAGCCAAATGAGATGAGAGAAGCCTACACATAAACCTTTTGATAAGAAAACATCTTTGTCAACTCTTTGCTCTTGATTACGACTAAGCTGGAAGGGAGTTTCATTTGTTCATCTCAGTTTGCTAGCCATCTGCCATCAAATTCTTTCTATCCGAAAAACTAATATTTCATCGTTTCTCCCTCCTCCTTGATACAACCTACAAGCAATGTGAAGTTCAACAGATTCGGTTCAAAAACGTGCTCTGATAGCAGTCTGTAATAATAAAAAAAAGAGAGAAAAAAAGAAAAAAAATGAAGAAAGTGCCGACCGGCACAAGCTGGTGCCGACCGGCACAGGAGAAAAATAAAAGAAAATACGCCAAAAAGAAAGAGAAAAATGAATATCAGAAGAAGCAGACTGCAGGAAGAGTTAAAATTCTGAAAGATCAGTATATACTTCAAGCTTGATCTCGTCTTAATTCTATTCCATTCATTCTCGTTTATTTTCTATTCCCCTTTTGATCTTTGTGCCTATTCTCTGTATTATCATGATGAAAACTCCCTTTTTGAAGGCATGATTGAGCGAATTGTTGACTTAGTTGTTCTTTCGATTCAATTTGGTTATACTACTCTCCGAGATCCACAAAAGAGCCTTATACTATAGAATAGGAGAGGGAAGGAAACACCTGTGAGCGATGTTGGCAGTCCTAAGGCCTAACAGAAATAAATCCGCAAGCGCACGGATACCTATGTAGCTTTCACCCCAAGAGTATTCCTAAGGTATCGAATCCACAGGGAACGAACAGTGTACTAAACTCGAGATCTATGCAGAATATCCGTAAAAAGGGACACGCTAAGCAGGGGATTAATACAGTAAAAAGATAGTCCTCTGGCCAGGTAATCTAATGCAAGATATTAAATAACTGAGCAATGCGATAAGGGTTTTTTTCGATATCATCTACTTCGGGGCACGGCCGCCGCCAAGACACGCAACCCGAGAACTAGGTTCAACGTATCCGGTCAACGGACCGCGTCTAGGCCCTACACACTCAACCCGGACGTGGTGGACTACAGTGACCGGTGTAGCTGTCACCTACACTCGCGGCTACCACAACATCCCGTGGGGTTGAGGGCAACTCAGGATAAATCAAAGTATAAACACCACGTTTACACCTATCATTAATACCAGCAACTAGCAATTTCCTAGAGCTAGCACATGCAGTAAATAAGAAATACTTACTACACACCTGAATCCCATAGATAATAAAGAAGAAAACCTTACTTTATTGCTCAATAAATAGTACCTTACATGTTACCCGGCCTGGAAGACTATGGCGACTACTCCCAGGCGGAGTATAGACCCGAGGCACCGAGGAAGCAGAACCCCGACATCTCCGGAGCTTCCGCCCTTCCTCCTCCTCTCACTCACTCTCTACTTCACTTATCAAAGTGTTTCTCTACTAAGGTGCGAGTTCTACCGTGGGAGCTACCACCTATTTATAGGCCTAAGTGAGGTAGAGTGGCGGTCACGACACGTCGGTAGTCGGTGAGGCGGTTTTGCCGAAAAGTCAGGCCGGCCGGCCTCCCACCTTGGCCGGCCGGCCATCCATTGTCCCGGATGGCCACCGCCTTCGCCGTGGACATCCTAGATTGCTTCCCAAGGTCGGTTCCGAAGTCGGTTTTCGAGTGGGGGCGGCAGAAGTGCAGAAATCATTAAATTAAGGCCCAAAAGCCCATCTTCCGGATGTCGGTTGTTCACCCACCATGGAGACCACTTGGGCTTGATGTTTTATGATCGTATAGCCCACTGGAGGAAGATCGGGTCCATTGGAGACAAAGGTAGGCCGGCCGGCCTAGGGGGGTGGCCGGCCGGTCAGGAAATTTCTGCATTTCCTGTAATTTTCGTTGAGGCATAACTTCTGCTCCCGAACTCCAAATTAGGTGAACCAAAAGTCAATCTTGACTATCTTTTCAAGGGCTTTCACATGGAGATCAAATATTTTATTTGGATAATTTATCTCCATGGCAAAACCCCTCTTTGTTTATAGTTTGTGGTGATTTTCCTTCATAATTGTACCTGCAATCAAAATATCACCAAAACTTGTGGAAAGCCATTAGTCCATAAAGAATGTTCATTTTATTCTTGATTGATGGCTTTTATAAGCTGGTGTTGGCGGTAAAAAGTAGTCGTTAAGGACCGCCAACATCCCCCCCAGACTTAGATCTTTGCTCGTCCCGAGCAAAAAGATTGAACCAAAGAAAAAGGCATCATCAAGGAGTTATGGCAAAGTTATTTCGACAATTACTTCAGGCTCACTATGTGGAAGTGGCTAAAGCTCACTGCCTTCAAGAGTTGAGAGATTGAATAGCACCAATCAAAGATTCTTTCAAACTCAAAATCCCTCGGGTTTCAAAAATTCCCCCTTCCTTGTATGTCACAAAATCCATAACACATGAGTCACTCACTGTGGTGAAAGAGCCTTTCTTCTCTCAAAAGATATCTTCCCTATCTCTAATAGGCTTGTATTTGGAGCTTGGTAGGGAGAGCACAATCTTTTTGCAGAATTTTGTAAGGCTAAGAAAGAATCCTAAAGAGAATATTGCACATCCTCATTGTTCAATCAAGATAAGAATTGATGCATGTGGTGGGGGAGAGAATGAACTCACACAGTGGTAGAATTTTGATCTATGTCTTGCCCAATTTTGAAATTTTTTTTTTTAAGTCAGCCAAATGTGCACCCCTTTTTTTTTTTGACATTGGGGAACTCTCGTCTCTTTTTTTTTTTAAGAGTTCCCGCGATGTGTGAGGCAACTTGTGTGGCTCCTTTGACTTCCTTTCATGATTTTGTGGGCTTGAACATAGGGACAAAAATTCTCTGAAGATGATAGAATTCGAGAACACACGCGAAGGATAAAGACTGAACTTGAGGAGTGCATTTTTCTCAAGAGAATTAAATCTTAACCAAACTCACAACAGAAAGATTAGCTTTTGAAGAGTTCATACCTATTTATCTTTTTGGCTCTAATAGGCTTTTTCAAAAGATTTTGTGACAACAAATCCGAAGGAAAAATTTGATTGCCAAGAAAATCAAGAGAAGAAAGAAATCAAGATTTATGCATATATCAAATCTCACAACAAAATAGACAGGAGCGTCCTTACATTTATTTTTGTGAGCAAGAAGAAACAGCGAAATAATAATGCCATAAACCTGATGATTAGCAAGAGTTTTATTTGGTTCATCCTCAAAAATTATTTTGTTTTGTTTCCCAGGTATGTGAAACAGAGCAAACGGGTCAAGATAAAGTTTGAGGAAAAATTGGACCTGGTTGGAGTTTGGCCAAGGCCGGCCGGCCTGGGGTGTGGACCGGCCGGTGGGGTCCCTTCCCTGTTTCATCGGGACGACGCGCCATTGTGTGTTCACAACTTTGTTCCTGCGCACTCGGGAAAAATGTGAGCGTACAAAGGTTGGTTTATGTGGTTACCCACATAAACCAACACACAATTTAATAAAGCACTCACACAGACATGTCAGATATTATTTATTATTATTTTTTTATTTAAAAAAGAAAAAATAAAGGGTGCTTGGTTAAGGTCGAAGCCAGACCGTAGATGCAAGCATTTTTAGCTTTGGATAAATTCGAGGACATCTACTTCCTCGAGAGCAGGCATGGAGGGTTCAAGGAACACTTTTAACCGCTGGCCATTTACCTTAAAAAGGCTTCCATCATCGCTCTGGAGAGTGACAGCTCCATGTGTGGAAGCTTCCACAACAGTATAAGGACCGTCCCATCTGCTCCGGAGTTTACCAAGGCCAAATAGTTTAGCGCGGGAATTAAAAAGTAGTACCTTATCTCTTGGCGCGAAGTGCTTCTCACGGATGCGTTTGTCGTGCCATCTTTTAGTTCTATCCTTGTACAGCTTGGAGCTATGGTACGCCTTCTCCCTCCATTCTTCAAGCTCGGCGATTTGAATTTGCCGCTTGACTTGGGCTTGATCTAAATCCATGTTCCACTTCCGGATTGCCCAATATGCCTTGAACTCTAGCTCGACAGGTAGATGGCATGTCTTCCCATATACCATTTGGTATGGGGTCATGCCAATGGGTGTCTTATAAGCTGTCCTGTAAGCCCATAATGCTTCATGCAGTTTGCTTTTCCAGGACTTTCCCATCTTATCAACGGTCTTTTGGAGGATATTCTTGATCTGTTTATTCGAAGTCTCCGCTTGACCGCTGGTTTGTGGGTGATAGGGGGTCGCTACTCTATGTTCAATTCCATATTTGTGTAGCATTTCCTTGAAGGTTTTATCAATGAAGTGTGAACCCCCATCGCTAATAATCACCCTTGGTGTGCCGAACCTAGGGAAGATGTGTTCTTGGAGCATTCTCTTTGAGTGGGTGGAGTCTGCATTGCGGCATGGTATTGCTTCTACCCACTTCGAGACATAGTCCACTGCCACTAGGATATACTCATAGTTTTCTGACTTTGGAAAGGGTCCCATGAAGTCAATGCCCCATACATCGAAGATATCGATTTGGAGGTTATTTGTAAGGGGCATCGCATCTCGGGAGTTTATCCCTCCTATTTTCTGACAGCGAGGACATCTCCGTACATACTCTTTGGTATCTTCATACATAGTCGGCCAGTAAAATCCACTCTGCCAGACTTTAGCATTGGTACGGAATGCTCCATAGTGGCCCCCATATGGCGAAGAGTGACATCTATCAATGATCTGCATAGCCTCGCAGGTGGGCACATCTTCTAAGTAGACCATCAGAGCAGACTTTATATAGATAAGGGTCATCCCATAGATAGTATCTGCTATCCCTGATGAGCTTCTTCTTGTCCTCCCCTGGTGGTATGTATCCAGAAACGATATAGTTAACAATATTTGCATACCACGGGTCGGTGCTTGTTACCTTTAGTAACATATCATCTCTCAAGTAATCATTGATAGGTAATGCATTGGGATCTTCAACTTGTAGACGAGAGAGATGATCTGCCACTGTGTTTTCTACTCCCTTGCGGTCTCTGATTTCTATGTCAAATTCTTGGAGGAGTAGAATCCATCGGATAAGTCGTGGCTTTGCATCCTTCTTAGTTAACAGGTACTTGAGGGCTGCGTGGTCAGAATAAACTATCACTTTCGCGCCCACCAAGTATGACCTGAACTTATCAATGGCATAGACTACTGCAAGCAATTCCTTCTCAGTGGTAGCATAATTGAGTTGTGGCCCTGTGAGAGTCTTGCTTGCATAAGCTATGGCATGATGCTTCTTATCCTTGGTCTGTCCCAACACTGCCCCAACGGCATAGTCGCTTGCATCGCACATGATCTCGAATGGGAGCTTCCAATCTGGAGGCTGGATAATGGGGGTCGAGATTAACGCTCTCTTGAGTTCGTTAAATGCCTCCATGCACCTGTCATCAAAGACGAATGGTGCATCCTTGGCTAGCAGATTGGTGAGAGGTCTGGCTTTCTTGGAGAAATGTTTGATAAATCTCCTATAGAACCCAGCATGCCCCAGGAAACTGCGGATCCCCTTAATATTCCTCGGGGGTGGAAGTGACTCAATGACTTCAACCTTAGCCTTGTCAACTTCTATCCCTCTGGCAGAGACCTTGTGTCCTAAGACAATTCCCTCAGTTACCATGAAATGGCATTTCTCCCAGTTCAGGACTAGATCGGCTTCCTTGCATCTTTGTAGCACCTTCTCTAAGTTTCGTAGGCACCCATCGAATGTCTCTCCATAGACAGAGAAATCGTCCATGAATACCTCCATTACTTTCTCAACAAGATCAGAGAAGATAGCCATCATGCATCTTTGGAAGGAAGCAGGTGCATTGCACAACCCGAACGACATCCTGCGATATGCAAAGGTGCCATAGGGACATGTGAAGGTTGTCTTATCTTGGTCATCAGGATGGATAGGAATTTGGTGATATCCTGAATAACCATCTAGAAAGCAGAAGAATGAATGCTTTGCCAGCCGTTCGAGCATTTCATCGATGAAGGGAAGAGGATAATGGTCTTTCCTTGTTGCCTTATTCAACTTCCTGTAGTCGATGCACATTCGCCACCCTGTCACTGTGCGCTGAGGGATCAATTCATTCTTCTCGTTCCGCACAACAGTCATCCCTCCTTTCTTTGGCACAACCTGAACTGGACTAACCCATTGACTGTCTTGCACTGGGTAAATTATCCCTGCCTTGAGTAGCTTTAAGATCTCCTTTTTCACTACATCTCTCATGGCATTGTTAAGACGTCGTTGATGTTCACGAACGGGCTTGTGGTCTGGTTCCATCGGGATTCTGTGGGTGCAAAATTCTGGACTGATCCCTTTGAGGTCTGCCAGTGAGTAACCTATTACTGATTGATATTTCTCCAGTAAGGCTACTAGCTTCTTCTCTTCTTTCTGGGAAATTTCTTCAATAGAGGCTAATTCTTCCATAGTTTCTGGGTGCGTCTCTGCTTTGGTGTTGAGAGCACGCCTGATGTCAACGGGGAAGCTTTCTTTCCCAATACGAACATCCAACTTCTCCTGTAAGTACTTTATTTGGGAGAATGTGTAGATTGGAGTTCCGATCAGTAAGAAGTCTTGCTTGGGTATATCGAATATGTGAAAGGCGAGAACCATGGGCTGTTCATTTATCTCTGTCTCCACTTCCCGCAAAACTCCTACCGCTGGGTAATATTTATTCTCGAAGACCAACCATTTCTTTGAAGGTGTTAGGTTGTCTTCGGACAGCCATCCACTACTTTCAGCCATATGCTTTGACATGATATTGACTTTGGCTTTTAAGTCATATATGGCTTTCCTCCTAGCAGTGGATTGAATATTCACCATAACGCAGTCGGGTTTTGGATTTAACTTGATTGTCTCCCTCGTGCATTCGGCTTCTTGAAACCAATCTTCCCCCAGAACAGCTGACAGTTGATGTATTCTTTCTGTCTGCTCTTCTATATCTTCCCAATCCAGTTCTTCGGCGTCATCATTGTCAGGGTAACAATTTCTTTCTATCGGATATGATCTTGTATCCCCGAATTTGGTGAAATCAAATTCCTCTTCGTAGGGCACGAGAGGAAGAATTGGTTCCACCACCTGAAGGTTTTCAGCTTCGGCAAGAGTTTGACCACCTTGGAACAAATTTGGATTTGTTGGGCAGACATAGAATGGTTCAGGAGTTTCTTCCATGATTGGAGCTTTTTCCATGATCGGAGCTTGAGGAACCTCAATTTGAAGCACAGGTTGAACAACGGGTACTTCTTCTTTTGGTAGCTCGGGTGTAGGTGGCACATAGCTGTCCAGATTGCTCAGAATTTTACCAAGAAGTTCGAATCCTTCAGTTGGTGTGATTCTTATGAAAGATCCTCCAGAAGCAGTATCCAAAAAAGTACGGCTCCCTGGAGTGAGCCCCCACATGAAGTGCTGAAGGAGTACTGCTGGTGAGAGTCCGAGATCTGGTCCTTTGACGGTGTATGACATGAAGCGCTCCCATGAGGCTCCCAATGTTTCTTCACTGCTCTGCTTGAAGGTAAGAAGCTCCATACGAAGAGCAATGACCTTTGCAACAGGGAAGTATTTGAAACAGAAGAGATCTCTGAGAGTTGTCCAATTTCCGTTGGCCCCTCCTACTGACATAGTATACCATTGTGTTGCCTTTCCACTGAGTGAGAACGGGAATAACTTCCATTTGAGCGTGTCCTGTGGAAATCCCTGGGTCGAAACAGTGGAACAAAGCAGCTCGAAGTATCTCAGGTGTTCATATGGATTCTCATCTTCATCTCCGCGGAAGATGTTCCCCTGAACCAGTGCTATGAGTTCTGGACGAATCTCATAGCTCTGGGCTGTGATTGGTGCAGATGCTGGAGGAGGCTCCAGCAATTCTCCTTTCGGAGCATTGGCGTAGACGATGGAGGATGGGTCCATGGTAATGATAAAGAAAAAGAAAAACAAAAACAAAACAAAATAAACCTATTCACGGATGATCCTAGATTCGAGTTAGCACAGCTACCGTTCCCCGGCAACGGCGCCAGAAAGCTTGTTGGCAGTCCTAAGGCCTAACAGAAATAAATCCGCAAGCGCACGGATACCGATGTAGCTTTCACCCCAAGAGTATTCCTAAGGTATCGAATCCACAGGGAACGAACAGTGTACTAAACTCGAGATCTATGCAGAATATCCGTAAAAAGGGACACGCTAAGCAGGGGATTAATACAGTAAAAAGATAGTCCTCTGGCCAGGTAATCTAATGCAAGATATTAAATAACTGAGCAATGCGATAAGGGTTTTTTTCGATATCATCTACTTCGGGGCACGGCCGCCGCCAAGACACGCAACCCGAGAACTAGGTTCAACGTATCCGGTCAACGGACCGCGTCTAGGCCCTACACACTCAACCCGAACGTGGTGGACTACAGAGACCGGTGTAGCTGTCACCTACACTCGCGGCTACCACAACATCCCGTGGGGTTGAGGGCAACTCAGGATAAATCAAAGTATAAACAGCACGTTTACACCTATCATTAATACCAGCAACTAGCAATTTCCTAGAGCTAGCACATGCAGTAAATAAGAAATACTTACTACACACCTGAATCTCATAGATAATAAAGAAGAAAACCTTACTTTATTGCTCAATAAATAGTACCTTACATGTTACCCGGCCTGGAAGACTATGGCGACTACTCCCAGGCGGAGTACAGACCCGAGGCACCGAGGAAGCAGAACCCCGACATCTCCGGAGCTTCTGCCCTTCCTCCTCCTCTCACTCACTCTCTACTTCACTTATCAAAGTGTTTCTCTACTAAGGTGCGAGTTCTACCGTGGGAGCTACCACCTATTTATAGGCCTAAGTGAGGTAGAGTGGCGGTCACGACACGTCGGTAGTCGGTGAGGCGGTTTTGCCGAAAAGTCAGGCCGGCCGGCCTCCCACCTTGGCCGGCCGGCCATCCATTGTCCCGGATGGCCACCGCCTTCGCCGTGGACGTCCTAGATTGCTTCCCAAGGTCGGTTCCGAAGTCGGTTTTCGAGTGGGGGCGGCAGAAGTGCAGAAATCATCAAATTAAGGCCCAAAAGCCCATCTTCCGGATGTCGGTTGTTCACCCACCATGGAGACCACTTGAGCTTGATGTTTTATGATGCGTATAGCCCACTGGAGGAAGATCGGGTCCATTGGAGACAAAGGTAGGCCGGCCGGCCTAGGGGGGTGGCCGGCCGGTCAGGAAATTTCTGCATTTCCTGTAATTTTCGTTGAGGCATAACTTCTGCTCCCGAACTCCAAATTAGGTGAACCAAAAGTCAATCTTGACTATCTTTTCAAGGGCTTTCACATGGAGATCAAATATTTTATTTGGATAATTTATCTCCATGGCAAAACCCCTCTTTGTTTATAGTTTGCGGTGATTTTCCTTCATAATTGTACCTGCAATCAAAATATCACCAAAACTTGTGGAAAGCCATTAGTCCATAAAGAATGTTCATTTTATTCTTGATTGATGGCTTTTATAAGCTGGTGTTGGCGGTAAAAAGTAGTCGTTAAGGACCGCCAACAAGCGATTGAGTGAAATCTGAAGCTTTTTGCATTTATCTTACGTGATATGAAGGGAGACAAAAATATTTGTTTGAGATAAGCATTGTGATTGATTTGGTTGACTCAAGTTTTGAGGTGAATTATTTTCAAAATTGAGAGAAAGTCTTGTGGAGGAATACTAATTCGATGAGATGATTAACAATAGCTAAGTTGAAGATTTGTGAGAGTTTTTGCTTCTTAGCATGATGAAAGCACGGTGATGATTTTCTTGGTTTGTATTGCTCGAGGACTAGCAATGATTAGAGTGTGGGGGAGCTGTTGGTGCTTTCTATGTACCCATTTTATATGACAAATATGGTGTTTTTAATACCTTATTATGTCATTATTGCTAACAATTAACCCTCATTATTATATATATGCGTAGTTTCTGTGTATTCGGAAAGATTTGCAGGAAACATGTGAAAATGGAGAGACTACGGATAAAGAGCTACCAGAGGCCCGAAAAATGAAGAAGTTGGAGGCCGTGCCGATCGGCACAGACCCTGTGCCGACCGGCACTACTAGGGGTTAAGCCCAAACATAAAGCCCACTCGGAGAAGATGAAGCCCAGAAGAAAATATCAGAGTCCGAGTCGGTGAAATCCAGCCCACAATCGGAAGGAACTATAAAGATAAGATCTTGGTCGCGAAGAAAGGAGGGGGGCGAACAGATAGAAGTTTTGACCTAGGTTAAAGGTTGTGACGGCGAAGACGGCGATCACCGATCATCACCACCAAAAAGGAAGATTGTGCCGACCGGCACACCGCCGTGCCGAACGGCACCTGTGGGTCCACGCCAAAATCCCGTGTTCTATTGTAACCATGTTCATGTGTCGCAATATGATGCGTGAGTAGATCTCATATTCTCTCCGTGGCGAGGGAAATCTGGTTATGTAACTCTCACACTTACGCTACTCTTTTGATGCGTTCGGTCTATGTGATGCACTTATTATGTATCTAATCAATACATGACTCATTAGTGTAGCTTTTTGTACAATCCCGCAGCAACGCACGGGCTGTTACCTAGTTCAATATCAGGTTTGACGAGATCGATTTAGAAGTGCGTGTGTGCATGTCTCAGAGATTTTTTTTTTGAGCTCCGCATGTCTCAGTGATGGCTTACGGCAGTGGGACTGCCTATATGCAGGGCGTCCTACGGTTTACATTTGATAGATCGGTCCAATAGTCCATTAAATTTAGGCAGCTCAGCCTAAGTCAGAGTGTCAACAATTCGAAATAGAAGAATCAACATTTTTGTAGTTCTATTTCAACATTTTTAAAATGAAATTAACATTTTTTAAAAAATGTTGACATAGTGTAAACAAACTGTTGACATAGTGCAAACAAGATGTTGATATAGTACATTCAAAATGTTGACAAAAATTTTAAATTTTAAAAAATTGAAAAAATATTCATATTGGATCTCATTTTGTAGAATTAATTGTAACAAACACGTAGGTTCAAACGGATTCAAAAACAGACTTACGGTTTAGGAGAAAAACGCGTTTAAAGTTTGAAATTCGTTTCTTTTTCTCCACCTCCCAACCCGCCCCAATCAGAGTGTGACACGTGGCATCTTTTCAGCCATCCCTTCTCCACCCGCACGAATCTCAGCCGTTGCACGAATCTCAAACACTGTTCTATCAAAGCTTAACTATAGCCCGCCCTACGTATAGGATTCACCTACGCCGTGGCGTACCGCGCTCGGCCCATTAGGGTGGGCCAACAAGTGCAAAATGGCCCAAAGAAAAAAAAATCGTTACTATAGCTTCGACACAGTGTTAAAATTGTGCTTGGGTCGAAATAGGGTATGCCGAGGCCCATGCGGCCCAATACGTACGTGGGTCCGCAATGGCTTAAGGGCCTCACGATCTATACATATACGTGTACTAGCTAGGGCCAAAAGAAGCCCATGCTAGGGAAGAACCAAAGGCGATCTGCAAGATTCGACGCGTTTGGGAATTCCTAGTTTCGTACCTTCTAATTTCTATGCATGTATACCATTACCATCGGGTAGGACAGAACCGAAGACTTAGCCTCGTAATGCGTATACATGGCAATGCTTGCTTCGTAGTCGATGACGTCTAAAACAACAACGTGTTCCTTGTTGTTTCCTGTCGTCGATTCCTGGAGTACGTCTAGGACCAGCAACCCGGCGTGTTCTTCTAGGACCAGCGCCTTCCGTAGATCATCGATCCTCGGAAATAGATCAAATCAATATTAAAAACTGATCTAACAGCAACAAATTGATGAACTCACCCGGAATTAGAGATGGAGAGACGATCGTGCAGATAATACTTTGTAATTCATAGATTCCAAGTAGCGTCGCGTCACCGACAAGGAAGAACAATCACAAGTAGGCTAGAGACAAAGAGACAGATGTATGTGAAGCGCTTCTTCTTTATTCAATAAAGAACTGTCCATTACAATATGGGGATACTCCACTATCTATATCCGGAGAGGCTCTCCTATTCATCGTAGGAATCCGCCTATTTGATAAATTGCCCACATGGAGTAAGACTGATTCTTGCTTAGGGTCACGTCACGTAGCCGCCGCTTAGGGTGCCCTGGCGACTTGGCTACGGGGACGATTTCGAGTCTCCGTTTGTCTCCTGTTCGTCTCCGACTAGTCTATGCTGCTGGTCTCCGGTTTCTTACGAACTATTGATTGGTTTCTTGCGCTCTGCTGCGTTCTCTCGGTTCTGGGGGTGAAGACGGGAAGGCATTGGGTCCTTTACCCACCCGAGGTTCCGGATTTCGTCGCATCGTGAGGGCCAGGTCGTGATCTAGTTCGCCGTATCTCGCCGTTGCGCGTGATGTCTGCGGAAAACAACTATCTGGGCAAGATGGCGGCGGCGGACGAGGGGAAAGTTGCACAGCAAAGCAGTGGCAGCGGCGCTAGGGTTTCACATCCTAGTGAGTCGAACCGGCGGAGTTTGATCGGTGCTGGTGGAAGTCAGATCAAAACTGCTACTGGGGTCGATGGACAGAATGATGGCGGCGAGGCGTCAATGCAGACACCGACAAACAATCTGCAGATCGAATTGCATGGCATGGGAGGAAGAAGAGGCGAGGTTGATATGGAAGTTGATCAGGTTGGTGATAACATGGATTATGATGAGTCCGCTGATGAGGATGTGGAGGAAGAGGAGGAGGAGGCACTTGAATTTGATCTTGAGGATCTAGCACAGCAGGCTCCAAGGAAACTGCTGGTTCTAGCTCGATACTTCACGATACGTCCATATAGTATCCATGGCCTTTTTTAGGAGAGCGTAAGGCTTGGCTGCCACGAGCTAAAATCACACGTAAAGTCCTTCATGATAACCTCTTCTTGTTGGATTTTGCTGGCGAGGGGGATTACAAATTTGTCTTGAACGGTGGACCTTGGAGGCATAAAGGTGATGCACTACTAGTGGTGGCATATGATGGGAAGACAAGGCCTTCTGAGGTGCCTTTGAACACTATTTCATTATGGGTCCAAGTTTTTGACCTGCCGGGTGTCATGATGAATGAGGCAGTGGCTGAGCGTATTGGTAATAGGCTGGGAAAATTCGTGGAGATGCATAAGGATGTTGGGGCCCTTAATGTTGGTCGATATATGAGAATCAAAGTGCAACTCCCTCTGAGTAAGCCGCTCAGACCTTGGATGGAGCTAAAGCTCAATGGTGTGATGCAAAATTTTGATCTGAAGTATGAGAAAGCACCGCATTTCTGCTTTCGCTGTGGGCGCATGGGACATAGGGATAGAGAATGCCAATTTAAGGGGCATAATTATGACGGTTTCAGTTATGGTGAGGGGCTGCGAGGATTGCCACACATGCATGCAGAGATGAGGAGCAAAACAATGCATGCTGTGGAAAAACCCTCGGTGGCACGTAATCTGAAATATGCGAATCCGTTACAAACCTTCAGGAGTGGAGCAGTTCCAATCGTGTAGGAGGTAGATGAGAAGCATGGAGAGGAAGAGGATGAGGTGCCGGTTGTGCCTGCAAATGTCAGCAATGACCTTGCAAATAAAGTGGGCAACCTTAGCATTGATCCACAATTGCCTCTAGCAGTTCGTTCGGATGACAAGGAGAAAATTATTTTGGCAAGTTCTTTTGCTCCCACTGCTACATCCTCCATTGTGAAGTCGGTGACTGTTGGCGATCGTTAAACCATGATTTGACCGCCATCCTACCGGTAAATAAAATCATAACACCAAGATTTTGTGCATAGTAGTTAGGAATAATGCTTCTCCACAGGTTTTGGTGAATATTTGGATGCAGGAGTGGATAATGAAGAAAAGTGGGCCCAGCCAGGGAATTTCCCCTGGCCGACCGGTCCCACCATAGGCTGGCCGGCCCCACCTGGTGGCCGCATGCCCCAGACTTCCTCCAGTGGGCTGGAAAATAATCCATAACATATAATTCAAGGCCAGCCCAGCAGAATTGCACCGCCATTCTAGAAGGTGGGCTATTTGGGCCTTAACTTGGCCCTCACTTCAATTCTGCCGACCTCAGCGAGGAGCCGACCTTCAGACCGCCTTCAGGGAGTGATCTGGAGCATCCAGGCGCAAGACGGTGGCAAACCGCCACAGGGGACGGTCGGCCGGCCACCCCCTAGGCCGGCCGGCCGACTTTGGCGCCACCGCCTCTCCAGCTTCGGCCAGGGTGCTCCCACCGCCTTCACAAGCTATAAATTGGACCCCCCGGCCTCAGAAGTAACTCGCACCATCACACATCATCCAAGTGTTCATTAGTTTAGTTTAGTAGTAGCTTTTGGAGTTAGAGTAGAGTAGAGTAGAGTGAGAGCTCTCTCGGGCTTCCGGAGTCTTCTCGGAGTTCGGTATAGTTCTTTGTATCATTACTCTTTTGAGATTTTATTTAATATATATTTAGTTTATTCTTTATTTATTTTTTTTAGTAGTTCTTTTCTATTTAGTTTATTTATTCGTTAAGTAAGTGCTCGTAGAAGTCTTGTTGTGGGATTCGTGATTGTTGGAATAGCAAGTACGAGAGAGTGCCTTCGTCGGAGATGACGTCGTGTGAAATCTGTGCTTGTTCATTCTTAGATAGGACTGTTCCGTTGATCAAGAGTAGTTCCTCTAGGCGGGTTGTAAGCATGGCGCTTAGAACTTGGCCTATGCACGTTTGGCACCCAGCCCCACGGAGGATGGTAGCCGCGAGTGCATGTGACAGCTGCACCGGTCTCTGTAATCCACCACGTCCGGGTTGGACTCAGCAGGGTCTTAATTATAGCATACGGTTCCCTAGGTTTGAACTAGCTTCATCGGTTAACCTAGCACGTGTGTGCCCCGAAACGACATGACTTGTATGTGTATGAGCTTAACTAGAGTAGATAACCTTTGTAGATTTGACTGCTAGGAAGAGTAAATAATAGATAAACATACAGGTAGCCTTAACTCTATCTCGTTGCTCTCCCAAATGTATACTACAGTTTTCTTTTATTACTTTAGATTTGAGGATGTGTGTGCCACTCATATATATCATGCCTATCTTACCCCGTCTCAAGTATAGTTTGATACATTATTCTTTCTCCAAATTATCCAATGCATTGCTATTATTCAGCTCCTTTTCGCTCTGCTTCCCTACAGAAATATAAATATGATAACCCTGGAATACTCTAAGGTGAAATGCTACAATGGTGATCCGTGCGCTTGCGGAATTAATGAATTAATTTTATCGCATAAGAACCGCCAACAGTGACCAATAAACGAGAGAAGCAACACGGGGTTTTGCCGAGGACTGGAGCAAGCAGCAACTCCTCGGGTAAAACTCATGATTCTGACCGCAATGGGGCCAATGAGATGCATGAAAAAACGGCATTTGGTCCCTTTCTCCTCTCTCTCTCGCTCGCTACAGTAAAGAGAGGCGATAAGGGTGTCGTTCCTCCCCGCCGGCGGAGCCGGTTCTCTCCGTCGCCTCCGATGGCCCTCGGGGCTGCGCGAGGTGGCGGAGAGTGCTGTGCTCTCGCTGGCGGATGGTAGGATAGGTCCTAGTCTAGGTTTTCTTAGGTCTAGGGTTAGGGTTCCGGCGGTTGGCGGCGAGGGTGCGGCGGCGTCGACCGGGAGTCCGGATCTGTCCCTCCGAGTTCGGCCGCGTCCCGTCGGTGCTTCACTCCGGTGCCGGCGGCGAGCTCGTGGGGGTGGAGTCCCCGTCGAGGGGCTCCTTTTTAGGAGTTCGCCGGCGGATCTGCGCCTTCGTCGACGAGGCGTTGAAGAAGCTGGCTTTTTGGTTCAAGGAAGCGGACGATGCTGCAGTTTCGTGGAAGAAGGGTGGTTGGTTCGCGCTCGGGTGTTCCACGGCGGCACGCGTCGTCGTCGGCGAGCGGCGGGCCAGCCGGGAAGGTGCTCGGGGCGTGGCCCCGGCCGATTGGACGTTCAGCTCTGGCCATCTCGCCGGTCTGCGGTGAGTGTCTTCCCCGGCTCGTTGAAGCTTTTGTGCGATGGAGTCCTTCCCGGCGTTGGGTTGGTGGCGGCGGCGGGCGATGCAGGCGCTGGCGTGGCCGGCGAAGGCGGATCTCGTCGCCATCGATGTGCTTGAGGTCCAGGGACCTCTGTGTAATTTCTTTCTTTGCTAAGGGCCTCTCTGCACTTTGTGTGGCACAGCTGTCCGTATCCTTGTATAACGTATCTGTACGGTTGTATGGTTGTATTTCCTTAATATAAATACAGGTATGTTTGATCAAAAAAAAAAAAAAATGAGATGCATGAAGTGTCCATTAAGAAAATTTTTGTGTCCTTGAAGCACAGCATGAAGAAAGCTGATGGCTATCTAGCATTAACACAAGGGGATATCCCCATGCCCTCAGTGTCGCCCTTGGGCAAGCGTAGTACTGTTGCAGGTGCAGAACATGTACCTGAAGGGGAAGGCGACAGTGATGCTGATGGTGTCGAGGAGAATACTGCAAAGAAGGGTAGGACAATGGTGAACCAACCAGCGGCTGCTGTTATCCTGACGGGCGCTCATGGCGAGGCCCGTCATGAGAAATGAGTCTTTTGTGCTGGAACTGTCGTGGGGCGGGGAATCCCCGAGCAGTTCAAGAGCTCATGGCCCTTACCAGGGTTCATAACCCCATGATGGTATTCTTGTCGGAGACGAGGGTTAAGGATACCAGAGTTGAAGGTTTGAGGTGGAGATTGGGACTAAAAGGTTGCTTACCTGTAAGTAGTGTGGGACTGAGTGGCGGATTGGTGCTTTTCTGGCATGAATCATGGGAGGTTGATCTACTTTCTATATCTGAACGTCATATTGATGTGGCTGTACGGGAAGAACCAGGTGCTAATCAATGGCGTGTAACTTTTGTATACGGGGAGCCGAGGGTGGAGAACAGACACAAGATGTGGGATCTGCTAGTAGACTTAAAATCTAAATCCAGTCTACCATGGACGGTGATGGGAGACTTCAATGAAGCCATGTGGCAGTATGAACATTTTTCGGCATGTCTGAGGCCTGAGAAGCAAATGGCAGATTTTCGGGATGCT
This sequence comes from Eragrostis nindensis, assembly GCA_012490785.1. Lineage (NCBI taxonomy): Eukaryota > Viridiplantae > Streptophyta > Magnoliopsida > Poales > Poaceae > Eragrostis > Eragrostis nindensis. The sequence continues at coordinate 350,477 of JAAXCT010000098.1, read as the reverse complement.
CTGAATCTTTGTGAACTCCATGATGTTGGTTTTGTAGGCCTTCCGTTCACTTATGACAACAATAAGCCTGGTAATAGAAATGTTAAAGTAAGACTAGATAGGGTTGTGGCAGATATGGAGTGGCGGGACAAATTCTCAGATGCATCTGTTATTCATCTTACCTCGGCTAGATCTGATCACTGTCCTCTTCTGATTAAACTAGGTAGTGAAGGCCAACCAGTGAAACGTCGAGGGCAACTGATGTATGAGATAATGTGGGAACGTGATGGAGAAATGGCACACATCATTGAAGAAGCATGGGCACAGCGAGAGCCAATATTTAATTTGGGAGATGTGGGAAATGCATTACGGGCTGTGCTACTGTCTTTAAAGCAGTGGAGCTCTAAACGCTTTGGCTCGGTGACCAAGCAGATCGAAGAGTTGAGAGCAAAACTGGAGTTGTTGCGACAACAAGGATCTAGTGCAGACTGTGCCGAGCTGCGAACGATTCTTGATAAGATGAATGAGTTATTGTACAGGGAAGAGATGATGTGGTTACAACGGTCAAGAGTGGACTGGTTGAAATATGGCGACAGGAACACACGTTTCTTCCATCAGAGGGCTAAATGGCGTGCAAGAAAAAACCATATCAAGAAGCTGCAAGATGAGGATGGCTCTTGGCGTACTAGCAAACAACAAATACATGATCTAGCTCAGCGTTTCTTTGATAAACTGTATGATAGAGACCCTTCGGTGGATCCGGATAGGGTCCTGGCCGCTGTTCCTGAGGTAATTACAGAGAATATTAATGAAGCATTGTGTGCGCCATTCAGTGAAGTTGAGATAAGCAATGCTCTGTTTCAAATCGGGCCTCTAAAAGCGCCCGGGCCAGATGGACTGCCAGGGAGGTTTTTTCAAAGGAATTGGAAGTTACTGAAGGATGATGTGATCAAAGGAGTGCAGGAATTTTTTCGCACGGGTCACATGCCGGGAGGAGTTAATGATACTGCGATCGTACTTATCCCGAAGAAACCACAGGCTGTCAAATTGAGGGACTTCCGGCCTATTAGCCTCTGTAACGTCCTGTATAAGGTGATCTCAAAGTGTCTAGTTAACAGGTTGAGACCCCATCTCGATCTGCTAATTTCAGAAAACCAAAGTGCATTCATACCAGGCCGTTTAATCACAGATAATGCACTGATTACCTTCGAGTGCTTACACAAAATGCAGAGCTGTCAAGAGAGAACTGGAGATGGATATTGTGCGTACAAATTGGACCTCGCCAAGGCGTACGATCGGGTCGACTGGAGTTTTTTGCAGAAAGTGCTGGAGAGATTGGGCTTTCATCACACATGGGTACAGTGGATCATGGCCTGCGTGACTACTGTACGCTACCGTATCAAGATAAATGGCGAACTTCTGCAACCTTTCGTCCCATCGCGCGGCCTACGCCAAGGTGATCCCTTGTCGCCATATCTGTTTCTGCTTGTGGCTAACAGTTTATCGAAGTTATTAACAAAGGCTGAAACTGATGGACTAATCAGTGGGCTTAAGGTGTGTCGGCGTGCGCCATCGGTATCTCACTTACCTTGCGGATGATAGTCTTCTATTTTTTAAAGCAACAGAGGCTGAGGCGCATGGTGTGCGAGACATTCTTGCTGATTTTCAGACTGGGACGGGACAGCTTCTTAGTGCAGAGAAGTGCTTTATTCTGTTCTCCTCGAATGTGTCTGATGTGAGGAGGAATGAGGTGCGCGGTATTTTGCAAGTTCAGAAGGAGGCTTTTGAGGCTCGTTACCTTGGCCTACCGACACCAGATGGCCGCATGAAGCGGGAAGCATTCCAGCCACTTGAGGAATGATTTGGTAAGAGAATGTCGGACTATACTGAGAAATTCATGTCAGGAGCAGCAAAAGAGACATTAATCAAGTCAGTGGCTCAAGCATTGCCAACTTACATAATGGGAGTTTTTAAGCTCTCGGCTGGGTTGTGTGATGACCTTATGAAGCAGATTAAGAGATTTTGGTGGGGGGCAGAAAAAGGAAAACGCAAGACATATTGGTGTGCCTGGGAGAAAATGTTGATGTGCAAGACCAAAGGTGGACTTGGTTTCCGTGACTTGAGAATTTTTAATCAGGCTTTACTTGCTCGTCAGGCATGGAGACTAGTCCATAATCCAGACAGCTTGTGCGCCCGTATTTTGAAAGCTAAGTATTATCCAAGTGGAAACATTGTTGACACTTCATTCTCTGGCAATGCTTCTCCGACTTGGCGTGCTATAGAACACGGGCTTGAGCTGGTAAAGAAGGGTATCATATGGAGAGTGGGGAATGGAGCCAGCATACGCATTTGGCGTGACCAGTGGCTACCACATGAGCCGGACCTACACGTGATTGGTAAGAAAAACCGTTGCAGACTTAAATGGGTTTCTGAGTTGATTGATCCTCGTACAAACTCATGGAACATGGAGCTAGTAAACCACATCTTCCACCAGCCTGATGTGGACTGTATTCGAAAAATCAAGATGCCACTGAGGAGACAAGAGGACTTCATTGCTTGGCATTATGAGAAGACGGGCACGTTCACTGTTCGGAGCGCATATAAACTGGGCATGGAGGAACCAGAAGTGTATAACCAGCAGTCCTGTAGTACTTCGCCTGATGGGAATAGGAGCTTGTGGAATGGAATATGGAAAACAGATGTGCCGCCAAGAGTCAGGCTGTTTGCATGGCGTGTGGCCAATCATTGCCTACCTACGACTAAGAACAAATGTTCCCGTAAGTTGGAGCCTCTTGCGAGGTGCCACTTGTGCGGTGTGGAGGATGAAACAGAGTTCCATGCCTTGTTCCGCTGCCCCTTGGCAAAAGGCTTGAGAATAGCTATGAGATCAGTATGGAAATTGCCTCCGGAGGACTACATAATTGATTGTGGACCGGATTGGCTGTTGCTCCTGATTGCGCGCTGTGATGATGAAATGAAGACGAATTTACTCTTGCTGATGTGGCGAGCCTGGCATGTGAGGAATAAATTGAGGCATGAGGGTGAAGTGCTCGCAATCGAGGGTTCCTTGAATTTTTTACAGAGCTATCGGGAATCATTGTTGCAAATCCGGCAACAGTTAGTACAACCGACTGATAAGGGGAAGAGTCTGATGCACCCAACAATGAAGAAATCTGATCGTGTATGGGTACCACCAGCACCAGGACGAATCAAAGTAAATGTTGATGCGGCATTTTTCAGTGTATCAGGGAAGGCGGCTGCAGGTATCATTGCACGAGACAGTTGTGGTGCTGTCAAGTTCTCATCGGGGAGAGTTCTTTTTGATTGTGTCGATGCAGAGGAGGCGGAGCTTCTCGCATGTAAGGAAGGCCTCAGGTTGGCACTGCATTGGCTCGACCAGCCTATTATGTTGGAAACGGATTGCCTCACCGTTAGCTCTGCTCTGAAGTCAAGAGCTGAAAACAGGTCGCATCTGGCGCTGTTGTTGAAGGAGGTTCGATTGCTCATTGATGAGTTCAGGGAGGTTGAGATTACACATTGTTATAGAGATCAAAATAGGGTTGCCTATGTTTTAGCAAATTTTTCTTGTAATGAGATGTCCACAGCAGTTTGGCTTGGACGGGCTCCGGATTTCGCTGCCAATCTTATGGCAGCTGATTGTAACCCTACCTTGATCTAATAAAATCTCATCCTTTCTTGCAAAAAAAAAAAGAGTAAGACTGATTCTTCTAAAACTTCCTTTCCTCAGACTTGATAGATTCTCTTAAAACTTCCTTTCCTCTTCCGACTTGTGTATATAACAGAGAATATCTTACAAGTTAGCTTTTTGATTGCCAACATCCTTCATATTTATGGAACAATACATATTGTCTATCCTTTTTATCTTTTCATATTACAAAAAAGCATAACGATCTCATATTCCATCCTTCATTCACTCAACTTGTCAACCAAACGACTAGGTATAATTTGATGCATGCTACATAGATTTACTCACATAAAACATCTCATAATTTGTGATTTGATACATTCCATCAAACCTCGTCACTTATTTGCAATGCTGGTTTTGTATTGTGGTGGCGGGTGCATGCAGGAAGGGAAATATTAGCGGGTCTGTCTGTTCTGACGTTGGGTGCATTTAGGGAAGGGAAATATAGAGGGCCTGGCGTTCAGTGCATGTATGTAGGATGTGAAATATTAGAGGATTATAGTCATAGGCCATGTAAGCAGCAAACAGATTGCTTCCACTTGTTGAAAGGATACAAATTGGTATTGGCGATTAGGGAGACGGGAAAGCCACAACTTTGAGATATTTTTTAGTGCTAAATATATAAACAATTTTTTGCAACAAAAATTATGAATGAATATAGGAATGTACGCGCCAAAATCTAGGATTAGCAAAAGGATGGCCGAGCAGTGGGCAGAAACATAGAAAAGAATGCCGATCAACATCTATGTTTATGTGCTTTCATATGACCTGTTTGCTATTTTGCTTAATCGAGTGAAATTTGACTCTTTGAGTCGACAATGCAACATCCAGAAATAGCTAATGTAACATACAAATACATTTACTGAGACTTCTAAAAATAACTCGTGCAACATGATAAATTTCAACATATAGTGAAACCTGTTGCAACATGTCTAAGAATGAATTAAAAACATGATGCAACATTCATCATTAATTTTTGTAACATACAAAAATAAAAACCTATTGCAACATGAAAATAATCGACCGAAACACAAAAATTTCAGTCCACTGTCCCTACATGTAAAGAGAATTATTTGATCATAAGAAAAATGCATTAACCTATTTTACGCTGCCTGAGTTTCGAGACCCGTCTTTGACTCAAAGTGTGCCCAAATATGCCGCCAGGTCCATCTCATACCCGTACATGTCACTCGACACCTTCCCGCCGGTGGTGGTGCTACGACGGCTCCACCCTCGGCTGGCGGCGGCGAGACGAGGGCCGCCGATCCACCGGCGTTCTTCTCGCCGGGTGCGCCACCGCCACTGCACTCCCCTTCACCGCCGCCGTGCCGCCGCTCCTCGCCGAGGTCGAGGTGTCCAAACTGCCGGGCTTCGACGTGATCCCGAGCCCGCAGCCTCAGGACGTCGCCACCCCGAGCCCGCGGCCCCCGCTTAGTCCGAAGCCGCCGGTGCCGCCGGCGCTGGAGCTCATGGCGCGGCGCAGCGAGGTGGTACTTCCGCTGCTGGACTCGTGGATCGTTCCAGGCGCCGGGGTACCGGTCGGTGCAGCCCCACTCCATCAGCCTGCCGACATCGCCGAGCGGCTTCGGCCTGCCCGTCCCCGTCCCCGGCCCCGGCATTGCCCTCAACGGCAACGGCGACCAACACGATTTCCGGCGGCAGGCCGTACGTGGTGGCGAACGCGGCACACGAGCAGCAGCAGGCCCCTCCTGGATGGCATCGTGCTGCTCACCGTCGTGACCAGGGACATTGCGTAGGCGGAAGCCTCCCTCAAGACTGGTGAGTGCACTGTGCACCCTCTATTCTGATGAAAATGTTGCCCCGTTTTGACATGATTCTATCATGAATCTTTTCTTTCTTTGGTTGAAGAATTAACAAAACTCTCATGAACGCTGGCTCTTACTGTCTTGATGGCACACGGACGTTCAGTATCGCGCTGTCCAGATGTAAACAATCATGCATGCATGTTCATTAAAACTTGTTTCTTATTTGGACATATCTTTGAATAAACGTCTAAGTGACAATACTAGCTACTGGATGGTTAACGTTGGTAAGAATTATTTGAGAAGACCCATGATGCTTATTCATGTTTTATACAAGCTGATGCTTCCATGAATTCTGAGAATATTTAAGCTTCCCATGAAGCTTTCGCAATAAGCATGAGCTATTTGCTTCTGCTTTGAAATGCTTGGGGATTTATATTCCTTTTTTTTTTTTGTAATCTGGTTCATATGGTTCCAACATATATAGGGCTGTCGTTCAATTTTCATGGGGAAAGGTTTTTTAAGTTCGTTCAGTATTCCTAAGATGTGCATCATCTCCGACTGAAATTAAAACTTCTCTTATTAGAGTTTCATTTATCTTCAGGTGAATCAAGGCCGTAGTCCATGCAGGGCAACGAGGTGTTGATGAAAGAGAACTTTTAGATACGTGCAGGGCAACGACTGAAATTAAAACTTCTCTTATTCGAGTTTCATTTATCTTCATATTATCAGCTTCATCTTATCGTTTTGAGCCTTTTAAATACGTGCTTCATTTTATCGTTTTGAGCCTTTTAGATACATGCGTGGCGCACGTACATTGTTACTAGAACCAGTTTGGAAACCCTTCATTGTTACTTCGAAACGAACCTGTTTAAGATAAATTATTTATTTGTTTAAACTCCCAAGGTCCTCGTCTCCCACTGTTTGCATTGTCATTGACAAGTCATATAGATGTTTGTTGTATTTGAAATTTTCAAATAAGAATTCTTTGATTAGCCGAAAAGGAAATAAAAATGTATGACAATATGTAAGAGCAGTGGTTTGCTTCTTAACTCTTTTGCTTTAGATAATGGCAGCTCTTGATACATATACTTTTCTATTTTGAATATGACTTCATTAGTGACTTGAGATCCAGATCTTTCAAGTGATGAACTATTTTTTTTGTTTTCTTGCAGTATATATATTCTCATCAACGGTAATGAGGGATAGCATACTGTGGATTCACTAACTTCATCTATGTTAACTGGTAACTAATTAACACTCATTAATTCATCACACATTTTCAAATGATTTTTCAGTGCAGATTATAACTTGTAGAGTTTCTGTTTTGGAAGAATTACTGCAAGAAGGCAGTAAGGAACCAAATAACATGGAGCACATGGATGTAAATATTTTTAAGAGTAAATTTCGTAAAACCAATGTTTTATGGTCCTTATCTCACAAAACCACATGTATTTTGGCTTTTGTCACTTAACCCTATGTTTTATGGTTATATTATTTCACAAAACCCCACCTCTTTCAGAAATAGTCATGAATATAGTATGTGAACTATATCCTTCTGCTTGCATAATGGATATGATGTAACTGTTCGATTAACAAAATACTTTAGTTGGATGCACAGCTATATAATTTTAAAAAAATTAATAGGTAAGACTCATATTGTTCTGATAAATGTGGGGTTTTGTGAAACAATTTGACCAGAATACTCGGGGTTAAATGACATGAGCCAAAATAACTGTACACTTTGATGGGCATGCTATTACGGACAAATAATATCCTCTTTTCTTGTTTGAAATTTATCTCGTGTATATACGATGGTGGTGGATTCTCTAATTTTTCATGTGTTATTAACTTAATCGAATAAGCTATATTATCTGGTGATTTTTCGGTTACAACGCATGGGCATTAACTATTTCAATAAAAAAAATAGCACATCGACCACATATTTACGTGGCTATGTTTATTCTTTTTTTTCTCATCATTTGTTACTTCAAAATTTCATGATTCATTTAATTCGATAAACCTGCATGGCATCTTTACATATAATAAATTTATTATGCGAGCGAGAAAGCCATGTGTAGTGCCACATTTCAGTGTACTCTCCCTTCCTCTTTATCTTCCATTATAGATGCATTGGAATTCTAATTTATGCTACAAAGGTCCTGCCAAATGGTGTATTTTTCTTGATCACGTGCGTGGCGTACGTGTATTGATACTAGTTACAAATCAATTTCTGGTAGGGACAGAAACATAGAAAAGAATGCCGATCAACATCTATGTTTATGTGCTTTCATATGACCTGTTTGCTATTTTGCTTAGTCGAGTGAAATTTGACTCTTTCAGTCGACAATGCAACATCCAGAAATAGCTAATGTAACATACAAATACATTTACTGAGACTTCTAAAAATAACTCGTGCAACATGATAAATTTCAACATATAGTGAAATCTGTTGCAACATGTCTAAGAATGAATTAAAAACATGATTCAATATTCATCATTAATTTTTCTAACATACAAAAAATAAAAACCTATAGCAACATGAAAATAATCAACCGAAACATACAAAAATTTCAGTCCACTGTCCCTACATATAAAGAGAATTATTTGATCATAAGAAAATGCATTAACCCATTTTACGCTGGCAGAGTTTCAAGACCCAGTCTTTGGCTCAAAGTGTGCCCAAATATGCCACCAGGTCCAGCTCATACCCGTAAATGTCACTCGACACCTCCTCGTGCTTGGGAGCCTTTTGGCCTCCATGGTATCAACGTCCAGAGTGAAGCAGCACTCCTCGAGGTCCGTTCTGACCGTGAAGAACACGGCGCTGCTGGTCTCGCAGAACCCCCGCAGCGCCACCCCACACGGGGGAACGTGCGGCATGAGCCGCCTCAGACTGACCCTCCTTCCCATCGACCAATGCCCATTCAACTTCAAGGCGCCGTCACGAACGCGGAACATGTCTCCTGCGTCGTGGCTTCGGAAGCTCACGTTTATCCCACCGTCGCCGGCGTGCTTGACAAAGCAGAGCCTGCCGTACGGCGTCAACCTCAGCAAGCTCCTCCTCCAGGCGTAGCGGAGCGGGGCGGACGCACCCTCGACGACCGCTTTGCCCACCGTCGGCAGCGAGAGCAGGGCGAACGCGCGGCGGGGCCAGAACACGACGCCGCGGCGCACGATGGCGTGCGCCCCGCGCAGCAGCGTGCCGCAGACTCTGGCGCCCGTCACCCGCGCCTCGCGCCCCCAGCTGCCGCCTGCCGGTGACGGGGGAGAAGCACCGCGCCGCCGTGTAGCCGGGGCGGTTGTAGATGACGACTAGGCGGTACGCCGCCGCCGACCGCCGGACCTTGAGCAGCGCGCACGCGTACGGCCATGGGCTGTCGTCGGCGTCGCCGCCCGCACCCATGGGCGGGAGCACGTCGGCCTCGCCCGTGACGGGGTTGCACACGCAAAGGTTGGCGGCGCTGTTGCTCGTCGCCGTCGTCGCGCCGCGGATCTCGGCGACGAGGCGGCCGTGGCGGGACGACGCGACCACACGGCAGGACGCGGCGGCGGAGGCCCAGCGCCCGTTGCCCCCGACGAGCCCGCTGCCGGCGAGCGCGGGCTGGCAGAGGCGGAGGAACCACGGCACCCTCGAGGCGGTGTCGACCTCGTTGGGGTGGACGAAACGGAGCAGCAGGCGGTCGTCGTCCGAGCGCCGCGGAGCGTGGTTGCAGATGAAGGCGGCGTCTTCGGAGACCAGGCGGCGCCACCGCCTGCAGGTGGCCGCGCACCTGACGAGGTCGGCGGTGTCGCCCGACGCGCGTGAGAAGACGAGGAGCAGGGCCTCGCCGATTAGAGCCAACCCGTCGTCGTCCTCCTCCTCGCCCGAGCGCAGCCCTGCTCCTGCGGTACGCTTCGGGAGTTTACGCGGCTGGACGTCGCCGCATGATGCGGCGCTTGGACTCCGCCGGCGAGGAGGAACGGGCGCCATGGTCGATTGATTAATTCGGCTATCTTCACTAGCGTTAGGATTTGGAAGCCGACAGGTTTACTTGTAAATCGACGATTTTCCTTTAGCAAACGCTACGAGATATGAGCAACCCGGAAACATAACAAAATCTCTCTTGCCGGGTTTCATTCTCGGAGGCGTCTCACGTTCAGTGACTGAGTTTTTGCATTTGGCTCAGTCAAATTTTCTGACTGTTGGAGCTGCATCCAACGGACAACCAACAAAACATAATTGACTGAGATTTTGCCTTGTGGTCAGTCACATTTTGTGGAGACCGACACACAGAGTCTTGGTTAGACCGGGTCCAACTGGAAAACGAACCCGTTATCAATCGGATCTGCAGAAAATGAATTGTGATTTGTGAGCGCCAAATCTTGTAGCAGATAGGTGGCAAAATTTTTGCAAATTTGTAGGCTGAGTTTTTGTGCATTGTGGACTTATTGGATTGTGGGCTTTTTTGCAAACTTGTGTGGCTGCTAATCCAGACCTTTGCTTGATGTAAAAACAAATAAAAGGAACCTAAAATTAACCCAAAACCAGCATAACCTAGCGTGTTGCGCCAAACTACCAGTTCATGTTTTTTATCACATTCAGGACAACTCTATCCGGTTCATGTTTTTTAGCACATTAGAACTCGGTGACTTATCTTCGGCTCGAAAAAGTTAGACTAAACTGACACTGCTTATCAATCGGTCCTTCCAGTTCATAGAGGACTGGTTTGCTGAACTCTAAATTCTTCATTCCAGAAAAGAACAACTTGTGACCTGAAGTAGCAGTACCATGTGACAATAGTCAATACATGGAACTTTGCTTCCAATCAATCGATATAAATTGCTACTAGTTTTTAAGTTATAATTTTTATATGAAATTGTAATTATTACTTGTTTCGAAATCAGATAATACACAAGCCAGCACTAACAAAAAACCACAAAAATCGCTTAATATATCTTAAGTCAAATGGTTGACCTTAGCACTTTAGAAGATGAACAAGGTGCTCCACTAGGAGTAGCAGGTGTAGATACACAAGCTATCGCAAAAAAGCGAGCAAAATAGCTGTCAGATCCAATTAAACTAAGGAAATATAAAATTACACTTGTAGTATACTAATATTCTACCATATAGCGTGCGAGTAAATTTATACAAAACAATGTGTAATTTTCTTGATGTATAATACAAGATCAGCATTATAAATGCAAACACTATTTGAGTGTTACGCGCATAGGCAAATAATGTAGCAAAGGGCTAACATCAGACTAGCTCTACAAAATTAAAGGCAAGGCATAGGACCGATGTCCATGCCAATGTGTGTATGTGTATCTGGATCCAATATAAAAAATAAAAGGCCAGTTAGGCTGATAACAAGCAGTGAGCCCAGCTACTCGAATCTGCACCCAACAACAACTAAATTGGCTGGAGAATGCCGCCGCTCAGATTACTATCTGACTGAAAAGAAATTCAATTGAGACAACAACGACTTCTTAAAATAAGCAAATACCAACAAGAGACAGTACCTTATGTGTTATCAGCAGATGTAGCATCTCTGACTACATTTTCATCTCTATGGCAACGGGCAACATAGGCCATCTGAATACAATACAGAATAAAAAGGACATGACCTGGTAATGATGCTGCTACTGATATATCCCAAAATAATAATAATAATAGAAGTTGTGCAGTAGCTGCTTGCGATATAAAAGAAACTAGGCCCTGAAGTTTCTCTAGGATGATTTCTATGTAGGAAAGAAATCAGTCATTGGCATTAGGGAACCACTCCAAACTTAGGTTTTTTCTTAGATAAAAACGATTGATGATGAAAGGAACAAGGTGACACAGATTACAATATATATTACAGTATAGTGACAAGTTGACAGCACCTCACAATTACTACTATAGCATAGTTAACTAGGACTGATATATAGCAGCACAAGAGAGAGCGGAAGACACAGCAGAGGTAGTAGGGAATATTGCTATAGTTAGGTCTTTTACTCACGGTTTTACACTCAGGATAAAAGTAAAATAAAAACCCAACTAATATGCACATATCTTATGATGAGAACCACTAGCTTAATCTTCCCTTCGGAAGCTACACAATCAATTATCACAACTTACTATCACACATTACATCGGAACAGCCGTGAGTGCATGAAACTAGCAAATACTTTGAATATACTAGCATAACCTCACGCACGGTACCAAGGGATGAACACTGCAAATTCAACTAAAAATGGCATACATGGCACATCGACCCATTTTAAGAAAACAGAAGAACTTGCAAAAGCAGAAGGGAGCCCATGTATAAGGCAAAATATCTATTATGATCCAAGTACTTACAGGACACAAAATGTCAGCACTTGAGCTCCCTACGCGAACCTTCATAGCAATCCCATTACAGTTATTGTCAATTACAGCAGCAGTACCCAAAATGATCGAAGCTTTTACTGGACACAAAATGACCCAACACCTTTGTGAAATAAAATCTAGAGCCTATATCAAGCATTCAACTAATGGTTGCAGCTACCTAGAAATTGCTGGATGAAGCATATGGCTAGCTCAAGCTTCGTCCCATCGCAAATAACCAAAAAAGGAAAATGATTTTACAGCTATTGCTACGTCCCCTCAAAATCCAGAATTGCTTCAGATCATTTACAGTTAGCATAAACATAAATCCCTCACAACAAAAATACATTTTTCACAAAAAAAATTACACATGAATACTATTAATATTACACATGTCTCTCTGGGTGTAATTTTTGTGCAAATGGGAGTAAACTTATGATTTCAAATCATTCTTTTGTATATTGTAGAAAAGGATAGATTGATGATAAAAGGAACAATAAGCAAGGTGACACAGATTACAATTATATAAACCGTTTGGCTGTATACTGTAGAAAAGGATCTCATGATCACTACTAGAAAAATTAAATGATCTCATGACACAGGTTAACAGAAAATGCTAAACACAACAGTATTAGGGAATTACATGCAACAAGATTGCTAACACTGCTCGACCCACAACAACTAACCTGCCTCTTTCTTCCACCACCACCACTGCTAGTCCCAACATCATAGAGGAGTTGTTTTACAGTATTCTAGCCTACAAAAACAATATACAAAACATAACTGCACATTGAGATAAACACTTATATGAAATAGAAAATAAAGACTTACAAATTTCTTGATAATACCAAACAGATCATCATCATCCATGGAGCTCACACAACTGTTAACTACCTTCAGCAAGTATAAATCCAAATCAAAATTATAATGAAAGTGTATTATTCAATAAAAACAATATTTACAGAAAAGGAGATATATACGCGTGGGCACTATGAAAACTGAAAAAAGCACCAATTTCTATGAAAATTCATTGCAGTTACAACAAGATCTTTTTCCCCACAAATTCACTGTCAGTATCATAGGGGTACAAATTATCTTTATCGTATAGATAAATTACAGTTGCTTGGGTAGGCCCTGGCCTACCAGAAACCAAGCTGGCTCCGCCATGAAAAGAAAAAAAATGTATGCAAGACAACCATAATAACAAATAGAGTCAGTGCAGATGAATGGATACTCAATTCACTTGTTACTCATCATGTTTTACAACAAATTAAATGTCATGCTAAAATAAGAAAATTCCTGAACTGTGGAGCATATATAACATTTTTTGCGCATTCCTCTTTGACTAGGATTTTTTTCAAAAGTTTTATAACACAAGGCTAATCTCAACTCGACTGGAATCGAAAACAAAAGGAAGAGTGGAACTAAAGAGCCTTCTGCAGTACAGGTGTAGCTTGAATAACGAAATCACCTAAAGGCTTAAAGCCTACTGCCTACATGTTATCAGAAACGTGTGGACAAATTTTCAATCATCTCAACTCTAGTGTTTTGAATCACTAAGTGAACTAATGGTACAACACACCTAATCAGATTACAATCTTGAAGATAAGTGGTATTTAACAGGCAAAAGAATTGAGAAAGTTATGATAGGCATATCAGATCGCAAGGGAATTGGAGCAAATATGTAGAGGAACCACAAAATCGAGCTCCATTCCTCCACTTTTCACAACGCTCTACAAGCTAGGATACTGATTTGGGGCAGCATGAAGGCTCATGACACACTTGTTTAAGAGGAACATAAGGGAAACAGAATCATACAACACGGATAGAGTGAATCAATGGATGTAGAGCCAAACAAACGAGTGGATAATGGGGATTGGAGGGAATAATCTACCTGGCCACCGGTTACTCTGAGACAGGGCAATGGACGAATCCCCAAATCTCGATTACTCTGTAGAAGCCATCTAATCTATGGCCTCTCTAGTCAGGAATGGGGAAAGATGGGGAAAAGCTGAATAGAGCAGAATGAAATGAATCCAATGGTGAAACGATTAGATCAAGCACAAATTGGGAACAAGCACATGAAAAAGCTCATCATCGTAATCAACTGGCGCCGGAAGGCCCGCAACACCTCTCTCCGTTCGACGAATAAAGCTCGCGTGTCCATCTACAGACCGATTACACTCACAAACCTTCAAACCAGAAACCTAGAAATCGCAAAACAAATCAAATCGCATGGGGATTTTAGGAACAATTGCGAAATGGAATGAATCAAACTCCACACTAACCCTAGCAACAGCATACACTAGAGAACATATATACCGGCATGCCGTCGCTGACTCTCGAATCTCCGGTGATTGGAGCCACCTCGCAAATCGCCATCCGCATTCTGGTCGCCTTCCACACCACATCCTTGACCCTCAACGAAATGAACAGGAGAATTGGAACTTTAATGGAAGAGAGAACACGAACACCAGTCAAACGACTCAGACCCGCAACAAAAAGTGTTTCCATCAGAGAACCCGGTAACAAAACAGAGCACGGGGCGACACAAACCCGATAAGGCAAGCGCGCGGCGTGACAGACAACACGGAGAATAATGAAGCCGAAGACGACCGTTCGATCATGATCAAACGCACAAAAAATTCGACTTAGCCAATGGCTGAATCTCAGTCAACTGACGCGGAGCAAATTTCTTCATTCTCTCGTTTTCTATCTTTGATTGGGAAGCCGATTTAAGTTTACTTGTAAATCGGAGATTTCTTTAGCAAACGCGTACGAGATTTGAGCAACAAAGAAGCCTAACAAAATCTCGGTTGGGTTTCATCTCTGAATCACTGATATTTACATCAAACCAGAAACCTAGAAATCGCAAAACAAATCAAATCGCATGGAAGATTTTAGGAACAATTGCGAAATGGAATGAATCAAACTCCACACTAACCCTAGCAACAGCATACACTAGAGAACATATATACCGGCATGCCGTCGCTGACTCTCGAATCTCCGGTGATTGGAGCCACCTCGCAAATCGCCATCCGCATTCTGGTCGCCTTCCACACCACATCCTTGACCCTCAACGAAATGAACAGATGGAGAATTGGAACTTTAATGGAAGAGAGAACACGAACACCAGTCAAACGACTCAGACCCGCAACAAAAAGTGTTTCCATCAGAGAACCCGGTAACAAAACAGAGCACGGGGCGGCACAGACCCGATAAGGCAAGCGCGCGGCGTGACAGACAACACGGAGAATAATGAAGCCGAAGACGACCGTTCGATCATGATCAAACGCACAAAAAATTCGACTTAGCCAATGGCTGAATCTCAGTCAACTGACGCGGAGCAAATTTCTTCATTCTCTCGTTTTCTATCTTTGATTGGGAAGCCGATTTAAGTTTACTTGTAAATCGGAGATTTCTTTAGCAAACGCGTACGAGATTTGAGCAACAAAGAAGCCTAACAAAATCTCGGTTGGGTTTCATCTCTGAATCATTGATATTTTCTCTGTTTTTAAATTATTGACATCGTTGACTTTTTGAGTTACGTTTGACCATTCGTTTTATTCAAAATATTTTTAAATTACTATATATCTTGTCATGAATTGTTTTATTACTAAAAAATTAAAGCATAACTTATAATTTTATATATTTGAGCTAATATTATGAGTAAGACGTACGGTCAAACGTAACTCAAAAAGTCAATGTCAACAATTTAAAAACGGTGAGAGTACATTGTAGAGGCGGCCATTGTGTTAGTTTTCAAATTCGCATATCACCGAATCGGTGATTCTTTCGGGTTTCATTCTCTCCTCTCTCTTTTTTTTTTTACCTATAAACATACTCGAGGGTCGTCCTGTGGGCCATTTCTTAGGCTTCGAGTCTGGATAGGTTGCCCAAACACAACAAAGCTGGATATCTATCAATCTATGTACATAGGCCCAGTAAACTATCGAGCAATTCAATAGCCAACGAGTTGTTGAATTTTAATTTAGCATAAATCATTTTTTGAGCACATAATTAGCCGAACAAGAAGCAGTGGCGAAGCTACTCCCTCTCTTTTTTAATATATGACGCCGTTGACTTTTTTCGTTACTTTAACCATTCGTCTTATCTATAAATATTTGTGTAAATAACTAAGTAACTTTAAAGTGCTTTTGATGATGAATCTAATAATATTCATTTCACATTCAAAAAGTAATTATTTAAATATATATTGTTGGTCAAAGTTTAACAAAAAAGTCAACGGTGTTATATAATTAAAAACGGAGAGAGTAGCAAATTGAAGGGAAGTGCATGCTCTTATCACAAGTTCACAACCACAACAATATGAATATTTCCTGGTGAAAATTCAGAGGTAAACCAATAGATTTCTATTTACCCATGGGTGCATATGCCCCCTAGTCCTGTCAACCTTGCTTCACCTTTGGGCAACGGCAGCTTTACCGGGGCGCTAGTCGTCGTATTATTCATGTGAAGGTCGGTGTGTATACAAAGAATTTGTGGTGGTTGGAAAGAATAAGTCGAATATCACATTGGTTGGAGACGGTATGGATAATAATTTGCAGCACAACAGATTTGAAGTACCAACATTTGCAATTAAAATATCTTCAAAATAATAAGAGTTAATTTCACAAAACCACAAATATTTGCACTACTTGTTGCACAAAACCACAAGTTTTGGTCCTAGGCCCACTTGTCATCCTTCCTCAGCCCTATGCACTTTTGTGTGGCCGATATGTGGGACCAAAACTAAAAGTTGTGGTTTTGTGAAAGTGGTCGCAAAGTTGTGGTTCCTTGCAACATAGGATCAAATAGTTGTGGTTTTGTGAAATTAACTCAAATAATAATTATATGAATACATTGATTGAAAAAGATAAGAACCATTTCTAGTCTCCGTCCAGATAATTAGATGAACTAATTAACTATTGATTTATATAGTTAATTAATCAATATTTTTCTCAAGAAAAAACCGATCAATTAATGCAGTTTAGTTAGAACTTGAAAATGTATGTTTGCAACTCCTTCGTTCAGAATTATATGACGTTTTGACTCAGGATACGGAGATTAAGGAGATGTGTAAAAGATGGGTGAAAAAAAAAAAACAGGGAGAGAGATAGAGAGGTAGGGAAGAGAGAAAGATGTATTGAAAAGTGAAAATATCATATAATTTGAGAAAAGTTGAGAAGGCTTGCAATCCAGGAATTTTAATTTGAATCATGTGCCAATTGATGCATCAGAAAACACACTTGATTCTTCTTACAAACTAGTAAAAATGCACGTGCGCCACGCATGTGTTTTAAAAATTGCATCACTTGGCAGGATCATTAGAACTATGGGCAAAGTTCACGTGACATAATCATGTATGATCATCCAGAAGTTTCACCAGCCACACTCAAACCATTTTTTCAAAATAATAACTTATGTATAATGCACAACTTCCTAAAATTAAGCCATATTCAGCATTGATATGATTTCAACAACGAGACAATATTTTATCTGAACAATTTAAATCACGAAGTAAGTTGTACAACAATAAACACTCAAAAAGATTCGTCTTTGTGCCCTTCTAGACCAGATTCAATAGATGAGAAGGTATGTCGGGCACTCGAACACGCCAAATAAAGGAATGGGAGCAGCCTTTCTCTCAACCCTACACGCAGAAAGTTTCAAGTTAGTCCTATCTGTATGTGTTGCTAGCAATTTCTAGCAATTTCCTAAGACGTTAAAATGTACTTAATCATTTGGACACCTCTTATCCAATCAACCTTGTAAGAAGATATTAACATCAAAACCTCCACTAATTTTGTCACCAGCACCCAATTTTGTAAGCAATTTACAAAAAGCATTTTGATAACATTATCACATTTGAATATAACCACATGTACCGACAAGCAAACAAAACTATTATCCAATGAAAGATAAGAATAAAAAAGGTCAGACCATATCATACATGCAAAACCCATCCGGCCCATCTCATCTACAGACAAGCAAACCATCCTCACGCGAAAAAAAAATCCACGGCCTTACTCCAAATCATATCCCATCTCAACTGAAGCTATTGAGTAGAGGAGACAAGATAAAACAAGCACCTTATTTCGAATCCAGATGGAGTACCTCAACTCTGGTGTGTCTCCAGTCCATACAAATTCAATACCTGCAATTATGAACGGGTCTCCAATCCAGCATGATGAAACTTCACAGTGAGATCTTCACCAACCTGGACACCATTTTGGTCTAAAAAGGTACAAAAATGGCATATCAATGGCACGCATTCAACTATGGCATTGGAAAACACAATTGTGCCACCATCTGGAAAAAAATGACCAGTTACCAACCATTTGAAATGGCATTCCTGCAACCACTAAGAGGTCGAACCATTTACCAACCAAGTAAGATGTCTTGTTTGGTTTTGTAAAAGAAGAACCCCCAACCTCACTCATGCCTCCCACCTGAAATTTGTTGAAAATGAAAAGACTGAGGCCATAGACTGTACAAGGTAATTTTCATGTGCTCGTTTGGTCTATACAACTCACCATCACTACCAGAAACTGAAATACTCCTGACGGCGGGTGCGGTGCGCACTATAATGACTGCATTGATCGAATGGCATCGAATCATCAATCATATCACCAGCTTTACGCTCCACCATAATGACTAAATCAAAACCAGGTTCATAGAAAATTAGCCAAATTATATACAACACTTACAGAACAGTGTATTTGATCAAGATATTTAAAAGCAGAGAAAGTAGCAGGGCCAAAGCCTTGACGTAGTTGTAAAATTAAATAATCTGCTCAGTTTTAATCTCCATTCTAATCATAAAACCTCAAGTTGTTCTCAGTTTTTTTCCCGAGATTTCTAAATTAAATAGCTCCAGGACAAACCATGTCACACTGAAGCGTGCCAGATAAACGATCAATTCAAAACTGCCTGTATGAGAAACAAATGAGAAAAAGCATACGTTTAGAACGCAAGAACATGCAACAATTTTTGTACTCAACTACGTACTTCAGGGAGAGCAAGTTCGTACACTCGAACCCGATGAATGAAGCCTAGAACAGAAACAACACCAGACATCGGCTAGATCACCCTCGACAAAGCCACGATCACTGGACGACGCCAATCCCAATCCAGTCTATAAAAACTACCAGTGACGCCAATTAGTTAAAGAACGCCGCCAATTGCGCAATTAATTAGGCTTCAGCGAAGGGCCGGGATCAGTCCATCACCTGCGCGATTGTCTACCATCGAGGACAATCCTCTGTTGGACAATGAGAAGCCCTCAGGACCTGACCTCCTTGGATATCCCCGGCCACGGCGAGTTCTCTACCAATCCTCCTCCTGCTCCTTCCTACGCTGTTGGCCTCTGCGGTAGCTCTGACATACATCGTTTCAGCTAGCACAATGAAACTTATGAGAAAACACAAATCCGAGAATGGTATTCCTCACCTGCATGCGTTACCAGGAACTGGAGCAACAACCTCCCTGATCCAAAGTGATGCAATCCAAATGCCGAGTCAAGCACACCCGGAATAAAATTCTAAAAAGCAAAAAAAAAAAAATCGGCAAAACAATTAGGAAACAGTTGTTGAACTGATCCAAAGCAAAATAATCAAACGGAAGCACCAGTACGGATGATACTGGCAGGGAGCCAGATCATACCCGTGGGTGTTCTTCTATGAATATTGTGATTTGTGTCCCGACACTTGGTATTGAATAGAGACATAATAAATTAAAAAGATACAAGGAATGATTTGTCGTAATTGAACACATGAACGTTGATCCAGATGAACACATTGTTTTTCTTTACATTGCTTTGCAGACAACCTAGGTGCAGCCGACCTATTAAAAAAAGAAGCTGAATTAACGCCCATCATCATCTGCCAGCAAACACGAGATGATTGAGATAATCAGCACCTTGAAACAATAAACTTGCTGCTAAAAGCCGTGCATGCAGAAAATGAACAAGCGCACAAAACTCAAAACAAAAAGGATAAGTCCAGTGTAGCATGCAACAGAAAGAGTAACTAAAGCTTCTTAAGAGATGGATATATACCACCAACCAACTGTTCTTGTGGGATGAATGTGCACTGGCGGCAGCTTCTCTTGTCAAGGAACAAAACTTCACTCGACCAGATGAATGTGCACTGGCGGCCGCGCAAGCGCAAGTATTCTATCATCAAACAAATATACCATTGTGCACCGTCGAGTCCCGGAATATAGAAGAATCATAATGAGCTGATGCAATGATAGTAAAGAAAAGAAATTGGAATAAATCATACCTGCGTAGGTCGTCGTCGAGATCTGTCTCGATCGATGGCTACCACCGCGGGACTCGACGTCGCTGTCTCGCTCGACGTCTCCCGCACAATACGTAGTAGCAGGACTCGACGACGCCGGCGGATTGTAGCGCGGAAAACATCGTCGCCTCGACCAAGCTCGTGAAGACCGGCACTTTTAGTAGACGAAGGGCTCATCGTTCTAGGTGACGGCTGTGATGGAATTGGAAAGCAGAGGTCGCTGAAGACGAGGAAGTAGATCACCACGCCGTCAACAGCACTGAAGGAAATTGATCATGCACCCATGCATACATATGGAAAGAAAGCATGCATGGTAAGGAAATTAGGGAGGCCTGGCCGGGGGTGGTGTGCGAGGGAGGAAGGTCCAAATTTAAATTTGGAAAGCATGCAGAATGAGAATTGGGGTCCTCATCTATGGAAGTTTATAATTAAAATAATCGGCGAGTGACGGCGACTCCCAATTATCGTCTCGCACGAATGGAAAGCGGAAGTGACGGTCAGTGAAGATTGATTGCATGCGTGAGAGAGAAAACTAATCGTCTTGGTCTTGTGCAAGGAAAGAGGAAATCTCTCCCAGCGTGATAGCCTGGCAAGTTGGAAATAAATGGAAATGGTGCCATTTTGGAAAGTAACGCAAACCAAGCCAATGGAGGGGGTACGTGTGGGTGCACAAATTGGGTGAGAAAAAACTTTTTTTAGAGCGTCACTGTCATGCAACATCCTATGGAAATCAACATAACCCTGAGGATCTGGAAGGGGGGCGTGACGCTTGGGGATGCCCGGAACGATTCGGTGCGTTGGATGTTAGGCCCACGATATGGCAGGACGGTTCAGATAACAGGGTAGATAGGATGGCAGGGTAGAACTGATTTTCCTCGCAACTGGTTCTTTATTGGTTTAGATAGATAGATATCATGTTTGTAACACTTGTTCTCTTTACGAATTCGTGCTACTTTGGAAACTTGATTTTCCGAGAGCCTGTGACCTAGGTTGATTAGAAACATATTCTTTATTGTACACTTCTAATTTTTTTGAAACATTTCTTGATCTTATATATAGATAGAAGAACTAGAGTGATCACAAAATGGATCATGATGTTGGCCGCTGGAGACGTTTTCATCATTCTCTTCTTGAAATTGATTCGTCATTCAATCAGGTTTCGCCTTTCTCATTAATACTTCACATTATTTACTCAAAATCCCCCTTAACACCATCACGTACGTAGAATATTCATCCATAAAGATCCTAAGTTTGAAGGTTAGATTTGGAAACAAAGATAACCTTATTATGGGTGGAGCTAAACTCAACAAAGACATTATATGGGTGATGTGCAAGCGGTGAGATTGCTACTTGCTTCATCTCTCCCCCTTCTTCCAAAGTCCAATTAAATTGAAGCACTACCCACCCATATGCCCTCAAAAAAAAGGTTTCTATGTAATATGAGAACATCATCCTTAGAGACTGTTTGTTGGGCTCCGGCTGTGTTTGTGGCTTCTTTGAAAAACAGCAGTGCTGGCTGTGCCGGTGGCTGTGTCTGAAAACGTTTGGTAGAACAGCTTCTCCTGCAGCTTCTCTTGCAGCTTTTTCTGCGGCTTCTCATGCAGCTTTATGGATGAAAGAGTCAATGGTCCAAAATACCCCTAGACATTTGGCCCCGTGTCCTCTTTCCTCTCTGTTCTCATCTTCCTCCTATCACGCAGCTGCCACGACACCCACGTCGCCGCGACACCCATGCCAGCACGCCCGCGCCGCCGCGCCTCCCACGCCAGCACGCCCCCACCAGCGCCTGCTCCAGCCATGGTCACACCAGCGGCCGCGCCACCAACCGCTCCCGTGCCGCGCGGAAGGAGCCGGCCCATGGTGGCGGCCCATCGCCGGGAGGAGGGACTAGGTAGCGTAGGTGCGCCCGCCGCGGAGTACCTTCGCCAACGCCGCCGCCATCGCCAATGTCCCCTCCTTCTTTGCAGCCGGCCGCGAAGGCGGACACCTAGAGAGCGGCAGCCGTGGCCAGGACCTGGGAACGCGCCCACGCCTGCCGCCCGTGCCCGCACCAGCACTCGCACCCACACCTGCCGCGCGCCGCGCCGCACCCGCGCCCGCGCCCCGCCTGCCGCCGCGCCCGCCGCTCTCACCCACGCCCTGCCGCCGCGCGCGCCCGCCGCCCCCGCCCGTGCTCGCACCCGCACCTGCTGCCGCGTTCGCCCCGCGCCCGGGCCTGCCGCCGCGCCCGCCGCTTGCACCCACGCCTGCCGCAGCGCTTGCGCTTGGCTCCGCGCCAGCACCACGAGCCGCGGCCACGCCACCACCCGCCTCCGCGCCGTCGCACGATCCGCCGCCAAATAGGTCGCCGCCTCTGCTCGCGTCTTCACTTTCCCCTTCGCCCTCCTTTCGCGTACTCTCCTGCGGATTTATAGCGACGGCGGCGCCGCCGATTCCGTCGCGTCGACGAGAGGGAGCGAGTTCGGGGAAGTGGAGAGCGAGGACCGGGTCGCAGAGATTTTTTTGGGTACCCCCCTTGTGCACGTGCGTGGGGGACCGGTGAGGATGGAAGGAGCGGGCGAAGCCACCCACACGCCGCTCCCGGCTTCACCTGTTTCAGGGCATCGGCTCCCTCCGATTTGCGGAGAAGCGGCCGAGGGAGCTGCCCCTTTGGTAGACAGCCAGGCGAAGCCGCTCCAGGAGCCATCCGTGGAGCCGCAACAAACAGCCCCTTATTCTATGCGCATCTCGTTTGCATTTAAAGCTTATTTGCTTTGAACTCTGCCAGGCAACACGCCGGCCAGAAAACCTCCTAAACGTTCATTTTTGAGTGCCTGTAGCTGAGATTTGCTGTCTGGCCCGTGCTAGCTGCCTGTCATGCAGCATCTAAACAGACCATTGGTGCATGGTAGTAAGCTGCATTGCAAGGTCCGACATAGGAATAGCCATTGTCCGTCCCCCGTAACCCGATCAAAACCTACCCTTCCCATTAAGACGATGGAAAATGAATCCCTCTCATAACTCTTCTCGGATCCCTTTTATATCCAATCCCTGCAACCAACCATTGGTTGAAATCTATGGCACCTTTCATTTCCGTAAGACTGACTCCAATAGGAGTACGCAAACCCAAAACTGCAACTTATTCAACACTGTGCATCATCAAAACTCTGTCCAACAGGCAATGCAAAGGATGAGTCATTTTGCACTTGAAGGAGAGAGGCGATGCACAATTACAACCCCTCTCTCCTCAAACGCATTTCGGCGGTGGGACCAGCAGGCCGCGTCGGCGCCTAGGCCGCAGCGGCACAGCAAGCGGGGGAGGCGGCGGAGGTCGACGGGGAGGCGATGGTGCGGAGGCAGGCGTGCTCGTGCTGGTCGAGCGCGTATCGAGGTGGCGCTTCACGGGTCGAACCTATTCCGGATGCGCTGTTCGGTGTCGTTGACGCGGCGTAAGACGCCCTCCGACAAGCTCGGCTGAAAAGGGAGAGGGAGAAGATGTTAAGGACCTACGGAGCGAGTTCTTGCGACGCGGGCGCCGGGAGTAGCTGGTTTGCCGCCGCGTCCTTCATCCCGGGCGCCTTGTCCTTCGCGTCCCACATCCCGCGCGTCGGTCCGCCACCTCGTCCATGGCGCCGCGCACCTTCTCCGCCGCCTCGTCCTTCGTCTCGGTGGCCTGCCCATGGCGGCATCCTTCCCCACGGCGGCGTCCTTTGACTCGGCAGCTGCACGCGGGGTTGGCGGGTGGGCAGCGGTGGCGGCAGCGAAAGGGGAAGGCGGCGGCGCCGGCCTCGGGCCCATGGCTGAAGGGGGAGGCGGTGACACGGCGTGGGGCCTGGGCGCAGCGGAGGCGAGGCCGCGGCGCGGGGCGCGGCGGCACGAGCTCGCGGGAAGGCGGCGGCGCAGCGCTGGCTCACGGCACGGGGCAAGGTGTGGCGCAGCGGCGCGGGGCCGAGGTGAGGTGGAGTCCGATGCGTTGCGTTGCGTCTGTTGGAGAAGAAGAGATGTGAATGAAGTGCAAAAGACTGTTTATGCAATGCAAAGTACAATTTGCCTTTTAAAATTGCCTCTATTTGTTGGAGTTAGGGTGCGTTCGTTGCATGGAGTCTAAACTTTAGAGGGTTTTTGCAACGAATATTGTGATTACAAATAAAGTTTAATTACAAAACTAATTTCAGAACTCCGCTCGAATTCGCGAGACGAATCTAATGAGGGTAATTAAGCAGTGATTAGGCGATAGTTACTGTAGCATCACTGTAGTGAAACTTAAATTAATTAAGCTCATTAGATTCGTTTCACGATTTAGAGGAAGGGTCGTGATATAGATTTTGTTATTAAATAAATAAAAATATTCTGTGACAGGTCTAAGGGGTGTTCGTTTCTTTAGGCCTAAAGGTCACATCAAAACTAATCTTGTTATTTAGGTATTTTAAATAAGTCTAATTAAAAAACTAACTGCAGAACCTTATACTAATTTGCGAGATGAATCTAACGAGGTAATTAAGCCGTGATTAGACGATGGTTACTGTAGCATTACTATAGCGAAACATAGATTAATTAGGTTCATTAGATTCGTCTCGCAAATTAGTCCACATCTGTAAAAAGATTTTGTAATTAAACTTATTTAAGACGCCTAAATAATAAGATTAGTTTTGACGTGACCTCTAAGCCTAAATTGCCGAACAGGCACATGGAGTGCAACGAATCCAAACACCACTCACAGAGAAGTCAAAGATTCTTCTACACGATTCCTCGGATAGACCAAGTGAAGTGAAGAGAAGACCAAAAAAAAACTCCAGCAATGGCGCTCACCTCCTGCTTGCTCGCCGGCGCAAGGGCGGCGTCGCCCTCCCTCCCCTTCAGCGCATCCCTCAACCAGCTCCAGTACCACCGCCCTCTGGCCGCTTCGGTAGTCCCGCTTCCGCCTTCCAAGCGGTGGCGCCGGGGCCTCCGCTTCTGCTGCGCCTCGTCCTCGTCTTCCTCGCCTCCGCCGCCAGAGGATAGCAGCGACTACGAGGTAGGTAAACTCCTTTTTGTATCCTCCTTCTGGCTTCCTCGGCGCTTTAATCATTCCGTCATGAGCAACCTTGGCGGATTGCTGTTCTTTGCTTCTGGACTGGGAGAAATTAAACCTGGCCGAATAGATGCAACTAGCCGATTACCACAGATACAAGCGTGATGCGGCTTATTTCGTTTCACTTTCTTTTGGATGCGAGATTCCTATTCAATAATTTGACTGAGAGTGATGTTGAAAGTGATTTTAGTTTTTGGAAGTGGTGTTTTCTTGGGTCAAATAACAAGATGGTGATTTGAAAAGGTTGCATCAGAGTTATGTCAGTGGTATTTACAAAAAACTATTGTCGAGCAATGTTGTATGCTTGGAATGGCACATAGGAATAATGATTGGTGAATAAGAATGCAAGTATAAGAGTTGGAATTTATACAAAGATGTCATTCTGATGAATTTTATTTTATTTCAAGAAAAAAACTCTACTGGAGCAGTGAGTTCCATTCGCTGTCCTACTTCATTTTTGGGGCTGGGTTGAAAGTGAGGTACACCCTCTTGGCTCTTACTGCATATTGGAGCCATTGAGCAAAAATGCATTCTGGATGTATTTCAATGTAAACTCGAGAATAATATCATGGCAGTATATTTTAGACACTCTAGTACTCTATAGAATTGAAAGCGCATTAATTCCTTACATTTGAATGATTTCTTACTTTATGTTGAAATGTTGAATGCGTGATGATTGCAAATCTTGTGAAATGAAATCTTTGAACATGCTTACATGAACCATTAAATGCTCACCCATCACTTTTTCGTTAGCTTGATCAAGCTTATATTTAAGATTTTACATGACATAGCTGATATAGTACTGCATATTTGCTGCTTTGTAATGTTATGGACGGGATATGTGCCCAAGGCTAAAGATTAATCAGGTATGTTAGTTTGTTAGAGATAAGTTTAATCAAGTCATTAGTCTGTTAGTTCATTAGAGATAAGGTTGTACGGTTAGCATCTATTGCTATGAATCGACTATATAATGCCAAGTATATCATCATTTGTTATCAAGCGAGAAGAAACCAAGAATAGCAGTAGAACCTCCAAGGGAGGGCGACCTGCCGGTTTCCCCTTGCTATCCCGTTGCACCAGCTGCTTTGGTTTCTACAAACGTGCTATTCTAGCTTGGATTGTTGATTTATGAATTTTTTTCTGCAACTGCACATTGTTAAGGTAGAAATACCATTTTATGGATCCGCAAATATACTTGAATTTCGTTTGAATTTTTCATTCGTTAGTCCACGCAAAGGTGTGCACATCAAACTTCTTCGCTAATACTTGTTGAACAAGATCATTAACTGGGAATACATATTCTTGAATTATTTACTGTCAAACTTGCCTTGCATTTTCATCAAGCACTGCCACTACCTTAAAGTGCATGAGGGAGGGAGGGATTTTATTTGATAGGCATAGAGTTTCTTCCATACTAATTATGCCTGTTTGTCAGTAGGATACTTCTTGTAAATACAGATCTCCAGAGAGGGATTTCATTTGAGTGGCATAGAATTTCTGCCATACTAATTATGTCCATTTGTCAGTAGGATACTTCTTGTAAATACAGATCTCCATGTTGTTTGATATGAGTTCTAAGTGCAGTATTTGTGACTTTGCCGGCATGTGTATACTATTTGACAGTTGCTACCTCCAATGCATTTAATAGTGCCTTTTTATTTCACAAAATTTCAGCTGTTGGAGACGACCGGGAATTGTGATCCGTTATGCTCAGTTGATGAAGTTAGCTCACAGTACTTTGAGGTTAACTACAAACCAAAAAATGATCTTCGGAAAGCTTTAACTATCTTTGCAACAGCTTTGGCTGGGGCAGCTGCAATAAACCATTCCTGGGTCGCCGCTAATCAGGTCAGCTAATTCCTCTCATCATGTTCAAACATTTGCCTCCATTATCAAGTTAAACATATAATTTTACCTCTTTGTTTTTTGTGATGATTGATGATTGTTACATAGTTTAATTTTTTTTTTCTTGCAGGACATTGCAATGGTATTGGTCTTCGCTATTGGTTATGCAGGTATCATTTTTGAGGAATCACTAGCATTTAACAAAAGTGGAGTAGGATTATTGATGGCTGTCTGCCTATGGGTTATCAGAAGTATCGGGGTAAGTTACTCCTTTCGAGGTTCAAGCAGCTATCAAGAACAAGCTTTATTATTGTTATTGTTGTTGTTGTTGTTATAGTGCAGTTGTGTTGCTTTATTATTATTATTATTATTAATTGTGGGTCGAGACTTTAGAGGCATATCTGTACACATGATAGAGATGTTGAGATCTTATATTCTGCGCAAATCACGCAGTTGTTTATAAATGAATTTATCCGATTGGCCTTTATTGTTTACCTTATTGTGTATTGGATGTAGGCTCCCTCAACTGATGTAGCTGTTCAAGAGTTGAGCCAGACAACTGTTGAAGTCAGTGAAATAGTATTTTTCTTGCTTGGTGCAATGACCATTGTGGAGATTGTTGATGCCCATCAAGGTTTTAAGCTGGTGACCGATAATATATCTACTTTTTGAGCCCGGAACACAGCGAGGGAAGCCCCCACTGTAATTTTTTTTTTTTCATTAAACGAAGAAAACGAAAACAAGAACAAAGAAGATAAAGCAAATTAACAGGGAAGAACCAAAGGAAAAACTACTGAGGCTAATCTAGGAAAGGAAAACTGAAAGGAGCACCGGAGGTACTCAGAACTGAACAAGAAAGCTGAAACCCAACTATCTACAGGAATCAATCCAAAGGAGGAAGGAGTCTCGTTTGGCCTCCTTGATCCTATGAGCTTGCAGAAGACCTTCTTTAACAAAATTGCTGTTCCAGCTCTGGAAGGAGGGAAGGTTTCCTTCAAAGATGAAGTTATTTCTTTGTTTCCAAATTTGCCAAGCCCCAATGATAAATGTTTCCATGAAAAATTCATTGGAAAACTGGCTTCTAGCCTCCACCATCATGTCAAAGAAGCTGAGTTGGTAGTTCCATTGTATTCCTAGTCGTTGCCAGCATCTTTGACTGAAAGGGCACCTAAAGAACAGATGAAAAGCTGTTTCCTCAGGCCTTACTGTACATAGTATGCAGGAGTAGTTGTTGCCCTCAATTTTGTGCTTCTTCCTTTTTAGAATATTTCTGGTGTTGAGCCTATCCATAAGTAGGAGCCAGCAAAAAACTCTCAACTTATTGCAGCATCTGGAATTCCAAATCCATAGGAATGGTTGTGGAGGCTGCATGTTTCTGTATGGGAGGTTGTAGAAAGTGGATGAAGAGTATCTGTCAGAACCCCAAATATATGACCACCTGTCGTTTGTGTCTTCCAAGATTTGTATGTTTTGAATGATAATTTGCAGTTCTTGATGTTCCTGGAATGCTTGCTCAGATAGAGGCAGAAAGAACTGCTCCCCAATTGCGTTATGGAGCAAAAACTGTGCTACTGAAATGTGTTTGTTTTTGGCATATGAAAATAGTCTTGGGAATTTTTCTTGTAATAGATGTCCATTCCAACAATCAGACCAAAAAAGCACTGTGGTACCATCGCCAACTTTACATGCAGTTATGCCTCTGAAAGTATCACATAGTTTTAGCAAGTCTTTCCACCAAAATGAACCTTTTTCCTTGGAGGCATGGGGGATTTTGCCATTTGCATAGTGTGTGCTCCAGATAAGCTTGACCCAAGGAATATTTTTCTTGTTGTAGAATTTGTCCAGGAACTTCAAAAGTAAAGCAATGTTCTGAGCTGCCAAATTTATAATTCCCAATCCACCTTTCATTTTTGGCCGTCTGACCTTTTTCCATGACACAAGGGGTTTCATTTTGGCATTACTTTCTGAACTGCGCCAAATACAATGCCTGCTAGCTCTTTCAACACATTCAATTACTGTGGCTGGGACATATAGTGTGCACATGGCATAGGTGAGAAGTGAAGAGATGAGTGAATTGACCAGCTGAACCCTTCCAGCATGAGTTAAGAAGGTTGATATTGAGGTGAGACATCTTTCAGCTCTATTCATTATTGGACCATAGTCATCCACTCTCGGCTTTGTAGTACCCATTGGCAGCCCTAGATAAGTGAAGGGTAAAGACTCTAGTTTACATCCAAAAGTTCCTGCTAGCTGCTCAGCTTTTTCGGCATCAATGTTTAAAGGGACCAAGCATGATTTGGAGTAATTTACTCAAAATCCCGTTGACTGTGCAAACGATTCTAACAGACCCTTGAGGCAAAACAAGCTTCTTTGGGTAGCCTTCATGAGCAATATGGTGTCATCCGCATACTGAACTATTGGGTATCCTGCATCAGTATTGGAAGGAATGGGCAGTTCCAGAAGACCCTGTTGATGAGCCCTATTGATGATGCATTGGAGGAGGTCGGCAGCCAGCACAAAAAGTAAGGGAGATAGAGGATCCCCCTGTCTAACTCCTCTTTTACAGTGAAATTGCTTTCCCGGCGTTCCATTCAGAAGTATTGATGATGAACCAGAGTCTAGGATCTTTTTTGTCCATTGGATCCATTTTTCATCAAAGCCCAGATGGTGCAGCATTAGCAGAATGGTGCTATGTTCAATGGTATCGAAAGCTTTTGTGAAATCCAATTTTAGAATGATTATTTCTTTCTTTGAGTGCTGGCACTGATGAATATATTCATATGACCATGCTAGACAGTCTTGAATTGTCCTCGTTTTGATGAAGCCATACTGATTTTGGTGAATGATTGGGATGATTACGGACTGCAGCCTGTTGGCCATTAGCTTGGTGATGATCTTCATAACACAGTTGAGCAATGATATGGGCCTGAAGTCATTAACTGTTGTTGGGTTGTTGACTTTTGGGACAAGTGTGATGAAGGAACTGTTGATTGCTTGGAGATCAATTTTGCCACTGAAGAAATCGAAGCAAAGCTCGTAGAAATCTTCTCTAATGATTGGCCAACATTTTTTCAGGAAGAGACCATTAAATCCATCTGGGCCTGGAGCTTTGTCTGCTGGCATTAACCTTACTATGTTGTCAATTTCTTCTTTTGTAAAAGGCTCTGACAGATGACTTAGGTTGTCATGTGATTGCACCAGATTCTGCAGATCATAACACATACTTGGGTTTGCGGTGGTACCCATTCTGTTCTTGTACTCCTCCCATAACAGGAAAGCTTTTTCATGATGTTCTGTGATTGTTCTGCCATCAGAAGCGTCAAGGCTGGTGATAGTGTTTATCCTGTATCTTTCAGTTGCAGCTGCAATAAAAAATTTAGTTCCTTCATCACCGAACTTAGTCCACCGAATTGTATATCTCTGTTTCCAGTATTCTTTCTTGTATTTGAGGAGTCTTAGGATATGAGCTTTTAGGATTTTCCTGAAATTTAGCTCTTGTACATAGAGTGGCCTCTGCTCCTCCAGTTTGTCTAAGACCTCAAGGACTGAGTTGCAATCTCTGATAGTAGCATTCAGATTTGAAATGCTCTTGCTCCATTTTTTGAGCGCTTTCCTGAGTAGTTTTAACTTAGCTGTGATGCGTGTGGCACTGTTTGTGGCTTGAACTTGTATATTCCATATTGTTTGTACAACTTCATAGAAACCCGGGTGGTCGACCCAAAAGTTTTCAAATCTGAAAACATTCGCTTTTGGTATAGAGGTCTCAATTTTAACCATGCATGGGATATGGTCCGAGGTTGGTCTAGCCATTGGGAGCAGCAAGGTATTGGGATACTCTGTAATCCAGTTTGATGAAGTAAAGCACCAGTCAATTTGCTCTAACAACGGATTTTCTTGCATATTACTCCATGTATAATTTCTCCCTTTTAGAGGAATTTCCTGCAAACCAAGATTGCTGATTATACTGTTGAAGATCATGATGTCATTGATGTTCCCCCCTTCTTTGTTTCTGTCACCCAAGGATCTATAGAAGTTAAAATCTCCCATGATCATCCAGTTAACTTCATCCTGGATATCTAGATTATTCAGCCATTGCACAAAATCATCTCGATCCTGGCCATGACAAGGTCCATACACTGAGGTAAGGAACCATACTTTCCCATTGAGCTTTGAGGTGAATTTGACCGTGACAGCAAATCTTTCGTTATGGATTACTTCACCTTCAAAAATAGCCCCCATCCAACCTATCAGGATACCACCTGATGCTCCCACTGATGGAGAATATGCAAATTTGTTAAAACGTTTGGGGGCTAACTTTTTTATGTAGGAGTGATCAAACTGGCTTTTCTTCGTTTCCTGGATGCAAAACACAGAACAAGCACTTTCTTCGATTTTATCCTTGACCGCATTGCATTTGTCATCCGCATTTAAGCCTCTGATGTTCCAGTTGAGAACAGTCCAGTTTCTGCTAGTGGCCCTATTATCCATTAATCAACCAATTTATGCTAGGACAACCAAACAGACAAAGGCCGTTTGTTCTCAGCCAAGTTATCACACCGCAGAGCAAGCATTTCTTCCATGGGAGCAGGTGATTGATCTTGTACAATACATCATCATCACATAAACACCAGCAGGCATTCCAGAAATGAGCCTGCTTCAACTTAAGAGTTATAGAGCTCATCATCTTAAGAAGTTCAGGAATTAAAACCCAGAAGCAGCAGAGTCTGGCAGGGCATTCCCTGCCTGAATTACCAAGTAGTAATGGATTATCCATTGATAACCTCCGCAGCATCAGCTCCACTGCTCCCTTCTCCAATGTTCACTTCGTCAGATCTTGAAGCCAGGAGCAGTTCTGCCGTCACTTCCGAAGGAGAGATTCGGCACTTCTCAGTTGCAATTTTTTGTATCTCCATTACAGGAATTTCAGGGAAGGTGATGCCTTTGTTAGCAGCTTCTTCTAAATCAGTGAGGCCAGGGAAATCAATTTGAGCTGCTATTTCGGCAAGAAGTAAATTACCAGCAAGTGAAGCAGGAGAGGTAACCTTCTTGTTTTTTGCCTTGCTTCTGGTAACTGGACCCAGGATAGTAGCAACCGATTCAGCTTTGTGTCCTTGGTTAACATTGTCCATCCTGACACTCCTCCTGAGATGCTTTGTTGATTGTGGAGCTGGGTCAGGAGTGCACTTCCTCTTTCTTGATAAAACTTTCCTGCATTCCTTTCCTGATTTTGGAGTATTGTAGTCTTCCTGGAACTCAGAAAAAATAGGAGGGTTCTGAGTCTCATTTGGCACTTGCACAGGAACTGCTCCAACAGATAATGAGGATTTGCCCTTCAGCCTCTTCCTGAAGTAAACCTTCTTGAAAGCCCATTCATCCCTTGGTGCAACTGGGCCATTTGCTTGAGTTTCAGTTTCTTCATCCCTTGGTGCAACTGGGCCATTTGCTTGAGTTTCAGTTTCAGCTATAGGACTGTTGATAATTGCTGGTTGTGCCACCTCCATAGTGTTGGCTGGCTGCAGTGCCCCTGCAGCTACTTCAAAGGAAGCTCCCTGCCCAACAGTTCTGACACTACGAGATTGCAGACCCAAGGCTTGCACATCAATGGTGATCACTGACTCCGGTATGTGAATCCTGACCAAACCATTATAGGGTAGGATGGAACCTTGCGCAAATTGTTCCAGCAGCCTGGCTACACTAACAGCGAGGAAATTGTTGATAGCTTGACGCTGAGCTTCGTCATCAGTCACTTGAGTGGTAGGCACCATTTCAGTTTGTATGAGGGTAACAGCATTCGAGGTTTCAGTTGGAACAACCACAAGGCAGTTAGTTGAGGTGCTGTTGCCCATCTGAGAGTTGACTGAAGTATCCACTTCTTGGGCAATATCCACTTCTTGAGTACCAGGGCCCTGAACAAATTTCTGATGTTCCCCGAACGATAGCATTTCAGTTTCAGTTTCAGAGTCTGACATGTCATCCTGGGGCTGTTGATGGTGATTCACTTGCTCATTGAATTGCATTTGCGCCATGAATTTATCAGCCATGTTGGCAACAAGCTGAACCTCCCCAGATATGATGGGACTCTCCCCGGACGGAGAAGAGCTTGTAGCGTGGTGCACGGGGCCAGCAGGTGTTTCAGCGTTTGGAGCAGAGCAATGTGTTTCAGTTGAATGTGGATCACCACTCACAGCTAATGTAGGCGGGGAGTGCAGAGAGTCACTTTCGGTGGGAATTCCAGCCTCTTCAATGTTGCTTTTTTCGATGGAAACCGAGAGGTGCTGGCTGGGCTCAAGCCCCTTGTTCTCATCCGGCCCAGGCAATTTTCTGTGCTTGACAGCCCACTTATGGCGTTGAGATAAGCGCCTCTTAACACATTGTTTAGCACGGTGCCCATAGTTATAGCAGAATAAGCAACGGAAATCACTAACACAGTCTCTGACCATATGACCCACTCCCAAGCATTTATAACAATGAATTAGAGAGCGACTTAGAGGGGGGTTGGGAGCTGCACCTGTAAGACTCATCGTTGCCTGTGCAGAGGTAGTACTGTATTCTGCATGGCCAACATTGGAATCAAGGCGTAAATCACTGTTGAGAGTTTCAGACACTTTTGGCACCGGAATAATTGCAACATTGGATGACCGGTTGCACTCGTTTCGAGTAAGAACACGATGAATTCCTTCAGTGTCAGCAGTAACCTTGCCAAGAAACTTGCCACTCAGGACAGATTGAGCTGAAGAAAATCCAATAAAATGATTCCCAGTTCCTGACGAAGCTTCAGGAAGAGGGCAATAGAAATCACCAATCTTAATAACAGAAATGAGCTCTTGTGGCTTTGATTTGATAGGAGGCGAATCCTGGATCAGCTTCTTCCGGAAGTGAACACGCTTCTGCAAAGAAGATTTCTTCTTTCTTTTGTGAGAGACTGTAGTCCAGCTGTTCTCTTCTTCCTGAAGCCATTTCTTTTCTTCTCTGTCCCAATTATCTCCGCCATCCCGCCACATATGAAAGTAAACATCAAAGTGCTCTGTGGTGATGCGCTTGAGAGAACGAACAAAGAGGCCAACATGCTTGGAAGAGACAGAGAATCTGTAGTGGCGATCTTGCAAAAATTGAACATGAAAACCAGCAGGAGTACCGCCCAAACAGCAATGCAGAGCCATGCTAACCGTGTCCTCGGTTAGCCTGAAGAGGTGACGACGAAAAATCGCGAGCAGAAAGAAAGAACCATGTGGCGAGGAGGAAGGGTGGTGCACAGAAGATCGAAACTTGCGAAGAACTTCAGCTTGAAAGTGCTTACCCCGCGAGAAATCCCAGCTACGGACCAGCTCAGCCAACTGCCTGTCCCTCTCCAGCTCAATGAGATAACCAGGAGAGCCATCCATCCACACCATGGCTGAGAGAGAGCGCGAGTCGCCGGAACCAGGACCTTGACTAGCGAGGAGATCCTAGCGTCGACGGAGAACCACGGCGAGGACTAGCGACGGGGTTGGCGGAGCGCGGGCGGCGGTGGGGAGTGAGAGCGGAGAGCCATTTTTCCGTAGATCTGGTCCAGCTCCTTTTCCTGCTGCCGGAGATGCGGAGGTTGTCGTCCTCGGCCACAGCGGCAGCCGCCGGCGCCACCGTCGCCCTGACGGCGACGACGTGCCCCGCACGCCGCGGACGAGGCCCTCCCCGCCGCGCGGAAGCCGAATGGGTCGAACGGCGCGCGGAACGGAGAGGCGGCGGCGGCGCCCTCGCCGGCGGCGGCGGTGGCGTCGAGGAGGCGCGTGCGAGGGGGACGCGGCGGCGGTGTCCGGTTATTCTCTGTTGTTCGGAATGTTTTTGGTAGTTTCGTTGTTGATGAATTCGGTGACGGTTATAATATATCTACTCGAAACTCTAAAACTCTTATGTGGGTGGTGAGTTTTACATAGTATACTCTTTGGTCATTGAGCTGTATGTTACCATGAGCAATACATACTCTCAATTTTAGTAGATGTATCTCCAAATAGTCAACAAGAGGAACTGTTTTACCTTTAGTATGATAATAGTAGTATGCAGAAACATCCTAGTCTTACACTCTGGGATTTCATCAAAGTTCTGTCCAGTACAGATAAAACTTTTTCCACTTTTCAGGAGAGGCCCAGATAGAAATTTTCATGATCTTATAGCTTATGTTTGTGACTTCAGTATTGATGAGCTGATGCTTAGTTGTTCAGTCTGATGCATACCATTCTTCTCAATTAAAAAGCATGCAGAGAAATCCTAGTCCAAAAAGGAAAAATGCATACTATTCTTCTCAATTTGATCTGAAATGTACATCAACTCACTGCAAAAATGTTTGTTTTGACCTTGAATTGAATCCAGAGAAATCCTTGTCCAAAAAGGAAAAATGGTCCTTCCATTTTTTCTCCTTTTGTGCATTTCTCGTTGTCAGTGCTCTGTGTCTGTCAGTAGATCTAATAAAATGTATTAACTCCAATGCTTCTGGTGACATTATCTTTTCTTTCCACTCTGCTTTTTGTGATCTATTCTCATTCTCATTACTTCTTGCTTTCTACCTTGCTTCTGGCTGTGGCAAGCCCAAGTTGCAGTTCATGTTCTTGCTTTCGTACTATACTTCTAAATTTCTCATCTAAACTCACATATAGTAAGTTGGAAAGTTCATACATCCTTACCAATCTATGAATGAGAGGAGATTTTTGCCTCCGCTACCCAGATTACAGATTTTGAAAATGTCTTGCCATTCCAAATAAGGATTATGATGTTCTGTGGCCTTGTGGTAGGAACTAAGCCTAGCTCACCTGGTTGAGGATGCGGATTTGTGCTCATTCAACCAAGTTAGAGTCCCCTTCGACGCGAATTTGGGCGTCCATTGCTTGTTTATGTAAAAGTCACCTAGCTCCTTAATTACTGTTATAAGGACCTAAATTATGCAGCCTCGTGACCAATTTACCTGAAAGGAAAGTTCTCATGTCCTATTAATTACTGTCACTGCATAAAGCTAGGTTTGGATTATGTCACAAACTATTGGTAAATCTGTCTGTTTTTGGTCTGTATCATTTGAATCCCAATATTGTTGTTTCGCCCTAAAACTACCATGTGCATATTGCTCCTGAAAATGTTCGGCATCTTTGTATCCTATTTTGAAATTTTCTTGCACAATTCCTGCACATGCAACTTTTGTTTTGGTACTGGGTATAAATTGTTGGCTCTGTTCCTCTTGCACTAGAATCTTGTAAAAGATTGTGTATTGCCATATTTTAGCTCAGATTTATTTCAATTTTTTTATTAGCATAGTTGCTATTAAAGTTTGTGAATTGATCCATTAAAAAAAGGGATTAAGACCAGTTTACATCAAGATTGTATTTACAGCCCCTCACAGCTCAGTTCGGAGTGAGGCGGCGGTGTTTGTAAGGAACCGTTTTTTCTCCTCTATCAATACAAAGATACACAGCTCCCCTGCATATTCAAGAGAGAAAAAAAGGGAATGTGTGCAAAGTCAAACAAAATGCCATGCTTATTTGTGATTTATGTGAGATATATGGAGAGCGATTTCGAGTTGTCTGTATTCATTGTCCGTGTAAGACGGCCATTAAATCTGATTCAAATTTCAAGTACCAAGAATTCTCAAGTTTACTCCATATATAGCTTCCCCTTTTTTTTTGGGTAAAGAATGATGTTTTGATGCATAGCTACATTTGTCCCCATTCCATGTTTTCAAAAGTACTCAAGTGGTGTAGACTTACCAAATTTCTAGACAAGCAGTATAAGTAGTGCAATATGAGTGCGTGCATGGTGCAGTACTTCTCTTTTCAAGTGCTGTGCACAGCAGCTGATTTGATATTCAAATTGCAATATCACATGACTCTGCTGCTACATACTGCCTCCCTTTCGATATAAATGTAACTTTTGAATAGATATTTCCCATGTTTTCCTAAACGGAATTAAAACTCCGCTTAAATGGCGTCTAAATGCTAGAGGGTGATCATCGTCTATGCCTAAACGGCCATTTAGCCCATTTAAACGGCCGTTTAGCCCGATTAAATGGCCGTTTAACAGATTGAATCATTGAACGATAAACGATGGTCGACCGACTGTCTGCCATCTACCGTCTACGTTTACATGGGATATTTCCCAAATAGTTGGTGCGAGAGAGAGTGTTGATACTGTGGTGGTAAGACCTCCAATTGTGTTAGCTTTCGAGGAGCGATAGGTGCCCTGGGCGGGTCTTTTCTTGAATTTAAGTGCAATGCCTTGGGGATGTCTCTCCACCTCGCTCATTTTTTTTTTTAAAATGGTGCTATACATTTACCCATATGACTATACTCCTTACTTTGTTCACAGTCAATTTAAACCATATAATAAGCAAGGAGTGTGCATGCACAAGAGAATAATTAGCTGGATCCACCGTTAATATTTTGAGTTGTTGCCGCATTTTTGTTATAATTTTCTTAACAAAAGATTGCCTAAATATGTGTTTTTTATCTTCAAATTGTTATTAAATATTGTAAAGTCATGAATAAATATTTTTATTGTTTACAACCATTTCAAAAATAGCAAAACATCAGAATACAACCAACTGTCATGAAACCTTAATTGATAATTTGTGTTGTAGGACTGTTCAATATCTTGCAGTATTTTTTATGCATGTTTTTCCTTATTTCAGATTGGCATTGTGACTTTCTTCCTGAGTTCAGTCCTTGACAACTTGACTTCCACCATTGTGATGGTGTCATTGCTTCGGAAGCTAGTACCTCCATCAGAATACAGAAAGTATGAAATTTATTATATAACCTATTATGCCTGCAGTACATTTTTGTAGTGTTTCATAATTTATTCTGGCTCACAATGTTCATATTCATGCACCACTATCCATATGTTTATTTTTCGTGCTTTGTATGTGGCTGGAATAACTTCTGGGATCAATATAGTGTCTAGCATATTTTTTTTGTTCTATTGGTTAGATGCTATCTAAATGGAGTACAATAGGAACAGAAAAATTGGTTACAGAATTCGTATTCGACATGCAAAAAGATTATGATAAAATTTTTAGAGATGTTGATAGGCCCACCTGCATCCTGCCCCCTTACTGAGCAGGGAGTTATTTTTTCTTTCTCGAACACAGGAGAGACGCGTATCTTTGTATTAAGAAGAAGAGTTTAGGGTAAAGAACCACAGTACAACACACCCCACACTCAAAAACTCCCTTACGGAGAAGGGAGTCTGTTCCTGCATATCCTGCCAAACAAGGATCATGGTCACATGGGGATGTAGAAAACAATTATTCAGTTATTATGTCGGAAGATTTAAACACACATTTACCCAAAATATTGGTTCACAACTAACAACCCCCGTCCTCACCCACCATGGATATTTGTTTGTATCGGAAGTATAAGTGAATTGCCCACCTTTCGCCATCAACTTAGTTGGTGGATTGACTTGATCGGTGCATAGTAGGCTAGTAACTCATATATTTTGGTCACTTTCTGCCACCATGTGTGACTTTGCCGTCCCTGCTTCAATCTATTTTGCCACCTTAAGAAACTTTGAGTAGAAACAAAAGTACGCCTTACTAGTAAAACATAGAAGAAAAGCTACCGCTCCTTGTGGATTGATTAATACTTTGTAACACTCCTTCGTTTGTGCCAGTTTTTGGCCAACTCATATGATTTGCATGCTTGCATTAAACTGACTGTTGTTACTAGCCCCCTTTTAGAAAAAAAAAGTAGGATCGCGGTAATATAGACAAATACAGCATTATTGGTTACTTCATGTCCTCAGGTTGGTCTAAAGAATTTTTTTTTATTCACCAAATCTGTCAATAAATGGGAGTGAAATATTATTTAGCACGTTGAGGGAGTAAAACATTGGCTTATTGGGACAGGTTGTTAGGTGCTGTTGTTGTAATAGCAGCAAATGCTGGCGGTGCATGGACACCAATTGGTGATGTGACAACTACTATGTTGTGGATCCATGGGCAGATTACAACATTGAAAATTATACAGGTCAGCCTTTCACAACTGTTCTTGGGTTGTGCCCTAGGTTCATAGTTCATATAATTCTTCACATTTGATGCTCTCTGAAATATTTATTAGTTTTATTAACTTCACATTCTAGTTTCCTCAGTTCTTATGAACATTACTGATCAAGATTGCATGCTGATTTCTTCAATCAAATGAAACTTCAAAGATCAAATGATGGCTGTCTTTTTCTTCATGTCACTTCAGCAAAATGCTACTTCTTTTTATCATGAAATTAGCTGCTTGGCTTATGATCTTGCAGGGATTGTTTATTCCTTCAGTTGTTTCACTGGCTGTCCCACTGGCTTTGATGTCCTTCACCAGGTTGTTGAATAGTGACAAATTACAATATATGATATGAAACAACATTGACAAAACCTTAGTTAACAAATTGTTATATGTTACAAATAGTGAAGTGAATGGATCGTCTCAGAAATCATCCAGCCTGGTGTCATCAGAGCAGATGGCTCCTCGGGGACAGCTTGTACTAGCTGTTGGAGTTGGCGCATTAATATTTGTTCCAGTCTTTAAAGCTCTGACCGGATTGCCACCTTTCATGGGCATGATGCTTGGTCTTGGGATTCTGTGGATCCTGACAGATGCTATACATTATGGTGACTCTGAAAGGCAGACACTGAAAGTTCCACAGGCGCTGTCACGGATAGATACACAAGGAATTTTGTTCTTCTTAGGGATCCTTTTATCGGTTGGCAGGTAATCCTTCTTATTTCCGTCTCTTGTTACTATATTTATTTATGGAACACCTGGACCATTGAAACTTATATGTGTTTGAGGGCACATGGTCTTATAAATAGACCTAGGATAATAAGCTCATGAGCTTGGTCTTTCATACTCTATAGTTACCTTTTTCGGGTTGTGATATTTTTTCTGTATTCTTTTAGTGGTAAATGGAAATGTTGTAGATTTTCATCTTGTTCAGGTTTGCTGTAGCGGTCCATGCTTCAGTGCTGCGGTTATTGTGGAACACCCTAGCAACCACACTAATAGTTTGTTCAATTACAAGCATGGCTTAAAATGAGATTAATTGTTTTAGAATAAGGTCATTTATCTCCATTAATAGTTTTTTCTCCCCTGGCACCAGCTTGGAATCTGCAGGGATTTTGAGGCAGTTAGCAAACTATCTTGATGCCAATATTCCAAATGCTGATCTTATTGCTAGTGCAATTGGTGTCGCATCAGCAGTTGTAGACAATGTTCCACTTGTTGCTGCAACCATGGGAATGTATGACCTGACATCATATCCTCAAGATTCGGACTTCTGGCAGCTTATTGCATTCTGTGCTGGCACTGGTGGTTCGATGCTTATCATTGGCTCTGCGGCAGGAGTGGCTTTTATGGGAATGGAGAAGGTGGATTTCTTTTGGTATTTTCGGAAGGTAAACTTCTCGATATGTTGGGGAGCTGTGGGACAACATAATAGTAATATCTTGTGAAAAAAAGGAAACCTCACTGTTCATTTTTGATAAAATAAAATCCCTATTGACTCCTTTTGGGTATACCTTTTCCTTATATATTACATTACAGGAAAATTGAACTTATTTTGATATAGACCATGCACACTTGAGTACATTTTCTTATGTTTACCTGACAACCTGTTTAATTTTATCTGTACTTGCTGGTATTTAGAAGTTGAGTGTTGAGAACAAATTTAGTGTTTTAGATGGCATCTTACTACATGAGTTGATTATTGCAGATCATTGTATAGACAGTGTTTTCATCTGATTCAGTTTTACCTAATTGCACTTTACTGTTCAGCATGTACTTATGCTTCTTTGTTTACACTTTGGTAGATGCACATGAATTGGACATTTATATTTCATTGTGGTAAACAGAAGATCAATTTCTCTATTTAGATTGCTTTAGCAAATCTAGGTTCTGCTCTTCTACGTGTTGAACATTAATTACATTAACAGTAACCATGTGAAAATATTTGTTTCTGCCTATGGACAACTATGAGGGTACACCAGTCTTCCATAAATATTCATTCATTCTTGTTGGTAAAATAAAATGCACCAGTCATTGGTTGAATTATTTTGCCTATTGGTTGACTCCTATTCTAGCAATCAATCTGAGCACGCTCAGCCTAGAATTCCATAAGAATGTCCTTTTTTACTTTGTAGTTAATTATACATCAATCAGTAATTTGCAATTTCATTGTCACACTAGAATATCTCAGAATACTAACAACACTCAGCTAATTAAACCAGGCCTGCAGTATCACGCATACACCCTAGTTTAAGTGGTGTGGCTTCATTATTCAGCTTTTGACATTCTTGTATTTGCAGGTGAGCGGTTTTGCCCTTGCAGGTTATGCAGCTGGTATAACCTGTTATTTAGCTGCACAAAATCTCCATCTATCCCTTCCCACTTCACTCGCTGAGATCCCATTTATTTCGGGTTCATAAAAATTTGGCCTCTATAGTTCTCAGATATAGGAAATGGAATCATAAGTTAGTAGTACTCTGAGCTCCAAGGCAGCGCATCAGATTCAAACCAGCTCCTAGTATCTGGAGCGCTGGTGAAGTTTGTTATGTAGAGCAGAATGATTCTGGTAGAAAAGACTCTGTATATTAGTTTATTAGGACTACTCTTTCAAATAAAGGATGAGGCG
Source organism: Eragrostis nindensis (assembly GCA_012490785.1). Taxonomy (NCBI): domain Eukaryota; kingdom Viridiplantae; phylum Streptophyta; class Magnoliopsida; order Poales; family Poaceae; genus Eragrostis; species Eragrostis nindensis. Next base: position 308,869 of record JAAXCT010000098.1, on the reverse strand, counting down.
GTTTATGTATATTTGCATATTTACTCCAAATGAATAACAGCAGCTTGGAAATGTGCGGTTATTGTTGTGAACAAGGTTGTTTCATTTCTCTCATTGAAGCCGTGCCATGTGTATACTAGAAAGATGCGATAAGAAACGGTATGGATCTTTCCAGGTCAGTCAAGTCAAATGTTATGTACCAGAAGCTCGTGGGGGAACACAATAGTGACAACACTACCCATGATCAGAGTTGGCTATGTGTTGCATCTGATTAAATGGCCTGAACTTGTCTGGACGCCATATACTCAAGGTGGAGTTAGCAAGCAGCAGTAGCACTACGCTAATCGGCATCGTTGGGTAAATGCATTTCACACGCAGAAGCAGAGGCGGTCCGGCACGATCATTTCAAGGTAGCGCAGTGAAGGGATGTCAATGTTGACGAATGATTAATATAAGTTCAAGATTGGGAGAATGACTAGCGTTTGGATTTGGAAGCATTAAGTTTACTTGTCAATCGACGATTCCTTTTTGCAAAGGCGCACGAGATATGAGTATCCCAAAAACCTAACACAATCAATGTTGGTTTCATTCCCTGTATTTTTTTCTTGAGACTCGAGAATGGTCATGTGGTTACGGATGTGTGTGATTATTTTTGTTTATTAGGCCCAGTAAGATTATCGAGCAATTCAATACTCAATAGCCGAGTTGTTGAATTTTAATTAACTTAATTTGTTTTTTGTTGAGCGGATAATTAGCTAAAGGAAGAAGTGTGTTCGCACTACCCGAAACTGGATCTTTGGTGACGGCCAAATACCCTCAGCAAAATTAAAAAAGAAACCGTCATAAATATAATTTCTATCGGTAAAACGTCACCAAAATTTTAGTTTCCTGGGAATGAGCTATGGTACCCACACAAAAATAAGAGGCCCTTACCAAAGATCGAGTTTCTGGTAGTATCATTCATTGTTAATTTTCTCGGCTTGTTAGTTCACTAGTGATCGGTCAAATAGTCGATGGATAGGAAATACTATGACAGAATCTATTTGGATGGTCTAATAATTAGCCGGGATATGTTTGGAGCATGAACTAATAAATAGTTAGCTGAGCTGGAGCTAAAATTCTGTTTTGTCCTTGATTAAAATTAGCTGGATCTGTTTGGATTCTAGAACTATAGTTTTTGACTAATACTAGTGCTTTGTTTCCGGCGCGCCGCTTTTGGTCCGAATTAGCTCATGGACTGATGGGCTAACAACAAGTCAGATAGTGGGCTGTCTCTCAAAAAAAAATGTCAGATAGTGGGCTAAAAATAAGTCCACGAGATTGAAGCATCTAAGAATTAAAATTAATCGGCTCACAATTAATTTATGGGATCCAAACATGCCCTATTTAGCCGATGTAGTATAACCAAAGAAAAACCCTACGCCTTAGTCCGACTTCATGCATGAATCAATTTGAATATGTTTATAATTTTAAAAGGCATGTTTGCTATATCTTTGGAAGGCGATATAACACCTGAATGCATTCCTTAGATGCCTTGCCATCCAAGAACTCTGAATCACGTGCCACTTGATCCTTCTTCAAATATCATGTTTGTAACACTTGTCCTTCTCTCTACGATTTGTGTCACTTCAGAAACTTGACTTACCAAGCCTACAACCTATGCTAATTAGAAACATTCCTTACTGTACACTTCTTTTAAAAAAAAAACATTTCTTGGTCTTTTGTAGATCATTAATTTGGCTGCTAGGGACATGTGCATCACTCTTCTTCTTGAAACTGATTCGGCGTTGAATCAGGCTCCACCTTCCTCATTAAACCTTTCTCATTAGAATTCAACATAATTTGTGGAAAGGTTGGCTTCGTTATTTGCTCGACCACCCCCTCATCTCCGGCCAACCCATCGTCATCAAGAACGACACCAAAGGTTGGCTTTGTTATATACACGACATATGTTTCTGTGGCCGCACTCGAATGGTCCAAAACCACAAAATTTGTGGAAAAGAAGCATGGAAGCCGGCCTGCCGATCATACATCGAGTGATCCAAAACCATTTTGCCGCGCGAGAGGTTGCACAGCAACGTGTCAGAGCCATGGCCTTCCAGGTGACGATAGCCGTATCACGCATTTTACTTCCCTGATGTCCTGCCTGCACTAGCCGAATGGCCGCAGTGCAAAGTCCAAAGAGAACCTCATCCATACGAGCTTGCAGAGGAAGGGAAGCGCCAAGAATTGCAGCAATGGCGCTCCCCTCCTGCTTGCTCGCCAGCGCAAGGGCGGCGCTGCCCTCCCTCCCCTCCAGAGCATCCCTCTCCCGGCGCCAGTACCATCGCACTCTGGCCGCTTTGTCGGGCCCGCTCCCGCCTTCCAAGCGGTGGCGCCGGGGCCTCCGCTTCCGCCGCGCCTCGACCTCGTCTTCCTCGCCTCCGCCGACCGAGGATAGCAGCGACTACGAGGTAGGTGACCTCCTCTTCGTATCCTCTGCGGATTGCTGTGCCTACCTACCTTCTGCATTGGGAACAAAGAAAACCTGGTGGAATCCGTGCAGCTCGCTGAATACGGCAGATACAAATCGCGATGAGGCTTATCTCGGTTTCCACGCTGTCCTGAAGCAAGAGTCCCACTTTTGATTCCAATAGTTTGACTGAGGCATTTCCACTGCATCACGGCGATCAGAAAAAGCTTGCAATCAGAGTTATGTCAGTAATCTATAGAAAAAGCATAGCTGAGCAAATCTTATGTGCTTGGAAGGCCACATAGGAATGATGATTGGTGAATGGTAATGCAAGTCAAGAGTTGGGAGTTTATGCATAGAAACATATCAACCTTATGAATCTTAGTTTCTTTTATTGGATAATGTTATGAATTTCAGCTTATTTAAAGAAAACAAACTCCACTTGAGCAGTGAGTCCAGCTTGCTGTTCTACATTTTTTGGGTTGTGGGTTCAAGGGGAGATAATTCCTCTTGGTTCTTACTGCAATCGAAGCCATTGAGCAAAAGTGCATTCTTGATGAATTTCAGTGCAAAATCAAGAATAGTATTATGGCAGTACATTTAGTGATTTAGACACTCTACAGAATTATAAGTGCATTAATTCCTTACATTTGAATGGTTTCTAAATTTATATTGAAATGCTCATTGCGTGATGACTGATATTGCCAATCTTGTGAAATGAAATCTTTGAACATGCTTACGTGACCGTTAAATGCACATAAACCACTTTTTGTTAGCTCCTCAGGCAAGTTACATTTGAGATTTTACGTGACATAGATGATCTAATAATGTGTATTTGCTGCTCTGTATGGACGGGATATTGGCCTATGGTTAAAGCTAAATATTAGATTAATCAGGTCTGTTAGTTTGGTCTGTTAGTCTGTTACAGATAAGTTTATAATCAAGTCATTAGTCTGTTAGTTCATTAGAGATAAGGTAGTAATAGCATCTACTGCTACGAGTAGGCTATACAATGCCACGTGGATCATCATTTGTAATCAAGAAAGAAGAAACCGAAAATTGCAGTCAAAACCTCTTGTTATCCCGTCGTACTTTATCCAATTCATACCAGCTGCTTTGGTTTCTACAAATGTCGTAATCATGCTATGCTAGCTTCGATTGTTGATCTTATGATTTTTTTACGGAATTCTGCTAATATGCTTGAATTTCGTTTGCATTATTCATTCGATGGTCCACCAATATATATCAAACTTCTTGGATAATACATGTAGAACAAGATCTTTAACTGGAAATACATATTCTTGAATTGTTTTAACTGTCAAACTTGCGATGCATTTTCATAAGCACTGCAACCACCTGAAAGTGCATGATGGATATGCAGGTAAGTTTTCAATTTAGTTTACGTGAGAGAAATTTCTTTTGAGTGGTATAGAACTTCTGACATACAAATGTATTCCTATTTTTCAGTAGGATACTTCTCGTAAATACAGATCTCCATGCCGTTTTATACGAGTTCTAAGTGCAGTATTTGTGACTTGCCTGCATGTGTGTACTAGGTTGTGGTTTCTACCTCCTTCGCAGTTAATAATGCCTTTTTTTATTTCACACAAATTTCAGCTATTGGAAATGACCGCGAATTGTGATCCGATATGCTCAATTGATGAAGTTAGCGCACCATACGAGGCTAACTCAAAAAATGATATCCCGAAAGCTGTTGCTATCTTTGCAACAGCTTTGGCTGGAGCAGCTGCAATAAACCATTCCTGGGTTGCCGCTAATCAGGTCAGCTAATTCCTTGCACGTTGTTCAAACATTGCCTCGTCTATCAGTTTAACTATATAGTCTACCTGTTTGTTTTGTTGTGGATGCGGCATTGGTGATTGTCACAAACATATTTTGATATATTTTTTTTTCTCTTGCAGGACATTGCAATGATTTTGGTATTTGCTCTTGGCTATGTAGGTATCATTTTTGAGGAAACACTAGCATTTAACAAAAGTGGAGTTGGATTATTGATGGCTGTCTGCCTATGGGTTATCAGAAGCCTCGGGGTAAGTTACTACCTGTAACCAACTTCAGGCCATCATCAGCTCTTTTCGAGGTTCAAAGCAGCTATCAAAACACATATCTGTACACAATACAGAGATTTTGAGATTATATTCTGCCCAAATCAGGCAGTTACCCTTCATAGATGAATTTTATTTGACTGTCCTTTATTGTTTACCTTATTTTATGTTGGATGTAGGCTCCCTCGGCTGATGTAGCCGTTCAAGAGTTGAGCCAGACAACTGTTGAAGTTAGTGAAATAGTCTTTTTCTTGCTTGGTGCAATGACCATTGTGGAGATTGTTGATGCGCATCAAGGTTTTAAGCTTGTGACCGATAATATATCTACTCGAAATTCTAAAACTCTTCTGTGGGTGGTGAGTTTTACATAGTATACTCTAAATCCGAATATAGCCTCTCTCTTTTTTTCTTCCTAAAACTGCCACGGGCATTGCACTAGAAAAATGTTACATATCTTCATATTCCTGTTTTGACATGTTCCTGCACAATTTCCGCACATGCAAAATTTGTTTTGGTACTGAGGATAAATTGTTGGCTGTGTTCCTCTTGCATTAGAATTTTTTTTCGAATACGCAGGAGAGGTGCGCATCATTGCATTAGGAAGAAGAGTTGGAGAATTACATTTACACACACATGCGACCCACCTATCCTTAAATTACATTCATGCCACACTTAACTAAAAACAACCGTAGCCTGGAGCTCTTGCACTCGATTTTTGTAGAAGATTGGGTATTGCCATGTTTGACTCCTTACTTACCTCTTATGTTTGGGTGCTTTAGCTCAGATATATGTCAATTTTTTGACGTGGTTACTATTAAGTATAAATAATTTTCATTGTTTATGTAAGAAGGTTGTTTAATCTTATCCAACTTCACTACCAAGAATTCTGAATTTTACTCCATACAGCTTCCCTTTTTTCTTTTGGAGAAGGGGGGGGGGGGGGGGAGGGGGGTGGGGAGGGATGTGTCCCCACTTGTAATGTTTCATGATGTGCTTTTTCAAAAGTACTTGAGTGATGTAGACTTACCAAATTTCTAGAGAAGCAGTATAAGTAGTGCAGTATGAGGGCGTGCATGGTGCAGTACTTCTCTTTTTAAATGCTGCGCACAGCGGCTGATTTTGGTATTCAAATTGCAAATCACATGACTCTGCTGCTACATACTACCTCCCTTTCGATATGAATGTAACTTTTGAATAGGTATTTCCCAAATACTTGGTTCTAGGGAGAGTGCTGATGGCACAGTGGTAAGACCTCCAATTGTGAGGCAACCAGGGCTTGGCTCCTAGTTCTCATGGAAAAAAAGGGGGCCTTCTGACATGTGTTAGCTTTCGAGCGCTAGGTGCCCTGGCGGGCCTTTTCTTGACCTTAAGTTCAATGCCTTTGGGATATCTCTTCCCATGCCTTGATTGTATTTAAATAGTTGGTGCTACACATCAGAATACAATTTCCCCAATTTTACCCGTATGACATACTCCTTTTCGTTCACAGTCAATTTGGGCCACATAATAAGCATGGTGTGTGCATGCATAAGAGAAGAATTTGCTGTATCCACTGTTACTATTTTGAGTTGCTACCAGAGTAATTTTTGTTGTAATTTACTTAACAAAAGATTGCTTAAATATGCCTTTTTTTATTGGCAAATTGTGATGAATATTGTGAATGACGTGAGTAAATATTTTTTGTTATTTTGTACAACATTTCAAAAAGTCACAATATAACCAACTGCCATCCAACCTTAATTGATAATTTTTGTTGTAGGACTGTTCAGTATCTTGCTCTATTTTTATGCATGTTTTTTCTTTATTTCAGATTGGCATTGTGACTTTCTTCCTGAGTTCAATTCTCGACAATTTGACTTCCACTATTGTGATGGTGTCATTGCTTCGGAAACTAGCACCTCCATCAGACTACAGAAAGTATGAAATTTATTATATAACCTATTATGCCTGCGAATGATACAGATTTTTTTTTTCTATTGTGTCATGACATTTGTTCTGGCTCAGAATTATTTTCTTGCACCACTATCCATATGTTTACTTTAAATGCTCTGTATATGGCTGGAATAACTCCTGGATCAGTAGTGTCTAGTATATTAGATCGAAATGTAGTTCAAAAGGAACAGAAAATTCTGTTAGAGAATTCGTCAAAATGCAAAAAAAACTATGATATGTGTTCCATCTCTTTAATTTTTAGAGATGTTAATAAGCCCTCCTGCATCCCGCCCTGACACTTATTGAGCAGGGAGTCTGTTTGCTACATTTCCTGCCTCACAGGGATCACGGTCACGTGGGGATGTAGAAAACAAGGCTTGCTTATAATTATAAATAATGATTCAGTTAGATGTCAGAAGATTTAAACACACTTTTACGCAAATTATAGTTTCATAACTAACAGCCACCGTCCTTATGCACCATGAGATTGAGATTATGGCTGTCAACGAGCCGAGCTCGAGCGTGCCTGCCGCCTCAAGCTCGAGCTTGCCAGAACCTCGAGCCGAGCTTGCTGACAAGCTCGAGCTCAGTTCGACATAAATTCGCGAGGGCTCGAGGTCGGATTGAATAGGCTCGTTTAAAAATAGGTTGTACATAGAAAATTCTGAGAGCAAGGCAAATCCAACCTCTACCCCACGCAAAAAATAAAATTAAAGAATCCAAGGTAACATCCTCCCAACATTCTTTCTTTATGGCAAGATCTTGAGAACAAGAATTACCACCTCAAGTTAAGAGGACAACCAGCAGCTATGGTGTGGTCCAATCGAGAAAACTGAATTACAAGAAACAAAACTAAATCAACCACAGCAAGGAGATCGAGCTGGCAGTAGGAGCATCGAGGCCGACAGCTCAAAAAAGAGAAACGAAGCATCAGGGTCAAACATGGGATGGGAAGCAAATGCAGGTGGCTGCTTTTCCGGTTTGCTGCTGCCGCCATGGTAGGAGATGAGTAGAGGAAGATGTCAGCAAGATTTGGGGAAAGCAGATCGGACCGCTGGAGAATTGTGGATAAGTTTTTTTTTTTTTGGGGGGGGGGGGGGGGTTCTGTGATTAATCAGGCTATTGGCAACCTGGGCTACTTGGGCTCATGCTAGCTATCTTTTGGTTGAGCTGAGGGAAAACGAATTGGTGAGGTGGCAGACAGGGAGCGATTAAAACCTTGACAACCTCTGTCAATTAGCTCGAGCTCGGCTTGTTGAAGCTCACGAGCTTTGGACCAGGCTTGAGCTTGGCTTGTTTCATTCGAGCCGATCTCTAATCATTTAGCAATCCAAGTTCGAGTAGCTCGCGAGCCTCGAGCTTCATTGACAGCCCTATTTTAGATATTTGTTATCAGTGCATAGTAGCTCACTAATTTTTTCTGCACTCCCCGTGTGACTTTGCCGTCCTGCTTTTTCCACATTGCCGCCCTAAGAAATGTTTAGGAGAAGCAAAAGTAGCGTTTTCAAAACATACGGAAACTTTGAAGGAAAGGAACCATCCCTTGTGGGTTGAGTGAATACTTGTAACAAATAATGACATTCCACTCCTTCGTTTGTGTTAATTTGTGGCCAACACATACAATTTACTTGCATTAAACTGACTGTTGTTACTAGCAGCCTTCTTTTAGCAAAAAATAGGATCATAGTAATCTAGAGAAAACAACATTATTAGCTACATTTCATTACATTTCCACAAGTTGGTCTAAGATTTTTATTCACCAAATCTGTAAATAAATGGGCTGGTGGGATATTATTTAGCACAATGAGGGAGTGAAACATTGTCTTATTGGGACAGGTTGCTAGGTGCTGTTGTTGTAATAGCAGCAAATGCTGGTGGTGCGTGGACACCAATTGGTGATGTGACAACTACTATGTTGTGGATCCATGGGCAGATTACAACATTGAAAATAATACAGGTCAGCTGTTCTTGGGTTGTACCATAGGCTTATACATATGATTCCTTGCATTTGACGCTCTCTAAAACAGCCTATTAGTTTTTATTTACTTTACATTCTACTTTGGTTAGTTCTTGTGAATATTTTGATGAAAATTGCATGCTTATATCTTCAACCAAATGAAATTTCAAAGATCAAATAATGCCTGCCTTTTGCATGCACTTCAGCAAAATGCTAATTCTTCTTATCATGAAATTAGCTGCTTTGCTTCTGATCTGGCAGGGATTGTTTATTCCATCAGTTGTTTCGCTGGCAGTCCCACTGGCTTTGTTGTCCTTCACCAGGTTGTTAAATAGTGACAATTTACAGTATATGAAATGAAACAATATTGACAACGCCTTAGTTAACAAATTGTTATATGTTACAAACAGTGAAGTGAATGGATCGACTCAGAAACCATCCAGCTTGGTCTCAGCAGAACAGATGGCTCCTCGGGGACAGCTTGTACTAGCTGTTGGAGTTGGTGCATTAGTATTTGTTCCTGTGTTTAAATCTCTGACCGGGTTACCACCTTTCATGGGCATGCTGCTTGGTCTTGGGATTCTCTGGATCCTGACAGATGCTATACATTATGGTGACTCTAAAAGGCAGACACTAAAGGTTCCACAGGCACTGTCACGGATTGATACACAAGGAGTTTTGTTCTTCTTGGGGATCCTTTTATCGGTTGGCAGGTAATCCTTCTTATTTCCCTCTATATATTTTTGGCACAAGGTTGCGATATTTTTTTTCTGTGTTCGTTTAGTGGTAAATGGTAAAATAGATGTCTGATAATGGTGTAGATTTTAATCTTTTTCATGGTTTCTGTAGCAGTCATGCACTGTAGTGCTGCGGTTACTGTGGAACATGCTAGCAACCACAGTAATAGTTGGTTCAACTAGAAGCATGGCTTAAAATGAGATTAAAAAAAAAAGGGCAGCCTGGTGCACGTAGCTCCCGCTTGCGCAGGGTCCGGGGAAGGGTCCGACCACTTAAAATGAGATTAATTGTGTTAAAATAAGATCATTTAGTTCAGATTGCATTGCATTCAACCTCTTAGATGAAGCAAGCTGAGGCCAAAGTAGAATTAGCTCTCTCTCTCTCTCTCTGCCATTAACTGTTTTTTTCTTCACTGGCACCACAGCTTGGAATCTGCAGGGATTTTGAGGCAGTTAGCAAGTTTTCTTGATGCCAATATTCCAAATGCTGATCTTATTGCTAGTGCAATTGGTGTGGCATCAGCAGTTGTAGACAATGTTCCACTTGTTGCTGCAACCATGGGAATGTATGACCTGAATGCATATCCTCAAGATTCGGACTTCTGGCAGCTTATTGCATACTGCGCTGGTACTGGTGGTTCTATGCTTATCATTGGCTCTGCAGCAGGAGTAGCTTTTATGGGAATGGAAAAGGTGGATTTCTTTTGGTATATTCGGAAGGTAAACTTCTCGATATGTTGGGGATCTTTGGACAACATAATGCTAATACCATATATTACAGTTACGGGGAAATAAACTTCTCTATTTTGATATAAACCATGCGCATTTAAGTATTTTTTTCGTATGTTTACCTGACAACCTGTTGAATCTTATCTGTACTTATGGCATTTAGAAATTTAGTGTTGAGAACAAAATTATGATTTTTGGCTGCACCTTACTTCATGTGTTGATTATTGCAGATCTTTGCACAGACAATGTTTTCAACTGATTCTGTTTTCCCTAATTACTCTTTACTGTGCTGCATGTACTTATGTTTTCTTTACACATGAATGTGACATTTCTATTTCACTGTGGCAAACAGAAGATCTGTTTCTGTCTAGACAAGGATTTAGTTCTGTTCTTCCACAGTTCTACAGTTAGTTTGCGTGTTCTAAAATTATTTACATTAGTATTTGTTTTTGCCTATTACCAACTATGAGGGTACGGCAGACTTCCATAATTATTCTTTCATTCTTATTGCTAGAATGCACCGCTTGGTTAAATTATTTTGCCTCTTGGTTGACATCTATTCTTGCAATCAATCTGAGGCTTCTAATTCTAGTCCATAAATTCCTTGTTACCCCCTACATTCCTTTTCGCATTTGGAGAAGTTGATTATAAATCAAATAGTAATTTGCAATTTCTTTTTTTTAGACTTTTTTTTGACACGTAGTAATTTGCAATTTCTATGTCACCCTAGAAAATCTCATGATACCAACTGCACTCAGCCAATTAAACCAGGCCTGCAATATCACACATACATCCCTGTCTAAATGGTGTGGCCACATTGTTCATCTTTTAACATTCTTCTATTTGCAGGTGAGCGGTTATGCACTTGCAGGTTATGCAGCTGGTATAGTCTCTTATTTAGCTGCTCAAAATCTCCATCTGTCTCTTCCCACTTCACTGGCTGAGCTCCCATTTATTCCGGGTTCATAAAAGTTTGGCATTTGTAGTTCTGTAAGATAGACCTCTTTAGATACGTTGATGAAAGAGAATTATTGCCCTGCCAAATCTCGTATTTGATATCTTTGGCATGGCAACGATTCTTTTTTATCTTTTTGTATGCCATTGTAAATACCTTTTTATATTTTACATGCCAAATCATACACACTTTCATCAAGATATAAAATATACTACAGGCATAGCACTTCGACTTAATATCCCTTTTTGTTTGATTGGGCTATCTGTAAACAGAAATATTATTAGTATTGAGTTCTGGAGTCCTACTAAAAGCCTTCCTAACGGTAGTCTTTTTTTTATATGAAGGTAGTCATTGTTGACTCCACCTCATCTAAGATTCAACATAAGAGTTTACTTTCTCTAAATGACTAGGCCGGCATGTAACTTAAGTAAATGCTAGAGCCTGCTTCTTAAGCAAGAGCTACTTCCTCTTTCTTTCCTCTTTTCTCTCTTCTACGTAGTTCATAGATGTGCTTGGGTTCGGGGGGGGGGGGGGGGGGGGGGGGGGGGGGGGGGGGGGGGGGGGGGTTCAAAAGAAGAGATGATGTGCTTGACATGATGCGGGCAACAACCCAACATCAGCAAGTCAGTATGTTCCTCTTCTAAAAGTAAGACTAGCAGTAGCAGATGGCTGCGCTTGTTTGGGAGAGCTATTATCACTAAGAACTTTTGCAAACTCCACGTCCCTTGGGCAATCAGAATACACAAAATCTGACTCCATGGCGTCGTCTGCAGCGGATGCAAGCCGATCACACGAATTCAAATATAGTAAAGAATCTCCAAATTTATCATGGTTTGCCCCTGCATGATTCCTGGATAGTGGATGCACAATCTTACTCAAACTTGGCTCACAGACGAAGCAGCGTCCTGCAAATTGATAAAATAAAATTATGACACGAAGCATATGCCAATCCTAGGAATAATAACATGAATAATAATTGATCAATGAGGTAAAACAGATATTCCTTCTGTTCATAAATATAGTGTCCATCTAGCTTTGTCTTAAGTCAATTTTTTTGAACTTTGACCAATAACATCTATAAATATGTATTATTTCAAATTAAAAGAGTTATATATTATAAAAGTTTATTTCACAAATTAAGTTTGGTTTAGGACAAAACTAGATGAACATTATATTTATGGACAGAGGAAGTATCAATTATGTATTTGAAGATGAGACATTAATTGTCGAAGCAATCAGTCTGAAATATTATAGCACATTTTTGAAATGACACAAGTGCCGTAGTACTAAAGGGGAAGCTTGACAATCCAACGACCATTGAAAAGCAACGAGGGCTTACCGAGGTATGCATGATTTGCAGTGTAAAATGGTAGCGGACAACAGAATTTGCGATCCAATGGTGGCAGAAAAAACCACGCCGAGGTGTTGTTCCTGGCGTGCCTTTTTTGTGATCACGTTGTTGCAGGGTTGAACCAGAACGTTGTGCGGGCGTGTTCTGGGTTAATTCAGTTAGGATCTGAGTCTAGGATTTGGTCGCTCGCGGTTAGCGGTATTCAGTTAGCAAAGAGCAAAGAGTTAAGTGTGGGGGAGTAAATGTTGATGGCCGAATTTGATAGGCTTTTAGGCTGACCTACAAATTGAATCCTATAGAACGCTCTACGCATAGGAGGTCCCCTGCTCGCCCCCCTGTCTCCGCCACTGTCAGAGCTAGGTATGAGTGGGTGAGGAGATGTCGTCTCCACCAAAGGCACCGGTCATCATGCGGAAGGACGTCGTCGACAGCGGCGATGGCTCATCGTGTCCGGTCGCGGTGGAGCGCGTCGTCTCCAATGCCGGCGCCGTGCTGGAGTTCCTGGCGCTCACAAGGTCGAACTATCATGAGTGGGCGCTAGTGATGAAGGTCAACCTGGTCCTGGAGGCGCTCGGGTTGTAGGGTGTCATGGAGTCCGCCGACGTTGAGCGACGCGAGGATCGGTTGGTAATGGCGACCATCCTGCGCGCGGTGCCGGCGGATGTGAAGGCGGGTCTTGCGAATAAGAAGAGCGCCAAGGAGGCGTGGGAGGCGGTGAAGACCATGCGCATGGGCGACACGCGTGTGCGGGAGGCGAAAGCACAGAGAGCTCTCAAGGCGTTCGAGAACGTGGCGTTCAAGGATGGCGAGTCAATCGACGACTTCGCCATGCGCCTGCGTTCTATGGTCACCGAGCTAGGCGAACTGGGTGAGAACGTGGAGGATGTGAGTGTCGTGAAAAAGATGTTGCGCGTCATGACGCCGAGGTATCGTCAGATTGCTTGTTCCATCGAGATGTTGCTCGAGGTGCTCGTCGGGAGACTCCATGTGGTGGAGGACCATGCCATCGAGGCGGCGGCAGCGGCGGCGGCCGTGGCGGCGACGACGACGACGGGAGGAGCAAGCGGTGCGGGAGGTGCTTCAATTGTGGTGCTCGTTGCCACTTCTCCCGCAATTATCGCCAGCCGAAGAACGAGACGGCGCTCCTCACTGATGCCGACGAGGCGTGCCTGTTTTAGGATGGGTCGAGCGGCGAGGTCGTAGATTAGGAGGAGTTGTTGTTTAGGAGGAGATTGAAAGAATAAACCACGCCGAGGTGTTGTTCCTGGCGTGTGTTCAGTGTTTGTGTCGCGTGGAACGCATATGTGCGCGTGATCACATCCAGAACGTTGTGCGGGCGCGTTCTTGGTTATTTCAGTTAGGATCGAGTCTAGGACATATATTTGGTCACTTGCGGTTAGCGGCATCGACGGAAAGCAGGCTGGAGTGCAGGACGTGTTCAGCATTGGCTGCCCAGCATCTTGTAAATTTCCACAAAACTGGCATCGGAAAACACACCTTGTTTTCTTATTCCTTCATTACTAAACAAGGAGAGGCCAATTCTTGTAGCAAGCTCGATGTGGTTGGGGTGCTTGGCAGCCTGACCTGCACGACCGAAGGCTCTGAAGCATTTCTCCTCTGATCCCATCTGTAAGGCGACGGAAAGTGCACATCGTTTGTAACAGAGGTATTCCACTGACATGGTACTAGCGCACATTGGAAGCTCGCAGTCAGAGTTTGGAGGAATAAGATCCCTTGCTACAGACGTATAGTATATTAGTATATAGCATGGAGGACTGCACTTGGCAACGATGTTGGCAGCATCAGCAAGACACGAAAGTAGCATCTGCTTCGTCTCGCCGGTATCCCGAAGATCGCTGATGCTAGATGATGCTCCGTCGTAGCGAGAGATGACCACGCCTAGTGCAGCCACCGCAGGGAGCAGAGGATGATGCCGTTGACGTCACCGACGCTGCGGACGCGGCCCCGCTGCAGCACAGCAGTGAGAGGATTCTGATCTTTGAACGAGGTGGGCGACTTTGTAAACCGCGCCAGATCGTCGGGCACGGGGTGCCCTGCTGCCACGGCGGCGAGGAAAAATGTAGTCACTCCTTGGCCTTCCTCCGCCGCCGGCACAGGAGGTTGAGCGCGTTGAGGATGATGTTGGACACGGGGAGGAGGCCGATGCAGTGGCCGCCGATGGCCGCGTAGTCGAGGAGGAGCTCCGGCATCTCGGCGACTGGAAGCCTGCCCACCGCCTTGTTGTACAAGGCCAGCAGTATGTACGTGTCCATCGACTTTCCGATCAACTCGGCGCGGATGGAAGCCTCCACCCGGCCGCCGCCGCCGCCGCCGTCTTGGGGTTGGGGAACGCCTCCTCCTCGCCGATCGTGAGAAAGGCGAGGCCCCTGGTGGTCGTCCCTGACTCCAGCCAGTGTCCGCGGCGGCGGCGGCGAGGAATTCTCCGACGACTGGTTGGTCGTCCGATATCTTGTCGTTGAGTGGATTCTGGATCCGGTTTTGTGCCGTCGCTCTACAGACGCACCATTTCGTTCTGGTTTCCGTATTCCATCTTGTTATGATCTGCAGGGCTATGCGGAGATGAGCAGATGGGTCGAATGGATGCAAATCATGCAATGCAACACACCCCTCGAATGGGACAGAAACAAAGGAAAAAGAAAGCAACAAACAAATCCTTCCCATGATCACATTTTCATTGTATGGATGGAGGGGGATCCCGGCCAAATCTCAGACCGGTTGAGAAAACTGGTGGAGAAAAACAACTAAAGTATGAAATCTTAATAAATTGAATAAACTAACAAACTAATAATTTAAATTTACTTTCCCAGAAAATGAAATGCTCCTTCTCATTTTCTTTTTCATGATGTTAAGACAAGGAACTTGGTACAATTTTGTATTGATTGCATTGTCTAAACGTCACGTTGTCATTCAAAATATTTATTATGGTTATTATCTAAATCTTTTTGTAGATGTAGCATTGCTCGTAAGTTTGGAAGGATGGATCAATGATATTCCATAGTCCATACTCAGTCTTGCAAAATCTGAATGGCTAAACATAAACTCTAAGAAACATGTAAATAGTGAAGAACCATGTAGAAATCTGAAATTGAAGGTTCTGCACACCTGTCCCCCCAGTGTATGTCCTCCCACAATCTACAATCCATGCATACAACTGTCACCACCGACTCATCAATCGCCATGACTTCTGGTTCAAGTTTTAGATGTGTTCTTGGCCTCAGCAAACAAATAATAACTCAGTAAATCTGAATAAAACGGTGTAAATGGAAATTCGCTATATTTGTTCCTCTATCATTCTTGTTTATGACGAGGCGTGAGAATACTGTCTTACCCTCCCTACTTAGGTATGCTCTTTAGTTGGAGTATCTTTTATTGTGGAGAACAAGATCTCGGTTACGCTATCCCCAATCTGAATATTCCTCTCAATTGCTGACTCCAGCTATCAGCCGTCATAAGGAAAAAGAGATCTTCTATGGTGTGGGTACTTCTCGGTTGCCCTCGACCTCTATCCCCCAAAGAGTGAAAGAGGTGACTACAATTATCTGCCATATCGTGCTCCGTCCTCCGTGGCGCCTTGCGTGTACAGGGTACTCATCCAAACAGGTTGATGGTTTTCAGTTCTTATCGGCATCGTACTAGCTCCGTTTCAGTCAAGCCAACTGAACAAGGAACAGCTTTTCTGGGGCGACAAAATGTTGCTCGGGAGCAGTGTTAGGCGTGGATGCTGATGGCGTTTGGCTGCGTAGAACCCAACAATATAGACAAGGCAAATCCGAGTTCCTTCTGGTAAAACACCCGGAGTAGATGTCACTCACATGAGTATTGTAGGCAAGCAGGTAGGCAGTGCCTTCTGCGTCCATATTGCTCACATGTGATGTTGCTGGCAGTTTTCAGCTTTACAGCCACATAGGTACAATTTTGCTGGGACGGAACGAGCATGAGCCTAAAAGTGTATCAGTAGTCTATTAAACTGTATAGCTGCATATCCAATCAGTAACAATGATTACTTAGTGAGGCATCTGTTCAGAAATTATTTCTTCTTTTTAAATAGAACTTGATGCCAGCAACGAAAAATAATCCAGTTCTTGTATGTCAGCAATAACCAATGTGGGCGAGGAATGAAGAAAGGGGAGCCGATGGAAACTGCATTGCATCGCTGCTTGACAGGTGAAGGGAGCCCAGAATCAGGGTCGAATATGAACGTAAGTGTTGGACAGATAATCTATTACTACTTGCTAATTTAACACCATCGTTGCCCTGACAACAGCATACAGTATTATGTTTGTCTGTCAACGTAGAAAAGGCCATTTGGCCGTGCATGACGACCCATGTTGGCTGCCCCTGCCTGACTACTTTCTTCAGACCCAGAGAAAGATTCCTGCAGCAGCATTCTCTACCACACTGCCCCTTATTTTCTCTCTTTTTCACTCGTGACTGCCCAACGCACCTGAATCCTCTGTTCCAATTCAGAACGCTGCATCACCGTTCTGTTGTACAGGCATGGTGCATCTATTTTCCCACGCAACCATCAACTAAAGAACACGTTTATATCCAGTTGGGAAAAAAATAATGTCTTAATCCTTGATCCTAGTTTCCTAGAGGTCGTGTTTAGTTACATCTGTTTCAGCTAAGTTTCCTATAACAACTATAGAGCCCTATGTATTTACAAAGATATAGTATTTCTTATAAACGTTATACACAACACATCACAAAGATTAATTAACTGATAAGGACGTAAGGTCATATAATCCTCAAACTTGTTCCAACGTTCATCGACTTGCAAAATTTTACTCACACGATATCTTCACAAGGGATGTGCTCTAGGAAATGTGGGGAATGTAGAAACTGTGAGATGCTAGTTCACTAAAAAAATAAATCTCATTACATTAATAGGTTATTATGTTTACAAAACACGATGATTATGGTTACTTTTTGTGGAATTAGAGGCTATATAAATTTGCACAACATTTACTTACTACTAGTAATAAAGAAGTACTATCAATGCTTAACGATTGCTTTGTAACATAATTTTTCAAGAATGTAAATCGAGGAAACACCCAAGAACGAGTAAACCGTACTGTTGGTATCCTTGTTCCTCCTGGTCCTGCGTGCCGGCGTCCATCGATGCAATATATCTACGCGCTCTTCGACAGGGCGAAGTCCTTTTGATGCGCTGCGACGCCCATGTATTCTATCCGCTCCAAAACAAGAGCACCAGCCAACTCCACATCACTAGTGGTCTAAGAATGCCTCTCACATGGACATGCCTCTGCTCCGATCCACCCTGCCGTCCGCCGGCTATAATATTCGGGGTGCCGATATACCGTCAGTTACATATGCTCAGGGAGTAGTTGCTGTGCATTGCTCTAAGAAGAACTCCTCATTCTTCACCAAGAAGAAGAAGAAGAAGAAGAAGAAGTCCTTCTGATTTAAGTATTTTCCTAGACTTGGAAGGAAAGATTTAACCACAAACTTATTATGTGTTTCCGAAACTCTACAAAACTTTGCGTAAAGACATCAATATCTAAGTGAAAAAACCTACTTTATTGAGAAGATGAAACTATTCTTTCCACTCGTTTTGGCTTAATTAATATTTCCAAAACTCTAATCATGATTGCTGTCATGTTACATGCTCCTCCACCTTCTAATTAAATTCATCCTCGTAAGCCCACCTAGGATCTATCTTTTGCTCCGAACAGGATCTACAGAAATCTGCAGATGCCATCATCTAAGTTTGAATAGTATGATTTATAGAGTTTCGACCCAACTCTCCTTGTAAGACATACATAGAGTTGTCGGTTTAACGACCATATTTGTACCTATAAGAATAATTGATGATTCAAACCTCCTTCGGCTAGTTCAATCTAAAACTTTCTGTTTTGTATTCTTCGTATTAATAAGCACGCTTCAATAAGCAAAAACATGGAGCATAAGTGGAGAACATGTGTAATACATGGAGTAGTATCTACACTCTTTGTCTTTTCATAGATAACAAAAACTAACCTGCTGCTTTTTCACATGTACTGTATATTCCCTTTACATTAACATGATTAAAAAAATGACTTTGGTTTTATCTCCTGGAAAGGTGCCCCTGCCAATGGACCAAAGCTGACGGGCAGACTGAGGTAGCGTTCGGATAGGAATAATAGGGCTATTATGCACTGTAGCATGTCACATCAATACTTCCGGCACGATTTATGTGTACTAAACAAAGTCAAATCACAAAACTAAGTCCAGGACCCCCCCTCTATTTCGCGAGACGAACGCAATGAGGGTAATTAAGCGGCGATTAGACGATGGTTACTGTAGCATCACTGTGTTAAAACATTGATTAATTAGGCTCGTTAGATTCGTCTCGAAAAATAACGCCCGTCTGCAAAAAGGTTTTGCAAATAAATTTTATTTAGTACCTCTAAATAGCAAGATTCTTTTTACTTTAGAGGGTAGAACTTTAGAGGGCTCTTTAGAGCCCTCATCCGAACGCTACCTGAGTCGCCTTTCTACCTATGCGTCCAAAAGCTGATGAACAAAAGCATTCTCTGTACGCATGCGTGCTGCATCAACTTGTTTTCTTCTTGGTCTCAGAGCATCTCCAACCGGTCCTCTATTTTTCATCCTCTATATCTCTAGATAGAGGATCCTCTATCCTGTTTTCGTACTCTATTTTGCATCACACTCCAACCGGTTCTCTAAATGAGGATCTCTATATCCATTCACCTCTTTTTTTATTATTATTTTGTAACTAACATTCCAAAAGGGAGCAATAGTTGAACAAGTCTTTGCTACTGCCCACATTGCCAGCACTCAAAAATTTCAGTTTATGCATACATGGTTCAAACACGTAGAGTAAGAATTTCAGTTTATGCAATTTGTGGACGGCGGATCGATTACTCGTGGAGTAAGAATTTCAGTTCAATGAAAATCAACGCACACAAGCAGGCTTGAACATCTGAACTTAAGTTCAGCTAGCAGTGAAATTCATTCCGCTATTTCAGGCATTCGTTAAACTAATGCATCTGCAAATACAAGAACGAAGGAGCCAGACATGGAACTCGAACTCACCTAGTCCGCGGAGGGATCGTTGCACAAATCGATTCGCTGAAGCTGGAACGGGTGCGTGCGGCGACCAGGCTTGTTGCTCCCTCTGGACGCAGCGACTTGTAGCCGAGGACGCAGCGGCGGGTGATGCGGTGGTAGTTCGAGTCGGCAATCCCGACCTCTACGGCAACGGCTCCCAAGACAGCACCCGCAGCTACTCCGATGGGGGCTCGAGGTGAAGCAGCAAGCCGCTGGCGCGGGCCGCGATTTTGCTGGACGAGATCTAGATTTGGAATCTCGATTTCGCTGGAGCAGCAAGGAGAAGCGGCGCCTCGAGGACTGCCATGTCCCCTACGGCGAGCCGGAAGCCGCTGCCGAGGAGGGGATTGCGCTGCGGTGGTGGGAGAGGAATTGGGGGGGGTGGAGAAGGCGCGAAGATAGCGGCGGTTGGCCGATAGAGCACGGAGGCGGTGCTCTACTTCTAGAGCACGAGGAGAAGGAAATACAGGTTGGAACAGTGTTAAAGGATGGGATAGAGGATCGGTTGGAGCCAGTTTTTGCTCCCATTCTCAAAAAAAATACAGTTAGAGCACCGGTTGGAGATGCTCTCAGTAACATGGTTACCGTATCCGTATCCATGGAGATCCCGGTCTCTCT
The DNA here is from genome assembly GCA_012490785.1 of Eragrostis nindensis. Taxonomy (NCBI): domain Eukaryota; kingdom Viridiplantae; phylum Streptophyta; class Magnoliopsida; order Poales; family Poaceae; genus Eragrostis; species Eragrostis nindensis. Next base: position 288,998 of record JAAXCT010000098.1, on the reverse strand, counting down.
ACTCCATGAATCATATATCCCTTTCACCCCACTCCCTTTAGCCTCTTTTGATACCACCTTAAAGAAAGATAGTGTGAGGGAGACCTCTCTCTGTTCCACGGTCTCCACTCCACTCCACTCTCGAGTCCCCTCCTCTGCTTTGCACGAGTTTTGGTGAACCACCGCCGCGACCCAACCAATCCAAGCAAGCAAAACCACCATTCCCGTTGCTTCTTAACCTCCATGCATGCCGCATGCCACAGCATCACCACCGGACTTCACCTCCATCTCCATGGCTGCCACCGGCGCAGCTCGCCTTCTCCGGCACTCTAAGTCGACGTCGCCGTCAATGCGGCCGCTGCTGCTGCGGCTAGCGCTGCTCCAGCTGCTCTGCGCCGCCGCCTCGGCGCTTAACCAGGACGGCATCCTGCTGCTCTCCTTCAAGCTCTCGCTCGCCGCCGACCCCCTGGGCTCCCTCTCCGGGTGGGGGTACGCCGACGCGACGCCCTGCGCGTGGAACGGCGTGGTCTGCTCCTCCGACGAGCGAGTGGTCAGCGTGGTCCTCCCCAACGCGCAGCTCGTCGGCCCCGTCGCCGGCGAGCTCGGCTCCATCGAGCGCCTCCGCCACCTCGACCTCTCCGGCAACGCGCTCAACGGCAGCGTCCCGCTCGGCCTCCTCCGCGCGCCGGAGCTCCGCGTGCTCTCGCTCGCCGGCAACGGCCTCACGGGCGGCCTCCCTGAGCAGGTCGGCCAGCTGCGCAGCCTCCGCGCGCTCAACCTCGCCGGGAACGCGCTCTCCGGTGCCGTGCCGCAGAACCTGACCACGCTGCCCAACCTCACCGCCGTGTCGCTCGCGAACAACTTCTTCTCCGGGCAGCTCCCAGGCGGCGGGTTCCCGGCGCTGCAGATCCTCGATGTCAGCGCCAACCTGCTCAACGGCACGCTCCAGCCGGACTTTGGCGGCGCGGCGCTGCGCTACGTCAACCTCTCATCGAACCGGATCGCCGGTGCCATCCCGGAGGAGATGGCGTCGCACCTCCCGGCCAACGTCACCATCGACCTGTCCTACAACAACCTGACTGGCGCCATCCCGGCGGCGCCGCCGTTCTCGGCTCAGAGGCCGGCGGCGTTCGAGGGCAACGCGGAGCTGTGCGGGAAGCCGCTCGACAGCCTCTGTTCCTTCGCGTCCTCCGCCGCGGAGCCACCCCGGAACAACGGCACGGCGAAGTCGCCACCGGCCATCGCGGCGATACCCAAGGACCCCACCGAGGCGCTTCCGGGAGCTTACACTGGTAGTGCTGCCGGAGCGCCGGCGTCTGGTGGTGGGCAGGGAAGGATGCGCGTCGCCACCATCGTCGCCATCGCCGCCGGCGACGTGGCTGGCGTCGCGGTCCTCTTCCTCGTGGCGCTGTACGTTTACCAGCTGAGGAAGAGGAGGCAGCGCCAGGAGGCGGCCGCGAAGCAAAGGATGGGTGGGGTCGTGTTCAAGAAGCCGGAGCCGGAGGACTCGTCGCCGGACGCCGCCTGCCGGAGCCTGTCCTGCTGCCTGCGCAAGAAGGCCGCCGGCGAGGACAGCGACGACACGGACCAGGATGCCACGGACACGTCGGCATCCTTCGCCGCCATGGACAAGAACAGCAAGGCCGCCGTCGTGGTCGAACCGGCGGCGGCCAAGAAGAAGGACGAGAAAAAGGGCGTGCTGGTGACGGTGGACGGCGGCGCTGCGCTGGAGCTGGAGACGCTGCTGAAGGCGTCGGCGTACATCCTGGGGTCGGCGGGCGGGAGCATCGTGTACAAGGCCGTGCTGGGCGACGGCGCGGCGCTGGCGGTGCGCCGGATCGGCAGCGACGACGCCGGCGTGCGGCGGTTCGGCGAGCTGGACGCGCAGATGCGCGCCGTGGCCAAGCTGCGCCACGGCAACGTGCTCCGGCTGCGAGGCTTCTACTGGGGCCCCGACGAGATGCTCGTCATCCACGAGTTCGCCGTCAACGGCAGCCTCGCCAACCTTGCCGTCAAAAGTAATCATCATCAAACAACAAGTTTCCATCGCCATTGAGACATACATAGAACACACAGTTGCTAATTACTAACATTCGCGCATGTCTCTCTCTGCCGCAGGGAAGCCGGGCTCGTCGCCGGTGAACCTCGGGTGGAGCGCCCGGCTGCGCATCGCGCGCGGCGTGGCGAGGGGCCTAGCGTTCCTGCACGACAAGAAGGTGGTGCACGGCAACGTGAAGCCCAGCAACGTGCTCCTCGACGCCGACATGGAGCCACTGCTCGCCGACCTAGGCATCGACCGCCTCGTGCGCAGCGGCGCCGCCGCCGACGGCCACCACAAGCCGGAGGCAACGTCGGCGTTGGCGGGGCGGTTCGGGAGCAAGCGGTCGGCGAAGAGCCTCCCGGACCTGTCCCCGACGCCGCCGGGACCGTCCGCGACGGCGAGCCCGCTCGCCGGCGCCGCCACCACCGAGACGGCGGCACACTACCGGGCGCCGGAGGCGGCGGCGGCGGCGGCAGGGAGGAAGGCGAGCACCAAGTGGGACGTGTACTCGTTCGGCGTGCTGTTGCTGGAGCTGGTGGCCGGGCGCGCGCTGACGAGCGTGGAGCTGTGCCGGTGCGGCGCCGCGGAGGAGAAGGCGGAGGCGCTACTGCGGATGGCGGACCCGGCGCTGCGCGGGGAGGTGGAAGGCCGGGAGGAGGCCGTGGCGAGCTGCCTCAGGCTGGGCGCCGCCTGCTGCGCCATGGCGCCCAGCAAGAGGCCGTCCATGCGGGACGCGCTGCAGGCAATCGAGAGGATACCGGCGCTCGCTTCCGCCGCCGCCGCTTCTTCTTCCTCCACGGCGGCAGCAGGAGGGGCTCACTAGTGAAATTTTCGTCGCTTCTGATCGAGAGCTTTTTTTTTCTTTTTCTTTTCCAATTGTCAAGGCAAAAAAGAGTCGTTCTTGATGATTGCCGTTGTGTATTACATCGTGTTTTGAGTGTGCAATTGCATGGTTTTGAGCCGAATTGGCTTGTGCGTCTCAGATTTCTACGGCACCTCTCAGGGTTCTGAAATGGATGAATCATATCAAAGCAGAAACATGGCACCATCGGAGGTCCAGAGCAAGACAAGCTTCAAGCTTGCTTCAAGCTTGTGTTGCCGAATCCAATGTAGAAAGCATATCTCTGTCATTGCTCGTTCTAATCATTATCAAAGCAAAAAAATCTTTTAATATATGTTGCTTCAAGCTTGTGTTGCAGCTTCATGTGATCTTTGTCCTCATGTTGTCGCGTAGTGGTGTTCGCAATCTTCCGTTGCTAGCAGCAGTAATCGCCATGTCCAGCTGCACCACAACATTGTAACGGATGCTAAAGAAATAATTACGAATATCGTAGTAAATGTTGAAGAAATAACTATTAACATTGTAGCTGCTAAATTGCAGCAGATAAGACGAACAAGCTGATTTCTCTGAAAGTTCTCTAGCAGGAATCTATGGAGGCACAGCAGCAGTGCCGCGCCCGTGATGCAAACGTGGACACTCACTCCTCTGTGTGCGTGGGGATGGAGGGGAAAACTCCAAAAAGTGCTGCTGCGACTTGACTTGGGGCCGGGGGGTGGGCGCCACCGAACCACTCGCGCGCAAAGCAACAAAACATACACCTGCAGCTGCTGCTTCCCGCCCACTCCTCGGTGTTGCAGGCTTGCAGTGGAAGCAGCAGTACAATACTTGCATGGCATAGCATATCTGCCGGCTATGTCCGTGTGTACGTACATGGGTCAAGAATAATTTTGGTATTGGGCCCTTCGTACTATCGCTTACTCTTGGGGTGTTAGTAAAAAGCTAACTTACCTGCTCCAAAATTTTGTAGGGAAATCACCTACTCCTCCCATGTCCATTATAATTAGATTGTTGTCCTCACGAAGGAACGAAGCTCCACGCTTAAGGCATCCTTTCAGGATTTTCAAAACATAGGAATAGGAAATGTAGTATTAAAATTAGACATCTTCTCAAATCCTATGGAATGATGAAACACAAGCATTGGTCACATGACATGTTTGGATAGTGCACAGGAAAAACACACAGGAATTTTAGAGTTAGATGTTCATTACCAAGTGAGAGGAAGGAGAGAGAAAGAGAGAACATGCATTGGAACTCTCAAAGGAATTGGAAACATGAGGTTAAAGCTCATGCTAAAATTCCTTCAAAATGTGGAGGAAACTTTCTATCCTACAAAATTTCTTTGAAGCAATCCTACAATCCAAAGAGTAGGGTTTTTTTTTTCATAGGATTCGTTTCCTCCATTTTTCCTCCAAATTTTTGTTGTTCCAAAGGAGGCCTAAGCGTTTTAGCCTGGGCTAGCACCCAAATTTGTAATCGTGTGAGCGTCTGCCTTCTCGTGGGCCTTTTCTTTTCTTGGGCCATCATTTTCTCACATGCCCCCAGTGAGCTTCCTTTGGTCGCGTGCATAGACTGGACATCTGGTTGCTTAATTTTCATACTTGCATGTTGATATTTCAACATTGAATCCATTTATCACCGAATGTAGAGTGGCACCATATACTATATCAGTTTTACGTTTACAATACTCCAAAACTGATAGCTTAATTTTTTTAGCATATGTAGTAGTAGTTGTTCCTAATTTCCTACAATATGTAGGAAATTAGGAACTACGACACAACAAGGCCGCAGAGGGATGCTAACAAACAATTATAATATACATTCTAAAAGCAGAACATTTGTTTGAGGTCTAAATTTTTTCTTGCTGAGGACATGCATTACCAAGCGTGAGAAAAGGTTTTCATGATGAATCTCTCATTATTTTCAAGGCTTCAGCAAAGTCATCTAGAAGCTGATGGCAATCAGATAATTGTCTGTCATCCAGTGCGAGGATAACCTTTATAGTGTCCATATAACTTTGCTAATGAATAGTGAGTGCCTAAACATATTTGATGAAAAACACAGTAAATGATCAAATTAGTTAAGAGGAAATTCGACATAACCTTAGATTTTGGTCCTTGTTTCATAAAAATCTCATGAATTTTGGCTTATATCATTTAACTATAAATTATGTGATTATATTGTTTCAAAAAACCCACTCTTTATCTGTGACTATGTGACAAGTAATTTCGTTTTCATACTTGCATGTTGATAGATGGATTCAAGTTTGAAATAAAATCATGACCATGTAATCTCCCAATTCAGATATAGTTTATAGGTTGTCGTTTGGTGAAACATTATATATCCATGAAAGTGAAACGAGCTAATTAAAATACCTATGATTTTGAGACTAGAACCATAAAGCTAAGAGTTATATGAAATTTTCTCATTAACCACCGAATGGATATTATTTTCAAAACTTACCGATGGATGCCCGTAGACACTAGGAGCAATATAGAGGACTTTGTTCCCGAACAACTCTAGTGGTTCGATTGGGCCAGTCATGTTGGAGCTTGATGCGGTGGTACGTGACACCATAATATGAAACAGAGGACCTGTTATCTGCACACGCTCAAATATAGAATTGGCAGTGGCAATCAAGATACATGCCTCTCCCGCTTACTCCCAAAAAAAGGAAAAAATGATTGTTTCTACGGGTGTTTGACCTCCAAATCCGATTGTTTATATATGAGATGTGCAGGTATACGTACCTTGACCCCAAAAAATTTGGTGGCCATTTCTGAAATCGTTTTAGTGAAGATTGTTTCTAATGAATACTTTTTCCTATCAGCACTCTTCTTTGCTTGGCGTACGTATTCAAGAGGGTCTTTATATGAAGCTATGTGGAACGGTAGTATCATGCAACCAATTCGATTTCCCCATTTTGCATCATTATTTGTATGAGGGTCCATCATATTTTCTAGTTTGTGCATACATAAATTCATTAATCACTGATATTTGGTAATAAAAAGCCAGAAGTACCAAAATTCAAAAACTAAATTAAGAGAAATATTCGCGAGCTTACTTGTATGCCAGGAGTTGGTCTCATATCGACTAGGATAACCAACCTTAAGCACAAGCATCTTTTCTTTGCTAAATGGTCACCTGAGGGGAATCTCAGCAGCATTACTCACGCTGTCTTGCTAATATGATAAAAATCACAACCAAATTAATAGTCATAGTTACTTTCTATTTTATTTCATCTTAATGCATCACATATGCGCATCTATACTAATCTGTATATACTAAGAATATAATATTATGTACTTCGCATGAGTGTTGATAGTGAGACTGTACAAAGTTTCGAAACAGAGTATCGCTTATCATAAGTTTCCAAACATTCCCGACTATAAAATTTCCAGTAAACTTAATCATCAACATATCATGTTTTGATAAAAGTACAAGATTTGCTAGTTCTTGGTCAATTACAAGTTAAAAGTGGAGGATTTTGCTTTTGTCTTAGTCACATTGCGCCATTACAAGTTAGAAGAAGAAGGAGCAGGAGGAGGAGGAGGAGGAGGAGGAGGAGGAGGTTGGAGTTGGAGCAGTATACTACAGGATGCGCGAGGTTACTCACCTTGTTTTCGGAAGTAATACCGTGACAGGGCAGCTGATGACACTCCAAGCAGCACATCATTTACCTTCTGCGCGCGCATCAGTGCATGAAAACAGAGAGGTTGAAATTATACTACCAACAGGACAAAGTTACTGAATCATAATGTAAGCACGCCAAATAAAAAGGTTTAATTCACGTAGCCACCTTACACATCCGTACGAGTGAAAATGTCAAAGCAAATAGCGTAATGTGTCTAAGCTTTAATACTTCAAATTTGAAGAATGAGTTGTTAATACTAATCACTTACGCAATCGAGTGCGTTCTTGACGTGCTTGACATCGACGAGGCTGAGGCTGCGGCTGACAAATCTCTTGCGTCTGAATTCGACGCCCTTGACGCCTGTGAACACCGTGCGCGGGTCGCCGGGGAGCAGTGGCATTGCCAGGAGCCGCGCCAAGTCCACCACTGAGTGCCAGGCGAGCAAGGCGCACGACCGCACCCGCGCGACGAACGCCAAGGCCCCCATTGATCTCGTTGCTCGCGGTGGTGGAAGGCCGCAAATGGGGCGCGTCCGGCGGCGTGCTGGCTGCGAGGAAGACGAGATATTGGGTTTCTGGTCGCCCGTGCTCTGCGCGCAGGCAACCAGGAGGGAGATCAGTGACATGCCATCGCCAATGGCATGGTGGATGCGGAACGCCAAAGAAGCCGCCGCCTCAGAGGTTTGGGAAGTCCAGGACATGCACTTCCCATAGTGGCAGGGAATCGTCCATTGGGAGGGTAGACAGAGAGGCCAAGTAGTCTTCAAGTAGCTTGTCGAAGTTCATCGACACAGCTCTAGGGTCGAGGTCTGGTACAATGATATGGTTGTCAAGCTGTACCACCGTCCGGACCCAATGTGGATGAGGATCCATTACCTGCAGGTCACGATGCCATGTTTTTTTGTTGACAAATGATACCCATTTTATGTCATCAATAAAGTAATGCAACCATCATGGCTTTTTTAAAATGGCAACAAACTTAAAAATACACTTTTAAAAAATAAAGTGAAACAATTGATACATACTCTTATGCTGCTGAAACGGCGGTGCTGCACCAAGGTGGCCTCAAGGCCAGCACGCAAGTCGCACATATTGATGGGAGCAGCGAGGCCTATCACCATTAGAATGTGGATATCCTGAAACAAGCGCGCCATGGGACTCAGAGGCTCATCGTCCGTCGTCTCAAGGCTCAATCCAGCCCTACGGGTATCTATGGAAGACAGCGATGGCTGCAGTTGCTGCTGGGACGCCATGGCGCTGGTGCTGTGCACATCCATCCTTGCAATGGAGGCCGGCTGGGCTATTCCTCGGTCTTTCTGGTGTTTATAAGCGGGCATAGAACAATAATGCACTGGCTGGGGTGTTTAAGAGCTACTCCGTACAATGCCATATAGGAGTATCAACGTGGCCAAGGCTATGACTAGGCTCAGGGTACTGCAGTTAAGAATGCCTTGCTTTCAACCACAGAAAGGCTAAACACATTTTATATTCATATAATTCTGAACCACAAAATGTTGCATAATTCTGGGCCACTGATATTGTTGCGGTATTTTATGCCTTTTCACGTGATCATGATCAGTACGTCTCGTACTCGTAGTAGGTAGCTACAGTTGTTCATTTGACGCGGATCAAGTGCATACAGAGATTTCACGAACTGGTTGATGGAAAGGTACAGCACGTTTGGCTGAAGGAACGACTTCTTTTTTTTTTTTTTTGCGAACGGGAAGGTACTTTGATTAAAAGAAGGCGCACAGTACATCCCCTGTTACATAAAAGCCCTGGACACAAATGGAAATTACAACCAAGGACGCGAGGGACCTATCCGTAAAATCCATTGGGTTCCAGGATCTTCTCCCATCTCCGCGACGCGCCGCCGGAGACGACGACGCCACCGAGCAGGAACCAATCTCACCGGAGCTCAAGAGGAGGCACAACTCATGTTGGATGCCGCAAGATCCGGCGACCCGGACACACCAGGTCACACCTGAATCGATGAACGGAAATCGGCAACCTCCCCTGTCGCACCGGCAAGAAAAACATCCGCCACCGCCGGCACGGCCGGCAGCCGGAAAAGAAATCCCACAACACGGGGAATAACTGAAGCACCCACCCCTTCGCAGAGATGAGGCTAACCTTCCAAAAGCTTGACCAGGCAGAGCTGGGAAACCGACGCCGATGACTCGACGCCGTCGCTCCACTGGAACCGCTCTTGGGAGGAAGACAGACCACCGACAGCAAGACACCGCCGGAGCCAACTTTATTCGCCACGAGATTCCGCCGGGAAGAAGGGCACCAGGCTTGCCGACGCCGACGCCAGCAACGCCACCACCACCATCTCCGCCGACAGTCCCGAGGGACACACTAAACCCTAGCCTAAAAGACAGGGATATATACACCGGACGTCTCCTCCGCAGGTCTCCTCGCCCTCCGGCGGCGGCAAGGCCACCGGAGGAGGAGGAGACCCGACGGATTCGGCGCCGGAGGACGCTCCGCCTCGGTTTCGCCCTGCTGATACTGTAGCAAGGGGAAAGACGAGAGGAGAGGAGAGTACAAATTAGTGTGGCTGAAGGAACGACTTCGGGCAGCATGGTACGGCGTAGAAAATGGACAAAGCCCGTCCGGAAGTTTTCTTTCTGTTTCTTTTGAAAAAAACTGTTCGTTTGTCATCGTTGCCGCTCCCAGCCTCCCACGGTCACAGGGAGGTGCATGACATGTGGTCCTGATGCAAGACATGTTCATCGGTTTTCCTTATTTAATCCTTCTAAATTGATATTTAAATAACTGCACATGTAGATTTATATCTTCTACTCCCTCCGTCCTAATATAGTTGTCATCTTAGCCCTGAACACAGAGATTAAGAAGATAAGGAATAAGGTAGGTGCACAGAAAACGAAGAGGAGAGAGATAGATATAGAGCTGTATAGGGAAGAGGGAAAGGTGTTTCGAAAAATGAGAATGACAATTATTTTATGAAAACTAGAGTAAACTAGAATGACAATTATTTTGAGACGGAGGGAGCATCCTCTTCGTATCAAACTGCTGACGTAAAGAATCACAGTACAGTCACGTTAAATGATTGGCCATGGACAACGTGGCGCTGCCACGACGTTCAGTTTGGCGTGATCATACTTTTTTTATGGCAAAATGACACCAATATAATTCTTGTGAATATACGGGCTGTTCGGCAGGCTGATAACACTGTAGCAGCTGATAAAGAAATAACTGCGAACACTGTAGCGACTGCTGAAGAAATAACTAGAACACTGTAGCTGATGCAAAGAAGCTGGCTGCGAAATGAGCAGCCGAACAGGCTGATAGTTTCACATGTTCTGTTATTAAAATATTAATTTACAAGAAAAAAAAATCGTTGTCCACCGCATGAAGCGTGGTTACACGATAGACCATGAGTCATGAAGCTGCACACAATCAAACTGCCGCTCCAGCAGTCCAGCAGTCCATGCGCCGAATCGCTATCACCCTTCTGTGATACTAACAGCACGCTCTGCTCAGATACGCGGCTGCCAAGAAGTGGCTTCCCAAATTGCCCTACGTGTCAAATACTAACATTACCCCCATTCTCAACATACGACGCAGCAACATCTGTGGCATCTGCTGGACCAGGCTCCACGCAAGCCCGTTGATTGCAGTTCACTATACGTACACAAGCTGCTATCGTCGCAACGTTCGGCACTCCCTGCTGCACGGAGACGAGACGAAGAGGGGAAGTTGTGGTAAATGTTCGCCCGATCGAGCTCTCAGCTGGTGTGCATGGTCAACAGCCAGCAGATTGAAATTAGAGGCGGCCAATCCACTACTAGAAAATAGTTTTTTGGTGACTGCCCCACATATTTTATGACAGCCATAAAAAGACTGTCACCATAATTAGTTTGGTGACATGCTGAGTGGGGTTGTCACCAAATCTTCGATTTGGTGAGAAGTTCAGCACTTACTGTCACCAAATATTTGTAGAAAAAGTTGAAATAATCATACATCTATTTTTTGTGATGGGTTTAGATCAAACAGTCACAAGAAATCAAAGAATTCCTTGTAATGCCGTTAATAGACACTTTTCATGACTCTCTTGGGCCGTCACCAAGAGCTCTTGCTTGTATGCTGCTTGTCTTAAATGAACCATTGTTTTAACTTATTAAACTAGTATATGATTATATAATGGCCCGGTGGGGCAGCTGTACAGCACATTTGGTGACTACTTCATAGTGATATTTGGTGACTGCTCATCTGTCTGCAATGAGCATAATGTGAAGGGTTGTAAAATATGCTTTGTGATAGTCACCAGTCACGAAAACCATCAGAACTGGCAGTCACTAAAGCAGTAACGGAGTTATTTTCTGTCCGAAATATTGGTGACGGCCTCAACTTAACTTGCCGTCACTAAATATAGGTCGATGACTACTTGGGGTCCTGGCGGCTTTGGTGACTGCCTAGCTGTCACCAAAGATTTAGTGACTGTAGTCCGTCACAGAAAACTCGTTCTCATGACCGACCAAGCGTGACGGTGTTTTTGTGACAGTTGTCTGTCACTAAGAAGCTTGGTGACAGTTTTCAGGGATTTGGTGACAGGGCGGGACAGTCACCAAAAATCTGTTCTGCAGTAGTGATCGGCCAACATTGGCAGTCGAGCATCCGCAGATGGAGCAGGTGGGCGACGCTTTAGATGACACCTGGCTGCAAACGTAGCAGCAGCCAGAGGACGCGACACGATCCACAAGTTTGCTGGGAACAGAACTGACAGCATATTTTTTGCTCCTCAGTTTGAACCAGCGTTGCTCTGAAGTAGCGTTACGGTGAGTGAAGATTGTCTCGAGAGGGATTGCACCGGCATATACTAGGCTTATAATTTTGACTACTAAAATGTTATTGGAGCTAATGTGTGATTTTGAGGTTCTGATAGTTGACAAGAGTAAACAGGAGTACGCTGTTGACAACAGTAATGAACAACCGTGAAGAATATCTAAATATCAACCTGGGGAGTTCATACACGAGTTGCACTTTATCAAACACTTGTGAAATGCATGAAGGACAGATTTCAGAACCACCATAAATGAGGAAAAAACATGGAGATATCTGAACTACCAGTGGAAATGCCCCAACTTTATTTGAAATCAGCAAATGTTATATATAGTTGCAAACATCCTGTAGTTGCAGATTTTCCATAGTTGCTGAGTTTCACTGGACATGCGCACTCGATAAAAGAATGTTCAACTGAAGCATTATGTTGCTTCGTTAACCATATGCAGTTTTATGCATTACTGACCAGGTAACAGGTGCTCCATACAACACACTTTATGGACTGAACAAAACATTATGCAGATCCGGCAATGGGGAGTACCTGGGTTCATAGATAATACCTCTTAGTCCTGTTTGACTTACAAGACAGAACAATGCACCTCCAAAAGTTCAAGTTCATAAAAGCGTCGATGAAATAATTTCGATGCCATTAACTTATTCTTTGTAGCTACTTTCAACCTCACATGTAACGACAAACTGAAGCAGAAAACTTTGGTCAGATGGAGATCAGTTGGAAATATGGCTGATGCAGACCTGTTTTCAGAATGCATGCAGTGACCTTGCTGATTGCAGAGATTTCAGCAGCGGAGGCATTCAGCCCTATCTTGGCACTTGAATAACAAAACAGCACATTCAGCAGTACACTCCATTGTTAACCTTCAGGTATCTTCGCAATCTCTTGGATAGCATCCTGCAATCCTCATCGTCGTCAAAATCCGTCACATACACCCCATTTAGGTATCTCGAATAATCCTCATAATCTTGAAGGTCCTCGGGGAAGAAACCGTCGACCAATAACTTATTGAATTCGTACTTCAGTCTACGAATGAGATAATACAGGTCACAGGAAGGACACTCGATCCACCACATATCATAGTTGCGGCTTCTTGGCTTATACACATTGTTATCCCCTTTTAGTAGTATCACTATCCTGAGGCCAGGATACCTCGCTAGGAGGGAGTCATCCATTGCCACATTGGGGCAATGACGAACGATGAGCAAATTAAGGCAGGTGCAGTTGTCGAGGATGGCCGTGAGTTCTTTTTGGGTAAGTCGGTTGTGGTAAAGCTCCAGTGAACGAAGCTCATTCATGGTTGCGATTGCCCTCGCTTCCCTTTCATCGACAGTAGCGTCGATCCAACTGTAGTAGTGTCGTTTTTTCCTGATAAGCCTCAGGTGCTTGAGGCGTGGACACGATTTGGCTACTGACTCAAACACCACACTGTCCTGTACATTTACACACAATGAAAGCTCGAGCTCTTCGAGGAGCGGGAAGTTCTTTATGGACGCCACCAGTCCTTCATTTGAGACCTCACTGCACGAGATCAGCCGGAGGCTCATCAGCGACGTCGCCCTGAAAAAAAAATAATATTATCCCAGATTGTCATTGAGAAAATAATTACTAGAATCGACGGGCATTCAACAACCAACGAAATCCATCAAAATAATATCACGGGCATTCAACAATTAATGAACCAGCAATAAAATCCAAGGCGGGGGATCGAAACAGGAATCTCACGTACTCCTTTGCGAGGAAGCGGAGCACGCCGTCGTCGGCGTCGTCGGTCCAGAGGGCCCGGCACTGCCCCGCACTCCGGCGCACGGCGGCCTGCACCAACTCGCGGGTGGGGACATGCGACCGGACGCAGCGGTCGCCACCGCAGCCGCGCATGTCGACGTGGCGCCACAGCTTGGGCTCGTCGCGAGCCGCGCGGCGCCAGGAGCGGCACACCCCCGCCGCGCCGCCCAATAGGAGCTCCACCGGATGCAGCTTCTCGAACAAGACAGAGAGCAGATCGAGCGGCAGCTCCGCCCAGTCCCTCCCCGACGGTGGCTGCCATGAGCGGAAGTCCTTTAGGGACAGCCGTCGAACTCGGCCGATCTCGGCCGGCGGCGTGGCGGGCATCGCGAGGTAGAGTGTTGTTAGGGCCAGCTAATTTACCGGAAACGGAACAAGACGACGTTTATAAGGAGCTAATTTGGTCGGTGAATATGTCATTGAATCCGACTCGAATTTACAAAACTGATAAGTCTTTTTTTCCTTCAATCAAAACATATAAGGTGCTCTTCTTAGATCGGTGGTTTGAAAAGTAATTACAAAACCGTCCAAAGAAATAGTAATTTGAACGTTTCAAAATTAGGTACCCAATTAGGAGTATAATTTAACTATCTGGCAATTGAAAACAAAATCATTATCAAATCATCCTTCCAAAAAAAAAGGACACCATTTTAATTCTTTAAGGGGAATTAGCGACAAGAAGACTTTCATGAAACACTGAACTTCTATGAGGTAGAAGATTTTAGCAATCATGCATTTTCAAATCGAGAAGTAATCAAAATCTACTATGCCATCAAAAACCATCCTTTCATTTCCACCTAGAGTATTCTGACCATGTGTCGATAATTACAGACTTTTCTAGTTACAACTTCTGGATCTCAAGACGGGTGAACGCGCCTAGAGGCAACGCTGCCAGGAAACAGAGCTGCCTTGTTACAAACCTCTCCAACGATGAACGAACTCAATGGAGCTCAACGCCTGTCTCACAGCATGGATCAGAGCGAGTGATATAAGAATTAAGAAATGAAGCAGTGACCTCTTGCAGTGAAGGTGTTTCGAGAGATTTGAATGGAGAAGGCATTCAGCATCACAACATATTGTTGATCATACATCAAGAGTTAATCTTCAGGTATCTACGCTGGCTCTTGGAAAGCATGTTGCTATTTTCGTCGTCATCAAAATCAGTCACATACACTCCATTTAAGTAGCGGGAATAATCGTAGTAATCCTGAATGTAGTTAGTGAAGAAGCTGTCATCCACAGCATTGGCAATCGCATCTTCGTAAATGCTCAAAAAGTAACAGATAGAACAATGGGAGTCCCACAAATCGTAATAACAATAACGTCTGTCGCTGACCTTATAGTATGGATAGTCATCCCCTCTTAGTGTCACTATCTTGACTCTTGCACACTTTGCTAGCAGAGTGCCGTCCCCTCTCAAATTGGGGCAGTTTCTAGTGATAAGCAACTCCAGGTGGGCGCAGTTGGCAAGGATTGACATCAATCCTTCACTGGTGAGGCGGTTGCCATAAAGCTCCAGGGAACGAAGCTTGCGCATGCCTGCAATTACCCTGGCTTCCCCATCATTGTTAATGTTTGAGTCTTGATATTCTGGTGTCCAATTGATAAGCCTGAAATGCTTCAGCAGCGGGCATGATTTCACAACAGCCTCAACCATTGTATTGTCGTCGTTTAACAAACAGGAACATTTTGAGATCTCTAGCTCCTCAAGTAGATGGAACATCTTTATTGATGACGTAAATCCTTCCTTGCTGAAATAGAAGACCGAGATGAGGCGAAGGCTCTTCAGTGAGCATGCCCTGATACAGTATAACGTATTTTCGTAAACAGTATATATATGATAGCGAAATTCAAATTAACGAAAGAGGAAGTCATGTGTTTGTCTGTTCGGCTAATTAAAGGCCCACTATGTTTGTCATCCAAACAGGAAGAAGAAAAACAATCTGAGTTGAACGAAATGGGAACTTCAAACAAAAAAAAATTGGGGGAAAAGTAGCCGAGATGGGCAGATCTAATGCAAAAACTAGCTGTTTTGATCATAAGAAAAACAGGATTGACATGTCAGGACTCTGACATTACTTTGGATTCAGTTATAAAGCTAGGTTGCAAATACTGCTGCATGCATCCTCTGCAATTTGTTGTATTAAGGTCATAATAACTGTTCCTGATCTATTCCACAAAGTTAATTATGCTCAGTGATAACACATCAAAAGTACCTAGCTATATAGCACATAAAAAGCACATACCAAGTTCAATTAGTTGGAAAGAAAGAAAAGGGTAAGTGGCAATATATCATAAGTGATAATTCTGAGTGAAATTAAGGACTAGTTCGATATATTATAACAGCAGAATTATGAAAGAGGGCATCGGGTGATTGACGGTAAATTAGTTATCTACTCTCATCTCACAAGTAGGTAGGTGGGTGACTTTTCTTGATAAACATATGCTGTATGCATACTAAGGAACTTCTGCCCAATGTTGGACTTGGATCGTGTTTGCCTGTGAAACTAAACAAAAAATAATTCACTGTGAAGATGAAATGCAGATTACAGCTTCAACTTTCTAAATTTGCGTTTGTGATTAACATCCTCTTATCTTTAAGTAGTAGCCCTAAATCCAAAATCCTAGGGGATTGAGACAGAACAGAGGTCTCACTGCTCGGCGAGTAGTCGTAGCACGTCATCGTCGCCGGCGTCGGTCCAGAAGGCTTCGCACCGCCCGCCGCTGCGGCGTAAGGCGGCCTGCACCAACACGTCGAAAGGGACGTGCCATCGCGCGCAGCGGTGGCGGTGACCGCGCATGTCGATGAGGCTCCACAGCACGGGCTCGTCGCGCGCGGCGCGGCGCCAGGAGCGGCACACCCCGGCGGCGCCGCCTAGGAGGAGCTCGACGGCGCCCAGCTTGTGGAACACGTACAAGATCAGGTCCAGCGACAGCGCCGCCCAGTCCCTCCCCGACGGCGGGTGCCATGGGCCGAAGTCCTTGAGGGAGAGGCGAACGGCCTTCTTGGGCGTGCGGCGATTGCCTGGCGGCGGCAGGGTGTTCATGGGTCATGCCGTCGTGGATCCAGCGTGTGTTTAGGGTACGGAAACGGAGGACTTTGCTTTTGTAGGCAGCTATCAAATGATGACGGATGCAACTTATATATTTTTTTCCTGAACTAAACAGGGTCACATGTTTTTTAAGGTAACTGATAGGATCACTAAAAAAACTACAAATGAATAACACAAGGAAAAGTAAGAGCGACCGTATACGGTCTAGTGTCTCATGATATCATCATATTAATTAGTCAAGTTACAAATTTAAAAATACTTTATCTCTTGCAAACGACGTCTGTTTTTTGTTTTCACCATAGTGTTCTAAATGAGGAGATGAACAAAACTAGATCCCATTTTCATGTATTTTGATGTCTTTTTTAGCTTACGCAAATTGCTATAACATAAGTTGCTACACATACTTTATTGTACAAGTGAATATGTATGTATTTTTTGTATTTACATGTTACTACTTATATGTTAACCAAAGTAACTATCAGAAACAAGCTATAGTAATTACTATTTAAATTTACTTAGATATATCATTAGTGATAAGTTTAATTTAATGCTTCTATAGCAACTTCGTGGTATATATTTTTTTTCAACATACTATGGTAGCTACTAATATAATATATAGAATGCCGTCTTTAGTATATTGTCTAATATCAACTTATGTGTTATATATTGTGTAACAAAATTATTTTTTCAT
This sequence comes from Eragrostis nindensis, assembly GCA_012490785.1. NCBI lineage: Eukaryota > Viridiplantae > Streptophyta > Magnoliopsida > Poales > Poaceae > Eragrostis > Eragrostis nindensis. The sequence goes on along the minus strand of JAAXCT010000098.1, from coordinate 272,156 downwards.
GAAAGTAACTTATGTATATATACTAAGTTTATACATATATTGATATGCTTGTATCACTTGGTGCTACAGTAATAACAGAACTTGTTATCATAGTCAAGTCATAGAAAATGTTTGTACATAGCATACTTTCAAAATTATCAACTGCCTACATAAGTTACTACTCCCTCCGTCCCTTTATGTAAGGGATCGGAGGGTTAGAACTTTGTCCCTTTTTATTAGGGATTGTAGGAGTCAGGTGGACCCCACACAGCGGGATTTCACTCTCTCGACAATTCACGGACTCACCCACCCACCATAACAACTGCCTTATCCTCTTCCGCCGCCGCAACCCAACGCAACGCGTCGCCCTGAAGATCCTCGCCGCGCCCTCCATCCTCGCCGCTGAGATCCTCGTCGCCCGTCGCCACTAGCTCCGGCGCGCCACGAGCTCAGGTGGGCCGCCGCGCGGGCGAGCTGCGCGCGGCGAGGACGAGCTCCGGCGCGCCGCCACGGGGCGGGCTGCTAGCCGCAGGGACGAACTCCGGCGGCCCACCGCATCCGGGGAGGGCACTTGGCAGGTCGGGGCCGCCACCGGGGTGAGCTCGTGCGGCTCGGGCCGAGGCCTTGACGGCGGGCATGGGCTACCACCGGTGCGAGCTGGGGCGAGAACGGGCTTGGGCAGGAGGCGGCCGGGCCGCCGGGGTGAGCTCGAGCGAGCTGCGGTGGGGATGGAGCTGCGCGCGTTCGAGCTCGGGCAGGCTGCGCGAGGCCAAGCTCGAGGTCGTCGGCCACGTCGTCGGCGTGCGTACGAGGTCGAGGTCTCCGCCGCGCGAGGTGGAGGCGATGGAGAATGCGCAGCCGGAGGGGGAGGCTGGTGGTGGAGCGGGGAAGAAGGAGATCTCGGGGAGAAGAAGACCTTGCGCCGGCTGATTTCGATGGGTAGAGAGGAATAATTGAAGGGTAAAAATGTCTTTTGACTTCTCTGTTGTTGGCATTGGGAACTCCCCCAATCCCTTACATAAAGGGACGGAGGGAGTACTATATATGTATGACCCAATTTGCTACAGTTTTTCAAATTTACAACGTAGCAACACATGCTTTAGACATGGTACTAACTTATATAATATTGTAGCTTATGTAAAACAAAGTTTAGAACATATGCAAGTGGTATCTAGTTTTGTTCATCTTGTCATGTAGAATCTAACGGTGAAATCGAAATTAAAAAAAGGACATCGTATATTGAGTGAAATATGGCTTCTTAAAGGTTGCATATCGTGTAATAAATGCGATGACATAAAAAACTGAGGACCATCCGCGTGCACTTGCTTCTCTCAGGTTTAACTGTTTTGAGGATACGTGGCAACTTTTGACAAGATGTGGTACTGTTGCGTGTATGGATAGAAGGGACGCGCAATAACCACTCCCATAACGCAAACATCTTCAACTCGTGAATATGACAGAAACTGAAATTTGGATCCAAAACTAAAAAAATGCATTACTTATGATGTGTAGAAAACTGCATTAATTACAAGAAAAAACTCCTTTATAACTTAAAATAAATGTGCATTATGCCAGTCTCAATAGACACTTTCATCTCATCGTTTCTAAGAGTGGCATGTCAGCTTTATGGTATTATTCTATAAAATAAAACTGCATCTCTCAGTGCAGTTTCATGTCACACTTTCATAGGTTTGTTAGAGCATTAAATTATTGATAGGTGGCACTCAATTATTGGTTGCGGATGAAAGAAAGACCCTCAATGCAATTTCATTTGGCTTTCATCATATTAGAAAGAGTGCTCCCATCCTTTCATGGGGATGAAAGATATCTCCTCTCTTTCTTATTAAATTCTTTGCTATGTCAATATTTTTGCTGATGTGGCATCTAATTAATTTACAATGAAAGCGCCATTGAGAATGGCTTACCAATTCAACAAACAATGTACTTTGACATTTCAAAGGGTTTGTCAGCCCCGAAGATTGAACAGAAGAAGCTTTGTTTTTTGTCCGAGCAGACCTATATATAGTTGTTTAAATAATTTCATCATATCAATTCAATGCTTTTTTCTTCATGTCGATAATGGAATCAATGTTATAGCGAACAATGATGCATATATGTGAAATTGTCAACATCACTTCATTTATCAGTTAATTGCATGAAACTTCTTTTTCAGAAAAAAAAAAGAACCGTCTTTCTAGCAAACAGTGGTTTTAATGTGTATAACAGTACCAAACTGCATTCAGTATTTCAGTATCTCGCGTTGTCACTGAAAACACGCCCTACCCAGACATCTCCCTTTAGGATGTCAACACATTATCGAGCCTCCATAGTAGCCATCATCGCGGCCGCCCTGTGTCAGGTTGGCGGCCTTGCTAGCAAGCGCACAAGGCAAGGCCACAAGGAACGTATCTGCTGCATGGGCTGTTGGCTGATCCTGGTTAAGTTCACACATGGTGTTCAATACAGCCACAAATCTCCACACATCCTGTAACCATGTCCTTGCTTGTGCCCACGGAGTGAGGAAACTCTAAGACACAAACTTCCAGGTGCCTCATATTCTTAACAGTGAACTCTGAATGCATCCTCCCAGGTCCAACAGAGTAGTTCCTTGCTCCATTGCCACTATTCATGCTCGCTTTCTCCCTCTTTTCCGGACTCATTGGATACTCTCTACGCAAGTGCAATATTTGATTCACTTACATCAATGTCATATATATACAACTACGGAATAATCTTCCATATATGCCTCCCAAGCATCATGTCCCAATTCAATGCTGAGTGTTTGAGTAAGTGACACCTTTCCGCATCAATATACTTATGCTTTTGGGTGAACTGGTTGGTGTATGCAACTCAATATATACCAACCGAGAGGCTCAGTGCAATACAATCCATCGCATTATTATACACAGTCTGTTCCCTCTTACATAGAGGTTGTCGATCGGCTGCATATGCTCTACATTAACCCATTAGATGATATCATATAGCGAGATGTTTAAGCATTCATTTGTTGATAAAAGGCCACTCCTGAGCTTCCATATGTTCCAATCAATGGTCTCTCTATCTGCCATTTGAAAAGGAGCAGAGATAGAAAAGACAACCTTTCCCATGAGAAATCAGTGACTATTTTGGTTGTTGATTACAAACATTGTGACACCATGCACTGAAGAATAGCTCGACCGTCAGAGCATTTTTTTTATCGCGCACTCAAGTCTATGTTATACACCCAATTTCGTAATCCTTGGTTCCATTTCCGTCTGGCATACCTATTCAATTAAATGGTCAGAACATTTATCTGACAAAATGAGAAGAGGAGAGATCTATCATTATCAGAGACAAGCATGATGTGCTTTAATCAAATGGTCGGTGCATCAATCTATAAAAATGAGCAGATATGATGTTTTTCCTTAAACGAGTTGTTTAAAGCTACACTGATCATACAATATCGTAGACATTCTGGTCTCATAAGCATTGCTTTGCTAGCAGATTAGAGTAACATTTTTTTGAAAATTTTGAACGGATTAGTACAGTTTAAATCCCCACCGTGTCAAATGTGATGAAGCTAGCATGAATCTATTGGACCAACCCGACTTTTACTAACTATAGTAGGGTCAGATGGATACAACTAGCTTGTACCCACGGTGAAGCACTGTTTTTCTTTTTCTGGCAATGGACTGAATCTCATTTAAACGGACCTACAAGATCAAGAATTATGATTGTTAGGTTTAGGGTTAAAATGTTGTACTCTTTTTTCCCATTGGTGAGTTCTCCTCCTGAGTTTTATCGATATGAGGTTTAATGAGGTCGTGTTCAATTGGTGAGTTTAGGGATCTCCTTTCGAATGTGTGAATGTTAATAAAATGTTCCATGGTCCAATTGAAACATTTTGTATTAACGTCTTTTAAAATTTTGAATTTCTGTTGCACAAATTCAAATAAATGCATATAAATATAATAAATAAAGTACTGATCAGTATATATCTTTGTTATTTCTGGTTGTTCATGAAGGACATGAGATATATATTGTCCGACACAAAATTAACTTGCAGCAACGTATAAATCTGGGATCACTTTGCATTGGTTGGCTCTTTTTGGTCCTTTTATGTCACAATGAAATAATTATGCTTCTACACAACGAATTTATAGCGGCACAAATATATTTCACATGTGAAAACTTGTAAGGTGGTTTTCAGCATTTCTGAATCCACTATCTTGTATGTCTTCTCTGTAGGGTGAGCTGAATCGAAGAACACGTCCTTAATGGCATCTGGACATGACAAGTGTTCGTCCAAGATGCAAAGGAACGACGTCTCAATTGTCCCTGTGCCACAGTAGTGCTGCGCAACATTCTCAAACCCTGATCACCAAAAATAAAGGCATCACCTGACGTCCTGGGTTTGACTCCCCATAGGAACGAATTTTCTAAGATTTAGTGGCATTATGTTTTCAGCGGGAGGCGACGTGGCCGTCGACAGCGAGACGCCAGTGGTAACTTCGTCAATCTCGAGGATTTACCGGCTCAGTCTTTGAAGATGCTCATAGGGTAGGGTTTGTGTATGTGCGTTCATAAGGGCGAGTGTGCGTGCATTGTGAGTGTCTGAGTTGTACTGTGTAATCGCAAAAAACAATTCCTATGTATAAACGGTAACCTGTTTTTAAACTCTACGCGATGCTACCGTCGAGCCAGGTATGTGTTCTTTATCAATTATGATATTACCTTTAGCAACAGTAAAAAGAAGCGATTGAAGAATTCAGAAGATGTTTCATTCTAAAACGGAAATCCATGAGCGCGTGAATCACTTACCATAGGCCGATGGTTTTACAAGAATGGTAGAAAACACATTGTGCATGTCTGTGCTCGCCGACATTTGTCGGTCCCCTTATAGCCCCTTGATTGAGATGAGAATCTGTTCCTGATGCCACCTATACCCATCATGTGCCACCTAAGACTGACCGCAACAGTAGCCTCTATTTTTCACCCTCTAAAAGAATATTTCATATCTCCTGTAAAAGATTCCGTCCTCCAAATTCGATTTCGTTGCAACAGAGAACTGTATCGGCTCCTCCATCCGCTGCCCGACGCCGCCCCCGCGCCCCTGCTCGGCTCGACATGCCCTTGCTCCGGCGCCTCCCCTGCTCCGGCTCGGCGGGCCCCTGCTCCGGTGCCGCCGCCTCCGGCGTTCCCCTGCTCCGGCGGCGCCGCCTCCTGCCTCTCGTGTTCCCCTGCTCGACGTGCCCGTGCTCAGCGCGCCGGTGGACGTCGCGGCAGCGCGCCCCGGGCTGGAGGCCACCCTCGTCCACCACCCGCGCTCCAGCTCCGTCCTCCTGCGTCGGTGCTCTACTGCGTCGTTTCGTCTGGTGCTCGGGGCTACGCAAGCTGTGGCCGCCGCAGGCAGACGCAAGCGCCAACGCCACTGCTTGCTGCCACTTGCTCTCTTCTGTCTCTCGTCTGGTGCAAAGCTCGGGGCAAGTTTGAATTTTTCCTTTGAACGGTTTAACTCCAGCCTTTACTCAATTCAACATTTATGCTGTCAATGTAATTCAGCCTGGAGCTGTCAATGTAATTGTCCCTATACTTTGTAATTGATATTTCTTCTTTGATCTTGTCTTGCTCTACACTGCTCAAAATTCAGCATGGAGCATGTTTGAAAATCTGACGATACATGAGAGTTGTATATATAATCATGAGAACTTATCAGCTGGAACAGGAGGAATGGATGCTCTCCAGAGTATATCTGTCACTCTCTGTGATTCAAACACCAGAGTACAGGAGGAATGGATGCTTTCCAGGTCAAAGGATCTGGAAATTTTTAGGAGTGACAGTACAGAAAATAGCTCATCCAAATACTGCATCAGTCACGTACAGCACAAAAAATGCAGTAACAGAAAGTAACCATTTAATAAGTGTTTCTTTCTTTCAGTTAAAGAATAAATATTTCCAATGATCAAAGTAACCATTAAGAAGTACAGAATATATACATTGGTGAGATAAAAATCTGACACTCCTTTTCCATATACTTGCAGTTCAGATAAAAATACTTAAAATGCCATGAGTTGTCCTTCGCAGTTGTGATACAGAAACTGAACATATTTGAAGAGAACAGGCAAAAATACTTCCAAGTGCAGAACAGAACACTCCTAATTCTAGCACAGAAACATTCAGACATTTGTACTATGGGCAAATGAAAATCAGTTAATATCCAAGATAGAACCACAGACGAATTTAATATCCAAGATAAAAATATAGAACCAATTCAGTTAACCAACAACAGCCATGATCAGATTGAACAGAATTTTGTGTTCCAAAAAAATATCTTTGGCATTGTAGCCATTCTTTGGAACAGAATCATATAGGTTTATGCCTACTTATTACAAGCATTCACTCTTCTTACTACAAACAGTAATATAAGCTAGAGATACAAGCTACTGAGTCGGACCACGACGTCGGGACTGCAACTTCACCACGACGTCGGGACTGCAACTTCAAGGTGATCTCTTCTTGTCGTGCTTGATAGTAAATCCGTTCCATAGGTTGACATTTGTCCAAGTGCAGAAAAGGAAACATGGACTGAATGTTCAGTCAATTGGCATGCTTTCGAAACAGGCTACACTAATACAAGCACATCAAGATGCCAAGCCAACATTTCATGGCCAGTTTGGAACCCAATATTTTTGCAAGAAACCAGGTAAATTTGCCTTTTCATTCAAGCAAGGCTTTCAGCAAAGAGCTTGTCCATTTGTAAAATTGCTCTTCATAGGACCACAAGAAAAATGCAAAACCTGTTCTTGGGTATCAAGTTTCCAGTGTTGATAGCAGTAAACAAAGACCAAACGACCACTTACATATATATTATACAAAAGCCTAACACTAACTGAACATCAGCATTATCACTCATCAGTCAACCTTGCCTGTCTGAACTGGACTAGGTAATTTTGTTGCCTGTCTGAACTGGGCTAGGTGAAATTGTTAGATTATCTCTTGCAAGCAACCTTCGATACAATACAGTACTAAAATCAATATAAACATGGTGACTGCATTTTTTTCAGTGAAAGTGAAGTCACAAGTTGACACTAATTTTAAATGTTATAGTACTGAAACCTCCATACAATTCAAGCTGCCATACACTTTAACTTGCTGATCGGTTGTTTAGAGGGATGCACTAGCAGATAGGTTAATGACACATTTGTTCAATGAACCGTTGTAACTGCTCTATAGGAAGGAGACAGCTACTGAAATGAGACTACTTCTTTTTCAGTTATAGTTCTTTTATGAATTCATTTTGAGTGGACAGTAGATACTGAAGCAAGGAAGCAGAGCACATAATCTCTGAAGATATGAACTAGCAAACAGGCTTTCTATGCCTCGAACCACAAGAAAAATTCAGTACCGACTTGTTCATCCACAGGCAATATTCAGTACAGACCAAAACAAATCAAGAAACTGAAGTTGTAGTTCATTGACCATAAACAGGTAGCAGCAGCCACATTGATGATTAAAACACCTCCTAGTGTTGACAAGGACAAACTAAACAGCTCCTTCAACTGCTCAATGAACAATTGATCAACATTTGAACATTACCCAGCGAAAGCTTCTGACAATCTCAATCACTGAACCAACAGTATTTAGTTTGATCACAAGCAAGAACAAGCAGCAATTACTAAACTGAACAAGGGCATCTCGATTCCAGAACACCACTTCTAGTCGTTGTCTCATCTCACATGGACTCCAGCAGAACACTAAAACGAATCAAGAAACTGAGGTGGAGGCGACGTCGAGGTGCAGCGAGAGGCGCCGTCGACGGGCAGGTGGACGCGGCGTCAAGGCGAGAGGCGGCGTCGATGGGCAGGTGGACGCGGCGTCGAGAGGCGGCGTCAAGGGGCAGGTGAGGCGGCGGACGCGCGGCGACGGAGGCAAGATGGGGTAGGCGCGGCGACGGAGGCCGACGGGGACGCGAGGCGGAGGCGCGACGGAGGCCGACGGGGACGCGAGGCGGAGGCGCGACGACGATGGGGAGGCGGAGGCGCGACGGCGATGGCGAGGCGACAGGGAGGCAGAGGCGCGATGGCGAGGCGACGGCGATTTGGCGGACGGCCGCGCACCCACCAAATTTGGCGGCGGGCGTCGGCAACCTGGACGATGGCGGCTGGTTTAGCGGGTTCCGTTGCAGCGGGTACCGAAGAGATGGTCCGCTAAATTAAGGGTACAGGGTGGCTTAGCGGGTTCTACTGCGGTCAGTCTAACACCGAATTGGCAGTTTTACAGTGCGGATATCGATCTCCCCTCTCCTGGCGCCATTTAGTACGCAATATACATGCACTCCTTCAGCTACTACACTAAATTAGGAAGCTGGGGTAAAAAGACTGTAGTGACTCCAAGTGATATATATGGAAGTTAAACAATGCATCATATGTATAAAAGTGGTGCCAAGGACATCTGCATTAATGACACAACGTATCCTGTGATATATGAGATCCTAAGGATTTATATTCGTTCATTTCACCTCCAAAGGCAATCATATCAAAGATCTTATATTATACTGGTGAATTCATTAATAGTGGGTGCTTTACGGTTTAAACACTACCAGAGGCATCATGATCTAGCTAGCTGTTGTAGAAGACACTCAAGGTCCTGTACAAATGCTACCGGACTTATCTTCACAAGCTTCTCTCTTATGAAAATGCAAAATAGTAGTAGAAAAACAGAACAGAAGTACTGGTTACTAATTAAAAATACTAATCAAGGTTTCTTTACACAATTTGTCATATACACTATTAATTCCTCTCATTTTGATGGAAATGCGTGATCACTGCTAGAGGGAAACCTGGATCTATCGCCACATCACTCCGATCGCTCGTATGATTTTCCTGTAGCTATCGGCCTATCGCTTCGTGTACATTATGAACCATGATTTTTTATAGGATTGTCACAGTGAACTTATTTTTAGAAATGAGCTGCAATATCTGAAATAGTTATCCCCGCAACAATGCGCTGCCACGGTATTCAATCTGTTTTTGTGTTATGATTGTTGTACTTGCGTAATTTTTTCTTAGAACATCGTACTTAGTTTTTGCTCAAAGGGCGTTTAATGGGCCTGATAGCTTTATTGGGCTAAACACGCAATCTACTAATTACTCTCGTCCCTGTCTACTGTCTAATCTTAGACAAAATTAGGAGATGGGAGCAACTTGGTTCGCGTAACGAGTACAATAAATACACAACCTGAAACTCGACGTTTACCGAGTATCAAGCTCTTTGCCAAGTGTATTTATTCGGGCACTCGGCAAACAAGGTCTTTGCCGAGAGCCAAACAAAAAACACTCGCAAAATAAATACACTTAGCAAAGAGCTCTTTGCCGAGTGTCAAAAAAAAAACACTCGGCAAAAATGAGTGTTTGCCGAGTGTTTAAATAGGGTCTTTGTCGAGTGCAGTAGAAAAAACACTCGGCGAAGTTTCAAATTTGAGAAATTCAAACCTACTTTTTGTTGACAAAATTAATTCAAAATAAAAGGTGTTCAACTACAAAGTTGTATAAATTTTCAAGATGTACAACTTTTATTCTGGTCATTTTATTCATTCAACAAAGCAATAGTAACATTGTTCACAAAATCTATATCTCTCATAGTTTCATGAAACTGAAGAGAGATATATAAAATTCGTGAACAATTGTTACTACCACCATGTCGGATGAACAAATGATCAACATAAAAGTTGTAGATCTTCATAAGTTATACAACTTTGTAGTTGAACACTTTTTAATTGAATTAATTTTGTCAACAAAAAGTACTTTTGAATTTCTCAAACTTGAAAATTTGAATTTTTCAACCAACCTCGTATGGAGAAACAGTAAAATAAAAGTTATAGATCTCAAAAAGTTATGAAACTTTGTAGTTGATAACTTTTTCATTTGAAATTGTTCAGCCATCCAAAGTTTTGTTACAAGTGGGCTCCCATTGTGTAGCCACGTCAGCGGTCCACCCCTTCAAAATCGTGGCCTTCTATTGGTCCAAAGGTGACCACCCGGATCCCTCCCTCTCACAATGCAAATAAACTCCACCGGCCTCCCACCTCTCTCTCATCTCTTGATCTCCCGTGCCAAAAAAAATCTCTTGATTTCTAAGCCGGAGAGGGGCGGCGGCCCCAGTGCCAGGGCGCAACCCTGGCCTGCGTGGCGGCAGCCCTGGCCTGGGCGGGCCAGCGGCACGGCAGGGCGTGGCGCGTGCGGCGGTGGTGGGTGTTTTTTTATTTCTAAAAATTGTTTGCGGAGTGTCGGTTTTGGTACTTGACAAAGTGTTTGCTGAGTGTCCTTTAAAAAACACTCGGCAAAGACTCTTTGCCGACTCTTTTTTTTCGCCGAGTGCTACACTCGCGAACCTTTTGGAATGTATTTAGACAAACCTCTGCTTTCCCGTATTGATAGTGGTGTACAATTATTTGTCATCTAGGGGCCATGCTTTTGGAATTATACCATTATTTTAATTTCTAAGGTATAAATACTTCACATTTATGCGTATCACCATACAGGGTGACTCTGTAGTCTAGCTACATCATTGCTTCCTCAACATCTGCAATACAAAAACAGGTCGCGTCTTTACAGCAGTACTCCTTCTATCTCTGTTTATAAGGGATTGAAGTGTTTGAATGTTGTACCAAAATATAAGAGATCCTGCGGACAAAGTTTGATGGTTGGTAGGAGAGTTGGTGGGTGGATGAGTTAGAGTAAAATGAGGAGTATAATGGTCTTTTACCATGAGGATTATTTTTGTCTTGAGATGCTACGATCCCTTATATAAAAGGATGGAGGGAGTAGGCTAGAAGAAGGGATATTTTCAGCAGTGGTACTGGTGAAAGCGAAGTGAATTTTGTTTTTGGTGCCTCCAATTCTCCATGCATGAAGAAGTGTATAGTGCGTTCCAATCCAACTCGTGGTTGTTTGTTTGTTCGGCTCTCCTCTCTTAATTTTCGTTGACTCCATTCCTGACATTAGTTTTGAGGCTCGCAAAGCAGAACCAGATTCTCCATGAAGGGCATTCAAACTTCGAGTGAAACAACAAAAGTTCAGGCAAAAACGATGAATCATCAATGATTTTTACATGCTTGAAAGCATAACATTAAGATTCAAGCTTAAATACGAAATACATCCTCTTGCATCTCCTAGGCTGTGAATAAGTACCATTTGACTCAATCATGTTGATAGTATGGACAATATAGAATTTATAGGTTTCTCCCAAAATTTTGGGCGTTCATTTGAATGTCCTTGAAGCCAATGAGGCCCACCCCTGGCCTAGGAGGATGAGAATAAACCTAGCTACTACATCAGGAGTTCGGTGTTGAACTGTTTATTTGGACTCGAAGGCAAGGCAATGTGCATGTCCTTCCTTTTTATAATAAGGGTCGTGCCAATCAAACCTCTGGGTACACTACTACCTTGGCTCCGGCGAGCTCTCCATTGAGCTTGCTCATGGCCTCTTGAATCTCAGCATTAAACATCATCGCCATGGGCGTGATTGGTTGGTTGCTCAGCATTAAACATCATCGCATATGCTAACAGGCTACACAGATGCAACATAGTGTTGTTTGATTGTCTGAATCACACTATGCAAGATGAGTAGAGCAGTTGTTCGGTTGCTTGTATGAGTAGTACTATATAAAATTAAAATTACAAAATAAATTCTAGAATTGCATTTACTTTGTTTTTATCTATGATGGAGCATTTATCATATCATATCAAAGCTTAATCTAATTTAAAATAAGCTAACAGCGATTAATATATATACTAATCATTGTGCTAATAATATCATTAAGGGGTAATGCGCTGCACCAGCCGAGCCAGGCTTGCGAGAACCGAAATCCATTTTCGTTTCTGCAGAGCACGCCTCCGGAGCCAGGCCCAAGTGCATAAGCGACCAACGAATCAGCCGAATCGTGCATGCAGTGGGCCTCAGCCAGGCAACCAAACGCGACCCAAGTAGTTGTACTTCTCGTTGCACTTCCCTGGCCCATGGCACCTGGTTTACCGTCATCTGACCAGACAGAAGGAGCGAAGACGATCTTGCAAGCACCATGACAGTAGGCGGCGTACTCCTGTGTACTGTACTGACACGGCCACCATGCTGTAATAGTATAGCGCCCTGGTGATGATCTCGTTGGACAAGGCCCTTGGCGAGCTTCAGCTTCTCCTAGTACGACCTCAAGCTGATGGCTCATGGCTCAATGATACAGCCGACTGAAATAAATGCAACAGGTTAAGAACCTTGATTTCTAGAGTTCTTTCCAAGGAAAAATGCTGTATACATAAGTCTCACTTTTGAATCCAAGGAAGATGCTCCGGTTATATGAAAAACACTGGCGTACACCTACTAGTAGTAATAATAAGAACTCAAGAGTGTCGGTGCGAGATTTTGCACGGACACTGCTTGCAGTTTTTTAAGTCTTCCTTGGACTCAAATCCGTGAACATAGCCACAGATTTCGCACCGCTACTGCTCTTGGACACTAATCCAGCGCACCTCGTTTTTCAGTTGTTCTTACTCAAATCCTCCACCATGCACACAGACACGGCAGCCAAAGGAAAAATGCCACCGTGCACAATGGTTCTGGCCCTGGGCGAGTGCCGAAGGCAAGGCGACGCGGCATGCAGGCGTGTTGGCTGATTCTGGTTGCTCCAGTCCGCACAGACCTTCAATTCAGCTACCGGCCTCCTCCGTGTCGCATAACCACGTCCATGCTTGTTGCCATGGAAATGGGAACTTCGACGAGGTATACTTGCTGATGCATCCTATTCGTAACGGTTAGCTAGCTCCGCTCTGCATGCATCCTCCCAACTCTATCTAGATAGTTTCTTACTTGGTTGCCACCCATGCTCGTTTCCTCTCTTAAATCTTTGGATTCCATTACACATTTTAGACGCGAGTCTTGTGTTTGATTCCGCCTAGAAGGAGAAAGCCATGGATAGAAAACTACATCATCTATAGTATATATATACTACTGCTCAGGCATGCCGACATCTCTCTTTAAGTGTTGTGCTCCAATTCAGAGGTGAGGTCGGTGGCTGCACCTCCTCTTTTAAGTCTTGGTATCTTAGAAAAAATGATTAAGCTTACATGCATAGTTGCACCTCCTCTTTTTATGAATTTATGATTCTCTAGTTGTTTGGGATGTGATCATATAAACAAATACCTGTCATATGTATGTCTCAATGTGGAAAATCACAGCATACTCTGCTAACCTGAATTTAAATGGTCTCAGGCGATCCTTCTCACTAATACGACCCTAAATGACAGGCCAACCTACCTGGTTGATGAAGCACGCAAACTGATTTGAACTGTGGTCTCAGGTTTCAACAAGTTAGGGTCAGGCTGACTTCAACAGGGAGAGGCAAAGCCATTTTTGCCTCTCCAACCACACTGTGCCTTACCATAGTCTCCTCCAACAGAGGAGGCAAACACACCATGCAAAATGCCTTTGAGGAGAGAGGAGAGCTAAAAATGAATTCCATCTCTCCTGTGATGCATCTGAGAGCGCGCGCTGCGTGGAGCCGCGTGTGGAGTGCGGCACGCGGAGGAGCAAGCGGCGAGCAAGGTGGAGCGCGAGGTGGCTCCGCCGGCCGCTTCGACGGACGCACCGACGACTCGGAGCTCGAGCAGTCAGTGCGGAAGCTCCCCAGATCACCCTCCATGGCGGGGCAGAGCTGCTGCGGCGGCGGAATGCCGAGCTGGAGCACGGTGGAGCGCGACGCGGGGTCGGGGCGAGGTGGAGGCAGGCGCATGGCGCGGCACGTCGGAGGCTGCGCGGCGCCTGGAGGCTCCGCGGACGTCGGGCGTGGCGCGGTGCGGCGGAGGAGCGCCTCGTGGCGCGGCGCTCGGAGGCTGCGCGGGGCCTGGGCTCCGCGGAGGCAAGGGCGCGGCGCGGTGAGGTGGAGGTGAGGTGGAGGCGGAGGAGCGCGGAGGCGCAGCGGCGGCGGAGCACGGAGTGGGACGCCACTGGCCCACCGGCGCCCAACAACTTCCTCCTGCACGCGCATGATAGGGACGTCGCGGATTCCTTCGTGGAGAGGCCGGCGGCGAGCACGACCTCGGAGGCGTCAGCGGCGACGGCGGGTGCCCTTGCCTTGGCGAAGGAGGACCGCTGGGGAGGACGCGAAGGCGGCGCGGAGGTGGCGGCGTGAGAAAGGGCGGCGCGGCACGCGACGAGCGGGCCGGAGGTGGCGCGGGGTGAGCAGTTCGTGGCGGGCGTGGGCGAGGTGCGGCACAGAGAGAGAGATGAAGGAGGAAGAAGAGGATAACGTCCGTGCGGCTCCGAAATGGCATTGTTATTGGAGACAGGGCTTGGCAATGGGAAGGCAGAACACTGTATACGGAAGGCATTGGGCAGGCCTTTGCCTCTCAAAAATGGCTTCCATTGTTGGAGTCAGTCACGTGATGCTGTCATGTGGTCCATTGTCCCTTCACAGCAAGGTGTTCTAACAAGGCAAACGTAGGTGCATCTGAATTTTCGAGAACCAAAAAAAAAGCTGATGCATCTACCAAGATATGCAATATCAGGCGGATGTCGATGCAGTGGGCCTGATATTCCATAATAATAAAAAAATATCTGAGCTGGCACTTCTTTGCTACGGTGGTTTGGTGTTAATTCTCAGCAAGTGATGCACGTGAGGGTGAGTCTGGTGCCCTGTTAATTTTGAGCCTCGTATATCTGAGGTCTCAATGCTGAATAGAGCTACCCGCAAAAAAAATAAAAAAATGCTGAATAGAGCTTCAGTACTAGCAAAGATTTTGATGGTTCAGGCTGATGGGTCATTGTTTTCTCTGTCTGTACTTCACTCTTAAATCTGGAAACTTTAATTTCACCACGTCTTGTACTGTAAAGCATTCGTATTTTGTCAGTTGGTGGTCAGCTACGGGAAGTCTGTGTCGAGCTGATGGATTGGATTTGTCAATATAAATTTTGTTATTTCTTATGTACTGATAATAATTAGTTTTATTTGCACATAAATGAGTATCAGTGTAAATTTTTTGAATATCAGCAGCTAAAATAATTAGAATAGAAAATAAGTATCTACTATTAATTTTTGACGTAACGAAGTATAAACTTCTTAAGGTGTTTACTTAGGCCTTCCATAACTGCAACTAAATAGAAAATAAAGTTCTGTAAAAAAAAGATAAAAATGTCATCACATAGTGGCAATCTTGAAAATTTTGTAATATCTATTTAATGCAAAAACTATGTGTCACCCGTAGCAACAAACGGGCATTTTACTAGTACACTTAAAGAAGTAAAAGCATTCCGCACAGAACACGCGCTCATCTATTGCCTGCAGAGGCTCGGGGGTGTTTGGTACAGATTCTGGCACGACAAAAATGCCAAACACGTGGAGAACCCAAACACCAAAACAGATTCTGACCAGAAGCATGAAGAATCCGTTCTGGTTTTTAACGTAGAAGCAGAAGCAGCATTTTCCAGCTTTCAGCGGATTCTGCTGCAAACCGTCGCACGAACGCGTCAGGCGCGCCCCATGGCGGGCCCGCTATAACAACACACTTATGGTTGTTGAAAAAAAAATCCATAGATTACAGATTAAATGTCCGAATTATAAACCAATTACACCGTTGCGATCGTTGCGACGAGATCTTCGAAACTAGACCACACTTGACTATGTTTTGCAAAAAAAATTATTAAAAAATAGCTAAACTTAATCTTATTAAGTAATCATCTACTTAATATTTAATTTATTTTCTACATTTATTTTTATTTCAGTATAGTACACAAGGTGTGAACAAACCATAGCTCTAATTTTAAAGTTACCGCAGTCATTTGACATGCATAATCTATTTATGAAAAGTCAGGATAATCTGTTTTACCAAACGGCCTGACTGGAGAAGCTGTTTTGACAGAGAATCCGGAATAAGCCAGAGAATCTGTTTTGCCTAAGAATCTAGTGCATAATCTGTTTTTTTGCAGAGTTTAAAGCCCTGCCAAACTGGCCTAAGTGTCGTAGGAGTACGCTACTCTTAAAACTTTTTTAGCGAAGCATACACCTCGCCCTGTCTCCTCTTGATCCCAGCATATTATCGAGCCTCCGCAGCAGCCATCATCTCGGACTCCCAGTGTTAGCTTATTGGCAGCCTTGCTGGCAAGCGCATAAGGCAAGCCGACGAATAATTCTGCGGCCAGCCTCTCACATATCCTATAATCACGCCCTTGCCCGTTCCCAAGGAGTTGGGAAATCCGAAGAAACAGACTTCCAGATGCCTCCTGTTCGTAACAGTTAGCTCTGTATGCATCCTCCCAACTCCAACATCATAGTTTCTTGCTCGATTGCAACTTTCATGCTCTCTTTTTCCCTCTCTCTGGACTTCACTAGACACTAGTTCGGTGTTTCATTCAGCCTACATCAACACCATAGACAAACTTAGGGTTTGTGAGCCAAGATATACAACTACAAAATAATCGCTTCCAACATATGCCTGCTTAGCATCATGTCTAAATTCAATGCTGAGGTTGTTGGATGCACCTGCTCTACATTAACCCCTTAGATGGTCGTCATATCTGATATAAAATGTTTAAGCATTCATTTTCCGATAAAAGGCCACTCCTCAGCTTCCATATGTTCCAAGCAATGATCTCTCTATCTGCCGTTGGAAAAGGAACAGAGGTAGAAAAGCCAACTCTTCACATGAGTGAAAAATCAGTGACGAAAGGATTTTTTGGTGGCTGATTACAATTATTGTCCTCGTTGACACATCATGCACTGAAGCATTGCTTGATCGTCTGAGCATTTTAACATACAAGTCTATGTTACACAGCCAATTTGGTAATCAACGGTTCCATTTCCGTAAGGCATTCCCGTTGAATTTGAATGACCTCCATCTTGGTCTCAGCAAGATGTGTACATGTGATTTAATCAAATGGTCAGTGCATCTATCAGACAAAATGAGCAGAGAAGAGATTTACCTTTATTAGGGACGAGCATGATGTGTTTTATTTATATTTTTATGTGGTACTTGCATAAACAAGTAGTCTTAACTAAGGACAATTTAAGTAGGCGCACGGTAATAAGAAATGTTGTTTCTGTTCAAAAGATGAAACTATTCAACACTTGTTTAATGATTATCATTATGCTAAATTCTTGTGGAGACTTGTTTACTTCTGTTTCGACTTGAAACCACCCTATAGCATACCTCATATGTTTGGGGGTTGGCTGAATGGTATAGGTGCAAAACTCAAAATACAACTACTTGTTGGTGTTGTAGCTTTATGCTGGGCTATCTGGTTAAGTAGGAATGATATTGTTTTTGACAAAAACACCTATGATAACGTATATGCAGGTACTCTTTAGAGGGACCCATTGGATGCGGTTTTGGTCACAACTGCAAAAGAATAACGAAGACAAAGAGATGATGAGAGATGCTTGCCGACGTCTAGAAGTGTTGGCATTGGAAGTTTAGGCACACAATGGATAGAGATTTACTAATAGACTATGCTATTATTAATTCTTGTCATCCAAACTCTTTGTTTTGTAAAGTGTGCGTTTTCTCGTTTCACATTTGGCAAACGGAAGTGCTGCAAATTTGTAATAAGGCGGTTGTAACCTCTTTGTGAGGCCAAAGCCGGGATGCTATTTTTCCCGTTATCTAAAAAAATGTATTTTATTTATCAAATGGTCGGTGCATCAACCCGGAAAAAAAAAAGAGATTTTCCTTGTTATCGCCGAGTGAACGAGTTGTTTAAAGCTACACCCACTACACCACGGTTGACAATAGAGCAGGGTAGAGTAACTTTGTATGAAAATTCAGAACGGATTAGAGGTACATTATAAATCTCCTCTGTGGCAGTGATCAAGCAGCATTCTTTTGGACCAACCCAGAACGAATTAGAGGTACATTATAAATTCAGAACAGACTACCTTGTCCCCACGGTGAAGCATTCATTTTTTTTTTTGGCAATGGACACAATCTTATTTAAATGAACCTACAAGATAAAGAATTATGTTTGCTTAGGGTTAAAATGTTGTGCTTTTTCCTTTTGGTGAGCTTTATCCTACTGAGTTTTTCTTGATATGAGTTTTAAAGAGGCAACATGTGCAATTGGTGAGTGCATGGATCTCCTTCTGACTTCTGGTAATGCAGAATGTTATTATGCTTCTTTTAGTCTTCTTCTCTGTTAACAAAATCTTGACATCCTTTTTTAGGAAAAAGCAATGAATCGAATGTCCGTTTGTTCAGAAAATGTTCCTTGATCCTATTGAAAGATTTCATATTAACACCTTTCTAATTAATTTTGGAATTTCTGGTCATTCTAAAAAATGCACATAATATAAAAAATAAGGTAGTGAAGGACATGACACATGTTTGACACAAATAACTCTTCGAGCAACATAGAAATCACTTTGCAGTGTTAGTCCCTTCATGGTCCTTTTATGTCACAATGAAATGGATTATGTTTCTACAGACACACCGAAGTTTTAGCAGCGCCGATATATCTCACGTATAAATACATGTAAGGTGGTTCTCAGAATTTCTCTGGCCAGCTTGTATGTCTTCTCTAGCCACTGTCATTGTGGCATCTGTCCATCCAAGCCACAGTCTCAATTGTTGCTGTTCGATCCACAGTAAACCCGCAATTAAACCCCCATCACAAAAAATAATGGCATCTATATTGTCAAATCTTTCATCTTTGCCTGCGTATAAACATCAACTGGTTTTTAACCTCTACGCGATGCTGCTGTCGAGCCGGCATGAGTTATTTATCAATTATTATATTACCTTTAGTAATAGTAAAAAGGAAGCTACTGAAGAGTTCAGAAGATGTTTCATTCTAAAACTGAACTCCATGAGCGCGTGATCACTTCCCGTAGCCCGATGGACATGCAAGAACGGCGGACACCAACTGTACATCTCCGTGCACACTACCTGGGCTCCAGCGAGCTCTCAATTGAGCTTGCTCATGGCCGCCTGACACTCAGCATTAAAGATCGTCGCCAAATTATATGACAAACATTGGCGTACGTACATCTACTAGACTAGTACTAGTTAATAAGAACTCAAAAGCACTGCGTGCAGTTTTTTGAGTTGTTCGGGTACACAGCCACAGATTTCGCACCGATACTGCTCTGCAACTCGAATCCAGCGCACCTCCTTTTTGAGTTGTTCTTCCTCAAATCCCTCGCCATCCACGCACACGAGGCGGCCAACGAGAAACGAGCGCAAATGGTTCTGGCTCTGGGTGAGTGCACAAGGCAAGGCGACGCGGAATGCACCAGTTCCAAGGCGTGCTGGCTGGTCCTGGTTGCTCCAGTCCGCACAGGTGTTCCATTCAGCTACCATTCTCCCACGGAGGGCGTAACCACGTCCATGCTTGTTGCCATGGAAATGGGAACTTCGATGAGATGTAGTTCCTGATGCATCCTATTCGTAACGGTTAGCTATGCTCTGCATGCATCCTCCCAACTCCATCTAGATATATAGTTTTCTTTCTTGGTTGCCACCCATGCTCGCTTTCTCTCTTTCTCCGGACTCCATGAAGATAGGTGCTGTAGGAGAAAGACATGGAAGGAAAACTGCATCGATCACTATTTTCTGTACTCCTATGTACTACTGCTCAGTAATGCTGCCGTCATGTCTCTTTTATATTAAGTGTTGTGTTCCAATTCAGATTAAAGGTGAGGTTGGTGGCTGCACCAGCTCTGCATTACGTCTTGGCATCTTAATTAGAGTAAAATGCTTAAGCTTTCACTTGCCAATCAATGTCCTCATCATTGTTTCCATGTGCTAATGAGCAGCTGCAGCCCAGACACAACTGTGGTTATATATGTATGATCAGTTTGCAAGAGAAGAAAAAGATTCCAGCAGCGTTACTTGCTCCGCAAACGGGCAACTCAATTAGAGTGCCCGCACACATTTGTAAAAAGTCAGACAACTGAACATTGACACTATAGAGGTGCACGGTCGATTCTATGATAGCTTAAAAGCCATCCCAAACTTATCTCACTATGCAAGATACCTAAATAACACAAGAGTCATCTTAAACTTTTCCTGACATGCAGGATATTTACGGCATAAGTGCATGCTTAACCTCTCTCGCCATGCGGGATATTTCCCTGTAAGGGACAACAGCGGAAGCATTAGAGAGAGAACAGCTAACACTCTCTCCCTCTCTCTCTCTCTCTCTCTCTCTCTCTCTCTCTCTCTCTCTTTTGACACAAAAGAGTATCAATACATTCTTCTACATCACCCTTGGGCAAAAATAGAACCAATGTATTCACTTGCAAATTTGTATGCCTTAATTCTTCATTCTTCTATATTAATTCCATGTCACCGTTGGGCAAAAATAGAACTAATGTATAAAACTGTCTTAGGCATAAATACAATGTCCCTCTACAGTAATTCCACACCACCGTTGGCCCGAAGTGGAACTAATGTATAAAACTACCTATGAACAATACATCATAACATTACTATCATCAACTTTGGTCAGAAAAATAACAATATCATGACAAACTTGAATAAAACAGCTACTCTCCCAAATAAAATTTGCAGCGAAAATGGGAGATAAAACTTAACTTTGCAACGGAAACTATAGAAAACTTGTAATAAATACATGAATAGAAGCAATACTTCACTCATCTATTCTCTAAACAAACTACCCCATTGGTTCCAATTTATCCGAGATCAAGAGTAGCTTCATCATCATAGCAGCGGAAACTATGAATAAAGCACTTATTCAGAAGCATCCTTTTAAACTTATCTACTCTCTAATTAATAGAGATCAAAATTAGAGAAAATACTTAAATTGATCATCTAAAATGCTCATGAAATAAATAATACTAGTTTTAAACTATTTATTCAGAAGCATCGCTATACATGTCTACTCTCCAATGATTTATCCCGTTGGTTTAAAATTAAATGGAGATAAAACTGGACAAGATTCTATCAAAATTTGCTTCTGAAAAGGAAGAACTAATGTTCTTTTGAGTACTGTTCTTTTTTTTTTGAAGCGATCAGCAGGGAAGCCCCCTACTTAATTTTTAATGTATATGGTTTACAAGGCCGTAGGCCCAAAAAAGGACCCTAATACAAGTGCTATGAGAGACTACTCAACCAACTATTGAGGAGATCCTTGGCACTTGTTTTTGCTTTATGAATAATCAAAGCAAATTCTTTCTTGAATTCTAATTTCCATCTAACCAGGGAGGGAACTTGACCATCAAAAATGATTCCATTTCTATGGCACCATATTGTCCATCCAGCAACCATGATTATTTATCTAAATATTTTAGAACCAAATCTTCTTCTGCTTTTGATAATCATGTCTTGTGGCGATAGGGGGGTGTTCCAGAAGATATTTAGCATATGCCAGCATCAAATCATCTCTGAATATTTTTGAGTACTGTTCTCGCGGCAAGGCCTTGAAATCGGCTGAAATCTGCTGGTTGCGTCAGCTTCTTGAAGAACTACATGTTCAGGTTCCTCGTTCCACCGTTGTCTAGTACGACAATATTAGTGTTATATATCTCTCGACCAATCTGGTGCAACATCAGTGCACCAAGCATATTGAGATCGATTGTCACTTTGTACACGACAAGATGGCCGCGGGGGCGATTCGTGTTCTTCATGTGCCGACGACTTCTCAGTATGCTGAAATTTTTACCAAAAGATTACCTTTGTCTGTCTTCACTGAATTCCGGTCCAGTCTTAATGTCTTAGTTGGTGGTTGTTTCGATGCTTCGACTGCGGGGAAGTGTTAGAAAAAATCATTGTATTTGGGCTAGTATTGGCCAGATGGGCCGTACGTGTTGTGTTAGGGCTAGCCATGCTTGGCTAGGGAATCCTATACATCGATCGATCGACGGGAGGCAAGTGATAGATTACTTTGAGATTCGTGTAGAGAGAAAATCGAACGGGCCGAACGCGTGTTGCGGGTGCTGGGAAGGTTCAGCCAAAGCGACACATGTCATTTTACTATTGGTGCGGGATGGGTGAGACTTAATTCAATGTGATTTTCTCTCAAACCACAACTCCGTTTTTGAATCCGATTGAACCATTGTGTTGTTTAGAATTAATTCTACCAAATGAGATCCAATATGAATATTTTTTGAGCTTTTAAAATTTAAAATTTTGGCAACATTTTCAGTATACTGTGTCAACATTTTGTTTCTACCGTGTCAACATTTTTACAAAATTGTCTTTAAGGCTCGTCAAGTGCTCGAGGCCAACAATTGTCTTCCACTGGTCGCCGAATGTCACCACCAGCTTCTCGAGCTTCGACATGGACCCTTTCTCAAATATGTAAACTTCAGGAGTTTCAGGAGCATAACCCAGATTCAGTTCCTTGAGCTCTGGAAACGCAACAACCATCTTCTTAACCTCTTGGCCCTCCTCCATCGGGGCTTTTCCGTGCTTTTTGTTCGCAAGCTTTTCTTGTTCAAATGTCGAGAAAACCATGTTTTGTCCTTTCCGAATAAAGTATGGGCCCAGGGACAGCCTGTTTAGGTTGGGCAACTTATAGAGGATGTTGAATAGTCGGACTGCGTCAACATATGTCCATGATAGGTCGACCTCAACGAGATCAGTGAGTGACCCCACCCAGTTTGGCAATTTGTAAAAGCAGCCACATATCCTGAGATACCGTAGCGGTGGTGGCGACTCCACTTTATCTAGGAAGTTCATTATCGGTTCGAAAGGCCATTGCCCACATTTAAAATTGCCGATGTCAAGCCACCGCAGGGAGTACATATTGCTCAGGGAGCAAGCAAGCTTTTCGACAACATCATTTGCCGATATCGACCCCATTTGCTGCTTTTCTGTGTCGACATAGATAGCTAGCTCTTGCAATTGCTCCAGTTCACCAATCTCCTCGGCGACCTTGGGGTCATCAATCTCTGCTCTATGCACCTGGCGTAGTGCCTTCATCTTGCTGATCCCTTGAGGCAGAATCCAACCAACAGTCCATTCATCCTTCTTGGAGAACAGCAGGTGCTCCAGCTTCTCTAGCGTCCCAACTGTTTCTGGCAGACTCTTGAGGTATGTTTGACGTACATCAAGCGTCTGCAAGTGCTCGAGATCACGAATTCTTGGAGGTATCACCTTGATATCTGTACCTTTCAAGCTCAAGTACCTTAAAAGGTACATCCGGCAGATATGGTTCAAATGCTTATCTTCTAGGCCCTTACAATCTTCTAGATCAAGTACCCTCAGCAGGATGAACTCACCTAGTCGATCAAGCAGCGCATTGTGTGCTCTAGAATCAAATATGCTCAGTGATCGGACGTGCTGCACTGCCATCGTTTCCTCGATGATGGAATTATTATTGTGCTCTGCCACATTCTTCTTCTTCTTGGATGACTTGTTAGAAGAGTCTTTGTGTGCTTCCATCCCTACTCTACCATGTATGGAGAGACGGCGAATCGTGTTGGTATAAGAAATCCCTTCATACTGCCCACCTACTAAGCTAACAAAGTTAGTCTCCAGGGATTTGGACGCCACGATCTCAAGCATCATGTCATGGACTCGGCACCTAATCTCTTCCCTCCTCTCATACGAGGTGACTATATCGGTGCCCCCATCAATCATGCTCCTACTCATCAGCTCATTGAAGTAACCTTCTGCAACCTCTATCTGGGTCAACCCCCGCTTCTCAGCAACCAGTCCTTCAGCAATCCATCTCCGCAACAGCCTATCCTTGCAAGCCATATAGTCCTCTGGGAAAATGCTAAGATACATCATGCAAGCCTTGAGGTGATGAGGTAGGTGGTTATAGCTCAGTGTGAGTATTTGCCTCATACCCTCCAAGGTAGGGTTGATCTCCATCTGTGAACCAATTGATCTCTGAACTAATTTCCACATTTCTTTGCCTTGTGGAGGTTTATAGCTTGCCAAAAGACTGGCAATGCTCACAATGGCCAATGGCAGCCCACCACATTTTTTCAAGATACTTGTCATTGTATCCTTCAATTCTTCATCATCGGGGCAAGGGTTCCCAGTAGAGCCAAATGCTTTGCTAACGAACAACTGCTCTGAGCCTGTCTCACCTAGCTCTTTCATACGATGGATGTAAAAATCATTTTCATCACTGCATACTTTTGCCACGGTATGTATCCGAGTGGTCACAATGATTCTGCTACCGCAGTTGCTGCTTGGTAACTTGGACCGAATCACATCCCAAGCTGGAACGCTCCATACATCATCAATCAATATGAGATACCTTATATTTATAGATATAGAATAGTTAGGATATAGATAGTTTGTCCGCACAGATATAGAGTAAATATGAGCTGGATGCATAAAAAAAATTATTGTACACACCTTCCATATTTTAATACTATATGAGATTATTTAAGACACGCTATATATTACTATTTTTCTTTAACCTTTTGTTCTTCTGACTATAATGTTTAGTGGATGTCTATTTAAAGTTGTTTTTCAAATCTAGTTCACCTTTATATGCTTTTTGGCCCATTAAATCAATTAATAAGTGGGCGATTTCGAATGCCTTCGTCTAACTATGTTGCACCCAAATGTGCGGAGAGAGCGGCAACTCCCTCGTGGTGTTGAATCGGTCAGCCTCCTCACCTTTGACGGCCTCACCACCGATGGAGGAGGGAGGCAGGGCTACTGAAATGCACTCCCTTAAGCTTGGTGTAGGGATATCAAGGTACTTAGGTCTTCCCGCGGTGGTCGCTCACGGCTAGGATTGTGAGGGTTTCGAGGCTACGAGTTCTCCAATGAGGCTATCGTGGAGTCCAACAGCGGCTATATGGCCACTGATGCTAGCGATGACAGGGGCATCGGTGTGATCCCTAATGGCGGGGCCGGGGGCGGTGCTGTTCTTGAAGATGTGGTGATCAGTGAAGAGGGAAGTCGTGTCTTCCTCCATGTAATTAATATTCATCGCTGAGTGTTGGTGGATTTGGTCCCCTCATGGCATCTCTGTATTTGGCATCGGAGACATCGACGAATTGTCATGGAGGTTAATTAAGTTGTCTTCCTCCTTTCTGTGAAGGAGTCTGAGGTTGAAGTGTCCCCTTTGCCGGATTGTCCTAGGCACCGACAATTTAGATGGTGAAGGAAGATGTTGGGTCGTTTCTACATGATTTCGCATGGGACTATGCCAGAGTTGTTACTCTTCTTCTACAGGCATGGAGATGTCCGATTTTCTTCATGGTAAATCCATCTTGGATAGTTCTAGGCTGGTTGATGTTGTGGCTTTTAGTCTTTCAAGTCTCTTGTTGGTGGATAAGAGGAACAAACAGCGAGCACAATAATAGTGGAAGAAGATGATAGGAAATTGGAGGACCAAATTGAATTTTTTTTAATTATTATTCCATGCCTTGTTCTGTAATTTGCAGATGTATTGTGCTTCCTTTCTCAAAAAAAGAAAAATAATTAAGTGAAAATACTGTCCAAAATTTCATGAACAAAAAAAAAAACAATGTGGGCATTTATGTACTCATTTGTCATCTTATAGTAACAAAAAGAAATTATGCAATAACATTTCAGTTTAGCACTTGATGTAATTCAAAAATATTTTGAATAAATGGAGTCCACATTATAAGTCACTTTGAATTTTGTCATTAACTCGAACTTTTAAATTTGACCTATATAGTATGTACTAATATCTTAAATACTAAACAAATGCACTCTCACGATATACTTCATGGTGGATCAAATGAGATGAAACTAATTTGATATTGCTTCGCAGTACCAAATTGCACCACAAATACTATTATAGTGGAGTTGTTGGCCACCAGGCACCAGCTAAGTCTACCTGAGAGGATGAAGCTTAGGCTCTCCGCACTCATGTTCCTCTAGTTGCTTCCTCTAAAAGGAATATTCTGTCCTAGTCATCAAGATTCCTTCCTCTATACCAATTTCTTCCGCACCCATCGTTCCTCTATATTCTTCCTCTATCCCAACTAACACATATTTTATTCAACAATATCCATCTCCTTCGAGCGCGTCAGTCGCCCACCACCGCGCTCGGGGCCAGCCTCCCCTTCTTCTCTCCTCCTCCTTCGTCTTCCTCCCGCCGCCAGGTCCCGCCGGTCCCCGCCTGCCAGTCTGTGGCCGCCGCCGGGTCCGTTCTCATCGAATCTGCTCCCACCGGCGCTCTCCTTGCTCTCCCTCTGCCTCCTCCTCTTCGCGCTTGGCGCTCCTCTCCATCCACCTCCTCCGCCGTCTCCGCCACTGCGGCCATCGCTCTGCCGCTGTCGCCGCGCCGTCTTCCCTCGAGCGGATCGAGCGAGGACAGCGGTGGATCCGCCGCGGCCGGCGGTGGAGAGGGCGCCGGTGGAGGCGGACTGGGCGGCGGGCGACGGGGAGGCCGGGCGAGCACTTCGCGACGGATGGCGCTGACCGAACTCGACGGCGGCCCTCGGCGACGGCGTGGAGGCAGGAGAGATGGGAGGCCGCTCGAGCGCGCGAAGGAGGCCGGTGAAGAAGGTCGCTGGGCCCCACCCGTACGTAGCGGGCTCCCGGGATCCCTCTGCAAATAGCGGAAGCCGGATGTTACGTTTGGTTAGCATAACCTATAGAGGGAACCGGTGCAGCTCATTTCCCTGTAAAACGTTACTGAAGGAGCCGATAGAGGGCACCGGTGCGGAGAGCCTTACCATATAACAATCCTAGACTTAAGTCAACTCGGGACGAGTGGTCAACTGCAAAAAAAAAAAAAGGGGGACGAGTGGAGTCTCTAGGGCAGGCCAATGTCAGTAATATGTCTAAGCCTACAATCTTCCTCAATAATGAGACAAAGGAAGTCCAATACAAAGTATTATATCACGTGCTGGGTTCAAGCGTGAGTGCCCAAGGGGGCTCGTAACTGGCGTAGTGTCTCCGAGAGGTAGGAAATTTTTTTAATTAGATTTTTATTTATTTTTGGAGGCCCCTGTTCACAGCTGAGAAGGCCAAACATGTTCACAGCAGAGCAAGGCCAAAACATGACACGAGAGGGGTCCGTGAAGAGAGATTTGAAATATAGGAATATCGCCAAAGAGCTGGTTTTAGATAGGACAACGTGAACCCTAGCGATTCACATGCCAAAACTTTTTCTTTGATTTTTCTCTGTTTTTCATATCGTCCTTTCCTCCTTTTTTTTCCCTTCTATCTTGCATTATTTTTTTTTCGTTTTAAGATGCTTTTTTTCCTGTGGGTTTCATCTATAGCATATATACATAGTTTGGGATTAAAATATTTTATTGTTATTGTGGATTTTTAGTTATTTTGTATTAATAACAAAATGTTTTGCGATTTTGCAAAAGTAGTCACCCCTCAGCCCAGTCACTAGGTGACAAGACCCAGTCACCCAACCAATGGGCAGCGTTATGGATGGAGCCCTATGGACCCAATCATCATTTGACTGATGAACGAAGCAGAACCTGTGGGCCTAGCCACCCCAACTCAACACAGATGGTCCAGCACTGCTAGCGCTAAACTTCAGTATCCGACCGGTTTCCACATGATCCAGATGCCTTTGCCCCAAATGCCAACATATATAGGTGCTACAATGAGGTAAGTGAAAGAGGAGGCGATTTTCAGTCCCCGCCAGCGGAATCTAGGGTCTCCCTTGCCTCATACTGCTCCTGGGCATTGCCAGGTGTGGGCTTGGTCCCTCGCTGGCTGGGTAGTTAGTTACTCACTCTGTCTCAAAATAATTGATTTTTGGCTTTTAGACATCATGTTTGACCATTCATCTTATTTAGAAATTTATGCAAATATTATTTATTTATTTATATCTTGATTTATCATTAATGATACTTTTATCATGACATGTTTGTTTTAGCATTTACACAAAAAAATGTATAACACCCTAATTCTCAAGTTTTGCAATAGATTAAAATTTCCCTTAACTACCTAGGGTGTGATCACTTCTATAGACAAAAGAGCTGTTTTCAAAAATAAATAAATAAATTTAGGCTATAAAATATTTGTGTGTCGGATTCATGTTTGAGTAGTTTGTGGTAAGAGTTTTATTGTGTGAAAAATGTATTTAAAATTTGACTAGAAATCTTTTTGTTTAGTATAGAAAATAGAAGAGGAAATCGAAATAGAAAGGAAGAAAGCCAAGCCTCAGCCGAGTTGGGCCAAATCTTTCCCGGCAAAGTTCCTTTTCTTTTTCTTTCCCTTTTCTTTGCTCTCGGGCCGCTTTCTTTTCTTTCCCCGCCTGGCCCATCTCCCTGCACCTGCCCAGAAGCCCAGCACGGCCCGTACGCCACTGCCGCCCCTCGGCGTCCGAGCCGGGTCCGCCTCGAACTATGCGCATTTTATAAAATGGCCGTCTTCCACACCATGCGCCCCCTTTCGCCAAACCCGGCGTTTCCCATGCTCTACGAGACCTGTGCCGCTGACAGGAGCTCGAGGAGATGCCCAAGGACGTCGCTGCGGCCATCATCGACTCGACGCCGAGAACCGCCATGCCGTGCCGCGTCGTCTTTTTCCACCCTTCTCCGTCAAGCCCCGACGCCCCGGACACCGCCGCCGTCGAACCGCTGCCGTTCCCTCCATCAAACGCCGTTCCCCGTGCAACCACCGAAGTGGGTTCCCTGACCACACCTCGTGCTTCCCGGTTGCCTGCGACGAGATTCTGCGCACGGGAGCGCTGTTCCGGCCATGCGCCAGCTAAGCACCGCCACGCCCCGTCGTCTCCGGCGGCGCAGTCCACCATGGATGCATTGACCGGCGACCTCGCCCGGTCTATGGACCTCGTGAACCTGGTTCACCAAGTTTTTAATTTATTTTTATTCGTTAATTTATTCTTGACTGCATCAGCACGATGCCATGTTTGCAATAAAGCAATTTTTCCCAAAAAGAATAATTCTAGAATGGTGTCCTTATTCACTTTGAACCTATTTCTTTCTTTCTCTAGTTTTGTTATGCATTGCTTTTAATTTGAATCGTATGTGTTTTTATACTGCTTCTTACTATTTCCTTGCGGTCGGGTTGTGGTAGATGATAATGGTTGGTTGGGTAGGTCATGCTTAACTTGCTGACTTGAGAGTGATCTTAACTTGACTAATAATCCTAACTAATGGTTTCACTTCAACAAAATCACCTTAATCTTTTAGCAACCTCGAACGTAGGTGTGCTGTAGCTTGAACAAGTGGTACGTTTGATGATGGTGCAGTATGCACGAGATCATGGTATATGTTAGTCTTGCTCAAGTTGGTTAAGGACCGATTCATGAAGCGGCAACCAAAATAACAACGCAAAGAAGGGTACTCCAAGCCAAGGCACAAAAGTGGGCTTCAGAAGAAAGGGGTCCTTTCGCAGTTGTGGAACTTTAGCGATGATGTTTTACAGGCTGAGAAACGCTTTGAAAGATCATGGGGTGATCTCCTGGTATCACATATTGGTAGTGTGAATGTGGCAACATAGAGACTTTAGTCACTTAATTGTGATGGAGTCACCACCCTGTGCACCTCTGCAGAGAAGGAAAACTGTCGTGACAGTCGTGCTCACGATCAAGAGCGGCCTGGATCCTCACATGGTTAGAGATGGATGGTTTGAATGGTTCTGGTGGGTCTACTTTTTTGGTTGGGTAACCCGTTTGCTACAAGTGGTAACTTCTAGTGCTCAATTATTAGGAACGTTTGGAGGGTTTCACATCATTTAGTAAAATACGTGCTTTAATAAGTGTTATATTTATAGTTGCTTTCTGCTATGAATCATATGTTAGCCTTTCTTTCATATATTCATTGCATGTCATATTTTTTCCTCTCTTGCGGAGTACAATATTACTCACATTCGCTACTCCCTATTCACTACGCACAGAATAACAGCGCAAAGCACTGGGCCGTGCCGTTAAAGTTAGGATAATAGGCCATGTTGACAAGGTTGTGTCTTGGATCGCCCATAGTACTGCCTACGAAATCTCTAGTTGAAGCGTAGACGGGAGATTCACTCCCTCGCCACATAACTAGCAAATGTAGGCACCTGCGAGGGGAGCCAACATATGGGCAGGGCCCTGTATGGCGAAAAGTTTGTGAAAAGTTTCATCCAAAGTTTTGGAATGAAGTTAGATGGTTTCAATTAAAGTTTGAATGGAAGTTTTAGTCAAAGTTTCAACAAAAGTTTTTTTAAAAAAGCTCTAGAAAAAGAATGTTAGATGGAGCAAACTTTTCCAAATTCCAAAAAATAAGAAGTCGGAGACTGTCGAATCTGGGGCACGACTCTTGTTCCTGGGGCGCGCGCATAATCCCACTGCCTGCTGGCAGCGCATAACGATTTGTAGCGGTATAATCCTGATTTGTGGACAAAATATCGAAAAGTAGAGTACATAATGCTTGCTTATAAGATCTATATATAATAAAATAAGAGCACCTCCGCATCCGTAAGAAAATATAGCTCCTGCTTTTGTGTTTATGGGCTATAATGTAATCTTAATAGGAACTCTAACAACGCTAACAAAAACAGTGCCTCTGATGTCACATGTGGGACCTGCTAATCACATTGTCTAGGGCAACCGTGCAGGACACCCACGCCACGGCGGCCGCTGAAACAAAGCAAGCATGGAAGCCTCAACAACGGCGCCTGTGACACCCCAGGTGTCTCATTCTGTTTTTACACAATGCCAGTCACTGATGTTGGGTTGGTGATATGAGAATTTCAAATTCTTAACTCAAGTCATTTGTTAATGTTGAAATTAAACCAAATTAAAGTCAAATTTGAAAAGCAAGTTCAAAAACTTTCAACAGAACTAGGTCAATTCAAAAATTTATGTGAAAGAGGAAAGTGAAATAAAAATCTAACAAAAATTTCAGAAGCATTTGACTTTTGGAAGTGATCCAAATAATTCAAACAAGTTTGAAATTTAAACACTTTGTTTGAATTTCAAATTCAAAATCCTGAAGCTTGTAGAAGAATTTCCTTCACATCTGTCCTCTCCAGGTGTCAAGCTTTCCCATGCAAATTTTGGGGAATTTTTGGAAGTCCTTAACCATTTCAAATTGTATTTTCAAGAGAGGAGCTGATTCTGCCGAAAAGGAAAAATAGCCGTGGGACCCGGCCGTCAGTCTCTCATTCCTCTCTCTGCTCTCTCTCCCGCAGCGCCATGGCGTCCTGCATGCGCGCCACCTCTCCCAGCGCCGCTCCAGCGCATCACGCGGACGCTGAGCCTCAAAACCAAGCCGCACCGCTCTCCTCTCTCCTCTCCAGCTCGGTTCCTCGCACTCCCCGCTGTCCACTTCGTTCTCGCCGCCCGCCATTGTCACCTAAGCAAGCTCTTCGCTGCGCCGCTGCTCCCGACCACCCCAAGGCACACTAGCCCATCCAAAAGCTGCGCAATGGTGACATAAAGCTTTCCCCCAAGCTACATTTCCAATCCCCGTCGAGTAGAGCGCGGATTTGGAGGATTTCCAAAGTCGCCGCCGGCGAGATTTTCTCCGATTACTCCGCCGTCGGTGAGCCCCCGGCTTTTCCCTCTCTCGTGTGTGTTCCTCACCCTTCCGCGCATCCACCTGACCGCTCCTCGGCGTCCTCTGCAGTCGAGCTTGCCGTGCTCCGTGATTTTCCCGCCGCCGTCCGCCGGATCTCGACCTCGCCGGTGAACTCCCCTTCCCAAGCTCCGCCGTCGACGAGATCATCGACAGCCTGGTTCACCGTGGAACGGTGAGTCTCGTGCTCCCCGTAGCTTTCCCCTCCAGCCACCGAGGTCGCCGGAACGTCGCTTCGCCGCGGTCGCCGCTCCGCCGCTCGCCGCCAGTCGCCTCCCTTCACCGTGCACTCGCGTCTCACCTTGCGCCAGACTCGCCTCGCAACACTGGTCACTCCACCCCAGCCCTCGTCGACCAAGTCGCCGCCGGCTAGCCGGAATCGCCGCGCCACCGTCTGCAGCCGCGCGTAAGCCGCACGCGTCCAGTTCAAATGAACCCAGTGGCAGTTTTGTAATTAAGTCAAACATTCTCAGAAATTGAACGAACTTCAAAAATCGATATAAAAAGATTCTGAAGTCCAAAAATTGCAAATTAAATTTTTTTGTGCTCCTCTTGAGTAGATCTATCCATAGAGTATCTTGGTGCTCAATGTTCTGATGTATTTTTGCCTGTATGATTTTTGGAAGTTAAACCATGTTTAATTCATAGTAAATGATTGGCTCGTGCTAAAATTGCAAAATAGGACTTTTTGGAATCCTTGGAACATGCTCTGTCCAGTTGTTCATGATGTGCATCTTGATTCTGTATATTTTGACCTGTATGATTTTTGTAAGTCTAGCACCAATTAATTCATAGTTAATTATTTTCCTGTCACAAAAATGCAAACTCATGCTTGTTAGAATCCTCTTGTCATGATCTGTCCAGTGATGTATTACATGTACATTGTTTCTGTAGAAATAATTAATTAAGTGTTTCTCTTTGATAAACTTGTCATCTTCTTTATAATTATTCTGGTGCTCTATAAATCATGAACCTGTGCATGCATGATCCTTAGATGATGTTATATCACCCTGCTGACTGTCATCATCAGTTTTGCTTCTGGGATTTTTGTAGAATTTAATTTCTGTTGCCACATTGTTTTAGGCTTTTAAATAATTCTACTAGGTATAAAATTATGAAAATTGGGCGCATGATGTGTTGTTGCATGTTAGTACCAGTAGCAGGTCAGTCATGTCCAGATATGCTTTTAAAGAATTTTCTTGTTTATCTTTGATTGCTATATTGTTAACTTAACTAGATAATTAAATAAGTCAATGAAGGAAATACTTCAGACGAAAGTATACAAATTTTATGAACATTTCAGAACTGAAATCACCATTATGAAACTGAAACCAAGTCACCCCATTGCATATACATGTTGAGTTATATTGTCTTTGTATTCCTTCTATTGACATATAATGCATTTTTAGGAAACGATAATCAAGAAGTTGGAGAGGATTTTCAGCAGGATATCTCCACTCAAGAAACTGACTTTGCAGCAGCTAACTTAGTTGCTGAACCTCAAGGCAAGCCCCGGTGCATCCCACCCCGTTTGCAAATATTTTGTTTCTGGAAATAATAATGCTAGTGTGTCTAGTATGTATGTGCACTTAAGTTTATAGGAGTTGTTTGAAAATCCTCCTGCATGTTTCCCAAATGTCCTATGTTGTTTATGTGTCTATCCTAGTAGCTCGGTAGAATGTCTGCTATGCTTAGTTAAAGTATGTCGCATCGATCAAGTATTGTATTTCGGGAATGAAACTTGATCACTAAATTGAAGATAATGGAATGAGTTTATGTGTATTCGCTGAGACCGGGCAGGATGACATATGCATGTATAGTTGTAGCAACACATGGAGGTGTTGGCTACTGTAGCCCTGCCTAGTCGATTAAGGACCGATTCGTTGTTGGCCCTCTTGATCAAGCATTGAATAGTACCGAGGACATACTAGTGTTATGGGCACTAGGAAACTGATGTAGCATGTATGGTGGCAATGTTAGACGGTAACCAGTACATTGGTCGAAAGACACGCTGGGCGTAGTTGGGCAGGTTCAGGCCATGGGAGGTACGAGGTACCGTTGGTGGGACGGCTGCCCAACTCCTTGCCATCTGGGTCCGCCTTTATTGTTTACTGTCTTGCGAACGGTTGCCGTATATGACTTTTGTGCATATACGTCGTGTACTTCGGGTTTTCCCAGCTGGTGTAAATCGATTGCAATCGCTGTCCCTCGCAGAAATGAGTACCCGCTTGTGAATTGCGCCTTCACGTAGTACACATGGCTTGATGATGATGATGAACGGTTGTTAGAATGATGGATTATTGTTGATATTACTCTCATACTTGTTGTTCATATATTATATGTTAATTTGCTTAGTACTGTCTTTTTCTCACTTATGCTGTTGTTTAATGAAGATAAAACTTGGCTAAAACATGCTAGAAAGAATTATTGCTGCTTAAGTGCGAGTCTTTGAAATTCAGCCTTCCTATGCAAACCTTGCATGTCTAGAGGTCATTTGACGGGTAAGACTTGCTGAGTAAATAGTACTCAGGCTTTGTGCCATTGTTATTTTCAGGTAGTGCAGATATTACTTTACCTGCTGGTGTCCTGCCTTGGGATGTGCAAGTCCCTGAGGGTTGGACCGCCCAATGGGAATCTGATTCGCCGCTGCAGTAATGTGCTTGCTGCTAGTGTGATTATCTGGATGGGCATCGGATGATCACTCATGCTATATCGATGAGAGTAGTGTAGCTCTCGTGTATCTTTCGTTTTCGAACTTGTCGTTTAAAATTTCGCTTCCGCTGAACTCTGAACCTTGTTGTAATAAAGATAATAACCTTGTTAATTAAGATGAAAGTGTTGTATTATCTCGTGTCTGCTTAAACAGCACCGTGGGACAAAGATCCTGTGGATCGGACTGTTAGAGCTGGTATCAGAGCTGGTCCAAGATAATACAAACACTTTAACGCCGTATTTTGAAAACTACGATATACGGTGAGGATACGTTAGTATTGCCCACATAAGGATGTTAGTGTTCAGGTGGCAATAGGAGTTGTTTGTGTACTTTTCTGTAACGACGCACCGACGCCCAGGTAAGAAGGTAAGGATCATGCATGGCTCAGTGATATTTCTGGTACATGAACCATCGAGTTCATGAGGTGATTTCTGGTACATGGACCATCGCGTTCATGAGGATGATTGGAGCCATGCATTTGCTTTTCTGTGCAGATACGTCACCTGAGTAGGTTGTGTGAGGTGACGTTGTGTGTTTTTCTGCAGGTACACTAACCACGTTAGAGGGCACACCGTTTGGTAGTCTAACACGGTCGAGAGACGAGTATGCCACCGAAATACGTGCCGATATAATGGCATTATTTTCTTTTGGTGAGGAACGAATAATTAGGTTACAAAGAAAAATGTTGCATCATGGCATTCTTAAGTTTCTGAACTAAAAATTTGCCTTTCCTTGACCACTCACTTCTGTATAAATTTGAAATTTACAAACTTAAAATTTTCGAATTTAAATGGACTTATATCAGCCAAACTGTTAATCTGTCTCGATTTTGTCCTGTCGCTTCAAAAACTCATAACTCCTGATTCCCTTATCCAATGGACGCAAATAAATACTTGCTGGAAAGATCTTGAAATTATACTTGCTGGAAAGATCTTGAAATTATCTTTCATATCCAAGTGGTCTCATGTGTTTCTGATTCCTGGTGTGGTCAGTAGAGTCGAAATACCGATGCTCTGTCGATCTGTTTTTCTCTGCAGAACTTGTCACTTTGAAAATTCATAAGTCCAGTTATACTTGGAGTTTGGTCTAGTTTAAACCCAATTTGGAAAGCTGGGAAAGTCTTCTGTAACATGGTGCCATGAACCTGTGTCGACCTTCTATTTTGCTGGTCGAATTATGCATGTTTCTGACTGTTGTACAGTAAAGGCAGACTCTGTTTCTAGTGCTATTTCCAGTTTTTTTTCTTGCTCCTTGAAGCTGGAAAGTGTGGAATAAAATTCTGCTACACTCCTTGCATGTATGTCCTGTTGAGCAGCCTTTTCATTATGTTGAGGAAAAGATTTGACTTAATCCAACCTTGCACTTCGCATTGTTCACTTGAATCTCCAATTCATGGTCATGACTCGATTCGCTTGTGTTTCGATCCACCTCAAAATACCGTGGTTCAGTACCCCCTGAAAAGTGCAAATTCAGTACAACAAAAATTTCAAGACCATCTAGAAAGTTTCCATCTATAAGAAATTTTCTCGCTCCTGTCAAAGTCGAAATCTGGCACAGGAGTCATGTCAGGCTGAAACTGAAACACACAGAGTTGTATCCCCTATTATACCCTTCACAAAAATGCATGTAAATATGCACCGGAAAGATTTCAGAGTTCTCTAAGAATTTTGTTGACAACTCGTTTCACAGATCAGCTCCAAAAGGTCCCCAAACCTGGCTCAAGTTGTACTGCCGCTGCTGGACAACTTGTACATTGAGCCAAATTTTTGTAACCTTTTTTTTGCAAACAATTGGAAATTGCCTCCAGATTCCTTTGTCAAGAGAAGGATTTCTGTTTCCTTGAGAAGATATCCTTCTGACCCAATTGTTCAACAACATTATTCCACATCTTTCGGATTCATTTTTATTCTGTTGGCACCCATCATCAAATATGCGAGAATACTTTCAGAATAATCTGCTGATGCCATGCCATACTCTGTTGTTTTCTTATGATTCAGGCTTAAGCCTTTCTCTGTCCGTTATGCCCAAACATCTTTGTTGGAAAGCTGGCATTCTATATTCACTATCCTTGCTAGTCATCTCATCTGGTCACCACTAAATTTTGTTGGCCTCTGCTTATCTCCATTAAGTCCTTTTTGTTGCTTCTGGACACATCTCCTATTTAGGCCATGCTTATGGTTGTTTATTGTGGCTAACTTTTCTGTCCCAATTTTTCTCATGGCCGTCAAGAAACCAAACTTTGGCCATACTATAGAATAGTTACATAGATTCCTTGCTGCCACCGTTATTAGAGGTATATCTAATAGGTGGAAAGCTATCCAGACTATGGATCACACAGACCCCAATAATTGTGCTCGAAGCTACTCTCCTCTACAATGGTAACCCAATCAAAATTCTTGACTAGAAAAGCTGCACTGCCTGATGATACAGACCACCAAGCAACGCAATAGCTGGTGCCTCTGCCTGAATTTTCATGGTGCCGCCAATAGTAGCAGTTTTTGTAGCACAGCCATCGAGTACAATATCCATGGTACCAGTTAAGCACTCATTTGGAGGAGGCCACCAATAATATTGCTCACTGCAGGAACCACTAGCTAGTCAGCTAAACAGTCCAACACCCTAGTAGACTCAGTCTTGTTTAATCAATACCCAACATAAGTACAGAGGCCTAGTTTACCAAGAGAAAACCAAAACCTTGAGAAATCCTTTCCACCATGCTCCTGTACATCACGATCAGAATAGGTGAACTCCAAAAGGGATCCAGGACCCAGGCCATCCCTACTAGGACTTGGGGTCAAACACACCTCAGCCACCAGCATATAGTATTATGTATAATCCCATACCTTGCCTGATACAAATATTACAAAAATATTAGTCGACTCAGCATCTTGAAATCTCCAGCGAGCATTGCACTAATCATAATAAATCTTTTAGCTTTATCTCTTATTTCTTGTTGCATTAGCTCCCACAAATCTCTCATTCTATAGTGCAATATTGAAAGCTATAACTTCTTTATCTTTCTCTTTGTCGTCCTTCACACCAAACAGAAATGCTCATATGTGACATTTTTCCTTGGGAATACCCATCAGTCATTAGAATCCTGTTTTGAGAGACCACAAGCTGATCAAGCACTACCCTGGAACTTACATCTTCATGAGAAAGAATTAATTTGTGCCTATCTAGAAACATCCTCACCGCTGGGTAACCTGCCAAATCCTTGATACTGCTTCCACTAAAACACATGTTTTTGTTTGGCCTCGTGGGTTGCTATTTCACCAGAACTAGGGTCGATCAACATTCCCTTGCTTGTATCAATTTGTTTCTTCTCTCTTGAGAACCCTTATTTGAGTCGTCAGAACTCAGCACTCTCTGATTGTAAATGAATATCTTAACTGAGAAGCTTTTTGGGAGCAACTAATATTCTCACAGGAGTGAAATGCAGGCAGTTGACGTAACTAGTGTTAACAACTGATTGTTTCTAAAAATTTTCTTATGGTAGATCCCAGCCTGACCAGCTGATCTTCCTTGCTAGCCAATAAATTTCATCAACATCCTATCTTTTGTGGTCCAATTTTCAACCTACCGTACCATGACTCATGAAACCGTGCATAAAGTCATATTCCTGATCGAGTTGAACAAAGAGTTCTTCCTTTAGTTTGTCAAGTATATGGCAGAACCAACAGGGATTTAGCAACATGAACTGAGAGGATCTTCATTAATCTTTCATCCAGAATCAATTGATTCGACTCAAGTTAATGTTCCATCGTTCCTCGAGGTTCTTTCTGCTCGTGAATCCTTGGGGTCATCCTTACATATATGATCAATGTGGTTAAATAGAAGGCTAGCCAGAGCATTTGTCATGTCTTTTGCGTTGTCATAAGTTCTTGCAATATGTCAAGAGTTACCAGCTCACTTCTCCAAATTTTCCGGCTATTTTGCCAGGACATTCTATTTCTCAACATAATGCATTACCACATCTGTTGAGAAATATTTCAAGCTCCATCTGAATATTCTCACTAACCTTACTGTATCAAATCCAAGCTTGTAGTTATTTGCTCTTGCAAAGTCATCGGCTATCAGCATATTTCTAGTTTATTCATCTCCTGAACTCCCTACTATGGTTTGAGAAATAATGTACAATTATTCTTTTCTTCAAGGCATCTTACTGTTCATAAATCTCACTCTGACATCGTTTTGGTTCTGCTCTCATATTCCTTGAATCTTGAACCACCCACAATCTCGTTATCATAGTATACATTCAGATACTTAATATAAGAACCCATATTAAGTCACTTCACATCAATCGTTTTGTTGGATGGTCTAGACTATCCATTCCTTGTAAAACCTTACCCCACTCGTTCGTAATCTCGGGACGAGATTTCTTTAAGGGGGGAGGGTTGTGACACCCCAGGTGTCTCATTCTGTTTTTACACAATGCCAGTCACTGATGTTGGGTTGGTGATATGAGAATTTCAAATTCTTAACTCAAGTCATTTGTTAATGTTGAAATTAAACCAAATTAAAGTCAAATTTGAAAAGCAAGTTCAAAAACTTTCAACAGAACTAGGTCAATTCAAAAATTTATGTGAAAGAGGAAAGTGAAATAAAAATCTAACAAAAATTTCAGAAGCATTTGACTTTGGAAGTGATCCAAATAATTCAAACAAGTTTGAAATTTAAACACTTTGTTTGAATTTCAAATTCAAAATCCTGAAGCTTGTAGAAGAATTTCCTTCACATCTGTCCTCTCCAGGTGTCAAGCTTTCCCATGCAAATTTGGGGAATTTTTGGAAGTCCTTAACCATTTCAAATTGTATTTTCAAGAGAGGAGCTGATTCTGCCGAAAAGGAAAAATAGCCGTGGGACCCGGCCGTCAGTCTCTCATTCCTCTCTCTGCTCTCTCTCCCGCAGCGCCATGGCGTCCTGCATGCGCGCCACCTCTCCCAGCGCCGCTCCAGCGCATCACGCGGACGCTGAGCCTCAAAACCAAGCCGCACCGCTCTCCTCTCTCCTCTCCAGCTCGGTTCCTCGCACTCCCCGCTGTCCACTTCGTTCTCGCCGCCCGCCATTGTCACCTAAGCAAGCTCTTCGCTGCGCCGCTGCTCCCGACCACCCCAAGGCACACTAGCCCATCCAAAAGCTGCGCAATGGTGACATAAAGCTTTCCCCCAAGCTACATTTCCAATCCCCGTCGAGTAGAGCGCGGATTTGGAGGATTTCCAAAGTCGCCGCCGGCGAGATTTTCTCCGATTACTCCGCCGTCGGTGAGCCCCCGGCTTTTCCCTCTCTCGTGTGTGTTCCTCACCCTTCCGCGCATCCACCTGACCGCTCCTCGGCGTCCTCTGCAGTCGAGCTTGCCGTGCTCCGTGATTTTCCCGCCGCCGTCCGCCGGATCTCGACCTCGCCGGTGAACTCCCTTCCCAAGCTCCGCCGTCGACGAGATCATCGACAGCCTGGTTCACCGTGGAACGGTGAGTCTCGTGCTCCCCGTAGCTTTCCCCTCCAGCCACCGAGGTCGCCGGAACGTCGCTTCGCCGCGGTCGCCGCTCCGCCGCTCGCCGCCAGTCGCCTCCCTTCACCGTGCACTCGCGTCTCACCTTGCGCCAGACTCGCCTCGCAACACTGGTCACTCCACCCCAGCCCTCGTCGACCAAGTCGCCGCCGGCTAGCCGGAATCGCCGCGCCACCGTCTGCAGCCGCGCGTAAGCCGCACGCGTCCAGTTCAAATGAACCCAGTGGCAGTTTTGTAATTAAGTCAAACATTCTCAGAAATTGAACGAACTTCAAAAATCGATATAAAAAGATTCTGAAGTCCAAAAATTGCAAATTAAATTTTTTGTGCTCCTCTTGAGTAGATCTATCCATAGAGTATCTTGGTGCTCAATGTTCTGATGTATTTTTGCCTGTATGATTTTTGGAAGTTAAACCATGTTTAATTCATAGTAAATGATTGGCTCGTGCTAAAATTGCAAAATAGGACTTTTTGGAATCCTTGGAACATGCTCTGTCCAGTTGTTCATGATGTGCATCTTGATTCTGTATATTTTGACCTGTATGATTTTTGTAAGTCTAGCACCAATTAATTCATAGTTAATTATTTTCCTGTCACAAAAATGCAAACTCATGCTTGTTAGAATCCTCTTGTCATGATCTGTCCAGTGATGTATTACATGTACATTGTTTCTGTAGAAATAATTAATTAAGTGTTTCTCTTTGATAAACTTGTCATCTTCTTTATAATTATTCTGGTGCTCTATAAATCATGAACCTGTGCATGCATGATCCTTAGATGATGTTATATCACCCTGCTGACTGTCATCATCAGTTTTGCTTCTGGGATTTTTGTAGAATTTAATTTCTGTTGCCACATTGTTTTAGGCTTTTAAATAATTCTACTAGGTATAAAATTATGAAAATTGGGCGCATGATGTGTTGTTGCATGTTAGTACCAGTAGCAGGTCAGTCATGTCCAGATATGCTTTTAAAGAATTTTCTTGTTTATCTTTGATTGCTATATTGTTAACTTAACTAGATAATTAAATAAGTCAATGAAGGAAATACTTCAGACGAAAGTATACAAATTTTATGAACATTTCAGAACTGAAATCACCATTATGAAACTGAAACCAAGTCACCCCATTGCATATACATGTTGAGTTATATTGTCTTTGTATTCCTTCTATTGACATATAATGCATTTTTAGGAAACGATAATCAAGAAGTTGGAGAGGATTTTCAGCAGGATATCTCCACTCAAGAAACTGACTTTGCAGCAGCTAACTTAGTTGCTGAACCTCAAGGCAAGCCCCGGTGCATCCCACCCCGTTTGCAAATATTTTGTTTCTGGAAATAATAATGCTAGTGTGTCTAGTATGTATGTGCACTTAAGTTTATAGGAGTTGTTTGAAAATCCTCCTGCATGTTTCCCAAATGTCCTATGTTGTTTATGTGTCTATCCTAGTAGCTCGGTAGAATGTCTGCTATGCTTAGTTAAAGTATGTCGCATCGATCAAGTATTGTATTTCGGGAATGAAAACTTGATCACTAAATTGAAGATAATGGAATGAGTTTATGTGTATTCGCTGAGACGGGCAGGATGACATATGCATGTATAGTTGTAGCAACACATGGAGGTGTTGGCTACTGTAGCCCTGCCTAGTCGATTAAGGACCGATTCGTTGTTGGCCCTCTTGATCAAGCATTGAATAGTACCGAGGACATACTAGTGTTATGGGCACTAGGAAACTGATGTAGCATGTATGGTGGCAATGTTAGACGGTAACCAGTACATTGGTCGAAAGACACGCTGGGCGTAGTTGGGCAGGTTCAGGCCATGGGAGGTACGAGGTACCGTTGGTGGGACGGCTGCCCAACTCCTTGCCATCTGGGTCCGCCTTTATTGTTTACTGTCTTGCGAACGGTTGCCGTATATGACTTTTGTGCATATACGTCGTGTACTTCGGGTTTTCCCAGCTGGTGTAAATCGATTGCAATCGCTGTCCCTCGCAGAAATGAGTACCCGCTTGTGAATTGCGCCTTCACGTAGTACACATGGCTTGATGATGATGATGAACGGTTGTTAGAATGATGGATTATTGTTGATATTACTCTCATACTTGTTGTTCATATATTATATGTTAATTTGCTTAGTACTGTCTTTTTCTCACTTATGCTGTTGTTTAATGAAGATAAAACTTGGCTAAAACATGCTAGAAAGAATTATTGCTGCTTAAGTGCGAGTCTTTGAAATTCAGCCTTCCTATGCAAACCTTGCATGTCTAGAGGTCATTTGACGGGTAAGACTTGCTGAGTAAATAGTACTCAGGCTTTGTGCCATTGTTATTTTCAGGTAGTGCAGATATTACTTTACCTGCTGGTGTCCTGCCTTGGGATGTGCAAGTCCCTGAGGGTTGGACCGCCCAATGGGAATCTGATTCGCCGCTGCAGTAATGTGCTTGCTGCTAGTGTGATTATCTGGATGGGCATCGGATGATCACTCATGCTATATCGATGAGAGTAGTGTAGCTCTCGTGTATCTTTCGTTTTCGAACTTGTCGTTTAAAATTTCGCTTCCGCTGAACTCTGAACCTTGT
The DNA here is from genome assembly GCA_012490785.1 of Eragrostis nindensis. NCBI lineage: Eukaryota > Viridiplantae > Streptophyta > Magnoliopsida > Poales > Poaceae > Eragrostis > Eragrostis nindensis. The sequence goes on along the minus strand of JAAXCT010000098.1, from coordinate 229,951 downwards.
TGTAATAAAGATAATAACCTTGTTAATTAAGATGAAAGTGTTGTATTATCTCGTGTCTGCTTAAACAGCACCGTGGGACAAAGATCCTGTGGATCGGACTGTTAGAGCGCCAGCAGCTTTCACGTGGCGCAAGCGAGTAACTAAGCAAGGAGGCCTTGTTGAATTACACGTGCTTCTGTCTGAGGGCGGCTCCATCGATCGCACCGGTGTGGTAGCCAAGGATAACAATCCCGATCTACCCACGAAAACCGGAAAAATCGGTCCGAAAACAAAACAAAATTCAAAATCTAAAATTTGAATATGAAATTTGCAAACCGACTGGTAAACAGAACCAATTCGTCGGTAAACCGGACGTAATTTCCGGAAAACCGGAGCAAAAAACGAAAAACCGTTGCGGTCCCTTTTTTCTCGGTTCGTCGGTTTTTTATTTTAAAAATCATAAAAAGTTAAACATTTGAAAAAAAAATGATACAAAAAATATGTAAAAAAAATAGATGAAATTTGCAGCACCATGGTGCAACAACAACATGAGAATTTGATCGTTTGCTTGGTCAAAAAAATCAAAGAAGTTTGCTGGTTCAAAGAAAAATGTTTTTTCTTTTTTCCTTCCTTTTCAACAGAGCAATCTTTCTTGATATTTTTGACCCATCAAACGATTGAATTTTCATGTGATTGTTCCACTACTGTGGTACAAATTTCATCTAGTTTTTATATATTTTTGTTTCAATTTTTTTAAACTTACAAAATTTTTTAAATTTTGAATTCGAAAACCAGATTACCGGGTAAACCGGACCGGACCAGTTTTCCGATTTTCGCGGTTTACCGCGGTTTTGTAAACCCTGGTGGTCATGGGATTCCAGCAGGCAGCTGGTGCCCGGGGGAGGGAGAGGGAAACTTAGAGGAGATACAAAGGAAAAATGGTTGGTTCCATCTCCACGTTGTTGTTTTGGGGCGAGAAACAAGATCCCTTGCCCACGAATACGGTAGTCTTTCTTTTTCAAGCCCATGGAAAAAAAATATTAAGGTGAGGCCTTGTTTAGAGGGCCTGCTGCAGATACTCAAGAGTAAATTAATGGTGTGTGTGTGTTATTGGTCGGTACCTGTTGCTCCCAACGTCCTCCTTGATACGGGTTTCCAGTTCGCCGATGTCCATGGTGTCGATGTTAGCCAGGGGATCCTTGGTATCGTTAGTCTGCTTCGGCTTGGCGATCTGCCGAAGCAGGCGCCTGAGCAATCCCTGGAGGTCCTGCTTGCCGCTGAATGTCTGCGACACGGACACTTTGGCTTGGCGCGGGAACTCCGCCTCCAGAAGCCGGCAGACCTCCACCGCCAGCGTGGCCTTGCCGAGGCCTCCGAAGCCCCAGATGGAGAACACCTTGAGCTGCTTGTCAGTTTCGTCCTTGACCTTGTCGGCAAGGCCCTTAGCCACGTCCTCGTTGCCGACGAAGACGAACCGTTGGCTCTGGCTGTCAGCTAGGCGGAGCGCACCCGCCGTCGACGCCGTCTGCACTGCCGGTGGCAGATGCGCAGTGCCACCCACGCCTAGGTCCGACACGATGCTGACGCCGTAGCGGCTGTGCTGCTCGTTGATTGAGGAAGCCAGGGCGCGGAGGTCCCTGATGTCGCCGGCGAGGCAGCGGCGTGAGCAGAGGGTGGCCAGGAGCCGCTTCCACCGGACGAGGAAGCGGTCGCCCGGCCGGGACCTGACGCGGAGGAAGTAGAGGTCGATGCAGTCCTGGGAGTCGTAGCCCACCTCCCGTAGCTGCTTCATCCACTCCCGGAAGAAGTGGCTCACGGAGGCCTCGTCCGCCTCCGACTGCATGCGGAGGAGGGCGTTGATCGTGGACAGCTCGTTCCTCAGCCGGGACGCCTCGCCGCCTACGCCGCGCAGCTGCCGGAACTCCTCCGCCGCCAGCTGTGCCACGGTGCTCACAATTGTCTTCGCTGCCTCCTCCATTGTTACTGACTTCTTCCTTCTCTCTCTTGTGTATCGGTCTCTCTCACAAGCTGCAAGAATGGATGGCAGCTACCTGTGCTGGACCTCTAACCAAAGGGGATGGGGATGATACAGCCAAGGATCCAAGGAGGCAACGTGATGTGTCGGCTCTGTCTGGCACTCTCTCTTGTCCGTTAATTAATTGCTCCTGCTCCACAGCCCCTCTCTCGCTTTCTGGTGCAACCACTCTCTTCCCCACTGGTGGCACAAAGTGTGGACAATTTTTTTTTTTATGATCTAAACAAGAAAAAGATCCGAATCTATGTTTACCATTTAACTTAGCCCTTAAGCTCAAAAATTTCAACCAATAAAGATCACAAGAATTTTTCACAAGTATATTATTGTTTCTTTTAGATAAGAAACATGTTTTAGACCTCTGCAAAGCATGCAGCTCAATTTTTCTGTTTTATTACAAATTTGGATCAGTCATTCGACTGTCATGACTGTCATAATGAAGCGAATGAAATAAAATGGTCCATAGCAGCCAGCCAGTCAGGGATCAGAAATTATATTAGTGAGTTACGGTAATCTCAAATAACTGTGGGCTATCTATTTAACTAAATCTTAATAACCTATTACATCTAATTATTTTTTGAGAAAATTCCTTATTTGCTATTGAGAATTTGCATGGTTCCTTATTTTCCATGCTAGAAGTTGAACTTTCTTATTTGCCATACATCCAAATTTTTATGCCTCTATTGCCATTGCTGTTATGTTTATCCTCTTACGCCTCAAGCGAAAAGACGAAAAAGCCCCTAGCTACTGCACATTGAGCGAGTTATTGCCATGCTGCCTGCTCCCTCGCCAGCCCAAGCCGCGCCGCCCTACTCGCGAGCCTGCACCACGCCGCCTTGCTTGCTCTCGTGCCTTCACCACGCCACCCTCCTTGCTCGCAATCCTGCTCTGCGCCCCATGCTTGCGTGCCTGCGCCCTGCCGCCTTGCTCCTTCGTGACCCCGCACCGCGCTTCCCAGCTCCTGAGCATGCACTATGCTCCCTTGCTCCCTTGTGAGAGAGGTAGACCAAGAACGAGACGGAGGAGAGATGTGAACACACGATAAGTGTAGTAGCTAAGGCCTTTTTTCATCTTTTACATGTGGTGTAAGAGGGAAAACATAGCAGCAATGGTAATGGAGGCATAAAAATTTGCATGGATGGCAAGTAAGAAAGTTCAACTTCTAGCATGACAAATAAGAAACTAGGCAAATTCTTAATGGCAACTGAGAAATTTTCTTCTTACGCCTCTCCCTCAAAACCTAAGCTGCCTAACGAAGGGCAAACCCAATCACAGAGAACAGTAAAGCTTCGGACTCTCTGGATCCGATAGTTACATTGGTGACGCATGCTTTTGTGATTACGAAAGAGTTAAAAGTCATAGTTAAGAAACACTAGTACAATAGAAGCCAGTCATTTTCAGCCTGCAATGGTGGACCATGCGCCCGCCACTGTCTTTCCCCCACTGCTAGCAAGAAATTTCGGTGACGGACGCTGCTGCAGTGGTGGAGCATGCTCGCCACTGGAATTGATTAAACAAGTAAAAAAGACGGGCCCCACGGCAGCCGCACGCATTGGCCCACGGCACGCCGCATCGCCAGCATGCTGGGCCTACCGCTGGTTTCCCACGCCCGCCGCCCCTGCCACGCCACGGGCCGCGCGTGCCCGCGCGGACCCGCCACCCCTGCCATGCCATGACGCCTAGGCTGCGCACTCCCGCCTCCGCCGCTGCCTTCCGGAGATGCGCCGTCGCCGTTGCAATTTGGGTTCACGGCCAGAGGCAGAATCGGGAGATAAAAGTGAGATGTGCAGCTTGTTGGTATATTGGAGGGAGAAGTAGACTTAGGAGTGGTGTTGAGGAGAAGACCTCTTTACTAATGGGGTTAGGGAGATGATCACCTTTAGTGATGGTGTCCAGGCAATTATCCCATGCTTTCATGGTAGAATTTATTTTGGATCTTTATACTCCAAGAAAGGATACCCATGCCAATTTAGCATGGCAGTTTCTTTCTCCTTTTAATATGTTTCGGATTAGTCAAGCAGAAAAGACTCCACGCCATGCATGCACGCAGACATCTTTATATTTGTGGAGTCCCTCTTCATTACGACTAAATGTACCATAATCCTCACACATGTACATCTCCATGCCTCATACAATTTGTTTAGTCAGATCCAATGGTTATAATTTGATAAGCCACTGTCACCGCCAGGTACAGGTACCCATGAACACGGCATAGTTGTAGCCCAGAAATACTTCGGACCACGAGGAGTCGATTTGATTCAGGCGAGCCATTCCTTTCCTCGATCTCCAGGGGAGTCGATGTCGATTAACGCAGCTACCCTGCATATTATTTGCATGCATGCTCATCATATCTCTGACTGCAGGCACACTAACAAATTAAATGACAATAAGAGAGAACGTGTAAATTAAGATATCCGTGTATTTCTGGTCCACTGATTTGCTTCTAATTACACTAGTACAAAAAGCCACTGATGTCCACCATGTGAGTGGCGGACGGTGACTGATTTTCCCTCTACGCAGTGACAAACGCTCGTGACGTCATCCCGTTCGTCACTGTTGACCTCTTTCCGGTGGCGGACGGACATGACGTCACTTTGTCCGCCGTTGATGAGTAGTGTTGGCCCTGTGGCCGCGATGACGTCATCCCCTCTGCCACTACTGTAAAATTTCAAGTGTCATATTAGATCCATTTTGTACTAGTGTTAAACAGGAAATGGAAACATATCGACACCGAACCAGAAACAATAGAAGATACCAAAGAAGAACGCATACTAGTACGTAGCAAGCGTTTCAGCAGCAGGAGTTGCTCGAACAACCAAGTGCCAACCACGAATCGAAGCTAACTGAAGGCGAGTATTTTCAGTGGTTTTCCAGTCGCAGGATACTGCTCCATGTTGTCACCAGCCTAAGATTTGAGCAATTGTGATTTCCTAAGCTATGCATCTCCGTTTCTGGTGTTTTAGTGAGGAGACGGAAACGATGTGAAAACGGATCCAGCTATCTAGGTTCTATCTAGGTCTGGGTGTGTAAAGGGAGAAGATTCGACAAACAAAGTAGGACAGTGACAGAACCATGCGTCACATTTTGTAAGGTTCTATCTAGGTCTGGGTGTGTAAAGGGAAAAGATTCGACAAACAAAGTAGGATAGTGACAGAACCATGCGTCACATTTTGTAAGGTGGCCGCTGGATCCGGTTTCGGGACACAATCTGTGCTACTGTGCCGCCTACTATGCATCGTATCCATAGGAGTGTAGCTTGGTGGTTGAGAAGTTGTTCTGAAAGTAGTCAAGGAAGTGACGGCTGATGAGCAATTCATCATTCACTTGACTTAATCTTCAGTTACTGAACGTACGATGACCATGATATACAACGTTTAAGTTTAATTTTAAATCCAAGCATTGGTCCGAATCAAGAAGACTGTTTCAATTGTTTACCGCGGTTGATGTACAGCAGCAAGAACAGGTAAAGTTTCCCCGTGATTTATAACCTGATGTTCTATTTTCATAATTGGACTTTTCATGTATTTAAGCATGTTTTTCAAAGTTACACTGTTCTTTTGAATTATTCACTTCTATTCGTGGGCTTCGGCATGATTTCAGAGTCAAACTGTTGTTGTGTTATTAACAGCATGCTTGTGAAAAGCCTCCTAAATGAAATCCCCTCTCGACCCTTCCTCCCTTATCCTCCGCTACAGTAGTGTCCAGGCGAAAATCAGGCGATTCCTTGCCCGGGCGCGGATCTCTCGCTTCCCCCTCCTCTCCGGCGGCCTCGTCGGCGCCGGAGAGGGCGGGGAAGCAGGATCTAGCCGCGGGCGGGATAGTCTTAGCTGTAGTTTAGGTTAGGTCTAGGGTAGGTAGGGTTAGGGTTCCGGCGTCCGCCATGTCGGCGACGGCCGGCTTTTGTTCCGCCTTTGGCCGATCTGGAGGTGAAGTCGTCGGTGACGGCGGCGAGTTCTCCGGTGAAGCTTCACGGAGGAAGCTGTTTCCGGCCGCCGGCGGCGAGGCGTTGGTGTCGTCGGCGGTATGGAATATGTTCTCTCGGGCCCTTCCTCGCCTCGTCGGCGTTCTGCTCCGGTGCCGGCGGCGGGCTTGTGGAGATGGGGCTCCCGCAGTGGTGCTCCTGTACAGGAGTCGTCGTTCGCTTCGTCTTTCTGGTGGTGGTGCTCTCCTGGTGTCGGCGTCGACCTCGACGGCGGGTAACTCTCCTCCTTCTCCTCCCTGGTTTTTGGCGCCCGCTGTTCGTTCAGCTATGGCAGATGGACTCGAGACGAGGCTCGAGAACTGGTTCTTGCGGTGCCTCCAAGGTTTGAAGTCGCCGACGGCGGAGGAGAGAGGAGTCCGGCGCTCCGGCGAGCGTCGCCGTCCGGAAGGCTCGAGGCGAATCTCAGTGAAGGGGTTGCGTTTCAATTTTGCAGTGTTTCCAGGGTGTTTCTTGTAAACTTCCAGGATGTACTGTTCTTGCTTTAATATAATCCCTTTTCACTCGTAAAAAAAAAAAAAGAAAAGCCTCCTAAATACCTTTTATTCCATCAAGTTAGGCAGAAGGGGTTAGATCTGCTTCGAAAGTGTACCATACATGCGTGTAGTCTCTTCCCCTGCTTTGGCATCGTTGCGTAATCTCAGAATCGAGCCGAGCACCAACAAAGTCACCCTTCTCGAATAATCACAACGCTATACTCCATTGAGGCACCTGTCTTTGCTCTGGACCTCCCAGAACAGAACACGATTCCTCCCAGAACAGAACATGACTTTAGTCCTCAAGCAAAAGGACGGTACGAACGATGAATAACGTCGCATTTCTGTAAACAGGATGTGTGATGCTGTCGTCATCCAATAATTGGTGCTATGGCGTCACTCAGCTGTACGACATCACGAACTTTCGCTTTCGGACGAGGTGCATGCCAGATGGCAGACAATGTCGTCGTCATGGTTAAAGATCATGCAGTGCCAGGAGCAGTATTTTTTGACAAGGGCATCTTCACCCACCCTCACTGGTACCCGAAAAACATTATCAGTTGTATTTGTTGGGAAGCATCGCCAGTATTTGAATGTAACACCTTTTAGCAAAATATAAATCCATGCAAGTTCAAGTCACAGCGGCATTTTGTTGCATTGTCATGGAGCCTTTGTTGTAGGAAAGCACCTTTGTTGTAGGAAAGCAAAAAAGATTTGCCACTGACGTCGAAGTGCAGTAGAAGATATAGATATTTTTTTTGCGATTACACAGTACAACTCAGACTCATAACGCACTCACACTCATCCATACCAACACACGTACGCAAACCCTACTCGTATGAGCATTTTCAAAGACTGAGCCGGTAAATCCTCAAAATTGACGAAGTCGCCACTGACGCCTCGCGGTCGACGGGAGCATCGCCTACCACTGAAAGCACAATGCTTAAATCCTGAAAAATTTGCTCTCATGAGGAGTCGAACCCAGGACCTGAGGTACTACTGAGGCTCTTCTAATCACTAAGCTACAGACCCTTTCGATGTACTTCCTCCGTTTTTTTTACTTGTCACTAGATTGTACTGTAGCAATTTTGACCGTCCGTTTTTTTTGCAACATTTGTGCATTCACCTCAATCTTTCATATCATTAGATTTATCATAAAACATACTTTATTAACATTATATGTTTCTACACATCCCTGTAACTTTTTTAGAAAAAAACGTGCGGTCAAAATAGCTACAGTAAAAAGCAGTGACAAGTAAAAAAAGCAGAGGAAGTAGCAGATATAGATATGATTATTTTGCATTCAATGTTTTAATCAACTGGAAAATACATGCATCATGCGGTTGCATGTATATGTATTCCTTGGAATTTTGGCGCTGATTATGGTTTGTCAAGATATGCAACCAGGTCGTCCTCGGCATACATGGTTAGGGATGGATTGGTGAGCTAGTGTTTGTGCCGAATGTATACCCGCTTCTACAATGTTGTACGTGACGGAAGGGATGAATATCTTGAGCAAAAGGGGATAAAAAGAAACAATAATATAAAGAAAACAAACGTCGTTTTTTTATTGCAATGACACAAATGGAAAACAAAGGAGAATTAACATAAGGGTATATGTCAGCCGATTGAAAACGGGCATATTAGTCAGTCGACGACGTGGACCCTTGGATCTCCGATGACCCAAAACTCGTTTTCAAAACTTCTGGAACTCTTTTCTCAGTCGATTCTCTCTCTCTCGATCAAGCCCTCCCGGCGGTGTTCACCCCGCCTCCCCCTCCTCTGGCCATCCTGGCTTCTCTCTCCGCCGCTCTAATTAACCACGTCTCGTGCTCCCCCGCCCAACCTTGGCACAACCGCCATGCATCTCCCGCCACCCGCTCTGGCAGCGCACCTGCTACCTCCACCTCAGGTCGGGCCGCCTGCCCTCCCCCAAGCTCCTCCTCTAGGCCTGACGGCCATGGAGCCCCCAAGGCATGTTGGGGAATGGTGAAGAGGACAGCTGGAAAACTCTTCGTCTCTTCGCTGTTCAATACCTTCTCTTCGTGTCTTCGCCATTCTGTTGCAGGTTCCGGAACACGCGAAGAAATAGGCAGAGAGTAGCTACCTCTACAACGCAATCAGGCGAAGAGCTCCAAGGTCCCAACGCGGAGACACGATCGGCGAAGAGTCTTTCACGTGGGTCTCGACAAGTGAAGCGCTGGTGGGGCCCACCTCCGGAAGTGGTTATGGTTATTATCTTGTGAAGTGTTGTAACAAGACTGTAATGCCCTTTTGACAAATTTGTACATAGGGTTTTCTGTACAGTTCAGTGAGACCAAGGGTATTTATGTCAATAAGGGCACACATTGAGTAGGTTATAAATACCCCCTGTAGGACTCCCGTTGCGGGGTTTGTTTTCCGTTGAATGGTACCAAGGTACTGTAACGTGAATATTCCTATAAGGATATTTATCTTCGCACTTGTTTACTTTTTCCTTCGCATTTCCTTTGGTAGCTTAGGAGGGTAGTAGTTTGATAGTTCAGTAATCTTGTTTTGTGTTGTCCTTCATCTTGTTTGGTGTTGTCCTTCAAGGAGCATATACCAACAACTGGCGCTGGCGCCCACCGTTCGTGTTGGCCGGAGACTACTACGTCATGCCACCCAAAAAACCGAAGCCTGCTTCAGCACCAAAAGCTCTCAAGGGGGCTCCCACTTCCACATCGCGAAAGCTTGATGTCATCCCAGAGTCTTCAGTGACAGCAGCAGCAAGACAAGCTGACCAATCTTCACAAAATATCGACAACCAACAGCTCCTACTTGACCAAGTACGAGATCCTAACCGAAGAGATGAAGACAACAATAGTCAAGAAGTCCTCGTGGAAGATGTTAAGGAAGAAACGCAAGATGATGAAGACCAAGAGAATTCTCCGCGCACAGAACAACAAAGGGGAAATAATCTCACTGGCCATTCTGGTCCTATTCTTGGCAACACTCAAGAGCCTCCAACCACTCGTGTAGTGGGACCTTCGCTCGAGCCGCAAGATCAGCTCGACCTTGCCAGAGAAGCCGAACTCTGGGAATTGTTGGTTATCCAACATGAATTGCGGAAGCTGAAAGAAGCAAGACTAAAGGCAACATAACAAGATCAAGGAAGAACAAGAATCTTGCAACAGATCGAACAAGCAAAAGAATCAGTTGCAGCACTGCAGCGAGAAATATATGAACTTCGCCCTGAGAATCAGCAAACTTCTCATCAGTACCAACACACTTCTCGCGGACCTCCGCTCATTTCTCTCAAGCTGGACAAGAGCTATCCGCTGTCAGAAGGAATCCAGTTGACTCCGCGGCCTCAAACTTGCAACCCTATTCCTCTGCCGAAGACAATTCGTCATGAGTTACGACAATTCCTCATGAGATACGAAGCCACCATATCTTCAGCAGGAGGCGATGACATTGTATTAGCGGGACTACCCGAGCTAATGATAGAGGCAAGAACTCTTTCCGGCCATTCATGGTATGATAAGCTTCTTCTTCATGAAAACTCATGACCTCCTTAGGCTTTTCAAAGCATATAAGAGTTCTAACCAGATAGCGCTCTAGCTCGAATCTATCCTTCTGGATTTCTTCACTTCCATGAGGGGGATCTTTTCTCAGAGAGTTCACTCTTTTGTCAAATTTCTTTTTCCACCACAATAGAATGCTTCTTATTTATTGGATCTAAAGTACACATGAAGTAATAAATGTGATTAAATATAAGGCACCGAGTCTCACACGGTTCAAGCACCGGCTCACGACAGAGCTTGATCATACCTGGACCCACTTCATTTTCGACTCCTGTAGGTTAGGTTACCGATTTTCCTCCGACGAATCCGACGATGACTCTAGGTGAGGGACATTTGTTACAGCTATTGAAGGTCAGGCTCTGGACTGGTATTTCACGCTCAGGCCATCTTCGATCTATTCCTGGGAAAACTTTAGGGATAAACTGCTCCAGAATTTTCAGGGTTTCTTTCGCAAATCGTTGACCGCCCTTGACCTCAGATCATGTGTTCAGGGGGACAAAGAACCACTGCAGGATTATTTCTGGAGATTCGTAGAGATGAGAGCTTAAGCACCAAATGTGGAAGATAATTTGGCCATTGAGGCGGCAATTTTGGGCCTTCGCATAGGACCATGTGCAACTCACTTCGCCATGAACTACCCCTCGACCATGGAAGAGCTTTATGCTGACTTGGAAAAATACTGCAAAGCAGATAATGATTATAGGCGAAGAATATCAATTGAAAACAATCAGAGACAAAACAAGCAAAGCCAGTCAAATGATAACAAGCAAGAATGGGGCAACAACAGAAAGCAAAGCAAACAAGTGGATGATATTGTAGTAAAAGCAACAAACGCGAAGACCACAGTCAGGACTTAGCACAAACCTTCGCAAATCTCAGAAAGGCAAATGTCAAGCTCAATCCAGAAAAATGCGTCTTCGGAATTGACAAGGGAAAGGTCTTGGGATGCTTGGTATCAATCAAAGGGATCCAAGCAAACATAGACAAAGTGGAAGCATTGCTTAACATGAGAGAACCATCAAGCATCAAAGATGTAAAGCTCACTGGCAGAATAGCAGCACTTAACAGATTCATTTCAAGATCAGCGGAGAGAAGTCCCCCCTTCTTTCAAGTTCTTCGCAATTCCAACAAGTTTGAATGGGGCGAAGACCAGAAAAAAGCATTTGCACAACTCAAGTCTTGCCTCAAAGAAATGACAAGCTTCGCTAGTCCGCAGCCTAATTAAAGAGGCACTTTTGTTGTATGTGGCGGCTTCGCATTCAGCTGTCAGCGCCGCGCTAGTACAAGAGCAATCTCAACATGCAAAGACCGGCAAATTAGTAAAAATACAAAGACCAATATACTTTGTGTCCGAAGCCCTAAGCGGTTCAAAAGTATTCTACTCAGAGCTTGAGAAGATAGCATATGCAGTCGTCATGGCAGCCAGAAAATTAAGGCACTACTTCGAAGCTCACCCAGTTCGTGTCTTAACCAACCAACCACTCTTTGACATGTTCAGAAATAGAGAAGCATCCGAAAGAATTTCCAAATGGGCATTGGAACTATCAGAGCACGTGGTAGACTTCGAAAAGCGAAGTGCAGTTAATTCTCAAGTGTTAGCCGACTTCATAGCAGATTGGACCGAGCCATCTACTTATACCGAGGGACCTGTGTTTGAGCAACCTTGGGAAATTTTTTGCGATGGGGCTTGGTGCCATCTTGGAGCCGGGGCTTCTGTGATTTTAGTGTCACCTTCGGGTATAAAATTGCGATACGCAGTCAGATTGGAATTTAGCAAAGAAACAGATAAATGCACAAACAATATTGCAGAATATGAAGCATTGTTGCTATCTCTCAGAAAAATTGAAGTCACTGGGCGTCCTTACATTCGTCATAAGAACAGACTCCAAAGTACTACAGGGCCACATTGACAAAACATGTGTAGCCAGGGACTCCGAACTGAGCAAGTACCTGGAGCTAGTGCGCAGTATGGAGAAGCACTTTTGTGGGTTTACATGCACTCGTCTAGACCGAAGTGAAAACTCAGAAGCAGACGCCCTAGCCAAAACAGCTGCAAGAAAAGAACCTCTACCTCCGGACGTGTTTTTCGAGACTTTATCCAGCCCTTCGATAAAGTCACTAGAAAAGGATGATTGCTAATCAACGCAATCTATAGTGAAGATTGGAGAGCCCCAATCATGGCATATCTCTGCAATTTCTAGGAACCGGAGAATGAGGTCGAAGAAAAAAGAATGAGAGCCAGAGCAAGAAACTATACAATCATCGAAGATTAGTTATACCGAAGGGTATTGTAAGCCCGCTCCTCAAATGCATTAGCAAAGATCAGGAAAAAAACATCCTAAGAGAAATACACGAAGGAGTTTGTGGCTCTGATAGGGGTGTAACAGCCATTGCAGCGAAAGCTCTTTGCCAAGGTTTTTTCTGGCCCACCGCTATCACTGATGCCCAAGACATAGTCAAAAAGTGCGAAGCGTGCCAGAAGTTCCCACACAAAGAACAAAGTCCAGCACAACTCTCTAAATTGATTCAACCATCCTGGCCCTTGCAGAGATGGGGAATTGATCTAGTTGGCCCACTCCCCACTGCTCAACGAAATTACACTCACGCGGTGGTAGCCCTAGATTATTTCTCTAAGTGGATGGAGGCTAAACCAATAGTAAGTATCTCCGCTCAAACCATCAAGAAATTTTTCTGCCAGAATATCACTTGTAGATTCGGAGTACCCATGGAAATAACAGTGGACAATGGCAAACAATTTGAGAACTATGACTTCAAAGAATATTGCTATAGCTTGGGAGTGAAAGCACATTTCGCTTCGGTATATCACCCTCAAACAAATGGGGCGGTAGAAAACGAAAATAAACAAATCTTCAAAGGCATCAAAAAATGCCTGCTCAACCAGAAGAAAGGGAAGTAGGCAGATGAACTACAAAAAATAGTGTGGGCACATAACACCACAACTTCAAGAGCAACGAAGTTCACACCATTCAAACTCCTCTTCGGAGAAGAAGCAATGACTCCCGAAGAAGTAAAGTACCACAACCCTCGAGTAGAGGCCGGTAATCCAAATCCCGAAGATCAAGCCATCGCAAAGGAGTTGAGATCTCCAGACTAGAAGCAGCTCAAAACTTGGAGAAATACCAAGAAGAAACCAAAAAGTGGAGAGATAGGAAAGTAACCCACACGCACTTCGCAGCAGGAGACCTCGTCTTGCTACAAAGCCCCTGAAGGTCTGGGAAAACTAGGGCCCAAGTGGCAAGAACCTTACATTGTCATCAAAAGCAATAATCCCGGATCGTACCGCCTGGCAGATGGCGAAGGCAACGACCTCCCACATTCGTGGAATGCCGACAACCTCAAGATGTGCTTCGCCTGAAAGAAAAATTGTAAGGGTCTTCGCGAGAATATAAGCGATGACCCCATTTATAGCCTTTAGTAAATTTTTATTAGTTTTCTCTTCGTTTTTTTTAAGGCTCATACTCTTTTCCTCACAGGGGAACCCCACCTAGGGGGTGAGGTTTTTAACGAGGTAAGACCTTCATGTAACCCTTTGCAATCATAATGCAAGTTACTTCCACCTAAATCGCGAAGAGGCTCACGTGTCGAGGCAAACTCTCATAATAAGTTTCTAGCATCAACAAGAGTATAAACTCATAATGTAAACCTTCGAGCTTCGCAATTCATGTGCAGCTCTTCGACTTATCAAAAGTAACAAAAGTTACTGAGACATACAGGCGAAACGCCTAGCCCAAGCGGCAAACTTCTTTCTTCAAGAGTAAGAAAGAAAAATTGTGAGGGTAAAAGCACCCCATGTGCTCATAATGCAGCACCAACCGCCCAAGGGCGAAAAAGCAAAGAAAAGTATCATGTACAGCAAAATGATCCAGGAAAAGAGGACCAACGAAGATTCATATCGATCGTCCATCGTGCGCAAGCAGTAGAAAACAAAAAAACAACAGTTATCTAGCACGATAACCACTAGCGTGTCTTCAGGAATAATTAAAAACGAAGATCAATGCGTCAACAAGATAATAATGGAGCGCACGCAGGACACCTTTCTCTTGACCTATAAATAGCGCAGACTCCTGCCTCCTTCGTTGCATCACAACAGCACCATGGGGACTTCAAAGAGCTCAGCGCAGAAGCGCATGCAAAAGTACCTCGAGTCAATGGAGAAACTTAGCCTGAGCCAGCAGACAGAAAGCTCTTCCAGCAATAGCCAGCCACTTAACCCACCACCTACAAATCAGTCCCCACCGATCCAACCCGAGCAACAACCAAATCTCAACCGAGACTTCGCCCTTGTGCAGTACCAGCAACCAGATCCTCTCGAAGTCATCCCACCGGAAACTTTAGCTCTACCAGAATTCATTGATCTCGAGGACCCCTTCACTAGGTACCTCCCGAACAACAACGCAGCGTTAAGGGTAAGAAATGGCGGAGTGGCAAGCCGCACAAGGAGTCGCACTCGTGGCAGACAGTAATCGTTTTCACCCTCTCCGAGAATAATCAAGGTGTCGTCATCACCCCGTGAGAGCTATATCTCACGTCATTATGTATCAATATCATATTGTGCTGTGGAAGTCAATAAATTTCCTACGTTATCATTAATAAGGACCCGCTGACCTAGAGAAACGAGGGGAGTTTTACCGAAGTGGAAAACTTCTTTGCGTCAATCTCGCACCTCGCCCCTCGATTGCCAGGGGGGAGGGGAGTTTTTCCGAAGTGGAAAACTTCTTCGCGTCAATCTCGCACCTCGCTCCTCGATTGCCAGGGGGGAGGGGAGTTTTTCCGAAGTGAAAAACTTTTTCGCGTCAATCTCGCACCTCGCCCCTCGATTGCCATGGGGGAGGGGAGTTTTTTCCGAAGTGGAAAACTTCTTCGCGTCAATCTCACACCTCGCCCCTCAATTGCCAGGAGGGAGGGGAGGTTTTCCGAAGTGGAAAATTTCTTCGCGTCAATCTCACACCTCGCCCCTTGTCTGCCAGGTGGGAGGGGAGTTTTTCCGAAGTGGAAAACTTTTTCGCATCAATCTCGCACCTTGCCCCTCGATTGCCAGGGGGTGGGGAGTTTTTCCGAAGAGGAATAAAACTTAGCGACAATCTCGTACCTCGCACCTCGATTGCCAGGGGGAGGGGAGTTTTTCCAAAGTGGAAAACTTCTTCACGTCAATATCGCACCTCGCCCCTCGATTGCGAGGGGGGAGGGGAGTTTTTCCGAAGTGGAAAGCATCTTCGCAACAATCTCATACCTCGCACCTCGATTGCCAGGGGGAGGGGAGTTTTTCCAAGGAGGAATAAAACTTAGCAACAATCTCGTACCTCGCACCTCGATTGCCAGGGGGGAGGGGAGTTTTTCAGAAGAAAACTCAATACAGACAAAAGCGAACGCGATCCTCCTCGATAACAGCCAACCAGACAAAAATCGAAACTAAAGTTCCATGTACACACTTTCATAACAGCGGTTCTTGGACGGAACATCAAAAACCCAAGGATGCGAAAAGATGGGCTCGTTTTCCACTATCTCCTTCTTCGGGACGACCGGAAAAGGCCGGTCTTCGCGAACTCCGCGCGATTTGAAAATACAAGCCATCTCCGCACGGCATTCAAAGTACTCCTTCAGGGCGTATGTCCAAAAATGGCTGAGTGAAGTTTCAGCAAATCTTTCGCAAAAAGCCGCGAAGCTACCACGAGTAGCACAAAAGTTACCATTACGATAACAAAGAGGTTCAAAAGCAGACTCCTCTTCGGAGACCTGCACAACGTACATCACACAAAGTCATAAAAAATATATCATTACAAGCCCCCAACACAAGCAGGCCAAACAGCAAATCAATCTAAACCTCGGCATCTTTGCCGGTGCTTTTTTCGCTCTTTGTTGACGGTCGTTAAGTACCAATTCCGACCGCCAATAGTCCTACAAATAATGGATAATTAGCATTTCTTATACGCATATTTATTTAAACTAATAAAGTTTCACGAGTTGTGGTAGATTTATTGATGCAGGTGTATTTCAAAGGAAAGGTGGACAAGGGCTGGATCAAACACCTCGACAAATTCAAAACGATAAATCAAGAGGCAATTGGACATGAAGAGACATTTATTCAAATGACAAATTTGATATCGCCATGTCGAAGCCCTCGTCGAGATAGTCAAAATGGACTTTTGATTCACCCAATTTGGAGTTTGGGAGCAGAAGTTATTCCACGAAGAAGATTTCAGCGAATGCTGAAAATAGTTGGCCGGCCGGCCACCCCCCTAGGCCGGCCGGCCTGGACTTGTCTCCAAATGGCCCAAGCTTCCTCTAGTGGGCCACATACACTCCAAAACACCAAGCCTAAGTGCCCTCCATGGTGGATGAACAACCGACTTCGCGCAGGTGGGCTTTTGGGCCTAAACTTGATGGTTACTCCACCATAACCGCCCCCAAGCGCTAGCCGACTTCGGAACCGACCTCAGGAAGCAATCTGGAGCGTCCACACAGAAGGCGGTGGCCAACCGCCACAATGTGCGGCCGGCCGGCCTAGGCCGGCCGGCCGGCCTACCTTGGCGGCCAATCTGCCTCAACCGACTCTCACTTGCTCTATTTAATCCCCTCTGTCATTTGAGGCTATAAATAGAGGGGTGCTCGGCCGGTTAGAACACACACCAAGTAGAGAGATCACACTCTTGCATTAGTTTAGTCTCCAAGCTCTAGTGGAGTTAGGCTTAGAGTAGAGCTACTCTAGTTCCCAAGTTGTCTTGGAGATTCTGGTATGGCTCTTGTATCATTTTCTCTTTTTGCGACTTTATTCTATTTAATAATATTATTCTTTTCATATAGTCTTGCCTTGGTTAAACGTTTCTTGTTTGGTTGTGGACCCTTGGCTTGCTTATGTAATAGAGTAATTATAATCTTCTTATATAGTGCTAGTGTGATATGCATATGCTTGTTATGTGAGTATTGCCTAGAGGACTGGCAGTATGGCCATAATTGCCTTATTGTCACGTGTCCTAGTACATAGTATACCATGACATGTATATACTTAGGGTTTACATGCATTTGCATATCCAAGCATGAGTCCAGTGATCCTTAGAATTATGCTCTAGATCTGATCCATCGCTAGGGATTTAGAGTAATGTTTTAGCAATGCAAGCTTGGTGCTTGGGTTGGTAGAATACATTGGATGCCTCGTGCCCCACGGATTGTTTGAGGTAGACGTTAGGTGGTGACAGCCCTATTCGTCCTCGGTATCCCTCCACGTCCGGGTACGGCGTAGAGCTGTAGACCGGAGTCGCCTGGCAGACCAGGGGTAAGCCGGTGCCTAATTTGCTTGAGTGCATATGCCTAAACCTTAGTTGATGTGCATGTATGTGTACGTTGTATACTATGCCACTGTATAATGAAGTACACTAGGAACTTAGCTCTTTTCTTTGTTCTTCTCCACTTGGCTGTGGATGTATATTGGAGTTGATCCTTTTCTTGTGTGTCACACTACCCATATATTATTGTTTAGCATTGTATGGACCGTGATCCATTTAAATGTAGACATTAACTATGAGCATAGTACTCTCTCGACCATCGTCTTCCCTGTGGAAAATATAAATTACGATACCTTGGAATACTCCCGGGTGAAATGCTACAGCGGTATTCTCCGTGCGCTTGCGGATTTATCTGTGATCGTTAAGAAATACCAACACTCTTCACCTCAGAAGGGGTCTTCGTAGTAGTCTTTGCCTTCTTCGAAGCGCCCCCCTCGCCCAAAGAGATTGCGCGTTTGCTCGGTGGGCGGCTTGGGAGAGCTTGTTTCTTCGCAACCTTCGGGGACCCCGCAGCCTATCAAAACAAAACAACGGATCTAAGATAAAATACGAAGACAAAAGTAGTAATACAAAACACAGCAGAGGAAACGAGCTCACCCCTTTGAGCTCCTCGGCGGCCCTCTTGCGCGAAGTTTCAGTGCCAACAGGCCCCCAGTAGTACTTCAAGAAGCGTTTCACAATGACTCGCACTTTGTCGTTGCTAGTCGCAGCATTAGTAGCAGCAAAGTCAGAAGGGTGAAGCCGGACTTGCCCAGCTCAACGAAGTGAGCGCACTTCTTCTTGTCCAAAAGGTCCAGCATTGCGTACAGGCCAGTCCGAAGAGACTGATCACCATAAGTGCCACTTGTGCATTCGTCACCAGCCGCATTCGAAGAGACAGCATCGTTAGAGCTGTAGCTATCAGAATCACTGGAGCTGCCACTTGTGCTTTCGCTTGAACTTTCGCCCGAAGAGTCAGCATTTCTCATGTCCGCCAGAACACGGCCAAGACCCTCGTCGTCAACAGTGAAAGCGTCTACTTCACAGTCGTTTCCTGCCGAAGCATCGGCACCAACGTCTTCCGACTCCACAACGAGTTCGTCCGACTCATCCAGGTTAATTACCGGTACTCCTGGACCGGTAGCAATCCTATCAGTTCCAACACCGCCACCCTGACTAGCATTAGACGGATCAGGACTCTCCGCCACAAACTCGTTAGAGCCGGACAAGTCATGAACCGGAGCCATCATCGGCCGTGCGGAACCAAGCCCTTTGAACAAACCGATACCACCGCCCGGAACAAGTGTTTCATCGCACTGAATGGTAGGCATGCTAGACGACGCCTCCAAGGTACCCGAAGTACGACCTGAACCTCTCCCGCCGGCAAACCTCTTCCTCTTTCGCCTCTCTGCTTTAATTGTCACCATTTTCTCGGCCGC
Organism: Eragrostis nindensis; assembly: GCA_012490785.1. Classification (NCBI taxonomy): domain Eukaryota; kingdom Viridiplantae; phylum Streptophyta; class Magnoliopsida; order Poales; family Poaceae; genus Eragrostis; species Eragrostis nindensis. The sequence continues at coordinate 211,221 of JAAXCT010000098.1, read as the reverse complement.
AGACGAGGAAATCTTTCGAACGGTTCTCCGCGAAGAGACTTTCTCCGTGTCTTGTCCTTCATATTCCGGGGGTTCTCTAGCATTCCTCCACCCCTCAAGCTCAATAAAGCAAGTAGTTTTGAAGGGTTTATCCCCAGGTTTCTTGCGGCCACGTTGAACCGGAGAGATTTTATGCTCGTAGTATGTCACGTTCATAAAGTCGAAGACAGAGTTTATCCTAGTTTTCACCAGGAGCTTCCTATCGCAGTACTCAGCTTCCTCTTCGGTGAAAGGCCCGCACAGAATACTAGCGGTATCGTCGACGATTTTCACGAACTGAACATCCGACAAGTCGTCGGGTTTCTTTAGCTCCTTTTCATCGAAGACTTTGCTCTGAAAAACAAAGTCAATCCTAGTGATCCTCTTCGGCTTATGCTTCTTCACACGCCAGTCTTTGCGAAGAGGCCAGATGCGAGCAGCAAGGAATTCTTCGACAACACTTCGGGAGCTCAGAACGCGGCACACAGTTTTGTATGCGCCGCAAGCAGATTGAAACCCTTCGCTATCCTCATATTCAGGAGAAAAGATAGGTGCAGCGTCGCGTATAGTGCTAGCGAGAGGGTACAAGGTCTCACCATCGTCGACCTTCTGGTCGGGCACAGGAACGTAGAACCAGTACCTCATCCAATCGTCTAGCCACTTGTTCTGGTTAGCAGTGGCGGCTCACTTTCTTGACCTGCGACTTTTGGAGAACTCTCGCGGCTTGAATGAGCAAATACCATACTGAGAATGGAACCAATCGTCATCAAACCGCACCCTCTTGTGTAGGTGACATCGAAAGAACCGACAAAAAGCATTGGGGTGCAAACGGGATTTGTGAGTGCGTGCAGCCCAAATGAACTTCGCCAACTGAATGAATGCATTCAGGATCAACTGGTGAAGATCGACATTGTATCGGAACAAGATCACTCCGATAAAATTCCAAGTGGGCTGCCGAAACCCAGCCTCATAGAAATCCCGAAAAACAACAGGTTCGTTGGGCTTTGGTGTCAGAATCACTTCGCCTCTAGGCGCTCGAGCGTCACCCACCTTGAAATACCCGAGCTTCGCGTATTGCTCAAGCACGCGCTCAGTGACCAGCGAAGGCTCAAGGCGAAGAGTTTTCTGTAGCTGCATTGGCTGCCTAAACGGAGCGTCGCCTCTGTGGCACATTCTCTCCCTGTCTGATAGTTCAGCAGACTCAGGGATCACATCCTTGGAGCACCCCTCTAGCGCATTGTTGCCCTTTGCTCCGGTGTTGAAAGCAGAGTCTAAATAAGCAATAAAACTAGCATTTTTACCAAATTTATTACCTCCAATAGTAGGCGGAGTGGCGGTTGGAGCCTTATCGGTTTTAGTCATACCAGTCGTGGTGTCTTTCTTCGCGTCTTCTACTCCAACCGGTTCAGCAGGAGTTACTTCACGTTCACCGTGCGAAGGGGAATCGGGGATCATCTCCGAGCTGTCGCTCAGGAGAGATCGCGATTCAACCGCCTGTGAATCGAGTCGGAACTTTGGTGGAGACGTTCTCGTTCGTCATCTCCTCAACGGGGCGGGCAGTTTGTTTAGTCCTGGCCATTAAAAACCGAAAAGCCTGAAAACGCGAAGAGAAACATTTTCTAACCACGACTCAAACAGAAAAGGAAAGATCAAATCAAGAACAACAAAAAAAAAAACCCTCGCGGTGCAAGTCCGAAGTGAATAAAAGCAGTAAGAACAGCTCGCAGATCGCTAGGAAGCCGAAGAGATTTCAAAATCCAAGCAGGAAGGGGTGAAGTAAGCTCTCCCCTCGGATCCTTTTATAGGGGGGTGAAACCAGGCGCAGTTATTGCGCATCGAAAACCGCATCAAGCGGTTAAAATAAGAATAAACTGACAAAAAGGACGATCAAACTTCTTCGCTATTCCTTACCAGCAACATCCTTGGCTCAACTTCGAGAGGGGAGTTTTCCCGACTGGTCCTCTTCGCACTCCTCCGACGGTCGTCAGGTTTGAGGGTTCGGCTCATCGAAGTTGAACCTCGCCCACGAGAAGCTTGTGTTGGGGAATGGCGAAGAGGACAGCCGGAAAACTCTTCGTCTCTTCGCTGTTTAATATCTTCTCTCCGTGTCTTCGCCATTCTGTTGCAGGTCCCGGAACACGCGAAGAAGTAGGCAGAGAGTAGCTACCTCTACAACGCAATCAGGCGAAGAGCTCCAAGGTCCCAACGTGGAGCACGATCGGCGAAGAGTCTTTCGCGTGGGTTCCGTCAAGCGAAGCGCTGGCGGGGCTCACCTCCGGAAGTGGTTAGGGTTATTATCTTGTGAAGTGTTGTAACAAGATTGTAATGCCCTTTTGACAATTTTGTACATAGGGTTTTCTGTCAGTGAGACCAAGGGTATTTATGTCAATAAAGGCACACGTTGAGTAGGCTATAAATAGCCCCTGTAGGACTCCCGTTGGGGGGGGGGGGGGGGGTCAGTTTTCCGTTGAATGGTACCAAGGTACTGTAACGTGAATCTTCCTATAAGGGTATTTATCTTCGCACTTGTTTACTTTTTCCTTCGCATTTCCTTTGGTAGCTTAGAAGGGTAGTAGTTTGATAGTTCAGCAATCTTGTTTGGTGTTGTCCTGCAAGGAGCATATACCAACAAGGCCAAAACCCGGAACCCTAACAACCCCCAGCCCTAACCTCGCTGGAATTCACTGTCAAATGAGAGAAGCTTGATTTCAGTCAACTAAGCAAAAGTAAATCCTTCAATTTTCTAATATGGATTTCAGTCATCTAAGCAAAAGTAAATCCTTCAATTTCAGTAAACTTAATTCACGCCCTCGGGGCACAGACACTTATCTTCGACAACTCACGGAAACAGGTACGGTGGATCCTTACGGCCACTCAATTTTCTAATATGGATTAGTACATCAGGCACAATGAACAAGAAAATATATACTGTAGTCAATTTAGTTGGTTACGTTACGCCTGAGCTATTAGTTGGCCACTTCTTATTCCTCCAATTTTTCCTGCAGTTTACCTAATTTTTTTACAAGTTTCCCGAAGTTCTTGAAAGTCTTCCCTTGTTCTGAGGATACACTTTTGGCAATCTCGAGCTCTGTACCCCATACTATCTCCGTCCCAAAATAGTTGTCGCTGTTGTGACTTTTGATTGTCACGTTTAACCATTCGTCTTATTTGAATTTTTCGTGCAAACATCAATTATTTTTTCGTCACATGTTTTATTATCAGTATTAGTTTAATCATGACATATTTGTTTTAATCTTTGCAATTTTTTTTGAATAAGGTGAACGATCAAACGTGATGATCAAAAGTCAACAGCGATATCTATTATAGGACGGAGGTAGTACCATCTGTTTATTGACAGGCAAAAGAATACCAATGTTGCCCGTAATTGCTTGTGCTCACGCTTTTTCTGCTGAGAAGAGGTGTGTTTTCCTGGGCGTTACCCTGGCAAGAACCTCCGCTCTCCAAGTCAATGTTGTCCTGTAACGAAGATTGGACGCTGCTTGCATCTGTTACAGATGGTACCGCTACTGTTGTGAACCCATAACGGATTACTTCTTTGAGCACCTGCTGCATCAATACAATGTATGATTAGCCAGTGTATAATGACACAGTGCAGGACCATCCCACCCATGCATGATTGGTAAAGTAAGAAAATAAGACATTTGTCAAATTGTCAAGTCGAGACAGTATGTTACCTTTGGCATTACATCGAACATGGCCTTCCTCAATTCCTTAATGTATTCATCATCCTTGGGATAATAAACCATTAAATCGCTCAGGATATTTGCTGCCTGTACTCTGATTCAAATGCTTCCAGCATCCAAAAGAGCTTTAGCGAGGTCGCCAACAACAATGCGAGCTGATAGCAACGTACTGGTGACACGTCCTTCATTTCGTAAGAGTAGCATGGCCGACAGTTCAATGTTCGGAAAAAACAGGTCCGACAGCTTTTTGCCTGCCAATCTTCTGATGTTAATGAGCTTGTTCTTCCAATGAATGGAACCGAACATCTGGTTCGGGCGGTCGTCGAAGTTATCATCTGACAAGAGGAAGATGTGGAGGAGTATCCAGGTGTATGGAACCGTCGCAGCCGCGGTTGCTTCCACTGTCAATTATGAATGGTTGATCCACGGACGACAGATCTAGGAGAATCTGCATGGCTTGTCTTTTCAGCAGCACTCCGCAGCTGCGGCACTTTAGAATACTCTCCAGGGTGCTAATGTATGCTTTTTTTGTTGCCTGTTATTTTACTTTGCAATTTCATTATGTGTCTAGAGTATTAATTGAACTTCAGGCATGTAACAGATCAGAAGAGATGTAGAGATTTAACTCCACGATTATTACGGATGGGTAATAGGTAGGAGTAGAGATTGGCCGCAAACAGAAAAAAGGTAGGAGTAGAGTAGAGATTGGTTGCAAAAAGAAAAAAGGTAGGAGTAGAGATTCAGTTTAGAGTCCATAATTACTATGGATAAAAACAGAGAAAAAACTGCATGGGCTAGCCTAATTTAAGTAACTTTTAGTTTGCAGTTAGTAAACTGACCCTTTCTATATAGCTTTGTATTTTGCAAAGTTTTATGCACTCAACATGTTAGGAAAGCTTTACGTCTTCATCACTTTAATTATTGATGTGCCGAAGTTTTTCTTTAGAGCAAATGAGCTTTACGTCTTCATCACTTTAATTATTGAATGGACATATACTGTTGGCTTTGATCATGCTCAAACAATATAACTTTGAGGACTCATGATCCACATATATGAGGACCCACCCTGTAACTTTAAATATATGTAGAAACTTGGGTAATTTCTAGGATTTTTCTACGGATTAACGTGAATGCCTCAAAAGGAGTCTCCAATTAGTAAATATAGGATAGTTAAACAAGATTGAGATACCGTGAACATCAAAATGTACCAAATGTTCCGTTCATTCACTATAACATGCTGACTAATAACGTTTTCCGGGCGTTACCAACTGCTAGTGACGGATTTTTCGTGGCCTTTTAAATTGCGTCACCAGTTGAGTGTGGCCACTCGTGATTTATGACATTTTTTGTGTTCGCTGTTAGACTTGCCGTTTTCGCCTGAACGGCACTGTAGCTGTGATTCGTGTAGCATCCGACGTGGCATCTATTGTAGCAGCCTTCGGCCTATTATGAATCTAGCTTTAGAGCCTGTTTGTTTGGGCTGTTGTTTTTGCTTTTGAGCTTTTAGAAAAGCTGGCTGTTTGAATAGCTGAAAAGCTGACTGTTAGATTTTTAATGTTGACCTTTATAATACCTCAATTCAGCTGGTCTCCCACGTAGCGCGTAACCACGTCCATGCTTGTTGCCATCGAAATGGGAACTTCGACGACGTGTACTTCCTGATGCATCCTATTCGTAACGGTTACCTCTGCCCTGCATCAACGATTGCAATACCGATTCTACCAGTAATACCTGCTGCCACTGAGAATTCCGGTTTACCAGAAAACCAGAAATACGGGTCTGAAAACCGAATAAAATTCAAATTTCAAAATTGGAATAAATAGTCCCAAAATTTTTAGTAAACTGGACCGTTTACCGGAAAACCGGATGAAATTTCGAAAAATCGGTCAAAGAAGGAAAATGCAAAAAAAATAAAAATTAAAAAAATTGAAACAAAGAATATGTAAAAAAACTAGATGCCATTTGCAGCGCAATGGTGTAACAACAGCACAAAAATTCGATCATTTGCTTAGCCAAAAAAATTGAATAATATTGCTGGTTCATAAAAAAAATGTTTTTTTTCTTTTCTTCTTCTTCTTTGTCTACCCAGAAAGCCTTCATGAATTTTTTTGACCTACCAAACAATCGAATTTTCATGTTCTTGTTCCACCATTGCGCTGCAAATTCCCTCTAGTTTTTTTTAACATATTTTTGTTTCATTTTTTTCAAATTTTCAAAAAAAAGTTAAAGACGAAAACCGGTCCGGTTTACCACGGTAAGGAGAACCTTACATCTAGATAGTTTCTTGCTTGGTTGCCACCCAGGCCGCTTTCTCCCTTTCTCCGGACTCCATGTGTTGTGTTCGATTCCACCTAGTAGGAGAGAAAGACATGGAAAGAAAACTGCATCGATCAATATTTTCTATATGTACTACTGCTGATCAATAATGCCTGGCGCCGACATCTCTCTTTTCTATCAAGTGTGGTGTTGTGTTGTGTTCCAATTCAGATTAAAGGTGAGGTTGGTGGCTGCACCTGCTCTACGTTACTTATCGGTATCTTAGAGTAAAACTCTTCAATGTCCTCTTCATTGTTTCCATGTGCTAATGAGCCACCCTAAACCCTTATGCAAGCAGCCCAGACACAACTGTAGACAATAAATCAGTGACTTGCTCCAAACCATATGGTTATATATGTATTCAGTTTGATAGAGAAGAAAAAGATTCCAGCAGCTACTTGCTCCAAACCATATGTCACCGTATTTGGAACTTTGGAATAGTAGGAGAGCAAAGCCTTAACACTGCATACCATATGCATCTTCTGTAAGGATCTGTCCTGGATTAGATTCATTGGCGTCACGACACAAATAAAATTTTCGATACCCTCAGTCTCTCCCCATGCACGCGTCGACTGACACCGCACCATGCCGGTAACAAGAGTGACATCTTTACACTGGAATAATGTATGAAAAAAAGTCATGGCTTAGCTACAATAATTACCGCATACATATGCTTTGTAAGCCCCTCGCTGTGACTTGTATGGATCCTTCAGTCAACAATCATGTTTGAGCGCAAGCTCTGTCATGTCTCCTGCTTCTGCTTGTCGTCTTCGCTTGGCTCCAGTATCATAGGACAACATATCTCAGAACTCGTGCGGGTCGTTTCGGGGCATCTCTTTACACCGGCCACTCCACCCACTTCTCACACAACGGATTTTGGCTACACTACCAGATTAGCGACTCATCGTTCAGAAGCTTCAACAAACGGATGACCTGCTTGAGCAGACAACACGAAAGCATTTACTGGCACATCACCACAAGCAACGGAGGGGGTGGTCGGAACTTCAGCTGAATTAAAAAGGTAGAAATTCGCCAGTTAACAACTCATAGTAGGAATGAATTATAGTTTACCTTCGGCAAGAGGGATCCAGCATTCCCCGCGAAGCAATGAATGGCTCTTCTAGAAGTGCAATCCTTGAACGATGAAACAGAGGCACTAAGTTGGTGTTGTTAGTTCTTATGCTTTATAAAATATTTCTATTCCGCAAGCGCACGGATCACCATTGTAGCACTTCACCATAGAGTATTTAGGTTATCGTATTTATATTTTTCACAGGGAAGCTTAGCAAAGAATTCCATAATTATACTGTCTAAATCAATCATCTGAATCACGTCAAACGATGATAGTTTGATAAGTGGCACTCATGAAGTAATCCAGAGAAATAAGATGTTAGCAAAATTGTGACAACAACGATTGAAGTAAAGAATTCCTAAAATATATCTTTCCTAAGTATTTTATATTCAGCAACCTATTAGTCTACAATTATATATTTGAGATCTACAAAAGATACATTCCTGCATATCGGGGCACAAAATTGCCAAAGTGATAACCAAAGTTACCACCGAGGAGAACCCTCTGCTATTACATCCCTACTTGTTTAACCCAGACGTGATGGATTACAGGGACCGGTGTAGCTGTCATATACACTCGCGGCTAACATCCTCCATGAGGTTGGGTGCAAACTCACGTCTAGAATAAATAATTCTTTGAACCATACAAGCAACTATCCTAAATAATTTACTCTTAGCTAGCAGAGAAACCAACTATGCGTAATAAACTCACATGAATTGTGTAAGCATAGACCAGCAAACAACTCATCTAAGTCTACCATACAGAGACGTGGCTCCAATACATAAACATCTCTAAGGTAATTACTCAAAGCAATAATATAAACTAAAAGAATTACTAAATTAAATAAATAAGAAAAGGATATTCATAATATTTATTCTTACAAAAAGAAGTATAGATACAAAAGAGCTTTACCAAAACTTCCGAAGACGACTCTGGGATCCGGAGCGAAGCTTTCAATTCTACTCTCTAACTCCCAACTAAATACTAAATCTAAAACAAAAAGAGTTATTGGATTCTCCAATGAGGTGCGAGATGTTCTGAAGCAGCTAGGGGTATTTAAAGCCTTCTTAGCACTGGAGGAGTCTTATAGCGCGAGGAGGAGTGGCGCGCCCACCAAGGCAGGCCGACCGGCCTAGTAGGGGGCTGGCCGGCCGTCCATCGAGGCGGTTTGTCACCGTCCTCGCTCTGGACGCTCCTGCTTGATTCCTTAGGTCGGTTCTGAAGTCGGCTCGTTCCTGGGGGCGGCAGAACTGGAGTAAGGGCCAAGTTAATGCCCAATTAGTCCATTTTCTAGAATGTTTGCGTTATCTCCCGCTTGGGCTTTAATATTCTATGTGTGTGGGCTTCTTGCAGCCCACTGAAGGAAGCCTGCAGGCTTTGGGCACTGGACAAGGCCATCGCCTAGGTGTGGGGCCGGCCGGCCTATGATTTTGCTCACAGAGTCCCATTTTCTCAAGATTTACTCCTGCAGTCATAAAGCATCCAAAACTTGTAGAAACTTATTAGTAATTATCGCCAAACTTTGGCGATTTACACCCTTTATTCACTGATATGTTGACAGTAATTACGTGATTTAAATACCATCAACAGTTGTCAGCCACATGGAATGAATCGTAGATCGAGTTCTAGGTGAAAGATAACCTTCGGACGAGGTGGCAGCATCCTCCTTGTCCTTAATCTTGTACTCGCCCCAAGCCCAAGATTCCTTGTCCTAAATCTTGGCCTTCTGACATGAAGCCTTCGACCCATCAACTCGGGAAGTAACACCCTTGTCCTGGACCAGCTAACGAAGTGCATTTTCTGCAGGTGAACGGACATTCTCCAAAAGAACCGTCTCCTGAGGCTTCAATAATCAAGAACATCAGCAGATTGATGAGTGCGAGAGAAAGCAGAAGACATCTTAGCAGGCTTCGAATCTGACACACTAAGTTTCCTTTTAAAAGTACTCATCACTGTTGCCATCTTAGGCTGCCTGAAAACAGTTGACGGTTTGGAAGGAACCACTTGACCGTGAACAAAAGCAGTTATAGGGGCAACAGAAACTACTACTTTCAAAGGGACGGCAACTTTAGAAGAAGCTTTGTCGAACTTATCCCTAGCAGAAGACTTGTCAGTTGTAGCCTTCTTCTTTGGAATATTATCACCAGATATTCCCATCTTGAAAAAGAAGGAAAGAAAAGGGTCACCCGTCTTGAAAAGATGATTGCAACTCAAAACGGATACAGCACGAAGGATAAAGCGAAGCTGTTAAAAGACTAAAAGATTGGGGTCAATGTGAAACTAACAGAACAACGGGTCAAGTATATATAGAGAAACAGAACACATTGAGAAAATAGATCAAAAAGGACTCAAGAACATGCTGACAAGTGGAAAGATCTAGAAACAGACAAATAGCTTTGACATTATTTTTAAAAAAAAATACTGTTTCTGACTGACACTTAGCATCAATTCATCAACAGTTGAGGGCTAGTGTTGGGGATAATGCCGAAGCATGCGCGAAGGGACTTGACATAGTTGCGAAGGGTTTCCGCACATGAGTGAGCGAACCATACAAATTAAGAGAAGGCAAGTGAACTATGAAGAGACGTAAAGGAGTTGACCAAAGACCTATATGTAACTGTGATTTATTCTCCATCTATAAATAGAGGAGAGAATCTCTGTAAAAGAGACAACGATTATTCGGGCCACAAGCCAGATGAACAGTTTGTCCAGACTGATCACTGAGTATTCTCTGCACACCTCGTCCAGCACCGCGGACGTCAAGAGGGCTTTGACCACATGATTCCGACAAAACATGAGGGCTACGCCTTCGCCGAATGCTTCTTCCAGTACCGCCGACAAACCTAGGGGCTTCGATCAAGTTTAGACATCGCAAAGATTCGTGTTGAAGGCTTCGCATCCCCAACAAAAATTAATACGTAGGTTACTAATTTAAGAATGTTTTAATGCTAGAACTGATTTGGTGCGAAATTTAGGTCACATAATAATGCAAGAATTAACTACATATTCAAATGGTCTATAAAATAGAACACGTATCCATCTCCTATGTCTATTTTAAGCATGATTTAATGCTAGAAATAAATTGGTGCCAAAAATACAGAGAGAGTTCTCTATAAATACGTTTCTGCTCCATTCCAGCATCACAAACGAGAACAAACTCTCAGTCTTCATTTTCACAATCACATTTGAAAGAATTTGTCATCATGGGGACGGTATTCCATATTGTGATGTTCTTATGCCTTTCCACCATGGTGCTATCATCAGGTATTTCTACACCTAAATATTACTAGCAATACCACTGATGGAGAGACAGTGATACACACTTAATCCTCCTGTATTGATTTCCATGTATTTTGTGGGTGTGAACATTAATATAGACTTGATCCTGCTATTTTAATTTCCATGTATTTTGTGTGAGTGGCAGATTTAACAGAGAAGGCATTAGACGAAAATGGCGGCGTCCCCCACCAGTTGAGTAAACCGGGCATCAAGGGATATGTACCAACATGTTCTAACAACTATTGCATTAACTTCTGCCATGGTAAAGGCTTTAGTCAGGGCTACTGCGCCGGACAAACATGCATATGCCATAATGCCATGAAACAGCAACAACACTCTGTCCATGAATCGGGAGAGGGGACAGCTAAAATTACCATCTCAGGTTGACAATGCCCTCTTCAGTGGGTTGTGAACCTGCTCTTGACATGTCATTAATAAAGCAAGAAATTTGGCCTCTTTTATGGACTTCATGCACCGACCATGTTACACTCACTAAAGGTATAACCAGTCTCTGGAGCCATTACTCCGCAAACTTGATGTTTATAGTGCAATGTCTTACATCAGAGTAGCACATTTGAGAGCATGGTAAGTACTGCATCAATATATCAACAAATATTTTTCAATTTTGAAACGACTATTTATTGCCTTCCTTAATGGTAGCACAGAGTCAACTAAATTCTCTATCATGGTCCTGCAAACCAACATCCTTAGACTCCATAGTCACCAGTCCGAACGGTTGAGTTGTGCTCACGTCTTAATTTTTTTCGCTGAAGTATTGGACATACTTTACTAGTACAAGGAGGGTTGATTAGAATGAGTAACGAAGCTACTCAGCAAGTTGAGAATAAAATATCAATGCATGCCATTCCGAACATAGAAAATAGTAGCTGATAACATCTAGCCTCAGCTAAATCATCTAATCATGTTCAATCCCTCCTATGAAATAGTTATTCTAATTAGAAACATATTATTAAATTTTAAATCTACTCTGCACTTAGTAACATAGGGTGACTGCCTCTTGTAGGCCTTTTTCCACCGCGAACGTAACTTCCATCCCGAAAGCAAGGAGTGAATATTCATGTTTTTAACTCTGTAGAGGTGTATCACTGTACCCACAGACTAGGTGAATATTCATGATGAACTACTAACACAAAAAACTACCAGCAAGTGTTGTATAATCAGATCACTATAAGAACAGAAACGAAACCAGTTACTACCTAATCTGAGTGATAGAGCAGATTTTCTTCCAGCCTGAAGCTCTGCAGCACCATCAGCTTGTTTGCATCTCTACTCTTTGGCTACCTCAACGTCCGGGACAGACCTCTTGTCCTTAAGCAAGATAAAGCACAGTGTCAAATTTGAGGAGCAAAATATTCACCAAGCCCCAAAATTTGTGCCATTTCAGAGCACCCGAGAACAATTTTAGGCAAAGATGTGGGGGTATACATAGCTCGCAGGGTGTCATCCATGTTAACCTTTCCGAAACTGCGTATATCAAGGTACTCCAGGTAGGGGCAGCTGTCAAGAATGGCAGTCAGTCCTTCATTGGTGAGGTCAACGCGGAAAAGCTGCAACGAACGTCGCTCGTGCATTCTTGAAATTGCCAAAGCTTCCGCATAGTCGGTAGCATCATCATCATCTCTCCGTCGCCAGATACGAGTACTTTTCTTTTGTATGTCCAAAGTTCTTCAGTTGTGGGCATGCCTTAGAAACAAGCTCAAACCTACCAACTTTAGGACATCGCTCGAGCTCGAGCTAGGGGTGAAAACTAGCGGCCTTTAGGGTCAGCTCCGACCCTCTTTAGTTCAAACAAATGAACTAGATTTCCAAAATGAGCTCTCATTTTGGAAATCTAGTTCATTTGGTTGAACTAAAGAGGGTTGGAGGTTACCCTCAGGGGCACCTATTTACACCCGTAGCTCGAGCTCCTCAAGCAAGGGGAGCTTCTCTATTGCCTCTGCAAATCGTTGTTACAATACCTTGTAGCACTGGCTCAGGTGAAGGCACTTTAACAAAGGTGCTCTGCGAAGTGATTTTTGTCAATGGTCGATACTAAAATGCTGTTTAACTGAAAACAAAAGAGGATGGTACCAGTATTATATAGCTGCTTTATTCCGTTTGCCTCACCGACAATCGTAACTAATGTAAACTCTATTCTAAATCACACTAACTTTTGAGCAAATGTCCACAAAGAAGTATATATTGTCTCAGCTAAACAGTATAAACAGAAGTCTTTTGGGTAACCAACTACCCATGCTAGATCACCGTTTTCGTTTCTCATTTGAATCCTGAATATGAAAACCCATTTCATCAGTTGGGGCGAGAACCAAACTATGAATTATGGAGTTCAATACGTTTAGAGGAATTGTTTTTCTATTTAATTACTTTTGACCCAAATCATGCACAAAGAAAGAAAACAACTGGCGAAATAAAACCCAGAAAGAAATAAATCTTATCACATACTGCTTGGAGAGGAATCGAAGGAAGTCATCGTTGATGTCGTACATGGCCCAGAAGGCCCCCTGACCGCAACGGCGGCGCAAGCCACGGCAACAGGTCTGGCCTGCCGGCGATATGCCGGGCGGTAGAAGCCGCGCATGTCGACATGACGCCAGAGCGTGGGATCCTCGCGCGCCAGGAGCGGAAGGAGTTCTGGGACGTCGAGCTTGCCGAGGATCGATGTATGAGATCACATCCAGGGGCAGCTCCAACCGACCAGTCCCTCCTCGGCGAGGCGTTCTAGCGTTGCCGCCGTCCACGAGGATGATGAGGGAGGGCATCAGATATTCAGATCTTCGTTCGTCCAGCGTAACAGTACGGGATTGTAATACTCTAAAATCAGCCCTTTGTTCAATTTCAAACTTTAGCTCAAGGTTTACCCTCTCTTTTTTATGGCCGAGGGTAGCTCAATGTTTATCAAAGTATATTTCTAGTTTTGTCTAACCATATGTACTCAGCGAAAAAAATTGAACATCTACATTGTTCTCTCACTACTACAGAACCCCAAATAGGAGACACCATATTTCAGACGGGTTAAAAGACCCCGTCTGTAAACACATATCACAGACGGGGTAAACTGTGCCACGTCTCGTATATCTTTGAAGCCCCGAACCCTGCATATGATAACAGACGTCAGTTCGGGTAACCCGTCTGTGATATTGTCTCAGACGGGGTATATGACACCCGTCTGTGATGTTTTTAAGTTTACAGACGGGGTCGAGCTGTATCATAGACGGCGCCCAATATCCCGTCTGAAATGTGGTAACACCATGAGACGTTGTTCAATCCTCCCGTCTGGGATAAGAGGCAGCTCCTTTTGATTGAGTAAGCAGGCGCGCTCTGCTTCTTTGAATCAGTGCGGGAGTTCAGACACGGCGGGACACTGCCGTCGCACGCCAGTTGCTCCTCCCTACGCCGGCGCCGCCGCCGCAGCCTCCCGGCGGCTCGGCCGAGCTCCCGCCACCGCCGGCCACCTTCCCCTCCCACCTGCCCCGCGCGCGCATGCTCCCACCCCCCTGCCCCCGCTCGCTCGCGGATCTGGATCGAGCTAGCTAGGGAGGAGGTAGCTTGGGGTGACCACGATGGTGATGGAGGAGGTGGCGAGGATGATGGTGGCCGCTGCAATTGTCCTCTGCGCTGAGCTTGACGAGTAGGAGGGCGGCAACGACGGTGAAGGAGCGCGCGCCGGGAAAAAAAATTCAGATGTAAGTGTAACTAGCTAGCTGGAAGTGAAGTGGAAGAAAATTAGCTTTCTTTTGATGCATTTAGAGGTTTATGTTATTGTGGTTTGAAGCATGACAGAGGTGGAAAACGAGTTGGTAGCAGAATTAAATGGTTAAAAGATTTTGCTTCTCAATTTTTGACATAATTCTGTTGTTCATTAATGTATGTAAATTGCATTTTCAGATGGATAGGAGATGGATGTATCTTGAGAACCGTGCGTCTAATGAGTTCCTAAATGGTGTCCTGAGTTTCCTTGCTGTGGCGGAAAAGGATAAATTGGATACAAAGAGAACGGTGTTGTGGTGCCCATGCCTTGATTGCAACAACGACAAGAGTTATGCTGATTCAAAGTTTCTTCATGCACACCTGATTTTGCGTGGATTCAAAAAGGATTATACAATTTGGAACAAACATGGGGAGGAAGGAATGAATCCTAGTGAAATAGTTGCTGAAGGCAGCATGGGTGCTAGTGTGGATGAGCAACCACGAAATGAAGATCTTTCTCAAGATCCCATAAGTGACGATTGCATCTTAAGTATCAGTGATGATTCTGATGATATTGCTGAGAATTTAGATCAGATGATGATGGATGGCATTGACGGTAGTGAGGAATACAGTGATGGTGAGTTTGGCAAGTTCCAGGAAATGGTCAAGGACTCTAAGATTTCTTTGTATCCAGGTAGTGAGAAGAAAAAATACACGAAGTTGTATTCGGTGCTCAAACTTTTGCAACTAAAGGCAACCCACCATTGGTCTGATGCTAGTTTCAATAAGTTGTTGGAATTGCTAGGGGACATGCTTCCGGAGGAAAATAAGTTGCCCAAATCTACCTATGAAGCCAAGAAGATAATTTGTCCTTTGGGCTTGGATGTAGTTAAGATACATGCTTGTGAGAACAATTGTGTCCTGTTTCGAGGTGAGTTTGCAGAAATGAGTGAATGTCCAGTGTGTGGAGCTTCTCGCTACAAGCGTAGAAATGATGGGGGGGACAGCAAAAGGAAAGGGCCTCCTAGTAAGGTCATGTGGTATTTTCCGATAATTCCCCGTTTGAAGCGATTGTTTGCAAGCAGACAGCAAGCCGAACTGATGCGTTGGCACAAAGATGGACGTCAAAAGGATGATGACTACTTACGTCACCCTGCTGAAATTGATTGGCACGAAGTCTCATGATTGTTATATTTTGTTGACTGTATTGCTTGCTGCTGGAATTAGGAATATCTTACCTTCCGGTGTTCGAGAGGCTCTCATGAGCTTGTGCTTCTTCTTTAATGCAATTTCCCAAAGGATCATAGATGAGGACACATTGGACAGCCTTGAGAAAAACCTGTACAAAACTCTATGTCTTCTTGAGGTGTACTTTCCACCGGCTTTTTTTGATGTGAATGTCCATCTGGTTGCTCACATTGTTAAGGAGATAAGGTTCCTCGGACCAGTGTTCCTACACCAGATGTTTCCATATGAGAGATACATGGCCATTCTAAAAGCATATGTGAGGAATCAATCATCTCCGGAGGGATGCATTGTTCAAGGTTATTCCACCGAGGAGGTAGTTGAGTCGTGTATTGGTTATCTTGATCCAAAAAATTCCATTGGTTTGCCAAAGTCACGCTATGAGGGAAGGCTGGCAGGAAAAGGTACGCTTGGTAAAAAGGCAATAAGTCCTGGATTGGAGCTATATGAAAAAGCCCATTTTCTTGTGCTACAGCAAACTGCGGATGTCAATGACTATCTTGAAGAGCACAAAGCGTTGCTAGTTAAAGAAAATCCAGAGCGGTCTGAAGCATGGATAGCAAAGACACATATGCAAAAGTTCAGCTCTTGGTTTAGAAATCGAATTGAAAAGTCAAAAAAGACATCGAGTAACCATGCATTGCTTTGAAAACTTGCAAAAGGACCTTTACACACAATCTGGACTTACCAAGCATACGAGATAAATGGTTACACATTCTACACGAGATTTCAGGATGACAAAAGCACTAACCAGAATAGTGGTGTTCGCGTAGATGCATATGACAGCAATATGCATAAGGATACCTACTATGGACAAATAGAGGAGATATGGGAGCTCAGATATGTAGGCTTTAGGGTGCCCCTGTTTAAGTGTCGTTGGGTACAAGGACCACATGTTAAAAAGACAAGTATGGTTTCACCACCGTTAACTTTGAAAGAGTTGGATACAAACAAGAGCCATTTGTACTAGCAAAACAAGTGTTCCAAGTATTCTATGTGACTGACACGGTCAAAAAGAAACGGCATGTGGTCCTGCCCGGAAAAAGAAGAATCCTAGGAGTGGATAATGTAGTGGATGAAGACGAGTACAACCAGCTTGATGAAATCCCTCCATTCGCTGCTGCCATAGTCCCAGAGCTCAATGCAAATGATACGACTCCTTATATTCGTACTGACCATAAAGAAGGGGTCCCTATCAAGAGGCGTCGTAGGAAGAAGCAAGTAGAGAAGGAGTAATTATGCTGTCATGTTATTTGTTTTCAAATTAAGGAAAATGTATTAGCTTTGTTGTAATATCAATTCAGATATGTATTAGCTTTGTTGTAATATGAATTCAGATATTTGTTGTAATAATTAATTCAGAACTTGTACCATGGATATATCTAGATTTGCAATGTTAATTTCTTGAGAAATTTAGAATGAGCGCAACCATATGCCTATCAGATATGTAACATTTTCTGAAAAAGATGGAACATCTGTGATGAGCTTTCTGCAGATTCTGGAAAAGTTTGGATTGCAGGAGCCAAAAGAAGAGAAAATCTGTTGACAGATTTATCACAGACGGCGTTAACCTTTACCCCGTCTGTGATATGTGATCTGAGACGGGCTAACATTTACCCCCGTCTGTGATGTCTCAGCGTATTTAAGTGTTATTGTGCAACTCTTAATTTCCCTGACTCATCACCACATGATTACTTAAATGTAATCACTAGTAGCACATGCAAATGTCATCAGAACAACAGAAATAAACATCATTAACGAAAATGACTTCAACTTATAACACAGAACCTGATATCATTAGCTTTAGACCATCATGTTCACACCAGCAGCTTAATAAGTACCAACTGAAACCAGAAGCTATTAGCTTAATACATGTCTTGAACTACATTCATATGATTACCCTACCAGATTAGATGAACCCTGACATGACATGACAGGGATATTTACATAATGATGATGTCCCAGCAAAATGATCTAACATCAGCATACAAAATGATCCATCACAGAATGACACACCACCCCTTCACCACCAGCAAAATAAATCCTAACATTGCAGGGATCCTCACTTGAGGATGAGGCATAGCAGCATACAAGCTAGCACAACCATTATCGCAACGATGCGGTAATGATCATCCATGCCCTATCCTTTTCCGAGACTGCCTTCTCCTTGTCTAAGGCTAGCTTCTCCTTTTCTAAGGCTAGCTTCGCCCTTTCTGAAGCTTCACGCCTCATCTTTCCCTGATACAGGCGGCAGACACATGTAGCTAGTGTTTTCGTCCTTGCTATCTCCAGCTGGGTCTCCCGCACAAGTGACTCCTTTTCTTCAAGTACTTCATTCCTGAGTGCAGTGGCAACATTGAGTTCAGCCCTGGTTCTCTCTCCATCTTTCCGAAACAAACGAAGTGTCTTCCACAAGTTCACAAATGATTGTTGCGCCCTTTCTGGCCATGTCTCATCCACCCATCTCACAAACTTGCACTGTTCTTCATCTTCCTGCAGAAAAGTGTAACATTTCAATGAATAATTTCCCTGATCCATCTTTCTGAAGCTTATTCTTCTAATAATGTTTTCCCTCGAGAGGACAAGAGCAAGGTTTTACCTCGAGAGGACAGCCGTAGAAACGACGCCCGGTGTCCTTTCCTGAGTAGCAGACCTTCCTTCGCGGCTGCAGACCACAAAAACAACGCAGCTCTGTTTCTGTATCCACGCCGCCCCAATCTGCTTCATCAATCTCCGCTGGCAGCTAAGAAAATGGTTGGGAAAAAAATAAATTACAACTATAGTTATATAACTTATGGTAAGTTCAAATGCAGCTCACCTAAATGCAGAAGGTACTATTTTATTCTACTAAACTGGCATATTAATAAGAATGATTAACATAGGAAAATCTTCATCATCTGTCAATAAAAGAATTGAATATTTCAAGAACTTCAGCACATAAAGAATCTTTCATACTTGTCAATACCAGATTCAAGAGCAAGTTATTGAAAAGCACTTCTGCATTTTTATTCTAAGAATGAAACCATTATAGTGAAATGAAGACTTGAAACACAGCATTACATGTTCCAGATTAGCTAGTGTTCTTCCTACTTGTTTGATTTCACTAAACCACCCGAATTGTACAACTGTCAGGGCAACCAAGCTCACACAACAAAATGTTGAGGCAACCAAGCTCACACAACTAATTATTGTAGGCAACCAAGGTCACACAACTAAATATAGCTAGGGTTTGGCACAATCAAACACGAAGGAGGGATTAGGGTTGGGCACAGCAGAGAACTCACCTCCGGGCTCGTCGCTGGTGATGGCGTTCGTCGCCCACCACCGGTACCCGTATCCTCGTTCTCGTCCTCGTCCTCGTCCTCCTCGTCCTCGTCCTCGTCCTCGTCCTCGTCCTCCTTGTCGTCCTCATCGTCCTCCTTCGCGTCCTCGTCCTCCTTCGCGTCCTCCTCCTTCGCGTCGTCGCCCGCATCCTCGGCGTCATCGTTGCTCGAAGAACGCCTCGCCGCGCCGCCGGAGCCCGATGGGACCTGACGCCTCAGAGATGACAGGAGGTTCGTGACGAAGGCCTCCATGCGAGATGTCTGCGACCTGCTGATGTCGGAGCCTCCGCCACCGACGCCTCCGTGGACGGAGTCGTCGCCGCCGCCGTGACCTCCATGCATCCCGCTGCCGGAGCCATCGGAGCGGCCGCGACCACGGATCACGCCGCTGAATCCACCTTGCATCGCCGGAATCATCTCGCGTCACCGGATCTGGTGAGAGAGTGCGCGGCGGCGAGGTAGGGAGAAGGCCGAGATCTAGGGTTTGCGTGTGGTGAGAGAGTCGGCGGCGGCGAGGGAGAAGGGCAAGAGGTAGGGTTTAACCGTGAGGGCTGGGTTCGGCCTCAATGTATAGCCTGAAGCACAAAGAATTGTTAAAAAGAACAAAAAACTTAACCTCTCAGCAACACAACTAAGGCCGAGCGGTTAGTGGCTCAAGTTTTGGACTGCTTCTACTCGGGAGTTCCGAGTTCGATTCCCAGGGGCGGATGAAGTTTTTTTTTTCTTCTCTCAATTTTTTCTGTTGCTTCAGACGGGATTTATGCACACGCCGTCTGTGATGTGTGCAGATCCACATAACCGCGCCACTCAGTTCTGCGGTCACTTGCCCTAAACCCTAGCCGCCGCGACTCACTCCTCCTCCACTCAGTTCTGCGGTCACTTGCCCTAAACCCTAGCCGCCGCGACTCACTCCTCCTCTACTCCGACCGCCGCCGTCGTCCGGCCTTCCGCCTCCGGATCCACCGCTATGCCGTCCTCCTCCTCGACTCCGACCACATCGACACTCATTCTGCTCCTCTACTCCGAACCCTAGCCGTCCGCCGCGTCGACGCCCACCGTGACGACCTCCTCGACGCCCACCGTGACGACCCCCTCGACCACGACTTCGTCCACTTACGTTCCGACCACGAGGCCCTTGTGAAGCGGATCCGTGTAGTAGTGCAAGCCGTGCCGCGGAGGAGTCCGAGCCGAGGAGCACCGCCAGCAATCGCGAACGACGAAGGCAAGTATTCTTCTCAAAATTTTGATGCTGAGGAGCACCGTCAGTGGATTGGGAGATTTAGCGAATATTTCACTTGATTGGGAGATTTAGTGTCTCCATATGATTCTGATTTGTTATGATTGCTCCTGTGTTTTGATTGTGTAGTTACCAGGAATGATTAGAAGAGATTTAGTATGGGTGTTGAAATTTGAACTTGTAAACTGAAAAATTTCAGAGGCTAGAACCTTTACTATTGTTCTTGGAATCTTAATGTAGCTAGAACCTTTACTATTGTTCCTGAATTTAATTTATCTTTGCATAAATGAACTGAAGTGGTCCCTCAATATTTGGCATAGAAGTTCATAATTGTTTGTTTGAACAATGTATTTCTGAATAAATGTTTGTTTCAAAAAGCAATATATTATAGCTGAATATTCCTTTGCTGGAATTTGTTTTTCATGAATCTATTGTTGCTTGAATGTAAATGGTTGTTCAATTTTTTTTGCTGAATCTATTTTCCCTACAATTTGAATGGTAGTTCCATATTTTGCTGAATCTGCTGAGCTTGTACATTGCTAATAGTTTTTAAATCTGATTGATAGATGTCGTCAAACGAACATTCAAACTCGGGACAAAGAGATGGTCTTGAAGATGAAGAAGTTCCCAACGAGAATTTTGCAGAAGCACCTGTCAGGGTTCCCCGAGCACCAAGGACATCAACAAAGTGGCCAGAAGACAAGATAGTGGTGACTGCCGTTGATGATAATGGGTGGCCTGTAGATTCTGATGCCAAGCAGAGAATGCGGACACTTGCAGGCCTTATTGCTCGGCAGCAAGTGTCACTTCTACTCCCTAATTTTGGTAGCCTCAGTGAAGAAGCGAAGTGGGAACTTTTTGATGACTATGTCATGCCCACTTTGGAGTTCCAGGATCACATGAAGCCTTTGGCATTCAAGGAGATCATGAAGGTCATCGCCCATGCATGGAGAACCCACAAGAGCAACCTTGTGAATAATTTCATGTTGAAAGGGATTGAACCGTTCAGCAAACACAAGTATATTAAGCCAGAAGTTTGGACAGAGTTTGTGCGGCTGAAGAGCAGTGAAGAATTTCAGTTGGAAAGTGAGAAGTTCAAGAATTTGCGGGCGCAGAACGTGCACAACCATCATCTTGGCACAGCTGGATATGATGGGAAAATCGCTGAATGGGAAGCACAGGATGAAAAATTTTCTAAGGAAGGTCGCCCGAATCCTTGGAACCGATACCCCAGTATTTTTTGCGAGCAAGGAGTGAGACCAGCGACAATGGTGAGATCACCTTCAAGTCACCTCAAACCGAGCAAGTGTCAGAAAAGATTTTGGACTTGCACAATGCAGCCAGCGAAGGTGAAGCGTCCTATGAAGGGGTCAATGGTTTGCTCAGTGTGGCTTTGGGTAACAATGAGCACGGAGGTCGTTTGCGAGCATGCAACAGTTATGATGGCTGGAAGAGAATTTATCCCAGACAAAGGAATTGCAAAAGGCCAGCTGATATAGATGTGCACCAGTTGAAAGATGACTTGAGGACAGAGTTGAAGAGTGAAGTCACACGTGAGGTAATAGCACATTTTTCTGAAATTCTTGCTGCACAAGGATTGCAAATTGTGCCGATGTCTCCAGGCCCCAGCCCCATTGGTGCACGAAAGAGTAGCTGTGCATCCCAAAACAGGCCTGCGGGAGATGACAATGATATGATGAGGGATGTGTCAAATGAAGAGAACCCCCCTGCAGCAGATCTAGAAGAAGATTCCATTGACCAGCTCACCGGTCCGACACCGTGCTCACTTATGATGAATGTTGCAGGTCATCGAATGGAGGTTGGTAGGGGCCAGGTGCATCCAAAACAGGATGTAATCCACTGTGCCAAAGTACTCGAGGGATACGTAGTGGTACGTGTGGATTATGTACATGCTGACTTCCGGCATGGGTTGCTTGAGGTGGCACCTAATGATGAGATTACAACATTAGGTGAAGCTCTGCAGCAAAGGATCCAGTGGAGGAGGTCCAACATTGTGCTTAGGCCTGTCTTTTGATCATCCCTCATATTCAAGGTCTGCACCCTCCGGATCTGATAGACGGCCTGACATCAATGTGGCGCAGCAAGTCCAGGAACCCTAGCCAAACAGCAATGGTGTCACTACGCATCAAGAGCAGGACAAGTCTATGGGGGCAGCTGTGCAGCAAAAGCAGTGTTTCAGCGATGGGTTGCTACTGCAGCAGGAGAAAGAGAAGGGCGGCCAACTGCACCAGTCCAAGAGTGACCAGGACATGACTATGTGTGAGAAGGCCAAGGCGGCTGAGCAGGAGAAGGCCAAGGCTGCTGAGCAGGAGAAGGCCAAGAAGGCTGAGCAGGAGAAGGCCAAAATGGCTGAGCTGGAGAAGGCAAAAAAGATTCAGCAAGAGAAGGCCAAGAAGGCTCAGCCAACTATGGCACAGAAAACTGTGGTTGGCAAGATGACCAGGAAAACCACCAAGGAAGCTCAAGGCCAAATCAACATGGAGCTCTCCAAGAAGAAAGATGTTCCTGATCTTTCACATTGGACATCACCAAACCGAAAGTACAAGGCAGGGCAGCCAATGATGTCTGCAAAGGATCTGGAGGAGGCTGGACATGCTTGTGTTGCCCTCCATAAATTCTATATGGACAGTTGGAAAAATTATGAGACCATGTTCAGAGTTTTCTTCAAACGTTCGCATTTCGTATGCGAAAAAAATGGTTGCTTCTGGGTTGGTTTCAACGACCTGTATGATCTCTTTTGCTTCGGAGCCTTGGACTATTCAGTTTTGCGGTGCTTCACTTTGTAAGTTCATATAACCTCTTCCTCTACTATTTTTCAGATACACAATAATGCAAATAGTTGGTAATTGCACTTTTTAGTTCTGCATTCTGGTCACCTCAATTCATGCAGCAAGCCTCAATTTGTATTCTGTTCATTTCATTTCATGCAAGCCTCATTTTGTAGGTACATGATACGTGAAACCAGGCAAAACAATGTCCCTGTTGCATTTCTTGACCCTCAGACCTTTTCTCTGCCCTGCATTAATATGGATAAGGAGTTTGTGGTTGATTACGTGGCAAATGCATTGTCTCGATATGCCAAGTCAAAGGACTATGTCATGTTTGCCTTCAACCCTAATGGCCATTGGGTCCTGGTGGTCATTGTCCCGAAGTGGAACAAGGTCTGGTACATGGACTCCACCTCCGCAACATCAACACAAGATTTAGATCCCTGGAAAGTTGTAATTGATGAGTGAGTTTTCCCTGATTGTTGAGCTTCGTTGGAACATAATTGTTGCACCATTTCTTTACACTTCTGCGTGCATGCGTGCAGGGCTTGGACACAATACCTGAACATCACTCGGACAAACAAGAAAGGGAAAGCCAAATTGCACCATAGTTTGAAGTTCCCGGTATATTCTGCCACACATAATGTTCAATTCAGTCTCAATTGAATTCAGTGCCTGAGACATTGGGTAATATTTGTTGTCTGTTTTTGCAGTGCCACCAGCAACCAAGCGGTGAGACTACGTGTGGCTTCTATGCAGCGTATCACATGATCCTGACAGCCACTAAAGTGGGTTTGACAAGGCCTGAGGTGAGCAAAGCACAAGGATTTTATTTTTTTTCTTGCTCCTCAACACTCAATACTGAATGCTATTTGAATAACAAAATGGTCAGTAGTTCAAACATATCATTTTTATCCAGTCACTTTACAGTGCAAGCTTCAGCCGCTTATATAAGTCTCTCAATACTTACTTTTACATTGTTAACTGATGTTCAGGACTTTAAAGTGCCGACTGGACCCATCCCTCATGAGGAACTAGTCAAGATTCGCACAAAAACTGCCACATTCATCATGTCCCAAGTCATCAGCGGGAAAGGCGAGTTCCATTACCCGAATAGCTCGATACCTTGAATAATTGCTGCATATTGTGATCAATATGGATGTGTGAACGGATAATGTTGATAAATCTATAATGTTGATGTATGAACTGATGTCAGTACGCTGTGTGAACCAATTTGTGCTGAACATGTGAAGGACTTGAGCAATCTGTGATGTCCTCTATAAATTTTGTGGTGTTTCTGTGATTTGGACAATGTCGTGTATGTGCTCTGTGATTTCTGTTGTTTGTGATGCTTGGATTGAACTGTCATTGGATGTGGAAAGGCATGATTGCCGTCTGTGATCTGGTAGAACTTGTTCAAACGGGGAAGCCTTTCCACGTCTGAGATTAAACATTGTAGCTCAGACGGGGAACCTGTTGCCGTCTGAGATAAACAAATATATCTCAGACGGGGTTCCCTACCGCCGTCTGAGATAAGTCATCAGACGGGGCCCCGAACCCCGTCTGAGATGACTTATCTCAGACGGGGTATACTGCCTATTCTCAGACGGCGTATACCCCGTCTGTGATATACCATATCTCAGACGGGGCCATTGCCCGTCTGTGATCATCTAACATCACAGACGTCGTCGCACAGACGGGGTCAGTTGCCGTCTGAGATAACCGAAGTCCCCCGTCTGTGTTTTGGATTTCTGTAGTAGTGTCTGATTCTACGGGATCCGAATTCTGTGTGAAATATTGTAAGTATATATTTGCGCACCTTGAATTGCCAGCTCAAAAGCAATGCGACTATTTGTCATTTTATTGTTGATTTTTTTTTAGATACTAGTGTTGATTTTTTGATATACTAACCCTTCGAGGTAATTAACTAAGTCATCCCGTGAGATGTCATTTTTTTTGCATGTTGTTTCCTTACGACCTACTACCTCCGTTCCTAAATATAGAGTTTTCTTAGCTTCCAAACATCAAGATAGTCAAGACGTTAAAAGAATACCATGCTCTTCATTTTTAACTCAACCCACCCTTCAACGACCCTCTCACCAACCCAGGTGACTCGCGCAGACAGCTGACTCCTTTTCAATAGAAAGGAATAGCCAAACCTACCCAGCTGGCTGGTCAATCTCAGTGATCTTATCGTCCGGCAAAGCGGAGACGGACGACCACGGTCCCGACCTTACCAGCACCATAGGTTTAGGGCTTGTTTTGGAACAAAGGAAGTTCAAAGGAATTTCAAAGGAACTCATTCCAAAGGAAATTTTCCTAAACTTGGTGTTTGGAATGGAGGAATGGTGAATTCCTTTCCAGAGGAAAGGAGTGGCTTCCTTCACAAAACGTAGGAAATAATCCATGAGGTTGGAGCTAAAGAAAACTTTCCTTCGTTTTGCTATTGCGTTGGCTGTGCATGCAAACAACCTAATTAGCTAAAGGACATGTCCACTTTGAATCTAATTGACGTGGGTTTATGTACATGCATGCTTGCTTCAGTGCTTGGTGTGTTAGCAAATGACATATAGGAACGAGTTACCTTAAAGTGAGTAGTTAAAGGTGGCAAAGAGGTTAGAAATTTGATTTAAGTGCATTCAATAATAATTGATGGCTTTATAAATAATTTATTTAGTTGTAATGCATTTAGTTCCTTTATTTATCATTCCTGTAATCCAAACACCTCAAATTCTCTATTCCTCTGTTTTGGATTCCTGCGGTTTTGGCACTTTTTCCTTTCCTGTGTTTTCTCTGTTCCTGCGTTTTTTCCTATTCCTGTGTTTTTCATTCCTTTGTTCCAAACAGGGCTTACTAATCAATGAAGCCCCTCAACCTACTATCTTTTCTTACAAACTCAACCAAGCCTAACCAAACTCCATGCTCACGACATGTTCTTGATATTGATTGAGTTGGAGGGAGTCATAGACTACCATGGAATCCTTCCATAGTCACCCCGGTGACCTTCGTCACCAAAGCGTCATGACAGTTTCCAATACCCCTCATATAATCTCCGGTGGGGATTAGTCGTAGCACGTAGGAATGCCGACCACTACATAAGCCACGTCTGGCTAAGGCGAGCAGCAAGCCCCCAGAGATCGCCCTATATGTAAAACACCCTATATTAAAGGAAAAATTTTGAACTCCAGAACGCCCTATATTATAAGGGACAGAGATAGTACCCTGTATTTCTTCTCTTGACGTTTCAGACAAAGAATTGTGCACTGCAATATCGGTGTAAATTCTGTCTAAAACGTCAATACAACAAAAAGAGGTAGTATGGTTTTTACTTTCTGCAAAGTCGAAGGAAAATCAAACATATAATGTTTATATATTGAAGCATAATAATTGACAAAGGAGTTATGTAGTGGGCATGCTGTTATTCCCCTATTCCTCCTGCACACAGGTACCTCAATTCACTGTTGATACCAGACAATAGCCAAGTTATATTTTACGCATGACAAAGTGTGGGTATCTATAACAGTCTACTTCGATGGCAGTCGGTTTCCCATACACAACTGCGTTTATTCAATAATAGCAGCATCAATTATGTTCATATGCTGGACGAGCAGGAATTGAAATTCTGAGATGAATCTCTTGGATTGTTCGGACTTCTAGCTCAGGCGCAGGAGCCAAGATAATAGCAGCAAATTTGTTTAGACGGAACTGATCTCTCAGCGCTAAAATTAATTACCAAATTATGTGGATGATCAGCAGTCAACTATCAAATTCAATAGTAAATGATAACTATACATCATAATAGATTCTTAGTTTCTCCCGGTGGGCCCCGCAGATCCACTGTTCCAAAAGTTTACTGTTACCCTGTAGCAAGTGATACGAGCCGTTGGATCCAAATCGAACGATTCAATCGCGTGTCTTCTGGAAGCGACGGGGAGCCTCCGGCTCCCATCTTCCCGTCCGGCCCCCCGCCGTCCCCAATTCCCGAGCGATGGCTTCCACCTTCCTCCCATCTTCCCGTTCGGTCGTCCGCCATCCCTCGCGTCGCGCGTCGCCTTGCTCACCCTTCACAATCGAGCAAGGCCACGGCGGCGAAGCAGCGTTTCGATCTCTATCACCTGTCACATGGCAGCAATGGCGGCCTCGGCGGCGCCCCTTCTTGCGACGGCGGTCCCGACTGATCCGGTCGTACTCTATCGCGCCGCTCCTCCTTGGTCACCCTCCTCCGCCGTTCTTGATGCAAGGTGGAACAGGCTGCGGCAGGGGCTGCCAGATAGCTCGCTTGCTTGCGAGGTGAGTCAGTCGCAGCACTGCTCCTTCCCCTCCTCAGCAGTGCTCGATTCAGCAGTGAAGTAGCCATGCGAGGTGATTCTATACGGTTTCGATTCCACGTGATACCAATCTCCCTTAATCTACCTATTATTTCTTCTTCTTTATTTTTTGCGGTAATGAATCTCATCTGCTGATTTATATGTGTTGCTCAGTGGTCACGGTTGGAGGCACCTGCTTGCTGCTGGCGTCGCCGCTGGGATTTGCTATTTCCTCATCACTGGTGCTCCTTCAGTGCACTGCGACCTCTAGATCTACTCACCGCTGCCTGTAATATAGATTTAAAACATTCGAAATGAAGCAGCAAAATAAACAGATGAGTCTAGGTTAGCATTTTACTGAACTTGGAAGAAGCTATAACTGCATAACTAGATATTTTGGTTATTTGCAGCAACATTCGCCTGAGACCTGCTTAACCATGTCAGTTATTCTGAAATGTAGCATTCTTTGTCATCTCTGAATGTATAGGAAATATCATGCCTGCATTCGAAGCAGCCTTTTATTTACATCATAATGGTTATCCTCGGCCGTAATGTGTCCCTTTATTATATACTAACGTTTCACAGAAGTAGCACGCCCAGGTACCGTACCCTTTTGCTTTTGCATCAATGTAGCCATCATGTGCTCTTGGCCAATCTGATGTATGTAATAGAATGTGAGGGGATCATTGAGTTGAGATTTAGGCTCCACGGTCAGATCTCCCCCTGTTCTCAGAACGAATCGCCAGTATAATCTTTATCATAGAATAGGAATCGGTTATTAAGCTGACAATTTGGATTTTTTTTTATTTCATTCATCCATACACTGTGGTATCACTCGAATTATTATGTTAGAATAGTTTCTTAGAATATTTTAGGGTCATAGCCTGATAGCAAGCTGCATGCACTGTCTTACCCAAAATACAATGTCTATTTTTCTATATCAGTGAATTGTGTTTCTTTCTTTTTTTATTGATTCAGTAAACTCAAATGTTCCTTTCCAAGTAACCAATTTTGTACTGCTCTTCCGTTCAGCTGAAGCCCAACAACGAGTAGCAGAAGAAGCAAGTGTAGAGATAAATGGTCACAAATTTGGAACTGCAATGAATGCAAGCATTGCTTCCTTCTGTTCAAGGTATTGCCCAGTCATTTTTTAGTATTTCTTTGATAAGATGGATTTCATTCATGTCTAATAGTTGTCCTGCTTTCTTATCCGACAAATTCACAAGATGGACGTGCTATCTCAGTTGTTTTGGTCATTCAGACTTTTCTAGATCATATGACATATTGTGAAGTCAGATTTGACAAACCAACTGTACTTGATCCTTTTCTTGAGATGTTGCATATAATTTTTTTTTTTACTCCTCTTCCATTCGTCCTTCATAGATTATTTTGTTTGTTTGATTATGAAGATGTTTTGAAGCTGTATATTAATGGAAAGCTTTACTCTTAGGAAACAGACAGATGTAAGAAATGGCATACTCTGAGACGGACGCTTCTTTCTTCTCGACTGTCATGAGGTACAGATGTATTTTTTGTCATATATAAAGATTTATATAACAGAAAAAGAATTAGAAATAGCCTGTTTTCATCTTCACAATAAGATGTCGCTACAATCTGTGGTCAGTTTAAGTACATGTGCTCTTTACTTTTAGATTCAGTGACAATATTGTTTACAACCACATTTATTTGCATGTCCTGAACCCTTCTTTCTGATTTATGCAATGATAAGTTGACATGAATATACCCCCGTATGCAGAACCATTCTTCCTAAGTTGATGACATACTCTTCAAATATAGAACACATAATGGAACTTTGGTAGACATGCATTTTGCTGCCTGCCTCTCTTTAGGCAGTGTAACCATATAAATTTTTTCCCACTGCTTCAGGACTCAAAAAAAAGCATGCAGATATTATGTAGATTTTTCAGCTTATTATATACTTTTAACCATACAGGGTATGGCCATATCCTGCTCTTACTGAAAAACTGAGCAGCAGTTCACATTTAATTTCGTTGAATCTCCCTCTGATAAGAATCCTAAATGGAGACCATTGCATATTTCAAAGTTATTGAATCACAGTTTGGTTGTCTAATTACTACACTTAGGCCCCGTTCAGATGAGAATAATAGGGGGCGATTATTACTGTAGATGTCACATCAATACTTCCGGCACGATTTATGTGTACTAAACAAAGTCAAATCACAAAACTAAGTCCAGGACCCCCCCTCTATTTCGCGAGACGAACGTAATGAGGGTAATTAAGCGGCGATTAGACGATGGTTACTGTAGCATCACTGTGTCAAAACATTGATTTCTTTGGCTCGTTAGATTCGTCTCGAAAAATAACGCCCGTCTGCAGAAAGGTTTTGCAATTAAATTTTATTTAGTACCCCTAAATAGTAAGATTCTTTTTGACTTTAGAGGGTAGAAGTTTAGAGGGTGAAATAGAGGGGTATCCAAACGCCCCCTTACACTATATACAAAATACACTAGAGATCCAAGACAGCCAACCAAAGTGAAATCTTCATAACTCCGTGAAGATATAGATTCTTGCATTCTAAATCTAAATTATTGTTGCTCACCATTTTTTTACTGTCTTCTTCTGGCTGGTCCCATTTTATACCTACAAGTATTTTGAAATTCTACTCTTCATTCATGATTGATGTTTTTTCAGGTACATAAATTGCTGAAGATTGGCAGCAGCATAGTGAAGACCCTACACATTTGCCGTACTTTGTCATAAACGTATCATGCATACGTATTTAAGTACTTATAGTCCAAGATACCGGCTATTAAGAAACAATTATGTTGTAGCTCCATAAGCTATATATTGCAGAAGATTTCCTTTCAACAATTTCTTTTCATATTGTTGTTCTCAGTGTTTTGGACCAACCCGCGGCAACGCGCGGGGTATTTGCTAGTTATAATTGAAGATCTTGTTGAAACTAACATCGACCCAGTGCCTGACTGATCTCCCAAGTATAGCAATAAAAAATTTAAATCATAATATACAACAGTGAAAAATGAGTGACAAACCAATGGTTTCAGTATCTCACTTCAGTATCCTTTGGTGTCTGCTCTCCAACTCCTGGGGCTAGCTAGCCTAGCGATGGATACTATGATAGTAGACAATTGGCAACGTGTGCTTTATAACCGCACACGAATCATGTTTTCTTGAACGACATAAAACATACTCCATTTAATATTTTCAATGATTATATCCATACATATTTTTCATGTAAAATTCCATGTGTAGAAGTGTCACAATTAATATTTTTGCAATATGAGACATCATCAGGTCTCAGGTGGACTAGACTAGACATGCAGGCTCCCCATCAAGCAAACGTTCAACTTAAAAGGGAGAAATGTTAGGTTCAGAAGGATGGTGATACTGAAACATAGTCATAGCTTGCAACCGATGACTCAGTCACATGCCCTGCTCCCAGCTTGTCACACTAGCCAAATGTGCTACAAGCCCTGCAGTACTATGTTGCATCCTCCCATCGCTTTGGAGTCACCAGGAGGTCTTTGTGATTCTCCTCACAAACGCGGGTTATCTTGCATCCACAAACCCTGCGACAGCCTTGCTCAGATCAGCATTGTTGGAAGACTTCCATCCTTGAGTGCGGTGCTAGTCCAATCCTAACATGCTCCGAGATCTGCCTGCTTGTGCGGTCTACAGCAACCAAGCCCATGCTGCTTCTGCAGAATGGGAACCTCAGGGGAATGCAGTTCCAGGTGCCTCCCAATCCCCCAACCATCTAACTCCAGCTGGCAGTTTCTCGTCGACATTGTCTCCAATTGTTGTAACCACATTATTATATGTTGCTTGTCGCTTCTGGAAGCTAACTACGCCTTATGTTTACAGAACAGTGATAACATAAGGAACGTAAAGAGCAACGGCACCTCTTTTATAAGAAGGGTTATGGTTGAACAAGAGGGGGCTAGCAGGTGCCACCGAAGTTCATGTTCTCCCCATTAACCTCAAAATTGGTGAAAAGCTGAGCACATCTTTGAATTACCACTGATGTAAAACATTCATTAAATTGTCAAATACCGGTACTACCTCCTATATATTTCAAAAAGGTTTTCATTTTAGCTACGAATCTGGACATGCCTGTCTAAATTAATAGCCAGAATGACCAACTTTTTGAAATGGACGTAGTAAGTTATGTAATAAAATGTCCATGAAGACATCTTACTGGCACAGGGGAAAGGATTGAATAAATATTCAGTGTTTTGTTGCCTGGCGTACGCAGATATTAATGTCTGTGTACGGTGCTGCACAAACAAAAAAGAAAAAGAAAAAAGGAAGTGTGGAAAAAAAAAGACAAGATATTGGAACATCAGTAATTAATTTAATCCATGGTCTTTGTGTTTATTTTTGACTGCCTCTGGTTTTTGCAAAATATCTTGGATAGAACACCCCTTTTAATCTCGACAACTAATGGTTGTTTATTCTTTATTGTTTATGCTTTGGATGTTGCTCCAACAAATTTTTACTTATCATCTTGATGGTTTATTTACATAGAAAACATGCATGGCAGTCAACATGATTGCAACGGAATTTCTTCACCTTGAACAAAAACCAAAATAAGTCAAAATAGGGAGGGCTTGAAGCGTTGCAGCACATGCTTTGTGCTTCGCTTTCTGTTCACATCTACGACAGCCAAAGTCCTCCGTCCTGCTTCTGCAGCATAACAACCGCTCGAGGCGATGCAAGTCCTGATGCCTCCCCATCCCAACCCTCTAACTCGAGTTTGTGTTTCTAGTCCCCATTTTTCTCTCTTTCCCGTGACACCATTAGTATATAGAGTATACTAGAAAGATGGCGCGGATTTACCGCGAGTGATGGCCCTCGTCATTAATAGCATGAAAGTTATTAAGAAGTATTATGTACAAAATTTAAAGTATTATTTGGGATTTGTATTTGATATAATTGATTTAAATAATGTATACAATTTTAATCTATAGACGATAATTTAAGGCAAGAACTTAATAACATAAGTATGAAGTACCTTGGAATAAATGAAGTATAGTACGTAAATTAAAATTTGCTCAAATGTAAATAAGCATAAGACATAATTTTTGGAACATGAATGAGCATAAAGTGGTAATTATTTAGTATGAGTAAACATGAATTAAAGATGATTAAATTTATCCAAAATAATCATTTATTTTGGTCTCATTATGGATTTTGGTATATGCTGTGATAGATTTAAATATTATGTGAAGTTTTTTATCTGTAAAGGATAAAATAGGTAATATAATGTGTTTTTAATTAAATTTGCTTCAAATGTGACCAAATTTGCATAAACTTTATTTGGAAGAATAAGGAAAAAAAAAAGACCTGGGAAAAGTTTAAACGTTTACTACCAAACTGTGCTTGGAATAAATAATTTAGGCCCGAAGTCCATTACTATTTGGCCCAGCAGAGGAATTCGTGACGAAATAAAAAATATTACTGTTTAAAAAATATTACTATTTGGAAAAATATTACCTGCAATATTTTCAGCCCGTTTAACGCCCCAGACTACCATCCTGAGCCTCAAGCCCAAAAAGAAGGCCTGGGCTGGGAATGTTCTTCGTCCGCACGGCCCAGGCCTTCTTTTAGAACACAATAGGTTATACTTTGCACTAATGGCAAGATGGTTCATAAAATATTGTGATACATAAATTTTGCAGCATGGAAA
This sequence comes from Eragrostis nindensis, assembly GCA_012490785.1. Classification (NCBI taxonomy): domain Eukaryota; kingdom Viridiplantae; phylum Streptophyta; class Magnoliopsida; order Poales; family Poaceae; genus Eragrostis; species Eragrostis nindensis. The sequence goes on along the minus strand of JAAXCT010000098.1, from coordinate 178,530 downwards.
CTTTATAATGCTTCGTTTCATTTGTTAATTCGATGGGAAGTGCAATTGTGGCTTGCACGCTAAAATGAAAACCACCATCAACCAGGTAGGCCAGAAATTTAGACAGGAAAATTGTTTGTTTTTTGATATTAATCAATGTTGGTCTGAAAAAATAAATTTTGATTGGTCCTTAATAACGTAATGTTGGAAATAGAAAATTCTTAAATAAATATATGAGAAGTTAGGAATAAAAGACCCAATACGTTTTGCTAAATTAAAAATGGTACAACTACATATGAAATGTTATGAGAAATTAAACAAAAATTTTACAACTTGAAATAGATTGAATTAATTAAGTAGAAATGATTAGAATTTGAATGAAGCATATGACATAATATATAGTTGGTTACATATAATACATCAATTAAATCATACTTAACAATATCAGCATGTTAAAGAAAATGTTTATCCATAGTTAATTACAAGGAAAGTTTAATAATTTTGTGACAATGTCTGTTAATTTGACCTTTTTAGTATAAAGATGGTTTCTAAAGACGTATTTAAAGTTCACTAAGTTTACCCTAATTTTTGTTAGTTATTGAAGCAAAAAATTATTTAATTATAGTGTATAATTTGAATAACTTATTTAGAACTGGCTTTCTTAAAACCATGTTCTTATGACTAAATTTTATATTAAATGCAATTTTCAGTAATTATTTGGGTATTTTACAAAGTATCGAGTCAAATTTTTTCATGATGGGCTAGCTTGTAAAGTTAGGAGTTTGTGGAATGAATTAGTATGTAAACTGAATTTGTCTAAAAGTAAGAGTGCGATTTTCTATTAATTTTTAGAATTATTTTTATTTTTTTGTTTGTGTCGATTGTGCCGAATCACATTGGCCGGTGCAACTTAGGTCCAAAGCTCATTACGGCCTGGCCGGGGTGTATATAGGATTCCATTCCCTCTTGCTCTCGTCGAAAACGCCTCTCTCTTGTTATTGTCACCGGTGCTTGTCTCTCTCTCTCGGCAACGGTGGTGACGATGGCCTATGTTGTCTGGAGTTGGTGATATGGATACAAATACGCTATACGATGATTCATAATTTTCTCAAAAATACTAATACAACGATATGACAATATATACATTTATATATATATTTAATAAATTCAGATATTAGCACCAACATCGTGGTTTGGATTTTGGTTGCCGTCTTTTTTTTTGGGAAGATTTTTGTTGTCCGTCTAGATGGCTCAGGTTGCATGCTCGTTGGTTGCTGCAGCGCTGGTTTTGGTGGGACCCATAAGTCAATTGAAAAATAAAGAAATCAAGTCAGGGTCTCATCCCTACTGTGCCACGTTGAAACACTGCACGCTCGCCAGAGAGAAAGCAATTTTCTCCAACCTTCTCCAAGCCTTATCCTCTTGCGGCGGTGGAGCTTCTCCCTACGACACACCACACACAGCTGACAGCTCTTCACCGGTAGCAGCGACAAGGATGCCGGCCCTCTCTCCCTACTTCTGGAGGCAGCGACGCCGGCCTTGCTTCGTAGCTCGTCACCACGTTGCTGCTCCAGGCGCTTTTTCTCCTCGGCGCCGGCGCCCCGTGCGCAGGCCCCGGCGACCCGGCCACCGCCTCCTCCCCCGCAGCTTGGTGGTGACGGGCCTGGGCGTCTCGCGGCGTCCACTCCTCCTCTCCTCTACTTAGCGCCGCGCTTCTTCCTCTTCTTCTCCATGGCCACGACCGCAGGGCCTTCCTCGCGACGGCGACGGCCCCGACCAGAGCCGGCGCCATCGGCGACGCGCGGGTGACCTCCGCATCGGTTTCGGTGGCGGCAACCTCTCCATGAGCGGATCCAGCGGCGGCGACTTGCCCTTCCTATGATCCGGCGGCGGCGACCTCCCTGTGAGCGGATCTGGAGGCGACGACTTCCCCTTCCTCGGATCCGGCGGCGGCGACCTCCCCGCGGGCGGATCCGGCGGCCGCGACTTCCCCTTCCTCGCATCCGGTGGCTGCGACCTCCCAGCGGGCGGATTCGGCGGCCCGGCGTGCGAATCTCGCCGTGGGCGCGGCATGGGTCTTCGACGGCGTCGTGCTTGGGTGCGGCGGCGGTCTTCCGCGCCGCCGGACCTCGTCGGTGACGAGGTCACTACTTAGGGTTAGTTTTTTTTTTTTTTTTGCCAGCCGACGTGGCGGTGTGAGCGGGCCAGGCCGCGGTGTGGCACGGCTGTTGGGCCGTTGATTTCCTCTCTCTCTCTCTCTCTCTCTCTCTCTCTCTTTCCGTGCCGTCGATTCTTAATCGGACGGTTCTTTTAGCTGACGTGGACATCGTCATTGGCGACGAATGCGACGGCATTGGGAATATAAGAGATGTTGGTTGCTTCCAGAAGCTACGTAATGCCTTAAGAGAGAACAATAGGTAGAAGAGTACTATAACACACATATATCTACGTAATAATAGCATCTCAGTGATAAAATGGAGAATTTTAAGAGGATTGTGCCTCTCTTACAAGAAGGATAATGCATGCTTCTTCAAGAGAAGGCTAGCTGGTAGATACAAGTGCACGTGCCACCCATGGACCTCGTAGCAGAATAGCTGATCATATATTTGTAGTACAAATGATGTACACCATCCATTAAATTTCAAAATGCTGGAAAAACCATGTCTTTTATTGAAACCTTCAAGACATCTTTGCTGGAACGGGTGAGAATAGTGAATGAGTTGTTCTGTGTTTTGTTGCCTTTGTTGCGTATAATGCATTCCTTAATGGGTGTGCGTGGTGCTGCAGTACAAACACAGAGCTTTTTTTTTTGGCGGAAACAAAGAATGCCTAGGATCCAAATGATTCAAGTCCAAATTAAGTAAATGTATCCTGCACAATGCGGAGCAAGGAGGACCCATGATTCCGCTGCTGCTGGGTCTTGGCCTAGTGGTTAAGGCATCCGAGTAACACCTCTTAGGTCCTGGGTTCGATTTCCTGTGAGAGCGAATTTCCAAGGATTTAACGGCATTTGTGCTTTCAGTGGTAGGCGACGCTCCCGTCGACAGCGAGACGCCAGTGGTGACTTCGTATCTCTAGATTTGCCGGCTCAGTCTTCGAAGATGCTCATAGAGGTAGGATTTGCGTGCGTGCGTTCATAGGGGTGAGTGTGCGTGTGTTGTGAGGGTCTGAGTTGTACTGTGTAATCTCAAAAAAAAAAAAAAAACTGCTACCAGCCGCGCAGAGAACTTGGAAGGGGCAGCCATGTCCCCACATCTCATAGCAGCTTGTTCCTGTTGGCAGCTTGTTCCTGTTGCTCAAGACAATCCGTTCCTGATGCCACCCATTCCCAAGCTGGTGAATCATGTGTCCACCTCTATTTCTCCTGGTTCCATTTAGTACCAACCTTTCAGCTACTACGCTAGCATATACGAAGCCAGAGTAACAAGCAGACTTCCCAGGGAAGAAGCTAGAGTAGTAAGACCACAGAGCGTAGAGCATCCGAACGACAGATATGGATGTGAAACGTCGATGCAACAATATATGAGTACTACCGAGCCAAGTTGTAACCACACGATGCATCGTATATATGAATAGTACCGAGACAAGGTGGCAGGCTAATAATAAATTTTTTTAGGGAAATAATCATTTCTTTACATGGTCAAAATATCTTTGTAGTAAGAATGGCGTACAACATTCATTAAATTTGAAATACTGGTAACTCTGGGACGGGAGAGAAACCTCCATCCCCCAGTGGAGCGCTCCTGCTTGCCTAGCTCCTCCGCTTCGCTCACTTGAATGCTGCTCATCGCGCCAGCATGGCAACAACTTGTCCAGGTCCCCGAATGTGGCTACCTCTTCAAAATAGCGCCCTGGCCTGCTGGATTAGCTTCACTCATTCACCGAAAGCACTAGCCATGATTTCTGTAGTACTAAAAACTCGCATCAAGCTCACGGATAAGCTGATTGGCATAGGTTACCACGTTTCTGAGCCATTCATTATCCGCATGTAGTATAGGATGTCCACAAGTCCTTGTCTTTAATTGCTTCCTCATACCTACCTTGCTTAATCAAGCATCATACTCAATGAACTATACACCCTGTTCGGATGGCTGGGTTGGCTGGGCTGGCCGGCTGATTTCCACTGTTGCTACAGTACTTATGTGTCTAACGGTCACAAGCTGCTACAGCCCTGTTACAGTCTCCTGTGTCTAACGGTCACAAGCAGCCAGCTCCAGCCCAGCCGATTCCAAGCTTCCGAACAGGTTGTATAGACCTTGTTTGAGTGTGAAAGAAATAAGCTGGATTATTTCATCCATAGGGTAAACAAAAAGGCCTAAGTCATAAATCGTAACCCAAGGATCCCGCGCAAGCACACTTGGCCTATGCTACGCTGAGGATCAAAGAAAACAGCACACGGAGGTGAAATTAGGAGCAACGCCACCGTTGTTTTTTCCCCCTTTCTTTTCAGCAAATGGGGCGTACCACAGAAGATCACAGTGATTTGTTTAGGCCTTGCTTGGATCCAACAGTGCACAGTCCAACACGTCTCTATGAAAGGCATGCATCATCATGAAAATTACATCAATCGATGGTCGCTAAACAAGGCCTTGAAGACAATCCAGCCAAGAAATTTTTGTCTGCCGGCTCTAGCTAGCTAGGAGACCTAAATCCTTGTCGGGCATCCTAATTTTGGCCGATCTATCATAGGAAATGCATTTCAAAAGCCAACGCATGGCCCAACTTCAGTCGTAACCTTCCTGCTGCTTGCAGGTTTGGTTATGTTTTGATCGGTACTCTTTTTTTGTAACCTTGCCAGTATTGAAAAAAAAAAAAAATTTAAGAGGAATTAAAGTGAGTAGATATGCGACAGTGCGACACATTGCGACAACCATATAACATTTCTTTGAACAAGAGAGACAATGTAATCAGGTCCCTTCAAGAAAAGACTTAACCGATAGTTTTGATTTTTAATACCTAGAAACAAGAGAGACAATGTAAATCCTACATCCACATGTTACGTCAACCATCAGCAAGTTCTTCTCTACCCCGCTCCAGTCTCTCACACTGGCCTGTGCTACCGCCGCAATGGGCACTCCTTTGTTTCATGAGGTAGGTGCCGACGAATCTCAGCTTCAATCATCCCGCCTTGCGGGGTTGTCTCCTTCCAACTAGATTCATTGCTCTTGGTTCAATCTTCAACGGATCCTGATGCATTCTATTTCCAAGTGTGCTGCACTGCTGTGCAACATGTCAATTGCAATCATGTGTTTTTGCTTTGGTGCTTCCTATCCTAATGCTATAAATGATATAGGCAAAGAGATTTGGCAAGAGGCAAAGGCTATGTGCTCTGAAATATATGAGAGCCACGGACGTTACAGGCTGCTGGGTACGCAGCATGTACCATCTCTCCATTAATCACACGCATTGATGCCTTCCCAAAAAAAAATCACATAAGTTGGCGTGTCAACTGTTTAGTACATACAATACTGAAGATCTATATCAATTATACGCTTCAACAGTACCTCAGTGCTTGATTGCTCACGCAGTTGCACCCTATATATCCCACAGAGAGGATGAACTGATCTAATGGAGTCTCACGGTCGTTTTAACCATCAGATTTATTTAACACATGAATGATGCTCCCTCGTGAAAATGCCATTGTACAAGATTCACTCCACCAAACGGAATGATACATCCGAGCCATGCAAGTAATAACATACGTACCATGGTCATGGCCCTACAACTTTAAAGAGTTTTAAAATCCCGTATGGCCTTTTGCGAAGTGCCAACATAGCACACTTGATAAATACATGCAAGAGTGTGCAGGGGATCATATGAGATAAATATTCTCAGGATCATTTGCCATGGATCGGAGACTCGGAGTAGAGCCGGCACAGCCTTCTAGCAGAATGGTGGGACTTGATCCTGATAAAATTCACCATGTCATAGAAGCAACATAGACCCAAGCCACCAACTGCCATGAATCCAGAGATTTGAGCACGGTGTGACTGGCATAATCATCTGGACACCTCTATCCGAATATGGAGATCATTCTTCTGTGGAAATTTTCAGGTACCTACGAGCACTCTTGGCAAGCATCTTTCTATCTTCATCGTCATCAAAATCGGTCACATACACTCCGTTAATGTAGTTAGACCAGGCATAATAATCGTAACGGTCCTCAATAAAGAAACCATCACCCAAGTACTCATAGTCTGAGTAGAGCCTGATAGCACAACTAAGACAAAAACTGCTCACGGTGGTGGCGCTGATCTCGTAGTAATCGTACTCATCCCCTCTAAACGACACTGTATTTATCCAAGCACACTCGGCAAGCAGGGTGTTGTCAACTGTCACATTAGGGCAATCATGAATGATGAGCATCTCCAGATGGGGACAGCTATTGATGATGGTCGTCAGCCCTTGGTTGGTGAGACGGTCGCCATGAAGCTCAAGGGTGCGTAGACCATGCATGCCAGCAATTGCCGTTGCTTTCCCGTCCCAGATGAGATCACTTTCATAGAATCTTCTTCTTTCAATATGCAAGAAATGTTTCAGCTGCGGGCATGATTTTGCGATGGCCTCGAACACCTCCTGGTCAGTAAAATCTGAACATAGGGAAAGCTCGAGCTCCTGAAGCAGAGGGAACTTCTTATCGACGCCACAAATCCTTCCTTGGAGATATCGTAGCACGAGATGAGGCGAAGGCTCTCTAGCATGTGTGCCCTAAAAAAAAGAGGATTCTTATTACTTGGCAGATGCAAGTGCAACATGGTTACTCTACTCATATATATTTGAATATATTTATGTCCCATAATATGGGTCTGTCTCCCCTTATTGCATATAGTCACTGTTTCGGAAGTAACAAGCTAGGAGGCAAAGCTGTTATCCGGAGCCAATTTCTGAGTATTTTCAAGCTAGTTGGGTTCTATATACTGCATGATTTCGGGGCACTACTTGTTACTTCCAAGAACAAGCTGCGAAAAGGAATTGGGGATCAAACATGGTCACTGGATAAATTTTGGAAGTTTCAGCAAACAAATCTAACTATTTTTTTAAAAAAAAAGGGACACGATTTCACTAAAAACTGCCTCCAATCTACAAAACATCATGGTTGTATATAAAAATAAGGTATTGTTGACCATGACAGTGGCCAAGGAGGTGATTTTACCGGTACTGTTCATTTTGGACTTATTTTGGATCCAATCAAAAAGAGATAAATTTATTTTTTTTCCTAATGCACATGTGACTCTATGCATACATATATACTCTCATCGATGGAATCAAAACATTGGTGATTGTGCAGATTAAGGGTAACATTGCCATAAGAAAAGGAGGACAGATTCTGCAACGCGACTGGAAATTCAGGGATGCGGAGGAGTTACGTCTGATAAGTTGTTCGCTCTATTTCCTAGGAAAGCTCCAGCAACATGCCAACATATCAAGGAAAACGGAGCTGGGAAATGACTGGCACACAAGTTACAGGATTGTATTAGTTGGCAGTCCAGGTTGGCATCTCATCTTGTATGCTTTAGCTAATTGATGTAAATCATCGTTGCAGTCCATGCTAGCACCCATGTAAATAAAATTTGCCAATGGATATAGCTTTGAATTGAAAAGAGGGTCAAAAGTATGAACATTTTACGACCTGGTTGTCAAACTTCTGACGAGGTGAATGTTGAGAAAACACAGGCTGTATATGGACTTTGTGGACAGATTTCCTTTCCCCCCCCTTTTTTTGGGCAAGGACATCTGGGACTTCCATGAATATATCTAGATTTTTTTTAGATAATGATGAATATATCTAGATTAACATCATTTTTCATTCACAATTACAAATACAAGAAACGCTCCTTTTAATCATCCTATCACGCTCATCAAGATCAGTCTCGTCGACTCCACTATAAGATAGACAGGAGGGTTAAAATGATCATCATAGTTCCTCAAATGTCTTTGATGTCAACAAATTTACTGTTATATTAAAGCATATGCATGAAGAAAATTAAGCACTACAGGCACATCAGACACATCCAAGCTAAGCAATTATAAATCAGTTGTGCGACGTGCTCATGAAGATCAATGGAAAATCATATATATAATGTTAATTAAGTGAATGAAGCATAATAATTGACAAAGGAGTTTTATGTAGCAGGCATGTTGTTTATTCGCCTATTCCTGCACAAGTCCTCAATTCACTGTTGATGACCAGACAATAGCCAAATTATGTTTTATGCATGACAAAGTTTGGGTATCTATAACAGTCTACTTCGATGACAGTCGGGTTTCCCATGCACAACTGTGTTTATTCAATAATAGCAGCACCAATTATGTTCATAAGTTGGACAAGCAGGAATTAAAATTCTGAGATGAATCTATCGGATTGTTCGGACTGCTTCTAGCTCAGGCGCAGGAGCTAAGATAATAGCAGCAAATTTGTTTAGACGGAACTGATCTCTCAGCGCTGAAATTAATTACCAAATTATGTGGATGAAGCAGTCAACTAGCAAACTCAATAGTAAATGAGAACTATACATTGTAATTGAACATCTTGTAGAAAGTAACATCGTCCCAGTGCCTGACTGGTCCCTGAAGTATAGCAATAAAAATTAAATGATAATACAAAGGGAAAATCATTTATATGCTATTGGTTAAACTTCTAATCCCTGATCCGCCATCGGTAAAACCTATTTCCCTTATACAGTGAAAAACGAGTGACAAACCAATGGTTTCAGTGTCTCACTTCAGTGTCATTTTGTTCGGGAGCACAGTTATTTCAAATAAACTGATTCAGCAATCAACAAAGTTACTTATTTAAAAAAGAATCAACTAATTTCCCATGAACAAATGTATTTAAAATGTAAGACTAAGAAAAGTCATGCAGTTTCATTCTGTAAGCATTGGGTTAACGCACCAGAATATACTAGACACCATTCCCTACTATGCAAAGGTCGGAAATCCAAATTATGTAAGCCTTGTGGTGGTAACAGACCAGTATATGGGGGGAAAAAATACAAATTGGGAGGAAAAGCGCAAGTGATCCACCTGGTTGTTGGTCAAGTGATGCGCCTAAAAAAAATTAATTGATAACGTAGAACATACCATTTGATATATTTCCAATCCCAAGGCATCCAAAAGGACTATGTACAAGTTGTGCACGTGGATGTGGCTGTCGACATGGCCAAGTTATTGGTATTCCTGGAATCATAATGTTTTGTATCCTGAAGCTGCACTAAAGCCAAGTTAACTGAACTAAACAACCTGTCAAAGCCTCACAGTCAAATAATTTTTGATGCAAAATTTTATCAATCTGCAGTATAATAATTTCACTGTCAAGAGCTTGAGAGCAAAGAGGCAGTATGAAGAAATATGTTCCATGAAAACATCCAGTAAGCATATATTTTCTTACATTTTCAGGTACCTGCGCAATCTCTTGCGAAGCATCTTATCATACACATCGAAACCAGTCTCATCTATCCTATCAAGGCCGTAAGAAGGATCATAGTAATCAGAATGTTCATCATAGTCAAGGACTTTCCAACTTAAGTATTCCATCATGAGACAGGTAGAACATTCACCAATGTTGCTTCCATCAGGCTCAAGCTCCTCATCGGCAGATTCCTTAGAATAATATTTTTTCTTCAATAGTTCGGCCGTCAGGCTCTTGGTCTTGCGGCGGTAGTTTTTTGCCTTTTTCCTGAGACTGCTCGGGGAGTATGTATCTCCAAGGGCATTTCTTAATATGATACTTCGGCAGTTGCGCTTGTGGAGGCCCTCAGGATTAAATCTGTAAAAAACACGGCAACAATTGTCCGTATTAAGTAGTCTGGCGGTCAGTTTATTGGTCGTCATCCTCCACAAAGGGATCCTTATCTCCACCCTGAGCATTCTTCATGACAATATTGCGGCATTGCAGTATGTCATCGGACTCTAGGTAGGGGCACTTCTCAAGGATGGCCGTCAGCCCTTGAGTGGTGAGGTCTTTGCGGTAGAGCATGAGAGAGTGCAGCTCGTGCACTGTGTCAATCACCATGTCTTCCCTGTCATTCGCCTCAGAAGTACACCAATGCCTCCGGTAATTTCTGTCTTCAAAACGATATTTACATGTTGAACATTCAAAGTCAATAGTAGGTCTGCACATGGCCACAGAGTCTCTGAAATAATCCTTAGCATGCCCATCATGCACCAGTAGCTTCACGTTCTTGATCCGAGCACACTTAGGTCGTAGTGCGTCATCCATGATGATTTTGCGGCATTTTTGGATGTCGAGAGACTCCAGGTGCGGATAGTTATCGAGGATGGCCTCCAGTCGTTGGTTAGTGATTTTATTTCTTAAGATGAGATGCAAGGAACGAAGCTCGTGCATTGTGGCGATTGCCATGGCGTTCCAGTCATCTAAGTTCGTTAGAGAGGAACCACAAACAATGTAGGATGCGTCAGTAAGTCTCAAGTGCTTCAACCGTGGGCATGCCATGGCTACATCCTTCAACACCTCAAGGACGTCGACCTTTCGACACTTTGAAAACTCGAGCTCCTCAAGAAGAAGGAACCGCTTTACGACCTCCGCGAGTCCTTGGCGTGAGACTTTTCCGCACCAGGTGAGAATAAGGCTCTTGAGCAACGGAGCCCTGCTGCCTGCATGTACATGCAAACAAGAAGGTGTTCTATCTGGTCAGTATTCCTTGCTCTACCCATTTAAATAAACGTAGGCTAAAAAGTATATGATGTTTGGCTCATAGAATTCACAATTACGACAACATGAACATATATAAGGGGGCCTATGGAAGAAACAGTATCCTGTTGCAGAGCGAGTATACCCAGATGCAAGTAGCTGTCTTTTTTCAGGTATATACTATTATGTTTTTCTGATATCCGCCAGGCTTGATTCTTGAACCAAATTCGTAAGCTAATACAGTGCGCGTAGAATGAAGTCATCAAATTGGAGGTAATTTGCTAATTAAAAAGTCAAAAAAAGGAAAGAGTCTCACTGGTCAACGAGGACGCGGAGGAAGTTGTCGTTGAAGCCGGTGCCCTCCCCCCAGAACGCCTCGCACTGCCCTTGGCTGCGCACCAAGGCGTCGGCCGCCATCTCGCCGAGGTCAGCTAGACCGCGGTCGCCGAGCACGCCATGTCCGCGCATGTCGATGTGGCGCCAGAGCTCGGGCTCCTCGCGCGCGGCGCGCCGCCATGAGCGGCACACCTTGTCGGCGCCCAACATGATCTCGACGGGGCCGAGCCTGTGGAAGATGAACGAGATGATCTCCGGCGGCAGCCCCTCCCAGTCCCGCGTCGGCACCGATTCAAGCGCCGGCGACGAGCAAGCGCCGCCTCCGCCGCAGCGAGAATAGTCCACGATGCCATCCTGCGATTGATTTGATTCTGAAGAATGGTTAAGATCCGATTGCATTGGTCGATGCAGAGGCTGGAATATTGAAATATATTCCCATTTCTAAAAAGATCCGATTGCATGGGATAAGCCTTATAATTTTTTTTTTTTTGCAGGTGGGATAAGCCTTATAATGCGGTATGTTGCGGAAGGGTTAAATAGGAAAGGACTAGATCCTGGGCATTCGTATCCTTTCATCTCCAACAAAAGTTATGAAAAATTTGCTACACGTTTGTTGGCTAAAAAGTGGTCATGTTTCAGTCGACTTTCACATCCAAATTAATGTTGACTGACATGTTTGGGCAACTCCTGTTTCATTCTTTTCTCTCTTTTTTTTTTTGAGAGGACACTCTTGTTTCATTCTTGACCAAACGCATCCTTTTATTGGTCCTATTGATCGAGTTCTGGCCTTTCTTTTTGTCAGCCTTGGCAGCACGATCTACAGAGACCGCGCCGGCTGCTGCATCATCTGTGTCAACGACCAGTTTTCCTTCTTGAGAAATGTTATTTGTGTCTGAATTTCTCTGAACTACTCCCTCCGTCCCATAAAAAATGGCATTCTAGTTTTGTCCTAAGTCAAACTATCTTAACTTTGACCAAACTTATAGGAAATAGTATCAACAATTATGACACTAAATATGCATAACATGAAAATATATTCCATGATGAATCCAAATTTTACGCTACAAATATTCGTACTTTTTCATCAAAGTTTGGTCAAACTTTAAATAGTTTGACTTAGGACAAAACTAGAATGCCATTTTTTGTGGGACGGAGGGAGTAAATGCTAGACCGTGGGTTTATTAGCTCAAATGGTGCGCTTGGTCATCTTCAGTTTCTCATGTATGTCGGTTACTAGTGCTTGTTTCACTTATTGATGTGGCCTTCCTGTCATCAATAACTGCAATTAGAATTGGGCGATAATCTACTGGGAACCCACGCACACACTATGTAGTTTCATAATGTAGCTTCATTAGGTGTTATTTGTTTGAAAATTTCTTGTAAGTTTGTATACAGACCGCTTAGTGTATATATATATATACTCCTTCCGTTTTTATTTATATGACAGTTGACTTTTTTGTTGAACCTTGACCAACAATACATAAATATGTAATTAGTTACTTAACGTGAAATCGATAATATTAGATCGATCATCAAAAGCACTTTAAGGTTACCGTATATATTTAGCTGTTTACACAAATATTTGTAGATAAAACGAATGGTCAAAGTAACCAAAAAAATCAACTGTGTCATATAAATAAAAATGGAGAGAGTTATAACTTTTGAATTAGTTTAGAAATTAAGACCCTTATGCTGCGGCCTTGTGGTATGCGCAGGTTGCCTTGTGGTAGTTGGTAAGAGGTTTTCTAATGTGCCCTGGTGTCTAGTCGCATGCCTATCCGCCTCGCTTAATTCCTGACCGGACAACTCCCTTGCTTCATGATCTTCTGGATCCTCCTTTCTCTTGCGCCTCTGAAGTCCGACGTTGGAAAATTCTGAAGGAGCTATATAGCAGCTATCTAAACTAGTGCTAGCAACGAAAGGCTAAGGCATGGAACTGAAAGTCTGCTGAACCTGAAACGCTGCAATGGTCACCTGCCGTGATGGAAATGCTGGTGACTAAATGCAAGCACTTGGGTTTCTTAAACGAAGTCACTTTTCCTGTTACCAGCCATTTAGAGCAATTAAACATACTATGCAAGTCTCGTCCAAACGGCATTTTTTTTTTTTTTTGGGATAGGAACTCAGAATCAAATAAGCAGCACGGGATTGCATGATGGGCTGGACCTCGCCTTAGGCCAGGTAGGCTGGCTATGACAATAGGACATGTAGAGTAGTACATTAACAGGAGTAAGCTAGCGGGCGAGCTCAGTGTCAGCACGCTCAGCCGACGGGGTCATTAACGTTGATTAACAGCGCTGATTAGTAGTTTACATGCAAATTTTTGGAAATCGTCGGTGTCAGCTGACACCGGCGGCTCCATGTAGCTTCGCCCCTGGTGGATTCAAACTCCTGACGACCACATTCCATATAACTAAAGTTTTCAGTAGGACGTTCGTCCAATTGTTTACATCATTTCCACTTCATCATTCTCTCGGTCTCGCGGTGATAATTTTAATCCTTGTAATACAATTTTTATTTATCTGCAGTATACAAATTTCACTGTCAAGTACGTGAGTGCAAAAAGATGTGTTCACCAGAAGAAATATGCTCCAACATAACATCCAAATAAAGATCTATTTTCTCACATTTCAGGTACCTGCGCAATCTCTTGCGAAGCATCTTATCATGCACATAGAAACCGAACTCGTCTATGCCATCAAGGCCGTATGAAGGATCGTAGTAATCAGAATGCTCATCAGAGTCCCAGACATTCCAAATCAATTGAATCATCAGACAGGTCGAACATTCGCCATTATTGCTCCCATCACTTTCAAGCTCCTCACGGTCAGATTCCGTGGAGTAAATTTTTTTCGTAGTTAGTTCGGCCATCAGTCTCTTGGTATTGCGGTGGTAGTTTTTTGCCTTTTTTCTGAGAATGATCGGGGAGAACGTATCTGCTCCCGGGGCATTATTCATTATGATATTTCGGCAGTTGTGTATGTCAAGGCCATCAGGATTAAATCTGTAAGAACCGTTGTAACTACCCGTAGAAAGTAGTCTGTCGGTCAGTTTCTTGGTTGGGATCCGCCACCAAGGATGCTTAGATCCACCCAGGGGATTCTTCACGACGATATTGCGGCAGTGGAGTATGTCCTTGGCCTCCAGGTTGGGGCAGTTCTCAAGGATGGACCTCAGCCCTTGAGTGGTGAGGTCTTTGCGGTAGAGCTCCAGGGAGCGCAGCTCACGCACTGTCGTAATCACCATGTCTTCCTTGTCATTCGCCTTGGAAGTGCCCCAGTGCCTCCGGCAACTTTCGTCTTCAATATGTCGTCGGAAATGGGATGCACATGTTGAACACTCAATAGCACGCCTCTGCTCTGACTCGGGGTCTCTGAAATAATCCTCGGCATGAAGGTCATACACGAGTAGCTTCATGGTCTTGATCCGAGCACACTTAGCTCGCAGGTTGCTGTCCATGACAATATTGCGGCATTTTTGTATGTCGAGAGACTCCAGATGAGGACAGTTGTCGAGGATGGCCTCCAGTCCTTGGTTAGTGAGGTCATTGTAGACGAGCTGCAAGGAAAGAAGCTCATGCATTGCGCGATTGCCATGGCTTCCCTGTCATCTAAGTTTATTGGACAGCAACAACAAACAATGTAGGATGAGTGAACAAGTCTCAAGTGCTTGCGCCGTGGGCACACCAGGGCAACATCTTTCAACGCCTCTCTGGTATCGACCCCGGAATACTTTGAAACCTCGAGCTCCTCGAGAAGAGGGAACCTCTTTATGGCCTCCACAAATACTTCGTGCGAGACTTCACGGCACCAGATGAGAATAAGGCTCTTTAGCAACGGAGCACTGCACGTCAAAAAAGTATTTGCCCAGTTAGTTGAATAATCTTGATCCCAAATAAATGATGAGCAATCACAATTAGTACGCTCAGCATGAACAGTATATATACATGGAGGTAATTTTCCAATTAAAATGTCATAAACGGAAGGAATCTCACCGGTCAGCGAGTAAGCGGAGGATGTTGCCGTCCACGCCACGGCCTTCTCCCCCGAACGCCTCGCACTGCCCTTGGCTGTACAACACGGCGTCGGCCGCAATCTCGCCGAGGTCAGCAAGACCCCGCTCGGCGAGCTCGTCGTGTCCGCGCATGTCGATGCGGCGCCAGAGCTCGGGATCCTCGCGAGCGGCGCGGCGCCATGAGCGGCAAACCTTGTCGGCGCACAGCATGATCTCGACGGGATTGAGCTTTTGGAAGATGGACGAGATGATCCCTGGCGGCAGCTGGTTACGACGACGCTGGCGACGGCAACGAGGAAGCGCCGCGGCCTCCGCCGCTGCCAGAATAGTCAACGAGGGCATCCTTCCTGTGCGCAAAGGCTGTTTCGTGCGCGTGCGCGCGTTCGCCTGCGCGCGTCAGCGCTTGCGCGGGGCCGCGTGAGGGAGCCAGCCCGGCCAGCACATGGGGGCAGTTGTGATTAGCTTCGGGGGCAACGTGGTGGAGCAGGGTGGGGCCAACGGGAGTAGGTGGCGGGGGCTCTGGCTGTTGGTGGCGGGTGCAGGGTGGAGCCCAAGCACTTTCTTTTTTTTAAAGTTTCATTCCCAACAACTTTCTGTTTTGGGAAAGTTTCGGTGCAATTTTTCTGAAAACTTTTGCTCGAAAAGTTTCAGTGCAACTTTTCTGGAAACTTTTTGCCTTGAAAGTTTCGGTGCAACTTTTCTGAAAAGTTTTGTCTCAAAAAGTTTCAGTGCAACTTTTTTAAAAACTTTTTGTCTCGAAAACTTTCAGTGCAACTTTTCTGGAAACGTTCTGTCTCGAAAAGTTTCAGTGCAACTTTTGAACAAATGCCTGCTTCGTGCGTGAGACATGCATGCACCTGAGAGCAAAATGGGAGCGTGAGGACCAGCGTTTTTTGCAGCGTGCATGAGAGAGAAGAGGTGGGACCTGTGAGGCCATGCTAGTTTTGTCAGTTTCTGGATGCGTGTGATTCTCTCCGCGCGGGCTGAACGAGAAAGAACGGGTGCGACAGTTTTTTTGGCAGGTTGCTGTCAGAATTCGTGCGCGCGCGCGGCTCCACGCGCGCGCGCGGGGATTAGACGCGCCCCTGTGATTGATTTGGTTATGGACGGTTACGTTCCGACTGTAATTTTCCTTTATTATATGCAACGACCCCGGCCGGGCGCAAGTCTCATTGCGTCCCATCGCCGCCCCCAATCAACCAACCCGGCTGAGCCACGCCCGCCTTTGCCGCGCGGTGCCCCAGACGATTGGCTGCATGCTGCCATTGCTCTGCGTAGTGCGCCGAACCCACAAGCTTGCAGATTGCGGTCGAAATTAAGCCGCCGTTGCACAAGTCTCCGTGACTGCAGATCGGTTCTGACTGACTCGTCGCAACAAGAAGATAATTAATCACGCACATGAAAATCAACAAGTACGTATACAACAACTGTTCTTCCGCTGCACGTGACTCTGAGAGAAAAAAAAACAAATCAACAGTTCATTCCTAACATGACAAGCATACAACGCACGCTAGTGTACAACTACCAATCACAAAAATTAGAATACCACGCCAGACCCCATCCCCACGTCGAAGGTGGCACCGTTGGGGTGGGTGTCCCTGGCGCGTCGCAAGCCCTCCACCACCGCCTCCCTCTCCTGCTCGGTGGCATCTTTGTCGTCGACTCTAGAAGTGAATTTCTCGAGGCAGCCGAGGTTCTCCAACCCAAAGTCAAAGCTCCCATTCCAAGCATCCATCATTTCACGCACGCTGAACAAGAAATCGATATCAAGGAGCCGTGGTGCGGATCCTGGTGTGAACACGGGGACGATGGATGTCCGATGTGACGACGACTGGGTCAGGCGAGGGAACATGCCACTGTTGACCGTGAGGGTCTCACCACTGGCCACTTCATATTCAAACAACCAGAGGACCTCGAGGGAAGGTAGCCGCCCGAGGGCGTCTACGTCCTGTTGCCTCAGCACTTGGACATCAATATTAAGGAAGACGAGTTGTGGCGTGACAGCAACGTTGACCCACCTCGGGAGCAGATGCAATATCCTAGCATTGAACTCACAGAGGCACTGTGGGGGTGCCCAGTCTTCCATGTTGATCACATCATCGTCATCACACTTGATAGACAACGTCCGCAGCTTTTGCATACAGCGCAGTGAGGGCACCAGCGTTTCCTTAGAGCTTTGGTCCAGCCTATCCAGATTTATCCTGAGCACCCTTAGGTTCGTCAGAGCACCCAACTCCTCCACGAGGTTGGTCGACTCAATAAACGTGACGATGGATAACACCTCCAACGCTGTAAGATTCCTGATTCCACTTGGCATGCTCGTGTCGAAGTGCAAGCGAAGAATCATGAGCCGTTTTAGCCACATGATGCTTCCTGGCAGCTCTTTCACGTCAGTACCCCCCAGGTCTAGTGTCTGCAGGAACTGTAACTTTCCTAAATCTTTTGGGAGCTCACCAGCATATCTGGTGTCTCGTAGCCCAAGGTACCTTAGCTGAACTAAACTCCCAACATAGTTCAATTTACGGTCCACAAGATTACAACCTTCCAGATCTAGTACCCTCAGAGCATGGAAGGATGAAAGCATCGGCATGGAGTCAATTGCAGGACTGAAGATTGTAAAGGACCTCACATGTGACATGTCACAACCGGTGGTCCCACTTGTCTTTTGCAATGATAGCCTGCGAACCTTGCGAGATGTGTTTTCCTCAAAGTCATGCGATAGAGTAACGAAATTTTCTTCTTTTGCCAAGGAACAGATGAGATCAAGAACCACATCATGCACACGACAAGTACTATAATCCATGGCAGTTCTGTCCTGAGAAAACTGGATCATGTTTCGATTAACAAGCTCATTGAAGTAACTGCATCCAATCTCATACAAGTTGTCTCCAGTTTTGACTTGTTTGATAAAATCTTCAGCTATCCACCTCAGTATCAATCGGTGAACTCGAATATCAAAATCCTCGGGAAATATGCTAAGATACAATAAACAAGTCTTCAAATGCGAAGGTAGGTCATAATAGCTAAGTGACATTATCTTTCTCATGCCTTCCATACTAGGATCTTTGGCAAGTCCAGACCAATCAAGTCACATAGCTCATCCCAATCTGCAATGTTTTCTTTTCTGTTTGCCAACAAACTGGATATGGTACAAATAGCCAGTGGGACACCTCCACATTTCTTCAGAATCTTCACAGATACAACAGAGAATTCCTCAGGACACAATTCCCTTGATCCAAAAATTCGTCCGTAGAATAAATTTCCAGAGATCTCCTCAGAAAGAGGTTCCATATTATAAATAGAAGAACCAATTTTCTCAGCAACTTCACGGTTGCGAGTGGTTATTATTATCTTACATCCCAAGTTATTTTCAACCAAAGAATATAGTATCTTCTCCCATAATGATACATCCCAGATGTCATCAATAACAATAATGTACCTACATGCATGGTAATGAATGTAAACAAAAGTTATCATAGCGTT
Organism: Eragrostis nindensis; assembly: GCA_012490785.1. NCBI lineage: Eukaryota > Viridiplantae > Streptophyta > Magnoliopsida > Poales > Poaceae > Eragrostis > Eragrostis nindensis. The sequence goes on along the minus strand of JAAXCT010000098.1, from coordinate 160,067 downwards.
TCATATAAATGCGCTGGAAATGGTGAGGACCGCAGTAAGATAAGAACAAATTATATCAAAGAAGGTTTTATGCACAAATTTGTTTTGAAGGCTAACGGCTTGTCCAAACAAAACTGCAAATTTGGACGTATAGAATAATGTGAAATGTAACTTCACTGCAGAGAAACAAAGCTTAGGAAACAATAGCAATATCCTAGAGCATAAAGGCACACCAATAAGGTAACTATAGAATAATACCGAATTGTAAAGTTTACGAGAGAAAATGACATTACTGGGATGCAATGCAAGATTGATATAACTTATAATCATTTGCAACAAAAAAAAAACTAGAGTAGTCCTGAAATAAAAATAAAAATAAATGTACACGAGGTGCTAGGTGATTGGATGTCTCCATGAATCTCCTCTTGCAAGGTTAATGAACCAAGTTCATACTATCTATGTTTCACTTTCTTCCTCACGACCCAAAATCCACGTCGATCGCTTCATGTAAAAGGGTTAACTTTGAACATGCTATGTTTGGTTCACCAAGGGTTATAAAGCTGGCTCAATCTTATTTAAACAACCAAGGTAGCACTAGTCCCACCCTACTAGAATACATTAAAAACTCGGCCGGTTCGGGAAAGACCGCCCCATGGTGCAGCGGCAAAGGCATCCCCTGTACGGCCGGTCGAGAAAACTCAGCCATCTGCCCCCTATGGGCCAATATATCTGCAACTATTTATAGCGGGGGATGGCTCTAAATACTATCTGTAATGTCCTACGTTCAAAATATGCTTCTTGCCCAGCCCACAATAGATAAGCCCATGTATTGATGTATACCACACACATTAGCACATCTCTTACACTTTTATAATTGTTTCGGGTAAAGGAAAAATTTGGGGTTGGTGCTATGTTTAATCATGGAGGGTAATAAGAGGACCCATTCCTATTTGGACAACTAGGCTGGTACTCATCCCACCCTACTAGAACACATGGGCCAAACGGGTAGAACACTAAGGGGCCGATGTATTACAAATGTTTTGTTAGGAATTCTTAGGACACTTTAGAAAATTTCTAAAAAAAAACCTTCTACCATTTAAAAAGAAACACTCCGAAAAACATATACATATTATTGCATCGTGACATAGTTCACCTTAGTCAACTAAAATCTATTCTATTTATATATATACACATAGATGGATGTTCTAGCACGGTAACTATTAAAAAAGGAAACAAAAAACCCTAAAATTCTTACAGAAAAGTAAAACACCGACTATTAATCGTCTCTCCTATAATCTCTTAACGAAATCCGTCCATTTGATCCTACCCATCATCAAGTTATGTGTTCCCCCACCCAAGCCAGCTCCCTAGTCAAAATCAACGCTCGCAGGTTTTCAGAAACATCCGCATGACCTAATTGACCAGGTCGAGATCACCAGGGCGCAAGCCGAGATCACGCCTTCACTTATTTGCTCAATGTGAGTTGGATGAATGTATGCGTTGAACTAAGAACCAGAACGTCTTACAACCTTTGTTTTCCAAGTATAGCATCCTTGATGGCATGTATTTGAATCCAAGCGTTACGCAGATAACTTGCTGACAGGATAGGCAGCAGGCTGGCGTTAAAAACTTGATCCAAGTTTTCAGGCGACTAAACGGATCTTCAAGTACTTGTCATGTGATGAATACAGGGGGTTGTAAAATCAAGGAAACAGTTATACGTCATAGTTATATTGATACTAGAGCAGTAACCTAAGCTGCAATACTGAAGTTGCTGATTTAAAAACTTACAGTCCAGTAAACAAAAAGAAACGATTTGATTCAGGACGTGGTCCTTGTAATTTCGCTTCATATTGTGACTTTATTCAATGACACAGTTGTAAGTAAATGAGCTTAACTCGTCAAACAAGACTGTAACTCTGTTTATGGATTAGAAGCATATCATATTGCACATACCTCAGTTGCAATTCTGACATTATTGAATCACAAATGTTCTCGCATTGTGATTGTGCTACTTTTGATGACTTAATGATATACTTAATCATAAATTATCATAACTCATAGAAACGACTAAACATCCAACATTAAGCTCTCAAAAATACCCAAACTAGTCAAAGAACATAAACTTATTTAATCCAAGATAACAATGAAGGTAATCATCAACAAGGCAAATTGTGAAGATGGACTGGCTCTGACTTTAAAGGAAGATCTACAGTGTATGGTATGAAAACAAACATATTCATACAGTTATTGAATGTTTGGAAATTGCATGATTTAAAATCAATAAAGAGTAGTACCATATATTATTGACTGGGTCAGTGTTGTATACCTTTTGTTCTTGAGAATTCTGCGAATTTCATCTATAAGCTGCGTTTCATCCAATATCATCAAATTGAACTTTGAAGTATGTTCCTTGTCAAGACCAATGAGAATATCCCTGAAGACTTTCTTCAGGTCCGGAGTTCGGCCAACAGAAACAAAAGCTGTGCCTTTCTCATCAAAATCTGATTTAAGCTTGTCATGCACTACTTTGGCAAGTGTAGTTTTGCCCAGTCCACCAAACCCAACAACAGATACAATCTTCACTCATTTTTATGGTCATCACAGACATCCGAAGACAGCATGTTGATAAGCTGATCCGTTGGCTCGTCCATGCCGACCAGCTGTGACGTTTTTGTGTATAGAGCAGAGAGGAGAGGATCAATATTTGTGGTAGCAGGCTTGGACACAACATCGTCGACCTTGTACCTGTTGGAAATGATCTTATCATATAGATGTAAAGGGGCTAACACACATATGTTCATGTATAGTCGACCTACCTAGTATAGTTTGTTTGGACCAATATTCCATATGAGAGCAGAACTCTATTTCAAATGTGTGAGCTAAGATCGAAGCCTCACAGTACCTATCACGGCGCAAAGTCATCTCCTCCAGTTGCTTCTTGATGCCTTCGATGGCGCCGGCGATCTCGTGGCGAGCCTTGAATTTGCTCAAGCTGAAAAGCTTGCCCATCTTCTTCCGGAGTCGTTTGACCTTGTCCGCATCAGTGGCCGGCAGAGAACCGCCCTCGACGCGGACGAGGAAGGTGTCGAGGATGTCCTCCATATCGTAGGACGCCTCCCGGACGTCGCGTGACCAGAGCCGAACCTGCGGATCCAGCTGGTCGGACAGAACCAGGGCCACCTTACAGAGGGAGGTGTGCATGCTCTCGAGCTCCCGTGAAAGGAACTCGACCTGGGGCCTGACGCTCTTCTGCAGCTTGTACTCGTCCTTGAGCAGCTCCAGGAGCTTGCCGGGGAGCTTGCCCAGGGTGCCCGTCGCCAGATCCATGATGGATTGCCAGCGCTCTATGGAATTCCCCTTTGCTGTGTATGGTTTTGGGTTGAATTGTAGATCTCAGTGCTTTCGATGCTTGAATTCGGTGTATATACACTGAAGCGCCTCTCCGCTCTTGGGAAGCTTACAGTATTATTTCCTTCACCTAGTGCATGAGCTCAAGTGGAACTTGTGGATCTTGGTAGGTAGGCCTGGGCGTTCGGTCAGACCGAACCGATCGGTCTCGGTCTTCGGTTTCTAGGGAAGTTCGGTCATCAGAAAATCAAGACCGATCGGTCTTCTTGAAAAGCCAAGACCGAGAAATTCAGTCTCGGTTAGTTCGGTCTCGGTCTCGGTCACGACCGAACTAACCGGACTATACAAAATAGCTACAAAATATTATAATATGTAGCAAATTTGAGCTATATTTATTTTATTCCAAGGCAAAATTAGCAATACAACATATAGATTAAACAAAGCGATAAGAGTGATAGTTGATATAAACCCACTAGAATAAATATTATATCACTAATAATAGTCTAAAGTACACATTATGTCAACAAAATCCAAATGTTCGGTTATTTCGGTTAGTTCGGTTACCCGAGGCATACAACCGAACTAACCGTAAAAAGTTCGGGTACCGTGAACTCGAGACCGAACTAGTGACCGAAATTTTCGGTCTCGGTCACTTCGGTCTCGGTCTCGGTTAGTTCGGTTCGGTCCTCGGTCTTCGGTCAATTATGCCCAGGCCATGGTAGGACATGGGTGGGACGGCCGGGACAGTACCTCTGGAAACCACTTGGGACAGATTTTAACTACTCCAGACCAACTGTTCGATATATGTACTGTTTCAATGCTTCCAATCCTTTTTGTGATATTGTGGCATTCAAAGTTGCCGGCATTCACTTGATAGCAAGTATGATATGAAACTTATAGTATATTGTATCATAGCTTGTCAGTACAGAAAAAAAGTCTTTAATGACGAAAGGTCATTTTACCGTAGTAACAGGCATACAAAAACCCGCTATTATAGTGTCACACGAGGAGACAACCTCTCAGGCAGTAGCGGGCATTGTTTATGTTACCGTTTGTTTATAGTTATATGCTCATCAGGAAGTAGTCGCGAAAACGGCCTGCTGCGAAATTTCGCTTCTACTGATGAGCTAGCACAGACAAGGACATATTTGTATACGCCCTACATGATTTACACGCTCCAATAGGTCATCCATATTAATCTACTCCATTATTGATGCCCCAGGAAATATTATTTCGTGCGGTAGGTGTGCTCTTGGCCTATTCGATTGTCTCGTTCTCCCGCAGTAGTTGGTGAAAACAAAGCAAGCTTGCTCAAGTTGCTGGTAGGAAAGACAAGGCAGCATCTAGTAATGTTTAGACTGACTCCAACAGCAGCATGCAAATCCATATATGCATCGCGATCAGCACTGTGCATCACCAAAAATGTCTCCGAGTAGGCAAAGAATGATGCATTTTGCATTGTCAAGAGAGAGAAGATGCAAAAATAGACTACCTCTCCTCCAATGCATTCCAGGCAGCAGCGCCCGCACGCTCCCGTCAACGCGCCCATCCGTTCCCGCCATCGCGCCCCGCCCCGCTGGCGCCGTCGCGCGGCCGCCGCGCCCTTCCGCTCCCGCCGCCACGCCCCGCCCCGCCCCACTGGGGCCGACGCGCGGCCGCCACTCGCCCTGCTCCCGCCGCCGCGCCCATCCGCTCCCGCCACCACGCCCCGCCCCGCCCCGCTGGCGCCGACGCACGGCCGCCACGCCTCCGCCGCCGCGCTCGCGCTCCTCCCAAAAACAGGCGAAGCCGGGAGCGAACGAACGTGGGCGCGGTGGTGCGGCGGGGCCGGGGCTCGGTGGTGCGGCGGCATGTGAGACTCGGCGACGCGGGAGGCATGGCGGCGAGGGAGGCGTAGGAGTTCCGAGCGTGAAAGGACAGCAGGCCCGGACGGCGCTGCAGGCCCGGCCATCTCCCCTCGCCGAGCGTGCGGCTTGCTGTGAATCTGAGGCGTAGGGACCCCGCGTCGACCCTGGCCGCCGCACAACCCAGCAGTAGCTCGATCCACTCCTTCCGGTCACCGGCTCGCCGCAGCTCGCCCACGATTCGCCGCTGCTGGTGCCTGGCGATTCGTGTGTGTGTGAGCTTTGTCCTCCCAAGACGCCAATCAGATTCCATAGCTCGGTCGGCGGCCATGGGGAGGGAGGGGGGTCGGCCGGCGGCCATGGGGAGGGAGCCTGGGTTGTGGCAGAGAGGGAGGGAGAGGCGGAGGCAGAGCCTGGGAGGGAGAGGCGGAGAGCCGACGCGGCGGCGGTGCGGTGGGAGAGGAGGAAGGAGAGCGAGGATGCAGTCGCCTCTGTTGGAGATAAGAGGATGAGAAGGAAAGGTAAAACACTGTTGAGGCAATGCAAAGGGCAATTTGCCTCTCAAAAAAGGCTATCATTGTTGGGGTCAGCCTTACACAGGCATTAACGATTCTGTGTACACTACAATTCTGCCTACAGCGTTCTTGCATTTAGGCTGAGCCAAGCTAAGATGGGCTTTCTATGTGTGATTGCAGAACCACTTCGTTCAGCCACTCCCGGACTGTGGTGCTGTGCCCTGGCTGCCGAACCGTGCTCTGCCAACCTACCGTGGGCAAGGCGAGGCTCACCGAGGGCTGCTCTCTCCGCCGGAAGAAGGAGTATACTGGGTGGTTGGTTATGGGAAAAGAATGCCCTGCTAAGCAAATTTCCTCTTTCCATGACATGTACTGTGGGATTTGTTAATTATGCCTGGCTAGCTTCCTTATTATCGTGTCAACGCCTACGTAACCCTGGACTAGTTGCCCGGCCCCTGCTTCGCTTCTTTCAGTGTTCTGCAAGCTAAGCTTTTCTTTGTTGTCTGGTTGTTTCTCACGTACTATCAGTGCTGTATTAATTCCTTACTATCTTGTCGGTGCCAAGTGTCCTATTGTCATTTTCTTGTTATTAAGGAGCCTCCTGTATTTTCTGTTGCCGCCTGTTTAACAAACAAAAACTGTCGAGGCAATGTTTTTAGACGGCAGCTCCTGACCATCTAGGAAATGATTGGCAATTTGCGTAAATTAGTAAATAGAGCAACAACAACTTAGGATGCAATGTCAAATGTGTGTCCCGGCCGGTACTGAAGAGCGCGTCTGAACATGTTTTTGACTGAAGAACATCCGGACGTGTTTTCAAACTGACCATATTGTTGGACCTGGAAACTCGATGACAATGCGGCAAAAGGAAGTTTAGAAGCAGGCCGATATGTTGAGTGGACTGGTTTCGTCATTAAGCTTAGAAGCCGTCGAGGCCGAGTGCACTGCAGCACCGACGGCTGACGGCCTCGTCCTCTTCTGCGTCTTCCCTCACGGTCAACAGAAGCAGGCCGAGTGCACTGCGACGGCTGACGGACTCGTCCTCACGGTCAACAGAAGCACTGCGACTGCTTGCTCTACAACGACGCAGTACGTAGCTGCGTCTTGTCGAGCTCCCTGACGACTTACCCAACACGCCACGCTGCCTATGATATCGCCCTCACTGCGAGGGCTTCTGTTCTGCATCGCCGGGCGCGCTTAGAGCATCTCCAGTAAGGCTTCTAGTTGGGCTCCTACTCTATTATTTAAGAGTTTGAGTCAAAAAATCAACTTCAGCAGGAATCCTATTTAGGTTCGTATTTTGCATGCCTTTTCAAACTCTATCTCCAAGCCTCCATTCCTATGATCCTCCAATCCTCCCTCTCATTCATGGGTCGTATCTTTTTTTACTAGGTCTCACATAAAATAAGGTCTTGGGTCAGTTTACTGCTAGAGTTGAAGCTAGATTTTATGCCCTTATTTTTACATGCCAGCCTGGAAAACGAAAATAAGAGCCTTATTTTGAGGTCCATTGCTGGAGATACTCTTAGCCACGAGACAGCGGACGACGGTGGTTTGTTTGTTCCTGGTCTGGGCTCGTCTTGGACTCCGAGGAGGAGCAATGGACGCCCGTGTAACCTATACATCGGGCAGGCGATGGGATCTTTACAATCGAATACTGTTTAAGATTCGTGCCCAAATAGATGAACCATCATGATTCGCGCGGTGGGGAGAGGAGAGCACCAGGTTCCGCCATGTTTCATGCTCTGATTGGGGCGGGTGGGGAGTGGGAGAAAAAGAAACGGATTTCAAACTTTAAACGTATTTTTCTCTTAAACCGTAAGTCTGTTTTCGAATCCGTTTGAACCTACATGTTTTCTACAATTAATTCCACAAAATGAGATCCAATATGAATATTTTTTGAATTTTTTAAGATTTAAAAAATTTCGTCAATATTTTGAATATACTGCGTCAACATTTTTGTTGCACCATGTCAACATTTTTTTTATTAATGGTCAACATTTTTTAAAAAAATGTTGTTGATTTTATTTAAAAATGTTGAAATAGAACTAAGAAAATGTTGACTCTTCTCTTTCGAAATGTTGACGCTCAGACTTAAGCTGAGCTGCTCAGATTTAATGAGCTATTAGGCCGATCTATCATATGTTAACTATAAGACGCCCTGCCTATAGGAGGTCCTATGGACGCCTAGCTTCCTTATTATCGTGTCAACGCCTACGTAATCCGAGGAGGAGCAATGGACGCGCACGCCGGTCCGTGTGCCCTGTGAGCGATCCCTTCTTATCCTACCATCCAAGTTACTACACGCAAGGCAAGGGCGATCAATAATCTCAGAGGAGAAGAGAAGGCGGCGTCGTGGGCTTCGTCGATCCACGCGTCGTCGTCTGCCTGCGAGACGTCCGCCTCACCCTCGTTCGACACTGACCACAAATATTGCGGGAGCTGGGAGGCGACCACGTACGTTGGCTGCAGGGATGAGGAGGACGTTGTGCAGTCCGGTGAAGTCGATCGGGGGCCAGCGACGACGTTTTGTGGACCTCCCTCATCCACCACCCCACAGCTAAGCTAACGGCGGGCGGGCAAGTCTCATAGCGTCCCATCGCCGACCCCAATTAACCCGACTTGCTAGTGTTTGCTGAACCACGCCCGCCTTGCCGCGCGGTGCCCAACACGATTAGCTGCAAGCTGCTATTGCTGTGCGGCGCCAAATCCACAAGCTTGGAAATTGAGATTGAAAGCCGTTACGTTGCACAAAGTCCCCGGGACTTGCAGATATCCGTCCGACTTGTCGCAAGAAGAAGGTAATTAACCACACATGGAAATCAACAAGTACGTATACAAGAACTATATATTCTGCTGTTGCACGTGACCCCACCAAAAATCAACAATTTTCTAACATCCATGACACGCATACAACACCTACGCTTGTGTACAACTATCAATCACAAAAATTTGCATGGCGCCCCACGACACTTTTTCACGTTGAAGGTGGCACCATTGGGGTTGGTATCCCTGGAGCGTCGCAAGCCCTCCACCACCTCCTCCCTCTCCTGCTCTGTGGCATTCTCGTCGTAGATAAAAGCAGTGAAGTTCTCCAGACAACTGAGGTTCTCCACCCCAAAGTCGAAGCTCCCATTCCAAGCATCCATCATTTCCCGCACGCTGAAGGTTAAAGTGAGAGTACGGAGCCATGGGACGGATCTTGGTCGGAACACGGGGGCGATGGATGTCTGATATGAGCCCCACTCGGTCAGGCGAGGGAACAAGCCACTGTTGACCGAGAGGGTCTCACCAACGCCCACTTCATAGTAATTAAAGATGAGAAACTCGAGGGAAGGTAGCCGCCCGAGGGCGTCTACTTCATGTTGCTTCAGCACTTCGACGGAAACAAAAAGGGAGACGAGTTGTTGCATGCATGGAGCGCTGACCCACGTCGGGAGCAGATGCAAATTCATAGCACTGAAACGACGGAGGCACTGTGGAGGTGCCCAGTCTTCCATGTCAATCAAGGAGACAGAGTTGATATACAGCTCCTGCAGCTTTTGCATACGGCGCAGAGAGGGTACCAGCGTTTCCATAGAGCTTTGGTCCTCCACACTCACTTCGATGATGAGCACCCTTAGGTTAGTCAGACCATCCATCTCCTCCACGAAGTTGGTCGACTCAGTAAACTTGCAGCACGACAGCACCTCCAGCGTGGTAAGATTCCTGATTCCACTTGGCAGCCTCGTGCCCCAGTCCAAGCGAAGGACCATGAGCCTTTTTAGCCGCACGAAGCTTGCTGGCAGCTCTTTCACGGCAGTACCCTGCAGGTCTAGTGTCTGCAGAAACTGTAATTTCCTAAAATCCTTTGGGAGCTCACCAGCATATCTGGTGTATCTTAGCCCAAGGTACCTTAGCTGAACTAAACTCCCAACATAGCTCAGATTACGGTTCTCAAGATTACAACCTTCCAGATCTAGCACCCTCAGAACATGGAAGGATGAAAGTATTGGCATGGAGTCAATCGCAGGACTGAAGATAGTAAAAGACCTCACATGTGACATGTTACAACTGGTGGCCCAACTTGTCTTTTGCAATGATAGCCTACGAACCTTGCTTTGCAGTGATGTATTTTGCTCAATGTCATGCGACAGAGTAACAAAATTTTCTTCTTTTGCCAAGGAACAGATGAGATCAAGAACCACATCATGCACACGGCAAGTACTCAATTTTGTATCAAACCTGTTCTCAGAGAACTGGATCATGCTTCGATTAACAAGCTCATTGAAGTAACTCCGTCCAATCTCATACAAGTTGTCTCCTTTTCTGACTTGTTTGATAAAATCTTCAGCTATCCACCATAGTATCAATCGGTCAACTCGAATAGCAAAATCCTCGGGAAATATGCTAAGATACAATAAACAAGTCTTCAAATGCGAAGGTAGGTCATAATAGCTATGTGATATTATCTTTCTCATACCATCCATACTTGGATCTTTGGCCAATCCAGAACCAATTGAGTCACATAGCTCATCCCAATCTGTAAGGTTTTCTTTTTTGTTGGCCAACAAACTGGAGATGGTACAAATAGCCAATGGGACACCTCCACATTTCTTCAGTATCTTCTCAGATACAACCGAGAATTCCTCAGGGCACGTTTCTCTTGATCCAAAAATTCGTCCGTAGAATAAATTTCCAGAGATCTCATCAGAAAGAGGTTTCATATTGTAAATAGAAGAACCAATTTTCTCAGCAACTTCACGGTTGCGAGTGGTTATTATTATCTTACATCCCAAGTTATTTTCAACCAAAGAATATTGTATCTTCTCCCATAATGATACTTCCCAGATGTCATCAATAACAATAAAGTACCTACAGGCAGGGTAATGAATGTAAATAAAAGTTATCACTAGTGTTTCACATAAATGTACTGGAAGTGGTGAGGACCGCAGTAAGATAAGAACACATTATATGAAAGAAGGTTTCATGCACAAATTTTATTTGAAGGCTAACGGCCTGTCCAAACAAAACTGGAAATTTGGAAATATAGAATAATGTGAAATATAACGTTACTGCAGAGAAATAAAAAAAGTAGGAAACAATAGTAAAATCCCTAGAGCATAAGGCACATTAATAAGACAATTGTAGAATAATAGCGAATTGTAAAGTTTATGAGAGAAAATGACATTATTCGCCACGTAATTTCGACGTATACAATGAGCCACCAACCATCTAGCATCAATGTGAACTTGGATTGTATAGAGAACTTAGTGGTGCAAGATTGATATATCTCTTTTATCATTTTCACAAAAAACTATAGTAATCCTGAAATAAAAATAATTGTGCACGACGTGCTAGGTTGTTTGGATGGCTCCATGAATCCCCGCTTGGAAAGGCTGCTGTCAAACCCCATCGCACGCGCTCCTGGGCCATGTTCAGTACTATTTATGAGAGTTTGTGAATAAAAGAAGGTTACAGACCTTTTAGAAATTTTAACATGAGGGTTTTCTTGTTTCTTTGGATATCTCCCAGAGTGTTATACTAAATCACTAAGGGCGATGAACGCCCGTGTCCAAAATCCACTTCTAGCTCAACCCACAAAGTATGGGCCTTCTCGTCTTGATGTATACACATATAGCACCTATGTTACACTTTCTTCCTCGCAACCAAAAATCGACGTTGATCACTTCATATTGTAAAAGGTTACATTTGGATCACCAAGGTGTACGGTGGCTCAATCCTATTTAAACAATCAAGGCGACACACTAATCATACCCTCCTAGAACACACTAAAAACATGGCCGGTGGGGGAAAGACCGCCGCACGGTGTAGTGGCAAAGGCCACGTCATTTTAATCATGGTTATGATGTCTTATTAGAAATATCAATTTGTGTGGTAATTAGCTGAGAAACTGATACATTTGTAAAAAAACATATTGGAAAACTATTATTTGGGTATAAGATCACTAGGTGTCGTAGGGACTACTTAGATTTCATCCTACTTTTTGTCCCAAAAAGGAGTGAAACAAACCTTATTAATATGAAGTTACGGTCAACGGAAGAATATATCCCTTATTACTAGAAAATGTTTCTCACTTATATTTGCTCAATCTGAGTTGGATGAATGCATACATTGAACTAAGAACCAGATCGCCTTACAAGTTTGGTCTCCTAATATAGCATTGTTGATGGCGTATATATTTGAACCCAAGGGTAAGGTAGATAACTTGCCGACAGCATGGGCAGCAGGCTGGAGCTTAAAACTTGATCCAAGTTTTCGGGAGACTAAACGGATGTTCAAGTACTTGTCATGTGATGAATACAGGGGGTTTGTAAAATCAAGGAAAGAATTATACGTCGTGGTAATATTGATACTAGAACATTAACCTAAGGTGCAATACTGAAGTTGCGGATTTGAAAACATACAGTCAAGTGAACAAAAAGATACAACTAAATTCACGACTTGGTCATGTTGTAATTTACATTATGAATTAATTAATGATACAGTTGTCAGTTAATGAGCTTAACTCGTCAAACAAGACTGTAACCCGGTGTATGGATTAGAATCATATTATATTGTAGATACCTCGGTTGCAATTCTGAAATTATGGAGTCACAAATGTTTTTCCATTGTAATTATGTTACTTATGGTGATTTAATGATATACTTAGTCAAAAGTTATCATAACTCATAGAAACAAACCAAACAACCAACATGAAGTTCTCGATCAAATGTTCAAACTAGTCACATAACATAGTCTGAATTTATTCAAGATAACAATGAAGGTAATCATCAACAAAGCAACTTGTGAAGATGCACTGGTCTGGATTTCAGAGGAAGATATAGGATGTATGGTATGAAAAAAAACCCAAATTAATTCAGTTTTTGAATGTTTAACTAAATGCATGATTTAAAAGCGACAAAAATTATACCATATACTATTGATTGAGTCAGTGTTGTATACCTTTTGTTCTTGAGAAATTCTCGAATCTCATCTATAAGCCGCCTTTCATCAAATATCATCAAATTGATCTTTGATGAAGTGTAAAATTCCTTGTCAAGGTCAATAAGAATATCCCTGAAGAGTTTGTTCAGGTCCGGAGTTCGGCCAACAGAAACAAAAGCTGTGCTTTTGTCATCAAAACCTGATTTAAGCTTGTCATGCACTACTTTGGCAAGTGTAGTTTTGCCCAGTCCTCCAAACCCAACTACAGAGACAATCTTCATCTCATTTTTATGGTCATCACCGACACCCAAAGACAGCATCTTGATGAGCTGATCCGTTGGCTCGGTCATGCCGACGAGCTGTGACGTTTTTGGGTATAGAGCAGAGAGGAGAGGATCAATACTTGTGGTAGCAGGCTTGGCCACAACGTCGTCGACCTTGTACCTGTTGGAGATAATCTTATCATATAGATGTAAAGGTGATAACACGCATATGTGTCCATGTATAGAGGCAAGATATTTTTTTCCTCGTCTGAACAAGGGTTGTCCGTAGGGCTGGCTGGATGCATGAAAGTTTTTGATAGTTCAGTGTGTGCCTGGAAGCAGTAGCTGCACGGCAGTGCAACTAGCAAGTTTATAGTGTGAGCTACTTACTCGACCTATTTGGATTTTATTGCTGCAGGGTAAACAGAGAAAGACATTTGCTCATACAGTACTAGTAGTTTGCTTTGACCAATTCTATATGAGAAGAGAACTCTATTTCAAATGTGTAAGCTAAGATCTAATCCTCACAGTACCTTTTACGCCGTGAAGTCATCTCCTCCAGTTGCTTCTTGATGCCTTCGATGGCGCTGGCGATGTCGCGGCGAGCCTTGAGTTTGCTCAAGCTGAAAAAGTCGCCAATCTTGTTCAGGAGTCGTTTGACCATGTCTCCATCCGTGGGAGGCTGAGAACCGTCGTAGACGCGGACGAGGAAGGTGTCGAGGATGTCCTCCATGTCGTAGGATGCCTCCCGGACATCGCGTGACCAGAGCCGGACCTGTGGGTCCTGCTGGTCCGACGGAACCTGGGCCACCTTACAGAGGCAGATGTACATGCTCTCGAGCTCCCGTGAAAGAAACTCGACCTGGGGCCTGACGCTCATCTGCAGCTCGTACTCGTCCTCGAGCAGCTCCAGGAGTTTGCCGGGGAGCCTGCCCAGCGCGCCCGTCACCAGATCCATGATGGAAGTCCCGTTTGCTGTGTATGTGCTTTTGTGTCTAATTGTAGATCTCAGTGCTTTCGATGCTTGAATGTGGTATATATACACACTAAACTGAAGCAACTCTCCGCTCTTCGGAAGCTTACAATATTCTTTCCTTCACCTACGTCGTGGACAGGGCCAGCTGCTCGCCATCCGCCGCCCGTCCAACCTGCAGGCCCGTCCAAATCTGATCGTTAGGAAGAGGGAAGGGAAGGGAAAGGGACGGGGAAGGAAGGGATCGAAGGGAAAGGGCGCACCCGTTCAGCGGCGTTCGACGGAGATCCGGCAGGGCGGAAGCAGGTGTCGCAACGGTGGCGCTAGGAGAGATTGGGAGGAGGGCTCGGGCAGAAGAGGTGAGCGAGAGAAGAGAATCACCAGCGGGAGATCCGGCAGGGAAGAAGCTAGTGCATCAGCTCAAGTGGCATTTATGGATCTTGGCAGGACGGGTGGGATGGGAAAGTTTCTGTAAGCCACGTGAGACAGATTGTAACTATTCCAGACCCACTGCCCAATATATGGACCGTTTGAAAGCTTAAATCCTTTATTGAAATTGCGGCAATCAATGTTGCCCCATTCACTTGATAGCAGAGTGTGATACAAAACTTATTATACCTAATTTTTGTACAAAACACATTAAACTGCATATACGCACAATGTAGAGCATGCTCTGCGAGAGCACGGCAAGGTTACTAGGTCTTGATTTTGGGAGAAGAGGGTTTTGGCTGGGAAGGAGAACGGAGCTAGTATGGAATGTAAGTGCAAAGGCTCCTCCCAAGGCTTTTCATTACGGGTGTACTACTTTTACTGAAGGTCACCGGGAAAACAAAATTTCCAAAATTTTGGAAAAATAATCAAATGTCAGTTTGAAAATTTAAAATGAAAATTCAGCAAACAATTTTTAAATACAATAAAAAAATCCCTTACCACTCAACCAAAGAACCGGTCCTGTTACTGAAATTTCAAACTGCTCTGAAAATTGTTAAATTTTACCGGATCCACTTGATAAAACTGAATACCGAAATTTTTAGGATTTTTCAGTGCAAGTCAAAAGAGAGTTTTATTGATCATCATGTGGACAAAAGAATCGCAATCCTGAGTGGTAATTGCACAAGCTACTGGGGAATCTGTGTTTGCCATGTGAGCGGGAGAAGAGAATCCTTTGTGTGATATTGTGGGATATTCAAAGTTGCACCCATTCACTTGACAGCAAGTGCTTTAGGAAACTTGATAGCAAGTGTGACCTGAAACTTATAGTGTGTATTATATCGTAGATTAATTGTATCTTAGAGGTCATATACATTTTTTTTGTGCAAAACACATTAAACCGCAGATAGGCACAATATAGAGCATGCTGCGCGGGAGCATCGCAAAGATCTTGATTTAATTTGGCGAGAAGAGGGTTTCGGTGGGAAGGAGAATGAAGCTACTATTGGAATGAAAGTGCAAATGCTCATCCCAAGGTTTTCATTACTGGTGTATTATTTATACCGAAGGTCGCCGGTAAAACAAATTTTCAGAAATTTTGGGGGAAAAAAAATCAAATGTTAGTTACAAGTTTAAAACAAAAATTCAGCAAAAAAATTCAAAATAAAATGAAAAATACTCGCGGGTTCAAGCTAGAAGCGATCCTGATACTGAAATTTCAAACTGCTCCAAAATTGTTAAATTTTATCGGATTCAGTTGATAAAACTGAAATACCAAAAATTTAGGATTTCCTAGTGCAAGTCAAGATATTTATCGGTCATGTGGACAAAATAATCACAATCACGAGCGATAGTTGCAGTGCAGACCACACAAGGGAACCCACGCTCGCCACATCACAAAGTTTATAGAGCGTTTTGCCAGCTGATCAAGTTCATGTGCTACAACAATGTTTTTCTTCTTTGTGAGTTATCCAGGATTTTTTTTTTCCTTCAACACGTTGCATGTAGTATTAACGTGGATTGTCTTAAACAAGCATGTAATTAGTAAGAAGTGTCATATCATACAAAGTATATATGAAGTATGATTTCATAGTTTTCCTCTAGGTGGGTGGACCAGATGAGAGAGGCGCGCTGTCTTCTACCCAGAGCCCATTCCACCAACCATCATGTTCATATTTCTTTTTTCACTATGTACTGATGACTATGTTCATCCTTTCATTTTTTTATTGTCCTTCTCACTCGTGATCCGCATCGAGATATGATATTAATTACAGTCTATACATTTAAGTTTGCTGAGGTGTTGATGGCATATTTGTGCATGAACCTTGGGGCTTTGTGGATCTTGTCTGGCATGCCTAAGATCTCAATGGACGTGCCGACTGATGACATCGCTACTCCCTCCGGTTCTAATAATGCTTTCACAGCATCCTCTGTATTATACCAAATGAACTAGAAAAAGGAGAATGGAGTATGTGTTGTGTTGGTTGTTTTTCTTTCTTGTGAGTTTTCTAAGAAAATTTCTTTTTCCTCACCACTTTGTATCTAGTATGAACATAGATTCTCTTAAACAAGCATGTAATTAGTAATAAGTGTGATTTGATACAAAGTATATATGTTGTATGCTTTCATAGTTTTTCTCTAGACGGGTGGACCAGATGAGGGCGGCGCCCTCTCTACTACCCCGAGCCCATTCCACCAACCATCGTGCATGTTCTTACTTTTTTTCACTTTGTACTGACTCCATCCATCCTTTTATTTTTTTATTGTCCTCCTCACTCGTGATGAGTTTACCTATGTGTCGATGGCATGTTTGTGCATAAAGTTGGCGCTTATTGCAGATCTTGGCTGGCATGCCTAAGATCTCAAAAGAGGTGCCGCATAATCATATCGTCGCTACTCCCTCCGGTTTTAATAATGCTTACACCGCATCTATTATGAAAGTAACATCTATAATACACCAAATGAGCTGGCAAAGGGACAATGGATGAGAATATGTTGAATACTAGTTTCTTTAGAACTGTAAAAGCAACACCTCGCACACCATGTGCAATGATGCTTTGACAGATTATCTTTAGTAAGTGCAACATTAGTTAGCTAAAGAGCCATTGTTCCCTAGGACATGAGTTGGTCTACGTAGTCGCCAACTCATGCTTTCGCCCTAGGGAACACCGCCACCAGTGCTACTTGAGCCCTCCGCTCTCTTCGCCTCTGGCAATCTCACTGGCGGCTATAGAGAGCGGTATTTGTCCTGACAGTGGCAACAAGGTGGAGACGATGAATAATGTTCTTCGTCCTCTTTTCCTTTTTCTCGATCTGGCCACGATGATATGAAAGTGACGATGAATGAACATGTACAAAAGGGAGAGGAACCACCATCTCCTAGTGATGCTATTCGTCAAGTCGTGCCATCAAGTACTGAAGATATTTGTGGAAATTTCTGGAATTCTTGCTTCTTCATTCCATAGACAGGGTACATATGTATTACAAGTTACATGGGCTCTTGGGCCCTTTCTTTCTCACACATACTACAGCCCAACACTCCCCCTCAAGATGGATGATAGATATCTATCATTCCCATCTTGCTACATGCCATATTACACTCTTTAACTCCTAATCCTTTTGTTAAACAGTCTGCTAGTTGACCGCCTGAGTTTACATGACTCAACTCTAGTGTACCATTTTCTAACTTCTCCTTGATGAAGAAACGATCCATCTCCACATGTTTTGTTCTATCAAACTGGACCGGATTATTAGCTATATTGATTGCAGCCTTGTTGTCGCACCAAAGTTTCAAAGGACCTTTCCTTAGGACATTTAATTCTGATAGGAGACGTCTTAACCATAACATCTCGCTCAACCCCAATGACATGGCTCTATACTCTGCTTCAGCAGTTGAACGAGATACAACCGGTTGCTTTTTGCTTCTCCATGAAACCAAGTTTCCACCAACAAAAACACAATAGCCAGAAGTCGATCTCCTATCATCAAGACAACTAGCCCAATCAGCATCACAATAACCCTCCACCTTCAGATGACCATGACTCTTGAAAATGATTCCCTTTCCTGGACTACTCTTCAAATATCGTAATATGCGATAAACAGCATCCAGATGCCCGCTTCTAGGATCATGCATATATCGACTCACCACACTTACTGCATAAGTAATATCAGGCCTTGTATGGCACAAGTAAATGAGCCGACCAACAAGTCGCTGATATCTCTCTTTGTTGATAGGATCACCAGATTCAGCACATAACTTATGGTTTGGATCAATAGGCGTTGATATAGGTCGACATCCAAGCATACCAGTCTCATTAAGTAAATCAAGAACATACTTCCTCTGTGAAAGAACAATACCTTTTGGAGACCGAGCGATTTCAATGCCAAGAAAATATCTGAGGTTACCAAGATCCTTGACCTCAAATTGCTTACTCAAATTCTCCTTTAGGCGTTTAATTTCTATGTCATGGTCACCAGTGATGATGATATCATCCACATACACAGGTAGAACTGTGATACGTCCTCCAACATGTCGATAGAATACTGTATGATCTCCATTGCATTGCTTATAATTCATATCACATAGTGCTCGTCTGAATCTGTCAAACCATGCACGAGGAGATTGCTTGAGACCATACAAAGATTTCTTCAATCTACAAACCTTCCCGGATATGTCAGGTCTAGAAAACCCAGGTGGAATCTCCATATACACCTCTTCTTGAAGCTCCCCATGCAGGAAAGCATTCTTAACGTCCAATTGGTACAAAGGCCAACCAAAATTTGCCGCACAAGAAATCAGAGTTCTTACTGTACTCATTTTTGCCACTGGTGCAAATGTTTCGTCGTAATCAATTCCATATGTCTGACTATATCCTCTTGCTACAAGTCTAGCTTTGTACCTTTCTACTTTCCCTTCGGGATTCTGCTTCACTGTGAAAACCCATTTGCAGCTAACGGTTTTCTTTCCTGGTGGTAGTTTTACAATATCCCAGGTTCTATTTTTTTCAAGCGCCCTCAATTCCTCTAACATAGCATCTCTCCATTTTGGATCATGTTGCGCTTCCTTCCAGTCCTTAGGAATAGCAACGGATTGTAAAGATGCAACAAATGCTTTATATGCAGGAGATAAAGATGCATAAGAGACATAATTACTAATGTCATTCTCATATCCATACCTCGATGGAGGAAAGCCTTGGCTCGTGCATCTTTTCGCAATGCAATGGGCAAATCAACTGGAGAGGAGCCATCAACCTCAATCTCAGATGCTGATGAGACATCAATAGTTTGTGGGCCATTATTAGGCACTAAAGTTGAAGAGCACTGTTCTGTGGTTGATGTTGGAGCCACCTCTATAGCTTGTGTCTGAGATCTTATCCTTTTTCTTGTATACACTTGCGATATATTTTTGTGTTGCCATTCCTCACATGCCGACAGATCTTCATTAGAAGATGTTGAACCAGTCATCACTTCCACTCTCTTTGATTGAGGAACCACACCACCAATCACTGCTTCCATCTTTCTCGGTTGGTGATCACTTGACTCATTCCTTGTGTCATCATTCTCCCCCTCTCGACCAACATCACCAATGCTAGGAGAGTCAAGATCAGAAAACAAAGAGCTCAAATCTGTTTTTTCTCCATAAAAGGGTTCAGACTCTCTAAATGTAACATCCATGCTTACAAAAATGCGATGTTCAGATGGACTCCAACATTTATATCCCTTTTGTCCATTACTATAACCTATAAAGATGCACTTGATAGCTTGAGGATCTAGCTTTCCCACTGAAGGTCTGTGATCTCTGACAAAACAAGTGCACCCAAACACTTTTGGTGGAACTTTAAACTCATTCTTTCCATACAACATTTCATATGGAGTCTTCATCCCAAGCACTCTTGATTGCATACGGTTAATGAGATAAGTAGCAGTCATTACTGCCTCACTCCATAAGAACTTTGGCACATTCATAGTATACATAAGTGATCGGGCCACCTCTAACAAATGTCGATTCTTCCGTTCAGCTACTCCATTTTGTGGAGGTGTATCAGGACAACTGGTTTGATGGAGTATTCCCTCTGCTGAAAGAAAACTACCAAATTCATTATTCACATACTCCGTTCCGTTATCAGTTCTGATAATTTTAACTTGAGCATTGAACTGATTCTTAACACATGCATAAAAGTCCTTGAAGCACTTTAGTGCCTCACTTTTATGTTTCATAAGATATATCCAAGTCATACGGGAGTAGCAATCTATAAATGTCACAAAATACTTCATTCCACTCACCGAGATCACTGGGGATGTCCACACATCAGAATGGACTAAAAAGAAGGGAGTTGTGCTTCGGAGTCCTCTGCTCACGTAAGATGATCTAGTGTGCTTTCCATACTCACATGCATCACACACTAATTTATTCTTATCCACCTTGCTCATAATATCAGGAAATACTTTGCACATAGTGTCGAAGGACATATGACCCAACCGACAGTGTTGGAGTATTACCTTGACCTCTTCTTCATTTGCAGCAACTGCCAAAACAGTACACTGAGATTTATTTGTTCTATCCAAGAACCATAGGCCATTGCGCCTTATGCCAGTCCCAAGCATCCTTCCGGTTTTTCTATCCTCAATCAAACAATTCTCTCGATCAAGAGTAACACGACAATCTATATGGTCTACTAAAGAGCTTAGAGATACTAGATTTACCGGAAATGAGGAGACATATAAAACCGATGATAATGTAATTGATGGAGTGCATTTGACTGTACCCATACCTCGAATCGGTTGAGCAGTTCCATCAGCAGTTTGAATAGTTTCTTTACGAGTAGGAGGAAATGGGGTGTATGATGCAAACTCACTGGAGATCCCTGTGACATGCTTAGATGCCCCTGAATCTAGTATCCAGTTTTCATGAAATGTTCGCATACCAGGACGAGCAAGATTTATGAGATTGCCAAGAATCATTGATTCCTCATCTCCACTCCTGAAATTGTTCCCTTCATTAGACCTATTTGAATTCGACATTAATTTTGAACTCATTGTCAAATAGGTCTGTGCTAGTTTCTCAAGTTCTGTGGCTGTAAGAACTTCCCCTATTTTTTCCAACACCTGCTCAACTCTTCTACTTTCTTCCATTCTTAACTGCTAATACCAAGCTAGAGCTCCAGCAGATCTCGTGCTCCTCAGTCTTGTAGAAAACACCACAACTACCAAGCTCCTGCAATCCCACGTAGTACAGAACAATTCTCCTTCTCTCTGTCTTTCCACAAAACAGAGCACTTCCTTTTCTTCTACAGAGCAGCTCCTTCACTATATAATGTAGTAGCACTACAAAGGCCAACAATCCAGCCTTGCTTCACTGCAACCAACCAATACTGGGATACAGACAAGAGATTTTGCTCGATGATGCACCTGTAGCTTAATTCTTCTACCCTTCTCCTTAATCAGCAGTACAAGAGCACCAAGATGACCTGCTAGCTCAGGTGCCCTTCCTTCTCTCTCTCAACCACCAGACAACAGCACTTGTTCAGCCTAGTGCAAATCAAGCTGAAAGCTAGAAGCACCTCAACTTTCTTGCCGCTGAGTACAAATCCAGCTAAATCAAAGCAAGCTGCTGTTGATTTCGACTTGATTTCTTGCTCAATCAACAAGTACCTCTCAGGTCTGAGTGCCACCGTGCACTCCAAGCTTGCTGCCCAACAGGAAACAACCACGAACAGCTAGTGCGCACACACACACCAGCACTTACTCCGGCCACCCGTCCTTCCTCTGCTTGCCACCCTCACGGGCTCCTGCTCCTCTGTCTAGCAGCCAAGTCGACCTCCTCCGCTGACTGCTGCTGCTCACCTCCTCCGTCAATGGAACGGCTCCAACACACAACGCCACCACGAGAACAATTCCGCCTCACAGCAGGCTCGCCGCTGCCGCTCTGCTGTTGCCGGGAGTCGTCTGGCTCTCTGCTTGCCTCCTTTTACCGATCTGCTGGCCGCAGCTTCGAATCCCGCGACCAGCTCCGTCCTCACGGCAGTTCGGCCGCCATCGCCAATCACCGTGGCCCTGATACCATGAAGATATTTGTGGAAATTTCTGGAATTCTTGCTTCTTCATTCCATAGACAGGGTACATATGTATTACAAGTTACATGGGCTCTTGGGCCCTTTCTTTCTCACACATACTACAGCCCAACAAGTACTAATGCCCGAGAAATGAAATTTAGATTCCTGCTATATTCTAATCTCCACCTCACACAGACAAGTAGTGGTGGAGATCAGGATAGATATGACTAGGACCAGTGGACCAGTAATGGTGGAGATCAAACAACTCAAGTTAACTAGTGGTAAAGTGAGTCCTGGCCGCTAACACGGGGTTGAGTACGCCCGCGCACCGAGCCAGCAGCACATGCCTCTCCACTTTTTTGGTAGGTCGGGAGGCTCCCTTTTCTCCTTGTCCTCCCCTCGGCCTCCAAAATCGCCACCCATCTTTGTCGAGCTTTGTCCTCGAAGCCGGCACATGCGGAGGTCGACAAGGGGCGCTGAAGCGGCGTGAGAGCACGCGGTGCGCACCACCTCCTCCCACGCCCTCAGGAAGGACATGACGCGGTGCAGCAGCGCGTCCGGGGAACCGGTCATGCGGGGGCCATGGCTGCGTCGCCTTCGCCGTAGCCACCGGACGTCTCCCCGGGCTGCAGCTAGTTTGGGTTTCTTGCTGTGTATTTCATCGAACATGTGGCCTGCGCTGTATGCTGATAAATTTCTCCCGTCAAAAGAGGATTTCGCGTTTGCAAAAACGGCCACTCCGTCAGCTCAGCCCCGCTGCGACCTCTACCTCCTCGGCACGATCAACCTGCTCGCTGCATTGCTCTCTCCGTTCTTTCGTAGCTCCTCTACGATCTACCATCTGCGCGAAACTCACCTCTCCTCTCTCACTGGAATCTGCAGGTTCTTGCTTTGTGCGGAGATTCTTTCTACTAAAATAAAATTTCCTCTGGACAAGAGATGCTATAGTGATATATCTTAACAATATGATTTCGGACAATCGGGTCGACAGAGAATTGCTCTAAATGCCATGTCGTCATGCTATCACCTTAGATGGATGTCTTGACTGATTTTATTTGCATGCGCACCAAAGATGTGCTGTTGACCATTGAGGCAACAGATAAACCATACCTTTTCCTCTCTTGTTCACAAATGAACTCTGCTTGACTTTCTCTGTGTTTCTCTATGTGCTGCAGGAGTATTACTGCAGCAGCAACAAGCAGCTGAAGATATAGAATGCTGACATCATCTGAAGATATAGAATGCCGACATCCTATTTGACAATAGATTATTGTCACATAACAAGAACTTCCATTTGTTTTAAATATAATACCTTCGTATGTACTGTTCTACTTATACAACTATACTCTATCTGCTCTTTTGTAATAGAGTAATAAATTGCAAATTCTGTTTGCCAATCAGCCTCCAATACTCACTACGGGAAAACCCTCGATTGTCGAGTGCCCAATAGTTTGCCGAGTGCATTCCATCGGGCACTCGGCAAACAAGGGCACTCGGCAAAAGAAAAACACTCGGCAAAGAGCTTGTTTGTCGAGTGCCCCAAAAAGGACACTCGGCAAACAACAAAACACTAGGCAAAAATGCTTGTTTGCCGAGTGCACTAAAAAGGACACTCGGCAAAAATGTGACGCCCGTTAGAAAATCGGGACGTCCGTGAGCCATGTGGGTCCAAGCACTCGGCAAACCATGGGCACTCGGCAAATTTTTTTTTTTTTTTTGGCCAAGTGTCCCCGTGGCGACACTCGGCAAAGGTGCCCATTTGCCGAGTGCCGAGTGTTTTCCCCATTACCCTCTGCAAAGATATTCTCAATTGATTTTTTGATGCCTTAAATAAATTCAAATAAAAAAGTTGTCAACTACAAAGTTGTATAACTTCTCAACATCTGCACTTTTTATTTTGGTATTTTCTTTATTCAGCAAAGTGCCAGTAAACTTTTTCACAAACTCTATAGCTCTCGTATAGTTTCCAGAAAACACGAAGAGATCTACTTTAGATTTGTGAAAATGATACTACCATTGTGTCGAATAAAAAATGACCAAAATAAAAATGTCAGGGCCGGGGCGCGCCGACGACGTGACTGGGCCGGGGGCGGCGGTGACGGCGGCAGGGACAGGGCGCGACGGCGACGGGGACGGGGGCGCGTCGGCGATGAGGACGGGGCCAGGGCGCGTCGGGCCGGGGACGTGGTCGGGGCGGGGCGCGCCGGCGACGGGGACGGGGACGGGGCTACGGCGTGGGGAGGGCGGTGGGCGCGGGGAGGGTGGCGTGGGGCGGACGGCGACGCGGTTGACGGCGGCGTGCGTGAGACAGCGTATGTGACTGCGCGGCGCAGTCCGCGCAATGTTTAAGTCAGGGTTCGATCCCGTTGCCGAGTGCCAAGATTTAGGACACTCGGCAAAGGGATCGTTTGCCGAGTGCCCAGTGTGACGACACTCGGCAAACATTAACCATTTGCCGAGTGCCAAGATTTATGACACTCGGCAAAAGGAGACACTCGGCAAAATTATGTTATGCCGAGTGTCGATGTGGGACACTCGGCAAACATTATTCATTTGTATTTTTTAAAAAATAAAAAATACCATACAAGTTCGCGAAATTATCAAATTTTGACATGACACTATTCATATGATCTATAACCTATACAAAAATTTTTGAAGTCAAATTCAAATTCGACCATCAAATTGACTCGAAATCTTAACGACCCATTCTAAACTCTATGGATCCTCTTTGGAGATTCTCCGTTTTGTACGCAACGTACGTGACAACTTGTGCCAATCCTTGTCAACTATTTGTCACAACCTTCATGTATGATATCATAACATCCTGACAAATCTTATGATTTTCAGACATTATTTGTATTTTATAGAATTTTAAAACAATTCGGTGACACGCTCGTAGTCATGTACCAGGAACAAAATGTTTAAAATTTTCTTTCATTTCAAGGATAAGGCCTCACGATTGACTCAATATCATAAATATCATTTTTTATGTAATTTTTATGTAATTATTTCACTTAGTTGCAGTTCAAATTTGACTCATATTAAAAAATATCTTTAATTGAAACAAACTAATTAAACAGATTGAGAAATATAAGAAATTTGAACTTGGAGTACCAAGTTGTGTACATGACGAGGAGAAAATGTTTCAAGGGCAGGAGAGTGAAAAAAAAAAAAGTTTACTAAGTGTCGGGCAAAAACACTCGCAAAACACCGCGTGGTGGGCCCATGGAACCCGTTTGCTGAGTGTTTGCTTTTTGTCGAGTGTCGTCTTGCTTTTTCCCAAGTGTTTTTCTTTCTGCACTCGGCAAAAACGCTCGTTTGCCGAGTGTTTTGTTTATGACACTCGGCCACTCGGCAAACCTCTCAACACTCGGCAACAAACCGATTTACGGTAGTGTTTGGAGTTACATGCCCATCAGGAAACAGTGTCCCGACGCCTGCGCGCTGCAAAATATCTCTTCTGCTGATGCGCAATCTTTGGCTTGGCTGGACCAGAAGCTAATCTACTCCATTATTGATGCCCCAGGAAATATTATTTCGTGCGGTAGGTGTGCTCTTGGCCTATTCGATTGTCTCGTTCTCCCGCAGTGGTTGGTGAAAACAAAGCAAGCTTGCTCAAGTTGCTGGTAGGAAAGAAAAGGCAGCATCAACGATTCTGGGTACACTACAATTCTGCCGACAGCGTTCTTGCATTCAGGCTGAGCCAAAGCTAACATGGTGCTTTCTATGTGTGATGGTTGCAGAACCACTTTGTTCAGCCACTCCCAACGAGGGCTGCGGAACCGTGCTCTGCCAACCTACCGTGGGCAAGGCGAGGCTCACCGAGGGCTGCTCCTTCCGCCGGAAGAATGACTAGACTGGGCGGTTGGTCATGGGAAAAGAATTAATGCCCTGCTAAGCAAATATACTCTTCCATAACATGTACTGTGGGATTTTGTTAATTATGCCTGCCTAGCTTCCTTATTATCGTGTCAACGCCTACGTAACCCTGGACTTTGTGCCAGCGAAATCTATTACTAGTTGCCCCTGCTTTGCTTCTTTCAGTGTTGTTCGTTCGTCTGCAAGCTTTTCTTTGTTGTCTGGTTGTTTCTCACGTACTATCAGTGCTGTATTCCTTACTATCTTGTCGGTGCCAAGTGTCCGGTTGTCATTTTCTTATTAAGGAGCCTCCTGTATTTTCTGTTGCCGCCTGTTTAAACTGTCGAGGCAATGTTTTTAGACGACAGCTCCTGACCATCTAGGAAATGATTGGCAATTTGCGTAAATTAGTAAATAGAGCAACAACAACTTAGGATGCAATGTCAAATGTGTGTCCCGGCCGGTACTGAAGAGCGCGTCTGAACATGTTTTTGACTAATCTCAAAAAAAAAAAACATGTTTTTGACTGAAGAACATCGATCCGAACGTGTTTTCAAACTGACCATGCATATATATATATTGTTGGACCTGGAAACTCGATGAAAATTAATGCGGCAAAAGGAAGTTTAGAAGCAGGCCGATATGTTGAGTGGACTGGTTTCGTCATTAAGTTTAGAAGCCGTCGAGGCCGGCCGAGTGCAGCACCGACGGCTGACGGCCTCGTCCTCTTCTACAACGACGCCGGATCTTCGTGCCCGAGGCCCCCGGAACCCAGAGGCAACATACGTCCCATGAAAACATCTATATCAACATCATTTTCAGGTACCTACGCAACCTTTTGCCAAGCATCCTATCCTGGACTTGAAAATCCGCCTCGTCATGGCTATCAAAGCCATAACAAGGATCATAGTAGTCGTCATACCGGTCAAGGTTGAAATCGTCCCAACGATGAGCGAAGTATTCAAACATGAGACATGTAGAACATTCCATATGGCTGCTGGTTTCAAACTCCTGAAGACCACATTCCCTATAATTAGAGTTGTCAATAGGTTGTTCGTCCTTCAGTTTCCATCTTTCCCGCTTCATCATGCTCTCGGTCTGTTGGTGATAGCTTTTAATCCTTTTCCTGAGAGTTTTCCTGCGGCTGTTATAAAGCGCGTGTCCGTGATGATACTGCAGCAGTCCCTCATGACCTTGGCCTCGGGATTCAGTATGTTATAGTCGAAGCATACGCAGCACCTCAGTAGTTGGGTGGTCAGGTTTTTAGTCTTTGTCCGGGCGCACTCATCTCGCATGCTATAGCATATGCCTCGAGACTCCAGCACGCTTCTTCTGGCAGACTTGGCCAGGGCGTTGTCCACAAGGATATCTCGGCAGTTGCGTATGTCCCCGGACTCCAGATGGGGGCAATTGGCAAGAATGGCCATCAGTCCTTGAGTGGTGAGGTCATTGTGGTAGAGCTGCCGCGAGCGTAGTTCGCGTACCGCGACGACCACCATGGCTTCCTTGGCAACGATCTCGAAAGGTCTTCCCAGCTTCTGGTACCTTCTTCCTTCGTTACCTTCCAAGTAACTGTGACACGTAGAACATTCGCTGATCGGGCATGGGAGCTCACTGTCCTCGGTATAATCATCAGCATCGCGTTCACGCAAAAGTAGGTTCACGGAATTGATCCGAGCACATTTAGCGTGTAGCGTGTCATTCATGATGATACGACGGCATCCGCGTATGTCAAGAGACTCTAGCTGAGGACAATTGTCAAGGATGGCAGCTAGTTCTTTGTTAGTGAGTTCAGTATGGACGAGCTGCAAGGAACGTATCTGATGCATTGTTGCGATCCCAATGGCTTCAGCGTCATTGCTATCGTCTTCACTGTCATTTGTATAGTCATGAACTTCACCGGGAACTATATCTCTATAGTCAATACGGTAAAAATAAGTAGAGGGGTGGCAGAGTCTCATGTGCTTCAGCTGTGGGCAGGCCAAGGCAACAACCTCCAACTCCTGTCCCGTGGAGAGCGTGCAACACTTCGTAAGCTCTAGCTCTTCAAGCAAAGGGAACCTCTCGATGGCCTCCAGGAGTCCATGATGCGAGACTTGATGGCATGAGACGAGGATAAGGCTCTTTAGCAACGGCGCCCTGCATGCACAAATTATTACTTTTTAGTATATATGTTCACATACTCATTCTTCTAAAATACTAACTAGCTATAGAGCTCCTGTTTTTTTTAGTATATATATACCATATTTACTGACGCACCTAAAATCAAATACTATATCCATATACGCACTGACACATCGCTCTCAAAACACATGTACTAGAACATGAATTTTAGGTGTTTTGGGGGGGGGGGGGGGGGGGGGGGGGGGGGGGGGGGGGGGGGGGGGGGGGGGGGGAGCAAAAGAAACAACAGATTTTGGCGTCAGAGACATAAGTAGTTCTCTTTCAGGTACTTTTTTTTTTGTCATGTGTTCTCATATCCCGCGCGGCTTGATTTTGAATCGGAATACATAAGCTAGTAGCAATGCATGTAAAGTAGAGTCGTCGAATATGGAGATAGACAAAGAAACGTACGTAATGTTAAGGTGAGGTAATGTGCCAATTAATTAAAAATTGTCCAAATCGGAAGGGACCTCACTGGTGAGAAAGGAAGCGGAGCAAGTAGTGGTCGACGCCGCGGCCTTCTCCCCTGAACGCCTCGCACCGCCCTTGGCTGTACCACACGGCGTCGGCCGCCATCTCGCCGATGTCAGCCAGCCCCCGGCCGGCGAGTTCCTCGTGTGGTCGCACGTGGATGCGGCGCCAGAGCTCGGGCTCCTCGCGCGCGGCCCGGCGCCATGAGCGGCACACCTTGTCGGCGCACAGCATGATGTCGACGAGGTCGAGCCTGTGGAAGATGGAGAAGATGACCTCCGGCGGAAGCGCCGCCCAGTCCCGCGTCGTCGGCAGGTAGCGAAACTCCGAAACGTGGAGCGTCACCGACACAGGCAATCACTGCTGACGATGTGGACGGGCCACCTTCGACGCCGTTGCCAGGCGAGCCAACGAGGTCATCGCGTGGTGTTGAGTTGGTTCTGGTGATCGGTCGCGTGATCCGATTGGTATGTTTTTTTTTTTTTGAGGCGCATCCGATTGGTATGTACTGACGGTAAATGACGATGGTTCTAGTTTGAACTTTTGATTTGTCCTAGAATATCTGTTTTCTGTGGGACGGCAGGTCTTGGCCTTGTCTCCCTCGAAACCTAACCAAAGTCCAACTCGTTTTCCTATTTGATGAAACAAAGGAAAAATATCCGGCAATCTCCCAAGCAGTGCACGTCAAAAATCTGCCTCTTCCTCGCAAAAAAAAAAAGGGCATGTCTATACATCGCCTAGGCATTCTAGGAGATAATAAAGCCTGAATTTTCAACCATCAGATCTTGTTTTTGTGGATCAGATTTAGTCTCACATAGTAGAGAACAAAAATTTAGGCATTTTAAAGGATCTTAGCGCCTGAATTTTATTTACAGCATCTATACTCAAGAATTACAACGAAATAATCATTGTAAATCTGGTATACAATAGGTGTAATTTTGATATATATTGGTTGTAACTCAAGATGAGAAAAAAATTCAGGCATTCCAGGCCTTAAAAATACCTTGATTTTATTTTCTTACCCATTCATGCATGCGACTTAAGAAGAATATATGTTGGAAAGAAAATATGGAAGCTAGAAAGTAACAGAATGCCTAGGCAATTTTTAGCAATCCTCAAAAAAGAAAAAAAAATCTGCCTCTTCACAGCAGAAAGATATCATTCGACAAAGAAACAATCGACACAGAGATCCACCAACATGTTGCCTGTCAATATTTTGGGCATCCGCTTAATGCCCGCAGATCTTTTCATCGTGTTGCCTGCCAACTTATTACAATGCCGACGCGGATCAAAAATTTCTTGAGATAAAGAGTTGAGCTCTCAGAGAGATCAAAAACAAAGACTCTGAAAAGATCTTCCAGCACCAAAGTATCCGAACTCCACAAGCAAACAAGGACCGGCGAAACACGTACGAATATCAAGCGATTTGGGCATCATTGTTTCTAAAGATGCGTGCTCTGAACCCAAAGGCCACATGCTTCATCAAAGGATCTTTAGACCAACATCATTTTCTTACCATTTTCAGGTACCTGCGCAACCTCTTGCCATTTCCCATACTGAACTTAAATATCTGTCTCGTCATGACTATCGAGGCCATAGGAAGGATCGTTGTAGTTGGCATACCCGTAAAGGTCCAAATCGTCCCAACGTTGAATGGGATCCTCTGCAGAAGGGCGGAGGGAAGTCCGGTCGTTGATATGGGGCATCCGACACTCGTCAGGCTGCTGCTGCAACTCTCTGCTCGCTTGGACTGCAGCCCAGTTGAACAGCGGAGGGAAGTCCGGTCGTTGAACATTGCCTATTTGATTCCCATTGTTGTTAATTCAGTGGGTATATTTTGTATTGGTGGTTCAGTTTGAACAAGTTTGTTTCTGGTAGAGATTTGTGTCTACAATAATATACAGCATTGTACAAGCTAAATAGTGATATACAACAGTGAATATGTGTAACCAAACTGCATCTGACTTATAACTTTACATATTGGAAAACGAATCAACAAATCTCCCACGGATAAATGTGTTTAAAGTGTAAGACTTAGAAATTCCCAGCTGTTTCTTTTTGTATTGTTGACATGGAGTTTTATTGGTATTTACTTAATCATAATATTTTGTATCCTGAATCTGAAATTAAACCAGGTTACCTGAACTAAACAACCTGCAAAAGCATCATAATAATACAAAAATTTTAATATGCAGTATAAGGATTTCCCGGTCAAGTGCATATGAGTGCAATGAAATGTGTTTAGCAGAATAAAATGTTCCATATAACATCCAGTTCAGGACCTAATTTCTTAGATTTTCAGGTACCTGCGCAATCTCTTGTGAAGCATCTTATCATACACATTGGAACTGGTCTCATCTATATTATCAAGGCCGTAAGAAGGATCGTAGTAATCAGAATGTACATCAGAGTCCCAGACTTTCTCGTATATGCTATCAAGGACGTAAGAAGGCTCGTAGTAATCTGAATGTCCATGAGGGCCCAGACTTTCCGACTTAAGTATTCGATCATGAGACAAGTAGAACATTCACCAATATGGCTTCCATCAGGCACAAGCTCCTGACGGTCAGATTCCATGGAATAAAAATTGTACTCATGTATTTCAGCCATCACCCTCTTGGTCTTACGGTAGCAGTTTTTTTCCTTTTCTCCGATACTGATCGGTGGGAATGCATCTGGATTATATATGTCATAAGAACCAAAGAAACCACCCTTAGCAACTAGTCTGGTGGTCAGTTTCTTGGTTGGTATCCGACACAAGGGATACTTATCTCTACTCATAACATCCTTTGCGACGATATTGCGGCAACGGAGTATGTCCTTGATCTCCAAGAGGGGGCATTTCTCAAGAATGGCCCTCAGCCCTTGAGTGGTGAGGTCTTTGCGGTGGAGCTTGAGGGAGCGCAGCTCATGCACTGTCGTAATCACCATGTTTTCCTTACCATTCGCATTGGAAATGCTCCAGTCAGTCCAGTGCCTCCGCCAACTTCGGCCTCCAATATGTCGTCGGAAATAAGATGCACATGTTGAACATTCGATAGCCTTGTACTCAGAGCCTCTGAAATCATCCTCGGGACGATGGTCATAGACGAGTAGCTTCATGGTATTGATACGAGCACACTTGACCCATAGGGTGTTGTCCATGACAATATGGCGGCATTTTTGTATGTCGAGAGACTCCAGATGAGGGCAGTTGACGAGGATGGCCTCCAGTCCTTGGTTAGTGAGGTCATTGTAGACGAGCTGCAAGCAACGAAGCTCATGCATTGTCGCGATTGCTAAGGCTTCCCTGTCATCTGGTAAGTCCAATGAACAGCCAGGGCAACCACAAAAAATGTATGGTGTGTGAATAAGTCTCAAGTGCTTCAACCGTGGGCACGCCACGGCAATCTCTTTTAACGCATCTCTGGTATAGACCCTTGAATACTTGGAAACCTCGAGCTCCTCAAGAAGAGGGAACCGCTCTATGGCCTCCATGAATCCTTCATGTGTGACTTCACGGCAGTAGTTGATAATAAGGCTCTTTAGCAACGGAGCCCTGCAGATAGACAAGAAAGTGTTTTCTTTGGTCAGTATTCATTCGTCTACCCAGTTAATTATGAAACAAACTCGGGCTAAAATATATCATGTTTGGCACAATGAAATACCAATTAGTATGACAACACGATCCTATATGATAATAAGGGAAACTATATATGAATCCTGTTGCAAAGCGAGTAAACACAGATATATATTAGCTGTCAGAAGTCATGAAGTATGATGCTTTTGGTATCTGCATGCATGGCTTGGTTTAGAATCCAAAAAAAAATGATAAACTAATACAGTGCGTGCCGGCATTAGAATAAAAAGTCAACAAATTGAAGGTAATTTGCCAATCAAAAAAGTCTAAAACGGAAGGAATCTCACTGATAAGCGAGGAAGAGGAGGAAGTTGTCGTTTACGACGCTGGTGCCTTCCCCCAAGAACGCCTCGCACTGGCCCTGGCTGCGCGCCAAGGCGTCGGACGTCATCTTGCGGAGGTCAACCAGGCCCCGGACGGCGAGGTGGGCACGGCCGCGCATGTCGATGCGGCGCCACAGCTCGGGCTCCTTACGCGCGGCGCGCCGCCATGAGCGGCACACCTTGTCGGCGCACAGCATGATCTCGACGGCGTCGAGCCTGTGGAAGATGGACGAGATGATCTCCGGCGGCAGAGCCGCCCAGTCCGGCGTCGGCGGGGAGCGAGACATTGAGATGGGGTAAGTCACCGCCGGTTCCGGCGATTCCGGCAGCTGCAGGGACCGAAACATTGACGACAATTCCATCGACCGCCACGGACGACGCCGGCGCCGGCGACGTGGTGGACGGGCCGCCTCCGTCTCCGCTGCCCTAAGAGCCAACGAGTGCATCGTGCGATCGAGGTTATTCTGTCAAGATCCTATCAGGTTAAAGAAAGGAGATGTAGATGGCTGTACGAGAGAGATTAAAGAAAGGAGATCGGTAAGTCGGGGGTAATGTGGTGTACCAGAGAAGGGACGTCTCGATCTAACCACGCAGGGACGTGTTAGGGTGTTGGAGGGTCGATGCAGCACGACGTTAGGCCCGAGCTGATCTCGACCTCAGGATTGTAAACAGAACCCAAAAAAATACTCCTACTACAGTAGTAACAAGTACTCCTACTCCTGCCACAGGATCTTGGTCTGCAACACACCGCCAGGATGTGTGCCAGGCTAAATCAATTAGTCAGTGACCAACATTTTCCTGTATGCAAGACGAGAAAATCCAAACAAAGAATTCCAGCACAATTGCATGGAACCAAAGAAATGAAATGCATGGAAGCTCTGCAAACAAACAATGCCAGGCAACGAACTAATGTTACAAAATCTGTATATCATTGCTTTGAAAACCTAGCAAGAGGACCCCTGGACCCAAAGGCAACGTATGTTCTTCCATGCAATCGAAATATCTTTAACCACAACATCTCATATTCATACCATTTTCAGGTACCTGCGCGACCTCTTGCCAACCATCGTTTCCTGAACTTGAATATCTGTCTTATCATGGCTGTCGAGCCCATAAGAAGGATCCATGATGAACTGGTTCATGCCTCGCACGGTGTTGTCCATGATGATGTTGCGGCATTTGTGTATGTTGAGAGACTCCAGGTGAGGACAGTTGTCGAGGATCGACGGTCTTGATTAGTGAGATCATCGTTGATGAGCTGCAAGGAACGTATCTCATGCATTGTTGAGATCGCAGCGGCTTCACTGTCATCACAGTAGTCTTCACCTTCTTCGCTATCGTCTTCACTACGGCAAAAATAAGTAAAGGAGTAGCTATGGCAAAAATAAGTAAAGGTGTAGGCACGCTGAGGCAACACTCTTCAATGCCTCTCCCCGTGCAGACATTCGAACACATCATAAGCTCGAGCTCTTCCAGCAAAGGAAACCTCTTGATGGGCCTCTACGAATTCTTTTTCCGTGACTTCATCGCATGAGACGAGGATAAGGCTCTTTAGCAATGGCACCCTGCACGTAGAGAGAAACAATCTCTCTCATAAGAGGGATCACAATGGTGACATATGAGAGGCATGAACAATTAATGCAGCACATAAAGGGATACATAAATACACTGTGAGGAAGGGCATTAAGCAACTCTAAAAGGTTACATAAAATATATTTTAAATTCTTTGATTTTACCTAGTCTCTAAAATAAAACACACCTAAAAAGTTGGAGTAAACCAACAGACTCTCTAGACTACCAAGAGTCCGTGAGAAGAAGGAATTGAGAGTGAAGGTCTCTAACTAAATATAGCTAGCTAGAAAACTAGAATAAAGAGTTAGCTATTTTTGAGAGGGATTTGGAGAGTCTGTAGGAGAGACATTTTCAATAGTAATATCCATATTTAGAGGAAAAAACCATGTTTTACCTAGCATGTTGGAATTCAAATGCAAAAGTGGGCATTCGCTTAATACACACAGATCTTTCAACAATTTTGCCTGCCAGCATATTACAATGCTGATGCGGATCACAAATTTCCTGAGATAAACTGTTGAGCTCCCAGAGAGATATCAAAACAAAGACTGAAAAGATTTTCCACCACAAAAGAATGCGAGCTCTACAAACAAACAAGGCAACCGAAACACGAACTAATATCAAGCGATTTGGGCATCATTGTTTCTACAACAACAAAGATGCGCGCCCTGAACTCAAAGGCCACATGCTTCATCAAAGGATCTTTAGATAACCAACATCATTTTCAGGTACCTGCGCAACCTCTTGCCAAGTATCCTCATGGCTAGCGAGGCCATAAGAAGGATCGTAGTAGTTGGCATACCTGTAAAGGCCCAAATCATGCCAATGTTGAACGAGATTCAGCACCGAACGGCATAGTGAAGTCCGGTCGTTGATTTGGCATCGGATACTTGTCAGGAGGCTGAGCACAAATGGGCGATCTCTGAATGAAGAAATCAATCCTTTTGTATTCTCGTCAAGATGAATATCATAAATATGGTCTGGCCATTCTTTGGCATCAGGTAATGATTTTGTTCTTGCCATCTTGTTTATTGCAAAGGAACATCATTCAACCACAATCTCAAACTCAATGGGCAGAACACTTAATTAGTACACAGTTCGAGTGCTGCCCTACTAGTCTTTGAATGCACAACAGACTTGGGGCGGGTTCGACCTGCGGACCTGGTCCGCCTTCACAGGCCCTTTGTCGATGGCGATGCCGCATGCATCAGGGTCCGCCTTCACAGGTCCGCGCTGATGGTTAGCTCATCATGTCTCCTTGGGAATGTGTGGCCCGCCGCCACCAACTCCCGCATGGTATGCAAAAACGATGCGGGACGCAACAGCGATAGCGCAGCCAGATGTATAGCTGGCCCTTTTTTTTTTTGTCCTTTGTTGGCAGATGGATGGCAGCCCAGCAGAGGATCTGGTTCCAAATGCATTGCTTTAGGATTTAGGAACTGCCTTTAAATCGATCACATGTTTCCCCAAAAAAAAAACTTTTGAAAATTAAAGTGGATAAACGAGCCTTCCCACCACATCCATTCCAGAATGCAGGCTCCTAACACCTTGAGATTGATCAAAGAAGAATGCTTGAAAGAGGGAGACCCAAAAGAGAGCGGCACTGCCACTAGGCACCTCCACCTTGAACACCGCCTTTGTGCCTCTCCCACCGCATACTCCATGTCGTTCCTTCCCCGTGCTTCTCTTGCGGCAAGCTTCCTTTCTCAGCCTTTTGGACTGATCTCATGCATCGATGTAGCATGTCAACTCCATCGTCTCAAACCCCTGAGTATTGTGGTCGAGGGACATTCGTTGCCAACAAGCAAGCTACTGCTGATACCGTGCATCATCCTCTACCTCAACACCTACTGCCCACCACGCTCAAAATCCAAGCAGTTAGTTCATTACCTGCCCCATTATCTATTGAACAGCCTATTTGATTCCATTCCAGTTGTTGTTAATTCAGTGCGTATAACTTATATTTGGTGGTCTAATTTGAGCTCTTTTGTTTCTGGTAGATATTTGTGTCTATCATAATATATAACTCTGTACAATTAAGCTAACAACAGTGAAAATGTGTAACAAAACCAAAGGGTTTCGGTATCTGACTTCAGTGTCATCTTGTCCGGGAGCATAGTTCAGATAAATTAATTTCAAAAACAGTAAATTCACATACTTGAGAACGAATCAACAAATCTCCCATGGATAAATATAATGTGTTTAAAGTGTAACAATACTTAGAAATTCCCTTCTGTTTCTGTTTGCATCTGTTGAGATACTCACCAGAATATAATGGATGCCATTTTACATAGCAAAACTGTGAATTTAAACGAAATAAGGATTTTGGTAGTAACGGACCGGTACATAAAAAAAGATTTGCTAGTTCTCAGTCGTCTGAGACTTTGTCAATCTCGCAGTCACATTGTTGGAACAAATATAAATGTGAAGCATTTCTTTTGTGAAGCTTGGACGTTTTTTAGTTTAAGCTGGAACTTTTAGTTCTTAATTAGTTGACTACAGACTTGCATATTTCTTAATTATAATCCTTCAAAAAAACTAAATGCATGTGTGGAACATTATTTTCTTGATGATGGAATAAGTTTCTAATGAATCTGGAACACATTCTTCTTACTATTTCTGTGAAGAAGATCAGGTTAAAAGAGAACAATAATAAGATGGACTAGGTAGAAGTTGCGCTGGCCGATGTGGCTGTTAAAATGGAGTTTTATTGGTTTTTACTGAATCATAATATTTTGTATCCTGAATCTGAGCATAAGCCAGGTTAACTAAAATAAACAACCTGCCAAAGCATCACAATCAAATAACTTTTACTACAAAATTTTATTAATCTGCAGTTTAGTAATTTCCCCGTCAAGTGCATGAGTGCAATGAATTGTGTTTAGCATAAGAAAATGGTCCATACAACATCCAGTGAAGCATCTATTTTCCTAGATTTTCAGGAGGTACCTGCGCAATCTCTTGGGAAGCACCTTGTCGTACACATTGACACTCTCATCTATGCTATCAAGGCCGTAAAAAGGATCATAGTAATCAGAATGTTCATCAGAGTCCAAAACTTTCTCGTCTATGCTATCAAGGTCGTAAGAAGGATCGTAGTAATCTGAATGCCCATCGGGGTCCAAGACTTTCCAACTTAAGTATTCGATCATGAGACAAGTCGAACATTCACCAATGTCGCTTCCATTATCAGGCTCAATCTTCTGACTGTCACAATCCTTAGAATAAAATTTATTCTCGTGTATTTCGGCCATCGCTCTCTCGGTCTTGCGGTGGCAGTTATTTGCCTTTATTTCTCCGATCCTGATCGGGGGAAATGTATCTAGATTAAATGTGTAAGAACCATAGTAACCACCTGTACTAACTAGTCTGGTGGTCAGTTCCTTGGTTGGGATCCGCCACCAGTGAATCTTATCTCCACCCAGGGCATTCTTCACAATGATATTGCAGAAACGGAGTATGTCCTTGATCTCCAGGTGGGGGCATTTCTCAAGAATGGCCCTCAGCCCTTGAGTGGTGAGGCTTTTCCGGTGGAGCTCGAGGGAGCGCAGCTCAGGCACTGTCGTAATCACCATCTTTGCCTTGTCATTCGCCTTGGAAGTACTCCAGTGGGTCCAGTACCCCCGCCAACTTTGGTCTCCAATATGTTGTCGGAAATAGGATTCACATGTTGAACATTCAATAGCCTCGGACTCGAAGTCTCTGAAATATTCATCCTTGGCTTGAAGGTCATACACGAGTACCTTCATGGTATTGATCCGAGCACACTTAACCCGTAGGGTGTTGTCCATAACAATATGGCGGCTCTTTTGCATGTCTAGAGACTCCAAATGAGGGCAGTTGTCGAGGATGGCCTCCAGTCCTTGGTTAGTGAGGTCATTGTAGACGAGCTGCAAGGAGCGAAGCTCATGCATTGTGGCGATTGCTAAGGCTTCCCTGTCATCTGGTAAGTCCAATGAACAGCCAGGACAACCACAAATAATGTATGATGTGTGAATAAGTCTCAAGTGCTTCAGCCGTGGGCACACTACGGCAATCTTTTTTAACGCGTCTCTGGTACTGGTATAGACCCCTGGATACTTGGAAACCTCGAGCTTCATGTGTGACTTCAGGGCAGGAGTTGATAATAAGGCTCTTTAGCAACGGAGCCCTGCAGATAGACAAGAAAGTGTTCTCTTTGGTCAGTATTCATTCGTCTACCAGTTAATTATGAAATAAACTCGGGCTAAAATATATGGTATTTAGCACATAGAAATACCAATTAGTATGACAACACGAACCTATATGATAAGTGGAGGGGACTATGAAATCCTGTTGCAAAGCAAGTAAACACAGATATATGTTAGCTGTCTGTAGTCCTGTACTATTACGTTTTTGGTATCCGCATGCATGGCTTTGGTTTTGAATAAAACAAAGTCATAAACTAATACAGTGAGGGCATTAGAATAAAAACTCATCAAATTGAAGGTAATTTGCCAATAAATAAAAAAGTCGAAAACGGAAGGAATCTCACTGATGAGCGAGGAAGAGGAGGAAGTTGTCGTCGAGGACGCCGGTGCCTTCCCCCAAGAACGCCTCGCACTGGCCCTGGCTGCGCGCCAAGGCGTCGGCCGCCATCTTGCGGAGGTCAGCCAGGCCCCGGGCGGCGAGGTGGGCACGGCCGCGCATGTCGATGCGGCGCCACAGCTCGGGCTCGTGGCGCGCGGCGCGCCGCCATGAGCGGCACACCTTGTCGGCGCACAGCATGATTTCGACGGCGTCGAGCCTGTGGAAGATGGACGAGATGAGCTCCGGCGGCAGCCCCGCCCAGTCCCGCGTCGGCGGCGGGGAGGGGGACATTGAGATGGTGTGCGTCGCCGCCGGTTCCGGCGATTCCGGCAGCTGCAGGGAGCGGAACATTGACGGCAATTCCAGCGACCGGCACTGACGACGCCGGCGCCGGCTACGTGGACGGGCCGCCTCCGCCGATGCCCTGAGAGCCATGGCTGTACGAGATCGAGGTTGTGCCAACAGGGTCATCGTGCCATCGAGGTTGTTCTGTCAAGATCCGATCAGGATATCTTGTCAGAAGATGTAGATGGCTGTACGAGATTAAAGAAAGGAATCGGCAAGTCGGCGGTAATGTGGTGTGCCAGAGAAGGGACGTCGATCGATCCGATGGGAACCGTCGCAGGGACGTGTCAAGGTTTTGGAGGGTTCATGCGGGACGACGTTAGGCCGAGCTGATCTCGACTTCAGGATTATATAACAGAGCCGAAAAAGAATACTCCTACTACATACTAATAACAAGTATACTTCTAATCTGCTCAAAAAAAAAAAACAAGTACTCCTACTCCATTCCAAAAGAAAAAAAACAAGTACCTAGCTAGTGTCCGACAGACAAAGTTAGACCAAATCATAAATTCATGGATGTGTGCAAGGCAAAATCAATGAGTCCAGTGACCAACTTTTTCCATATTGTAGGACAAAAAAAAAAGAATGAAGCCATGCATCTTCCAGCACAATTGCGTGGAACCAAAGAAATGCAGTGCATGGAAGCTGCAAACAAACAAGGGCAGGGCAACCAGCCCCCCTAAACACAAAGGCAACATATGTTCGATCCATGCTATATATCAAAACATGTTTAACATCAATATCTCATTTTCATGTTGTCAAGAAAAAAAAATCACATTTTCATACCATTTTCAGCTACCTGCGTGATCTCTTGCGAAGCATGTTTCCTGAACTTGAATCTGTATGGGTCACACAACAGTAACGCAATCGGTATGGGAAATGGATTGCGGGGAGATTAGCAACGCGTTACCAGTTCTCTGCTTTGTTTGGTTGAAGAAAGGCAATGGAATCGCAATCAGTGTTGCACCTCTGAGGCACACACAGAAGATCACTGAAGAAATCTCTTACTACAAAATCATCAGGCGTCCAAGAAATTTTGAAACAAAAACGAGAAAATCGAACCCATGTTCCTCTTCCACAGCATCTATTCAGTCTCCAACAAAATCAGATCTCAGCTCAGAGAAAAAGAAAAGGAAAACAGAATCAAAAGCATGTTTCGCTTTGAGCCTGCATCTGTAGTCCCGAGAAGAAACGTGAGTGCACGCGTATCAATCGGCCCTTGATCCACGCCGCGGCCACCGCGCAAACGTTGATGATCACGACGAGCCCGAAGTAGTCGTGCCCGTTGATGCCAAATTGGATGCCGCCGCTCCGCCGCGAAGTTGGACGAGCTGCCGGCAAGCGGCAGCGGTTCGACGGGCCGCCGGCAATTGGTTCGCCGGGCTGCAGGCTTGAAGTGGTGCCGGCGACATCGCCGGGCTGCAGGCTTGAAGCTCCTCGTACGGGCGAGGAAGAGGGCCACCGGTGTTGAGATTTTAAGCGGAGGCGAGCGGCGGCGGCGGCGGTATCGCGATTTGATACCGGACAAGGATGGGGGAGTCGAAATTGAACACGCCCGTATCCGATTACAGGGTAATGGATTACGGAGGACGTCGTACCAAACACGTTTAACTCAATCGCTTACTGCCTGTAATCGGAATACGTTACAAAATGGCAAACCAAACACCTCAAAGTTCGTTCCCCACCCCATAGCCTATTCGATTCCAGGTGTTGTTAATTCAGTGGGTATATCTGTATTTGGTGGTTCAGATCGAACACGTTTGTTTCTGGTACAGATTTGTGTCTATCATAATATACAGCATTGTACAAGCCAAACAGTATATACAACTGTGAAAATGTATAACCAAACCGTATCTGACTTGTAAGTTTACATATTGGAAAAACGAACAACAAATCTCCCACGGTTAGATGTGTTTAAAGTGTAAGACATAGAAATTCCCTGCTGTTTCTTTTGTATGCATTGACATGGAGTTTTATTGGTATTTACTTAAATCATAATATTTGGTATACTGAATCTGAGATTAAGCCAGGTTAACTGAACTAAACAACCTGCCAAAGCATCGTAATAATACAAATTTTTATTAATCTGTTGTATAATAATTTCCCGGTCAAGTGCATGAGTGCAATGAAATGTCTTTAGCAGAATAAAATGTTCCACATAACATCCAGTTCAGCATCTATTTTCTTAGATTTTCAGGTACCTGCGCAATCTCTTGTGAAGCATCTTATCATACACATTGAAATTGCTCTCGTCTGTACTATCAAGGCCGTAAGAAGGATCGTAGTAATCAGAATGTTCATCAGAGTCCCAAACTTTCTTGTCTCTGCTACCAAGATCGTAAGGATCGTAGTAATCTGAATGTCCAGCAGGGTCCAAGACTTTCCAATTTAAGTATTCGATCATAAGACAAGTAGAACATTCCACAGTGTCGCACCCATCAGGCTCAAGCTCCTGTCTGTCAGATTCCTTGGAATAAAAATTATTATCATGTATTTCGGGCCTTCACTCTCACGATCTTGCGCTGGCATTTTTTTGCCTTTTCTCCGATACTGATGGGGGGGAATGCATTTGGATTAAATCTGTAAGAACCATAGTAACGATCCGGAGAAAGTAGTCTGGCAGTCAGTTTCTTCGTTGGGATCCGCCACATGGGATAATTATCTCTACCGAGGGCATTCTTCACGATGATATTGCGGCAGCGGAGTATGTCCTTGGTCTCCAGGAGGGGACACTTCTCAAGAATGGCCCCCAGCCCTTGAGTGGTGAGGTCTTTGCGGTGGAGCTCGAGGGAGTACAGCTCATGCACTGTCGTAATCACCATATTTTCCTTGTCATTCGCCTTGGAAGTGTCTTCAATATGTCGTCGAAAATAGGACGCACATGTTAAACATTCAATAGTCCCGGACTCGAAGTGTCTAAAATCATCCTCGGGACGATGGTCGTACACGAGTACCTTCATGGTATTGATTCGAGCACACTTAACCCATAGGGTGTCGTCCATGACAATATTGCGGCATTTTCGTATGTCGAGAGACTTCAGATGAGGGCAGTTGTCGAGGATGGCCTCCAGTCCTTGGTTAGTGAGGCCATTGTAGACGAGCTGCAAGGAACGAAGCTCATGCATTGTGGCGATTGCCATGGCTTCCCTGTCATCTGAGCATATCGGACAGCAACTACAAATAATGTATGGTGTGTTAATAAGTCTCAAGTGCTTCAGCCGTGGGCAGCCATGGCAATATCTTGCAACGCCTCTCTCGTATTAACTCCCGAATGCTGTGAAACCTCGAGCTCCTCAAGAAGAGGGTACCGCTCTATGGCCTCCATGAATCCTTCATGTGTGACTTCACGGCAGGAATTGAGAATAAGACTCTTTAGGAACGGAGCCCTGCAGATAGACAAGAAAGTGTTCTCTTTTGTCAGTATTCATTCGCCTACCCAGTTAGTTATTAAATACACTCGGGCAAATATATGATGTTTGGCACATATAGAATTTAGAAATCCCAATTCGTACGACAATACGAACCTATATAAAGGTGGCTATAAAGAAACAAAATGTATATAGCTGTCTTTCAGGTATCCGCATGCATGGCTTAGCTTAATTTGAACCCAAAAGAATCATAAACTAATACAGTGCGGGTAGAATAAAAATTCATCAAATTGGAGGTAATTTGCGAGTCAAAAAGTCAAAAAGAGAAGGAATCTCACTGGCGAGCGAGGAAGAGGAGGAAGTTGTCATCGACGACGCCGGTGCCTTCCCCCGAAAACGCCTGGCACTGCCCTTGGCTGCGCACCAAGGCGTCGGCCGTCATCTTGCCAAGGACAACCAGACCTCGGTTGGCCAGGTGGGCACGGCCGCGCATGTCGATGCGGCGCCACAGCTCGGGCTCCTGGCGCGCCATGAGCGGCACACCTTGTCGGCGCACAGCATGATGTCGACGGCGTCGAGCCTGTGGAAGATGGACGAGATGATCTCCGGCAGAAGCCCCGCCCAGTCCCGCTTCGGCTGCGGGGAGTGGAACATTGAGATGGGGTGCGTCACCGCCGGTTCCGGCGATTCCGGCAGCTGCAGGGAGCGGAACATTGACGGCAATTCCAGCGACCGCCACTGACGACGCCGGCTCCGACGACGTGGACGGGCCGCCTCCGCCGCCGGTGCCATGAGAGGCATCGTGCGATCGAGGTTGTTCTGTCAAGATCCGATCAGGTTTATTTTGTCAGAATTAAAGAAAGGAATCGGCAAGTCGGCGGTAATGTGGTGTACCGTATACCAGA
The DNA here is from genome assembly GCA_012490785.1 of Eragrostis nindensis. Classification (NCBI taxonomy): domain Eukaryota; kingdom Viridiplantae; phylum Streptophyta; class Magnoliopsida; order Poales; family Poaceae; genus Eragrostis; species Eragrostis nindensis. The sequence goes on along the minus strand of JAAXCT010000098.1, from coordinate 117,061 downwards.
GAGGGGACGTCCATCTAATAAACACGCAGCGGCGGCGCAAGGCCTCGAACGTCGTCTCTGTCGGGGCGGCCGATCCGAAGGGAAGCGTCTCGCGCAGGGAACGTGTTATGTAATTATGTTACGGTTTTTTTTTTGAGGGGGGGGGGGGGGGGGGCCTTGATGCAGGACGACGTTAGGCCCAAGCTGATCTCGACCTCAGGATTACATAACAGAACCGAAAAAAAAACTCCTACTAGTACTACAGTAGTAATAAGTGCTCCTACTCCATTAAAAAAAAGTACTCCTTCTCAGTATCTTGTCTGCAAGACACCGCCTATAGTGTCCTATAGACAAAGTTTGACCAAATCACAAATTCATGGATGTGTGCCAGGCAAAATTAATCAATGAGTCCAGTGACCAACTTTTTCCATATTGTAGGACAAAAAAAAAAAGAATGAAGCCATGCATCTTCCAGCACGATTGTGTGGAACCAAAGAAATGCTGCAAACAAGCAATGGCAGGGCAACGATCGAGGCCCCCTAAACCCAAAGGCAACATATGCTCCATGCTATCAAAACATGTTTAACACCAACATCTCATTATCATGATGTCAAAAAAAAAAACCATCTCATTTCCATACCGTTTTCAGCTACCTGCGTGATCTCTTGCGAAGCATCGTTTCCTGAACTTGAATATCTGTCAGTGTGTGAGTCTTGATCTGGGTGCATTCATCTTGCAAGAGATGGTTGCGTTTGCCTAGGGACTCCAGCTTGATTTGGGTGGACTTCGCCCGCGTGGCATTGTCCACAAGGATATCACGGTAGCTTAGTATGTCATCGAACTCCAAGTGGGGGTACTTCTCAAGGATGTCCTTCAGCCCTTGAGTGGTGAGGTCTTTGCGGTAGAGCTCGAGGGAGCGTAGCTCACGCACAGTTGAAATCACTACTGCTTCCTTATCATTGCTTTGGCACCTTCCTTCTTCCGTACGTTCACGGAAATAGGATTCACATGTCGAACATTCATAAAAAGGGCTGCACTTCGAGTCCCCGAAATAATCCTCAGCATTGCTGTCATACACGAACTCGAGTAACTTCATGGTCTTGATCCGAGCACACTTTGCTCGCAGGGTGTTGTTCATCATGATATTGCGGCATTTGTGTATGTCGAGAGACTCCAGGTGAGGACAGTTGTCGACGATGGCATCCAGCCCTTGGTTAGTGAGGTCATTGTAGGCGAGCTGCAAGGAACGAAGCTCATGCATCGTGGCGATTGCCATGGCTTCCCTGTCATCTTTATTTGGTGAACAGCAATCACAAACAAGGTAGGGTCTATGGACAAGTCTCAAGTGCTTCAGCCGCGGGCACGCAATGGCAACATCCCTCAACGCCTCTGCTGTGAAGACATTCCAACACTTTGAAAACTCGAGCTCCTCAAGAAAAGGGAGCCTCTTTATGGCCTCCACGAATCTTTTGTGTGATGCTTCACGGCACGAGATGAGAATAAGGCTCTTTAGGGACGGAGCCCTGCAGGTACACATAAACAATCCTTTAAAGTACGTAATTGTCATGTAGTTTTATGTCGATTTATCCAGTAATAAACAAGGTAAAGAAAGTGTTTTCTCCATTCAATAGTCATTCTTTAAACCTTTAAATAAATTAAACTTGGACTAAAACATATGATGTTTGGCACATAGAAATCGCAATTAGAACGGACAGCATGCACATAAATAAGGGAGACATGGAGTATCTTGTTGAAGAATATATAAACACACACATATATATGCATACATAGCTGTATTTTAGGTATCTTAATTACATCCGTGTGGCTTGATTTGGAAGCAAAACACATAAACTTGTATAGTGCCGGTAAAACAGAGCCATCAAATATGGAGGTAATTTTTGAAGTTGAAAAGTAAAGAAGGAAGGAATCTCACTGGTCAACGAGGAAACGGAGGAAGTTGTCATCAAAGCCGCTGCCCTCTCCCAAGAACGCCTCGCACTGCCCCTGGCTGCGCACCAAGGCATCGGCCGCCATCTCGCCGAGGTCAGCTAGGCCCCGGCCGGCGAGTTGGGCATGCCCGCGCATGTCGATGCGGCGCCACAGCTCGGGCTCCTCGCGTGCGGCGCGGCGCCATGAGCGGCACACCTTGTCGGCGCACAACATGACCTCAACGTGGTCGAGCCTGTGGAGGATGGACGAGATGATCTCCGGCGGAAGCGCCGCCCATTCCCGCGTCGGCAGGGAGCGGAACACTGATATGGGGAGCGTCACCGAAGCCGGCGATCGCTGCTGACGACGTCGGCCGGCCGCCTCCGCCGCTGCCAGGAGAGCCAACGAGGGCATCGTGCGATCGAGTTGTTTCTGGTGATCAGAAGCTGCGGCGTCTGGGCTTTGGTCGCCGACAGCTAGCAGCAGCTAGCTATGGCAGCTTTGGGCCGGTAAATGATGGTTCTGGTGTTTGATTCCGTCCTAGAATTCCGTTTTCTATCGTATTGGCCTTGGCGCCCTCCAAACCTAACCAAAATCCAACTCGTGAGGAAAAATATCAGGCAACCTCCCCAGCAGTGCACGTCAAAATCCTGCATGCAAAGCTTCTTGGTGTTGTCTAAAGTTGCTGTGCCATAGAAAGAAATAAAAGGCACACAAAATTAGAAAGAAAGAAAAGGCTCCAGGTGGAGAACTGAGCAGCACAAGGGCAAACGGAAAAAAGAAGTGTGTAGAGAAAATTAATTTGTTTCACATGACATGCAGAACTGGCCTCCCAAATACATTTTTTAGCATGATCCATACAAATAGTTCAACATGTTGCCTGCTAATATTTTGGCATACGGTTAATACCAAACTTTAAAGAAAAAAAGCTGCCAACATATTATAATGCTTATGCGGATCACAAATTTCCTGGGATGAACTCTTGAACTCTGAGAGAGATAAAACAAGGAATAAAGCTATCATCCAGCGCAAAAATGCAAAAATACGCGAGGAACCCAAACAAAATTTCCTGTAGTACATGGAAGCTCTGCAAACAAACAAGGCCAGGTGCAACTGGAACTAATATTATGAGAGTTATTAGGCGTGAATTTTTCAAAAACAAGCAAGAGGCGCACGTAACCAAATTAGACCACATGCTCCATCAAAACAACTTTATACTTATAGTAATATCATTTTCATACCATTTTCAGGTACCTGCGCAACCTCTTGCCAAGTATCCTATCATGAACTTCAATATCTGTCTCGTCATGGCTATCGATGCCATATGAAGGATCGTAGTAGTCTGCATACCCGTAAGGTCCAAATCATCCAAACGTTGAGCGAAGTATTCAAACATGAGACATGTAGAACATTCTACTGGACTGCTGGGTTCAAACTCCTGAGGACCACATTCCGTGTAATTGGAATTTTCAATAGATCTTTTGACCATCAGTTCTCTTCTTTTCAATTGCTCAATCATTCTCTCGGTCAAGCGGTGATACTTCTTAATCATTTTTTTGAGAGTGCTCTGGTCGGCTCTCAAGCCCATGTCCCTGATGATTTTGCGACAGTCCCTTACGACGATGCCCTGGTTGGGATGAGGGAGTATGTTATAGTCAAAGCATACACACTTCCTCAGCAGACTGGTGGTCAGTTTTTTAGTCTTTATCCGGGCACACTCATCTTGCTTGCCATAGTTGCTAGTACTGCGTCTGCGTAGGGAGTTAGCCATGCTCCTGATGGCAAACTTAGCTTGCCTGGCGTTGTCCACAAGGATATCACGGCACTTGCGTATGTCATCAGACTCCAGATGGGGGCACTTGGCAAGAATGGCCGTCAGTCCTTGAGTGGTGAGGTCATTGTGGCATAGCTGACGGGAGCGTAGTTCGCGTACTGTGGCAACCACCATGGCTTCCTCGTCCTTTACCCCGTAAAATCTCCCCAGGTTCCAACAGCTTCCTATGTTACCTTCAAAGTAATCAAGACATATGGAACATTGGCTAATCGGGCTTGGGAGGTACAAGTGCTTGTACTACTCATCAGCACGTTCATGCAAAAGTACCTTCATGGAATTGATCCGAGGACATTTAGCTCGCAGAGCGTCATCCAGGACGATATGACGGCATCCTCGTATGTCAAGAGACTCCAGATGGGGACAATTGTTGAGAATGGAAGCTAGTTCTTGATTAGTGAGATCATCGTTGATGAGCTGCAAGGAACGTATCTCATGCATTGTTGCGATCGCAACGGCTTCACTGTCATCACAGTAGCAGGGTTTACAAAACCGCGGTAAACCGGACCGGTTTTTCCGGTTTTCGAATTTAAAATTTAATTTTTTTGAAAATTTGAAAAAAATTGGAAAAAAATATGTAAAAAACTAGATAAAATTTGCAGCTTAATGGTGGAACAAGAGCACAAAAATTTGATCGTTCGATGGGTCAAAAAAATCACGCAAGTTTTCTGGGTTGAAAAAGGAAGGAAAAAAGAAAAAAAAACCTTTTTCTTTTTTCTCATTTTGAACCTGCAAACTTCATCGATTTTTTTGACCAAGAAAACTATTGAATTTTCGTTTTTTTTTGCACTAATATACTTCAAATTGCATCTAGTTTTTTTACATTTTTTTTTTTGCATTTTTCCTCCAAAACCGGTTTTCCGAATTTTGGTCCGGTTTTCCGGACATTTCGACCGGTTTTCCGGTAAACCGGACCGGTACCGGTAAATTTATGGTTTTGAATTCAAAATTTAAAATTTGAATTTTGACCGGTTTTCGGACCGGTTTTTCCGTTTTTCACGAAAAGCGGTGATTTCGGTGGCATCCGGTTTTCCCGGTCCAAACGGTAATGCGAACCCTGCACAGTAGTCTTCACCTTCTTCGCTACTATCACTATAGTAGCTATGGCAAAAATAAGTAAAGGTGTGGCAGAGTCTCAAGTGCTTCAGCCGTGGGCACGCTAAGGCAACACCCTTCAATGTCTCTCCCGTGCAGACCTCCGAACACATCGTAAGCTCGAGCTCTTGAAGCAAAGGAAACCTCTTGATGGCCTCTACGAATCCTTTTTCCGTGACTTCATCGCATGAGACGAGGATAAGGCTCTTTAGCAATGGCACCCTGCACGTAGACAGAAACAATCTCTCATAAGAGGGATCACAATGGTGACATATGAGAGGCATGAACAATAAATGCAGCACATAAAGGGATACATAACTACTGTGAGGAAGGGCATTAAGCAATTCTAAGAGGTTAGGTAAAATATATTTTACATTTTTTGATTTTAGCTAGTCTCTAAAATAAAACACATCTAAAAAAGCTATAGTAAACCAACAGACTCTCTAAAATACCAAGAGCCTGTGAGAAGAAGGAATAGAGAGTGAAGGTCTCCAGCTAAATATAGCTAGTTAGAAAACTAGAATGAAGAGTTAGCTATTTTTAGAGGGAATTGGAGAGTCTGTTGAAGATCCATTTTCAATAGTACTAACCATATTTAGAGGAAAAACCATGTTTTACCTAGCACTAGTACCAATGCACGTGCGCCACGCACGTGATCATGAAAAATGCACGACTTGGCAGGAGCTTTGTAGCTTAAATTGAAATTCCAGTGCATCTCTAATGGAATATAAAGAGGAAGGGAGAATTTATGGTACCATTTATTTATACCAAAATACACCTTTAATCCTTTTGAAATGGAAACATGACATGGAAGCTGGTGCCATTTTATACATGAGCAAGACAAATTGGAATACAATATGTTTAGCTTAATCCTCCTGGAAGAAAATATCATGTGTAATTTCGAAGTTCAGAGATGACAGCACAGATGAAGTACATGTGAAAAATGTAGGGTACAAGGAGACACCACCAGAGACCTGTATTTGTATCGCTATTCAAATTTTGCTTGAAAGCCATTTCAAAAACTTGACAGCTGCCTTTAACATGAAATATCTCATTATGATATTTCACCATTTTAAATAGTATCTCATTACTGTGTTCCTTGAGCAAATACATGGCACACCTTGATATATCAATAGAAATTTACTGTTGAAGGTACTTTTTTCCATGATGAGAGGTGTAGGTGATGATCAAATGAGCAACATAGTTCAGGTAACTTAATCATAAAGAAAAAAGAATGGAAAAAAGAACAGGACTGGAAAAAGAATGAAATCGCCAACCTTCAGTCTATAACGATGGTTGCTTTGATCCAGCAATGGATGCCTCATTGGTTTCTGGTTTCAATCACTTCTTGAGTGCATCTTGATATTTCTCATCTCTGAAATTTTCAGTTTCAATAAAGTTCAAATGGAAGCAATGACATTCGACTGACTTGTGCAGCCTAAGGCCCATGCAAATTTTGCAACTACACGCAGTTCACTTTTATGGCATTTTGATGAGCAGATTTGGAAGCAAAGCAATATTGAGTCTTAGAAGAACAACAAAAAATTAAAATCTGTACAAAATGTAGGTTACATATTCAATGACAAGATATATAAATCATGGAGTTGTCTATGATATGCACTGAGGAACTCAAATGTACAGATTCACATTACAATATTTCTTTTTAATGAAAGCCAATTCATGTAAAAAATTGTGTGTACTCACCTGAATCCCCCTCATCTTGTTGCTGATCACTCCAGAGTTCCTCTCAACTCTAATGATCTCCTCCTCGGTGAGCTCGCCAGCACCATCCCACTTACCTGAACTCCATCACTATTCATCGACAAATTATGCATTCAATACTCATTTGTTTCAGATAACAGTTTTCAAGTCAAATTTATGCAAATGGTTACTCACGATTGAAGAAAAAAAGATTTATGCACTCAAGAGTTTCGGCATCATGTGTCAAGTTTTCAATGAAGCACCAACAATATTAAGTGTTACAATGACACAACAATATTCTACGATCAGGTGAGAAGACAGGTTTGGGCAAAGAATTCTCCAATTCTTCCTTTTTTCGTGCGCGATATTGACGCTTCTTTTTAGCCTCCAATTTACGTTTCGCATTGAGATCTCCACCCACACTGGGTTTTTTTGGGCCAGAAAAAAACAAACATCACAAGAAATGTGAGACCAACCAAACATTTGAAACAAAATTATGCCTCCATTGCTCGAAAAAGTAAGTTACCAACCGTTCGAAAGGACATTTGTGCAATCAGCGAGAGGTCGACGCAGACACGGTTTCTTCCCAGATTTTTCAGATTTAGCAACACCAACTTCATGCATGCCTCTACCAGTACCTGAAATTGATCGACAATGTCCGGCACCATTGTCAGACAAATCGTAGGTTGCCACTTGAAGAGCACAAATGAAGTTTTACACAACTGACCATTTTCGTCGAGGTTAGGACAGTCTGCAAGTGACGGGCATTGATCATCCAAAGCACCAGCTGTACGCTTGGCCATATTAACTGATAAGAAACCATGTCCACAACAATTTATTGTGTTATCATAATGGTATACAAAACTTTCAGATCATATTTTCATTACCTAAGTATGTTCAAATCGCAGATGGTAGCAGGACCAATAATATATAAATGTAGCAGGGACAGTATCGCCTGGATGCCTAGCAAATTAAATGGGAATTTTCATGTGTCCCGTTTGCAGTTTAGCAAATAACGCCTCTGCCCATTGCACAAAGAATACCATGAACCCATTACTGTCTACTGTAGCGCGTCCGAAAATACCCATATATATAGGTGTAGTGTATAACATGGTTCGGCAAAAGGATTTAGACAGGTTTCAGAGCAACATACTTGATTGAGTTGTTTTATTCGGTTTTATATTTTTAAGCTGTGGCAGCAACAGACACTTCTCTAAAGGGTGGAGATTAGCCTTGTATCTAATTCAGCTATAACCAACCGGTCTCAAACGATAGCTGAACCATTGCGCGCAGGACCGTCTTACATTCCGATTTCGAGCAGAGTGGGGAGTATGAACCCTTTAACACTTTCTACTGGGCACAGCACCCGCTGCCTTGTGAACCAGAATTGCAGCCGCATGGTACGAATTATGGTTTATGGAGGCTACGGACCTGAACTGTTTATTCCCTGACGCTGGATGACGACGACGGCCGCCCCGACGACGACGACGAAGACGGCCGCCCCGATGACGATGACGAAGACAGCCGGCCTGACGACGACGAGTACGGCGGCACTTGTCGTCCCTGCACGGATGCCAATGGGGAGAACGCTGGATGATGATGACGATCGCCCCGACGACGACGATGAAGACGGCCGGCCCGACGACAACGAGTACGGCGGCACTTGCCAGATTATACCCGGATGCCGATGGGGAGAAAACATCAAAGGGGTTCTCGTCGTGCTATTGCTTAATTAGCAGGGAATCAGGGAAGAAAAGGAAAGAAATAAAATTGAACGGAATGAAGGGAGGTGGGATAGGAAACCGTGGGTAGCTTTCCCTCACGTAGCAAAAATTCGTGAATCGTCATTGAAAATGAACTAACTTGGACATTGGACATGGACAAATGTCCACCCTTCCGCGGACCCGGGCCCAACATGGCAGGATTCGATGGTAGATATTAAGGGTGATGTTTTAGATCAAGGATGAATTTACAAGTTGGTATAATCTAGCAGGGTAAAACTGATTTTCCTTACAACTGGTTCTTTATTGGTTTAGATAGATTAGATGTTGGAATTCAAATGCAAAAGTAGGCATTTGCTATATTGCCTGGCAATGACAAATAAATTATACATTCCGCTATTGAGTAAACAATAAAATAAAAATAGAGGTACTCATATGAATTAGGATGGAATTTTTTATTCGACATTGCTATTGCCCTCTACACACTGTTGTTCCCCTAGGGGACAAAAGAACAGGTTTCTCTCAAGCAAGGAAAGGAAAGTGTCCATCCAATCTATACGGATCCTTTGCCCAGTTAACCAAGATGTTTGGTACTCAAATCACAACTAGTACGATAACATGATCAAGGTGCTGTTAATTAGGCCCCACCGGACGTTTGACAGGACCAAACGAAATACTCCTCCGACGGCGGCATCGAATGGTGAGCCAACTGTCAGCCGTCATCCGTTGCTGGCTTGCTGCCGGGGGTCTCACGATAGATCAAGTGATGGCGACCTCCAGTTGCACCAAACTCGTTTGGATCGAATTCAATCCTACAAGCACTCGTCTCTGCTTCCTCCCCCTCCCATCGCCATCTCGGTGGCGATTTCTTCTTGTCAGGCAGGCTTATTTATTCTATTCACAGGTTTCGGGGACACTGACATCGATCGTCCCCTGTTTGAGACGCCCTTGCTAGTCTCGGGCTATGCAAATCTTCGTTACGTAAAGCTCTCTAGTTTGCTCATACTCCCTCTATCCGCAAATATAGTGTCCATGTATTTGTCTTAAGTTAACTTTTTTGAACTTTGTAATCAATCAAGTTTTGTAAAGCATATATAGTTTCTCAAATAGCATGGTAATTTGGAGTTCTATAAAAATCCACTCAGGACAATTTTCTCAGAAAAAACCCGTCTTGCAAACTGTTGTTCTGTCCATAGACTTGTTTGCCGCAATTTTAACACTAATTCAGCATGTCTAAACTGTGTTAAATTCAAAAACAGTTCCTGCCTGATCTACCTAATTCAATATGCTGAAACTTCTAAACTTCTTTGTACGCTGCAGCATGAAGTTAACTTTTTTTTTTGCGAAGGAAAGTTTACTTAATTTAATCTTGGTGGCTAATCTAGTTATCGATTACCATTGTATCTTATTTCATGAAGGCAAATGACTGCACTGAACATTGCAAACATCCCATTCAGAATAAAAGATTTGAACCCATGCCAACCTGTCAATAGTTTTTTTAGCCTAATATATACTTGATTACTAATTCTGTCTATATATCTTTCATGTTTATGGAGAAAGGAACAATGCGCAGATGGAATGGAAACGAAACATGTACTCCAATCGGAGAGCTGATGATCCCCAATTTGATGCTGCTGTCATTTATGATAAAGTGGGTACGACGCCGCATGGGTGGCTAGCAATCGGTGATGAGGCGATTAGCAATCCACAGGTTTCTGCTAGAGAGTTGCAACTTGTAAGGGAAGTATATCCTTTAGTTATAACTATTAGTATACAAAGAAAACATTTGACGGATCTGGAAAATGTGAACAGGCAAGGGCTGGGAAAGGAGGATTTGACTATGATGCTTTGGTTAAGAAAACTGCACCTGACTTGGTAAGTTTATTTCTGATCTTATTTTTCTTTCTTCAGGCTTCCATAGCATTGAGTTGTCGAAGAGAATAATGCATGTACGTTACTCTCTCACTTGGTCCCTTTAGGCCCATAAACTACTTAATTATCTATTATTCTGTTTGTCCCATTTTCTGTGTGCTTACTTCTCCAGTTTTGATAAACCACTACATTAAAAGCTTATATCGCCCCATGCGTTTCAGATGTATTGTATATTTTAAAAATAAAAAAATTGGGAAATCTAACCCAACATGTTAATAAATTTATCAATTTGGAAGACCTACTGACTTTTTCGACTACTTTGGATAGGGCAAGATGCAACAGTATGAGGATAGCACAATGCATTCTTCGTACAGTTAACAGTATGACAGCTACGGAGTGGTTCAGGCATTCACAAAAGATAAAAAAACTGATTATTGGGGACAAGATAAATGCTAGGACAAGTCTTCAGGTGAAAAACCATCATGAAAGAAACACTAAAAAGCACTGGTATACATAGTATCTACATATCACAAATCACTATCTTCTAGGTCCCTGCAACCTACGCTGCTTACGCAACAACTCCTATACCTTCTCTCTTCACAGGAAAAAGCTCCCAAGTCAAACAAAGTTACAACTTCACAAATCAAATCCTTCCAGTTCAACCAGGTGACTGACCCAAACAGCATCAAGCAAAAAGCCGCCTTCTGCGTCTCCCTGTCACCTTCATCTGCGGGCCATCAGCGGACTCGCCGCGCACTACCTCGTCCACCAGCTCCTTGAATATCGACCTCTCAATCTCCAGCACCATTCCTGGGAGCTCCCTGCTGAAGCTCGTCCATCCCTGCAGCTTGTGCAGGATCTCTGCGTCAGGAATCACACTGCTGTCCATCTGGCAGATGCGCGACCGCTCCGCCTCCAGGTCTTCAATCCCTGAAGAGAGGAATTTCACCAGTTGCTGCCCGCTCAGAACTTGTCCGGTTGGATCTTTTAATCTGGTGAAAGAACCGAGAGAATAGACAGCGGTTTCCTTCTCGAACTTGTGAAAGAGAAGCTCATTCACAGTGTCAAAAATTAGCTTCCGGTGAGCTCTCTTGGGATCAGACACTACACCGTTTCTGCTTTGATGGATACCACCAGGTTTACTGACCCATCCTGCTTTTCTTTGCTCCAATACGAGGAACAGGTCAGGGTTGATGGGGTATCCAGAAGAGTGGAGCTGAAGACCAGTCTGTCCTGAACCCAGGTCTTTCATCAGAAGGCCTGAAGCCAGCAATATCTCAGACAAATAACGTTGGTCTGGACTTTCTGTCTCGCACAAGAATGCAATATGATCGACTGGAGGTGCATCATCACCCTTGTTCACACTAAGCTGCTGGAGCTTCTCAAGCAGGCTTGCTACATTAGCGAGCTTGCTGTTCTTGGATGGTGTAACTTGATTTGCTGGCTGTGTATCAGATTGCTTCCAGGTTTCCTCAGATACATGCCGCTCATCATCTGCAGGTTTCAGTGAACAGCACATCAGACAACGGGTCACATAACATCAGTTTTAAAAGTCAAAATTTAGATAGCAATTACAAATAGCAAAGAGAAATCATGAAAGCCAGACATTTTTCCTAGTCGATTTCATTTAGGAGATCGCTAATTTTTTTGGTCATACAAATTTCACTCACTGTTGTCCTAGTTATAAAGCTATTCTATTTTGAATATCTGCGAACTGAATCCTAGTGGACAAAATGAAAATTTTAGTTAGACACCATTGATGCATGTAAATTGATGCAGTAGTGACGGAATTCAAAATGTGCGTTCATGCAGCAAAGATGATGCGCCAAGTACTTGAAGACTGATGCAGTATACAGTATACTGTCCTTCCAATACACCCAGCAAGCCAAGTATTGATGTATCAGGATAGAGTCTGGTAGGATAAATTTATGGAACGGTACTTGTATTGCCCTTATGTTTCATTCTAGAGGGCAAATGTGAGGGTTTACTAATATCACATAGCAGTACTGTAGCCAAGATGACAGAAAGCGCTAGTACCATGTAAGATGATTTGTACTTGCTTACTATTCCTGCACGCTGTGCCACCTATGGATTTTGGTATTATGTATGAACTAGATACATACGACGTGGAGTGCAAAGAAGATTCTGGGCCCCTTAAACCAGCGTTAATTGCAGTTTCAAATGTAGCTTTGACAATGCAAGTACAGCATCAGGGTTAACAAGCCAAATATTTGAAAGTTAATATATAGATGATATTACCAATATACTACGTGAATTTGAAGTCTTACTTGTAGGAAAGGGATCCTCCTGCTCAAAAGAAGAGTCCAAAACAGAAACTGGACTTGGCCGTTCAACAATAGCTGCTGATGTGTCTGCACATGTGTCTGCACATGACACGTCCTTGCTTGCATCATATGAGGTTTTCTGAAGAAATGATGCAAATCACAACAATTAGACATGTAGCATTGTGCATTGTATTACACAGATCACAAAAACTTGTCTCAGAGACAGATTTACAAAACACCAAAACCAAGTCTTCATGTCCACTATGGCACTATGTACTACCATTTTTGTCATAGTAGTTAAGTCACAGAGATAATATTATCTTAACATTAATTAAGCTTTAAAATATATATTAGTTAGCATATACAGTTTCTCTTCTCTAGGGTATAAATGCGCCAATCAGGAGAAAATCTGTTACCACTTTCTCTGGATTCCGGCACTATGTACTACCATTTTTGTCCTAGTAGTTAAGTTACAGAGATAATATCATCTTAACATTAGTTAAGAATTACAATATAAATTAGTTAGCATATACAGTTTCTCTTCTCTAGTACGAAATAAATGTGCTAATCAGGAGAAAATCTTTTACCACTTTCTGTGGATTCCTTCCAGATGGAGTCCTAATGTCTTGATGAAAGTTAGAAATGTCCATTTCTGCAGATTTGTGAGTGCTTGTAACTTCTAAATCAAACTCTGAAGCAACACTCATACTGCCATCTGACCTTGTGGACATATCATTGCCTTGGTGGTTCAGGCTCCTTGTCCTGTTGTTTGATACATTGTGCATGCCATCATCACCTTCTTGTGCATGCAAAGGTTTCCTTCTGATTTTGCTCCGTGGTGACACTGTATCTAAACTATTCCTATCTGTACGCCTTTGGCTTTTGTTAGACTCAGCAGAAGGAATAGGTGGTCTAGCCCTCCGCTCTGAATCGAGTTTCTTTTGTAGTAACCTGGGGCTAGTGGAGCTTTTATTCTTTTGCAATCCTATGCTATTGTCTCTTGGTTGCTGCTGTCCTCTGGATGAGCTGTCAGAAACCAGCAGTGAACTAGGTTTCTGCTTGCTGCTGCTTTCTTCGTTCCTTCCATATGATCTCCTGTCATAAGAAGCAAAGGATTGAGTAGTAGGAACCCTTGGACTAGATTTTGCATGTTGCTCTTTAGCTGTCCTATTCATCATTGAAGCTTTCCTTTTATCAGTGCTATTGCCTGTTTCCAACTGTGGGAGATCAGATGGATACCTTAGTGGAGTGACAGAAGAATCCACTTCGCTCAAAAAGTTCGAGGATTTTGAAGGCTTCATGATAACAATAGGCGACCTGAAAGAGCTTTCTGTTTCGTTCTCTTCGGCCATCCGCATGGTGTTCACCTTACTGTTCAGTCCCAAGTTTGCACTGGTTATCTCTTTGCTATCATTGCTTCCATCATATGACTTTAGCACAGATGCTTCCTCCCGTTTCTTGTTTTGTAACAGGCCTTTTGCTTCCATTGAATCCAGGATCTGTTTAAGCGCTCTGAAGTCCTTGTTCGACTGATGAAAATCAATGTCCTTGAGCCGCTTCTCTAGGTCATTGAAGACTGACACAGCAGCTTGTTCTCTTCCATGGGCTCCTTTTGATCCCTTTGGCAGCCTTCGAGGTAGAACAATCCTTTCTTGTTGCTTCCATGGTGCAGCTTCAACAGGAAACTTAGAGTTCGGTATATTTCTGACAGTTGATTCTTGAATCCTTTGTTGTCGAGGAGCAGGCCCCTTATGGGAGATGCTCGAGGGGCTCAACATCGGCTCTTGCTTGTTCTCGTCAACTGCTTTGCATGCCTGCGGTGCTGCTGCATTTTCATTCTTCTCAGGCAAATCTTCCAATCCCATGAGTTTCGCGACAACACTAGGAAGACGCTTACAGGCAGGCTGTTCCTGCTGGGTCTCATTAGTAGAATTACTGCTTCTGCCTGAAACATTCATGCTTGGCTTTGATCTCAAGTCCAATTCCCTATTCCAAAGGTGACCTTCCTTGATGTCCAGTGACAACCTTGGCACTTCCCTCAGTTTTGATGCTGCCTCCTTCCCGTCATACGAGAACCGAGGCGCGTCATATGAAAGTCTTGCATGATGGCCTGATTCAGGCGGAGTCCAAGAGGCTTCCCTAAGCTTGGCTAACACTCGAAGCGACTCATTGATGTCCATAAGACCCTTGCTTTTTCCTTGCATACAGTCGCTAGGCGGCCCGTCCAACTGCCTAGATGCATCTCCACAGCTGACTGGGTGACCTTTTACTTCTTCCTTGGTTGATATTCTGACTGACGAATCACGGCTATCCTTATAGATTGAATCCTTCACGAGATTACGTATACCAAGAATTGGAAGGCTGGATTCTGCTGCAGGCATGTTCTCAGGGTTGGTAAGGGCATCATCAGTGTAGTCAAGTCCATTGTCACTATCAAAAGAGCTCTTGAGCTTCAAAGAACTCTTGAACGGCCTGTCAGGAAATAGCATCCTGTCAGTGGCAGATAGATCTTGTTGGGTTGACCTATTGCCATCAAGGGAGGAGAATGACGAAGATGGTGATGATGAATATGAGGTTTGAGACAGTTCCGCTCCTGGTATTCTCTGGTTGTCAGACCAGGTTTTACTCAAGTTGTTCTCCTGTGGTTTGCAGAAACTCAGTCAGGATTCAAATGTCAGAGAACAAAGCATGGGTGTATCTAATTGAAGTACATACAAAATGCAGAAACTTACGAGAGCAATCTGTGGTGAATATCTTGGGCGATCACCACCTACACTTGGACTGCTGGATAGCACAGGGCCTGTTGGAGGAAGTGAAACTATTCTCAGTGCTCAAAAAGACAATAGAAACACAAGCGTTTCTTATAACAAAGGAGAATAAAAAAGACATTGTTTGGCACATTATATAGAGAAGAAACAAAATGTCAGCATCACTGATCAATCCAAGGAGCAAATCTCGGGGAAAAAAAAATCCTCCTTTGATCTAATGGGTGGTGTCAACTGGCGCCACCTTTCATTTAGGCATATGTTTCTAATCTGAAGGAAGGTTTTCTAATCAGAAGGAAGGTTGGTAAGCCTCCTCCGGCAGATTTCAAGCCAGTTAATGAGGGACGGTTCTTGGTACATCAATGACCACCAAAATTTCGCCCAAAATAACTCAGTCAGTTACCACCAACATCTAGCAACTCATTGCAGGTTGAACAGGACGAACACGAAGCCTTAAACAAGCTTCAGCATAGCGCATAATCCATGTATATAACATAAACAGTATAGACATCAAAGAGCGTAGATCAAGGCCTGTACTACTAGTAGAAATTCAGCAACTGAACAGTAAAAATGCAGGCACGAAGGGAAAAAAAAAAATCTAATCTTACAGAAAGAATCGGCAGCAGGAGAGAAGGTGAGCAGGTTCGAGCAATCCCAACCAATCCAAGGATCCTAAGATGAAGGGAAGGAGAAGCAGGTCACCTGGGGGCAGAAGCCTCTTGTGCGCGGTGAGCGGGTGGCGGCGGTCGAAGGCCTGCAAGATCCCGGTGACGCAGCCGACCTGGCGGTTCAGCTCCGGCCGCCTCTCCTCCCCCAACGCCTGCAGGTACTTGGCCGGCATCTCCCTACCTTCTTCCGCCAACGAACGCCTCGCCTCGGCAAAAAGCGAGCGGGGACGACAAGAAAATCCCAAAATGCAGGAGGCTGCCGCCTCGCTAGCAGCTCAAGAACGACGCGTCATCTCCGGCCGTTCTTGGACAGCAGCCCCATTTCCCGGAAAAGGGACGCCGGAAACTCTTCTGAAATCCTGTTCCTCCGCAAGCAGCAAACCAAGAACGCCACCAACCGCTGCCCCTCGCTCTCCAGCTCCAGCTCCAGTTAGCAGAATGGCAAGATTGCCGGAGGAAGGAGGACGAGCGGTAAGAAGAGTCTCCCGTCCTCCCTTCTCTTCCTCCTCTGACCGGGAACCACCACCGGAAGGAAGGAAGGGAAGGGCAGGGCAGCGAGGCTTCCGAGGATTAGAAAATCAAAGAGGAGGGAGGCATTGCAGGCAGATGACTTTGCCTTTGTTAATTGGGAATGACAAGTAATTATGGATAACACTATGCAGTCACTACTAAAGAGGAAGGTGGCTATGCTAAAACTGAAGGAGGGAGAGAGGAGACTGACAAAATATGGTTGGATTGCGGCAATGCCATGGCCTACTGCTTTGCTGGGACCAGCCAGGCATGCCAACCCCATTCTACTCTCTCTCCTCTCTCAGCAACCCATGTGCCAATCTCTCTATCTCTATCTACACTGGCACGCGTGTACACACTATTTTGGCACTTGGCATGAAGGCCATGAAGGCAGGCTTGTCCAAGAGTTGGTTATTTTGGTTGGGTTCAGTAAAAAAGGAAGGAATTCCCTCGATTCCCCACCGGTTGGTACTGCTGCATTGCTGCTGCCGAATCCGAGTCCAACGGTCGCCATGGATAAGCCGTGCATGTTAGTGCTGCTAATCTGTATGCAAGTACCTGCACAGCATAGCATAATCACCTTCTTGTCATGGTCAAGCAGGCATTGAATGGAATGGGTAAGGAAACAGTACTAACCAACAGTGCTTTCATGGGGTGCATCCGTGAAGACCACGGGCATACCAAGCCGTGCCGTTGAAGCATCGCTGCCGGCTGTGCAGTGATGCCAGCTGCACTCATATATATTCGACGAACCTACACCTGTAGGAACTCGTCCCTCCAACCTTTTGTTCACTGTTCCTTGGCTAAATGAGAACCTGAATACTATCAGCAGGTCAATGTGGACAGAGCAATGTGAAAATGCTCACTGTTGATGCACATCGAGTTTCATTTGACTCGTCTGAATGATTGGCAAGCATTGGCCATCCCACTAGCATGAACTTACCCAGTAAAAACATGCACCAGAATAAAGGGGAAATGAAAAGGGAATTATGAACTACTCTAGGATTAAAAAGTAATTAGGCTAAGGAAGATCAGCTATGTTTGTCAGTTCACCTATAAAATTGATTCGATTTTGACAGGAATCAAAACTGACGTGTTCAGGTACAGAGTGAAAACATAATAAATAGTTGGGAGTTTTCCGTCATAGTGACGACAGATAGAAGGGTCTTCTCCAATCTCCATGGATGATTCATTCGACCACTGGATCCCTCAATCCAGCTGAAAGAGGCAGGCTAACTTTCTTTCTTTCGCCTGGCCACTCCAGGACATGCAACAATAATTAGAACAACTTTTTTTTTGCGAATAATAATTAGAACAACTCATTAACCGTTGACGCGGATTGGGTTTCCCAGACAATAGTCTAAGATACTCTAATCATCCAGAAAACAACATTGATGATCATTGAGGAGTGAAAGAGATATATCTCCACCTATTCCACCAAGAACCCCTTGACTGCTAAATACCAACCACTAAACAAATGGGAAAAAAAATACTAACATGTGGAGCTCAACCAGCACTGCAAGCTGCAACTATGCACTAATGCAGAAGTTTTGCAGAATGATGGTGCTCTGTAATTTCGAAAACAGCACATGGGAGCAAGCTTTGATAATGTGCCATCTCCTTGCACCAAACACATGGTGACCCAGCGCAGGCACGTCACTGCTAGCAAAGGTCAGCTAAGCATGGAGTAAAATATTTATGACCAAGAAATGCCCTAGGTAGTGGGCAAGATCTGATCTTTGTCTCCATCTTTACCTTTCCAGCGTCTTTTCTAGCTTTCTCTACCAAGGAATCATGATGTGGCATTCATTTGATAGCAGTATGCGGAGATTATTCAATTCATGGTCAGATCCAGATGCTCACTGACTTTCACTTTGCTTCAGGCAGGCACACAGGTGAAATCTTGGAGATTATTGTCAAACAGGACAGGTCTCAGGAATAGGATATCACAGGGGAAGAATTTTGCAGGATACCTAAAGATAGGATTACAAGCTTATTATCATTACAAATATTTGGACTTGTACAACTGATGAGATAAGAGGCGCGCACTGATGAGTAAGGCCAATCACATGGGGAAAAAGAAGTTGGTGGTGGCCATGCAATTGCTATAGCAAGCAAAATTATCAAGGCAGGACAGGGCACAGGAGCTAAGGTGTGCACACCATCTGCCCCCACCACCAATAATCCCTCTTGCAATTGCACAATTCTTATTCAAAGAAACAAAAGACCCATCTCCACCAGCTAGGCTGGCACATGATGCTACCTGCATAGTTTTCTTTTCCTGCATCAGAAGCTTCCACCAGCACCCATGTGACCCCTATGAAGACCAGATCAGTGTTCTGCACCATGGTAGGACAGGTCTCCTCCTCTTGATCCATAGTTGTTATTGATTGATTCCCTGAACAAACTACGTAGCAAACAACCAAACAGAACAAGCAATTCTTTGAGTTCTTGCAGTGTGGTACCAGTCGAAAAACAGATATTTGCAACAGTTTAATATATATGCAGCGCACATGGGACTGGGAGCAATCGCAACCTATAGCCTGGCTATATTATCATATCTAAACACTGGCATGAGATGCATTGAGACTGGAGCAATACCGTTAGAACTCTTGGGAGATTGATTTACACTAAACATCCTGAGATTTGTTTAGTTCTTTCGAGGTATCAAGACGAGTTGTTTAGTTTGCTCCCTTTTTTTTTCATTGCGGACAGCTCCACTTCTCGATGTAGCAAACCATGCATTTGGCCGTATGTAACGGTATGTTTTCCCCTTTGCTTCGAAGTTGGATCGTTGAAATAGGAGGCTCGAAAATAAATTATTACATTCTCGAAAAAGAAGACGGAAGATCCACTGTACTACGTATTTCTGCTAAACAACATATTCTTTGAGAAAAGAAGCAGAGTTGCCGACTGTGTGCTGCAATGGAACCCCAAACAGTAGAGAACAGAAAACGCAAAATGTGGATCGCCTGGCTCGCCAAAGTGGAAGCAGAAAAGGATGGTAGTCACATGCAGCATGAGACGACGATGTATGTATATCAACCATCTAAGCACGGAAGAAAGAAGCCACAATCTCAAAGGGACCTCATCTCTGAAAGTGATGTGTATGTCATGTACCAACCAAGACAAGTTTGAATCACACTTCATGATGGTGTTCCATGCGTGATGTTTTCAAGCGGCTCACGAAGTATAACCATGCACACTAATTGATGCATGGTCAATACAATGCAGTTCTGCAGCACCAGTTTATGCAACAGCCGCCAATGCTCGTTGTCCCGTGTGGTCAGAGCCTCTGGCTCCAGGGGCGTTTGCCCCTGTCGACCCGGGTTCGAGCGGAGGCACCGCGCGATACTGTAGCGCCGGTAGCTGAGATATGCTACGCTGCAGTGCAGAGTAAAAAAATCCCCTCGTCCTCCCCAGGCCAAAGCATAGGTAAAGACTCGCGCCACAGCTCACACGGCCAGCTAAGTCCCTGTGTATGGATGGGGAGGGGGTTCGGGGGTTTTCTTGGCCTGCGTGAGAAGGCTTTTCTTCTTAATATAATGCCGTCGGGGTGGCTTCTGTCCCCGGCAGGTCGAGTTTTTTAGTTTATGCAACAGCCTAAGGGTCCTAGTATTTAGGGGTGAGTGTAGCAACTGGCAAGAACTATGGTCCATGGACGCATGAATTTATTTCTCTATTCAGCAAGATCTGTTTCGATTTATGAACACTGCATTGCTATGTATGTGTGAAGTGTGAGTATAACCGTAAGCAAGTCAGCAAATGGTTTCACAGCTAAACAGGATTAGGTTTTCCGCACTGATTTGGGAGGAGGTGTGTTCCTTTCAGATGGACATTTAAGGAGACATGGTTTGGCAGGCAAGGTTGCGTATTAAAAGTTTTCATGACTAGTGACTCGTACCAAAATTCCTTAATCTCAGTATATCTTTATCAAGCACTTGTTTGATCAAAGCTTTAAACTGTATCCTTACATCAGAAATATTTAGAGTCCAAACAGGAAGCATCAAGTTGCTTCTTTGTACTACTTTTAGAGGACAAAAAATGGTGCTTTTTATTTAACTTAGGTTCCAAGTCCATTAGCTAAAGTTTTTACTAAGTTTCTAGTGGTTCCAAAAGCTAATAATCATCCTAAGGGCCAGGAATCTCACTGTCATCTAAAAAAATAGGACCCGCTGGATGTATTGATGCCCCCCTCCACCCAGACTTTGTGCGATAGAGACGGATCTCTCACGCAGATCCAAAAAACCTACGAACCCCTGCCCCACCCAACCTGAAAATCCGCTCCCACTCCTAGGGTGCTAACGTCTTACCAAGACCCTTTCGCAACGTCTTCTATCTCGAGGATTTGCACGCAACTTCAGTAAGAGAAGCTTAAACCAACCAAATATGCAGAAATACAGATGAAAACCAAAGTTACTTACATTCAGAATAGCCTGCCAAGTGAACATTTCAGATGGACCAGGTGGAAACTTATCCTGCAAGATGTTTTGCTCCTCCTTGACCAGACCGCAGAGCAAGGGTCTCGTGACTCTGCAACCAGCACTAAACATAGAACAGGGCTCATCAGGCACTTCATACAATATTCAGTGCCCAGAAAAGTTGGATGTCAGATATAGTAACTACTCACCGTCTGATATTCAATAATGACATCCTAGCCCGTCGAAATGAGTTGCATACAAGTTTGTTACGAAAGTGTTAATATGTATTGTGAAAGATCTCCAAAGCAAGAAGAGAGAGACATTCATCTTGGTGTGATAACTAAGCCTGCTAGTCCATAAAGTATGCTGGCAATAATGGAAAACGTATTACCTGTCTCAAGGACAGGACAAATGTTGCACGAGTCCACAACCTTGCATACATACATCTCACTATCTCCCAGAATTTAACTGCAGGCATATCCCTCAATGAATTTCACAATGTGAAGTCAAGAGCAAAACTATGAGCGTGAAATACACACAAAATTCACTGCTGAACAACATGTACATCCTGATATGATCAGCTCTATTATTGCCCATTACTCTCAAGATTAGCATTACAGTAATCTTTTTCAGTTACAATATCAACTGTCATTGGCAAGAAACAATGGAGCTGATGCAGAATTCAACCACTTTGAAGCAATTACAAGACTTGCAAAAAGAGAGATTGCACACAAAAATGGCAACATCCTTACAACATAACCATCAAAATTTTCAATTCTAACAGTTACAACCCTGTAATCCTTGCTACAGGGAAATGAATGATTGAACTCAGGTATACTTCGAATGGTGAACAATCCTTGTGGCCTCAGTTCACCATAAGCTGGGGCTTTATCCATAGAGAGCTAACAAAATTGTTGGAATCAATAAGCCCCCTTGCCTATGAACAATTACTAGACTAATGTAGTTGCACTGGCCCAACGCAAAATTCCTGCCAAGCAACACAAAACTTTAAGCAGATGGAACCATCATGCCTCCATCGCTTCAAGCTAAAGACTTCACTTTATCCACTATTTGAGCATAGAAATTCCAGTGCGGATCACTCTCCGTAATGGAAGGCTGACCAAATGGGTTCTGCCGAACAAAAACTTGAACATCATCTGCAGCAGCAAGTCTCTCTAGATACACACGCAGATCTCCACCAGGTCCTGTACATGAAACCAATTAGAATATATAACACCAAAAATAGTGAACATTGCAATGTGCCAAAGCATACCCAACGAAAAATCGCTCCTCTCCTTAAGATAGCTGTAGGGCTGCGGGAAAATTGCAGTGTGTGGCTGCACATAAATAACCAAAACAAAAGTGCATGAGTTACAAAAATGGGACCTTAAGATTAACAGAAATCACTTATATATGAACAAGGGTGAACCTAATACCGGGTTGCACAGTGCCTTGTACGGAGAATCATCCACGAGTAATGTATTTGAAGGTGAAAACTCTCCCTGTTCCCATGGAAGCTTAGGATCCTCTTTATTCCACAATTTCTTTAGTTCTTTAAGAACTAACGGTTTGTGATTATTTTCAACTGTGTTACACCCAGTAACAGTGCAATTGGACATGTCCTGAACAATAAAAGTTATAAAAAAATAAATACATGAAACAAAACATGGAAAATGCAGACAGCAAGAAAAAAGAAGCCATGAACTGATTTTACAGTACTCAGCATGCTGTGCTGTCATCTAGGTCACTGTACTTTATAACTGCAGTTTGAGGTCAGTAGAGTGTATTTAGTCTGTCATTAGTGGGTATAAAGTCTACACAGGGAAAGTTGGCTGAACACGAGGCAGCAGACCCCAGCATGGGGGTAAACTGCCATGCACGAAACCCAGCAGCAATAGTGAGGGAAAAGGTACGGTTGTGAGCAGAAGTAGAATGTCAAGTTTTTCTATTTCTTACCCAACAGAACAGTAGATGCTGTTTCAGACCCCTCATAAGGATATTAACAACAGAATTGACATTGTCCCTGGAGAATTAGAATTTAATACAGTGAGCAACAAATAAAAAATAAAAATAAAAGAACATATAAGGCACAAGAAATACTTGTTCCTTGACGACCATATTCCAAGCTCAAAATTCTGGAAACAGAATCTCAAAAAGTCATCACAGTACGGTCTTCTGAAGACTGTTACATGAGTAAAATCTTTGCAAATTAGCATCTGTTAATATTTTAAATCCTACAAATAAATAGCATATGAAATACAAAGATAAGCAAGTTTACCTAATTTGGCTTTAACCTTCGCATGCGCCCTGTGCGCATTCCGGTAATCCATATTGATATCCGCAAGCAGACCATTGAGATCCAGGATGAGAAGTTTTTTCCTCTGAAACCTTATCAGGGATCCCCTTGGTGAGTAGATGTTTGTCACCTTCTCTTTATGTGCCCGGGCTAAACATGAAGCACATATGCAGTTAAGGTCATGTTCTGTTGAAGAATCCATACAACGCTTAACAACCCTGTCTCCATCCTTAGAAGAGATGCCTGGACCTCTGCTGGATCCATCCTTCTTTCTTTTTCTCCTAGGTCTCTTTCTATCTTCAGAGATTTCCGGCAACGAACTGCAGTTCTCAGAGCATTCCTTATTTTCTTCTCCGGCCTTACACTTTACCTCTTCATTAGTATCTTTTACTTCGGAACAATTTGGATCTTCTCCGGCTTTATACTTCACCTCTTCATTAGTATCTTTTACTTCGGAACAATTTGCATCTTCCACATTTATGGGATCCATACTAACATCAGCATCCACGGACGCCCCTTCCCCATTTGTACAGCCATTTCCAGGTTTGCTGGCCACAATTTTATCCATCTCAGGACTTGACAATGCCTGAGGTAATTCTTCTTGCTCTTGCATCTTATTCTTCTTCAATTTCTTCTTGAGTTTTGATGTCCTCTCCGATGCTATAATTGGGAACTAAATCGAATCAGAACACTCCTTGTATATAAATTAAACGCACATGTGCAGAGACTGGTAATAGAACTGATTCACACAGCACGTGTCATTTTTGAAAAGAGAACGTTAATCTATATAGTCATGAGAACGCTTATCTATACAAGCATCTCTATTATATTAAAAACTGTAGTATAAATGAAGAGTGTTGAATGCCCTTTTACTACTTGCTTGGTTACTTAGATTCATGATACATTCTAGGTCTCAATTGGGAATATAATAGGGATCATATTTCTGACATGAACGTTGTACGCACAAGTAGTTGGGCCCTGGCAATGCAGGGGCATTTGGTTTTAAGTTCTTAGCCACAGTGAGAGCAGACAATGTTGTGACACATGGCAAGGTTGAAGGTACATAGACCCACATACCTGAAACTTCTGCGGTGGTTTCCTGCATAGCCAACCCTGTCTCATTCCCCTTCTCCTTGTTCTTGTATTTTTGTGTCCCCTTCAATGCTAACCCAGGAAAACCATATATAATAAGAACGCTATTTATAATCTAGCATCCAACATGCTAGTGGCAAAAGCAAAATGATTACCATGGGAGCCGCACAATGTAATAAACGTGCAGTGTGCAGGTGAAGACAAATCTATCCAATCATGTGAAGACGAATCAAACCAAAGCACTCGTCACCATTTGATGCTCCAAAAACTAGGTCTAAGCTCTAGCGCAAGCATTGCTGTGACCTGTGACACATGACAAAACCCACATGCACACACAAACCTGAAATAGCAGCAGAAGGTTCCAGCTCATCCGTTCTGGTCTCCTTTATCTTCTTCTTCTTCTTCATGCATTTTAGTGTCCCTTCCAACGCTAAAACAGGAAAAACAAATCTAATCAGAACACTTCTCTCTTCCGAAATTAGCATACAATGTGCGCGATGAGATCTACATGCAATAAGCAAGAGAAGAAAAAGAGCAATCACCATATGAAGATATACCAAAGGAAAGCACCCATCATCATTGGATACCTCCAAAAAGGGCTCTAAGCCCTCGAGCAGCATTCCGCAAAAGATGGCAAGGCCAAGGGTGTAGGATTGTACCTGAAACACTAGCAGTAGTGGCTTCTTTCTCCGCCACCCCCCTCTCCTTCGCCTTCTCCTTTTTCTTGCATTTTGGCGTACCCTCGAATGCTAAAACAGGAGAAAGAACACTAATCAGAATGTCTATAAAGACTAAACATCTGATCATCAGAAGTGAAACTTATTAACATGGCAGTAGCAACAAATAATTGTGCAATATGCAAGAGAAGAGACTGTTCATATATCTAATAATGTGAAGATAAACAAAAGCAAAGCATCCATCATCATCTGCCAGTAATAATAATTTTTTTAAAAAAAACTAGCTCTAAAACCCAGAGCAGCATTCTGCAAAACATAACAATGCCAAGGGTGTACGCACATACCTGAAACAGTACCAGCATTGGCATCCTGCTCTGCCATACCCCTCTCCTTCACTTTCTCCTCATTTTTCATGCATTTTGGTGTCCCCTCCAGTGCTAAAACAGGATAAAGCACTGTAACATGAATGACTACTTTATATAAACTAACATCTGTTACGCAAGTAATGGAAAACACTAGAATGGCAGTAGCAGTGCAGCAACTATGCAATATGCTGGGTGCCTGGACACTTTGGCGGCATCGGAATGATTGTGTTCAATGGGGTATCTCCAAGCCTCTCTACCGTCTTGGTCATGGCTGGTGATGAAACTCAGATGTGGAACATGGCCGGAGCTAAGGGTCTCTCCTTGCTGACCGGTTATGGTCGGGATGTTGTTGAGTAGCCACCTGGTAAATAAAGGTCGGGTAGTTCCTAGTTAAAAAGGCGCGAATGTAAACTCCTTCAAGCTTGTGTGTGTGTTTGGGTTTGTGTACTCTCTTCTTCTATTAATGCAATGATACGCAGCTCTCCTGCGTGTTCGAGAAAAAAAAAAACTATGCAATATGCAAGAGAAGAGACTGTTAATCTATCTAATCATGTGGAGATAAACCAGCGCAAGGCACCCATCACCGGATAGAAAAACATTAGCTTTAAGCCCTTGGGCAAGTATTGCTGCGACAGATGGCAAGGCTGAGGATGTAAAGACATACCAGAAACAGAAGCAGTGGCGGCTTCCTGTTCCACCATCTCCGGCTCCTTTGCCTTCTCCTTCTTCTTCTTCTTTGATTTTGGTGTCCCCTCCAATGCTAAAGTCATAAAACAAAGTCTAATTAACGCACTCTCTAAGCCGTAATGAACAAGCACACACTAATATTGATTTGATTAACCTGCAGATGGGCAATGCATTTACAGTGCAACAACATGCTGGAACAACAAACTGGAACAACAGCCCTACGTGACTTGATGTTACAACACAGCCTCTAACCTTCAGCAAAAGACTTGTTCTGACATATGGCAAGGACAGGAGCGTAGGAGTATTCCCAAAAAAAGAAAAAAAGAAAAAAGAGCGTAGGAGGACATACCCAAAACAGCATCTGCCGCAATAGAGGCAGCTTCCTGCTCTACCATTCCATTCTCCTCGGCATTCACCGTATCCTTCATCGCCTCCTTTTTGCATTGTGCCCCCTCATCAGCTGCTGTTTCAAAAGAAACTAACATCGAACACATTTTTTTGACGGAAAACATCGAACACATTGGTAATGAAAAAATTTAACATGGCAGCAGCAATGAAACCAAGTGAAATATGCAAGATGCGAGAGAATAAATCAACCTAATTATGTGAAGAGAGACCAAAGCAAAGCACCCACCACCATTTGAAACAAATAAAACTAGCTCTAAGCCCTAGTGCAAGCATTGCTGCAACAGATGGCAAGGCTGAGGATGTACACACATACCAGAAACTGCAGCGGTGGTGGCTTCCTGTTCCACCATCTCCTGCTCTTTTGCCTTCTCCTTCTTCCTCTTCTTCTTTGATTTTGGTGACCCCTCCAATGCTATATAGTCATAAAACAAAGTCTTATTAATAACACATTATATCCACTGTAATGAACAAGCATGCTATTGAATTGATGACGTGGCGATAGGAAATGCAATTACAGTGCGACAACATGCTAGAGAAGGAAATGCTCCATCAAACCATGTGACAACAAACATGGACAGCAGTACTAACGTCACCAGATGCCAAAGCCCTGGCTCTAACCTTCAGGAACTTGTTCTGACATATGGCAAGGGCGGGAGCGTACAAGGACATACCCGAAACAGCCACCGCCGCAACAGAGGCAGCTTCCTGCTCCGCCGTCCCACCCTCCTCGGCGTTCGCCGCTTCTTTCGCCTTCTTTTTCTTCTTTTTGAATTTTGGTGTCACCTCATCAGCGGCTGTTCCAAAAGAAACTAAAATCTGACACTCGTAATGAAAGAATTTAACATGCCAGTAGCAATGTTCCAAAAGAGACTTCAGGAAGGAACTTGTTCTGACATATGGCAAGGGCGGGAGTGTACGAGGACATACCCAAAACAGCCGCCGCTGTAACAGAGGCAGCTTCCTGCTCCGCCATTCCACTCTCCTCGGCGTTCGCCGCTTCTTTCGCCTTCTTTTTCTTTTTCTTGCATTTTGGTGTCCCCTCCTCAGCTGCTGTTCCAAAAGAAACTAGAATAAATCTGACACCCGTGATGAAAGAATTTAACATGGCAGTAGCAATGTAACCATGTGCAATATGCAAGATAAAAGAGAATAAATCAACCTAATCATGTGACGAGAGACCAAAGCAAAGAACCTACCACCATTTGAAAGAAATAACACTAGCTCAAAGCCCTAGGGCAAGCCTTGCTGCGACAGATGGCACACACATACCAGAAACAGCAGCGGTGGTGGCTTCCAGTTCCACCATCTCCAGCTCCTTTGCCTTCTCCTTCTTCTTCTTCTTTGCTATTTGTGTCCCCTCCAATGCTAAAGCTGTAAAACAAAGTCTGATTAACACATTATCTCCGCCGCGCTATTAAATTGATTTGATTGACATGGCAGATGGGCCATGCAAATACAGTGCAACAACATGCTAGAGAAGCGAATGATCTATCAAACCATGTGATAACAAACAGGAACAAGAGGCCTAACGTCACCAGATGTTACGACCCTGGCTCTAACCTTCAGGAAAGGACTTGGTCAATATGGCAAGGGCGGGAGCGTTCTAGGACATACCTGAAACAGCCGCCACCGCAACAGAGGCAGCTTCCTGCTCCAGCTTTCCACTATCCTCGGCGTTCGCCGCTTCCTTTGCCTTCTTCTTCTTCTTCTTGCATTTTGGTGTCCCCTCAGCTTCTGTTCCAAAAGAAACTAACATCTCACACTCTGGTAATGAAAGAATTTAACATGGCAGAAGCAATGTAACCATGAGCGGTATGCGAGAGAATAAATCAACCTAATCATGTGAAGAGAGACCAAAGCAAAGCACCCACCACCATTTTAAACAAATAACACTAGCTCAAAGCCCTAGGGCAAGCATTGCTGCGACGGATGGCAAGGCTGAGAATGCACACACATACCAGAAACAGCAGCGGTGGTGGCTTCCAGTTCCACCATGTCCAGCTCCTTTGCCTTCTCCTTCTTCTTCTTCTTGTTTGATATTTGTGTCCCCTCCAGTGCTAAAGTTGTAAAACAAAGTCTGATTAACACACTCTCTCCGTCGCGCTATTAAATTGATTTGATTGACATATGGGCCATGCAAATACAGTTGAACAACATGCTAGAAAAGCGAATCCTCTATCAAACCATGTCACAACAAACAGGAACAACAGGCCCAACGTCACCAGATGTTGCAGCCCTGGCTCTAACCTTCAGGAAAGGACTTGTTCTGACATATGGTAAGGGCGGGAGCGTACAAGGACATACCTGAAACAGCTGGCGCCGCAACAGATGCAGCTTCCTGCTCCACCGTTCCACTATCCTCGGCGTTCGCCGCCTCCTTCGCCTTCTTCTTCTTCTTCTTGCATTTTGGTGTCCCCTCCTCAGCTTCTGTTCCAAAAGAAACTAACATCTGAAACACTGGTAATGAAAGAATTTAACATGGCAGTAGCAATGTAACCATGAGCTATATGCAAGATAAGAGAGAATAAATCAACCTAATCATGTGAAGAGAGACCAAAGCAAAGCACCCACCACCATTTCAAACAAGTAACACAGCTCCAAGGGGCAAGCATTGTTGTGACAGATGGCAAGGCTGAGGATGCACACACATACCAGAAACAGCAGCGGTGGTGGGTTCCTGTTCCACCCTCTCCCGCTCTTTCACCTTCTCATTCTTCTTCTTTGATATTGGTGTCCCCTCCAACGCTAAAGTTGTAAAAAAGTAACTCTGATTAACACAGTATCCGCCGCATTGAACAAGCACATACTACACATCGATTTGATTGATGTAGCAGATGGGCAATACAATCACAGTGCAACAACATGCTAGAGAAGCGAATGGTCTATCTAACCATGTGACAACAAACTAGAACAGCAGTCCTAACGTCACTTGTTCTGACATATGGCAAGGGCTGGAGACATACCTAAAACAGCAACCCCAACAGGGGCAGCTTCCTGCTCCACCGTTACACCCTCCTTGGCATTCGCCACCTCCTCCTTCCTCTTCTTCTTCTTGCATTTCGTTGTCCCCACGGAAGCTTAAGATGAGAAAACCATGACTAGTTCAGAACACTGTCTCAACAGAAATCAACATCCGACAGGGGTCTAGCAACGGAAGTGACTGAAATGCGCGACCCTGCTTGTTCACGCTGTGAGGGTGGAGACAAAGCGACGTGCTAAGCGCGAATTCGACGCGATGAAACCCTAAGCTCTAAGAAATAACCAGAGCTGACATTGTTGCGACATAAACGTGGAGGGCATACGCACGCGCACATACCTGGAACAGCGGCGGCGGCAGATTCCATCTCCAGCTTCCCGTTCACCTCCTCGCCGTCCACCGCTGCCGCCATCGCCGCGCCCAAATTTGGCATCCCAAACCAAACCAGTGGAGGGGAAAACACAGAGGAGCACGGGCGCGGCTAGATTGACGGCATGAACGCGCAGCCTGGGAAGCTTAGCATCTCACGGTATTGGTCACGCCTAGGAGCAGAAGCGGCGGCGCTTTGGCGGCGGCGGCGGGACTCGAAGAGGGTGTGTGGGCACTGGGCAAGTGGGCAGTCACGACTCACGACCCCTCGCCACCGTTCGCGCCTCGGCTTATTGGGCTGCAGACTTCAGTTAATGTGCCGTCATAACTTGAGCCGTGTGGGCTTGTAAACTTAGAATTTCTTGGGCCGTGTGGGCTTCTTGGACTGCTTCAGTCGGAGCGCTATGCTCGCGAATAAGCTGCTTCTTTCTCATTAAGAATTTTTTTCTCCTGAAAAAGATTAAGATTTTTTTTTGCGAGGGTGTTTTGAGTTTGGCAGCAATTCTGTTGATTGAAAAGTTTCTCGTTTCTAGTACTCCCTTTGTGCCAAATTACTTATAATTTTAGTTTTATATCAGATTTATTGAACATTATTTGAATCTAGACAAATCGATTGTCCAAGTTCATCAAACATTGTATGAAGAGTGAATTGCATTGGCTACAAGATAGACAAAACTAGACAAATCAACTGTCCAAGTTCATTAATCATGAGCTCACCTCTCGGCCTATGGCACGACACTAAATGACTCATTCGTGCTTACCTGTGCCGTGCCAGCCTGTTAGGCCCACAAGCACGGTGGCCTGTTATCATCTTTTTAGCCCAATGGTGTTGACATCTTGAAAAACATACAAAATACAGTATATGATAACGTGGGGGATTTGAACTCCCAACTGGACTACTTCACCTTTGATTTTCAATATGAAACATAATTTGTACTTTTTCATTTTTAAATTATTGGCACAGTTGATTTTTTGAGTTACATTTGACCAATCGTTTTATTCAAGCTCAAATAACAAAATTATAAATTATGTTTTAATTTTATTTAGTAATAAAACAATTCATAACATGATATATGGTAATTTTAAAAATATTTTGAATAAAACGAATGGTCAAACGTAACTAAAAATATTAACGGCATCAACAATTTAAAAACAAAAGAAATATTTAATATTGTGTCGTGTCGTGTCGCTTGTGGGGCCGCGCCTCCGGCTCAGGCATAGGCACGGCACGACGCTCGAGCCGAGCGGCACATGCACGGAATGTAGTAGGTCTTGCCGTGCTTGGATCGGGCCAAAAATTTTAAATTTTTAAAAATACAAAAAAAAATCATATTGGATCTCATTTTATACCATTAATTTTAACCAACATGTTGATTCAGATGAATTTGAAAAGGAACTTACTCTTTGGAAGAAAAATGTGTGTAAGATTTGTAAACTTTTTTTTTCTCTTTCTCTCTCTCCTCCCGGACCGTTTTGCGTGCGCGCGCTTTGAAATTTCGGGCGGGGCAGGTGATTGGAAGGCAATCTGGACCATTCGTTGACGAAGAAACGGACTGGGTTGCTTCCGTGGGCCCTCGGTGTCAGTGAAGGGGCGGCCGTCCACCGACCTTCGGTAGCAGTCGCCCGCCCAAATACCTCCATCCGGCCAGCAAAATTCCCCCAAATCCCCATTCCGAAAACAAAATCCCCCCAAACCAAATCCCTAGCCGTCTTCCTCGCGGAACCGCCCGAGATCCTCCTCCTCCTCGCAATGCCTCCATTCCAGAGGCTTCCGGGGTGGTACGGCCAGCAGCCGCCGGAAGACTTTGGGGAGGAGCCGCCGGAAGACTTCGGGGAGGAGCCGCCGGAAGATTTCGACGACGGAGAGCACGACGCGGAACCATACGTCCGCATCGCGAGCCTCGAGGACCTCGCTGCGTTCGTCGCGAATCCCGATGATTACCCCAACGGCGACGTCGTTTGCGTTGTTAGTGTCTCCTTCCCCGACGCGCCGCTGATGTTGGAGCGGCTGCGGGAGGCCCTCCAAGGCGACGTCGGGATTCAGTTCGTGGGAAACCTGGATTGCCTGCAGCGGACCAGCGATCTCCATGCTGGCCTGTCTCGCGTCCTCGGATCCCTCCTGAGGCTCCACAACAAGCTGCGTGACGACGGAAACATCGACTGGACCGTGGTTGCCATCATCGAGGATGAGCAGCCTCGTCTCACCACGCTCTGTGGAGAGCAGCAGAACGGCATCAGCGACAGTGCGCTCGCACTCCTTGGCGATGTCTGGGAGATGCTCCAAGCCCTACCTGACAAGACTGAGGCCAGCCCCAAGTACCCGTCCGCACTTGTCAACGCCCTTCTCTCTCGCCTCGGTGATCTCCTGCAAGGTATTGATGCGCTTCTGCTTGGACGCGTGGTCCTCCAGTACCCGGAAGCAGAGGATGTAACCTTCCTTCCCGTGCACAAGGAAGGTGCCCGGGAGGAGGAGGCGCAGCTGCAGCCGCAGCGGTACATACGCCGCATCCAAGGGCGGCAGGACCTGAGCTCCATCCTTGACGAACCGCACAGATACACCCTGCAAGGCCACTTCTCTGTATCCGAGCTCCGCTTCGCTGATGCGCCCAGCATGTTCAATGACCTCCGAAGGGCTGCATATGAGAAGGGCTGGTGGATAGGCAACATGGACCGCCTTGAACAGGCCTGCCTCCTCCATGGAAGACTTACTCGCATCTCAAGATCTGTGGGGTACTTGTTGATGGGGCTTCAAGGAAGCGAGATAGACTGGTTCGAGCTTGAGTCCATCAGGAAGTCAACGCTAGAGATCACCACACTCTACACGCTCCAACCAGAAGGCTTCGGTGCCTCTTTCCTTGCGATTATCGCACGTGTCGAAGACCTGCTCAAAGCTTTCCCTCCGAAGCCCGAGAACTTGGATGATGGCCAGGATTACGCACCCGAGGTATTTAGTATGTTGATCGATCAGATAGGTGATTTACCGCCAGCTGTGGACAGCCTATGTGGCACAATCGTCAAGTACCCCGATGCAGAGGCTCCACCTTCCTCACCAACGCCACGACCCCACTGAGCCATAGCTTGGTCATTGCCGAAAACGCGGCTGTTCTTTCATTCTTTGAGATTTTCTGCTTTCTTCCTTGAAATGCTTAGCTGTTCCAACAAAGTCGAGGCAATGTTGGTGCTGATGTGTATAGTCCCCTCCCACATTAGGCAATAGAGATTGGTAAGAGCAATCTAGATATCTACTTTACCAGGCATGTGTGGTACAGAGATTGGTGCCTGTTTGAATGGCAGGAAAGAATTTTGCTCTTTGGTTGAGGTTGTTGTTTGTTCGTTTTATCCCTTTGAATGGTATTGTGGAGTCTGGTTGATGTAACTACTAATCTGCAGGGGCTTTCTGTTTGGTGACATGGAGAGGATTGCAATGAGACGCTTCCTTGAATATGCTGAAATATGGAGTGATCCTGATGTTTTGTTTTTTTCACCATGCCAAGACTGAATTTTGGTGTGCTGCAACCCAGGTTGCAATAGACCCTTCCATGATTTCTGATACTAGTATGAAACTGTTCTTTTGTTTCCTGGTCTGATCCCACGTCTTTTGGTCGATGAGTCATTTATTGGTAAGAGATAGGACTTTGTTTGCTTACTAGATTTCGCACCTGTCGTTTGTCTTTCAAATTTAGCTGGATAGGCTGGATAAATATGAGTTCATTTTCCTTTGGCTTTACCTAGGTTACTGCTATCGCTGTTTACTTGTTCTCAATTTCATTACTGAATTAGTTCGTCATGTGATTGATAGAATATTTAGACAGTTTGGGTATACTATTGAACTTACAACATATTAATCTAGTACCGCATACATCCGTTACAAATGAGATCTCTTGCATCTGTATTGTGCTTTGAGATTATTTGCTTCTATCGTTGAATTGCTTAGGTAGTCATGCTTTTCTAGGAATCTGGAGGCAATGTTGGAGAGAGGTGTGCATTAGGTAACAGAGATTGGAAGAAGCAATCTATATATCTACTTTACCAGACAGGTGTGACATTGAGTGATCATCTTTGGGATTTTTTATGTGGAAAAGTTCTGCTAGGCTGAAACAGTGGAGGCATGATCATTTTGCTGTAGCTGAACTCTGCTAATCTTCCCACTAGAATTTGATGAGTATGCTGAGGAGTGAGGACAGGATAATTTCAAAAATTGGGATTAGGAGTTTGCAGAGAGGTGTGGTATTCATTTGGTCCTACAAAAGATGGTTCGAAATACCATCGCATTGTAAAAATTCAGATAATTTACCCTTAACCCTTTCTATTCCAGTCTTCTAAGAAACCAGTATTTTTGGTAGTGTATGAGACTATGAGTAGAAGCCCATTCGATTTTTTTGAGGGGATATGGATTAGCTCATGGTATCAAAATATTTATGGATAAATCTAAAGAACGGACGGGTGCGCGAGGATACCGCGCTCGTGGCCTGGCCTCTTCCGACGGGGCTTGGCCCAGTTAGCATCGACGAACGAGGCTGCTAGCGAGTGGATAAGGTGGAGTTATGTGAGTGGAGACGAGCGTCGTCCATGGGCGGACGGTGAGGGCCGCCGCGGTGCCGGAGGTGGAGGGCAGCGGTGTTAGGGTTTTCGTCGTCAGAGAGACGACGAGGGAGGTGACGGACGGGCTGGCGGGGGAGGACGACGCGCGCTTGCGTATTTTGTGTAATTCTACAGTAATATTCACCTTTGCCATGAAATCTGTCAAAGCTTTTGGCTGATCATGTTGTTGGTCAATATTCTTCGCCTCCTTTTTACCTGATTACTTCTTGCATGTGGTTAACCATATAATTTCATTTTGGTTGAGTCCTTATTTTGGTGGGAACTAGGACATTGTTTGTGCTCTTACATTTTTAATGTACCTGAAGGTTTGAATGATGTTTTTCTTTTATCTTCCATGATTCTCCAGATTACAGATCAATGGACCGCTTCCAATCGTTTTGTCACGGTTTGTATGTGCCATGAATTTGTCAAAGCTTTGGCTAATCATGTTGCTGCAAGTTAATATTTTCCCTTTTTGAGAATAGTTTGCTTCAGCATTCCAGATGATAGTGCTTGATCTGTAAGGTTTCGAAACTATGTGTAACCTCCCATCGTCGTTGGATATTCTTCTCTTGCTCCATGACCACTCAAGGTTGAAGAAAGTGCAGACACTACAGAGTCACATGACATATTCGATCAATGCCATGTGGAGAAATTCTTTGTTTCTTTCCTGTATGGCTGCATATTGTGAGGCGTTCATGAAACTGCTTACATGTTTCTTAAATCATTTTGCATCCAATAAAACACGCAATGTTTATGCAAATGATCATTTGTGCTTTTCTGCATTGTCAGAGCAAGACACCAACCATGTTGGTATTTGTTGCAGACATTGTAATGTAATGCTGGTGTTTCAGTAAAACATGTAATGTATGACGATACGGTGTCACTCTCATAGGAAATGACGGGCCAAAAGGATCTCCTAAAGGCAGTTTTCACCATGAAGTCATAACGGTGCCCTCGGTAACTATTTCAGGCCATACACGATTTGGAGAGGAGACACATGATCAGGCTTGTCCTTGTCAAGGCATCGACTGGCTGCTGACAGTATACACGCTCGTCAAGTTCACCGTGCAAGAACACATTCTTGACATCCAAGAGGCTGCAATGCGAGGGACAGTTCGGATTGCTGCAGGCTTGACAGGCAAGAAGGTTTGGCTCAAAATTCACGCCAGCTCCCTGACGGAATCCGCGAACCATCATCTTTCTTGCGACGTTCGAGTGGCCCGTCTGGATTAAGCTTTGTTCGACTCTATCAAAACGAGAGTCACTAATCAATACAGCCCATGTTCGATTGGCCTGCAAAGGCTGCAACGCGTCGAATTCCTCCTGCATAGCAGCTTGACATATAGGGTGGTGGATCCTATAGGTAGCCCGTCCGACGGGATCCTTTTAATCGAACAGCTTTAAGATTTGTTAAGAAATTAGGCATTTTCTTACTTAATTTAATCCATAAATTCCTCAATAAGGTGATAAAAACGATGAACAAATTGATCAGAAAGACAAGAACGTACCCAGCGGAAGATCCTGCGCTGGAGGCGCTGGAAAATCCATTCCCAAGAACCATTGTTCTTGAGTTGTTCGATGTAGTCGATCAAAGTTGATGCAGGACGACGTTGAAGCAGTGCAGAACGCCGATCAGGGAGTCGAACGAGCAGTCGCGATGTCGCTCCCCAAAAACCTGATCGCCCGCACACCCGGCAGATGTCTCTTGCGGAACGGGGCTTCGGAGGCCTGCTCTCCCAGATTCTGTGCGCGCAGAAGTCCGGGACGGAGATGTCTTCTTCGTTGGCAACAGCGAGCAGAAGATCGATGCGTGCGCGAGTGGTGAGCGAAACGAATGATCGAATATTGATCGTTCCCGGGAAGGCTTCTATATATAGGAACGGAACAGACGCGACTCCTTCGCGAAAGGACGCCCGTCTACGAACAGGTGCGACGCATTCACACCGTACGAACAGACGCGACGCCTTCACACCGTACGAACGGGCGCGACCCATTCGAACGTAAAGGCGCCGGTGCATCTGAACGCGCCGTTCCAATATACCAAAAAGTCCAAGACGGACGGACGGACGGACGGACGCGACGCGCCGCGCCCGCCCGCCACGCCACGCCCCGCCCCGCCAGCCAGCCAGCCAGCCAGCCAGCCACGCCACGCCACGCCTCGCCACGGCACGGCACGGCTCGGCTCGGCGGCGGCGGCGGCGGCGCGCGCGCGCGCGTGTGGTTCACCACTAGCCTCTCTCAACTTCTCTAGGGGATCAACCGGAAATCCATCTAATAAGTCGAGTCTAATTATGGTAGGAATCCCATGTGGGACTAAACCATTAATGCACTAATTATGGGCCTAGACTAATTGATTATTATTATGGGCTAAAAGCCCATAATCTCAACAATCCCCACCAAGTCTAGAGCTCATAATGACTGCACACAAAATATCTTCCTTTCGTTTGATATACCGGTGTTTCGATGGAGACTGTTAAGTTGAACTTCCATCTAGAACAAAAGTTACGCCTTATTCACAACTGAGCAATGGACTAAGCCTTGAATTGTCAGTTTTGTGCGAAAGAGGTTTCACCTAAGTCCTTTACCGATACTAGGTTGCCACAAGCATCCCCTCTGTTTTGAAGCATATAAGTCATACTTCTGGCCCATTCATGAGTATCTAGAGATCCCCACCATCTCATAGACTGTGACTAGCAGTCGAACTCATATAGGTGTATTCCTTAAAGATATCCTGTAGGACGATATCTTTGCTTCTCATAAGCCACTCGGAACACATTAAGTTTAATAAACCAGCCTTCCATACAGTTTTCTAGGAAAGAAGTACATCTGAGATAGACCAGTCAAGGGTCTTTCCTCTCAAGTTGTCACTAGCTTGTTGCACCATTCTACTTCACGGGATCTCCGATCGCATAGAACAGGTTACCACTATGACAGCTTATCAAGTGGGTCTCAAGCCCATCTCACTCGATGCACTATGTATCACATTACGTGATAGTCCCTTGGTAAATTGATCTGCCAGATTCTTGAACGTATGTACATAGTCCAACGAAATAACTCCGGAGTTTCTCAGTTTTCTGACAGATTTTATTCGCCGTTTCACATGCCTTGTGGCCTTCATGTTATCCTTTGAACTGTTCACTTTGACTATCACAGTTTGATTGTCACAGTTCATGGAGATAGACGGTATTGGTTTGTCACCCACCGGTAAATCCATAAGGAAATCACGAAGCCACTCGGCCTCTAAGCCGGCTGTATCCAATGCTGTTAGTTCTGCTTCCATAGTTGACCTCGTTAAGATGGTCTGCTTGCAAGACTTCCAGGAAACAGCGCCACCTCCAAGTAGGAACACATATCCACTTGTGGCGTACATCTCATCAACATCAGATATCCAATTTGCATCACAATATCCTTCAAGTACTTTAGAGTACCCAGAATAGTGAATGCCATAGCTCATTGTACCTTTAAGATAGCGCATTACTCTCTCAAGAGCTCGCCAGTGATCATCTCCCGGTTTCGACACAAACCGGCTCAACTTGCTCACAGCAAATGAGATATCAGGCCTCGTAGCACTAGCAAGGTACATAAGCGAACCAATGATTTGGGAATATCTCAACTGATCCCTTGCTATTCTTTGGTTCTTCCGTAATAGCACGCTAGGATCATAAGGCGTGGGAGCAGATTGACAATCGCTATACCCAAAGCGACTCAAGATCTTCTCCACGTAGTGAGATTGCAAGAGAGTAATCCCACCATTGCCTTCTCTTTGTAGCTTGATGTTAAGAATAACATCTGCTACTCCCAAATCCTTCATCTCAAAGTTGTTGGACAGAAAGTCCTTGACCTCCTTAATCACATTAAGATTGGTCCCAAAGATCAGTATGTCATCGACATATAGACACAGGATGACTCCTTCACCCCCACCATACCGATAATATACACATTTGTCGGCTTCGTTCACAACAAAGCCAGCCGATATCAGAGTCCTTTCGAACTTCTCGTGCCATTGCCTAGGAGCTTGTTTGAGGCCATACAGGGATTTCAACAATTTACACACTAAGCTCTTTTGACCTTCTATCACAAACCCATCAGGCTGATCCATATAGATCTCCTCGTCTAACTCTCCATAAAGGAAAGCTGTCTTAACGTCCATCTGATGGACGAGAAGACCATGTGAGGCTGCCAGGGAAAGTAATACTCGAATCGTGGTCAAACGAGCAACAGGTGAGTAGGTGTCGAAATAATCTTCACCCTCCTTTTGTGAATATCCCTTTACCACAAGCCTTGCCTTGTACCTCTCAATCGTACCATCAGGCCTAAGCTTTTTCTTGAACACCCATTTGCATCCTATGGGTTTGCACCCGTAAGGACGCTCGACCAACTCCCAAGTACCATTAGACATGATTGAATCCATTTCACTCCTTATTGCTTCCTTCCAAAGGTCAGCATCGGGAGATGAAAGTGCCTATTCAATGGTTCTGGGAGTGTCATCCACGAGGTATACAATAAAGTCATTTCCAAAAGACTTTGCAGTCCTCTGTCTCTTACCCTTACGGGTGACTAGATTGTTATCCTCCTCAGGAATTTGCACAGGGGGTTCCTCATTTTGTGTTATCGGAATGAAATGCTCATGGGGTAATGTAAACTCATGATTAGATGTGCTAGGTGTATTTTTGAAAGGAAATTCACTCTCAAAGAATGTAGCATCTCTGGACTCCAAAATTGTACCGACCACCATGTCAGGTACTCCAGATTTTACTACTAAAAATCTATAGCCCACGCTGTTCATAGCATAACCCAGGAAGATACAATCAACAGTTTTAGGTCCAAGTTTGCGTTTCTTATTGATTGGCACATTCACCATGGCCAAACAACCCCAAGTACGCAAATATGAGAGATTTAATCTTTTCTTATGCCATTCCTCGAATGGTGTAATTTCTTTATCCTTTGTGGGAACTCTATTCAGGACATGACATGCTGTCAAGATCGCCTCACCCCACCATTCCTTAGAAAGGCCCGCTGTCTCTAACATGGCGTTAACCAAATCAGTTAGAATTCGGTTCTTTCTCTCAGCAATCCCATTGGATTGAGGTGAGTAAGGCGGTGTCCTCTCATGAATAATACCATGTTCCACGCAGAATTCAGAAAAATCATTAGAAAAGTATTCTCCACCACGGTCAGACCTTAAACGTTTAATCTTCCTCTCTAGTTGGTTTTCTACTTCAGCTTTATAGATTTTAAAGTAATGCAAAGCTTCATCTTTGGATTTCAGCAGATACACATAGCAATATCTAGTACAATCATCTATGAGAGTCATGAAGTATCTTTTATCACCTCTAGTCAATTCGCCATTCATCTCGCATAGATCGGAATGAACAAGTTCTAATGCCTCTAAGTTCCTCGCCTCCGCAGCCTTGTGAGGCTTGCGAGGTTGCTTAGATTGCACGCAAGCATGGCACTTAGAACTTTTGACCATGTCAAATTTCGGGATTAAATTCAGTTTTGCTAGCCGCGTCATACAACCAAAATTAATGTGACAAAGTCGTGAATGCCAAACATTCGACTCATTCGAAGTAAGAATATTATTCACAACCTTATTACAACCAATGTCAAGTAAAGAAAAGCGGAACAAGCCTCCGCAATCACAGCCTTTTCCAACAAATGTTCCATACTTAGAAAGTATACATTTATTAGACTCAAGAACTATTTTATAACCATCTCGACACAATTGAGAGCCACTAACAAGATTTCTTTTGATTGAGGGGACATGCTGCACGTGCTTCAATAGTACCGTCTTTCCCGAAGTAAACTTCAGAATGACCGTACCAACACCAAGAACACGAGCATGTGACCCATTTCCCATCAACAAGTCTCCTGTCACTCCGGCCTGATAAGAAGAAAACAAAGAGATATCAGCACACACATGTACATTAGCCCCAGTGTCAATCCACCACTCAGGTGTTTGACAGACAGAAAGGATAATGGGTGTTGGATTACCGTACCCAGGAGTCCCTCCAGTCTCGCTAATTACCACGTTTGCAGATTTCTTCTCCTGCTTAACTTTGCGGTCTGGGCACGCACTTGCCCAATGCTCAGTGCTCCTGCAAACAAAGCAGCCACTGTCTTTCTTTTTCTTCTTAAAAGTGGTTGTTT
Source organism: Eragrostis nindensis (assembly GCA_012490785.1). Lineage (NCBI taxonomy): Eukaryota > Viridiplantae > Streptophyta > Magnoliopsida > Poales > Poaceae > Eragrostis > Eragrostis nindensis. The sequence goes on along the minus strand of JAAXCT010000098.1, from coordinate 76,679 downwards.
GCTTAGGCTTCTCAGCCCCCTTCTTCTTCTTCTTTGATGAGGTAACCTTTCGCACCATATTGGCACTAGAAGGTTCTCCTACGCTCTTTCCACGTGTGTCTTTTGCTTTCGCCCTTTCCTCAACATCAAGAGTCCCAATGAGTTCAGACACGCTAAACTCCTGTCTCTTATGTTTCAGTTAGGTAGCAAAATCCCTCCAAGTAGGTGGCAACTTAGCGATAATACCGCCAGCCACAAACTTGTCAGGCAACACACATGGAAATGGTTCGAGTTCTTTTGCCAGAGCCTGAATCTCATGAGCTTGTTCAACTACAGAACGGTTCTCAACCATCTTGTAGTCAAAAAGCTGCTCCATGATATACAGTTCACTACCGGCATCAGAAACACCGAACTTAGCGTCCAGAGCATCCCATAATTCTTTCGCAGAGGTGCACGTGATATATGAATCCTTATACTTATCAGCAAGAGCGCTAATCACGGCGCCTCTGAACAGATTATCAGCCATATTGAACCGTTCCTCCTCCTCTGGAGTGAACTGTTCTGGCTTTCCGTTCGCGGCGTGATAGCAGTTCATTGCTGTAAGCCACAGGACCATCTGAGCACGCCATCTCTTATAGGATGACCCATCAAAAGCATTTGGTTTCAGTGCAGCAGCAAAACCGCTAACAGAAAATTGCCTAATATCAGGTTTTTGGATTGTTAAGAAATTAGGCATTTTCCTACTTAATTTAATCCATAAATTCCTCAATAAGGTGATAAAAACGATGAACAAATTGATCAGAAAGACAAGAACGTACCCAGCGGAAGATCCTGCGCTGGAGGCGCTGGAAGATCCATTCCCAAGAACCATTGTTCTTGAGTTGTTCGATGTAGTCGATCAAAGTTGATGCAGGACGACGTTGAAGCAGTGCAGAACGCCGATCAGGGAGTCGAACGAGCAGTCGCGATGTCGCTCCCCAAAAACCTGATCGCCCGCACACCCGGCAGATGTCTCTTGCGGAACGGGGCTTCGGAGGCCTGCTCTCCCAGATTCTGTGCGCGCAGAAGTCCGGGACGGAGATGTCTTCTTCGTTGGCAACAGCGAGCAGAAGATCGATGCGTGCGCGAGTGGTGAGCGAAACGAATGATCGAATATTGATCGTTCCCGGGAAGGCTTCTATATATAGGAACGGAACAGACGCGACTCCTTCGCGAAAGGACGCCCGTCTACGAACAGGTGCGACGCATTCACACCGTACGAACAGACGCGACGCCTTCACACCGTACGAACGGGCGCGACCCATTCGAACGTAAAGGCGCCGGTGCATCTGAACGCGCCGTTCCAATATACCAAAAAGTCCAAGACGGACGCGCCGCGCCGTGCCCGCCCGCCACGCCACGCCTCGCCAGCCAGCCAGCCAGCCACGCCACGCCACGCCTCGCCACGGCACGGCTCGGCTCGGCGGCGGCGGCGGCGGCGCGCGCGCGCGCGTGTGGTTCACCACTAGCCTCTCTCAACTTCTCTAGGGGATCAACCGGAAATCCATCTAATAAGTCGAGTCTAATTATGGTAGGAATCCCATGTGGGACTAAACCATTAATGCACTAATTATGGGCCTAGACTAATTGATTATTATTATGGGCTAAAAGCCCATAATCTCAACAAGATTCGTGCAACACAACCATCCAACGGTCGAGGTTATTTCTTCGTCCTACTGCCTCCTCGACGCCAATGGCGACGACAATGAGCTCGGCGAAGCCGGGTTAGCGCAGCGGAGGGCGGTGGCCCCGGATCCGGTGGAGGAGGATGGGAGGGGGCGTCTCGCCCAAGAATCCTTTAGTGCGCGGGGTTTGTACCCTAAACTCTCATCCTTCCTCTACCGGACATAGAAAGGTGGCAACAGGCCGGACCGGTGGTGGGCGGGGCGGCGGGAATGCCGCCGGTCGCGGTGGTGGCCGCCCGTGGTGGGCGGTGTAGGGGCAGGGGTTCACGTGTCGGAGTGGTTAGTGTGACGGCGGTCGAAGGCGGCGGCGGAGGCGGTGAGGGCGAGCACGTCGACGCGAGGAAGAAGGCATCGAGCGGGCCATGGGCTGACTTAGATGTTCCATCTCGTCGGACGATCTATAGATAGTCAGTCCCATGTAGGGTCACGCAACGCGGTGCACACTGAGACTACTGAACTGAGGTCGGTGCTTGCGCGGGCATTGTGATGGCGACGTGACAATCGTCGCGTCCGGCCTGGCCAAGCTAGTGCAACGTACAGGCAAGACCGGTGGTATTATACCACGTAGAACTACTCTAAAAATAATCATCAAAAGTAACCTGAAAGCTGCAAATAAAATCCTTGACGTTAATGGAGTAATAAGAAGTACAAATAAGTGGCAATGCTTTGAAAGAATAGGAATGAGAAAAAAAAATGATGAACTCGCAGAAAAGCCTCATGCGTATAGCTGGCCAAGGGCCTGGCCGTTTTCTTGACGGCCGGTACTACCCTCCGAGCCGGCATGATGAGCCTGTGGCCAAGCCCAAGCACGACATGGTGAGTAATAGCGGGGCGGGGCCGGCCCAAAGCTGAAATGGTAATTTTTTCTTTCTTTTTTATCTTTTTATACAAAGGAGACTGAATGTGTGATGTGCCGTGCTACACGAACTACGTGATGGGCCGACCAGGTCAGCCGCTAAACGAGTCGTGCCATGCCGTGCCAGCACTATAGCTTGTGCCTAGGCCTAAGCACGGCCCTGCTGTGCTCGAAACGGGCCAAAATGGCCAGCCTTGGGCCGGCCCTTTTAACTCGGCCCATGTGGCCAGGTATACTCACGCGACGGAAAAATTGGCGTGGACTCACGACACATCCCGAGGCAAATTGGCTGCCCTCCTCGCCGTCGATGGAGAAGGTAGGATCGACATCCAAACGTCTATCTTGCTCTTAGGTTTAGGTAGTTAGGTCTTTTGATGGTTGTCACGCTTGATGCGGCCGTAACGGTTGTTAGGATTAAGGTTCCTCTAGTGGCATGTTCGGAGAGAATGGTGATGGCAGTCCGGCGGCGTCAAGTTTGTGCAATGAAGGTGAGGTGTCTCGTCGATGGTGGCAAGATGAAGGGGCCATTATGGACGGAAAATAAGCTACTCCAGCCTCTCTTTTGTCTTGTCGTAGTTACCATGATTGTAGGTTAGTGATGGTTTGCTTTCCGGTGACATCTATTTAGATGTCAGTTGGACTTGTGTTCTTTTATTACTACGAATTTGGTGAAAGAAGTGACGATGGGCTCGAACGAAAAGTTTATTTGTGTATGAAATGTTAGCAGTCTACCCACTCTTCGAAATGAGTGGGTTTTAGTTTTCCACCTTCAGATTCTCTCATGGCATATTGTCTGGAACGGTTACCGGTGAAATTTGCTGCTCTTTCATACATTTTTTTTGTCCTAGCAATGAATTTTGGGACCTCCTATGCATAAAGCGACCTACAAAATTCAACTTGTGGGTCAGCTCTCATCTAATTCGGTCCACTTGATAATTTAGCCTACCAACTGATCATCAACATTTTCAAACATCAATTTCAATATTTTCCGAAAATGTTGACAAAGCACATCTAAAACGACACAATGCATTCAAAATGTTGATGAAAATTTCAAATTAATTCTAAAATAAATTCAAATTAAATATCATTTTGTAGAATTAATTGTAACAAACATACAGGTTCAAACGGATTTGAAAACGGACTTATGTTTTAAGAAAAAAATACATTTAAAGTTTGAGAAACGTTTTATTTTCTCCCTCCTCCCACCCGCCCCAATCAGAACGCGTCACGTGTCGCCCAGCTGTGCTTCTCCTTTTAGCCTGCAGCGCGCGTGAGCCGTTGTAGTTTTTTCGCACGAATCTTAAAACGATCTATCAAAAAGATCCTATAAGGCGGGCTACCAATAGCGCTCTCTGCCAGGAAGGCCCAGTTTGTATCCGTTTCTCGATGAGGCTTGTCTGTATGGGCCAGTAGATAAAATTCCAATTATTTATGGGCCATGGATCGTCCAAATGATTCCGGCCCACACGCGCCGAAAGGATACAAACTACTTGCGGCTTCTCCGCATCTCTTTGCACTTTTGCATCTTCTCCTACTCGATCCTCTTCGCATCGCGCGGCACCGCCGCCGGCGATATCTCCCTCTCAATCTTCTACCTCTCTTTTTTTTTTCTTTACCCCGAGGAATCTTCTGATTTCAATCGCATCTTCTACTCGGCCGCCTTCACGCGAGCGTCGTCGCTCTAAAGCCTATGTCGAACAGCGGCGATGGGGATCCACGGCCAAATTGCCGGTCGATGTGGCTTAGGCGGCAGCGAGCCAAAACAAGTATGTGCGTCTGCTACCCTGCTCTTCGCATTCCCCTTGCATCTATATCTTGTTTACCGCCTCGAATCGCAGTTTTATTACGACCCAGTAGTTTTGCCACATTTTTTTTTGTTGCATTTTTAGGGTTTGTTCCCATCCTTACTTTATATGAACCTGGTCTGAGAAGAGGATTCACTTGTATACTGCAATACAAAAGTAAATAGATTAATAGTTAAAATAAAATCTTGTCATGGTAAACAAAGTTCTAATTTTTATTTCCGATAATAGTTTTTGGTGCAAAACCTGCATCATTTACACAAAGCTATTAACTGACAATGGGTTCTCTTTTATGATGTTATTATATTGTAGATTATGGATCGAGAGCTTCAATAGCTACAACCAGGGTTCCACCCTGCCAACCAGATGATATTTATGAAGCTGCCCACATCAACATGCCTGTACAGCTTGATAAGCTTCCGGAGGTACCAAATCAAATGCTGTTCTAGAATAATCTAATTCCATGTTGTATATTGCAGCAGTTACCACTACCAGTACTGGGTGAATTGGATTGTCAATATAGAAATTTAGTGTTGGACTCATATTATTCACCAAAAGGTTTTCCACAAGTATATTGATTTTTTATTTTATTTTTGTGCCTTGCACGCGCCGGTTTTTGGGTTTCGCCTTGCGGCTTACACTACTAGCAAGTTCTTATCTCCTAAAGTATATCTTTTACACTCTACATCATTATATAGTAGTTCATTCACAAGAGCTAACAGTGAAATAAGTCAAGCCAAAAGGGAATCTACCAATGTCCAATTATATGATACATCCATTATGCTTTTTGTTCATCTGTATTTAAGGCCATCCACTGCAAAGTACATGCTATAGCAATGGTATTATTATCTTTTATATGATCCAACTGAAGTCAACCTTTGTCTTGAACAAGTATTGAATTTTTCAACTGTTAATATTTGCAGGATATCTTGCATCATATACATTCCCTTGTGCCACTTCGAGATGCTGCCCGTGCTGCCTGTGCGTCTCATAGATTTCTACGCTCTTGGAGATGCTTCCCTAATCTCACATTCAATCCAGAATCGTTGGGCCTGAATGTGCACAGCGACACATTATATGAACGAGCGAAGAAAATCGTTGACAGAATTGGTCACATTGTTGAAAACCACTCAGGCATTGGGGTGAAAACACTTAAGCTTCAAGTTTGCTCTTGCCACAAGGTGATCACGTCTGACCATGTTGACACTTGGTTTCAAGCTGCTGTTAAATCTGGAATTGTAGAACTTACTGTAGAGCTTCCTCGAGATCAGAGACCAAAGTATAATCTCTCGCATTCACTTTTAGCTTGTGCTGGAAGCTCCCTTGAGTCTCTTTCACTCTTCACTTGTGATTTCCGTCCGACATTAAGAACTGACTGTTATAAAAGCTTGAAAAGTGTGTGTCTGAAATTTGTCGACATTACCGGGGAGGAGCTAGGATATCTTCTTTCCAGTACAAAGTCATTGGAGACCTTGGAAGTTTCCCGATGTGATGAAATCACTTTCTTGAACATACCTTCGCATTTGCAGCAGCTAAGAATGCTGAACGTGTTCATGTGCAAAAGTCTACATATGGTAGAAGTTTATGCCCCAAAGCTCTCCACATTTTCGTTCAGAGGGCCGCCAATAGAGATATTAATTAGGGACTCATTGCAACTGAAAAATATAGTAATGCATGGTGTCTTTTACTCTGGCATGATCCAGTATGCTCGGACCAAACTCCATTCCATTGCATCAGGTCTTCAAACCCTCACCCTGTCATCATCTAAAGAGGTGACAATCAGATTTTTAAACTTCAAATTATTATTTCACTACATTTATATGGTATTCAATTGGAACATAACTAACCCTGGCTTTTCTCCTTTAGGATTTCAATACACCAATGATGCCTGATAAGTTCCTTCATCTCAGGCACTTGAATATTTATTGTTCTGGCTTTGGATTCCAAAGCTATGATTATTTTTCTCTACTTTCTTTTCTTGAGGCTTGTCCTGTCTTGGAAACTTTCGTCCTATCGGTAAGTATGCTAACTCCTCAGGGCTGTGCATGTAAAAGTAGTAAATCAGGTATTTAAATATCTATTTAAGTTTGTCTTTGTGATGACTCGTGCTCTAAGTAAGCTGCCTGTTGTCGACTTGTATTTTTCATGAGTTGTAAGAAATCAGTACTCTGCAATAGACATTATCAGGTAACTTGGGTAATATACATTACCATTTAAATATTACATGGCAAAATGGATGCCATTCCAAACTCACAACCATTTACTTCTAGTTCTTAATCTCTTGCTGTTGAGGGGGCATCTCATGGAAGGAGTTTTTCTTTGTATTTAACTGTTTTGTTCCGCTTGCTATATGCGATGAATGTTTATCATGATGTGTCCACAATTCTGTGATTTTGTGCAGGCCGGTGAATATTCTGATGTGAGGCAGGACACAATTATTCAAGAGTCCAATACAGATTCGTCAGATATAAGGCGGATTCCAGAATTCCGCCATCCCAAACTTAAGAAAGTATCCATCAATCGATTTTGTTCTCAAAAAAGCTTGATTGAGCTAACATGCCAAATTATTGAGAATGCAGCATCATTGCGATGCCTTGTGCTTGACACTACCCGTGGTTTTGGCCCTAGAGGCACATGTACAGATATGAATAAGGAAGATGTCATGAAAGCCCTCAGTGCTGTTGTGGCTGTCAAAAGATATATTGCGGGTAAAGTTCCCACAAGTGTTAAATTCAAGGTTTGGGAGCCTTGCAGCCGGTGCCATATTGTCAAACTTTAGATATCATCAAGCTACATTGTGCTTGATCTATTGTAAATTATCCAATGTAATGTTGCTTTTGTACAATGTTAAATTATCATGGGCCCAACGATGATGTTAAATGTTAGATTATTTTACTTATTAGGCCTTATTTGGATCCAGGAACTAAACTTTAGTCTTTTTGGATCCAAATAATAGTATTAAAGTGGGGTCTAAACTTTAGACTTTAGTCCAACCATCTATTAGTCCACTAGTAATTCAAATCTAGCTAAAAACACAGTATACATGGAGCAAAGACAAAAATATCCCCACTTTTTCCCAGGATGGTCCCCTCGACGCCACTCGCAGTTGCTGCTCGGCTCGTATCGCGTCGCTGTTACATTCCAGTAGCGGCTCATGTAGGAGTCCTGTTGTAGATACTCTAATAATATACTGAGGCTCAACCCATTTTGCGTCCGCTTCGAAATTTTGGGCATGATGTGTCTAACTTGGAAGGCGGTTTGGATGCGGATCGACGCGTGCAAATCTGAACCATTTCATTGCAGAAGACACGGATTTGCTCCCGTCCCCTCGGTGTCAGTGAGGGGGCGGCCGTCCACCGTCCTCCCGAAGCAGTCGCCCGCCCAAATCCTCATCCCCCGAGCAAATTCCCCCAAATCCCCATCCCGAAAACAAAATCCCTTTAACTGTATTTCTCTGTGAATCTTCCCACTAGAATTTGATGAGTATGTTGAGGACAGGATAATTTCAGAAATCGGGGTTAGACTAGGCTTGCAGAGAGTTGTGATATTCATTTGGTCCAATAAATGATGGTTTGAAATATCAGCGCATCGTAAAACTTCAGACAATTTACCCTTAACCCTTTCTATTCCAGTCTTCCTAGAAATCAGTATTTTTGGTAGTGTATATTGCTTCAGCACTATCGCAGGTACTCGAAGAGAAAAAGTACGAGGAAACCTGTACAAGCCCTTTCCATTTGTATGAGGGGGTATGGATCAGCTCCTGAGAGGTTGAGACATACATGATGATCCAAAATTTACATTTCCGAGGTATAGTGTGACATCACCTACCATCAATTGTTTGTAAATAACTTAGGTTTGCCTATTTATTAATGAAAGTTGATATCTGGGATTTATGAGCTCCGGTACACGCTACGGTTGATGGAACTTCCCACTGATAATTAGGCTATGGTGTTGTCATGAATTGCAAATGATTTAGAATGGCAGCCTATGTTTCCTTCTTTTCGGTGGATGTATGCTAAGTTTTGATGAAATATCTGTTTATTTGTCCTTCATGCGACTGCTTCTTCAGTTTCTGAATTAGTAGAAGGGCAAGATCTTCTGGAACTTTACAGTTTTTTTTTCCTTCAGATTTTCCTAAACCACTGGGTTCCAGGTTAGGTCTTAAGAACTTGATCACAGTACAACGCTGATAGCAAGATCCGGATACACACTTTCAAGATTATGATTTCAGTTTCGTCATTCCACTAAACTAAATTGCTAATTACAATTATTTAAGTATATCTCTGTTACCAAAATGAATTTGTTATCAACTAGCACTGTGAGATGTCAGTGGACCATGCAGATCGTGTGCTACTCTAGCAAGGTTGGCTTCTGAATGTTCGTATTGCTGCTAACAAGACCAGTTATCATTATTAGTTTCTATGACTGGTGCATCTCAACTATCATTATCAGGAGGAAAACCTTTCCAGTTTGTTAGAATTTTTTTTCCATGGCAACACACAAGCAGTGAACACAAAAGGGGTGCAATATAGAGAATGCTAATAACTCAAGGCCACTGGGCAGGGAAGTCCCGCCTGATGAGGGAATAAGACATAACTATTCACTTCTTCCATCCATGCATATAAGTTGAGTTGTCTGCTGGTTAGCTGTTCCTATCTGTCGTTTCAAAAAAAGTTGTTCCTATCTACGTCGTGGGTCAGTGGTCATGGGTTTGAAACCCACGAGTGGCTTGTGGTTGGCAAGCCATTCCACTTGCCAGGATAAGTGGTGCAATGGTACAAGGTCCATCACTATTTAGGCTTTAAAGATATAATAGAGATTAACATATCAACCTATTATGCTAGAAAATTCATAGTCCCCCCCCCCCCCCCCCCCCCCGCGCGCGCGCGCGCGGCGTGTCTTGCAGAATTGGTTTATGTATAGGAGCCTTCCTTGTGTATAGACTAGACTACATACTGACTTGGCTGGTTGATTCTTGACCTAAACAATGCAGTAAATGAACTGACCGGATTATTCTTTTAGGGAATGCATTTTCATTTATTGTAGTACTAGGAGTAAGAACATCAGGACATACTAACAAGGATTAAAACATACATTTAATCAGGTTCCTGAAATAAGGTTACAGTAAAATCAAGGTGCCGTTCGGATCCCCCTCTAAAGTGCCCTCTAAATTTATACCCCTCTAAAGTAAAAAGAATCTTACTATTTAGGGATACTAAATAAAATTTAATTGCAAAACCTTTCTGCAGATGGGCGTTATTTTTCGAGACGAATCTAATGAGCCTAATTAATCAATGTTTTGACACAGTGATGCTACAGTAACCATCGTCTAATCGCCGCTTAATTACCCTCATTACGTTCGTCTCGCGAAATAGATGGGGGGTCCTGGACTTAGTTTTGTAATTTGACTTTGTTTAGTACACATAAATCGTGCCGGCATTTTGATGTGACCCCTCTAAAGTTTTGATAGGGGTATCCGAACGGGGCCCAAATTACCAGTCAAGCTAAAGAAAGACAAAGGAGGCGATACTTTATTAATTAATAAGCAGTAACTGCAGGAATCATGTCGCAATACATGTAACAAACGATATGGAAATTGGCGTCCATAGCAAGAACTTACCTTCAAGTGTCGAAAGATATGAAATGCCAATTGTTTGCTGGCTTGGGGCTTCTGGAATAAAGAATCAAACTAAAGCAAATTCTGAGATACACCATTCAGCTACAGCCAGTGCCCTCATCTATAAAGAAGCACAAATGCATATAAATTTAAACCAATATATGATAGTCATCTATACGAACCAAAAAAAAGACATGTTGGTATGTTTTTAAACATTAAAATTAGCTGTCAGTTGCTTGGGGGGTCTATAAGTCAAGTGTACATCTCAAATTACAGTCACAGATTTGAGTGTTGCTGTAATATTTTGTCCTCAATTTCATTTCAGAACAACAGGCCGTTGTCGCATTATAACTGCAAATAAAGATACATACAGCCAAAATTATACTTTAACTTGACGTTCATGGTATGTCCAGCATTCACAGTTAACGAACTGACATTGCCCAATGGTAAGGTTTTCCAAGCAATATATTTTGGCAGGATATGTCATCGGGGTTTCACTTTGAGTGAAATGTTGCCTCATATTAAGGCGACCAAAAGTCAGGAAACTCAATATTAAACTCTGCTACGTTATTTCCTTAAGATTAGGTAACCGGCATTGCTTAAGACCATTAACTACAGCACAACTATGTATAAACAGCATATATGTTTAGTTCTTAATCAAACTGACTAAATATGTTGTAAGCTTTAAGATTTCTCCATATAAAGAAATTATATTGTGACCTTGAAGACAAAGTGAAACATATCGACATAGAAGATCTAAGAAGAGTGATAAGCCATCCAATTCCACCACAAAATATGCAAGCTGCGGAAGTAACCATATATTGTGAAACTTTTACCTGCCAAGCACCTGTCCAACACAGGTTTATCCAAGAACGATGATATACTGACAAGTTTGGTACAAGCAGGATGATGAAAAAAAATTAAGTTCCTACACTAAATAAAAAGTGGTAACAAGATAAAAAGATGCATGAGAACTTACAAGAAGCTCAAATTTAATTGCCACCATGTGCTTGCTTGCGACATGCACCACTGCTCGATACAGCTGCGAGGAGCAAAATGTATGACTGCACACTAATGCCGCAACCTTCAGCTAAGTAATTGTGCAATGAACTTTAGTTGCACCAAAGTAGTAAGTGGTACGATATTCGTAGAATGACAAAAAAATTGCCACATTATTAATGATACAACTGAATTGGTGGTTTACAAAATCCATTGCAAGGTCTAAGAAATCAGTGAATCAAACACCTATTTTTCTGTTTTATCTAATAGAAATTGGTACAAATCAAAACATCAGCATCCCACTTGAGGGAAGCTCTGTAGTCCTACAAACACTACAGAAATTTCTATTGACTGTATAACAAATCTTTTGTAGGCTCACGAAGATACGCATCCATATCATATCCTACAAGATGCATTCGCCATGCAAGTGCCTGTGCATCCCTCCTCCTGTGATGGATGCAAAGGCTCCTAAGTAATCTGTTCCCTACGGGTTGGGACATGATGAATCGTTTACTCAATGTATACAGCATAACATCAACAGCTGCATTTAGATTTTTTTCCCAACATAGGTATTTGGTAAGAAGGGCACAGCTAGCTGGTGTGACATCAATGCCAAGCTCCTGAAGAGTATGGAACATACTGAGGGCCTCGCCTATTCTCCTTGCCTGACAAAGCCCTATCAGCCAAATAGTATAAGGACTTGAGTTTACCGAACCATATTCTTGATCTATCTTGATTAGTTCCCTAAAAGCTTCATCCAGGGAACCATCTCTCAATTTTTTCCGGGCAGTTGTAATTGCTCCATTTTCAGGTGAGAGATTGTACTTTTTGGGCAGGTGATCCAACCAGAGGTTGATTGCTTGTGGTAATTTCTTCATCCTGCATAGCGATCTCATCATACTATTGTAGATTGACACACTAGGTGTGCCTCCGCTCTGCAATATGCTCTGGAACAACATCATAGCGTCGCTCTCTCTTTGCGCCCTCATGAGCCCATCAATAAGAGTCCCATAAGTGACCTGGTCCGGAGATAATCCCTTGAGTTGGAGCTCTTTGAAGAGTCTTAGTGCTCCGTCAAGATTCCTTACTTTACACAGTCCATTTATCAAAGTGTTATATGTGACAACATCAGGAACCACACCACTGTCTATTATACCTCGAAGAAGCTTGTAAGCTTTCAGCACTTGCCCAGACTGGCACATTTTGTCAACCAACTTCTGCAGGCTCTCACTATCCTTCACCTGGTTTGCACCAAGTGTCAGCCGAAGGAACAAGGAGGGGTTATTCCCCATCTCCATCTTATAGAAAAGCATCCGAGCTTCCTCAAGCCTATGCATCCTGTAGAGTCCGTGAATGAGAGTGTTGTAAGTCATAACTGTCGGATGGCAGACATCTTTTTCCATCTCATGAAAAACCTGCATCGCCTCATCTAAAAGTCCTTTCTTGCACAGTCCACATATCATGATAGTATGTGTTGTGGCGTCCAGGACCACGTTATTATGCTGCATCTCAGACTTCAACGAGTGAGCGCCTTCCAGATCACCGACGTCACAAAGGCCCTTGAGCAGTGTGTTGTAGCAGAAAGTGTCGGGCACAAAGCCTTTTTCCTTCATCTCATCTAGAAATGAGAAAGCATCCTTGATTCTGCCCGCCTCCGCGCAACCACGAATCATAATTGTGTACAGAACAACATCCGGCTTGGCATCAGTCTGCTCTAACATTTCCTTGTAACAGTCAAATCCCTCATCGTACCGGCCAGCCTGGAACAAACCATCGACTAAGCAGCTGTACCCCTTCAAACCAAGTGTAAAACCCCCACCACGAAGCAGCTCCAGCCGCTCAAATGCCTCATCAACCCTGCCAGCTTTGCACAGACCGCTTAAGAAAGCATTGTGTGTAACCTCGTCAGGAGAACACCCCTTCTCATTCATTGACTGCAGCAGCTTCTCTGCATCGTTGAGTTTACCTGCATTGCACAGGGACGATAGCAGGATGGTGTGGGTCTTGACGTTAGGCACGATCCCCCTCTCAAGCATTTCGTCGAACAGCTTGACCGCGTCCCCCGCCATGCCCCGTTTGCAGAGTCCGTCCATGAGCACATTGTACGTGACCCTGTTGGGCGGGCAGCCGGAGGCAGGCATCCTGTTATAGAGTGCCAGTGCGAGTGGAATGGAGCCGCTGTCGACGAGGACCTTCAGGACGGCGTTGTAGACAAAGGCGGTGGGGCGGCACCCGAACTCGTCCATCCGGGAGAACGCCTCGACGGCCTCTTCGTGCCGGCCGGCGGAGGCGTGGGCGAAGACGAGCGCCTCGAACGCAGCAGAGGGGGGTTGGAGGCCGGCGGCACGAGCGTCGTCGATGGCGTCGTACATGGCGGCGTCCGCGTCGGTGGCGAGGAGGACGGGGACCACGGCGCGGGAATGGAGGAGCGGAGAGCGGAGGCGCGGGGAGAGAGCGGAGAAGAGGAAGAGGCGGAGGCGGGAGGCGGCGGGCAGCGTGGCGCAGAGGAGGGCATCGGCGACCGAGTGCGGGGTGAGGCGCCGCGAGAGGAGGGAGAGGCAGGGGAGGAGGGCCGGGAGCGAGGGCGGAAGCGTGGAGAGGAGCGCGTGGAGGGCGTCGGCGGCGTCGAGCTCGGCGGCGAGAGAAGGGGAGACGCTCGTGGTGAAGGTGTGTATGGGGCCACCGGCGGGGGGTTGGAGGGAGAGGAGGGAGCGTGCCGCCGCCGCACATCTCATGCGGTCATGGAGGTGGATCGAGACGGAGGCAGATCTCGGCAGCGGCGGCGGCAGTGGTGGTGGCGGCGGCGCGGCGGCGAGAGGGGGCGAGTTAGGGGAGAGGGGCGGAAGGGCTCCGTTGGATCAACTCTAACTCGTTGAATGAGCTCTGGTTTTTCTCTCGCTTGTTTTTCAAATTTCTGAGAGAAGTGCTCACGTTCCAAAACATTCTTACATGTAAACTCTACTCTACCTTTTTCAAAAAAAATAACTCTACTCTACGATTATAACAGGACAGATCAACATTATAGTATCTGTTTGTTGAGAGATTAGGTTTACAATTGATTCTATAATATAAAAAAAACTATAGGTATGGTCCCTCTAGTCAAAATATATAATATTTTTCTAGTAAATAAAGGAAAAATGCAGTATAACATTTCAGACATGGAACACTGCCACATAAATTTCACCGGAATATATTGATTCACGAAATTTTCATATCATGCATGATCCGACTTCGTGAGAATAGATGAGCAATGGAAGCATAGCGAGCTTAGCTGGTTAAGTTCTTTGTGTTGGAACCAACGCATCCGGGTTAAGTCCCAGACTTAACACGGATGTTGCATTTTTTTTTTAGTTGGTTCAAAAAAATAGCACATGAGAAATGGTTTGCTTATGCTAGGATTGTGGGCACAATACAAAGGGCAAGGATGTATGTGTGAACTTTATAGTTTATAAACTTGATGGGTTCAACTATTAGGTGTAAAAATAATGATATATTGGTATATGTCATAATTTCGTCAATTGGTGGTTCTATATATTGTTGACGAGGTAAGGAAGAGCATGTTGAGTGGCTAGTAGCCTATATGCAGCACATGAAATTCTTGTACCATATAATAATTGCGAATGAAAAGGGGTTCTATCTGCAATATTAGTAATCATAAGGTGGAGCACTAAGTTTAAAGACATTAAGGAGAATCGATCAAATAACTATTTGACCAAAAAAGAAGAGAGCGACTTTTATGAGCATAGGGGCATATGCCCACCCTAGTTTGATTTTTAATCAGAACCAAATGCATAAAGTCAAATAAATAATTTGATTATTGAATCTCTCGAATCATTTGTCTACGTGTATAATCGAGTCCTAAATCATGATCTGACGGATTTAAGCATTTTTTGGTCAAAGAAAGATTGTCTAAACCATTATTATAACAAATGATCGCGGACAAACAATTTCATGTTGATTGGTAGCAAACTTCAAGGATTTACTGAATATTATTAACCCTGAATACTCCATATGAAAGCTAAAACGGATCCATGCATTTTTGGTAAATTTTATGATGGTTACTAGCATCATGGTGTGCAATGCTTTCACTCTAATAGAAATCGTACTCCATAATTGGGTCTTCTAACCATTACAAATCATTTTTGCATATGTAAACATGTTCTTATTCCATGATCGCAGGTGTCATTATTGGTCGGGCTTCTTGAGACCATTATAACGATCCATTACTTGATAAGGATGCATCTTGCTGGAGAACCTTCAGCACCGCGCAACCTTAGTGGCAAGCAATGCAAGGTGTACATTCCAGGGACGACGTGCTCCAGGTTTAAGGCCTCCACAAGGATGACTTCCTAAATATAAGAAAAATATCGATTTCATTAGGAGGTGGAAAACTAAAATATTGTTTCCATTTATATGTAACACATGCAAGTGGTAAGTTAGCTGAGGTAGTTTTTAGAAGAAAAGAAATATATGTATTAGATTTTTAAGCCTTTTTTGTTTCATCACATCCTTATTGTAACAAAATTATTTATTCTTATACATGGTTTCATTAACTCAAGAGATCAACTATGTAGTTCAACCTTGTTCTATTCTTAATTAGAATCGATCAATGATAGCATGCTGTTTTGATACTTTGTAATATATGACTTCGCAGTTCGCTACTACGTCTGGCTATTACTTGTCAAACAAGAGAGATGCAAATATATAGTTCAAACATATAATATTAACGCTGAGTAAAGATAACATGAATTTCAAATTACGTTGGTGTCAAATTTGCAACATCTTCCTTCTACCATTTGGCAATGCTCTCACAGTTTAACATGAAAATAACAAAAGTAGTATACTTGACAAACTCCAAGATAACTTTGGGAAAAAAATAAAGTTTAGAGGAACAAAATGAACGTGAAATATCTATGGGGGAAATTTTCATTGTACAAACATAACCTTGATAACCAAAAAGAAAAAAAGAAGATGCATTGACATAAATATACCACAAAAATTTGAAGTTGCAAGTCTAAAAGCAAGTAGATGTTTAGAGTTTCCTGAATTTACCCCTTTGATGATGAAATGCAATTAAATGATTATAACAGCCAATGGGGCGCATAGAATAGACATGAATCGGGTTTCTAATTAAAATGAAATATATAATGACAATATTACCCTTTTTTCAAGAAATACTAAATGAGCTGGAATACATTCATCAAATGCTCCAACAGACAAGTAGTCAACTCCTGCATGGACGGAAATATGTTAGGACACAGTAAATGAAGGGAAAGAATAGTGAGGGAACAACCTGAACCCATGTAATGTAGTCGCACACTTCAGACCAAACTAGTTTCTCCTAATTCTATCAGCCAACCAACCTATTGTAGAATGGGCTATTGATTCATAAACAAACAAGGAAAAATCACGCACTTCTTCGAAAAAGGAAAGCAACCATCTTTATGTGAAGTAAAAAAGATTTAGGTCACATTTATGTGTCTCTATCCAAAAAGACCAGAATTGCTCAATGTATTTTACCAACTTACCCACTAGTTTAACGTCAGTATTATCGACCAACCATTGTGCACCATCCTTCATGAATCCCACATAACTCGTGTCGAACTCTTTCTTCCACATAAGCCTTCTGCACATGAACACAATTATTTGACAGTAACCTAGATGGTACTCCCGTGTATCATGCTACGCTTGATACCATAAAAGTTGCATATCTTCGTGCCCTTAACTACTCAATCATTTTTTTTAAAAAAAAAATCCTCCGCAAAGACGTAAATACAATTCCAAGAGTTATGTCCATGAAACTTCGACATTAGTTTACATGGCATACCGAAAATCAGCATGCACACTTTATTGATTTTGTTGCGTGTACTAATATGTGTGGGGGTAGCAAACAAATACCTGTCCGTATTTAGGGTTCGAAAGAGTACACGTCGAACACCTTTAGGAATGTGCAGGGATTCCATGACCGCCGCTACATGAGAAGAAAATGTACCGTTCAATTAATTAATTAAATCCATGCACTTGTTCATTCCCCTCTCGCTAAAAGAATTTGCAACATTTTGTGCTTCCGATATTTACCTGTTATGTTGCTATCCCTGGGAACATCGACCAAGAGGGCGGGCCCTGCGCGCACACCAGTTGATTCAGAATACGGGGCAAAGGACAAGGCTATTGTTGGTGTATATGTATTAGGACTCTAATTATGTAATAGTGGAGGGACTAAAGTGTAAAATGTAATAAAAATAAGAGAAGAACAGAGAAGGATCGGGAGGCAGTCGATCCAGAAATTTCCCCAACTATCAGCTCCATGGCTCCTTTTCTCCTCAATCCTAAACCTCTCAAATCACCATAAATCCATCGATTAATCTTCAACAGCTATATATCACAACATTGTTCCTCTGGTTTTATTCAATTGTTTGTATTAAACGTTAAACAGGCTTTAGACAGAGAGTGAGTAGTATATTGAAAGCAGTCTCATGCTTGGGCAAACAAATAATTAAGCAACATATAGAGCTTGATAATTAATTAAGCGGAGCTTGTGTCAGCAGATACCGTTGAGTAGGGCGAGGTCTAGCGTGTCGACGTCGAAGCCGGCGTCGTAGTAGTGCTGGAAGACGTGTCCCGGCGCGTCGACGTGGGTGCCCGAGTGCGCGGTGAGGCGGAGCTCCGAGAAGTTGGCGATGTCGGAGCCGTTGCGCATCGACCGCGCCAGCCGCAGGAACTCGCCCACGCCCTCGCCGGACTCCCACGCCGGCATCTCGTCGCGGTAGTAGTGGCTGATGTCCACTATCCGCCCGCCGTCGAACTCCTCGCGCCGCTCCGGCTCCGCCACGCCGCACGCCGCAATATGCTCGTAGCCTGGGTGCGCCGGCTCGCCGGAGGCGACCACCACCGGAAGCAGCAGCAGCAGCAAGGGAAGGAAGGGCAGGGCAGCGAGCTCCATGACTAGCTAGTTTACTACCAAGTGCAGATGCTCTGCTTAATTCGTACGTGTCGCCTGATAATTAAACATAAACACCCAATGCGGTGGATGGGAACAGTGCGTCAAGCGCATGATTGATGGGTCGTTGAAGTCCATGATTCAGATATCACAGCTATTTTTTTTTCTCTGTTTGGGAAATGCAGACATCACAGCTTACGATCACCTAATCACCTTTTTCTTCGCCGTGGACCAATATTGGCGATCCTTATGCCTAACAGAATAATCCGTAAGTGTACAGATAGCGATGTAGTTTTCACCTGAAAGTATTTTAAAGTATCGATTTCCACGAAGAACTCGAGCTCCATGACTACCAAGTTCATGATTGATGGGTCGTTGAAGTCCATGATTCAGACATCACAACATCTAATTTTTCTTTCTATCTTTTTGGGAAATGCGGACATCACAGCTTACGATAACCTAATCGGCTAATCAACCTTTGATTCGCCGTGCTTGACCAACTATATATGAATCATGTAGGTAAGGACACCTACCGTCTCACACTGGATTCTTAAATCGGGAAATGTTGCCCTTCTTTCTCTTTCCCATTTCCAACTAAGCAATTCAACTTTATGAAAAGCGACATTGATCATCTCCTCTGGCTCCATTTATCTACCAAATGTGTATGAGTCTGAGGAACTGTTTCCTTGATTTTACCCCCACTACGTCCAGATGAAAGATGGGACTTGCATTAATTAGTGATATTGATCATCACATCTATGATATATATGCATGGTTAATCCTATCCTAACATTTAGCATTGACAAGATGACAAGCACACACGCGATGGTAATGGGATTCTTACCGAACAGAAGCCCCCAAATACAAAATGTGCTTTCAAGTAACCATAAAACGATAGTGCTCCAAAGAGACTTCATTTATTCAATAAGCCCACATTTCGCTATAACCTTGTTCAGCTAGCCTTCCAAATCATACAACGTACTTCTTGGGGGAACTTCATTTAATTAAATCCAACTATTGCAAGAAAAATAATGATAAACAAAAACAAACACAATATATATATAGATCGGGGCCGGGCAAGCGAGGTCGGGCGGCAGGGCGCCGGCCAAAGCGCGCGAGGTTGGGGTGTGCCAGTAGAGCGAGTCGAGAGGATGAATATGATAGAGTGGTTAACGTGCTGAATCGATTGCCCAAACAGCGCTGCGCGGTATATACGCAATGCCGCGTGCGCGGTGTCGATAATTTCCAATGGCGCACGCTAGGTTTCGTCAATGGGGCCTACTTTTTCTTCCGGCACCACCTCAATACTGTGGGAGGCATTAGAGAGACGGAACCATCAGAACCGACGAGATGGTCTTATTATTTTTAGTTTGATAGAAAGGATAGGATAGACGGGGTTTCAATCTG
This sequence comes from Eragrostis nindensis, assembly GCA_012490785.1. Classification (NCBI taxonomy): domain Eukaryota; kingdom Viridiplantae; phylum Streptophyta; class Magnoliopsida; order Poales; family Poaceae; genus Eragrostis; species Eragrostis nindensis. Next base: position 57,355 of record JAAXCT010000098.1, on the reverse strand, counting down.
GAACAGGCATATTTGTCGAAGGCTTTGCATGGAGCTAGGCAGTTGTGGTGCCGCTGTGGAATAGGGCAGGATGGAGCGATGCTATGATGCGCGATGAACATAGAGTAAGGTGGTAATTATGGTTGTGGCACAGGTGCGTTGGCGCCTAAGATTACTCTAGAATGAGAAACTAGTTGTTTGTCTTTATCCATTCAATTCTACTTACGATTTGGATGTAAGATGTGTTCATGAGAGAAAGGCAATGTAAAATTGCAATTACAGGCTCTTGAGAAATTGAGATCGTTAAATTGACATCCAAAAAAAGGGATGAACTCGTCCCCTCCCGACCCTCCAACTAGACACATCCTTAATATATACGGCGTGGCGCTTTAAGACCACCGCACGATTATAAGATTCTCATATTGAAGTTGTTGTCTGTTTCTTTAGTCAATGCCACCCATTCGGTTCTTCAAATTCTTTTTCTTTTTGTCTGTCAATAATATGATTGATATTTATATGTGCTACCGCTACCAATATAAAAATTTACTCCCAAAAGCTCATTACTAATTGCCACCTTATTTAGCATAAATTAAAATTATTCTAAAGGAGTAATTTATAAATCTTTCACAGTAATTAGATATTTCTAGATAATATACTTATATAAAAGATTTTATATCTTGTAGGCTAGTTATATATATAACCTGTCGTGTATTGATCACTACTTTATTTCTTACTATTAGTGAATTGCTCCTTGCCTAACTCTTTATGTGGTGTCAAACCAAATATCCTATTATTCATCATTCAATCATTTTCCTTCTTCATAATTATTTGTTCAAACAATCGAAACACATGTCATAAGTTTGAAATGATAATACATCTATGAATTTTTGTTACTCAAAATGTGAAATTTAAAGTCAAAGTTGCGATGATGAAATATACATATGTAGAATTTTATAAATTAAAATAATATATATATTGGAACAAATGAACATATAAATATAGTTAGTCACCCTACCTAAAATTATAAGCTAGGTCCGCCAATGAGTTTAATCTCCATCTTGGAGCTTGTCACGCCTGCTACTCTCTGAGCCTGCCGATATCAATCAGAAGACATGTGCTGTGTCTCAGGTCCGGGGCTGGTGTTGCTGCCGCCAAGAAGGTCGTCGGGGCTGTAGGTGATGCTGCTGCGATCCAGAAGGTCGTCGGGGTTGCTGGTGCGGAGGTCGCCGGGGCTGCCACTATTGCTGCCGTTGTACCTTAGAAGATTGCCACCCTTGGAAAGATTTTGATTTCTATGTAGAAAATTCTGTCAGTAGCACAAGTGTTTGGGAAGATTTTTGAATCTTTTGGTGAACTGATGCCGTAGTTTTAGCTAACTGATGCATGCAATTTTGCAGAATATGTTAACTTAATTGAATCGAGCAATAATATTATTGTAGTCATGTTCACACAATCTACACTTTTGCTTCGTCTGTGCAGTTATTGCTCTATTGATTCCTGTAGAGTCTATTTTGTATGTTATATTCTATAGGCCGCATGGGAGTTCAGAGCAGGTTTATTTGGTTTACTAGAATCTGCATATGTGAAAAATATGCATGACTGCTTTATTTGTTGGCGCCTAGGCCAGAGTGAAGGTCCAATGAACAAGCTATTCCTTTTCTGTTTGGCTAAATGAAGTGAGTGGTGGAGTTTATTTTTGAGGAAAAAAAAGTAAATGTTTTTTTGGTTCATTTTTCTGATCTAATGAATTAGAAGAATATCTCTTCCTATCAACTTAATAATGGTAATAGTATGAGTTAATTGGTAGTTAAAGGCCCGTAGGGTCTACATGATTTGGGTCTGAAGTGTTTCAGGCTTAAGAAATATTATGCATTCAATTATCTTGCAATTGCCATTTGTACTTTCTTTGAGTTTTTGCAGGGCCAACTTGCTGAGCGGCAAGGCAACCATTCACTTACAAGGTTTGAGCTGATACCTCTTTGATTGGCTCGATTGAATAAACTGAACCAAGACCTTTGCTGGATTCGTTCATTTCTCTGCTATACTTCTTTGCTCAGCCTCAGCGCCTGTTTCTACACCCCGGGTTTCCCATTAGCAGCATCCCTGTCCTTCTAATGAAACACATTCTCCTCCTGGTCAGCATGGAAAGCAAGAATCAGGCATCTGAATATCATAACAACAGATCAAGAAGGCATCAGAATATCATAGCAAGGGCAAATGCAATGAGGCATCAGCATGGAATTCCCATGGAATTTCGTAGGACGCAACATAATGAAACGTAAACCTCAGCCTTCTCGGCTATACTACACTTCAGCCTTCGTCATGCGGTTCACGGTGACGCATCTCTTTGCTGCCACGGAGTCCTGTCGAGGAAGGAAGGAGCAGATGTGAATAGTTCCTAGCAGCGAGGCAAGTCGCAGGCAGAGCCTTTGAGCGGCGCCCCCACGCGCGCAGGGTATTGAAGGCCGAGCGATGTTGACGTGTTCACGCAGAACGCCCCGATCAGATCGCGATCGGTGGTGCGGCATGTTGGAATTGGACGACCCCAATCTGACAATGGCGGCAGTGGGGTAAGCATCATGGCCGACTCCCTTGACAATATTTGGTTTTGGAGGGCGGACCAAGGCAAACGACGCGGAGTCGGGGACGAAGGCAACGCCGCTGGCGCGTGAGGGCTGCCGGAGATTCGATCGTCTCCGGGACTCGATTCATTTTTCAACCGGGGGCAGACCGGCAGAGGGCCGAATCATTTTATTAACCATACCGCTAGTACATTGTCAAAGCGACTTTACTCAAAGAACCGTGAAGTTGATCGATTAGTGGGGCTGCGCATTTTTGAGAGACAAGGTTAGCCCAAGGTTGGAAGGGGACATGACCCAACAAAGCCAACCCAAATAGTTTTACATATTCGCACATATCCATTAACTATTTCCTTTCAAAAAAAAATCCATTAACTACAACTTTGCTTCATAATAGGAGAAAGGCATCCGAGAATCAAGTTGATTCTTTTATTCGAATCTATAAAAAGACCTACACTAAAGATTACAAGGCTTGTACGTGGTAGCTGCCTTCTTCGAACTATTTCTTATTTGATGAAGAAGAGACAAGGTCACGCCCACAGTAGTGGGCCCACCATGGAATTCCAATGAAGAGCACCTTAAATAGGAACAGTGAAACATCTGGTCCGGACCCATGCATCAACCTGCAAAATGTGTAAGAGGCCACTCTTATTTCAGACTCAGAGAAATTAACAAAATAAATCACAAAGTTAAAAAATTGAGGGTAAAATCACAATTAGAGTTCAGAGTGAGGGACTGAGGGTAAGAACACAATTGTCCCAAGAAGAAAATACCGCTTGCTTTTGTGGATTTCACTATGTAACGAAACCCTGCACCATTAACTTGCCGACAAACCCCAAGCCATAATCCCTTCAGAAGTCCTAATGGCATGAAGTCTGTATAAAATAAGACATCCCAACTCCCCTGATTTTCGTAACTTAACTCAAATGTTGATGCCACAGTAACACAAAATCCATGACATCCTATGTAACATACCTTAGAATTCCGGTACCACAACTAACATCCAGTACAGTAGTTCCATGCATCTGGCTCGGATCACATAAAACGGGTTTTGATCTGAAAAGGTGCTGGTGCTTTTTAGACCACATATGTACAGAACGATAATGAATGAACATACATATTTGACAGCGAATCACTCACCAGCATTTATGTCAAGAGTTAACTTACATTATCACCGAGGATCTCCTGTTGAGTGCCAAATGAGCTATATCATGCATAATTTGCATTTTCTTTGTGACTTGGCATGTGTAAAACCTTTAGCCGAATATCATTCTGGTCTTATTCCAGGGATCCACTGTCCATCCCGACAGGCATCTCAATACTAAATCTTGCTCAATCTGGCTCCTGCAGAGCAGTAGTAAAATTTTACAAGTGAATATAGATCTCGTTTCTATAACAATGCTGTGTGTCTGACAACCAGACAACAAAATAGTTTCAAACAATAATTCTGCTCTGCAATGTCAATATACCACTCATGTAAACCTACAGTTCAAGGATACGCATTCTCTACCAACTTCATCCATGGGTCAGCTTCATCAACAAGGCCCTGCGAGTGTAAACACTGCATCAACTTTGACACATGTTGCAGATTGGCTGATGTGGAGAGTGACGCCATGAACTCATTCATTATATTCTGTAAACTACAGCTGCAGTTGCTTCTAATCCATTTTATGTGCTCAATGGCCATCTCTACTTTCCCAGCATCGGTTAGACTCTTCAACAATATTACATGTGAATCCAAGTTCTTGACATTGGATGGAACACAATACATAACACTCGATGCTCTTTTGAAGCTACCTGAAAAACATTTCGAAGTTACTTTTCTATAAAGATATATATTTTTTGCGAAAATATAAAGATTTAAGTACGATTAGAATAGTAGTCCAATGCTTTTATGGAGAAGCATACCTTGTTTACAGAGCAGAAGTACAAACACCGTCAAGACTGAGCTAGCCATTGCAGCATCCTGCATCAAAGATCTGTCAAATATCTCCATGGCCTGTTCATATTTATTTTCTTCGCACAACATAGTGATGACTGATGTGTATGTCGCACAGTCTGGAGCCACTCCTTTCTGGATCATATGATCAAACAGCTGTCGGACTTCTTCACTTTCACCAATTTCTGCAAATTTTGTGATAAGTATATTGTATGTCTGCAGATTTGGGCTACAACCGACGGTGAACATCTCATCCCACAACTTCTTGGCCGGCCTAAGAAGATCATTTCTACATAGTGCTTCCATGAGAGAATTATATGAGGAAATGTCAAGTTCTAGTCTCTTTCTTTTCATCTCCTTCAACACATCATATGCCTCTCTCACCTTGCCAGCCTTGCCCAAGAATGACACCACCAAATGGTAATCCCACGAATTATTACAGTAACCCTTGTCCAAAAGCAATGTAAAAATTCCCCACATAACATCTCCCTTCATATTCTTGCAAAGGTTCTCGGAAAGTTGAACAAGCATCTCTGTACTCGGAAATCTCCCCTTCCCCAACATGAACTTACAGAACATTGCAGCAGCAGCAGAATCGATCTCAGACACCGAACCAATCAAGACATTCAACACATCATCATCAACGGGGAAATCCCCCAACACAAGCGCCTCTGCGATCTCCTTCGCCTCAGCAATCTGCCTGTTGGACACCAATGCAAGTATGTGCTCTCTGTAATCCTCCTTCCTAGGTGCAACGCCCAGCTTCCTCTTCTGCTTCAAGATCCTCCCTTCCTCCTCCGCCCTCCCTGCCAACCTAAAGCCCTCGGACACAATCCTATATGCTACAAAGTCCGGCTTCCAGCTGCGCGACCTCATATCCTCCAAAGCTCGCCAAGCATCCTCGAGTCTCCCCTCCCGACACAGACCATCGACCACCATCGTCGCAACAATCGATCTGTCAACCCGGTCACCACGGTCGCCCAGCACCTCCACCAACCGCATGACCTCCGCCAGCCCGTCTCTCCTACCCACGATCTTGACGAACACCCCAAACCCGACAGTGTCCAGCTCGACGGCACGCGCGAGCATTCTGTCGAGCACCTTGCGCGCATGGGCGAGGGACCCGGACGCCGCAAGCGCGGCGAGCAGGGAGTTGCAGAGCGGCGCGGGGAGTGCGGCTCCGGATGAGTCCGGGAGGAGACTGAAGTGCGCGAGGGCATCGGGGAGGCGACCGTGGCGGAGGAGTGCGGAGGCGGCGAGAGCGCGGGTGGCGGGAAGGAGAGGGAGCCGCGCGGCGCGGGCGCGGGAGAGTGCAGCGAGAAGGCAGGGGAGGTTGGGCGCGACGGACGCGAGGTGCGCGTGGAAGGCTTGCGGGCTGTAGGTGGGCGCGGCGGCGACGGGAGAGGGAGAGGGCGGCGGAGGCGGCGGCGGCGGGTGGGCTCGGGCGGAGATGGCGCGCGCGGCGGCGAGACGCGGGAGGAGGCGGGAGGAGGGAAGTGGTGGTCCCATGGTGGCAGTGAGTTAGGCACTGCGGATTGTAAAACTAGTTCTTTCTTTGGTACTTTTGACATATATATGATACACGGTATCATAACTCCTAGGGCTTTAGTCTGGGCTATTTAGGGCGCGTTTGGATTCTTTGCCGCTGCTTGCTTTGCTTAGCTGGGCAACAAATCAAACATTTGGTTTCTTTGCTCACTGCCTCGGTGCCCGTGCGGTCAAGGAATTTTGTTGCCAGATCGAGAGAGCTGAAACGGCTCTCCGCAGCTGGCAAGGCAAGCTTTGCTGGGCAAGGTGAGCCGGCAAGGGATCCAAACTGACCCTTAGTCTTAGCTTTTGATATATTTCAATTTATGAGTCCCAAATATCATTAGAGCTTGTCTTTGATAAGGGAGGTGAACAAATAAACATTATGCCATTCTTAACAAGCAGCGGTAAACTTATAACTTCATTAAAAAAATTAAAAAGGAGGGAGGAAGGGTCCTTGTCTATAGCCCTGTTTGTTTCCGCTTATCTAGAACTTACTTATCTGAGAAGCAGGCTTTTTTAATAAGCCGCTGTCTGGAGAATACACTGTCTGAATAAGCTGGGTGTTTGGCAATCCTGATTGTTTTTATTGAATTGTGCTAAAATGACTTAAATGCCCAAAATAGATAAAGCATCTGGTGTAGCAAATAGGGTGTGTCTAGTGCTTTTGAAAAGATCAATGTTGTGCGCGTAGTAATTTAACATGACCATCATGCGAGCCCACCTGTAAGCGATACATGTTGTGTCTTCCTCCCCGTGATGCACAGGCAAAATAAAAAAACAACCTGCTGCCATTGTTGCCCCATAGAGCTTGCCTCCATGTTGAAGGAAGCAACGACAGGACACCGGGAACCTCAAAATGCATTAAGAGCTAGAAAGGCGGCCAGATCTAGGAGTTTTTGGATGAACTTAAATGTGGAATTTCTAATCGATGAATTGAGAGGAACTGAGGAACTGCAGAGAGATGACCCGAGAGGGGCGGATATGGATATGGATACACGATACGGCATTTTTACAAAAACACCGATACAGGAATACGTAGTATATATAAACATAATTTAAAATAATTTATGTTTCACAAAAAATGCAGAAATTAATTTATGCATAACAAAATTCCACTTACTACATGATTACATGTAATAAATGCAAGTCAAATTCCTAACTCGTTGGTTGCCTTACTGCACTGCCGCTGCTGCAATCTCATTCTGAATCTGCATAGTTGCAGTCACACATAGACATACACTAATTCACCCTTCGATTTTCGAAGCAAATGTGCTTTTTTTTTTTTACGGAAACCTGGCAGGTGTACTGCCTTTTCATTAAGAGAGGAGTGTTGGGAATTCTTCATCGTTGCAACAAAGAATCCCGACACGGACAATCAAATGACACTCAAGGAACAACGGAACAACATTTCATTACAAGGGTGTAATCTCTCCTGTTCCGTCCCGTTCCACGGAGCCCGGGGGCGGGTATTTATAGGGAAGGCCAAGGGTCATTTTGACATGACCAAACTACCCTTGGCCACCCACTATATTCGCGAAATATTCTGTACAACATCGTCATAAGGGTACAAACGACATTTCCGTTCGACGACGGAAACCCTAGCTAGGTGACGTCATTCGCCGGCCTGACTCTCGGATGTCGTCATTCCGGGCTTCGTCTCCTTTTGGGGTCGTCGCCATTGTTGGTCGCCGTCAATTAGTCGCCCGCGGTTGGGGAGACTGCGTTCTCCCCAACCAATGTCGGCAGTCCGATATTGCAGCTCCCTGGACTGTCGCCAATTCTCGGCCGGGAACTCGAAATGTCGGCAGCTAGGTCACCTGCAGTCAAAAGACCAAAGGCAAAGGGGGTGTCGTTATTATCGTAAATACCGATCCCCAACAGTAGTCCCTCGCGGTTGAGGGCCAACTTCGATAGGCGGAAACCGCGACACATGATAGGAAATTTACGAACGTCACCCCCCTTCGAAGTTTCCCGAAGGAAATTTTTTTTTTGCGAGAACCGAGGCAACGCCATAAATGCGGCGCCGAGGCCTATATATATGAAGGGGGAGGGACCGGAGAGCCCCGTGTCTCCGTTGCTTGAGTCGGATTGCTGCCCGCGTTTTCTTTTGAAAATTTCGCGTCGCATTTGTTGCTTTCCGGAATTTGTGTCGAGCTGCAACGTGTTTTTCGGTGTCGCTAATTTCCTTTGTCGCCGTTTGCTTGCTGAAAGGTGAGTTCGTTTACGAGCCTTCTGATGTGTGGTTCTCTTTTTGTTGTTATTTATAATGTTATGCTTTTCATTGTAGATGGCTCGCGTTAAGCAGACCGCTCGTCCTGACGAATCCGACGAGGAGTTCCTTGCCGATTCGCCTGTCGCTAATGTTGAGGGCGAAGCCGATCTTGGCGGAGCGAACAAGCCGGTTGAGGTTGATTCTGATCCTGGCGCGACTCCCAAGGGTTCCCGGGAGGAGCCCAACCCCGCCGCAGATCTGGAGGTTTTGGCGACAGCTACCTCCAAAGCAGCCGGAACTTCGGGCGCCAGCAGAGGTACTAAGGGTGTGTTTGGTTACGGGACTAGGTGGGACGGGACGAAACCATCCTATTTTTTAGAGATAGAATCATTCTATTTTATGTTTGGTTAGAAGGATGAGACGGTCCCTATTTTCAGTTTGGTTGGAGGGATGAGAAGGGATGACAACCAACTCCGTCTCTTGTGTTCCGTTAGCTTGCCTCGTCTACCGTTGTGGCATTTCGTCGAACGCCTTCCATCCATGTCTCAGATTGCTCTGCCTTCCATTGCTAGGCTGCCTGAGGTGAATGGAACTAGCCACAGCAGCATCCGCGCAAGCCCAGCGCGAGCCGCGCGCGCCGCACGATGCCGACGCCGCAGCTGCGCCCTCGAGCATGCGAGCTGCTGCACCGCGCTGCCCTGCTGCAATTAGCCATGGACGCATGTGCGACGTGTTCAATTGCTAAACAATTGCTAAATCAATTGATTGGGAAAGTCAATTTGCAGCTCAGGCGTGCGCAATTAACCATGGACGAATGCATGCGTGTGCAATTAGATCGCCAGCCATGGTGGTCTCGTTGGGGACGACGCCGACCTCGGCCTCCATTGACGCGAATAGTGCCAGCGCGTCCTCGTCCATGCTGGCCTGCGCGTAGCCCGAGCTGCCGGTCCCATCCGACGACCGCATCGAATATCCGCCATGCCGCGTCCACGCGCTCGTGGCTGGCGTACATGTCCACCAGCGGCGATGGGCTGGTCGCCGCCGCGCCGGCCGTCAACATGTGCCGCCTCGCCCACCCCAACCTCCTCCAGCTGCACTCCAGCCACGACACCCCACGCCGCCGCGCGCTTGCGAGCTTGGCTTGCCGCGCCGCCAGCAGCCTTGCGTCGCGCACCGAGAAGAGACGAGACGGGACGAGACGGCGTCGAAGAGGGACGAGTTGGTTCGGCAGTTTTTGGGTGGATGAGTTGGTCCCGAATCTTAGGGTATATTCTCCTGTGGAACGGTTTCATCCCTCTTAATCCCAGAAACAAACGCCTCAAAAAAGGGACGGTTCCGTCCCGTCCCCGTCCCGTCCCAGAACCAAACACACCCTAAATCTGCCGTTTTTTTTGGTAAGGGTTTGGGGGAGTCGTGTTATTTTCTTGCATATCGTGAGTCTGCTCTTGCTGGGTCTGTGTTGGCGCTGCTTAATACGAATATTTTACCACCAACACCATTCAATAAAAGCCATCATACAAGGATAAAATGAACATTCTTTTATATTAATGGCTCTCCACAAGTTTTGTTGGAGTATTTAAATGCAGGGAGCAATATGGACGAAATTCACAGGAAACGGGGGATAAAGCCCACCGGCCGGCCCAACCATAGGCCGGCCGGCCTGCTCAGGCTCCCACCGAGATCCAGCTCCTCCCCAGAGGCCTTCTACAGCTTTCCCACGTGGAATTCAAGGCCCAGCCCAATATCAAACAACCGACATTCTAGAACATGGGCTTTTGGGCCTAAACTTGAAGGCCACTCCACTTCTGCCGACTCCATGAAGAAACCGACCTTCTTACCGCCCTCAGGAGTCCATCAGAGCCGTCCAGGGAAGAGGCGGTGGCGAACCGACCACATCAGTGGCCGGCCGGCCCCCCTACTAGGCCGGCCGGCCGACCTTTGCTCCACCGACGTCCCAGCTTCGGCCAGATGATTCCCACCGACTCCAGCAAGCTATAAATAACACCATCCGGCTCCAGAAGCAAGACACACCTCATTTGATACTTCATTTTAGTCTTTTAGTAGTTGTTGGCGTTTCTTACGCACAGAGATAAATATCAACTCCGCAAGCGCACGGAACACCGTTGTAGCATTTCACCCAGGAGTATTCCAAGGGTATCGTATTTATATTTTCCTCAGGGAAGCAGGCTAAGAATATCATGAATTAACAAGGAAACATCTATTATTTATAACTTGCAAACTAGACCAGAGCAGGGATACATATATGATGGGTGGCAACCAAACACACGCAAGAATTCCATATGAAGATAAAGAGATAGAACTAGTCAACTGGGAGGACAACGAGAAGAAGGGTATCAGCCTAGGGGTTAGCATTTAGTATTTCCTGATAGTCTACAATTACTTGCTTAAGCTTTCATTACAGATACGTTCCTGCATATCGGGGCACACGCATGCCAAGGCAGCAACGCGAGAATTAGGTTCAACTACCTTGGGGAACTACGTGCTATTGACCTCCCTACTAAAACCATCACCCGGACGTGATGGATTACAGAGACCGGTACGCCTTTCACACGTACTCGCGGCTACCATCCTCCGTGGGGTGTAGAGCAAACTCACGTCTAGAATAATTCCTCGCACCATGCAAGCAAATATCCTAGATAACTTACTCTACGCGTAAGAGCAAGCCAACCATGCATAACAAATCTATGTGGATTGTGTAAGCATTTGCGGTGCAAACAACCCATGCAGATAGACATACCATACACAGACGTGGAACCAACACAGGAATTTCTCTATAACAATTACTTAAATAAATATAAACTAAAAGGAAAACTAAATTAAATAAATAAGAAAATAAATAATAAATAATTATATTAAAGAAAGTATAAAAGTAAAGATACACGAGAACTTTACCCAAACTCCGAAGAGAACTCCGGAGTTCCGAGCGAAGCTCTCACTTCTACTCTAACTCCCATGACCAACTAGCCTACTCTAAACTACACAAGTGGAATGATCACATGAGAAGAGCGTGACCCTACATTGGATCTTCTCTTCTCAAGTGTGAAGGTGCAGGTTAGAAGTGAGGGGGAGGTCCTCTATTTATAGATGAGTTGCCTTGGGAGAGTGGAGAAGGTCTTGGAGAATCTTGTGGATATTCCTCACTTGCCGACGTCTCCTTCCTTAGTCGGCGCGTCAATTTAGCTTGCAACCGCCTCTGGAACCGACTGGAAAAAGATGGGCCGATTCGGACAAAATAGTTGGCCGGCCGGCCTAGGCCTAGGCCGGCCGGCGGGCTTTTTTTCTCCGAATGCCTCGAATTTTTGTGGGCTGGCCTCTCATGATGTGCCCATTAAGATCCACGGTCCTGCCCGGTGATTTGACGCCTTTTTGAGTGGTTGATGGGCTTGTTTGTTGGGCCTTGCGCAGTGGTCGATACTCCGGGCTGGGAAATATTTGTTGGCCATTTGATCCTTGATGTTTGAGCCCATTGGGAGATGCCTGGGACTGCTGGACCATGTTGAGATCCAACATAAGCCGGCTGGCCTATGATGGGACCGGCCGGTAGGCTTTTGCTCCCATTTTCAATGGATTTCCTCCTGCATCCAAATATTCACCAAAACTTGTGGAGTAGCATTATTCCTATCTACTATGCACAAAATCTTAGTGTTATGCTTTTATTTACCGGTAGGGTGGCGGTCAAAACACGGTTTTAACGACCGCCAACAACCTCCCCAAGCTTAAACTTTGCTCGTCCCGAGCAAACTCAACTCAGGGTACCGGCGGATCAGGAGTTACAAAGAAGCGCCCCATGGGTAATAAAGATGCAACAACATACTCCCTAAACAGTGGTAAGTTTACGAGAGCACAAAATATTCATGAGTGTTGCAAAAATCGTGGGGCTTATATGTCACACCTTGTCATGCAGCATTGAAGACTAGAACGGCATTTTCGGACAAGTACACAATTCTAACAGGTATGCATCCAGAGTTTTTATGTGCTGCAAGGTAAGGTGCAAAAATTCTCTTTCGTTTGGCTGGCACTTCTCTTACCAGCCAATATGAGTCTATTCCTACAAGCTTCTCTCATCCTACCTTCTACCCAATGAGGCTTTGTAAGTGGAGCTTGGTAAGGAATGCACAAATGTCATGCATTTATTGTAAAGCTAAAGAATGAGTCTCAATCAACATAGCAACTCCATTTATTTTGGTCATAGGAAATGATGTGATGGAGGGGGAGAAAATGAACTCACACTTGTGGAAGGGGGTTTTGAAAACATTGGTCCTTTATTTTGCTCAAGATGTTTATGATAAGAACCATATAGCCGTTGACTTTTGTCATGCAACCATGGAGTTTTTTTATTATTATTTTTTTTATTTTTTTTTGACTACTCCATGGTGCAAGGGGCTATAAATTTTGAATGGTTCAAGGAAACATTTTGAAATATTCTTGAGCATTTTGGATGGACCAAAAGTTTTGCAAAAAATGCTTGGTTGATTTATCCAAACATTCCCCTTTTTATTTGGTGGAGAGAAATTTTTGAAACACACGCGAAGGAATCATGACCAAAATTAGGAGTGCTTAGTTTCAAGAGTACATCAAACCTTAACAAAACTCAATGCATAAACAAATGGCTATGAGTGGGGCTGTTTCGAATATTATGATATGGCTCTGGTAGGTAAATAAATCCTCACACTAAGAGAAGTGTGCCAAAACAGAAGGGTTTTAGGTACTTGCAGCAATTCAAGAAAAACATCTCTGGATGAAACCATACTAAGAAATTGCAACAAGTCCCTAATCATGCCATATCACAATCCACAATGCTTAGACTTGGTGTAATAAATGCAACCCACGGAAATAAGCAAGACTCATGATGTGATCATGCTCAAATAAAAATAACACATATGTCAGGAGTAGAGGTTGCATCTATGCGATACATGAGAAGCTAATTTGTAACTCGATCATCATTTCCCTTATGCGTAGCATAACATCAAGATTCTAGCATTTATTCGAAACAGGGAGTTTATTTATTCAAGGAAAGTTTAGAAATACTTACCTGGGGGTCCTCCCCAAGCTTGAGTCTTTGCAAGACTTAAGCTTGAATAGGCCGCTTCCTCCATTCTTCTTGTGTCTGCAAAAAGAATGAGGGTGATACAGATGGCTAGCCCCTATTGGGCTTTGCCGAGAACCTAATATTTTTGTTTTTTTATTTATTTTTTATTTTTATTTTTTTTAAAGGAAAGGGCACAATTGAAGAAGAGTATAATATCGTATACAGAAGTACTTACCTGGCGGTCCCTCCCCAAGCTTAGCTCTTGCAACATGTGCAAAGCTAAGCGATTAAATCTTTCATTTGGAAGCACTGGGTCCGCCTTGTTGGTTCCTTCTTCTTGAATTGTGTGCCTTTCATGTTGCCTGATTGGTTTGCTCTCAGAAAGATCCTGCATTGGTTAGTACAAATCCATTCGTCTACAATCGACACATCTCTATAGTTCCATTGATCAACCTAGACACCACGTCTAATTCAATCAACTATGTGTGGAGAGCAGGGATTCGAATACTCTCCTTTTATCATGAAAGGATCATAGAGGTATGTGTTTTTTTTTTTCTGTTGGTTGAACGGCCACCGAGCATAATCTCAATGGAGAACAGAGGCACAGAAGTGATCTTCACCCAACCAACAGAAAGAGACGCAGGCGATTGATTTATGACTAACAACTCAACCAATACCCATACAAATAAAAGGATTTCAAAAGCAAGGGTATAGTCAAAAAGATGCAGCATATTTTCATCAGAGAGCAACTCAAAGTATCTTTGCATTCATAAAGCATTGAACGTTTCAGGCAGCATTTTTATTTTATTTTGAAAGGAGAGGATATATGACAAAGGAAACAGGGAATAATTACGTGTGCGTACCTAGCGGTTCCTTCCCAAGCTTAGTCTTTGCAATAAAATGCAAGACTATGCTCTTAGATCTCTTCATTGAACGTCTTGGTTCCGCCTCGTATGTTTCCTTCTTCCTGTCATATAAATCAAACCTTTCTCTATATATATATATATATATATATTTTTTGAAACAAATTCCGGGCCTATGATTGGGCACTCAGAGTTTATTTATTTATATTTTTCAAAATCCCCACGCCTATGATTGGGCGCTCGGGTTCTTTTTTTTTAAGATTTTTTTTTGAAGCCCGAGGCCTATGATTGGGCACTCAGGTTTTTTTTTTTTTAATGCAGCGGTGTGGGATGGAGGGGAATTAAATATGCAGATGGGTTGAAAAGAAAACAATGCAAATGCGATGGTGATATGCTCAAACGAAATGCAGGTGGATGCTTAGGCTAGCAGCAAATTAATATAACAGATAATCGATGTCAATCAAAGATATCTTAAACCATTGCTTCCCCGGCAACGGCGCCAGAAATGCTTGTTGGCGTTTCTTACGCACAGAGATAAATATCAACTCCGCAAGCGCACGGAACACCGTTGTAGCATTTCACCCAGGAGTATTCCAAGGGTATCGTATTTATATTTTCCTCAGGGAAGCAGGCTAAGAATATCATGAATTAACAAGGAAACATCTATTATTTATAACTTGCAAACTAGACCAGAGCAGGGATACATATATGATGGGTGGCAACCAAACACACGCAAGAATTCCATATGAAGATAAAGAGATAGAACTAGTCAACTGGGAGGACAACGAGAAGAAGGGTATCAGCCTAGGGGTTAGCATTTAGTATTTCCTGATAGTCTACAATTACTTGCTTAAGCTTTCATTACAGATACGTTCCTGCATATCGGGGCACACGCATGCCAAGGCAGCAACGCGAGAATTAGGTTCAACTACCTTGGGGAACTACGTGCTATTGACCTCCCTACTAAAACCATCACCCGGACGTGGTGGATTACAGAGACCGGTACGCCTTTCACACGTACTCGCGGCTACCATCCTCCGTGGGGTGTAGAGCAAACTCACGTCTAGAATAATTCCTCGCACCATGCAAGCAAATATCCTAGATAACTTACTCTACGCGTAAGAGCAAGCCAACCATGCATAACAAATCTATGTGGATTGTGTAAGCATTTGCGGTGCAAACAACCCATGCAGATAGACATACCATACACAGACGTGGAACCAACACAGGAATTTCTCTATAACAATTACTTAAATAAATATAAACTAAAAGGAAAACTAAATTAAATAAATAAGAAAATAAATAATAAATAAATTATATTAAAGAAAGTATAAAAGAAAAGATACACGAGAACTTTACCCAAACTCCGAAGAGAACTCCGGAGTTCCGAGCGAAGCTCTCACTTCTACTCTAACTCCCATGACCAACTAGCCTACTCTAAACTACACAAGTGGAATGATCACATGAGAAGAGCGTGACCCTACATTGGATCATCTCTTCTCAAGTGTGAAGGTGCAGGTTGGAAGTGAGGGGGAGGTCCTCTATTTATAGATGAGTTGCCTTGGGAGAGTGGAGAAGGTTTTGGAGAATCTTGTGGATATTCCTCACTTGCCGACGTCTCCTTCCTTAGTCGGCGCGTCAATTTAGCTTGCAACCGCCTCTGGAACCGACTGGAAAAAGATGGGCCGATTCGGACAAAATAGTTGGCCGGCCGGCCTAGGCCTAGGCCGGCCGGCGGGCTTTTTTTCTCCGAATGCCTCGAATTTTTGTGGGCTGGCCTCTCATGATGTGCCCATTAAGATCCACGGTCCTGCCCGGTGATTTGACGCCTTTTTGAGTGGTTGATGGGCTTGTTTGTTGGGCCTTGCGCAGTGGTCGATACTCCGGGCTGGGAAATATTTGTTGGCCATTTGATCCTTGATGTTTGAGCCCATTGGGAGATGCCTGGGACTGCTGGACCATGTTGAGATCCAACATAAGCCGGCTGGCCTATGATGGGACCGGCCGGTAGGCTTTTGCTCCCATTTTCAATGGATTTCCTCCTGCATCCAAATATTCACCAAAACTTGTGGAGTAGCATTATTCCTATCTACTATGCACAAAATCTTAGTGTTATGCTTTTATTTACCGGTAGGGTGGCGGTCAAAACACGGTTTAACGACCGCCAACAACCTCCCCAAGCTTAAACTTTGCTCGTCCCGAGCAAACTCAACTCAGGGTACCGGCGGATCAGGAGTTACAAAGAAGCGCCCCATGGGTAATAAAGATGCAACAACATACTCCCTAAACAGTGGTAAGTTTACGAGAGCACAAAATATTCATGAGTGTTGCAAAAATCGTGGGGCTTATATGTCACACCTTGTCATGCAGCATTGAAGACTAGAACGGCATTTTCGGACAAGTACACAATTCTAACAGGTATGCATCCAGAGTTTTTATGTGCTGCAAGGTAAGGTGCAAAAATTCTCTTTCGTTTTGGCTGGCACTTCTCTTACCAGCCAATATGAGTCTATTCCTACAAGCTTCTCTCATCCTACCTTCTACCCAATGAGGCTTTGTAAGTGGAGCTTGGTAAGGAATGCACAAATGTCATGCATTTATTGTAAAGCTAAAGAATGAGTCTCAATCAACATAGCAACTCCATTTATTTTGGTCATAGGAAATGATGTGATGGAGGGGGAGAAAATGAACTCACACTTGTGGAAGGGGGTTTTGAAAACATTGGTCCTTTATTTTGCTCAAGATGTTTATGATAAGAACCATATAGCCGTTGACTTTTGTCATGCAACCATGGAGTTTTTTATTATTATTATTTTTTTTATTTTTTTTTGACTACTCCATGGTGCAAGGGCTATAAATTTTGAATGGTTCAAGGAAACATTTTGAAATATTCTTGAGCATTTTGGATGGACCAAAAGTTTTGCAAAAAATGCTTGGTTGATTTATCCAAACATTCCCCTTTTTATTTGGTGGAGAGAAATTTTTGAAACACACGCGAAGGAATCATGACCAAAATTAGGAGTGCTTAGTTTCAAGAGTACATCAAACCTTAACAAAACTCAATGCATAAACAAATGGCTATGAGTGGGGCTGTTTCGAATATTATGATATGGCTCTGGTAGGTAAATAAATCCTCACACTAAGAGAAGTGTGCCAAAACAGAAGGGTTTTAGGTACTTGCAGCAATTCAAGAAAAACATCTCTGGATGAAACCATACTAAGAAATTGCAACAAGTCCCTAATCATGCCATATCACAATCCACAATGCTTAGACTTGGTGTAATAAATGCAACCCACGGAAATAAGCAAGACTCATGATGTGATCATGCTCAAATAAAAATAACACATATGTCAGGAGTAGAGGTTGCATCTATGCGATACATGAGAAGCTAATTTGTAACTCGATCATCATTTCCCTTATGCGTAGCATAACATCAAGATTCTAGCATTTATTCGAAACAGGGAGTTTATTTATTCAAGGAAAGTTTAGAAATACTTACCTGGGGGTCCTCCCCAAGCTTGAGTCTTTGCAAGACTTAAGCTTGAATAGGCCGCTTCCTCCATTCTTCTTGTGTCTGCAAAAAGAATGAGGGTGATACAGATGGCTAGCCCCTATTGGGCTTTGCCGAGAACCTAATATTTTTGTTTTTTTATTTATTTTTTATTTTTATTTTTTTTAAAGGAAAGGGCACAATTGAAGAAGAGTATAATATCGTATACAGAAGTACTTACCTGGCGGTCCCTCCCCAAGCTTAGCTCTTGCAACATGTGCAAAGCTAAGCGATTAAATCTTTCATTTGGAAGCACTGGGTCCGCCTTGTTGGTTCCTTCTTCTTGAATTGTGTGCCTTTCATGTTGCCTGATTGGTTTGCTCTCAGAAAGATCCTGCATTGGTTAGTACAAATCCATTCGTCTACAATCGACACATCTCTATAGTTCCATTGATCAACCTAGACACCACGTCTAATTCAATCAACTATGTGTGGAGAGCAGGGATTCGAATACTCTCCTTTTATCATGAAAGGATCATAGAGGTATGTGTTTTTTTTTTTTCTGTTGGTTGAACGGCCACCGAGCATAATCTCAATGGAGAACAGAGGCACAGAAGTGATCTTCACCCAACCAACAGAAAGAGACGCAGGCGATTGATTTATGACTAACAACTCAACCAATACCCATACAAATAAAAGGATTTCAAAAGCAAGGGTATAGTCAAAAAGATGCAGCATATTTTCATCAGAGAGCAACTCAAAGTATCTTTGCATTCATAAAGCATTGAACGTTTCAGGCAGCATTTTTATTTTATTTTGAAAGGAGAGGATATATGACAAAGGAAACAGGGAATAATTACGTGTGCGTACCTAGCGGTTCCTTCCCAAGCTTAGTCTTTGCAATAAAATGCAAGACTATGCTCTTAGATCTCTTCATTGAACGTCTTGGTTCCGCCTCGTATGTTTCCTTCTTCCTGTCATATAAATCCAACCTTTCTCTATATATATATATTTTTTTGAAACAAATTCCGGGCCTATGATTGGGCACTCAGAGTTTATTTATTTATATTTTTCAAAATCCCCACGCCTATGATTGGGCGCTCGGGTTCTTTTTTTTTTAAGATTTTTTTTTTGAAGCCCGAGGCCTATGATTGGGCACTCAGGTTTTTTTTTTTTAATGCAGCGGTGTGGGATGGAGGGGAATTAAATATGCAGATGGGTTGAAAAGAAAACAATGCAAATGCGATGGTGATATGCTCAAACGAAATGCAGGTGGATGCTTAGGCTAGCAGCAAATTAATATAACAGATAATCGATGTCAATCAAAGATATCTTAAACCATTGCTTCCCCGGCAACGGCGCCAGAAATGCTTGTTGGCGTTTCTTACGCACAGAGATAAATATCAACTCCGCAAGCGCACGGAACACCGTTGTAGCATTTCACCCAGGAGTATTCCAAGGGTATCGTATTTATATTTTCCTCAGGGAAGCAGGCTAAGAATATCATGAATTAACAAGGAAACATCTATTATTTATAACTTGCAAACTAGACCAGAGCAGGGATACATATATGATGGGTGGCAACCAAACACACGCAAGAATTCCATATGAAGATAAAGAGATAGAACTAGTCAACTGGGAGGACAACGAGAAGAAGGGTATCAGCCTAGGGGTTAGCATTTAGTATTTCCTGATAGTCTACAATTACTTGCTTAAGCTTTCATTACAGATACGTTCCTGCATATCGGGGCACACGCATGCCAAGGCAGCAACGCGAGAATTAGGTTCAACTACCTTGGGGAACTACGTGCTATTGACCTCCCTACTAAAACCATCACCCGGACGTGGTGGATTACAGAGACCGGTACGCCTGTCACACGTACTCGCGGCTACCATCCTCCGTGGGTGTAGAGCAAACTCACGTCTAGAATAATTCCTCGCACCATGCAAGCAAATATCCTAGATAACTTACTCTACGCGTAAGAGCAAGCCAACCATGCATAACAAATCTATGTGGATTGTGTAAGCATTTGCGGTGCAAACAACCCATGCAGATAGACATACCATACACAGACGTGGAACCAACACAGGAATTTCTCTATAACAATTACTTAAATAAATATAAACTAAAAGGAAAACTAAATTAAATAAATAAGAAAATAAATAATAAATAAATTATATTAAAGAAAGTATAAAAGAAAAGATACACGAGAACTTTACCCAAACTCCGAAGAGAACTCCGGAGTTCCGAGCGAAGCTCTCACTTCTACTCTAACTCCCATGACCAACTAGCCTACTCTAAACTACACAAGTGGAATGATCACATGAGAAGAGCGTGACCCTACATTGGATCATCTCTTCTCAAGTGTGAAGGTGCAGGTTGGAAGTGAGGGGGAGGTCCTCTATTTATAGATGAGTTGCCTTGGGAGAGTGGAGAAGGTTTTGGAGAATCTTGTGGATATTCCTCACTTGCCGACGTCTCCTTCCTTAGTCGGCGCGTCAATTTAGCTTGCAACCGCCTCTGGAACCGACTGGAAAAAGATGGGCCGATTCGGACAAAATAGTTGACCGGCCGGCCTAGGCCTAGGCCGGCCGGCGGGCTTTTTTTCTCCGAATGCCTCGAATTTTTGTGGGCTGGCCTCTCATGATGTGCCCATTAAGATCCACGGTCCTGCCCGGTGATTTGACGCCTTTTTGAGTGGTTGATGGGCTTGTTTGTTGGGCCTTGCGCAGTGGTCGATACTCCGGGCTGGGAAATATTTGTTGGCCATTTGATCCTTAATGTTTGAGCCCATTGGGAGATGCCTGGGACTGCTGGACCATGTTGAGATCCAACATAAGCCGGCTGGCCTATGATGGGACCGGCCGGTAGGCTTTTGCTCCCATTTTCAATGGATTTCCTCCTGCATCCAAATATTCACCAAAACTTGTGGAGTAGCATTATTCCTATCTACTATGCACAAAATCTTAGTGTTATGCTTTTATTTACCGGTAGGGTGGCGGTCAAAACACGGTTTAACGACCGCCAACAGTAGTAGGATAGTGTTGCTAGGAGAGAGTGAGTGAGAGGGAAGGAGAGCTAGAGGCCCCCGGCATGTCGGGACTCTACTTCTTCGTCGCCTCCGGTATGCTCCTCGCCTGGGAGTAGTCGTCTTAGTCTTCCAGGCCGGGCAACATGTAAGAAGATTATTGGTCGGGCAATAAAGTAAGGTATTCTGCTTTATTTATTTGTGGGTTTCAGGTATGCTTTAAATATTTATTTATTTATTGCATAGACTAGCTTATTTGGAATTCCTCGCTAGTTGTGACGATAGGTGTAAACGTGGTGTTTAGACCTAGAGTTATCCCTGATTTTGCTCTTAACCCCACGGAGGATGGTAGCCGCGAGTACGTGTGACAGGCGTACCGGTCTCTGTAATCCACCACGTCCGGGTTATTGTTTTCAGTAGGGAGGTCAATAGCACGTAGTTCCCCAAGTTGGTTGAACCTAATTCTCGGGTTGCTACCTTGGCATGCGTGTGCCCCGAAACAAATAATAGAGTAAGGACCTTACCAAATTGCCCAGCTACATAGCTTCTTATCATTAGATTGCCTGGCCAGAAGACCCTTTTAATTACTGCTGAAAACTCCGCTCCTGTGTGCCGCCTTTACGGATCGATACCTCTAGTGTTTAGGCTTTAGTACACTATACGTTCCCTGTGGATTCGATACCCTAGGAATACTCCTTGTGGTGAAAGCTACATCGGTATCCGTACGCTTGCGGATTAATTTCTGTTAGGCCTTAGGACTGCCAACAGTCTGCAGCCAAAAGAGTGAGAGGCGCAGTAGATACTGGCTCTAGTGAACAGGAAGCCTTTGGTAACATCGACGATGAAGGCGAAGATCTTTCTGGGGTGCCGGCCTCTCCTAGTGAGCTGGTGGGGGAAGACTCCTGGGAGAAAAGCGGCGTCGAGCCAACTTTTCGGTTTGGACCGTCTAAAGTCACTCCCGCTGATATCGAGAGGTTTGTTGCGTTGGGGTACTTTGAATCTGGAAAGGCTCGTGCTCCTGGTAGAGAACAGATTCCCCGGCCCGAAAACAATGAAGCCATAGTTTATCGTGACTTCTATGAAGCTGGGCCTCAGGCTGCCGGCTTTTGGTTTTCTAGCTCGTGTACTGGAAAGATATGGACTGGACCTGCACCACTTGACTCCCAACGCCGTCGCCACGGTGTCGAAGTTTATATGGGCTGTTCGCAGTTATGGCTCGGCTCTACATTCTGATGCCTTCTGCCGCTTTTTTGATCTGAGGCATGATGTGAAACCCGTGAGTTTCGATGGGGTGCAGTATTATCCCCAGTATGGCTGTTGCAGCTTTCAGCCCCGCACTTTCGTGAAGAAATCAAAGTATGAAAATGTTGAGCTTGTTGGTGGTCGCCGGAATAAATGGCCCGGAGATTGGTGGAACCATTGGTTTTATGCCGAGGTTCCCGAGGAGAAGAAAGACGACGGTAGCTCGTACTTTCCGCTATTTAGTCGCTCTTGTGCCCTACGGCCGGTGCTGTCGCCGGAATTTGTGGAGTCGGAAGGTTTTACGAAGTGTTGTGACGCCTTTCACACCAAGATCAAGATGAGCAGCGCTAGAGATTTGGTGGAGGAGTTTGTGGCCTGTCGCATTTGGCCCATTCGGAAAGGTTGGAGCCCGCTGAAATTGAAGACCAAGCGGCTTTCCAGACTGAACCTTAGCTACCAGGTTCCGTCTTTCGGAGTGAAGAAACCCGAGGAGATATCGGATAAGGACTTTGTTCGCTACGTTGAGCTAACTGCCGCAGTTATTTGCGGGCCTTATACTGTGTTGGAGAAGCAAGAGTGCGAGACCATGCTGATTTTCCCTCAGCGTGTTAATCGTATTTTTGACGAGATGCAAGTGAAATACGGTCGTCGTGCTGTGATGTCCGTTAAGAAAGGGCGGCGAAAGAAAAGCGAGCTTGTTATCGGAGCAACGTTCGTTGAGAAGCGTGGTTGGGAAGCAGGTTCCGCCCAATACTATGTACTTGATGCGCCAGCCCCAACAGTTGCGGTCGGCTCTTCAGCCGCGGCTGCTGCCAAGAGATCTGCGGCAGCCCCAAAAACGGTGGCTGGTTCCTTGTCCAAGGGTGCCGCCAAAAAATCTGCGGCGTCCAGCAAGGCTGCCGGGATAATAAAGGCGCCTGCTGGGACTTCGAAGGCTGCAGAGAAAGCTAAACGCCAAAGTCTGCGAAAGATGCCTGCTTCTCAAGCTGCTGTCGCGCAGCAAGCCAGTGCCGCTGTAAAACGGCGGCGGGAAGACACAGAGCCAGTCCCTGCTGCTGAGCAGATGGAAACTGGTTCCAGCGTGGCGGGTGCCGCTGATTTTGCTGAGGAGATATCTGTGAGAGAAGATTGCAAACGGCGCCGGATGCTGTTGGCTTCGGCACTCGACGATTCTGGTGATGAGTTTTTAGACGAGTCTGAAAAGCATGACTCAGAGAATGCACGAGAACCGCCTTCACCATTACGTGAAGCTGAAGTTGATAGTACTGCTGCTCCCTCTAGCGGATTTGATTTGCCACGGAGCCCTGCTGTGACTGCTACGCCAATGAAGCGGAAGCCACTCCTGCCGGCTTTGTCGGATGATGAAGAACTTGAGTTGCTGGACGACTCCGTGGATTCGCGCGCCGAGCTTGGTCATGAGCTAGATGCCGCATTTGCGGAAATGAGTAGCTCTGATAAAGGTGCCGACCTTTTCTTGTACAAGAAAGAAACTGCGGCAGCTTCCTCTCTTTCGACCGGGATCGATGATAACATTTCTAGTTCATCGGTTGACGGGAGTACGTCTACCGGTTCTTCTGAGACTGGCTCCTCTGACGCAGGTGAAAAATCTCCTGGTGCGGGGATGCGAGAAGGCGAGGCCGGCGATCCGTCCTTAGCCGCTTTTGTCGAGATGACGAAGGCGGTGGATCCTCAAGGTTTTTTGACCTCGCCGCTATTTCTCGGTTGTTTAATAATTGACAATCGATCTGACTTCGTTTAATTTGCAGAGCTTTATGACTTCTTGGCCAGGGCCGATAATGCTTCGGTCGCCGAGGTTTTGGACAAAAATGCGACGATGGTAATTTTCGCTTTTATGTCTGTGTCGCTTTATATTGTAACTTTCTATAGGTTTGATGCTGACGCGTGAATTTGCTACTCTTGAGCAGACTCTTGCGGCGGTTCGCGCTCTGAGTCTTCGCTTTTATGGACCCGAAGCCGCCTCTTCATCAGGTGATGTATTGGAACTGCGGCGGGCGCTGAAGGATGAACGCGCATCTTTCGACGCTGTCAAGGCTGATCTCAATGATCAGATTCAAAAGAAAAATGAGGCGTTGGGAGTGCTCCAGGAAGTTATCCAGAGCAATGAGGATGAGATTGCCCGCTTGAAGCGGGAACTGAAAAATGCGGGGGAAAAGCTTATTGCGGCGGAGGCGAGTGCCACGAGTGCCAACGAAACTGCCCGCAATTTTGCTCGCGGTTTTTCTAGCGGCGCTGTCAGTGCGCACGCTTCTTTTGGAGCAGCCCTAGCTACCATTGGCGGTGAGCCTAATCCGCTTCCGGCCACCCAAGGTTCGCTAACGCCGGACGTGTTCTTCAATTTCCTGAAAGGGGAATTTGGCGACCTCCCTGAGGCCTTCGAGCGGTTCGGCCAATTTGCGGCTCGCACTGGATGCGTCGCTCTTTTGGACTTGCTGGAGAAGCGGAACTGCAAGCACTTCACTGATCTGGCGCGCACCACTTACCCCGATTCCAATTTTGATGAAGCAAACGCGGCGAGCGACAGCAAGGGCATTCGTTTGGCCGTGAAGCGTTTCATGAAGAGGTATTGGGGGGTGCACGGGACCGAGGCCTGCCGCCAATTTGCGAAAAGCAAATTTGAGGAGGTGATACATCCTTCTCTCAGGTACTTGCTTTACAAAAATGTTATCACTGATCTTTTGTTTATTTTAGATGAAGGCAATGGACGGCGCCGAAATTGCGGCGGAGGGCTCAAAGAAGCGGGCGGCTACTCCCGCTAGTGAGACGCCACCGGCGAAAGTTGCCCGCGTCGAAGATGTTGCGGAAACGGAGAAAGCTGCCGCAAAAGCTGATGCGCCTGCCGCGGTTGAAGCTCCTGCCCCCACGGCTACCGCGGCTGCTTCGACTTCTGCCGCAGCCGAACCGGAAAATGCGAGGGGTTCCGCCGCTCCTGGTGCTACGTCTGCCGCTCCTGCTACGCCGCCGATTGAAGAGGTTTTGGCTTTTTTAGGTGTGAAGGGAGAGAACTTGAAAACACTTGGCTTGTAATAATGTACGTTTCAATACACTTTGTGCGCAGGATTATTTTTGCGGCGCCGCATTGAACATTGCTGAAAGGATCAAGGGCACCGAGAGGGGGGGGGGGGTGAATCGGTGTGTCAACAATTTCTCCCAAACGTACTTTAGCCGTGAAGCTAGCAAGACTAGATATGGTGATAACAAAAGCAAGCGATGCGCGCACACAATCTAGTCTATGCAACAAGCAACACCCTAGCAAGCAATTCTACCAAGTAGTAAAGAGACAACCTATCATGCAATTCTACTAGCACATAAGGTAAATGCGGAAACGTAAATGCTAGTAAGTAAAGGAGATAAGGATAGGAATGCTCATGATTTTTCCCGTGGTCTCGGAAGGATGGCGCCTTCCCCTACTCCACGTTGGGTCACTCCCGCCGGAGTCTCGACCCCGTCCCTCCGCTCGAAGGCGATCCCTCCTAGAGCACACTTCACCCTCCGAGTGAAGTCGCGGGCACGTCCCGCCGGGCTCGATCCCGGGTACTCTTCCGGAGGTAAGGCTCCGCACGTGATGCGTGCCAAAGGGCGCTCCACTAGTGATGCTTCTTTCGCACGGGAAGCTCCAAGACCGTGTACAAACTTGTGTTAGCTTCCACAATCTCCTTGGACAGCTCAACACCGACGCCTAACCGGTCTAGGCCTTGCCATAGACCAAGAGTAACAAACCGAAGTGACTCTCTCAAGCTCACACTAGCCTAGAGATCAAGTGGATGCAATTGCTACTCTCTCAAGCACTAGGATCACTCCAAATCCTTCACAAGTGCTTCTCTCTCTTGCTCTTGGCTTCCTCTGAGTTTCCTGCACTCCAACAATGGCCAAGAGACCCCTCAAGGGGCGGGCAACCAACTATATATAGGCTACCAACCCAAAACTAGCCGTTGCCCAAAAGTGCCCTGCGAAACTAGAGACCGTACAATAGGACCGTACTGTCCGGTCTCTTCCAGACCGTACTGTCCGGTCTCTATTTCCAGGCGCATCTCCATCTTCTTCTTCATCTCCAATGAAGACCGTACTATCCGGTCCCTAGGACCGTACCATCCGGTCGATTGACCGGTCTTCATTTCTTCCACTTCCAGAAACTTCAACTTCTCTGTCTGGAAATCTTCTGATGACCGTACTGTCCGGTCCTCATGACCGTACCATACGGTCCATTGTCCGGTCTTCATTTTCTCAGCATCCCGAGACTTCACTTCTCTGTCTGGATCTTCAATGAAGACCGTACCATACGGTCCCTAGGACCGTACTGTCCGGTCTCTACCGGATAAGCTGAAAACTTGATCCCCTCTTGATCCTTGCTTCCAACTTCTTCATTCTTGGTTCCTCTTCTTCTCTTCAACCACCCTAGCCCTCGAGAGACTCACTATGCATCCATATGATCTCTAACCTAGTGTGCGCTAAGAGAACCAATTCGATCCCTCTTGATAGTCCGGTTTTCCCTATGGACTCAAGCTAACATCTACCAAGCCAACACTTGCTTGGTCTATCATGTCCTTAGCCTTGATCCATCTTCAACCTTGACTCCATCAAGTTCTCGATCCGAAATGTCGAGGCAACCAATCACCAAGTCGTCGATAGATAGAGTATGTGAGACGACGCTTCATTGACATGACCATTTGAATATCCTACATGGAAATGTTAGTCACATCAATACGGTCACCCAATCACCAAAACATTCATACCTTTGGGGTTTCCGAACTCCAATGGTCATGAAGCTTACAATCTCCCCCTTTTTGGTGATTGGTGACAACACATATCAAAAGATATCAAAAGATATATAATGAAATGCGTAAGAGAGATCTAGAAGATTGGATATGAAATGAAGAACAAGTAAAACGGAGAACAAGGTAGTCATAGCTCAAAAGGTATCACCTGCAAAATAGAGTTAGAGCACATGGGTGATATATATGGAGTAAAAACATGAGCTATGACCACAACTCTGTGATGATAAGATTATAAGATATTCCTGCAAAAGCAAGTGAGTGCACATATCATCACAGAAAGAGGAAACCTGGCAAGATAGATAAGCGCATCCAGGTAAACATACACAAACTCAGAGCAAAATATCAGAGCAATATATCAGAAACACAAGATATATAGATAAGAGCAAGTGTATGTAAATGAAACCAAGTGCATTCTTGATGAGCTAAACACAAGCAAAAGCAAATCAAGCTCAACAAGAACCACGAAGTACCAAAAGAATATACAAGTGAAGTACCAAAAGATCTCCCCCTGGACAAAAACTGTCTCACACTCCCCCTGGACACAAGATCACTCTGCTACTCCCCCTAGACCTATACAGGATCTCTCTAACTCTCTCCCCCTTTGGCACCAATGACCAAAAAGAGAAGGAAGGAAAAGAAAACTGCTGTCATACGCGTCGGAGGCTGGAGGAGGTGCAGTGGTAGCAGGTGCTGAAGAACTGGTAGACGGCTGAGCACTGTCCTGCTGCTGCTGTGAAGGTGGCACTGGAGGTGTTCAAGTCCAAGTCCGCGGCATCCCCAAAGACTCCTGAGGCTGAAAGAGTGGTGTGTACGGCACCAGCTGCCTGTGAGCTATCCCAGGAGAGTCTGTCTGAAGGAGTGCCTGCTCAAGCTGCCCGGCGTACTGGACTGCCTCTGAGTCTGAAGCTGAGTGAACTGAAGGAGAGAGTGAGCGACTGGGGGTCCAAGTGAAACTGCCAGTAGGTGAGGCTGCCCTGGAAGGTGAAACCTGTGCTGTAGCGAGAGCCTCACGTACCTCCTGAGGAGTGTACCCAAAATCAGTAAGATCCACTGCTGCAGTCTCAGCTGTAGTAGACACAACCTCTGCCTGTGAAGCTGTAAGAACTGAGTCTGTCTGCACTGAGGTGGTCTGTGCTACTGTGTCGAATCAAGTGTACGAGCTGGCAGTGGTGACACGAAGAAGGGACTCGTCAGCTGAAGCGGTGAGAAGCTCGGAGCTTTAGTAGCTAGTAGGGCTGACGGAGTCATGGAGAGGCCTGGTGAAGAAAAGTACTGCTGTGAAGGTCCTGCCTCTCCAGTCAAACCAGCAAACGTGGACGTCGACGGCCCCACCGTAGGTGCACCAGAAGGTGAGATGGGAGCCGTGAGTAAGGAACTGAAGTACTGTCCCTGGCTGGTGTTGGCGGTTCTTATGCGATAAAATTAAATTCATTAATTCCGCAAGCGCACGGATCACCATTGTAGCATTTCACCTTGGAGTATTCCAGGGTTATCGTATTTATATTTCCGCAGGGAAGTAGAGCAAAAGGAAGCTGAATAATAGCTATGCATTGGATAATTTGGAGAAAGAAATAATGTATCAACTATACTTGAGACGGGGGTAAGATAGGCATGATATATATGGGTGGCACACACATCCTCAAATCCAAGGTAATAAAATAAATCGTAGTATACATTTGGGAGAGCAACGAGATAGAGTTAAGGCTACCTGTATGTTTATCTGTTATTTACTTTTCTAGCAGTCAATTCTACAAAGGTTATTTACTCTAGCTAAGCTCATACACATACAAGTCATGTCGTTTCGGGGCACGGAAGTGCCAGGGCAACCGATGCTGCTAGTTCACCCTGGGGATCCATCCGCTATAATTAAGACCCTGCTGAGTCCAACCCGGACGTGGTGGATTACAGAGACCGGTGCAGCTGTCACATACACTCGCGGCTACCATCCTCCGTGGGGTTGGGTGCCAAACGTGCATAGGCCAAGATCTAAGCGCCACGCTTACAACCCGCCTAGAGGAGCTACTCTTGATCAACGGAGCAGTCCTATCTAAGAATGAACAAGCACAGATTTCACACGACGTCATCTCCGACGACGGCACTCTCTCGTACTCGCTATTCCAACAATCACGAATCCCACAACAAGACTTCTACGAGCATTACTTAACGAATAAATAAACTAAATAGAAAAGAATTACTAAAAGAAATAAATAAAGATAAAACTAATTATATAATAAATAAAATAATATCTCAAGAGTAAGATACAAAGAACTATACCGAACTCCGAGAATACTCCGGAAGCCCGAGAGAGCTCTCACTCTACTCTACTCTACTCTAACTCCCAAAGCTACTACTCAACTAAACTAATGAACACTTGGATGAAGTGTGATGGTGCGAGTTGCTTCGGAGGCCGAGGGGTCCAATTTATAGCTTGTGAAGGCGGTGGGAGCACCCTGGCCGAAGCTGGAGAGGCGGTGGCGCCAAAGTCGGCCGGCCGGCCTAGGGGGGTGGCCGGCCGGCCGTCCCCTGTGGCGGTTTGCCACCGACTTGCTCCTGGACGCTCCAGATCACTCCCTGAAGGCGGTCTGAAGGTCGGTTTCCTGCTGGGGTCGGCAGAATTGAAGTGAGGGCCAAGTAAAGGCCCAAATAGCCCACCTTCTAGAACGTCGGTGGAATCCTGCCGAGCTGGGCTTGAATTGCACGTTGAGGATTATTTTCCAGCCCACTGGAGAAAGCCTGGGGCCTGTGGCCACCAGGTGGGGCCGGCCGGCCTAGGGTGGGGCCGGCCGGCCAGGGAATTTCCCTGACTGGGCCCACTTTTCTCCATTATTCACTCCTGCATCCAAATATCCACCAAAACTTGTGGAGTAGCATTATTCCTATCTACTATGCACAAAATCTTGGTGTTATGTATTTATTTACCGGTAGGGTGGCGGTCAAAACATGGTT
Source organism: Eragrostis nindensis (assembly GCA_012490785.1). Classification (NCBI taxonomy): domain Eukaryota; kingdom Viridiplantae; phylum Streptophyta; class Magnoliopsida; order Poales; family Poaceae; genus Eragrostis; species Eragrostis nindensis. Next base: position 27,702 of record JAAXCT010000098.1, on the reverse strand, counting down.
TAACGACCGCCAACAACCTCCCCAAGCTTAAACTTTGCTCGTCCCGAGCAAACTCAACTCGGGTACCGGCGGATCAGGAGTTACGAAGAAGCGCCCCATGGGTAATAAAGATGCAACAACATACTCCCTAAACAGTGGTAAGTTTACGAGAGCACAAAATATTCATGAGTGTTGCAAAAATCGTGGGGCTTATATGTCACACCTTGTCATGCAGCATTGAAGACTAGAACGGCATTTTCGGACAAGTACACAATTCTAGCAGTTATGCATTCAGAGTTTTTATGTGCTGCAAGGTGCAAAAATTCTCCTTCGTTTTGGGTGGCACTTCTCTTACCACACCTATGTGAGTTCTATTCCTACAAGCTTCACTCATCCTACCTTCTATCAAATGAGGCTTTGTATGTGGAGATTGGTAAGGAATGCACAAATGTCATGCATATATTGTAAAGCTAAGGAATGAGTCTCAATCAACATAGCAACTCCATTTATTTTGGTCATAGGAAATGATGTGATGGAGGGGGAGAAAATGAACTCACGCTTATGGAAGGGGGTTTTGAAAAACATTGGTCCTTTATTTTGCTCAAGATGTTTATGATAAGAACCATATAGCCATTGACTTTTGTCATGCAACCATGGAGTTTTTTTTTTTTTCCTTTTTTTTTGACTACTCCATGGTGCAAGGGCCATAAATTTTGAATGGTTCAATGAAACATTTTGAAATATTCTTGAGCATTTTGGATGGACCAAAAGTTTTGCAAACTCTGAAAAATGTTTGGTTGATTTATCCAAACATTCCCCTTTTTATTTGGTGGAGAGAAATTTTCGAAAACACACGCGAAGGAATTATGACCAAAATTAGGAGTGCTTAGTTTCAAGAGTACATCAAACCTTAACAAAACAATGCATAAACAAATGGCTATGAGTGGGGCTGTTTCGAATATTATGATATGGCTCTGGTAGGTAAATAAATCCTCACACTAAGAGAAGTGTGCCAAAACAGAAGGGTTTTAGGTACTTGCAGTAATTCAAGAAAAACATCTCTGGATGAAACCATACAAAGAAATTGCAACAAGTCCTAATCATGCCATATCACAATCCACAATGCTCAGACTTGGTGTAACAAATGCAACCCACGGAAATAAGCAAGACTCATGATGTGATCATGCTCAAGTAAAAATAACACATATGTCAGGAGTAGAGGTTGCATCTATGCGACACATGGGAAGCTAATTTGTAACTCGATCATCATTTCCCTTAAGCGTAGCATAACACCAAGATTCTAGCATTTATTCGAAACAGGGAGTTCATTTATTTATTAAGAAAGTTAGGAATACTTACCTGGGGGTCCTCCCCAAGCTTGAGTCTTTGCAAGACTCGAGCTTGTATTGAACTCCTTCTTACCTGGGGGTGCCCTCCCCAAGCTTGAGTCTTTGTAAGACTTAAGCTTGATTCAGGCTCTTCCTCCTCCTTCTTGATCTGCAAAAAAGAGTGAGGATGATACAAGTGGCTAGCCCCTAATGGGCATCACCGGGAATCCTATTATTTTCGTTGTTTTTAAATTTTTTCAAATTTTTATTTTGTTTTTATGATTTATGAAAAGAAAACAAGTGCTAGGCCTAGCTAGGATAACGATTGGGATGGCCTCCCCAATCGGAGGGCTCTCATTTTTACGTCTTTGAGCTGGACGTTCTCCATGTCTTTTCAACTTGTTTGGACCTCGCTCGCTGGAGAATCTTGCGAGGTAGAGGTTCCTTCTTTCTTCCGCCACACCTTGGTTGTTTTCTTTGTGTTTGTGGCGGCGACCTTTTCTTCAATAGGCGCCTTTGTTGTACTCTCATCGGTTGATGCCGTGGCTGCCTTCTTCTTTCTTGAGCGCCTCGCTCTCCTCTTCTTGGGCGATTGTGACTCGCCTACTCCTTCTTGCGGAGGAGTAAGAGGGGCTTGAGATGTGTTAGGCGGCTGAGGCATCCTCCTTGGAGTCCTCCAATATTTTGCTAGCCTTCTTGCATTCTCTCTTTCCAGATAGTCTCTCATATATGCAATGAGCTTATCTGGCTGTGGCATGGGCGGAGTAATCTCAATCTTCTCCACTCTCCTTGGGTCCTTTCCATATATGACCCATCCTTGCTTGCATTGCTCAACCTTATGCTTGAAGCTGAACGTTTCTTCCCTGCCGTTGAAGTCCAAGTGGATCTCTCCTGCCCCCACGTCGATGTTGGCGTTTGTGGTGCTCAAGAACGGCCTCCCAAGGATGAGAGGGGTCTTGACATCCACTTCCATGTCAAGCACAACAAAGTCGACGGGGACGAAGAAGTTTCTGATCTGTACGGGGACGTCTTCGGCAATACCAGCAGGATGATGAACGGACTGATCTGCGAGCTGCAAGCACATAGCCGTAGGCGATAATGGACAATTTAACCTGTCATATACCGCCTTGGGCATAACGCTCACGCTTGCACCCAAGTCACAAAGCGCTTGAGAGAAATGCTGGCTGCCAATCGAACACGGGATAGTAGGGCATCCTGGATCCTTCTTCTTTTCCGGAAGAGTGTTCAGAATGGCTGCGCTGCACTCTTCTGTAAGCTTCACTACCTCCATTGCTGGAATGGGGCGCTTGTTGTTGAGGATGTCCCGAAAATACCTAGTGTAAGTAGGTACCTGCATGGCATCAAGCAGCGGAATATGCACATATATATGTCGGATAGCCTCAACAAATTTATCAAAGCGCTCGTCCACAGTGAGCTTCTTCCTGCGGTCGGGGTAAGGCAAGCCTGTAGTGTCAAAATACTCATGAGGTGCTGCCTTAGGTGGAGCTTGCTCAACGGGAGGATCTGTCGTTGGTTCCTCCTCGGAGCTCTCCTTCTCGGCGTCTTCCTCTTCAGGGACCTTCTTTTCTGGAACTCTTTTACCGGCCTTCTCCTTGGGGGCTGCATTTGGTGTCTTTCTCTCTGCACCCTTGGGGTATGGTGGGTCCACAGTACCTCTTCCTCCCCTGGTGGTGATAGCACTAACACTCTCCTTTGTATGAGGAGCTTGCACAGCTGAAGCTATTTGCGCTATTTGCGTTTCTAGCATCTTGTTATGGCTTAGCTGATTCTGCAGAGCAGTGCTGAACGACTCTAGCTTGGCATCTATGCTCTCTAAAGCCTTGTCCGTAGTAAGAAACTTCTTACTAATACTGTCATTGATCTTGACCTGGCCGAGAACTAGATCCTTGATAGAGGGCTCATAACGGGAAAGATTACCATTGTTACCTCCCTGATTCTTGTTGAAGGAGAGGTCGGGCCTGGAATTCCAGCCGTAGTTGTTCTGGGAGCGGAACCCATTGCCATTGTTGAGGAAATTGCATTCCTCTCTCGTATTTGGGCAATTGATGCCCATATGCCCAACGCTGCCGCATTCCTCACATGTCATGCGGGAATCCGCAACTTGCAGGTCCTACGGAGACTCCACCTTGCGGAGTAGCTGATCGAGCTTGATGGCGAGCATGTCCATCGTCTCCACTTGGTGCACTCCACGGGTCTTGGTGCTCGCCGCTTGGCGTTCACCATGAGTCTGGTTGGCCGCCACCTTCTCAATCAACTTCTTAGCGTTCTTCACGCTAAGGGAGAAGAAGGAGCCGCCTGCTGCGGCGTCGAGGTGCTCTCGAGCGGACGGCCTCAAACTGTGGTAGAAACTCTGTATGAGGAGCCATTCCTCCATGCCATGGTGTGGGCATGAGAGAACGTACTCCTGCATCCTGTCCCAAACTTCCGCGGTCGACTCATCTGCGAGCTGTTGGAAGCCCGATATCTTGTTCCGCAGGGCAGTCGTCTTGCCCGGCGGGAAGAACTTGGCGAGGAAGGCATTGGAGCATGCCGTCCACGTGTCGAGGGACTCTTGGTTCGCGTAGAACCACTGGAGAGCCTTCCCCAACAGAGAGAAAGGGAAAAGCTGTAGTCGGATAGCGTCCTGAGGTGCATCCTTTATGACGAAAGTGTTGCACGTCATCAGGAACCTTTGGAGGTGAGCATTTGCATCCTCCGACGGCTTCCCACAGAAAGGACTGGCCAAGATCATGTTGATCAAGGCTGGCTTGAGCTCGTAGTCCTTGTTGGTGACGCGTGGGTTGGGTCCCACGCGGATGTTCTCCGTAGTTGGCGCGGAGAAGTCATTGATCGTCTTCTCGACTGGATCACCCATGTTGTTGTTTGTTGATGAAGATGGAGGGTGCTCGACAGTTGTCGGAAGGGATCCTTCAAGAGCCAGAACTTTCGATCGAGCGTGGGTGGGAGGAGGGGTAAGCCTGGTCCTCACCCTTCTCAAGAACTGTTCCGGATCTGGATGGAAGTTTTCTGGTAGGTCGAAACCAGTCATGCACAGTCCTGTTTCAAATTTTTACAAGAAGAAAAACCAGGACAAGGGTAAGCCCGCAAAAGTAAGTGATAATTATTCTTCTCACAAACTTCAATGCATTTATTCAGTTCCTAGCTGCTACTTCCCCGGCAACGGCGCCAGAAATGCTTGTTGGCGGTTCTTATGCGATAAAATTAAATTCATTAATTCCGCAAGCGCACGGATCACCATTGTAGCATTTCACCTTGGAGTATTCCAGGGTTATCGTATTTATATTTCCGCAGGGAAGTAGAGCAAAAGGAAGCTGAATAATAGCTATGCATTGGATAATTTGGAGAAAGAAATAATGTATCAACTATACTTGAGACGGGGGTAAGATAGGCATGATATATATGGGTGGCACACACATCCTCAAATCCAAGGTAATAAAATAAATCGTAGTATACATTTGGGAGAGCAACGAGATAGAGTTAAGGCTACCTGTATGTTTATCTATTATTTACTTTTCTAGCAGTCAATTCTACAAAGGTTATTTACTCTAGCTAAGCTCATACACATACAAGTCATGTCGTTTCGGGGCACGGAAGTGCCAGGGCAACCGATGCTGCTAGTTCACCCTGGGGATCCATCCGCTATAATTAAGACCCTGCTGAGTCCAACCCGGACGTGGTGGATTACAGAGACCGGTGCAGCTGTCACATACACTCGCGGCTACCATCCTCCGTGGGGTTGGGTGCCAAACGTGCATAGGCCAAGATCTAAGCGCCACGCTTACAACCCGCCTAGAGGAGCTACTCTTGATCAACGGAGCAGTCCTATCTAAGAATGAACAAGCACAGATTTCACACGACGTCATCTCCGACGACGGCACTCTCTCGTACTCGCTATTCCAACAATCACGAATCCCACAACAAGACTTCTACGAGCACTTACTTAACGAATAAATAAACTAAATAGAAAAGAATTACTAAAAGAAATAAATAAAGATAAAACTAATTATATAATAAATAAAATAATATCTCAAGAGTAAGATACAAAGAACTATACCGAACTCCGAGAATACTCCGGAAGCCCGAGAGAGCTCTCACTCTACTCTACTCTACTCTAACTCCCAAAGCTACTACTCAACTAAACTAATGAACACTTGGATGAAGTGTGATGGTGCGAGTTGCTTCGGAGGCCGAGGGGTCCAATTTATAGCTTGTGAAGGCAGTGGGAGCACCCTGGCCGAAGCTGGAGAGGCGGTGGCGCCAAAGTCGGCCGGCTGGCCTAGGGGGGTGGCCGGCCGGCCGTCCCCTGTGGCGGTTTGCCACCGACTTGCTCCTGGACGCTCCAGATCACTCCCTGAAGGCGGTCTGAAGGTCGGTTTCCTGCTGGGGTCGGCAGAATTGAAGTGAGGGCCAAGTAAAGGCCCAAATAGCCCACCTTCTAGAACGTCGGTGGAATCCTGCCGAGCTGGGCTTGAATTGCACGTTGAGGATTATTTTCCAGCCCACTGGAGAAAGCCTGGGGCCTGTGGCCACCAGGTGGGGCCGGCCGGCCTAGGGTGGGGCCGGCCGGCCAGGGAATTTCCCTGACTGGGCCCACTTTTCTCCATTATTCACTCCTGCATCCAAATATCCACCAAAACTTGTGGAGTAGCATTATTCCTATCTACTATGCACAAAATCTTGGTGTTATGTATTTATTTACCGGTAGGGTGGCGGTCAAAACATGGTTTAACGACCGCCAACAGCTGGCTGACTGTCCTGCCTGTGCCTGGGCAAACTGGTGCTGCTGCTGCTGTAGCTGCTGAAACTGTACTGTATCTGGTGGCAGCACACCTGGGAAAGTGATAGGAGCGAACGACGGGAGGCCTGGCAATGCCTGTCCAAAGAGGCGAAGAGTCTGAGCAATCGCATCAAAGCCTGTGAACAGCGAAGACATGCCAGAAGCCATCTCCCTCTGAGTGAGTACGACACTGTCCAACATCTGTCGATCCCTCTCCCTATCCTCTCTCTGACTCTCGAGCTCTCTACGGATAGCTGCAAGCTCTGCACGTAGTACTGAATCTGTCTGAGCTGGAGCTGTAGCTGAGCCTGAAGGTCCTGCTCTAGAGTCCGGAGTCACGTCCTCAGGAATGGACTCCATCTGGCTACCAGTCTGTATGTGCTGCTCTGTCTCGGTAGCTGTGTCACCTAGGCCCTGTGAAGAACTCTCCTGTGAAGCTGACTCCCAGGTAGCAACCCGTCTGTCGGAGGCAGGTAAAGGAGTGTACGCTGTAGTCTTCTTGGGCAACTCATCATAGTCCTCCTGAGACAACAACTGTAGCCTCCTCAGAATATAGCAAATCAGTGGAGCGAAGGCTAAGTGTCTGGCAGCTATGCTCTCTGCAATGACGTCCTCCATCTGGCTCAGTATAAGATCCACCAGGTCAAAATCTCTGTGCCTCAGTATCAGCATGACGACCCACTGTGAGAGTATAGAAAACTGATCCCTGTATCCACTCCTCGGCACAATGGTCTTGCTAAGAATGCTCCTGAGAACTCTGCCCTCGTGAGTAAGTCTGGTGTGAGCTCGGCTGTAGCTCTCCGGGTGAGGTGGAGGGAAAGCAATACTCATATCCTCATCAGACGGTAGGTGTCACCCAAGAGGTCTGCGGGGAGGCTCCATCCCTGGGTGAGCAAGTGGGAACACCCTAGTCTCGTGCTGAACTGTCTCAAGGGCCGCTACGAGGTCCTCCCTAGTCACTCTGTGGGGCTGCCCTCTGAGCATGAACCATATCGCTGAGCGATCCTGAGCAATCCACAAGGAAGCGTAGAAGTCCATCACTATATCGTAGTCCCATCTCATCTGTGTGGTGATGATCTCCTCGAGGCCCGGGATATAGGACAAGTGCTGTGTGAAGTCTGTCCCGGCACCTCTGCTAGCAGCCTGTATGCTGCAGTGTTGGTGAGTGACAAAGAGCTTATCAGCTCCACCAGTACGCAGTCTGCTCCTCAGTCCAGCTGCTATCCTCTGCTGTAGTAAGGTCCAGAAGCGACCTCCTGCCTGTGGGTCCCTCCTGGCAGGTACCCATACCTCCTCAGACACTCTCCTGAACTTCTTGAGGACGGGGCCTGGAAGCCTGAGAGCGTCCTCAGCAAGTACGTCCCTGAGCGAAGCAGTCCTGTCGAGTGCACAGAACTTGGCAGCCATCCTCTGCCTGTCACCCTCTGTGACCTCGTCACGGGAGCTGGAAGAGCTCTCCTCCTCCTCTGACTGGGCCTGCTGCTCCTGCGCGGTCCTCGACGTACCAGCCCCGCGGGTGGACGGAGTCCGCTGCACTGTGGCTCTAGCCCTGGAAGACCTCCTAGGAGTCTCCCCCTGTCCTCCAGCAGGTGGGTCCCTGATCCGGAACCCTGTGTCTCTGCCAGTGGGTAGGTCAACCTCAGCTGCCCTGAGGGCCCGATCCCACTCTGGATCACCTGTCCTCTGTCTCTTCCTCTTGGGCTGTGGATCTGGAGCATTGGCCTTGCCCTTGTCACGGTCACCTCTGCCCCTGCCTCTGCCTCTGCCAGAACCTGCCATAGCTGCTGACTGGGCTGCAGACAAGATAGGGCGAGTGAGCTTGGCTCGCCAACCCGTCCACTGACGGCTGACTGCCAAAGATAGGACTAAGGGCTTGGCCCTCAATCCGTCCACTGTCTCTGCTATGCTGTCAACTGCCCACTGCCTGCTGACAACTGCCACTGCACGATAGGAATAGACAGGGTATATGAGTATAGAATAACCTACTATAATCTACAACAAGAATCGTAGGTAAGCGCGTAAATATAGATGAAATCCTAGCGCAGAGGTAAAGGACACAATGCCGGCAAATATGCAAAGGGGGAACTACGGCATTGTCGATTATGGGTGGAGATCAACTAGTGTCATACTAGATATGCAACATCGAAATACGACACTAATTGAGGAATGTACTAAGTGTCGAGCTAGTGTATGGTATGGAATTAAAAATCGACACAATAGTGAACGACTACCAACATGTCATAGATAAATGAAGTGCAATACTCGAACACTATGACAATGGTAGGTAAACGACCTAAATTGCGAAGCAATAGTCAGCAATGCATATCGATTTCGCAATAAAGGTTCGATTTTTGGATGATTTTCTAGGGATTTTAATCGATGAAGGAGGATTGGCTCAAACCCTAGAGATGGAATCCGATCGAGGCTACTGTGCAAACAAGAGCATCCAGGAGCTCACCAGAGCTGGAGAAATGACGACGATCGTCGGTGAGTGGAGCTCGAGCTCGGTGAGTCGCCGTGAAGGAGCAATCGCGCGCGAGATTGATGGAGCACCAGCTTGGAGATACTCGCGATGATGGAGCACGGCCGAGAGTCGTCGACGCGTGGTCCTCGTCCTCAGCCCCGGCGAGCAGCGGCGGCGCGCGGTGCTGCGGCGATGAGGTGAAACGGCGGCGCGGCGGAGCTAGGGTTGCGCGGGAAGCTGGCGCGGTGGAGTGGAGCAAGTGCGGCGGCGCGCGGCTGCTGGTGGTGACGCACGGCGGCGAGCTCGACGGCGGCTGGTGGCGGTGGCGCGCGCGTGGGCGGAGTGGTGGCGGGAGCACGAACGGCGAGCGGTGGCGGTGATTTGGGAAGAAGCACAGTAACACGCCGAATTCCGTTGGCATTAGGTTAAGTTTGAACGGACGGCCCGGATCGATCCAAAACGGAGTCAATGGATGAGATTGAATGCGATCTCGCGATGAACTTAACCAGACCGTATTGTACGGTCTTCAGGATCGTATTGTACGGTCTCCTTTAACCCTGACAGTTACTCTATAGAGACCGTATTGTACGGTCATCATGACCGTATTGTACGATCTCCATTCTGCCTCAGGTTTTAAGGATCTCGTGCAAAAGCACACCGTATTGTACGGTCCCTTTGACCGTATTGTACGGTCAGGTCCAGAAATGCTGATTTTCAAGGAATTTCCTTCTAAGTCCAAGTTCCTCACACAAAAACCAAATAAACACCAAACATGGACTAGAAGGGGAACTCTCAAACACTCCTTTGAAAATAAACCAATATAGGTTGCGCATAGGCTTATAGTAATTTTTCAATCGGCAAATAAGAAGCAACCAAATAAGAACCAAATGCGATAAAACCAAAGGAGGGGTATGTATGAGCCATTTGCCTATGATCCGTGCAAGTAGATTTAACCTTGAGGATCATGTAGCAAGACTCAATGGGCATGAAGCGCAATTCTTTTCTTTAGTCACACTTCTATGAGATGTGAGATCATATTGCGAATGAAGCACTTCCTCATAGTGTGACAACTCCTTTGTGATTTCCTATATGCAATGCATGAGACAAGCATATCATACAAATGCAAGAGAAAGTAAATATGCCATGTGATATGCAAGCAAAGTTAAGACAACGCATAAAGGAAACCTACTCAAGGTCAAGTTTGAGCCTCTCTCAAGCTTACTCACTATGAGCCAAACCTTGCCTTGAGTCCATCGGTCCACCAACTCAAGCATCCCCCATGCTCATAGCTATCTTAAGAAAGTTAGACCTTGAACTAATTTTTATGTTCTTTTCTTTTTAGTTATTAACATATGCATGAATGCAAACATACTAGTTCACAAAGGAGCACCTAGCTACCATGCAAGCAAATGCAAGAAAGGAAACTACTATGATACAAGTTACCTCCTTGAAGAGTAGATATGTCGATGAAGCACTTGAAGCTTGTGGTGGACGTTCATGAGTTGACGTTGCGGCGCACGGTCCACCACCATCACCCTTCTAGGTCTTGTTCTTGGGAGCTCACTCGCACTTGGTCGGCCTCTCAAGGTCAACTATGCATTTGGGCACCCAAATCTTCCTCATCATCCTCCTCTTGTCGGGTGATCCAAGAGCCTTTGCCTTCACCTTGCCTTTCTTGTCCCTAAAGAGCTTGTAGTGTGTCCATGGAACAAGTTAGCGTTAGGCAAAACCTTGGAACTTCTCACCTTGGGACAATTCTTGCTAGTGTGGCCGTCACGGCAACACTTCTCACAATAGTAGTCGTCCGCCATGAGGGGGACTACCCAAGGTGGAATGTCATCGTCCTTGCCGATGAGGTTGATGGCGGCGGGGTAGGAGCCGAGTCCCTTGTGCCCGGGGTTGTTCACAAGGCTGCGACCAAGTATCTCCTTATGAATGGTCCTTCCCCTTGTGAGCCTCTCGAAGCCGTCCATCACCGAAGCTCTCTCCTCCTTGAGTTGATGATATTCCTTCAAGATTTTCTCATCAAGAGAGATGCTCTCAAGAGAGGGAGTTAGTCCATCACAAGTAATATATGAAGAATCGGAAATAGATGAACTAGAAGAAGAAGTGTTATACTTTTCGAGGAGGGATTGATGTTCTTCCTCAAGAACCTTGAACTTGCCGTTGAGCCTCATGTGTTCAACCTTGAGCTTGTCATAGCTCTCATCCAAGGTTATGAGAGAGGTGGAAAGGTGCTTGAGCTCATCCTCTAGTAACTTGGACTTCTCCTTGAGCTTCATGTGGTCTTCCTCAAGCTTGTCATAGTCTTCATCAAGAGCCTTGTGAGAGATGGATAAGTCCCTAAGTTCACCCTCAAGTTGACGAACTCGGATAAGTCCCTAAGTTCACCCTCAAGTTGACGAACTCGGAAGGCGGCCACTTCATGTTCCTTCTCCAACCGAGCAATGGTCTTGTCCCTCTTCTTGATCATCTTGCCGGTTAGGAGAATGCTATCCAAGAGTTCCTCATATGTGGGCTTATCCTCCTCACCAAACTCTTCATCGGACTCGCTCTTCTCATCTTCACTACTATCATCATCTTTGGCCATCAAGCAAGTAGGTGGTGGAGGTAGAGTCTCGGAGATGTTGGTGAGAGCAATGCCGGCCATCTTCTTTCCTTTGGAGGATGAGTCATCACTTTCTTCTTCTTCACTATCATCATCCGTGACCCACTCTCCAACGAAGAGACCCTTGCGAGATGATCTTCTCTTGTCTTTGCCTCTAGAGCTTTCCTTCTTGACAAACCTCTTCCTTGCCTTGTACTTGCTTCTAGGGTCTTCTTCATCATCGCTCGACTCTTGAGTCTTCTTCTTGTTCTTCTTGATTGGCTTCGAGCATTCCTTGGCAAAGTGACCCTTCTCCCCACAATTGTAGCACTCGGCATCTTTCTTGTTGATGAATCTTCTCTTGAAGAAGTTGCTTCTCTTCATGAGGAGTGCTAGATCATTAGGATGAAGTTGCAACAAGTCTTCAACATCTTCTTCAAGCTCTTCATCACTTGAATCTTGAGTCACCACCTTCTTCATCTTCTTGCTTGACCCCTCGGATGCAAAAGCATGATTCTTGGAGGGCTTCTCATCAAGCTTCTTGTCGAGGTTGTAGCTCTCGAAGGCGGTGATCTTCCCAAGTAGCTTGTGGGTGGTGAGGTCTCGCATGTCGGTGTTGAAGAGACATGTGATGAGTGCTCCATATTTCTCCCTTGGGAGAATCCTCAAGATCTTCCGCACAAGGTCGCCTTCATCAATCTTCTCCTTCACACCGAGCGAGTTGATATCCTCTACAAGTACATTCAAGCGAGAGTAAGCATCATTGATTAGCTCATTTGAAGACATGGCAAAGTCATCATATTTGTTCTTTAGCACATAGTATCTTTCCTCTTTCACGTCCGTGGAACCCGCATGAATTTGTTGAATTTGTGTCCATACTTCATGAGCGGTATCCGCGGACTTGACTCGAGCAAAGACCTCTTTAGTGATAGCTTCAAACAAGGCATTTTTAGCTTTAGCATTTGCCTTTGCGAGATTCACATCAAGAGTACCAATGGGAGTCCTTAGAGAGACACCGGAACTTGTCACCTCCCATGCGATAGGGTCGAGAGCCTCGAGGTAAGCTTACATGCGAGCTTTCCAATAGGCATAGTCGGTCCCATCGAACGGGGGCGGCTCATGATCTCTCGGCATCCTTACTCAAGGCGGTTAAGCCCTATTTGAGCAACGAGGCTCTGATACCACTTGAAAGGATCAAGGGCACCGAGAGGGGGGGGGGGTGAATCGGTGTGTCAATAATTTCTCCCAAACGTACTTTAGGCGTGAAGCTAGCAAGACTAGATATGGTGATAACAAAAGCAAGCGATGCGCGCACACAATCTAGTCTATGCAACAAGCAACACCCTAGCAAGCAATTCTACCAAGTAGTAAAGAGACAACCTATCATGCAATTCTACTAGCACATAAGGTAAATGCGGAAACGTAAATGCTAGTAAATAAAGGAGATAAGGATAGGAATGCTCATGATTTTTCCCGTGGTCTCGGAAGGATGGCGCCTTCCCCTACTCCACGTTGGGTCACTCCCATCGGAGTCTCGACCCCGTCCCTCCGCTCGAAGGCGATCCCTCCTAGAGCACACTTCACCCTCCGAGTGAAGTCGCGGGCACGTCCCGCCGGGCTCGATCCCGGGTACTCTTCCGGAGGTAAGGCTCCGCACGTGATGCGTGCCAAAGGGCGCTCCACTAGTGATGCTTCTTTCGCACGGGAAGCTCCAAGACCGTGTACAAACTTGTGTTAGCTTCCACAATCTCCTTGGACAGCTCAACACCGACGCCTAACCGGTCTAGGCCTTGCCATAGACCAAGAGTAACAAACCGAAGTGACTCTCTCAAGCTCACATTAGCCTAGAGATCAAGTGGATGCAATTGCTACTCTCTCAAGCACTAGGATCACTCCAAATCCTTCACAAGTGCTTCTCTCTCTTGCTCTTGGCTTCCTCTGAGTTTCCTGCACTCCAACAATGGCCAAGAGACCCCTCAAGGGGCGGGCAACCAACTATATATAGGCTACCAACCCAAAACTAGCCGTTGCCCAAAAGTGCCCTGCGAAACTAGAGACCGTACAATAGGACCGTACTGTCCGGTCTCTATTTCCAGGCGCATCTCCATCTTCTTCTTCATCTCCAATGAAGACCGTACTGTCCGGTCCCTAGGACCGTACCATCCGGTCGATTGTCCGGTCTTCATTTCTTCCACTTCCAGAAACTTCAACTTCTCTGTCTGGAAATCTTCTGATGACCGTACTGTCCGGTCCTCATGACCGTACCATACGGTCCATTGTCCGGTCTTCATTTTCTCAGCATCCCGAGACTTCACTTCTCTGCCTGGATCTTCAATGAAGACCGTACCATACGGTCCCTAGGACCGTACTGTCCGGTCTCTACCGGATAAGCTGAAAACTTGATCCCCTCTTGATCCTTGCTTCCAACTTCTTCATTCTTGGTTCCTCTTCTTCTCTTCAGCCACCCTAGCCCTCGAGAGACTCACTATGCATCCATATGATCTCTAACCTAGTGTGCGCTAAGAGAACCAATTCGATCCCTCTTGATAGTCCGGTTTTTCCTATGGACTCAAGCTAACATCTACCAAGCCAACACTTGCTTGGTCTATCATGTCCTTAGCCTTGATCCATCTTCAACCTTGACTCCATCAAGTTCTCGATCCGAAATATCGAGGCAACCAATCACCAAGTCGTCGATAGATAGAGTATGTGAGACGACGCTTCATTGACATGACCATTTGAATATCCTACATGAAAATGTTAGTCACATCAATACGGTCACCCAATCACCAAAACATTCATACCTTTGGGGTTTCCGAACTCCAATGGTCATGAAGCTTACAATTGCGCCTTTGAAGTACGAACATGATGGCTTACGCGTTTCTGGCGAAGCGCATTTGTGTTATGTTTCGCAATATCCGCGGCATGATTTCGGACATTTCTGGTGGGAAATGATGGCTCAATAGTTTCAAGAGCGGGAATGTTTGATTCGTTGCTTTCACCGCCGGCATTCTTCTTCCATAGCGGTCGTGAAGGCAGAAAGCGTTGAAGACCTTAGCTTTGATCCTTATTTGGATCGTTTTAGGTGTGTGTACGATAGCGCGGACCCGAGGGATGGTCCCGGGTTTGTAATAGAAGTTGATTTCGATTTGTAGCTGGGCAGTCGACTTTGACAAAGGGCGCCCGGATACCGGCTTTTTTTTTTAATTTGCTTTTTGTTTGCGGAGGTGATTTCGGCGATAACTGTCATTTTTTCACAAGTTAAAGTTGCCTCCGTTTTTTTTCGCTTAGCGAAGGGCGCCCACCGTTGCTCGGTTGCCGAAATAAGACGAACGTCACCCCCCTCCCCCTGGCGATCGAGGGACGGAGGGCGCACTGAATTTGCGACGCACAAATCGTAAGGCGTTCTTTTGTGTAAATTGCGGAGCGTGCACTAGTCGCCGCTATTTTTGGTTGGCTCTGGTGCTTGTTGGATGTTTATTAGTTGCCGCGATTTTTGGCTTAAAAACGTCGTTTGACGATATGGGCCCTTGGTGTCCTTTTTTTTTACAAGTTAAAAGCATTTTCGCTTTTTGTTTAGTGCACGGCGCTCATCGTGGCTCGATTGATTGAGTGAAACGAACGTCGCCCCCCTCTCCCTAGCAATCGAGGGACGAGGAGCGCGTCGAAACTACGAGGCAGGACTCGTGCGGTGGTACCTTTGGAGAATATTGCAAGTGGAGCCTTGGCTCGCCGCAGTTTTGGGGTCGGCTCCAACGTTAGTCCGATATTGAACATTTGCCGCTATTCTTGATGAAATAGCGGCATTTGATAATATGTTGCCTTTTGGCTCCTCGCTTTTGCTTTTGCAAGATTGTGTTACTGATCTATTTTTGTTGTGTCGGATTTTGTCCGGAGCCCCTTGGGGGTTGAAATCTATCTGCCTCTTTCCTTTAAGGAAAATATATGACTAAGCCCTTGGGCTACCAACGTGCTGCTCTTTCTCAATTTAGGAGAAAAGTTGTAGAGATGGCCTCTTGAGGCGCTTTTTTCTCTAACGCCGCTATTTCTCAATTTTATGAGAAAGATTGGAGTTGTGGCCCCTTGGGGCACTTTTTTTCTCTGAGTGTTTTATAGAGAAGGAAGCCTGGGAGAAAGGAGCCGAAATTTTTGCTTCCTTTCGAGTGGCTTTGGCTCAGGAGTCAAATCCTCCTGCGTCGATGTGGCGATATTTTTGCGAATATAGCATCGACTACTTAAGAAATGGAGGGTTTAGTTTTTCTGGGGAAGATAGCATTATATTGAACTGCAAAGGTTACAAAGGTCCCACCTCATTAAAAACCTCACCCCTGATGTGGGGTTCCCCTGTGAGGAAAAGAGTATGGGCCTTGAAGTAAGAAAGAAAAATTACAACTTGGGTGCTGACTAAAGGCTCCGCTTATAACTGCGCGTCGCCATTAGCCCTTACATTTTAGGTGAAGTACCTCTTGAGGTTGTCCACATTCCAGGCATGTGGGAGCTCATTGCCTTCATTGTCTGCCAGGTGATAAGATCCCGGACGATTGCTCCTGACGACAATGAAAGGCCTTGCCACTTGGAGTTGAGTTTTCCAGTGTTTTCTGTTTTTGGGCTCCGTAGGAGGACAAGGTCGTCGCCTTTAAATGATCTTGGCACTACTCTGGCGTCCCGCCATTTTCTTGTTTCTTCTTGATACTTCTCCAAGTTAAGGATGGCTTCGTCTTTGTTTAATTCTGACATGTCCTTTGAAACGGCGTCGAACTCGTGGCAATTTCGCCCGAGAGTTGCCCTCATGCTGCGGTACTTTATCTCTTCTGGTGACATGGCCTCTTCGCCATACAAAAGCCTGAAGGGTGTGAATTTGATGGTTCTTGAAACCGTTGTGTTATGCGACCAGGTCACATTATGTAATTCATCCATCCATTTTCCTTTTCTCTGCCCTTCCAGGCATTTCTTGATGCTTTCGAAGATTTGCTTGTTCGCGTTTTCGACGGCGCCATTTGACTCTGGATGATAAACAGATGCAAAGTTCACTTTGGTGCCTATGAAATGACAGAATTCGCAGAACTCTTGGTTGTCAAACTGTTTTCCATTGTCCACGGTAATTTCGGCAGGGACTCCGAATCTGCATACTATGTTCTGCCAAAAAAATTTCTTGATTGCTGGGCCAGTGATGTTGATCATTGGCTTGGCCTCTATCCATTTGGTGAAATAGTCAAGAGCGACTACGGCATGTGTATAATTTCCGGCAGCGGTAGGTAGGGGACCGACTATGTCAATTCCCCAACGCTGAAGTGGCCACACTGGCTGGATGAGCTGGGTGAGCTGAGCTGGGTTGTTGATTTTTCACGCGAATTTCTGACATGCTTCACATGTTTTGACGAGGTGTTAGGCGTCCTGAAGTGCGGAGGGCCAGTAAAAGCCTTGCCGAAAAGCTTTGCCGACTAAAGCTCTGCTGGATATGTGGGAGCCGCAGATTCCCTCGTGAATCTCGCTGAGGAGCTTTTTCCCTTCTTCTTGATCAATGCATCTCAAGAATGGGGTGGATGTGCCGAATTTGTATAGGAACTCATCGACAAACGCATAGTTTCTTGCTCTCTGTTTCATGCGCTTGGCTTCTAATTCCGACTCCGGCTCATAAAAATCTCGGAGATACGCCATGATGGGGGCGCGCCAATCTTCACTTGAGATGGCATGTATCATCTTGGGTTCTTTCGCTGCCGCTTTTATGGATGGAGAACTCAGTGTTTCAAAAAAAAAACGTCTGGTGGCAAAGGATCTTTCCTAGCTGCCGCTTTTGCTAGCTGATCCGCTTCGCTATTCAGGTTTCTGTCAATGTATTGACAAGTGAAACCTTTGAAGTACCTTTCCAAGCCCCGCGCGTGATCTAGATACCTTGCCAATAGTTCATCTCTGGCCTTGTAGGTTTTGTCGACATGTCCGGCGATGACCTGAGAGTCCGTCTTGATGATGAAATTTTTGACTCCTAATGCCCTCAGCTTTCTTATGGCGAGCAAAAGGCCCTCATACTCTGCCACATTGTTTGTGCATTTGTCAGTGTCGTGGTTAAATTGCAATCTGATTGCGTACCGTAATTTGATGCCAGATGGTGAAGTCAAAATTGCGGCAAGCCCCTGCTCCAAGATGGCACCATGCACCATCGCAATGAATCTCCCAAGGAACTTCGAAGACTGGACACTCGGTGTACGACGAAGGCTCTGTCCAATCTGCGATAAAATCAGCCAACACCTGAGAATTTGCGGCACTTCTTGACTCGAAGTCAACAATGTGTTCTGATAATTCCGAAGCCCATTTTGTGATTCTTCCAAATGCTTCTCTATTTCTGAACATGTCATTTAGTGGTTGATTTGTCAGCACTCGGATGGTGTGAGCTTCAAAGTAGTGCCTTAATTTTCTTGATGCCATTAGGACTGCATAAGCTATCTTTTCCAGTTCGGAATAGAATCTTTTTGATCCTGAGAGAGCTTCAGATACATAGTATACCGTCACTTGAACTTTCATCACTTTGCCCTTCTTCTCAATTTGCTGTTCTTGCACAAGTGCGGCACATACTGCTGAGTGCGATGCTGATACATACATCAGCAGAATTTTATTTTGTTTGGGACTTGCGAAGGCAGTCATTGCCTTGAGATACTCTATCAATTCTGCGAAAGCTTTTTTCTGCTCTTGGCCCAATTGAAAGTTATTTGCATTTCTGAGGACTTTGAAAAAAGGAAGGCTTCTCTCGGCTGATCTGGAAATAAACCTGTTAAGTGCCGCAATTCTACCGGTAAGCTTCTGCACATCTTTGAGGCATTGGGGCTCTCGCATATTGATGAGTGCACTTATCTTGTCAGGATTGGCTTCGATGCCTTTGATTGACACTAAGCATCCCAAAACCTTTCCCTTACGAATTCCAAAGACACATTTTTTGGGGTTGAGCTTGAGGTTTGCCTTTCTGAGGTTTGCAAACGTTTCGGCCAAGTCAGAAATATGATCTTCTTTCTTGCCGTTTTTTACCACTATGTCGTCGACATAGGCTGACAAATTCTTGCCTAACTGATCCTCGAAGGCGATAGATGTCATTCTGCAGAAAGTCGGTCCTGCGTTTTTTAGACCTTCTGGCATTATGACAAAACAATAAGTTCCAAAAGGGGTGATGAAACTTGTTTTCTCTTCATCCTCTTTGTACATGAATATTTGGTGATATCCGGAGAAACCATCCAGCAGTGATAGGAGTTCTGAGTACGCCGCTGCGTCGACAATTTTGTCGATTCTGGGCAGTGGGAAATCATCTTTGGGACAGGCCTTGTTGAGATCAGTGAAATCAATGCATTTCCGCAACTTTCCGTTCTTTTTCTTTACTGGTACTGTGTTAGCCAGCCAGGTTGGATATCTCACCTCCCTGATAACATTTGCGTCAAGCAACCTCTGCACTTCAGCTTTGACTGCCTCGACCCTGTCGTCGGACATTTTTCGGAGTTTCTGTTTCTTTGGCTTAATGTTTTTATCAATTCGCAACTTGTGCTCTATTACGTCCCGACTGACACCTTTTAGGTCACTTGCGGACCAGGCAAATACATCTTTGTTTTTGCGAAGGAACTGGATGAAAGCTTTTTCCATGTCCTTTGGCATACCAGCCGCAATTATCACTTCCTGTCCTAAGACATGCTTGTCCAATGGAACTCTCTTTGTTTCCTCATTTGCCGCAATTGCTGGTTCTTCCTTGTCCATTTCTTTTTCCAACTGAAGGACTTCTTTCCCTAGCGTTTTTCCTGCCGGGTACAAGACATGCACATTCGGGTGAGCATACAAAAAGTGTACATTTTTCTGGCCGGGGGCTGCCGCCCTTTCGATATTTCTGGCTTCTTGCTGATCGCCAAAGACTGAGATGACCTCCTTGTGTGCCGGCATTTTCATGCAGAGGTAGGAGCTGTGTAAAACTGCTTCAAATGCGTTGAGGACTCCCCGTCCGAAGATTGCATTATAGGGGTAAGGCATATCCACAACATCAAAGGTGATGTGTTCTGTTCTTGCGTTGTCGAGGGTGCCAAAGGATACTGGGAGGCTTATTTTGCCGAGAGCGCGAACTTCTCTCCCGTCAAAACCGTACAGGGGGTATTCTGAAGGCTGAAGTAAAGATGAATCAAGGTTAAGCTGGTCAAATGTTCTTTTGAACAGGATGTCAGCCGAATTTCCGTTGTCAACAAGTATTTTGGTGATTGACCAACCATAGGTGTTTGCCTGAATAACCATGGCATCTGTGTGAGGGTAGCAGCGGAGGTTTAGATCGGCTTTTGTGAATGTGATTGGAATGTGCGACCACCGTGATTTCACCACGGGTCCATTGCACACCGCATTGACGGCTCGGAAGTAATTTTTCTTTTGTTTCTTACTTTCAAATTCGGATGCAGATCCGCCGGTGATTGGCAGGATGACTCCATAAGTGGGAAGGCTTTGAGAGGTATTGTTTTGGTTTGATTGCTTTGGGAATGGCGGCGGAGGTGGTAAAGGCGGCTCTTCGGAGGCGGTGATTCTGGGAATTTGCGGCTGGGGCGTGTATGAACTTGTTTGGGATGTCGCCAAATGCTGAATCTGCGGCGAGGGTGGTGGATGTGGTTGGTATGGGCTTTGGAAGTGGTGGTGAGGGTTGTAAGAATTCTGGAAGTATTGGAAAGGGTAGGAAGCACCGAAAGGTGAGTTGTTCCAAGAACTGGCGGCAGCCGTATGATTGACACTTCTCTGTGTTTCGCTTCTGTGCTCCTTGGCTTTCATCCTTTCCATGGCATCTTTTGTTTCTGGGCATTCTTTGGAGGTGTGACCCTTGTCAAGTCCGTGAAACAGACAATATGGCTTTTTTGGCTCCTGGTTTCGCGAGTTGTGCGAATTGCCGCGGCCCCTTCCTCGAGAGCGATTGTTTCTTCCTCCTCTGTGCTGAAAATTGCCGGCGGGACTGCCTGTGTCGACTTTTTCTTCTTGGTTGTCGATGTGATTGACTAGGTTGGAGTTCTGGCTCTGATTGTTGTTGCCACCTCTCCTAGACGAATTCCAATCCTGCTGCCTTTGACTTGATTGGTTTTTCTTCGCCTGACGCTGCGCGCTCTGCTGCTCTAATCTTCTTCTGTGATCATTGTCGGCTCTACAGAACTGATCGACCGTTGAGAAGAGCTCTTCGAGTGTTGAAGGGCGATGCATGGAAAAGTGAGTGGCACAGGGGCCGGCTCGCAACCCCCCAATTGCGGCATCAATGACAATTTGGTCTGGAATATCATCTGTTCGGGCTTTGAGCTTGACAAACCTCTGGAAATAGTCTTGCAGGGGCTCTTTTTCTTGTTGAACGCATGCTCTGAGTTCATCAGCAGATATAGATGTTCTGTGAAAACCTTGGAAGTTTGTCGTCAGTTTATCCCTTAGGTTCTCCCATGAATATATTGATCCGGGCTTCAGCCTAGAGTACCACTCGAGGGCTTGATGCTCAATTGCAGTGACAAAGGTCCTCGCCAAAACAGTATCATCTCCTCCAGCAGATGCTACTGCCGCTTCAAATGACATCAAAAATTGCCTTGGGTCGGTTGAGCCATTGTACTTTGATAAGGAGATAGGCTTGTAGGTTGCTGGCCATGGGGTCAACTGGAGGCCTTCTGACAAAGAGGAGCTCTTGTCGAATTTGCTCACGAAAGGTGCAGATTGGCGGTATACAGTGCGAGGCCTATGATGGCCTTCGCCATTGTTGTTTGTTTCAAAGTCGGGGGTCACCCGGTAATGCTCTTTCTTTGCTTCGCTATTTTGCCCTGTGGCGCTTGTCATCTCGTCGAGCTCTTTTTGCAGTTCGGCGACTGCCGCCTTTGCTTGTTCAATCTGCAGCCGGAGCCTTTCTTTCTCTCTAGCCCTCTCTTCAGAGATTATCTTCTCCTTTGTTAGCTTGAGTCTTTTTCCAAGTTGTTGCAAGTTGGAGAGCTGACGCATTTGCTTGTCCACTTCATCTTCCTCTAAATCACTTTCCTCAGGGTTGACTGTGGACGGTGGTTCCGCCCATTGCTTGCCGGCTTTTGTTTGCTTCGACTTTTCTGCTTCTTCACTGACAACGAGGTCGACAGAGCTTTTGGCGGCGATGTCCTCATCACTTGGCCAAATTCCGGCGGCTAAGCTTGCTTGCGCCGCGTCGGAAATTCGGTTGGCCTCATCGGCCATTTGCCTTTCTTGAATGAATGCCCAACGAATTTCTTCTTCCGAGAAAGCCGGGTTGGGAGGGAGAATTTCTTCCTCAAAGTCCGGCGGGTTGGAGCTGATGGTGGTTTTCGGACTAGGTGCTTTTTTCTTTCTATGCGGCATCACGGGTGGTATTTTCGAGCAACACAAACGGTGGGCGCCAATGTTGGGAATTCTTCATCGTTGCAACAAAGAATCCCGACACGGACAATCAAATGACACTCAAGGAACAACGAGCAACATTTCATTACAAGGGTGTAATCTCTCCTGTTTCGTCCCGTTCCACGGAGCCCGGGGGCGGGTATTTATAGGGAAGGCCAAGGGTCATTTTGACATGACCAAACTACCCTTGGCCACCCACTATATTCGCGGAATATTCTGTACAACATCGTCATAAGGGTACAAACGACATTTCCGTTCGACGACGGAAACCCTAGCTAGGTGACGTCATTCGCCGGCCTGACTCTCGGATGTCGTCATTCCGGGCTTCGTCTCCTTTTGGGGTCGTCGCCATTCTTGGTCGCCGTCAATTCGTCGCCCGCGATTGGGGAGACTGCGTTCTCCCCAACCAATGTCGGCAGTCCGATATTGCAGCTCCCTGGACTGTCGCCAATTCTCGGCCGGGAACTCGAAATGTCGGCAGCTAGGTCACCTGCAGTCAAAAGACCAAAGGCAAAGGGGTGTCGTTATTATCGTAAATACCGATCCCCAACAAGGAGCAAAAGCAGCAAATACAAAAGTCCTAGCTGGTTTAACTTAAAACAGAATAGGCAGCCCAAAGCTGGCTCGCTAGGTGAAAAACAGCTGAAAAGAAAAAGGATGAAAAAACATCATTGGCCAACTGGCTGGCCAAAGAAACTAATGAACAAAGAAAGGGATACTGAAGAGCATTTTCCCCATAGAATTTGGCACTGGATTTCCAATGTCAGTACTACATCTCGCCCGTGGCCACAACTTTGCTGTGCTCCGGCCTTTCGTTTGCCATCCTGTCAAAGCTACCTAGATGTGATCTCGCTGCTTGTTTTCGAAAATGCGCCGATTTCGCTCTTTCCATATATTCCACCAGGTGTAGAGGATGACTCCAGCAGTTTCTTCGTTGTGGCCTGCTAATGATTCTTGTGTTTTGGATGAGCCACGGCACGACGCCCTGTTCATGTGCATCTCGTAACTGCGTTCCTTCGATGCCGGTCCAGCTCCATACCAAATTAACTACTTGTTTTGCAAAAGTGCATGCCGTTAATAAATGTTTTGCATCCCCCGTGTCTTCCTGGCATAGCGGGCATGTTGGGTTATGCTGCCAACCCCTCTTTTCGAGATTATCGGCTGTTAAAATCTTCTCATGCATTGATGTCCAGGCAAAGAAAATCATCTTCCGCTCCGCTTTAGCCTTCCACAACGTTAGTGTCGGAAAGGAGCATGAGCGCCTAGAGATTGTGCTTTATATGCTGACGCCGAGGAGTACTTCCCATCTGCATTCCACTTCCAGATTATGCTATCTTGGACACTTGGCTGCAGAGTCACTCCTTGGATCAGTGATCTTAGCCTCAGAAATTCTGTAGCTTGCTGCTGAGTTGACATCCCTCTCACCGAAACAATCCAACTGTTGTGTGCTAATTCCTGGGCCACAATTCTGTTCTTGAAGTGAGCAAGCTTGTATAATTCCGGAGCAATTTCCTTAGGGGATTGGTCTTGCAGCCATTTATCCTTCCAGAAGAGGCATTTCTCTCCATTTCCAACTGTAATCTTGGTAGACGCCTGGAATAGTGCTCGGTCGGCGTCATCACAAGGCAAAACCATGCCTTGCCATGGTTTTGAGGCATCTATCCACTGCATCCAAAGCCATCTTTGTCTAAGCGCGTGACCGAATTTTTCTAAGTCCATGATCCCAAGGCCTCCTAGTTCTTTTGGCCTGCACACAGTTTGCCAGTTAACAAGATTGAACCCCCCCCCCCCTTGACCTTCTCCATCATCTCCTTTCCATAGAAAGTTCTTCATGATTTTCTTAATCTTCTTAATGGCCCATTTGGGGATGTTGAAAACTGTTGCATGATAGGTTACTATTGGGGCTAGCACCGATCTAACCAATTGAGCTCTGCCAGCTTTATTCATCAATTTTCCTTTCCACCCGGGTAGCTTCCCCCCCACCTTGTCAATTAGGGGCACAAAGTCAACCTTTCGTAGCTTTCTGGTATGAAGTGGTAATCCGAGATACCTGCAGGGGAAGGATTTTACTTCTGCTGGGAAGGTCTCAGTAATATCATCGATGTCCAAGTCCTGACACCTGATCGGATATAGCTCAGATTTATGCAGGTTGGTGTGTAGCCCGGTTGCCTCACCAAAGCAAAACAGGATTTCTTTTAGGACTAGCAGGTCATCTCTAGGGGTGGATGAAGATGGCCGCGTCGTCAGCGTAAAGTGAGACTTTTACTCCTTGTGATCTTGGCGTCAAGCTACTCAGGAGACCTCTTTCGTAGGCGAGGTGTAGAATTTTTTGTAGCGGGTCAATTGCCAAAATGAAGAGCATGGGCGACAAGGGGTCCCCCTGTCGAAGACCACGATGATGCTTGATTGGTCTGCCCGGCAGCCCGTTTAGTAGGGCACGCGAAGATGAAGTCGCCAAGATACAGCTAATCCATTCTCTCCACCTCGGCCCAAAGCCAAGTCTTTCCATAATGTCCAGAATGTAGCCCCACGAGACGGAGTCAAAAGCTTTTGCAATATCGAGCTTTACAAAGATGGAAGGCCTCTTACTCTGTGTTGTAGCTTTTTTAACAAATTTTGCACAAAGACGAAATTGTCATGTATGCACAGCTTCTTAACGAATGCGCTTTGGTTGACTGAGACCATCTCAGCCAATCTTGGGGCGAGCCTGTTTGCCAGCATCTTGGAGAAGATCTTTGCAATGCCATGAATAAGACTAATAGGCCTGTATTCACCAATGCGCATGGCGTTTTCTTTTTTCGGGATCAGCACAATGTTTGCTGTGTTGAGGAGGTTGAAGACGTGGCCTCTGTATTCCGTCAGTTGGCGAAACACTTGCACCACATCGTGTTTGACCGTGTCCCAGCATTTAGCGTAAAAGGCTCCAATGAAGCCATCCGGGCCTGGCGCATTTTCTTTTGGCATATCAAGGATAGCCTGCTTAACCTCCAATTCTTCAATGTCCTCCTCTAGCTCTATCAGGTTGTATGTTGGGTAGTTGAGTTCATCCCAATTGAGCTTAAGAATTCTACTATAACTTCCATTGTATTCCTGAGCACAATACTTGCATCTGAATCGCACAACTCCAGCACCAACAACCTTTACAACATTGACATGATTCCACAATGGTCTAGTGTCTAAATTATTACCGTTGGATCCTAAAACAGAACAACTTTGTCTCAGCAAGGTAGGAAAGAATACTAAGAAACAAAGTCTGGAGCACAAGATGCAAACCATGGCACAAGAAGCAGGATACGGATGAGGCTATCGTGAAATCGAGGGAAGTGGCAAATCCCGCTGCCAATCATGGTCACTGTTTGGAAGCAAGTTTTACGTATCGGCGCGGTGCCCCGCATGCACCCATGAAGTATCCAAATTATTGTAATTAATTGAAAAAACGAAAAATGAGGGATTCGTACAGGACACGTATCCGGGCGTATCCAAGCCGCACCGGTATCCAGAGACGTATCATATGCTGATACACGACTTCACCGAGTATCCGTGTTTCGGACCTTTGATTACAAAGTTTTGTGTTTGTAAGCTTCATGACCATTGGAGCTAGGGAAACCCCAAGGTATGAATGTTTTGGTGATCGGATGATCTCTTTGTTTGTCAAATCTATGTTGATGATATCATCTATGGCTCCACTAACGAAATCTATAATGATGAGTTCCGTGCTCTTATGAAGAAAGAGTTTGAGATGTCTATGATAGGTGAACTTCATGTCTTCCTCGGTTTTCAAGTCAAGCAAATGGAGGAGGGCACGTTCATCTATCAAGAGAAGTACACTCGGGATCTTCTTAAGAGGTTCGGCATAGACTCCAAGTCCTACGACACACCTATGGCTACAAGTGTCCCTCTTGATGTGGATGTAAAAGGTATACCGGTGGATCCTAAACTCTATCGTTCTATGATTGGTTCACTTCTTTACCTTACCGCATCTAGACCGGATATCATGTTTAGTGTGTGCCTCTGTGCTCGTTATCAAGCTAACCCCAAGGAGTCCCATATGAGTGCCGTGAAAAGAATTCTTAGGTATTTCAAGAGCACTCCCACAATGGGCCTTTGGTATCCAAAAGGCTCGGACTTTGGACTTGTTGGCTATGCGGACTCGGACTACGCCGGTTGCAAAGTGAGTAGAAAGAGTACCTCCGGTGGATGCCAATTTCTTGGACAATCACTCATCTCATGGAGTTCCAAGAAACAAAATTGTGTGGCTATCTCTACGGCGGAGGCGGAATATTTGGCGGCCGGTGCTTGTTGTGCTCAACTCTTATACATGAAGCAAACCCTATTGGACTATGGATTATCTTATGGGCAAGTACCTCTCTATTGTGATAGCGAAAGTGCTATCAATATGGCTCTCAACAAGGGTGATCACGGCCATGCCAAGCACATTGAAGTCAAGCATCACTTCATTCGAGATCATGTGGCCAAGAAGGATATTGAATTGATTGGTGTTCGGACTCATGAACAATTGGCGGACATCTTCACCAAGCCACTGGACAAGAAGACTTTTTGTAAGCTCCGAGGAGAACTTAATGTTCTCGACCTCTCTGACTTTCACTTGATATCCTTGAGCTTATATTTGTATATATGTATATATACCTTGCTTGTTTTTGTTTGTGTTGTTGTTTTTGTGTGTCTTCTTGTTTTGTAGGACCGACGACTAACCTTTTTGAGATAGCAATGAGCATGGGTTAAGGTTGGGATTGGTGGCATTTGGCTCCCGAGGCTTTGAAGAATGGCTCGTTGTGATCAAGCATGGAGGGTTCAAACTTGTTGTTGGTAACTTCGCTCTTAGCTTTCTCTTGTTTTACCCTTATAGCATCATGCATTGTACACTTATCATTGCATTTGCATCATGCATCCTTGCATAAGTGTCTCGGCGCCGAGCACCCATCTAGGGGGAGTTGCTTATTCACAATATGAGTATATGACCTCCTATGATGAATTTATAGCAATGCTATATGAGCTTCATGCCCATTGAACCATGATTTTTGAGCTCCAAGGTTAAATCCACTTGCGCGGCTCAAAGTCTAAGGGTTCATACATTTTCATCATCATCATCAACTAACCCTTATGTTCTTCAAGACAATATTCTTTTGAGAATGTGTGTAGGGATACTTGGTGAGGAGATGGAGATTTTCGAATCAAGGGGGAGCTTCACGCCAAATCAAGTAACTCATTTTCCCACTCGTCTCATACTTTTTCCACTAACTTTTTCTTCCTTGGTAGACTCTTTTTGAGTGATAGATGCCAAAGGGGGAGAAGGTTTTGGAAGGCTTTGGGCTTAATGATCGAGCAAGAAGAGAAGAGTTATGATGAAGAAGAGTTCAGGCTTACGATGAGTTGGAAGATGTCACCTCAAGGGGGAGTTTGCTAATGAAGATCAAGGCTTTGGGCTTAATGATCGAGCAAGAAGAGAAGAGTTATGATGAAGAAGAGTTCGGGCTTACGATGAGTTGGAAGATGTCACCTCAAGGGGGAGTTTGCTAATGAAGATCAAGTGATCAAGATGATCGATCTTCACACAATCTTGAGGTGATGAAGAAGAAGCAATACCGTCTCAAGGGGGAGTTTGCTAATGAAGATCAAGTGATCAAGATGATCGATCTTCACACAATCTTGAGATTGGTGCACTTGTCAAGGGAGAGCGGAATTCTACAAAGTAAGTATGAAGGTAAACCCCTTGCAACCCTTGCTTGTCATAGCTCCATGTGCTTTCATTCACTTGTGATATGAGTTTTTGCTCTAACTTGTGATTTCTTTTGAGCTATGACTTGCTTCGACCTAATCAACAAGGTAACAATCTCCCTATCATATACTTGTTGTTTAGTGTCTTGATCGAGTTGCGCTTTTATCTTGGCTTTTGTCATTACATTCCTTATCTTCTCGATCATTTTATCATGGTTGTCATCCATCACCAAAAAGGGAGAGATTGTAAGCTTCATGACCATTGGAGCTAGGGAAACCCCAAGGTATGAATGTTTTGGTGATAGGATGAGAACCATGAATGTGACTAACACTCTTTGTGAGATCTTATAGGTCACATATGAAGAAAGCTTCGTCCGTTGGTGGTGAACGCCAACACACCATGAACTTAATGACAAGGATGATTGGTTGCCTTCATCTACAC